>OU565277.1:3883928-5178571 GCA_913789895.3 Seladonia tumulorum | reverse complement strand
GCGCCATTTCGCGCCAGGTTTATCAACAATTTTCATAGCGTGGGAGATCGATCGAGTGCGGAGCGATCACAGCTGAATCTCCTGGTACCGCTACTCGGCGATCATAATGTCAATGGTTTGGTGGACACGGATCGGCGATACGTGTAACCGAGCTGGAAACCCATTTGGATTCACCGGCGATCAGATCCGATCCGATCCGATCGCTGGGCGGATGATGATAATCCCTCGATCTTAATTTCCTTGACCCTGTCGCGACACGCGGATTGAATTGCCGGCGAACGAGAAGCGGCGGACATTAGTCCGGAGGGATAAACGGGATCCCGAAGCAAACGGGCACACAAACCGAGCCTGGAAAACGAAACGATGATCTCGTTGGCTGTGATCGCAGAACCGGGCCTCGTTAGGGCTCCCTTGATCATCTTGGCACTGTTCTGAATCGCTCATCAAGCGGGAGGAGTTGTTACGCTCAATCAGGTTACCGGTCTTGGCTCATCTTCTAATGACCTGTTACGCAAAAAAGATCGTCTTCCGCGGCAATTTACTTGCTTTCTTTGTCACGTGGCTCTCGCCAGGCGACTCGGTTTTGTGGATGAAAATTGTTTCCGCGGACGAGGCGTGAGAACGTCGAGGATCGCTGCGAGTCATCGGAGCTGCTGCTCGCAGGGCAATGATTTTCTAAATGATATCATCAGTGGTCCGACACGCGGAATTTAGGGACATCTTGCCAAAAATCAACTGTCTCGTATCGACTTATCTCGAATGCTTATACTGCTTTCTAAATATCCATCGACCTTGAAAATGAAAAACTTGGAAGTTTTGAGTTGGAAAGTTGGAAGTTTTGAAGGCAGCCTTTCTCATGGAAAAAAATTGCTTTTCTTCCTTGAGATGCCCTGACGATCCTTTTTAACCCATTTGCATCATTAGCGTATATATATGCTCAACTTTGTTGGTCGCTATCAGTATTTGTTACCTAAAAAATAGAAATAGCGTTGTTGGAGATGAAAGTAATAATTCTGATTTTTTCTTATAATGCTGAAATATAAATATTTCACTTGTAGTCATTTTTGTACTTGAATATAATAAAAAGAAAGTTTTGTGATAAAGGCAAATATTTCCTTATGATGCAAATGGGTTAACATTTTCTTTGAAAGGTTTATCTTTCAGCTGTAAATTACCATTGTCGTAAAACTTTTAAAAACGTATACATACGAAGCTGTGTCGCGTTCGCCAGCGCGGTGACCATAAATAGCGATGAAAGAGCGGCTATAATTTAATTAAACAAGTATAGGAGAATAAGCGGGCGACCGAAAAAAGAGGATTCAGTGTTTACAAAAAGGGGTAGACCGTCGGATGAGAACATTCAGACAGCCCGACACGTTTCACAATGAAACATCGAAGCTCATTCTCCGTGCCCTGTTAGGAGCGTCGTTGCAACCCCGTTCGGGAAGATATCTCTGCTTAACGGCGGATTCCGCTCGTTTGCTGCAGCGTGAGTTGCACGCGAATTTATGTGGCACGCGTTGCATCGATTGGTCGCGAAACAGCCACACCAATAAACAACTTTATCGATCCATCCATCTCCGGTTTCTTCGGTGTTCTCCTTCGCAGCGACATTCTTTCCGGCGGGGCTCGCTTCTTCCTAATCGACGATTAGCTCTTTCCACGGAGCCTTTGTTCCATTGTCGGGAAAACCTCGCGCCGTTTATGTCCGTATTTAGAGCTACCAACCGGCGGCCGAGATCTAGCGACTCGAGATCGAAGCAAAATTATCTTTTGTTTCTAAGCAAATTTTGCTCGAACTTGTATGCTCCGTTTAGAAACATTTCTGTTCTTAACTTCTATGGAAAGCAACATTGCCTCTAGCACTTTGACTGCCAATCTAGAAACCTCAAAAATTCCATCAAATCAATGCAAGTTATTTAACCCCTTGCCGAAGATTCTGAATAGAGTCTAATAAATGCGAACGTTATTAATTTCCTTTAAATCGAAATAAAAATCTATTTTTTTTTGTAGTTGATATATATCCTTTGAGGAAAATGTAAATATACATAAAATATAAACTATCTTTTTTTTTCAATGAAATTCTGAACGATGAAGAATTTCTAATCATTATAATCACAAAATAAATAGTAGTGCAAGGGGTTAATGAAATAAAAATTAAAACAAATTATATCCTAATAAAATTTGGTACAATTAATGTATTAGCGTAAAAATTCATTTTAAAACTTGGACAAATAATTCCGTCACCTACATATAGGTGACATGGCAGTCAACGTGCTAGAAACTTTCTTCGAAAGCGTTCTGACGGATTTTAGGATCTCTACAGTTGAGATTTTAAAAAAATGTACTCCCTTGGAAGTGCTGATTTTCTCCGCACGGCTTTGTTAACGAGTTATTATGAAAAGAACATTCTAGAAAGACGGCACCAACTTGGCGCAAACGCCAAACGCTAAGATGCAAAGTTTATTTACCGATTGCACAGCGTCTCGACTAAATGCCAAGGACGGCTTAAGTTTCTCCTTCATTTCACACAGCTTCCTGTTCTCCGTTCGAGAACGGCGAAATGTCACGCTTCCTAAGCGAGCTCGTACTCGAAACTGAAAACTGTTTATTCTCATACTGTTCTTTTTTCTCTGTTACAGGTAAGTCTTACAGTGTCTACAGTCTCCGTACTCTTCGCCCGAGGTAACGTAACGAAAAATCTTAAATATATGCTCCACACGAAACGCTAATTAACACGTTGTCTGCCATGTCACCCATATATGGGTGACGGAATACGTTAATATGTTTATTGTACCAAATTCGATTAGAATCCGTAAAATTGGAGAAAGTTGGAGGACTACTCAGTATTATACATTTAATTTTTTTCAATTTCTATTTAATTAAATAACTTACTTTAATTTCATGGAATTTTTTAGCTTTCTTGTTTGGCAGTCAAAGTGTTAAATATTTTGTTAGACGCATCGCTGTTTCAAATTGCCAACAGTATTCCAAAGATGCTGTACTTCCTCTGCTTTTTTTTTCGTGGGACCTCGGAGTCGCTATCGCAACAAAGGAAAGAATAATGAAACGGTTCGAGACGGCTCCGGAATTGTAATTCGATAAGACGGAGAAAGCTAATGACCAGACCGTAAAGAGCACAATGACTCTAGTCGTCATAGATTGGTTCGCGGAAGGGTCGTTCTTTCTCCGATGAAATTACAGCTCGCAGGCCACATTGAAATCGAACAATTTCCCGCTCGCGTGTACCGTTTATCTCGCAGTCCGTCTGTCAGCCGTCGGCATGTTGCCTGCGAGTAACGTAGGCAGCATCGTTAACATCGCGTTGACCCGAGGGTATACGCCCAGCTTGCAGCGGTCGTTGCATCCGATAGAGGCGTCATTCCCATTCTGTCAACCTGACGTTGAGGTGAACGAGCCACGCGGAGAGATGCTCGAAGAATTCGCTGACTCGCCGTCTATCGACGTATCGACCGTGAAATATTACCGAACAGAATCCAATTAGCCAACAAGTAGCAAAAATCGAGTTCCAGCCTCTCGATTCTTTAACCCGAGAGATAACGAGAGAGTACGTCTTTAATCAACAATGAAAGGATGTACAGAACGTAGGCGATTGTTTACCTTTCAACACGTTGACTGCCATGTCACCCATATGTGGGTGACGAAATTATTTGTCCAGGTTTTAAAATGAATTTTCACGTTAATATATTCATTGTACCAAATTCGATTCGAATCCGTAAAATTCAAGAAAGTTGGAGGACTACTCAGTATCATACATTTCATTTTTTCCAAGTTTTATTTCATTTAATAACTTACTTTGATTCCATGGAATTTTTTAGGTTTCTAGTTTGGCAGTCAAAGTGTTAATTTATTGTCTCTCTGTAATATATACCCCGTAGACCAAAGAATTTCCTGGCGACCGCTTTTGAAAACAGAACACGAGAGGGACAATTCGAAAGGAGGCTCATTGGAACGAAACGATTTAATAGAAAAGCGGCGTCGAAGGTCGTCATAGCGTTTTTACGCAACCATTCCGTTGACAATCGTCGGTATTGTGCGAGCGTTGAAATCCCCGGCCGAGCCGTTTAACGCGTAAAGGGAGGCCCCCTTGTTCGTTACCTTTTTCTATCGACCACCGTGGTAATTTCGATGACGAGAAAAACTGGAGCAGTCAGACGAATATCTTCATAACCGAGGAAACGAACGAAAGGCAAGGCTGGACGTTCCACGCTCCCCTTTTCCACGCCGAACGAGTGCCTCTTTTTACGGTGGCTTGTTGCATAACTGCTAATTCACAACTGTAAACTGTCCTCCATAATTATTCGAACGCTTGAAGTGATCCGATCAGAGGCGTATAAGTATTAGAAATGTATAAATGGTCTCAAGTATTAGAAATGTATTAGTGTTGGACGAAGTCATAGATAAATGGAATAGAGTTATTAATCGACATATCTAAATGAATTTCCGAAAAATTAAATTTTAATTTCTAAATATGACAGAACTATTGTCAATTTATGAAAGTGTCTCTAATAATTTGATCAGTATTTAACGGTGATGGAGCTGCTCTTCCTATTTGTCTAGTTGCAGTGTCCAGCAATTGCCGCAAACAATTCTAATTTTACATAGAGAACAACGGTCACGATGAAATCCCGATCTAAATAAATTTCCAAAAAATTAAATTTTAATTTCTAAATATGAGAGAATTATTGTCAATTTATGAAAGTGTCTCTAATTTGATCAGTATTTAACGGTGACGCAGCTGCTCTTCCTATTTGTCTAGTTGCAGTGTCCAGCAATTGCCGCATACAATTCTAATTTTATATAGAGAACAACGGTCACGATGAAATCCCGATCTAAATAAATTTCAGAAAAATTAAGTTTTTCGCCCATTTCTATGCCTGAAATGTAAATCAACTTACACTCGTCCAAGACCGTAGATATTTACCGTATGATTCCACTATTTTTCAACGAGAATAGGTACACACATCGGTTTGTAAATTGAAAATAGAGCTACCGATGTATTGGAGATGTGCTGATGAAAATTATATTTCATTTGCTGATTTTGTACCACAGCTGGTTAATATCACATATGTACATCAAAATTGGTGTTCCAATAAATTCACTGAACGGAGACAGTTTACCCGACAATTACTGTACGCAACAAAACGCAGTTAATCGCGCATTTGTTCTGTCCCGTGTTGAACAGAGGTGTCGGCGTGGAAACAGTTAATTGAACACTGATAAATGTAACCTACTTGACGCGGTTCGAATTATGTCCGAGAAAGTCGCGCGCAATCACACCGGTGTAATCGTGCCTTTCTATCGCAATGGTAATTCTCCGGGTCGTTTACGACGACGCTCCACGGTTCGGGAGATGTGTTGCTGAATTCGTTTGAGAGATGATTTCTGCCCGGAGACTTATTGGCTGTGCTCAGGAATGGGAATTTATTCGCGCTGTGTGTACAGTCTCTGGAATGTTGGAAAGTGTTCTCACCGCTTGGCCTTAAAATCTCAGTTCTTTTATAATACCAAACGCGATATCATTCGTATCTACATTAATTTTCTGTTAATATGGAGGTAACTTTCATCGTTCGTTACACAACTAAATGTCATCGGAATTATATCATACTTGTACAATGTACAATGATATCTTCATAATCGCTAGAGATGAAGATTGCAGTCGTTTAAAAACTGGTTAGATATATTCGCAGGCTTTAACATTAGATTTAGCAAAGAAAATGTCCGCTTTTAATGATAGAAAAAACTTAATTTTGCGCAGCTTATTTACTAATTTAGTTCTTTGGGAATCATAAAGACGACACTGCCATAGAACATGATCTAAATCCTCGGAGCTATAATTACACTTACAACTAGGATCACTGACAATATTTACTCGATACAGAGAGGCAGCAACCACGGATTTTTATTAATAAACATAAAGAGAATAGTATTCTTTAGTAGTTTAGTAATTCTTTAGTTCCTATCTGGTTTTTCACGCAAGCAATGGTACACGCAATCACATTTTGATCGTTCGTTACACAAGTAAATGTCATCGGAATTGTATCATGCTTGGTATCATTAGAAAATGTTGGTCCCATAAAGAAATAATTAAAAATAAAGAAAATTTGTTATTGGTAGTGGTCTCACACCGATACCCAAGGCCACTCGCTGTCCTTTTCGGTGTTGTGTCAAAGAATCTTCTAGCCGATATATGTCCCTGGGCAGACCCGTGTTGTTTCGAATGGAAAATTTTGGCGTCGAGTTCGATGTTCGACCGATGTTTGCCCGTGCCCGTTTCGCCGGCTCGATTATGATGCAGAGAAGCGTGTCAGAACGCAGCCGCGGCACGAGTAAATCAACTTTAACCACCTTTTGCCCCCGATCCGACTTCATAATCGAGAGCTGGACCGAGTCCGACGCGTCGGGCAATTATGCACGGCAGACCTCTAGCCTCGTGGCTACTTTAAACGCCTAACACTTCCTACGTTTATGCCTGCGTTCGAACCTCACCGCGGACAGAATTCCGCGTAATTAATCCGGAACCGCTCCGTGGTGTTTGACGAAGTGATTGACCGAGCTTTAAGCATCGAATACCTAAACGAAGGTTAATTGCAGATGGTCGGGGACCGGAATCGATTAAACGGGAACCGATTTATGCTACCGTGCCGGTCTTGCTTAAAAATCGTTGATATCATAACAAGTTACGCATCGCTGAAAGTAATAGCGCATAATGTGGTCGGCCGTGATCGTAAAACTGCCCGCTCAGCTATAATGTTCATTTACTATGGATCGGTCAATAAATACTGTTCATCGCTCGCCGGGGTTTCGACCAAATGAAAATCTCGGTGAAATATGTTCGTGCGCGAAGGAACTTTCAAGAAGGAAAATTTCGTTGCTAACGATTGCAAATTGAAAAGAAATCCCAGAAAATCAACTTGTAAAATACAATCGATCTAAAAATTGTTAAATTCCAACGTCCCCCATCGTTCATCAAGGTTCCGAATTACCTAGCCATTCGATTTGAAAATAAAAAAGGAGAGATTCGTCTCACAGTTACCGACTCAGAATCTAACGATCCATTTATCTTCGAAACGATGATAAATTCGTCGAGACAGACGGCAGAGTTCCAGAGTTTTAATTATAGTCGGCCGGTTACGCAACAGGGGAGAAGGTAACGAGGTCTCGTGACAATTCGAGGTCCCGAACTGGATCAAATGGGGCACGCTGGCCGATTCGATCGGGAAAAGAGAGCTAACGGTAAGCCGCGCGGGCCAGTCACCGTGAAAAGGATGATTCGTGTTTGATTTGTCGATAGGATCGGGGGTAGCCAATTATGGTTGGACCGGGCCCGATCGAAGAACATCCTCCGGCCGGTCCGGTATCAGCGTGCCACGGTGTGTTGATTAAACTCGGGATTCCGATTTAATTGGATTAGGCTGCGCCTTCCTTGCTCTCCTCTATTCTCCATTCGTCATCCTTCGATCGTCTCTTTCTCCCGTTTCGTCCTTTGTCGTCGTCGTTCCATCGCTGTGTTTGCCATTTGCTGTTTCCATTCGCACTCGATGCCAAACGGGGACCCGCTGTTTGCCGATTCACGCTGCTCCTCGTCTTTCGATTCGCATGAAAGGCCAGCGTGCCTCAACGACCGGAACCCTCTTCAGGACGAGCTCGTCCTTTGAAGACTTCGGGTTATCATCCGTCCGACGTCCCTTCGAACCGGTGAGCCTAATCACCCTCGTTTCCTGGATCAACGGGAGACACGCTCGAACTTAATCCCTTGCACTACTATTTATTTTGTGATTATACTGATTAGAAATTCTTCATCGTTTAGAAGGATTAAAAATTAATACTCAACGTTTTTAGAATGGATTGTAGGTTTCTATTTCCTTAGATGGAACCTTGACTGTCCTTGACTATAATAGAGATTATATAATAAATTAAGAAATAAAAACTTGAATTTAATTACTACACAGTTTGTTTCAGATTTCCCCATAATATAATATTATAATAACAGCTACTTCTTATTGATATATGCATGTTTAGAAAGTGACAGCCTATCCTGGGCGAAACATAGGAATCTAAGCTTCTTTAACCCCTCGCACTACTATTTTTTATTTTGTGATTATAATGGCTAGAAATTCTTCATTGTTTAGAATATCATAGAAAAAGAATATTGTTCTATATTTATTGTATGTCTATGTTTTCTCCAAAGGATATATGTCAACTGTAGCAAAATAGAATTCTATTTCGGTTTAAAGAAAATCAATGACATATATATATTTATTGGACTCTGTTCAGAATCTTCATCACGAGTCTGACTCGATATTGTAGGGCAAGGGGTTAAAATCGCAGATTCACGTATTTTCGTAGGAAAAATTATGAGTCATCCAGAGTTTTATTTCATTGTTAAAGAACCGGGGTTAGGTGTCCGCAGGACGTTGCTGAATTCCTTATTTCAACCGTTTAGGTCAGAATCGATTCAGATTTGCAGCTGTTCACCGCGGACCCTTAAGTGCCATTAGATGTTACCCCGGGACTGGATTTACGACGGAAAATACGATCGCTCGCCGTGTATGGCGTAATTGCTAGTATTTTGTAACACGGTCGTTGCGTTGCACGTGGCCGCCCGGTACTCGGCGAACGACTTAAAATAATATCCCCGGCTATTTATAAAACCGTGGCGCGCATTATCTCTGATCTCGCGGCAAGATAATTACGAAGGCGCTGCTGGTCCATTTGGAAAGCGTGCGATAAATTAATCGCCGGGATTAGGCGGTACAGCCCGTAGGAGTATTCTTTTCAAAGGGCCGTGCTACTTTCCTTTTCGTTTTTCAAGACAATAATTCCCCTGGTACGCGAGTCAATAATTATCCGAGTCGAAATATTCGTCGTAGAATTTCAATACAGCGTTTACTCCATATATGTCCCAATCGCTTAGGCGATAAAAGTTTCAGAACTATCACAGAGTATACCCCGTTTACTCGATTCTGTTGCACAGTGCGTTTTATGGGTTTTTGGAAATTCGTATGACCCAGAAATGCACAAAGACCCGCAGGCTACCCGTTACCAATAAAAGCAGCCGTACCACGTGCACTGCACAGCAGAACTCAATCAGAAAACAGATAATACGCTCCCAGATACAGTTAATCAAGGTATCATAGTTAACCCAGAGCTCTTAACAAGGTTCTCTCTTCCTAAAGGAGGCGCACAATCAGTCCGCCTCGGATCATTACGACGAAACCGAAACGAGATCTTATTAACAGACAGATTGATGGACTCATTTCTCTTGAAATTTCTAAAATTCGTACATGTGTGTGTGTGATGCATCACTGGGATCCAAGTCATGATGCGCGTCTTTCGTTTTATCCCTTAATTGACTCGCGGTTGTTACAGAATTCATTTTCTTTCACAGAAACAAATTCACGCTTTTTTAGAATGCACATTCGGACCACCGTACGGTGTTACAAAGATTTCAAAAAATCGTGACAGGCAGGTTAGCAGATATTCGCAGCTGATTTTTCTCAGAATCACTTCTATATAGTTTGAACTTGATGCAATAAAAATTTCAAGATGAGATCTTTCGAGACTTTCTAGTTCAGCTCTATTAAAGTCAACTAACCGGCATAGGAACCTGGTACTTGGAAAATCTCTAAAAATTATTGTAAAGGACTTTACTAACAAACTTTCTGAACATTAGTGTAAATATCTACTTGTGTTAATATAGAATATCGTGCATATTTATTGCTCTGACATAATTTTTTTCAAATATAAACGTATTACTGTTCGGAGTTTTCACGTATCGATTTCTTATATCGCTATTAAATGAATTATTATGGGCATTAACACGTTGACTGCCATGTCACCCAGATGTGGGTGACGGAATTATTTGTCCAGGTTTTAAAATAAATTTTTACGTTAATATATTCATTGTACCAAATTCGATTAGGATCTGTAAAATGCAGGAAAGTTGGAGAACCACCATATCATACATTTAATTTTTTTAAATTTCTGTTTTATTGAATAACTTACATTGATTTCATGGAATTTTTGAGCTTTCTTGTTTGGCGATCAAAGTTTTAAATCGACGCAGAAAAGTTGAAGGGACTACTTAACATCGTACATTTAATTTTTTCAATTTTTATTTCATTAAATAACGTACTTTGATTTTATGGAATTTTTGAGGATTCTAACTTGGCAGTCAAAGTGTTAAAAGCGGACATTTTCTTTGCTAAACCTAATGTTAAAGCCTGCGAATATATCTACCAGTTTTTAAACGACTGCAATCTTCATCTCTCGCGATTATGAAGATAATATGTAAAATGCAAGACAGTTGGAAGACTACTCAATATCACACACATATGATTATTTTCAATTTTTATTTCACTAAATAACTTTGGTTTCATGGAAATTTCGAGGGTTCTGGTTTGGCACTGAAAGTGTTAAATGAATTACTATTTTCGGACATGGCTTTTTTCCATCTAAAATGCCTATTGGTGACACAGTGCAGTAGTCGAGTCGTCAGCATGGTCACGAGTTCTCAGAAAAGTCTGGGACCGATTCTCGGGTGGATCGAACGAAAATGGTTCGTTGCCCTGGCGTCGCCATTAGACGGGGACAGTCGGACGGGTCGGGGCCCGAGATCGGTCCGAGGGGACAGTCTCGAGCGGCGAACGGCGGCCACACGCGGTCAATCGAGATTCCAGATGGAGCGGAGAAAAGATGTACTGGCAAACCGTTAGTCTAGCGCGAGAGGAGAAAGAGGGGCCTCTCTAAGCGCAGCGCGGTGCAGCGCGCGCCTCCGGCCGTCCTATAGAGGTCACGAAGCGCAGGAGAGCCAGGATGCAGGAGTGCATTTCGCGCGGGGCCCGATATCTTCGCGACCACACCCACCATCGCGCTCTCCTTCGAACAACGGAGCTAGGGAACTGAGAAAGGTTCTCAGGTATCGCGGCACCGGTAGATCGCCGCATTTGCATCCACGTTTGCTCCACTTGTTCGAGCAACCGAGCGCCGACTGTTGCACAAAGACTTCTTGTATTTTATTGGCTAGGGTAAATGTGCCTTATTTCGGCCCCTACCCAGTAGTCGACCTACCTGAAAATAAATTGCCTCGAAATAAGAGACGTCTGCTAACCCAACTCCTCTACAGTAGACTCCCATTAATATTCGGACGATTTTAAAAATCGTTCGTTAGCATTGAACCATACGACTTGGATTTTCTTAACCCATTTGCATCATTAGTGTATATATGCGCTCAATTTTCCTGGTTACTATTATTATTCGTTATCCAAAAAATAGAAATGGAGAGTGTTGTTGAAGATTAAAGTAGTAATTCTGATCTTTTCTTATAATGCTGAGATATGAAGTTCTTTAACTTGTAGTCATTTTTGTACTTAAATATAATAATAAAAAAGTTTGGTGATAAAGGCCTTCTTTTCATATTTCCTTATGATGCAAATGGGTTAAGAAGTTAGCACAATTGGTTTGCTACATAAAGAGGAAAAAAATGTTGGCCGAGATTGCACATAAAATATTAAAAATTGTGTTTTGCAACTTTTTCGCGTGGATTTGCATTGAAAATTTAGAAAGTACGATTTGTAGATCTGTAGCGAACCAATTGTTCTAACTTCTCAAAAAAATTCAAGTGGTATGCTCCAATATTGACAAAGTTATGCGATTTTTAGATCGTCCGAATATTAGTTGGAGTATTCAAAGTGTTAGCATGTAATTTTCCGAGCAGATTTTTGGTTCAGCAATTAGTATTTCGGCTTATACAAGCTGATCTCGTAAAATTTTAGCACACCTGGCGAATGTAGGTTGTTTCTATTAATATTTCCGCAGGTATGGCCACGCCGCGTGCTATAACTTCCTTTCAGACGCCATAATGCCGCGCTCGTTCTCGGAGAACGTAGAAAACACTTTTCTCTCGGTTAGACGTCGTAGAACATTTAATGCGAGGCCGGGAACTCATTACTTTCTTCGTTCACAGTATCGCGCCGTTCTGGCTTGTATCTGCTAACCGGATATTGATCGTAAACTAACGAAATGGCGCGGTTTCTGTGAAAATTAACGGCTTTCTTCTCGAGAAAGATTGCAAAATGATCACCTTCGGCGTCGTACAATCGAAAAGAGAACCGCCTATCTTGAAGCTTTTCGCAAATTTAATTTGTTTATACAAATTCCAGTCTGCCTAGAGCTCTACACTTCTAATCTAAATCCTTTCTTAATAAAATGATAATTATTATATGAAGTTACGTAGCAAAAAACATGGATTTATTAAGAATTATTTCGATTATCGCAATATCTTCACTGTGTATACAAAATCGTGTTACTACATCTGTTAATGAATCTCAAAACAGCCACATGCTTAATGAACCCGTCACGTGCAAAAACATTGTCACGAAAGCCACTTACCGACTATGTCGTTAAGGACCAACACGTGCATATAGTTAATATAGTTCATATAGTTATGAATTTCGTTCGGAACAAGCTGGTCGCATAAACAAAGACAAAAATCATATCAAAAGCACCGTTACGCCATTAGCAAGCGATCGAGTCGCAGGGATAAATCGTGAAACGAACTAAAGGACGAGGACGCGTAGATTTCGCAACGAGCCACGGTACCATAAATCCTGGTGAGAAAAACACGCCCATCCTTCTTCATTATGAGAGAGGATAAGGAGTATTCCGCTGAGGAGATAACGCTGATCCTGCGGAACTCCTTCTCCGTTAGTTGCGAAGCGTCCTCTCCGTTGCTTGCTCGTCTAGCCTACGACGATTACGATTGCTATTGGCATCGATCGGAGCCTCTCTACAACATTTCATCCGCGATCGATCGAAAGGCTCAATATACGGGTCGCAAAAAAATCGTGACATGATCAATTTCTCAGAGAAAAGTAAGCGGCAAGTGGTGAATTACACTTCTCGTTATGAATTAAGAGGAACTTTATATAGTAACAATGGTAGCATTTGGTTGACCATACTTTTTTTTTTTATTGAGCCACTGAAACCATCTTTGGTTTATTTCAGATTTAACAATTATACAGTAAGCTTACAGTTAGCGTACAATGATATCTTCATAATCGCAAGAGATAAAGATTGCAGTCGTTTAAAAACTGATAGATATGTGCCCATAATTATGAATGTGGTCTAAGTCATATATTTCTTTCATTTTTTTTACATTGACTAAATTTAGTTTAAAATCATGTCGTGTGAAATAAGTGATAAATTCATTTTTTTTTAAATTTTGACTTAGACCACTTTCATAATTATGGGCACATATATTCGCAGGCTTTAACATTAGGTTTAGCAAAGAAAATGTCCGCTTTTAACACTTTGACTGCCAAGTTAGAATCCTCAAAAATTCCATAAAATCAAAGTACGTTATTTAATGAAATAAAAATTGAAAAAATTAAATGTACGATGTTAAGTAGTCCTTCAACTTTTTTACAATTTACAGGTCCTAATAAAATTTGGTACAATGAACATATTAACGTAAAAATTCATTTTAAAACCTGGGCAAATAATTCCGTCACCCATATATGGGTGACATGGCAGGGAACGTGCTAATGGTAGAAAAAACTTCATAAAGACGACACTGCCATAGAACATGATCTAAATCCTCGGAGCTATAATTACACTTACAACTAGGATCACTGACAATATTTATTCTATACAGAGAGGCAGCAACCACGGATTTTTATTAATCGACATAAAGAGAATAGTATTCTTTAGTTTAGTAATTCTTTAGTAGAAACAGTGTTCCTATCTGGTTTTTCCCAGAAGCAATGGTACACGCAATCACATTTTCCGCGACAGGGAAGTGGAGTATGCCCTCATTATCCGATAGCTCGTCTGCAGTATAGTGGTATACCTATGCGCGAATGGCGCCGCGTCGAAATGTTAGAGCCGTGGTAAAGTTTATCCTTCGGAGGAGACGCCGCTTGCAAAAGAACTATTTACGATCGAGGATTGTCGAGAAAGTCGTGGATTACCGTGAAACTTATCGCGGCAATCGGTATCGATTTACTCATTTGGAAATCTAGATTCCGCGAACAATAGAAAAATATCCTTTCATCTTGTCCCGCTCGCACACGCGCGTTCAATTAATTTTGCGCACGTCCTTGGTTAAGATTACAAAACATGATCCTTAGAGAATTTTACTGCTATTTGTCAGTATCTTTTTGTTATGGGAGAGGCTGCTGCAATAAGGTGACAGCTTTTTGGTAATTCGAGTATACCAGTTAGACGAGGTTAAAAATGTATTGTTTCAGACGTACTGTAACTCGATGGTCATTTAAATTTCAATGTTCGAGCTTAATTTTTTGAGCCACAGTCGAAGTACCGATTAAAGAGATTTAAAAACCGTTTGATTGCAGCCGTTCCTGTAACAGATCATTTTGTATAGAAGTAGTAATAATATTCTAATGATACAGTTAAGTGTAAAATGAAGGTAATTCTAGGAACTGCCTCTTTATTGCATCGAGCATATTAAACACGCAACGCTATCTGCTGCGAAACCATCGTATTTATTACCAGAAGGCAATTCCTTTTTGCACCCGGTAAATTATTGCGTCTTTCAATAAAACAGAATACACGCAAAAAGTACAGATTAGGCTACTTTATTTCAGAAATTTATTTCAGGATTGCCGATAGCGATCTTGTCAAACTTTCCCAAATACTTTATTCCACGAACCGCAGAAAAACCGAAATTTAGTGACATTTTAGTATAACTTCTACCTGAGGAATGGTACTTATTAAATTTTATTAATTTTTCCATTTTCAAGGTTGATGGATATTTAGAAAGCAACAAGCATTCGATATAAGACAATACGAGACAGTTGATTTTTCGGCAAAATGTCACTAAATTTCGCGTTTTAGACCACTGTGCGCACAGTCGAATAATACAATTGCACAAAGCGTAAAGTCGGTATTACAGCCGCTTGCATAAACAGCGCGCGGTTGGTTTCCAGGCACCGTTCGAATTTATTTCCACCGCGAACGTGGTAACGAATGTTCGTCGAGTCGATTTGATAAGTCCGGGGTTTTTTCGCGCGAACGGCTAGACAGATGTAGACGTAGAGAACGCTCACATGCAGCGGTGATTCAGCCGCGGTCGTGACTCGCGGTTTATTGAAATTAAGCCCGTGTGCGCCGGCGTCGAATCCGCCAGATATATATCGATAAGTCAGCGGCATTCGCGCGTGGGAGATCGCCGCGATGCCGGTAACACACGGCCCGCCACGCCCCGAACAATTACCAACAAGTCGAGGCGGTAAATCAGCCGTGAAACCGAGTCTATGAGACCGGGACGCGTAGACACGTATCATAGAAGTCGCGAATTCTTCGAGAAAATCGGTTCTCCGACTCCTTGTTGCTTCCGCTACAGTCTTCGTATATGTCACGAATGCTCATTCGATAAAAGCCCCAGAACATTCATATTCGGTTGATCGGTATTCGTTTCGAGATAGATTCACTTTTACCCTTTGTAAAGCAAACGAAATTTCCTCCGATCTCGAATATTTCCCTTCTGTATGTTTGTTTTCGTGTTATACATACGAAAATGGTGCAAGTTACTCGTACAACACTGAAATATTTAGTAATTTATTAAATACCAACAAATTTAGTAATGCAAAAAATATCTTGAATAATGACACAGCTATTTTTAGTGGTGCCTTACAGTTACCGTTCGAGTGCTAAGGGTTAACATTTTGACTGCCAAGCTAGAAACCTGAAAAATTCCATAAAATCAAAATAAGTTATTTAACCAGTTAACTGTGGAATTTAATTTTAAAAATCCCTCGCGGTACGGAATTAAAATCAAACAATGACGAATATACACGTCGAACGTAGGCCAAATGCCGCTATTATAAATTTTACGAAAAAAGTAAAGCGAAGTGAGAAAGAATTACATTTTTATTCGATCAGAAATTAACAATTCATTAACGTTACCCGCACCGCAATAGAGATTTGGTCCGACGTGTATACACGTCAAACGCACTTAACTGGTTACCGAAATAAAAATAGTCACGAAATTTGGTACGACGAATGTATTAACGTAGAAATTCATTTTAAAACCTGGACAAATAATTCCGTCACCCACATACGAGTCACATGGCGGTCAACGTGTTAAAATTGAAGGAACGAGGGAGACGCATATTTCAACGCCTAAATGAACAACGAAAAGTCTGTTGAACGCGTGTGAGAAGAAGCAATTTGCAAGTGAAAGGACGATTAAGGCGAAGATATTAGGACTTTTGCATCTGGAAGAATGTGGAACGCATAAATTCGCGGATAACGGCGTGACACTTTGTTCGTAACGGCCGGCAGCTAACAAACGACCCGCTAACAACGAAAATTAATTCCACGGGGCGAGCCAGTGTCTTCATTATCTCGCGGCGAAGTGGGTGTTCAATTTACCGCACGGCCATCGATCATCATTTTCAGATTGTTTGCTCTGACGAGCGTTTCGACATTAGCGCCGTCTTTCAGCCCGGAATATTTTTATTACGCCGCGCGGATTATCGATCATCTATCGCCCCGGCGAAACTTGAATGGGGCTCGTTTCAAAACTTATTCAGTAGATTGACTGACGGAAGCAAACAATGAAATTAATCAACGCGTAGAAAAATCCCGACCGGGTGTCTATTCTAATTTCAACGGCAAACCTCGATTCGCCTCCGATCGAGCGACTCGATTAATTAGAAGCCAGATGAGAAACAATCGCGCGCTTCTTCCCGGAGCTATCGAGAAATTGCTCCCACCGACAGGAAGCCTTAAAGACAAACACATCTGTAAATTGCGCGCAAGCGTTCGTCCTGATAGCTTACGTAAACAATAGACTATATAAATCCGCGGAACAGATCTGCAATACAAATCTGCATAATCCAGCATTTTACGAGGCATTGTTCGAATCCCGGCTTATCGAGGACTACCAAGCGGACGAGCAGCAATCAACAAACTGATCCGAGGAGGAATTCCTGTCGTCGCCGCGGGTCATAGAATTTTTACGAGAGGAACGGTACCACCGCGTGTCGTCATACGCAGCTCGCGGCTTCTATACAGGGTGTCATTCGATAACCGGACGGAAATATAGAATCATATTTCTTCATCCGAGACTTTGTTTATCGAGAAAATCGACTTGGAAAATCTGCTCGGTAGTTCTACTCTACGGTACAGTAAAACCTCGTTAGTTGCAAGGGCGCCAGGCTAGTCTCCCACTGTACGCTTCCCCTTCTACGACAGTATTCCCCCACCCTTCCCGCGACAGTCACGTGACGGCTCTGTCGCCCCGAGGAGTCAAAGTCGATTTTGAAGCCCGAGATGAAGAAATTCTATTTTTGATTTATTTCTTGTGCGACACCCTGTACGAGACAATAATGATCGACGGTGGATCGAGCGTTTCCCTCGGAACGCTTTTAATTACCAGCTGTTATCCCGTTCGCCTTCGCGCGTTAAACGGCGCCGAGCCGCTCGGCTCAGCTCCGCGCCGGCGGGAACAGCCAACTCCCACACATCCACCGAAACGTTCCCCGAGCGAGAAAAAAGGAAGCAAAGGGGGATACACGACGATTGCATAACGTCCATTCGTATTTCTCATGGATACCCATAAGCCGCTGCTGCCAAGTCGGTGGTGTTCCCTCCACGCTCCCGGACCCGGCGGGAGCTCTCTCTTTTCCGCGCGAGCCGCTCGAACAGAACGGTTACACATATGCGAGAGATCTCCACACGTCGGCCAAAGCCACACCCAGGTCACAACACCACCGGTGGAGCATTTTTCCTGCGGCCGCGACAGGGAGTTCCCCGCGGAGAGAGACCCTGATACGCTATCTCCGACGCTGCGAACACGCCGCTGCCGAGAAACCTCTTCCCTGGCTTTTCTCCTCTGCCCTGACCGTTTCAAGGTTTCCACGGATCCGTTTGTTCCAGTTTTTCTCCTCGTTTCTCTTTTCTTTTTCACGATTTTTACCATACAAAGTGCACTAATTCTCCTGCACCTATCAATCGAGGTTTCAATTTTCATAAAAATGCAATCAGTCAAGCTATTCCAGATTTTATTGTGCGCTCCAAATATTACTAATTGTATGATCATCGTTTGTTCCAGTTTTTCTCCTCATTTCTCTTTTCTTTTTCACAATTTTTACCATACAAAGTGCAGTAATTCTCATGTCTTTCACCTTTGAGGTTTCAATTTTCGTAAAAATACAATCAGTAAAGTTATTCCAGATTTTATTGTGTGTTTTAAATAGATAGTATGATGATCGTTTTTAATTTCAAAAGTTGTTTCGCGATTCTACGATCCCTACCCTCGAATATTGCCAAGAGAAGACGCCAGCTAGTGCAGTAATTCACATGTCTTGCACCTTTGAGGTTTCAGCTTTCATAAAAATCGCAATCTTTCAGTCAAGTTATTCCAGATTTTATTGTGTGTTTTAAATATTACTAATAGTATGATAATCGTTTGTTCCAGTCTTTCTCTTCATTTCTCTTTTCTTTTTCACAATTTTTATCATACAAAGTGCAGTAATTGACGTGTCTTGCACCTTTGAGGTTTCAATTTTCGTAAAAATGCAATCAGTCGAGTTATTCCAGATTTTATTGTGTGTTTTAAATATTACTGATAGTATGATAATCGTTTGTTCCAGGTTTTCTCTTCATTTCTCTTTTCTTCTTCACAATTTTTACCATACAAAGTGCAGTAATTCACATGTCTTGCACCTTTGTGTGTGTTTTAAGTAGATAGTATGACAATCGTTTTTAATTTCAAAAGTTGTTTCGCGATTCGACGATCCCTACCCTCGAATATTGCAGAAGACGCCAGCTAATTAATCTAATACCGCGGCCGATAGCTGAACCGTAATGGCAGCAATGTTTGCACCGCATAATCCAACCGGATTATGCAAATGCAGACTGATTTTTCAGGGGCACGCTAATTATCGCGGCATGCGAGCATCCAGGTATCCTGTAACCGGATTCCTCCCTCGAAGCTCGCGATCCTTTCCACGGTTTTACGATTACTGCCGGCTCGGCTCGGTTCCACGTCGAACTGCTCGCAAATCGAAGATTCGCGAAGATCGTCGAGACTGCCATGAGTCGAACTATGATATTCTGAAAATGAACACGCTGTCGAACGTCGTTTCTCTTCGGCTGATCTTTCGATCTTATCCGTCAACGATCTGTGAAAGTTTTTCGACAATTGCAATTTTTTTTATAGTCCAGCCTTAAACGGTTAATATTTGACTATAGACGCACAAACCTAAGCAAGCGTAGGTAATTTTAAGAACTGATGGATTATTTAACCGTAATAACGCGAGCAGTTGTCGCAGCGCAGGCAATTGGGTTTTATAAATATTTATTGATTCGCATTGCAGTGAAACATGGCTGCCCCTTAAATCAGGCTCCCGATATTCAGGACTTATTGCCGGCGTGTTAGCAGGTAATTAGCTGCCAGAGGGATTTACGAGCGTCCGGGGGCCGAATTCGAGGACAGAGCCCCTGCGTTCGCATAACCGCGATTAAAAAAGTAAAACAGTTAGTTTCGCGTGCAATTTGACTCGGTTAAAAAAAAAAGAGGAACATTCGCGTCATATTCCGTGCCTGGGCACCGTTCCACGCAAACGAACAGAGACCTACGAGCGAATTGAGAAGGCTAACGATGAAATATACCGCGGTGACGTTCGACGAGGACCGTCCTCCCGATATCCTCCAACGGACGTTCGGAAGCGTCCGGGGGATATCGCGTGCGTACATGCGTGCGTGCGTAATATTCATTAAAATATGGCGTCGCCCGCCAGGAAGCCGATGAACCGGGTGCCTTCGAAGAGACGGGAGAAACGAGAAGAGACCCAGTCGGCATTTTTCCAAAAGGAATGAGGGCGATTGCATCGGGCATTGACACAAGTAGTGATGAAACGGGCTACGATCCGCAAAAATGTCAACGGCCGCATTCTAATAATTTTGAAGAATTCCTCTGTTACCTACTTAAAATTTCCTTTTAGCGCCGATCACCGCCACGCGAATTTTATGCGTTTCACGGAAGAAACCTAAAAAATTCCATGAAATCAAAGTAAGTTATTTAACGAAATAAAAATTGGAAAAAGTTAAATGTATGATACTGAGTAGTTCTCCAACTTTCTTCAATTTTACGGATTCTAATCGAATTTGGCACAATGAACATATTAACGTGAAAATCTATTTTAAAACCTGGACAAATAATTCCGTCACCCACATATGGGTGACATGGCAGTCAACGTGTTAAACCCTTCAGGAACGACGCTATGATTGTTATTTATTCGTTAGTTTCTGAATCGGAGAAAAGCATTTTAAAGCATAAAAATAGCGAAGCAAATATTATTGTCATATTCTCTCCGAATATTCAGAATTTCTATAGAATAATTGTTGGGACAACGTGACCCAACAAACGCGTAGACGGGCACACGGTTGCTCTCAAAAAGCTTTACGCTATGAGAAGGAAAAATAATACACGAAAAAATAATATATTCTTAAAAATCAACAATTGAACTATTTTTTAATCCTCCGGAAGTATTTTAGTTTCCCACCAGGTCCAAGCTATTTTTCCTACGGACAGAAACTGTGGACAGTTTTATATCAATTATAGAAAGGAAAATATTTTAGTGAAAATTTATTAATACACAGGGTGTTTGGTAACTGGTGGTACAAGCGAAAAGGAGGTGATTCTACATGAAGGAATAAGTCGAAAATATAGAATAAACATTTTTCGTTTGAGGCTTTGTTTTCGAGAAAATCGACTTTGAAGATCTGTCAGGTTTGCGTGCTTTAGTATATGCAGGAAGTAGATTTGGTTGGTCATGATCAGACAGTTGCGTCAGACAATTCCTATCGAATAGCATGCTGCATTTCAAACTCGATTTTCTCGACAACGAAACTTCGGATGAACAAATTTTATTCTATATTTTCGACTTATTCTTTCATGTAGAATCACCCCCTTTTCGCTTGTACCACCAGTTACCAAACACCCTGCATATTCAGAGTAATAGAATGACAAGATAATTTAAATTTGATATACGCCATACCGCTTATATGGCGGCATCGGTCCGTAAGGGTTAACCCTTTGCACTCGGCACTATTTTCATTCTAAAACTAAATTTTTCTTCCGTCTTAGAATATTTTCATTTTATTCATACGAAACTGATGCGATTTCCACATATAATATTGAAATATTCAGTGATCAATTAAATACAAATTTTGTAATGTAACAAATATTTTCTTTTTTTTTTGTAATTTCCTTGAAATAATGCCACAACAATTTCTAGTGGTGCTTCACAGTCACCACTCGAGTGCTAAGGGTTAAATTGTTTGCAGCATCTCGAGCAGAAACGTCTTATAGGTGACTTTCTTGCCCGCAGCGTCCGCGATTCTTTCGCGCTGTAAAATTTCCAGCGTTTACGCCCATAAAACGAAAAAGTTGTAAACGCGGCGTTCCTTTTCTACCTAATAACACAATGTCGGTACCGAGAATGGTAACGCTCCGTTAATCGACTTCTTGTCGAACGCGTGCATGCAAAAAGATCATCTGCCCAAAGGACAGGATATTCGAAACGAGGTAAAATTCCGTCGGTAAAGCTACACGTTGCCGGCAACATTAAGATAATTGGAATTTCTTACAAACTCTCCGCTCTCATTCACGGGAATCGTGTCGAATCGAGACACACAGAGAAAGAGAGAACCACTCCTTAGTAGAGCCTCATCAGCGTCTTCGCCGGAGTCTAATCAAAGCTAAACGAACCGAGAAGAATGTTTTGAAACCGGGATACACCGAGTATCCGACGTAGGCTTCGAGTTCGGTGTTGTCCGTTCACCTTCGATTCCATCGCTAACGAGATTCGCAGAAAATGCCAACCACCTGATCAATTGTTAAACAAACGATCTCGAAGAACCAGGTACCTCCTCGCTTTGCAATTGTTCCGGGGGGCCAAAGACGTTCAGCAAAAATAAAAATAAAATTTCATATTTCTCCAAGAGAAATAGGATTTTGAGCCGGCGAGTGGTGGCTCGACCGGTGGTGTTGTGGGAAATGGTGATCGTTGAGATTAAGCTACACTACCGGCCATTAGTGTTTACCCACCCTCAAAATAACACAAAAACAAGAGAAATATTAACCAAACAACAATTTTTTTTCATTTATTTTTCAATAGTGCAACATGTATATCTAAAAACAATGTTTTTTCCAATTTTTTTACAAAAATTATTACAATTATATCTAAATTTTAGTTTCGTCGATATTTCCACCGTGAGCTTTTATTACTGCTTTGCATCATTTCGGCATCCTGTTCAATAATTTTGTGAGTGTGAGTGGTTCTATTCTGGACCATGCATCTTGTAATTGTTGCCAGAGGGTTTGTGTAGACGTTGGGGCCGCTTTTCGTACCTGTCGATCTAGTTCTTCCCATAAAAGCTCAATAAGATTCAGGTCGGGGCTTTGAGGAGGCCAGGTCATAATCACAATTTTTTCTTCTCGTTCCAATTGTTCTAAATACCCACGGCATAATTTGGAGGTGTGTTTGGGGTCGTTGTCTTGTTGGAACACGAAGTTTTCTCCGATTAGTCGCGTTCCAGATGGAAGGGCATTCGTCTCCAAAATTCCTTTGTAACGTTCTTTATTCAATATGCCATCTATTTTTACCAAGTCGCCCACAGATGTGCTCCCAAAACAACCCCAAACCATAACCGATCCTCCTCCGTGTTTTACCGTGGGTGATATGCTGGATTCAATGGCTCGTTCTCCTGCCGATCTTCGGACAAACTGTCTCCGTTTTGAGCCGAATACCTCAAACTTAGACTCGTCGGTCCAGAGCACTTTTTTCCAGTCTTCCAATACCCAATCTTTATGCGATCTTGCCCAGGCTAACCGTTTTGCTTTATTTTGTTTGCGTAGAAGGGGTTTTCGCATGGCAATTCGTCCATGCAAACCTGCTTTCCGTAAACGTCTTTTGACTGTTGTCAAACTTACTGGTTCAGGGCGAGATGCATTTATTTCAGCTGTAATTTCCGGTGCCGTTTTTCTTCTATTACGTTTGCTTATTATTGTAATTGCTCGATCTTCTGCCGGTGTGGTTATTTTTGGCCGCCCTGATCGCTTTTTGTTGGATGAACTGCCAGTATCTTCATATTTTTTAACATTGTAGTCCACGGTTCTACGGTTCAGCTTCAGTAACTTTGCTATTTCTCTGTTACTTTTTCCGATGCTATGATCGGACACTATTAGAGCGCGCATTTCAATCGATAATTCTTTTCTCCCTGACATTATTTGAAATTTTCGCAAAATTCTTTAGGCACGTGAAAATCAACTGTTTACTGTATGATCGGCTTAATGCAGTATGAAATGCAGTATGAAATTTGAGAAGACTAAGATACCTGTATTACCTGCGTTCATATTCCCTACTGACCGTTATAAAAATTTCAGAAAAATGGGTTTCTTTACCTGAACTCCAAAATTGTCGTTTTTCATAAAAAGCTGTAAACTCATTTACAGTACCTCGATTGTGTATGTACAGAATATTTTGGATATTTTTAATTGGCCTTGTAATTAGGATTTAATGCTACGGACATTTTCATAACAATAAAATACCTATTATTTGAATAGTAACGAAATTTGAAGGTGGGTAAACACTTATGGCCGGTAGTGTATGTTGGTTGGGGCTCATCGAAAGATGGGTGACCGCATATAGGTGTGAACATATAGAGGATTGATTGTAACCCTGAGGGGAACAATAATAAAGAATTGAATTGAAATAGGATTTCGCATGAGCATCCTAGACTGCCGGCAAGATTTCGCAGGTGATACGGGAGGGGGCTGTTTCTCGCGAAAAATGGCGATTCAGGTGACAGTCGAGAGTTTTCTCGGGCCGCGTCCTTTCCAGTCACGCAACGGGGCCCCGGCCAATTACGAGCGATTAATCAAGCGGCCTGGCGGTGAAAAACGCGAGTTCCCGGGAACTCGTCCGCGAGGCACATCGCGAACCACCGCCTTGGGAATCGAGGAGCCCCGGACCCGTAGAGTTTATTTTACATCGGGCCGGCGCGCGGCGACCAGTTCTCGGCCTTATTCAGAGTTTCAGGAAGCTCTCGGGCCGCTGGCAGAGGGACATAGTTGATTGTTGCCATTCGCGGATACTGTTGGCTGGGATATCGCGAATAGCAGTTTCGTCTCTTTTGCTGCTAATTGCTGGCTTTCTGGTTTGCGGCGCGCAGGGGATCTCGCTGCGAAACCACCGTTCGAATACCTTTTTACGATTCCCTCCGCCAGATGAAAGGCAAAAGCACACGGATTACGGAGCAGGCGCTACTTATAGTTATTACCGCCAAGAACTTTCGTGAAACCTTTTTATTTTTTTCGCTGGAAAATATAGGCACTTGACTTTTACAAGCAATTCGGATGTTTTATGCGACCGTGGTTTCATAGTTTGATTGCCCGGATAATAAACAGATGAATTGTAAAGGCAACATGAGAACGCTGGGGTCCTGCTATCGCAGGTAACTTAACTGCTATAGCTTGTGATGATTCCCGTACTTGGGTCCAGTGATAGAACAGATATAATTCACATTGTTACTTGAAATCATCGGACAGGATTTGTGAAGTTTAGGTGATGGAAGTTGGAATTGTAACGGAGCAGCGCGAAGTATGTGGAAAGAAACTTTTATCAAAGACGAAGAATATCGCAGATTGAACACGTGTTTACGCCTCGGCAGTCGAATAGAGAAGAAGGATCGTACACAGTACTAAATACGCATTACAAAGGTCACGTGTATACGACTTATAATATATCATAATAGATGTCGCGATTCCAACATTGTGCTGTTCCAACATTAGGATCAGTTGAGTTCGGTCGTTCGCGAGTTTAGTAGCCGCACGAATCAGGTGCTCGTGCCTTGTCTCCGAAGCGAGCGTCGAATCAACTATAAAAGCATTATTAAATCGCGAGACTGTTCGGAGGCTTCGAGCAAAAATTAGCTGTATGGACGTTAAAGCTTGACCGGCAATGCAATCTTTCGCATTCGATCGCGAGAGGCACCATACTGGAACGTTCGACGAGGCATCGCCAGGATCCGCGGCTATTCGATTTCAGTTCCCGGAAGCTCGGTCCAATATTTCACGTCAACCAGATAACTTCTCCAATTCATCTCGACAAATGAACAAGCGCTTCTGGCCTGGGCCGGTGGCTGGCGCGGCGGTTCCCATCGGCTGATAAATTTTCCACAAAGTGGCAAGCGCCGTCGAAAGCTGCAGGACGCCGCGGCCGTCTCGAAACGAAAGTCCTGTGTAATCGTTGTTGCGATCGCGCGGAAACGCAGGGCCGGGGCATGCTGAGAGGGAAAGAGAGAAATAGAGAAAGAGAGAGAGAGAGAGAGAGAGAGAGAGAGAGAGAGAGGAGAAGATGGAAACACCACGAAGAATCTCGGCTAGGCAATATTCCCGGCGAGTCGGTAAACGAAATTCTCAACCGGCGTTACACGCGTAGCAGGAATTCAACGGGGGAATTCCAACGATGCTCCGCGGTTTGCAGAAACGCAGCCGGGTTTACGAGCGCCTTCCGGAATTTTTTCTAGTTCTTCCGGCGAACCGACGACCCCGCGACGCCGCCCTCCCGCCACCGATTTACAGTTAGACACGCTCGGACGTGTATAAACGACACAGGGTGGAGCGTTCGCTCGGAGAAGACCCAGAAGTTTTCCGATTCCCCGGGATTTTTTCTTTTCCCGATCGTCGAAGGTGCGGCAGCTAATCGAACAAAAAGTCGCCATCCTGGAAATCCACGACCGTTATCGTTATTACCAATTTATTTCGCGGCAACAACCCAGCCGGGAACGTAAAACGAGAATAGTAACGGGGTGCATGCAAATTGAACGGCAAAGTTATGGCCAATGGGCCGCGAGTCTCAATTATCGGCCATTCGAATTGCCAACTAAAAATAAAATCAGCCTCCGTAGACTTTCGGTCTCTGTTCAATCGATTACTAATTGCTGGTAGCAAAGCTGTGTAATTCTACGTCTGCGATCTAGTAATGCAAACGTACAAATGTAATTGAGAATACTGGCGGGAAAGGAAGCGATTCGCATTTGGAAAATAAATGGAAATAAATTTTTAGTTCAACTTGTTCGACGACCATGATATTCTTCTACGGGAAAACTTATTCCTAATTGCATCGCTGAACGTTCTGTCTACCAGAAGCAATAAATATTGAGATTTATAGAATACAGTGCCTCACACCTCTAGACACTCTACACTCTATACACCTCTTAGATTCTTGGAAATAACAACGAAAACATACAGGAAACAAGTGTAAGTTTAACCCATTTGCATCATAAGGAAATATGAAAAAAGAAGGCCTTTATCATCAAACTTATTTATGTACTTAAATATAATTAACCCTTAGCACACTCGATTGGCGACTGTAAGGCGCCAGTAAAAATTGCTGTGTCATTATTCAAAATATCTTGTATATTATTAAATTTGTTTGTATTTAATAAATGACTAAACATTTCAGTATTGTAAGAGTAAATTGCACAATTTTCGTATACGTAACATGAAATAAAAATATAGGAGGGAAATATTCTAGGCCGGAAGAAATGTTTCGTTTCGGAGTTAAAATAGCTTCGAGCGCAAAGGGTTAAAAAAGACTACGAGTAAAAGAACTTCATCTTTCAGCATTATAAGACAAAATCAGAATTACTACTTTCATCTCGAAAAACACCTTCCATTTATATTTTTTAGCTAACGAATAATGACAGTGACCAACAAAGTTGACCAGGAAAATTGAGCTTATATATACGCTAATGATGCGAATGGGTTAATAAAAATATTGATTGTCAAATATTGATTACCATTTTCCACCGAGTTTAATAAATACTTTTCAGCGGAAAATGGATTCAGAGTGCGATGACTCGGCACGATAATGGACGGTTTCAAGTAGCCAATCTCCGATTAGAAATCACGTGTTCGGCTGTGACAGGCAAAAGGAGCAAGATCCTAGCCTCCGTCCGATCGTGTTAATATCTCGAAATCCATCGTAAACTCCGCGAATATTCTCGCGAGAGACACACACAGAGGCTTTGCCCCCGGAAGGTCTCTAAGGATTTACAGTTAACTTCGGCAGATATACAGCAGCCCCGGGGGTTTTTATGGAAATAGAGGCGTGGGTAATGCCGTCATTTTCGTGTGCAACGCGCCGCGATGATGCATCCTCCCCAGGCCTACAGTTTTCCACGGTAGGCGAGGGATTAGGTTCCAGAAAAAAATCGCGAGACCGAGTCTCAGGGACGTTGAACTGTGAGGCGTGCGCAGCAATGAGTTTCGTAATTTTCTAGCGATTCGCTTCGGACCGACACAGTTCTAAATGTTCTGTATGTTCGACAAGCAATCTTTGAATAACGAGCGTCGAGATCTCCAATAACAAAGCTACTTCACTCGACTACATTTCATTCGTTCATTTTCTAACGAAGTTTGTGCAGTCTTAGTAACTGTTTTGTACTAGACTGTACTATACTGTTTTGATCTAGAATGTTTCCTTTCTATATTTATTTTTTCATGTTATACACATGAAAATGGTGCAATTTGCTCGTACAATACTGAAGTGTTTAGTGACTTATTAAATACAATCAAATTTAATAATCTAAAAAATATTTTGAAATCATGCAGCAATACAGCAATACAGCAATAATACAGAAATACAGCAGCAATAATACAGCATAGTACAGCAATTTTTAGTGACGCCTTACAGTCGTCATTCGAGTGCTAAGGGTTAAACATGGCTAGGGTTTTTATATTTAAATTATTCAATGTTTAACGAGCCTTCCCTGGTCGTATGAGTGTCATCAGTAGACATCGGATCTTTATGCAAAATAAAAATTTTCTACCAAAATTGCAACAAACTGGAACGAAATAGAAATTTATTTTCTTTCCTAATATGTTTAATAGGTTGAAAATAATATAACAGTACTACTAAATTTTTCTAATGTTCTCACTGTTTTAAATTACACCTACTCATTTTTGTAATAAATGCATAAAATCCGATGTCTAGTCATCGGATTAAGACTTGTTTCCCCACTCTACCTTCCCCTCCGACTGTATTCCCCCACTATTCTATAAACGGCCCAGTCACGTGACGCGTTTCTGTCGCGCGTGTGTCACAAAGTCACATGACTGATCCGGTACTGGAGAGAGAGAGGGGGTAACGTTTTCCCCTGAATTGCCCCGATCTGGCGCAATCTGTTGCACACAGCAGCATCTCTTCAGGTAAATTGACGAGTCCGCTCGGACACATCGTCCTTATTACGATGCGGTCGCGGAACCCTTTGAGGATGCTACGTGATCCTTTGCCGAATGGATTCGGAGCCTTGCATCGGTCCGGATCTCGAGATATTTGCACACGGGACCGGGAGCGATCGAATCGCCGACAGGCCCAGAAATCGGGCCGGAGATCGCCGACGGTAACGATGATGATGACTTCATTGGGGCGTATTTAACTTATTTCGGCCGGATCGTTTGGCCGCGCGGCTGCTCTTCGGGGGCAGGCTCGGCCGATCCTCTTTAATTATGAAAAAAAAGATCCCGTCACGGAATTCGCGCATTAACGGGGGAAGCAAAGCCAATCAACCTCTCGAGCGTTGTCTCGTTTACAAGAATTTTTGCGTAATTCAGCCACGGCCGAGCCCGAAGATCTCGTAAGGAAAGTGGTTTTATTGTCTTCGTGCGTCTTCAATTTCAGCTGATCAGGACACGCAACCAGATTCCCAGACAGTGTTATCAGTCCGTGGAACAAGTTGGCTATCGGAGGAGTTGTTTGTGTGGGTGATACGCGACGGTCTTGGCCATTTCGATAACGTTGTGGCAGGTGTTCATGTATTCAAAGAACCGTGGAATATTTTTACAGTTACGCCTCGAACCGTGTTCGAATCAGCGTGATCGGCTCTTTATTGTTTCATTTTGGCAGAAACGGTATAAACATAGCAATCGATTGGCCACAATGTTAACCCCTTGCCCTACAATATCGAGTGATGAAGATTCTGAACAGAGTCTAACAGATACGTATGTTATTAATTTTCTTTAAACCGTAATAAAAATCTACTTTGTTGTAGTTGATATACAGGCTGTTTGGTAACTGGTGGAACAAGCGAAAAGGGGGTGATTCTACATGAAAGAATAAGTCGAAAATATAGAATAAAATTTGTTCATCCGAAGTTTCGTCATCGAGAAAATCGAGTTTGAAATGCAGCATGCTATTCGATAGGAATTGTCTGAAGCGTCTGATCATGACCAACCAAATCTACTTCCTGCATAGACTAAAGCACACAAACCTTACAGATCTTCAAAGTCGATTTTATCGAAAACAAAGCCTCAAACGAAAAATGTTTATTCGATATTTTCGACTTATTCTTTCATGTAGAATCACCCCCTTTTCGCTTGTACCACCAGTTACCAAACACCATGTATATCCTTTGGAGAAAAGATAGGCATACAATAAATACAAACTATCTTTCTTTTTCTATAAAATTCTGAACGATGAAGAATTTCTAATCATTATAATCACAAAATAAATAGTAGTGCAAGGGGTTAAGGATACGTACACACTGAAGCCGACAACGGTGAACTTTCTCCTCGGTCTCTCTTTGCTGTACGGTTTCAAATACTTGCAACAAAATTAATAATTTCTGTTTACGTAGAAATAAACTGTGTTTATTTTTATCAGAAATTCAAGAAGAAATAGAGAAATAGCTCGATCGAGAGAAACTGCTCAACTTCGAAGTTGCAGAGGCATAACTTTTGCCTCGCGATCTTTAATATTCGATTTCTCTAGACTAGACTATCGCTCGGGAATTAAACGCGGCAGTCTAGAAAACCGCCTGTAATCCCGGCGAGTATAATAAGACGGGCGTTTCGAGTGATCAAGGACCGGGCAGGCCGGTGCCCGTGGGTCAGAGGTCGAGCAGCGCGGAAGAAGACGAAGGTGAGAGAGAAGCGCAAGGTGCACCTGTGTCCGGGGATGATTTTCGCGATTAACGGTCGCGGATCACCGGGGTTTGCTACCTGAGCAAGCAGAATTCACCTTGCTCGTCCGTCGTGGTCGTCCCTTTTGGTCAGTTGATGACGTTAATACGCGCACCGGCCACGTAATGACGAGTCGCGCAGAGGGCCGAGAAGTCGAATCGGCCAACGGATTGCGGTCGCCTGTGTGTTATATTCACCGAATCGAATGAAAAACAGGTCCTCATCAGGGTCCATCCCCTCGAGGAAATGAGGGGACACCGCAAGATCGAGCCTTTCTCTCGTTATCGTTCCCGAACGCGAGCGAGAGGTCGTTAGCGAAAAAATCGCTGGCCGATGCGCCAAATAAATTCTGGTTATCTGCACCGTGTTGCGCTGTAATTGCGGCAATTAGCCCGATCCCGCCCGGGAATTATCCTTTTCGAAAATCGTTCCTGCGACTGGATGCTCGGCTTAACCAGCCCGATAATGCGGAAAGAAGAATGGTGTTCTCGCAGCTTTATCCGCAGGAATTCGTGTTGCTTCGTTAAACGGCGCGACACCAATCTAAAGATCGCACAAACTGCGATACAAGCCGTTTATTTCGGCCGTTGTTGCATACCTTTCAGCACCGAGTGCGCTTCCGATTATACAAATTAACATTTTAAGCATGATACGACCTCGATAGTTCCGCAAAAGACTCTCGGTTGATATTCGTTTCTAATATTAAGTAATAATTAATAGATTAATATTAGTAATAATTACAAAACTACATTTTTATTTCAACACTTGCTTCGATAAAGAAGTTGATTCAAACATTTCTGATGGGAACATTTTTATAATTTCAGTAATTGCGAAAATTAGGAACCAGTCATTTTGAGTGTTCGCTTGGACAATTGAAAATACTTGCGCAAAAGATTCCCGGTTGATACTCCTTAACACGTTGACCGCCATGTCACCCAGATGTGGGTGACGGAATTATTTGTCCAGGTTTTAAAATGAATTTTTACGTTAATACGTTTTACGTTATTCATTGTACCAAATTTGATTGGGATCTGTAAAATGCAAGAAAGCTAGAAGACTATTCAATGTCACACATATATAATAATTATTTTCAATTTTTATTTTATTAAATAACTTCCTTTGGTTTCATTAAATTTTTTAGGGTTCTGGTTTGGCACTCAAAGTGTTAATTTTCATTTTACGCTTGAATTCCACCAATTGATTAATTGCCGCGCAGACATAGCAAACGTCACTGTTCTGATCGAGCGCGTAAAAATGCATCGCAGGTTCCAAGAGATGGATTCGAATGAAGCAACATAGTCATCGGCGAAAAATGTGTGAGAATCTGAGAGGATCGCCGGAACTAGTTATCGGTGTCACGGAACTAGTCCGTTCAACTTGTATTCATCATGAATCGCGAATTCCACGTGGGACGTAATTTATGCGTGAAGCAACAGAGTGCATCGTGCACATTGTTAATCAACAACGTCGCCACCCATCGAGCGCACGTGCATCCTACGCGAACTCACACACACACACACGCACACACCACTTTCCATCGAATATTCCGCTTTGAAATAGATCGGCGGTCTTTAACGAGATATCGGTTTTCTAATTTGAATCGGCTGGGTCGTCGTGCGCTTCCTACATACGGAGCGTGATCCGAGAACACGATACACCAGGCATCGAGTGATTATGATGCTCGGAGAAGGAACGCTGTACTTCAAAGACACCGCTCGCGATACGGTGAATTAACACTAAACCTACCGAGACTTAAAAGTAATACATATTGTCTTATAAAAATGACGATACCGAATTCATTTGGATTTTGTGCGGTTCGTATTATGATACATGCTCTCCTAAATATATTTATTTAACACTTTGACTGCCAAACTAGAAACCTCAAAAATCCCATAAAATTAAATGAAGTTATTTAATGAAATAAAAATTGAAAAAAATTAAATGTATGATATTGCGTAGTCAGTCCTCCAGCTTTCTTACACTTTACAATTCCTAATCAAAGGTACGATGAATATATTAGCGTCAAAATTTATTATAAATCCTGGACAAATAATTCTGTCACCCACATATGGGTGACATGGCAGTCAACGTGTTAATCATTCGCATCTGTAGAATTTCAGTAATTGTGAAATCAAAAATCTAGAACGGTCATTTTGACCGGCGGTGGTAGGTTCGGTGTTAAAATGAATTCCAGACGGGAACGAAGAAAGAACTGTTCAAAACGATCCTCGATATATTTTATTAAAACGAACTCTTATTATTTTTATTTCTATTTTTAAAGATACATTTAACGCTAGAACTACCGAGTAATAAATACAACTGATGAACGACTACATCTATTCAAACCTAATACCATCTTTATTCTAACATGTGCTGCAATGAGAAAGTTCGTTCAAAAAATTCTGATAAAAACATTCTTTATAATTTCAGTAATTGCGAAAGAAAAATTTGGGAACCAGTCATTTCGATTGGCTCGATAGTTTTAGTGTTAATTAAATTATTCTGTTGAAGTTAACCCTTAGCACTCGAATGGCGACTGCAAGGCGCCACTAAAAATTGCTGTATCATTATTCAAATATTTTTTACATTATTAAATTTGTTTGTATTTAATAAATCACTAAACACTTCAGTATTGTACAGGGAAAATTGCACCATTTGTGTATGTATAACATGGAAAAGTATATATAAAAGGAAACAATTCTAGATCGGAAGTAATGTTTCGTTTTGGAGTTAAAATAGCTTCGAGTGAAAAGGGTTAAAAATATTAGAACGCTTGCTAAAAGCACGAAAACGATACGGAAGTATCTTCGAGAATATACGTTGCACGCGAGAACCGAGAAACGTGGATCTCTTTGTCAGTCGCTTCGCACCAAAATGGCGGCGTCCGTCGAATGGCTTCCACCGCGGTCGGATCGCCTAAGACCCGATTCATTTTCCTTTAATCGACTTCGAGGCAGCTCGAAACACACCCTGCGCAGAAGAGAAGTGCCGCACACGTGCTCAGGCTCGTTAGGCTCTCGGGTCCATGGGCACACGGACGCGCCGAGCGTCGATGCATAAGCATGAAAGAAAAGGACGGGGACAGGTGAGAGGCGATTCCGAACGCAGGAGGAGGAAGAAGGGGTTGGAGGAGGACGGACCCCGAGAGAAGTGCATCCGCGAGCTAGGTTTCGCATAGTTTATCAATGCGCGTAGGCTGGTTCGAGAACACTGGCGAAGCAATAGATTACAATTATACGAACACGCCTGGCCAAACGTGGGAGTTGGCTGCGCAGACACGAGCAACGACCACTGCGGATACGATTCTCGCCTCTTCCGTTTCCATTTTTCACAATGCCGAAGGAATTCGACTCTTTTTTTATTTACACTAGAACTACCAACCGCTAGATGCAACTGGCATACATTGCCTTTTAATAACAACAAAATTACATTTGTCTAGATTTGGTACGTTAACACTTTGATTGCCAAACAAGAAACCTCAAACATTCCATGAAATCAAAGTAAGTTATTTAATGAAATAGAAATTGAAAAAAAGTAAATGTATGATATTATGTAGTTCTCCAACTTTCCTGCATATTACAGATCCTAATCAAATTTGGTACAATGAGTATATTAGCGTAAAAATTCATTTTAAAACCTAAACAAATAATTCCGTCACCCATGGCATTCTCACAAAATCAGTGCAATTTAATTAGCGAAACCGAAGCTAGAAATCTAAAACGTATTACAGGGGATGCTGGCTTAATTCTTCTGAATTCTATACATCCTAATCAGAGAGTTTATATGTCACAATAAAAATGAATTTCTAAACCTAGTCAAAAATCACTGTCAGCCGTATCTGACTGACGTGGCAGTTGTTAAATATCTATTTCGATAGAGAAGTTTATTATAATTTCAATACTGCTAAAAAAAAAAACTAGGAGCAAGTCATTTCGACTCGTCCGGTAGTTCTAGTGTTAGCCCATTTGCATCATAAGGAAATATGAAAAGAAGATCTTTATCTCACCAAACTTTTTTTAAATTAACATATATTTAAGTACAAAAATGACTACAACTGTAAGAACCTCATATTTTGGCATTATAAGAAAAAATCAGAATTTCTACATTCTATAAAAAATTTTAATTTTACATTTCTATCTTTTAGCTAACGAACAATGATAGCGACCAACAAAGTTGAGCGCATATATACGCTAATGATGCAAATGGGTTAAGCCTATCTATGCAGGTCCTAACTGATATGTTCAATAAATAAGATTCTCTCAGTGGAAGTGGTTTTTCCGTCCGGTGTTACGTTGATTTCACTTTCGAATTTCGAGCCGGCCATGGTTTTACGCGAGTTTTATTTACAACTGGAAAACCGGTGTCGTTGCGCGATCCACGGAGGAGAATTTCGTGATTGTGCGCGGTGTCGTAAATTTCTGAAATAAGTGGGTAGCTTTATGGATGTCGTAAACGTGCGGCGGTATACCCCTGAATGTCGATCGCAGCATGTTCTTCCTGTGGTTTCGAATTTCTCGAATGGGAACATTGTCACACATTGTGGCACGGTGTAGCGGAAATCGAAGGGCGAGAGAATCCTGTTTGATTTCGAAACGCGTTTTATATTGCTGCTTCGCCGAGAGAAAGACACCTGGACTCCGCGTACATTTTTATTCTTCGTGGACGAAATTAAGACGTTCACGAAGAATCTTTGATGGCATCTGGCAAGCTTCACGATTTCACCGAGAAAATAAACGAATAATTGGATTCCGAAGAATTTCATCTTTATTAACCCTTTGCACTCGAAGTTTAACTCCAAAACGAAACATTTCTTCCGATCTAGAAATTTTTCTTTCTATATACAGAGTGTTTGGTAACTGGTGGTACAAGCGAAAAAGGGGTGATTCTACATGAAAGAATAAGTCGAAAATATAGAATAAAATTTTTTCATCCGAAATTTCGTTATCGAGAAAATCGAGTTTGAAATGCAGCATGCTATTCGATAGGAATTGTCTGACGCGTCTGATCATGACCAACCAAATCTACTTCCTGCATATACTAAAGCATACAAACCTGACAGATCTTCAAAGTCGATTTTCTCGAAAACAAAGCCTCAAACGAAAAATGTTTATTCTATATTTTCGACTTATTCTTTCATGTAGAATCACCCCCTTTTCGCTTGTACCACCAGTTACCAAACACCCTGTATATGCTTCTTCATGTTATACGTACAAAAATGGTGCAGTTTGCTCGTACAATACTGAAGTGTTTAGCGATTTATTAAATACAAACAATAATGTAAAAAATAATTTAGCGTCTTACAGTCGCCATTCGAGTGCTAAAGGTTAATACGCCACGTGATTCCTTATAATAAATAATTTTGCTAGAAGTTGACGAACGAAGAGTTTAAGTCGTTTTCAATGCGAATTCCTTTTGTACCTCGGTACTGTTTTCGGTGCGGCGATGCAGCGACGAGATCGTTTGCATTGAAAGATTATCTGAAGCAGAGATCCCACAATCCGTAGAGACAGTTTACCAGTAAACGGGCAATAACATTCCACGGAGTCAACCATCGAACCTAAACTATTAATTCCTGCGGGCCCGCGGTGCACCGAAGTCCTCTCGGAATTCTTTCGCATTGTTCCGCAATCTCGAGTCCCGTTATCCACACCGCCATGGTTCGATTTCTGCTTGATTCGTTTCCGTATCGCGATCCCAGGACGAAGGTCTAGGGAACGTGAAAGCCGCGATCAGTCCGGCCATCATCTTCATCATCGTTCGGACACACGTGATCTCGCTGTTCGTGCTCTCCTACGCAGGTCCTCGGGACCTTCACGGGACTTCGGGATCTCCATTCGAAAATCAGGGATTCCAAAATCATTGTCAAGCTTTTAAAAACATTCTTAATTTCATTTATTTACTGGCCTTTGAGATCCCGAGAGAGTCTTCGACTTTTACATTCTCGGATCTGCTTCTAATTGACAGTACTTCGCTTTAGCCCTTAACACGTTGACTGCCGTGTCACCCATTTGATTGGGATCTGTAAAATGCAAGAAAGTTGGAAGACTACTCAACATCACACATATAATTATTTTCAATTTTTATTTCATCAAATAACTTACTTTGATTTCATGGAATTTTTTAGGGTTCTGGCTTGGCACTCAAAGTGTTAATTATTTAACTCGATTGCTCTCCTGTTGCACCAGAAAAACAAGGAAGAAAGAAAGAGAACATTCTTAGCATTAAATTGTCTTTTTCTTGATATTTAAACGTTCCTTCTCTCACGCAATTATGAGAGCACAAAGACAGACGAGTAAAAGAGGATATTGATGGAGGCACTGACAAGCATAAATTTACAACCAAGGCGTGTTGCATTTCGTGACGTTTATCACAGGATGCAGCCATGTTTTGAAGGATAATACCAGTGGCTGTGTTATTCTAGATCAGCCTGAGCTTGTAGGGGACATTAAGGAGGGTTCTTTGCTTAGACAGGGGCCTGTAGCTCTTTTTAAGTGTAGGTATTAAAACGCGTAGGATGTTCAAGTCGAACGGAGATTCGGTAACGTTTGGAACCAGTAATTAAATCCTTTAATTCATGCTTTCTCAATCCTCGGTATATATTTATTCATTTCTCACGAGAAACTTCGTAAGATGCAGCTTTAATTTAGTTAAAATCAAGTTTTCGAGTCACGAATCCGTTGCGTATGGTTAAACAAACATCACAACCGAAATATTTAAATTAAATTAATATACAACTGTACTGTTAAACCAAGAATTCAAATTTAATAGTGCAACATTAAATTTCAAGATCGAATATACTGGAACACATGGATTCTATATTAATTTTGAAGTAATGAATAAAATCACCCGCAGTTGAAAAAGAATTTACCAGATCGAGAAAGCTTCTTAGGGACGATGTTGCCTGTTCTTTTCAGGATTCTCTAATTAAAAAAACTAATGAAAAAAACACAGACAATGGCGTGTTAACTCAGCGCTGAAAAATGTTTCTGCCTGCAACCCCGCCTCTCGTCCCGGAACGTCTTTAATAATTCAAACGCTACGCGGTTTCTACGGGCGTATTCGTATGCTAATACGCGGACACGACGCGGACTTCTTATATTGATAGCACCGACGAATGACTTCGCGAAAGCGGACCGATTGTCTCGGCCCGAAAAGAGATTCGTCGGTGACTCGGTGAAAAATTTAGGCTTCAAGCCTATTCATATTCTCGCGTTACGAAACGACTGAACGAGGACGATCACAAAGTCGAACGAATTTTGCTACGAGTTCATTGAATTCCCTGACACGAGAACCACTTGAACGATTTTGTAAGCGCAAGTGTTCTTGGTTTCCGATCCCAAGGATGACAATGGAAAGCTCAAATTTTCTTTAACACTTTGATCGCCAAACAAGAAAGCTCAAAAATTCCATGAAATCAAAGTAAGATATTTAGTAAAATAGAAATTGAAAAAAATTAAATGTATGATATTGTGTAGTTCTTCACCTTTCTTGCATTTTACAGATCCTAATCAAATTTGGTACAATGAATATTAATATATTCAAAAATTCATTTTAAAATTTGGACAAATAATTCCATCACCCACATATGGGTGACATGGCAGTCAACGTGTTAATTCATAGTAAACTATATGGAGAATTTAATTAATATCGTGTGTACAATGATAAATAACGATAGAACTTCTTCGGGTGCTATATTTCAGGGATTAGTTTCCCTTTTGAACATTTTAGGATTAACTTTGTAAGATCAGAAGTCATGTCATGACCAAGGAAACTATATTCTATAATTATAATAAATAATATATAACTTTTAGACAGTCTTATTGTGTGTCATGGAAATTTTCTGAGTACAGAAAGGATAATACAATGATAATTAATATCGTGTGACTAGTGCTCGCTGCGATAAATCTGCGTTGTGTACGCAGCCCTTAGGATTCGAAAGGAAGCGACAGACGGTACGCCGGCGTGTTGTACGTGCGTTCACAACTGAATTAGCTGGATCATTGTCTGAACGGGGAAAAAAAGAGACGGGGAAATATTAAGTGAATGCAGATACGGTAAAAATCGGCATCCGGTTGACAATCGTTGACGTCTCCAAGGATATATCTGTTACCAGCGCCGAGAGAAAGTTTATCCGTAGATATTCAACAGAACGAAAATACGTGCTAATATGGAAAAAATTTCACGAGGTACATTCCGAATCTGATAAGAACAAAAATAATTCTTCGGTATTATTTGCCACGTTCAACGAGGAGCTGTTATCGCTGGTTGCATCCAACGCCGAAATCATTTTTCTGGATCCGCGAGCCGTGGAGCCACTTGCCGTTGGATCAGCATGGAACCTTTATAACGCGGAAGGCCAAGCGTCCTGACCGATAACTTTCTCCCATTGAGAAGTCCGCCATACACGGCTAAGGAATCTATCGATAGTCGTGCCGTCGGTTCTCGTTACGTCGAATTCTGCTCTTCTTAATTAGTTCTCCTCCAATTAAGGGCATTGTCTCGGGCTCGCTCGGAAACGTTCTCGAAATTAGCGGATGCGACCTAGGCTTATCTACGAATCAACCTCCGATCGACTTTCGCGTAGAGGATTCCGTTCGCCCCTCGCTCCCCGTGGTTGATTCGCAATTAATTCATACGTTACGTTTAATTATCGCGAAACGGCCCGGCTGCTATCTTATTCGACAAAACCCGAAGATTACCACACGCTGGCAGGATACTGGTCGCGTCGGGGCCGACTTCGGAGAGAACTTCTCCGCGGTTCCCAGAAGATAAACTCCGCATTTAGTTGACTCGTTTCCTCGGAGACCACCTTTTCAATGAATAATTTAATTCGATCGTAATTAATGTAATTTATTTCGCCGAGGATGGCAGTAATTTAATTAGACCACCTGGGGCGAGGACACGTCGCATGAGACCAACGCTGCTCGCCCGATAACTCGTCTGGGAAACTAGATTATGTTGTCGACACTATGAAGAGATCCTAAAATTCAATTAGCTTCCGGTCACTCGCATAAATCCGTGATACCCTTTGTTTCTTTAGTAAGGTAAAGGTTGTGAATACATGGTTGAGATAGTTATTTGTTTGTAGGTATAGGTTATTGTAAACCGAGTCCAATTCTTGGCCGTAAGGCTGAATAAAGCAATATTATTATTATTATTATAGTAAGGTAAAGGCACAGGTAGTTGACCATGTACCAGTAGTTGACTATTTTATAGAAAAACATAAAACATAAGGTTTTTATAAGCGTACTTTTGATGAAAGTGAACCTCGAACCTCTGCCATGCCGTCTGTTGTTTAAATTTCAAAACAATAAGAACATTTCAAACCTTATTTTTTGTTTTTCTATAAAATGGTCAACTACTGGTATATGGTGGTCAACTACTGGTGCCTTTACCTTAATGTGTTCACCAATTTATAAATGCTAGTCGAAACAGTCGATAGAAACAGAAATGAACAATTGGGAATTTAAGTAAAATTAAAACTCTCCGCGTAATAACTCAATCGTACGAACGGTCAATTATTTTCTCGAAGAAGCGGATCTTCAAAACAGCCAAAAGTTTCAGGCTTCTTGTTGGCAATGTCGGCGATCATTGGGACCATCTGGTCTGGCAATTTTCTTGCACAGATAGCGATCCGTAGAGTCTAATTACTCCCGATAATTGGCGCTATTATCGCCATCCCCGGACCCACTGTGCAACGAAGATGAGAACACGGTGGGAAAAAAGCGCAAGGAATCGATCGATCAAAGATGCAATTAGCTGTGCCACCATCCGGACCAGTTTTGTTCTTCCTCCGCGCTACTCTTCTGTATGCGTCTAATTAAGGCTAATTACGGTAGCCGCCTCTTTGACGACTTCATTCGCCCCTGAGAATGTTTGTAATTTTCCGACTTACGCTTATAACACGGAAAGAAGCGATCTGCGGGGACGATCGGGGCTGAAGGACCGAAAAATCTTTGGTACCGTTACGACTTTCACCTGGTCCGATCGATAAACCGCACTTTTTGTCGGGGAACTGCTTAATCTCAGGTAATTGCGCGCAGTTAAAGCCAAAACTGCACGCTCGATCTTGCGGATTGTATGAAATTCCTTCGTCTTCGAACAACTTCTTGCCGAAACTGATTTAATCTCCAAGTTCGATGCACAATTTTAGCAAAGCATAACAGCATTTAATTACTCTTTAATATCGAAAGTTGACTTTAACGATTTGTTTATACACTCCTGTCGTGTCGATATCGAATCCGCTTTTCGAGCTAATAAAGCTGGTGTTTGTCAGGTGCACATTTTCGAGACACCCTGTGTAAACGCAGAAATAATTGCAAAGTCATAAAATCAGCATATACAACTAACATTCGATTACATGGTACACTATCATCGAAAGCGTTGCAAGACATTTCACGTGTGTGAGCTATATTTCTGGATTTTCTGAAAAAAAAAAGAAAATGAAATTTTATTAACCATACATTGGTCTCCCGAAAAATCTTCCTAAACTATAATTCTTACAGTTGGACATTTATTTCCTATGGCTATGTAAACATTTATTTCCTTCCTTGATAATTTTGGCTACTCGTAATTTTAGTAGCATTCGATTGAATACGAAACAACCCGTGGAACTTTACACGGTGCTTCGATTTGCGCGGAATGAAATGATCAAAGAGGGAAATAAGATTCTGAGCATTCGTGAGCATTTTGTTTATTTGAATTTCGCCGTTTGTTTGCAGGTTTCACCGGCACACAGTGCGAAATCGACATCGACGAGTGCGCAGCGAAGCCATGTCTGAACGGCGGTATGTGCTCCGATCTGATCAACTCGTTCAAATGCACTTGCGCGAACGGTTTCGCGGGTTCCCATTGCCAGATCAACATAGACGACTGCGCGTCGTCGCCGTGCAAGAACGGCGGGATTTGCCAGGACTCGATAGCGAAATACACCTGCGACTGTCCGCCAGGATTCACCGGAGCCTCCTGCGAGACGAACATCAACGACTGCCAATCGAATCCCTGTCACAGCGGCACCTGCATCGACGGAGAAAACAGCTTCAGCTGCAACTGCTTTCCAGGATTCACCGGGAAACTCTGTCAAATACAGATCGACGAGTGCGAGAGCAATCCCTGCCAATTTGGTGGACGATGCGAGGATCGTATCAACGGTTATCAGTGCATCTGCAGGCCCGGTACTTCCGGCACGAACTGCGAGGTGAACGTCAACGAGTGCTACAGCAACCCCTGCAGGAACGGGGCGAGATGCATTGACGGCATCAACAGGTGAGTGGAAATTCGTTGGTCGGTGATACGGACTTAATAACACCACCGTAATTGCATCGAGCAATTATTTCACGGTGGCAAGCAATTCTTAATGGAAGCCAAGCTGGTTGGAAAATGTGCACTCATTCTACAGAGCTGGGTAAAATATTTTTTGGAACGGTAAATGGTAGATCCATTTTATTTTAACCCCTTGCACTACTGTTTAATTTGTGATTGTAACGAATACAAATTCCTCATCGTTCAGAATTTCATAGAAAAGAAAAAATAGTTTATATTTTTTCAAAATAGAATTTTATGTCCGCTTAACACTAGATCTACCGAGTGATAAATACAACTGATGAATATTGCTTTGTACTGATGACAAGACTACATCTATTTAAACCTAATGCAATTTTTATTCTAACATGTGCTTCAGTGAAAAAGTTCATTCGAAAAATACTGATGAAAACATTTTTATAATTTCGGTAATTGTGACAGAAAAAATTAGGGACCAGTCATTTTGACTGGTTCGGTAGTTCTAGTGTTGAAGGAAATTAATAACATACATATTTATTAGACTCGGTATTGTAGGGCAAGGGGTTAAATTGTGGCTATCGTTTTAAGAACAGGATAACGAGTGGCGAAATGTGTTCCTTGAATTTTACTCAGTTCTGATTCGACATTCTTCTTTGGCGCACCTAAGGGAAGGAATCTCTTTCCGATCCAAAAATTCCACGACCTGCGAACGACTAAGAATCATTACCAGAGCGTAACTTTCGCAAAAATTAGCGACAATCAGGCAAAATTTACCACCCTATCTCGTTCGGTGACACGACACTGAGACACAGTGCTCCTCGGTTCTCGAGGACACGAGGCTCCCTGCGCGTTGACCCCTAATCAGGCAAAATCTTGGTCTGGTCAAACGTTTATCATTTCTTCCATCCTCAGTGGATACGATGTCTCTTCTTCCAGGTATTCGTGCGAGTGTGAGCCTGGCTTCACCGGGCAGCACTGCGAGACAGACATAAACGAGTGCGCGAGCAATCCTTGCGCGAACGGGGGCCGTTGCATCGACATGACGAACGGGTTCCGGTGCGAGTGCCCTCGTGGCTATTACGATGCTAGGTGTCTCAGCGACGTGGACGAGTGCGCCAGCAACCCTTGTGTGAACGGCGGCACCTGCGAGGACGGTATCAACCAGTTCATCTGCCATTGCTCGCCCGGCTACGGTGGCAAAAGATGCGAGGCCGACATCGACGAGTGCGGCTCGAATCCCTGCCAGCACGGCGGCACCTGTAACAACCACCTGAACAGCTACAGTTGCAAGTGCCTAGCCGGCTACGCGGGCACCAACTGCGAGACCAACATCGACGACTGCGCGAACAACCCCTGCCAGAACGGAGGCTCCTGCATCGACCTTGTCAACGACTACAAGTGCGTCTGCGAGCTACCCCACACTGGCCGGAACTGCGAGGACAAGCTGGATCCTTGCTCGCCTAACAAGTACGAATTTCTATCTTGCTTCCTGCCATTCCAACAGTACGGCAATCGACTGTCAACCGTGGCACTACAGTCACTTTTGACAACCCCTTTCCTCTGCTGATTTTCTTAGGGGTTTTTTCTATTGAAGCTCATCAAACCCTTAAATGGGTCCATTTCGCTGTACAGTATGGTGATACAATTATTAAAGTCGGTGTTTCGATGTTACAGTGTGTAGTTATAACTATATATAAAAAAAAATATTTTTAAACAGATAATTTACAATCTTTGTAGTATAACAGAATACAATTGCAAGCCTAAATATCTATACTTAGGGGTAGTTGGTAGCCCATTTTGCTACCAAAATCTTTTACCTATTTACATTTAACAAGAGTACAGGAAGCCATCCAACTTTGATTCTATTCTAACTACCCTTAAAAAAAAAATGGAACTTTTGATGTTGCATTGGTTTCTGTGATCGTTTCCGTTTAACATTGATGAAATTTTGTTCCAGATGTCTTCATGGCGCCAAGTGTTCACCGTCATCGAATTTCCTCGACTTTGCCTGCACCTGCACGGTCGGTTACACGGGTAGACTCTGCGACGAGGACGTCGACGAGTGTGTAATGACGTCTCCGTGCAGAAACGGCGCAACATGCAGGAATACTAATGGCTCTTATCAGTGTCTCTGCGCGAAGGGTTACGAGGGTAGGGACTGCGTGATCAACACCGACGATTGCGCTTCCTGTAAGTATAAGCATCACAAGTCTAAGTGGTTGTAACTATTTGCAATGAGTCCTGTGTTTGCAAAGCGATTAACTAATTCGGTTTATTTCAGTCCCTTGTCAAAATGGCGGCACCTGTTTAGACGGCATCGGTGACTACACTTGTCTCTGCGTGGACGGCTTCAGCGGCAAACACTGCGAAATCGACGTGGACGAGTGTCAGTCCCAACCGTGCCAGAACGGAGCCATTTGCAAGGAGTACGTCAACTCCTACACCTGCCAGTGTCAACTCGGTTTCTCGGGTATCAACTGCCAAACGAACGACGAGGACTGCACGGACAGCAGTTGCATGAACGGCGGCAAGTGCATAGACGGGATCAACAACTATACCTGCGTGTGCGAGCTAGGCTACACTGGTTCGAACTGCCAATACCGGATCAACGAATGTGACAGTTCCCCCTGCTTGAACGGCGCTACGTGCCACGACCATGTTCAATATTACACTTGTCACTGCCCTTACGGTTACACTGGGACCAGATGCGACCAGTTTGTCGACTGGTGCGCGGACAATCCTTGCGAGAACCAGGCGACCTGCGTCCAACACAAGAACAAGTATCATTGCAACTGTTCCCCAGGATGGACGGGGAAAGTTTGCGACGTCGAGATGGTGTCCTGTAAAGACGCCGCCATCAGAAAGTCCGTTCCCGAGAAGAACCTTTGCAACAATGGTACCTGCGAGGATATTGGCAACAGTCACCGTTGCCATTGCCTCGAGGGCTACACGGGATCCTACTGCCAGGAAGAGGTGAACGAATGCGACTCTGCTCCCTGCCAGAACGGCGCCACGTGCAAAGACTTGGTCGGATCCTACCAGTGTCAATGCACCAAAGGTTTCCAAGGTCAGAATTGCGAGCTGAACGTGGACGACTGTAGGCCGAATCCTTGTCAGAACGGCGGTATTTGCCACGATCTGATCAGCAACTTCAGCTGCTCCTGTCCTCCGGGCACTCTCGGCTTTATCTGCGAACTGAACGTCGACGACTGCGCCGTCGACACTTGCCACAACAACGGAACCTGCACGGACAAGGTCGGAGGATTCGAGTGCAAGTGTCCGCCGGGTTTCGTGGGACCCAGATGCGAGGGTGACATCAACGAGTGTCTGTCGAATCCGTGCGCCTCGCCAGGAACACAGGATTGCGTGCAGCTGATCAACAACTACCACTGCAACTGCAAACCTGGTTACATGGGACGCCACTGCGAGGTCAAGGTGAACTTCTGCGACAGCTCACCCTGCCAGAACGGTGGCGTTTGCACGGCAAAACAGGCTGGCCATAAGTGTCTCTGTCCCAACGACTATTACGGAAACAACTGCGAATTTGCTGGCTCCTACTGCGACAGACAGCCCTGTCTGAATGGCGGCACTTGCAGGGTGGCCGAGACAGACGTTGGCTACAGATGCTACTGTCCACCTGGAACCACCGGGACCCACTGCGAAATTGACGCCAGGGACGAATGCGCCAGCAATCCTTGCCAACAGTCGAACGCGGTTTGCAAAAATCTCCTCGGTGATTACGCATGCGACTGTCCTCCCAAATGGACCGGGAAGAACTGCGAGATTTACGATCCCAACTATGGTGGAGGCATCTTTGGAAGAACGAGCTCGAACGTGCCGAAGACCATGAACGCTTACGAGCAGGATCTCGAAATGGAGAGGAAGAAATGTGTTGAAAACAGGTGCGAAGAAAAGTCTGGAAATCATCATTGCGACGAAGAGTGCAACACCCACGCTTGCAAGTTCGACGGAAACGATTGTTCATTGGGTATCAATCCATGGAGGAATTGCACGGCTCCTATCAACTGCTGGGACGTGTTCATGAACGACGTTTGCGACGACGAATGCAACAATGCTCAATGTCTTTTCGATGGAAGGGATTGTGAGAAGAAACTCGCTCCGTGCAAGTAAGTAGTCGTTTTTAGTAATTAATTATAAGAGATATCAAAGTTTAATTTAATCCTTATGCTTGGAATTGAATGGCCAAAAATCTTAAATACTGAAGTTTTAAAATTAATCGCCATCATCCGATTGCCAACATAAGGATTAATATTACTACTATACTTCGGTAATACTGACAGATAAACTAACTTGTTCTGGTACTTTTATAGCCCAATCTACGACGCCTACTGCCGCAAACATTACGCCAACGGACACTGTGACTATGGCTGCAACAACGAAGAGTGTAACTGGGATGGTTTGGACTGTGACGGGGAACCTCCATCGCTGGCAGAAGGTGCGATCTCGGTGGTAGTCAGGATGGACATGCAGAGCTTCAGATCCCGCGTGGTCACTTTCTTAAGAGACATCGGCCACGAACTTCGAACTACCTTGAGAGTGAAGCAAGATGAGCTCGGCAACGAAATGATCTACCCCTGGAGAGAGTCCAGTCTACAAACCAACTTCTTCGGTCGGCCAACCACCATGTACACCAACACCCAGAATGGAGTGATCGCCTATTTGGAAATTGACAACAGAAAATGCACAGGTACTCAAGGAGCGGTGTGCTTCCCTTCAGCGAACGAGGCTGCGGAATACTTGGCAGCTACCGCGTCCAAACATTCTCTGTCAGGGGGTTTCCCCATCGAGCAAGTGCGAGGTGTCGTGGGTCCGCAAGAGTACCCTGACACGCCGACTAATTACAAGTATGTGTTCATCGGTGTTGTTATCGTGGTACTCGGTGGAATGCTGGTCGGAGTTTTGGTCACTGCTCAGAGGAAACGCGCAGTCGGCGTGACTTGGTTCCCCGAAGGATTCCTGCGAACCAGCAGCGGAAGCGGACAGCGGCGAAGATCTCGAAGAAGAGGTCCGGATGGTCAAGAGATGAGGAACTTGAACAAGCAACCATCGGTCAACTGCATGGATCTGGACGTTGGGAATGGTCGAGCTCAACAATGGTCGGACGACGAATCGGATCTGCCACCGTCGAAGAGGATGAGAGCCATAGAACCCGGATACGCCAGCGATCATACTGCCATTACAGACTACGAAGAAACGGAACCTCGAATGTGGACGCAACAACACTTGGACGCCGCAGAGATACGCAGACCGGACGCTGGTGTGCTAACACCACCGAGCTTGGAACATGGACAAGACGTCGACGCCAGAGGACCTTGCGGAATGACACCGTTGATGGTGGCCGCAGTACGCGGTGGAGGATTAGACACTGGTGAAGAAGAGGACGAAAGCGACGGCACAGCAGCTGTGATAGCCGACTTGGTGGCACAGGGTGCGGACTTGAACGCCACCACCGACAAGAGCGGCGAGACATCTCTTCATCTGGCAGCTCGTTACGCTAGAGCCGACGCGGCCAAGAGACTCCTCGACGCTGGAGCGGATGCGAACTCTCAAGACAATACTGGCAGAACGCCTCTTCACTCGGCCGTTGCTGCCGACGCTATGGGAGTCTTCCAAATACTCCTGCGGAACAGAGCGACAAATCTGAACGCCCGTATGCACGATGGTACCACACCTCTGATCCTAGCAGCACGCTTGGCCACCGAAGGCATGGTCGAGGATCTCATCAATGCCGACGCCGATATCAACGCTGCCGACAACAGCGGCAAGACCGCGCTTCATTGGGCCGCGGCAGTGAACAACGTCGACGCTGTCAACATACTCCTCGTTCACGGAGCGAACAGAGACGCCCAGGACGACAAGGACGAGACACCGTTGTTTCTCGCTGCCAGGGAAGGCAGCTTCGAGGCCTGCAAAGCGCTGCTGGACACCTTCGCTAATCGTGAGATCACCGATCATATGGATCGGTTACCTAGAGACGTAGCTAGCGAGAGACTGCATCATGACATCGTGAGATTGCTTGACGAACACGTGCCTAGATCCCCGCAGATGGTCACTGTCATACCGAACGGTCCTCTCATGGGTAAGCGTATTTCCCTTTTCAAAAATGAGCATACACACTGTCTTTTTCGTTCTAGAAATTCTACTTTGTTCGGTAATATTAATATTCTTCCATTCTCGGTTGCAGGATCTCCAAACCATCCTCAATTAATCACACACCCCACGGTGATCGGCTCCGCGCCGAAGCAAACAAAGTCGAAGAAGCGACCGAAAACAGGTACCACCGGGAACCCAAACAGTCCCGAATCGGAAGGCGGAGTGGTAGTGGTGAGGCGAAAGCCGTCGGTGAAGAAGCCGCCGGCGAAACGTGGCGCACAGCCCCCAAACCAGGAGATTCCCCAGGGCGCGGAGGGTGCAGAAGGAAATCTGCCAAGCCCGTATGACAGCGCGAGCCTGTACAGCAACACGCAGCTGGTGGGTCACACGGCTACAGCGAAACAGCCGCCTCCGTACGAAGACTGCATAAAAGGGCAATCCATGCAGGGTCTGCAGCAGCTGGGGCTGGACACGTTCACGACCAACTACGGGTTGCCTAACTTTCACGACCAGCTCCTAGCGCCGCATCAACGGCAAGCGCAGGGCATGGTGAACACGTTATCGCCGCCCTATAGCAATCAGTCTCCGCCGCACTCGGTGCAATCGAACATGACGCTGTCGCCGCAGGCTAGCTACATGGGCTCCCCGTCGCCTGCCAAAAGTCGACCATCGTTACCGACTTCGCCCACCCACATCGCTGCCATGAGACAGGCGACGCACCAGAAGCACGGTGGCATGCCGCCCGTGGGTTTCGACTTCGAGAATCTGCCGTACTCCTCCAGTCAGCAACAGCAGCAGCAACAACAACAGCAGATGCAGCAGACGCAACAGCAGATCCAGCAGCAACAGCAGCAGCAGCAACAACAGCAGAACACGCAACAACAACAGCAGCAGCAGCAGCAGCAGCAAACGCAGCAGTACTACCAGTACTTGACGCCACCGTCCCATCACTCTGGACCGGATGTAACACCGCAGCATCTGATGCAGGCGCCAGAGAGTTTTCCAACCCCGTCGCCGGACAGTCCAGGTCACTGGTCTTCTAGTTCGCCTCACTCGAACAGCGACTGGTCCGAGTGCATGGCCTCGCCAAACGCGTACAGCGCCGGAGGCGGTCACCAAAGCAACAAGGGCTCCGAGGCGATCTATATATGAGGCCAGGCGATGCTCTCTTCCTCGCGCGAGTAGGTCGTGCAACAGACACGAGAACTGTGATTGACTCGTCGAGTTCGAGGGCGATTCTCTCTGGCACATATTTAGGGACTTCCGGTTTACTCCAGTTGGGTCGCCAGCAGAACGGTATTGTTTGGCCTTTACGTCGGCGTACACTGATGCAGTTGTCATGATTCCGGATTTCTATATATATTTGCATCGATATATATGTTATATATATATAGATCTACCTGTGAAACCGTATTCCTCTTTACTTTTCTTGTTTGGATTAGAGACACTATTCGCGTACTCGTTCAATGATTGTGCCTTCTACTATCTAGTATGGTGAGAGAATATTAGACACGCGGTAATATACGCGGTATCTCTTTTTGTATCAACCGATCATCTCAGCTCAATGAACAATGGTGCCTTCAACTTGCCACAGTGTGAAGACCCGATAGGTAAAGTAATAGGGAACGAGACCTTGCTATCTACAATAGTATTGTACATAGGACAATATACTACAGAGGCGGAGGATCAGCTACCACAACGTGTGTATTCGACGAGGACGACTAAGTAGAGTGTAATATGTAATATTCTGAGAGAGAGATTAACTATGTAACGCACAGTTTATAAATAAGAGCGGAAGATCGATGCGTCTAACATTTGATTATTGCTAGGCACATTTTTTTTTTTTTTGGTTTTGTCTATTGTAAACCGTAGTGTGCCGCGCATAGAACCGGAAAGGAATCTGTAATCCGCGTAGAGAACAAATATGGAGAATCGTGCCTTCGAGTGTCGTAGAGTAAGGATGTTCGATCGTAGGTAAATCTTATTAAATTATGTGTTGTCCCTTGAAGGAACGCAGCGTTTCCAAATGGCCTTTAACGATTTAACGTTTATTACCGATTGAGGGGCGAATTTATATGTAAGATAGAGCGAAGGTAATTGTTTTTGCACGGTCGACGAGAGCCTCAGAGATATCGTCTTCACCCCGCGAATATAATCGTTCCATACACAGACATTCCATTCGCACGGCGCTACTTTTTTATACTTTATAGCCTCCTCCCGTCGATTGACACGGGAAACGTCCGCTGCTCGCTCGACGAAACTTTTGAAAAAGGAGGAAAACTAAATAATTACTTTTTAGCATACTAATAATAATTGTTCTTTATATTTATTGCAAAGAATGCATCCGAAACATTTGGAAATAGTCCAAGTTTTTATTTAGATATGAACGTCTCGAGTAACCATTAGACAAAAAGCTTTTATTCTTTCTTCGATGATTTTTCTATTGAACTACATTTTTTATACATATTCCTCATTTTCTGCCCATCTTTGTTCTTATATCATTAAAGAGTAACATATTGTACAAGCTTCTATTCTAATAACGCACCCCAGAGCACTTATTAGTAATTTTAATAGCCTTAAGCTGTTCGCTAATGTACAATGGTAAGCACCATCTTCATAGTATGACATAGTGATAATTGTACAGGGTTCCACATAATTTAACGTAGGCTACAAATAAGACATGATATTCACAATACAAAAAATCAAGCAGCATGACCCGTCATACGTTCCATAAAAATGTTTTACTAGACCTTAACAATATGTTCAGTTCTCTATATCCGATGCATCATCGTCCATTTGTTCTTTCAACGACAGATTATACGACATGTAAACTATTTTGTATAACCTTTTGACAATTGTATAAGATCACACCCGCCATTTTGGTGATAGTTTTTTTTCTAATGGTTTTGTACAGCCCCAATACAAGCTAGAAAAGAAAAGAGCTTTTTGGAAGAGTATCGTGGAACAATTTCGCAAAACAGTTTCGTCCGAACCGCAGCGGCCGCGGATGTTTTCCGTGACTGTATCTTAGAACCTACTACTAACAATCTAGCGTAATTGTTAGCGTTAATGTGTACGTTTATGCGTAATAGAGTCTCTTTAAATTAAATTAAACTAAGTACGCGACGGACGGGCGGTAAGACGATTCGCTGATCTCTCATCTACCAAAGCCAAAAGAGAATTCTTAGATAACACGACGTAATCCGGCGGCGTGGCTGGATGGTGGTATGTACGCATAATAGGCTATAGATCATTAATCGTAGAATTGTTGCGAGAGAAAAGATCTAATTATTGTGGTCGGTAAGATGGAGTTAAAATCGTACACGCTTGCAATAATGTTCCAGCAGCGACGCGATCTCGCAGAACACCGAACGCGTTCGAATCGCGTTTATGAAAGAGAATGCCTTCATCTTTTCTTTTTCTAAAGAGGAAATTTGTAAATACTCTTTCCCTTACCTTTCATATCTTTCTTCCCATCCCGCCACAGACATATGAAGACACACACACACACACGTGCTCACACGCACATACACTCTTTGTCCGCTGATCTTACGTACTATTCTAGTACTTTTCTTTTTTTTTTTTAAATATAATTATCTTTTCTCTCGATTTTGTACAAACTGTTTTTACATATTTTTATATTATGTAAGTTAGATACTAATAGCTACGTAAGGCGACTCCCCATATACAGTAATAATATGTTTCCTTTATCATATTATATGATCATAGAAGAAGAAGAATATAAATATATATATAATTAAACATATATATATATTTTTTATGTGTACATTATATAAGGTATATAAAATATATTTTATATATTTTATATATATGTTTTGTGTAATTGACTGTTGCATCGGGGACGATATTCGTCGGGCGTGTCCACAATGCAATTCTGAATTACATGGAGCTATGTGATGGAGCTTCCCGGATTCCGGAAGACGAGGGTCCAACGCAATTTCTATGACTAATCTCGCGAAACCTATATATGCTCCTAAGGAGAATCACTTTTTTTATTTATATATAAATATATAAAATACGAGTGAGAGAGAGGGAGAGATAGAAAGAGAGATTGAAAGAATGAGAGGGAGAGAGAGAGAGAGAGATAGTGTGTGTGTGTGTGTGTGTGTGTGTGTGTGTGTGTGTGTGTGTGTAAGAGTGAGGGAGTGAAAATTTTTGTAACGAATTAAAATGTATTTCTTCATGCGACTGCCTATGCAACTGTTAAATGCCACGAAAAAAAGTCTGCCAAATATCGAGCGACGAAAATATCACGAGAAATGTTAATATTTTTTTAAATAGATATATTGCGAAAGATCTGATACGAACGAGCTCAATCGAATTTCAATGATGTGTTCATCGAAACACGCGTTCGCAAGTAATCGAAAGATATTTTCAGTCGGTGTTGTGATCGACCAATGGAACTTTTTAATTGGTACGTAAAGTATTGTATACGTAAAGTAATCCGATCGTTGAACGGGCGTGATCGAAAACAATGATATGATGTGTTCAAAATTTACAAGATGGTAACTGCTCTCTGATGCACCGATATTCTCTGTGTTAAACGAAAAAAAAAAGATGATAGATAAGCTACACGTTCCAATTTATACAGTTATCTATGGATAAGTTAGAAAAGAAAAATACTTCCGATTATTAACGATAAGTCTTGTTATTCCTTGTAACTTGTAAAAAGTACTGAGTTTTATTAGTATTAACGATTCTGTATTGTAAGGATTTGTTCGATTCTATTGTACCCCGTCTCCTTCCGATCCCCGATGTTCCCTCTTCACTTCCGGTACCCCCAATCCTCAATATTTTTATAAATAAGTTATGTCTTTTTAAAACAGATGTAATAATAAAGATAATCTAACATTCACAATAGGGTTGTTGTTCTGTTCTATTGTGCTATGCTTCCGCATTCTATTCCTTAATAATGTAAGCATAGATACTTTTATCTAGTATATTACAACAGATTTTACACAACAATCAAACTGTATTATAGCAATAAAAAATAAAAAAAGCTGAAAATTTACCGAACATACTTAGCCTGGGATTTTTTTCTTTTATTGCGGCCTCTGTTAGTTCCGAGATTTTGTTAATATTTCATTTCTCAACTTTCAACGTGATTTAAACGGAGTAAATGGATTATAAAGAAATATGTATATCATGTTAGATAACACGGTAATAACGACTCGTGATGCGAGGTATTCAGCACATGATTTTTGCCGGAAGTTACATTGTCTGGTATGGAGAAATCGGCAAGAACCATCTGCTTTACAAAACGTGCAAGCAGCGCCACCATATGGTAAAACACCGAAGTTCTACCCCGGCGATTGTAGCGCGACGGTGGCGCCATCTATGGTGGCGGATTTTGGAACTAATTTCCCTATCCCTGTAATGAGTAAGACAAGGACAGAGATAGTGTGCGACAAGGACAGCAGATGTCTCGCTCACCTCCTACCTTTCTGCTACCCTGGCAAATACCAGGAGAGGTATCAGGAGCACATGATGTGCAAGGAGGTATCCGATAGGAGCTGTGCGACAAGGACAGACATAGGAGGTTTACCAAGAGAGAGAGAAGGACAGACATAGAGCTTCGACATAACCTGCCAAGTTGAGGGAAAATTAACTAATATCTTCTTTATTATTGATGATTCATCAATATTTACAATTGAAAAATATAGAATGCACCTTCCGCTACTTTCACATACAATTTTTCATAGGATTTTGTCCCGAATTGAATAGTTATTAACAATTCTTCAAACACTTGTCCGAAAATAAATTCAGTTAATTTGACAGGTCCCGCGTAAATAATTAATTATATAACTTTCCAGACATATTTTGTACACTTTAGTGATTAAAGAATCTAGAATGAAGTCTTAGCTACATTCCTCTTGAGGTTTTGTGTCGCTGTAATGCTTAATTAATAAGTTATTAACAATTTCTGGGGAGGAGGTATCTCGTGTGTCTCTGTCCTTGTCGCAAACTCTGTCTCTCCTTGTCTTACACATTGCGGGCATTGGGTAAAGAAACAAGCCCCCGAAAAATTGTTAATAACTTGTTCACGACAATTTAAACCAGTCAACCATTGTTATAGGAATGTTGCTAGAGGTCCTCTCTGCTTTCTTTAATCATAAAAGAGTACTAATTGTGCCTCTAAAGTATCAAAATTAATTATTTACGGGAGACCTGTCAAACTATTTGAGGTTATAGTAGAACAAGTTTGTGAATAATCGTTAATAACTATTTATTCCGAAACAAATTCCGTTAAAAAACTAAACGTGAATGTTGCCAAAGGTCTATTCTATGTTCTTCGAATGTAAATATCGACGAATTATTCCTGATTAACTAGTTATTAACTATTTTTGTTGTCGTTACGTCCTTCCTGTATACCCGTAATGAGTAAGACAAGGAGAGACAGAGTGTACGACAAGGACAGAGATAGACGAGATACCTCCTCTCCAGAAATTGTTAATAACTTATTAATTAAGCATCAAACAGACGCAAAACCTCAACAGGAATATAGCCTAGACTTCATTCTAGATTCTTTGATCGCTAAAGTGTGTCAATTATATCTTTAAAGTTGTCAAATTAATTATTTACGGGAAACCTGTCAAATTAACTGATGTTATTTTCTGACGAGCGTTTGAATAATTGTTAATAACTATTCAATTCGGAACAAAATTCTACGAAAAATTGTATGTCAAAGTAGGGGAAGATCTAGTCTATAATTTCCAAGTGCAAACATTTGTGATTCTTTAATAACAAATAAGATATTAGTTAATTTTCCCTCAATTTGGTTGATTATGCCGAAGCTCTATGTCTGTCCTTCTCTCTCTCCGTAAACTGCATAAGTCTGTCCTTGTCGGATACCTCCTTGCTCGGCGTGTACGCCTGATACATATCAGGGGATTAGCAGCGCGGCAGAAAAGGAGGTGGCACGAGCGAGACGTCTGCTGTCCTTGTCGCACACTGTCTCTGTCCTTGTCTTACTCATTACAGGGATAGGGAAATTAGTTCCAAAATCCGCCACCATAGATGGCGCCACCGTCGCGCTGCAATCGCCAGGACGGCCTTCTAATAAATAATTTTTTTTAAATATTCTGCATTTGATAGGCACGGTTATATAATTTAGAAAGACACTCTGAACCCTTACACACACCCACATAATATTTTCGAACGGAATTCGTGGCAAATTAATTAATTATTAATTATTTTCGGAAGGCTTGTCCAGTTAACACGTGCTTATAATGTGCTTTTAGTTCGGGCGTTCACCGCTAGATGTCTATAGCGTTTCAGTGCCCGTGGACGGGCTATTTTTCAAAAGACCATAATTATCCAAATTTATGGAATTCTGAGATATAGATTCGGTATGCAGAATTATTAGGAATGTTTTGAAACCAAATACAGAAATTTTGGGTCACTACTTTCCGAGATATATTTAATTTTTTCTGTTTTAAAAATTCTTAATTTCACCGATTGATGCGCCATCTTTTACTTCACAGCACCTGGACGTGTATCACTGTACATATTCAATTAATAATTCTATACATAATTTAATGGTTTTCTACTACAAATAATCGTTTTCAACTTTTTCGTAAAAATGGGGATAAGCACGTGTGTATTATAAACAGACGACATATTTTGTATACAAAGCAAAACGCTTGAACTGATAACGTTGGTTAAGAAATACTCTATTTACAATGGCGGGATTTGGAAGATGTATACTGTCCGCGGGCACAAGAAATTTTTTAAGCAGAAGGTATTGTTATCTAGCATGTAGTATCAAACATTAGTGTTCAGTTATGCGAACAAACGTTTTCATGGAAAACAATTCTTTAAGTTATAGTAAAATGTCCTTGTTTAAGTTTCACGTTGCACGTTTCTTTAATAGCTTTAAGCCCTGATTTGTTACTTCAATATTAACAACGGGTTTTATATATTGTTTTCCGTTTTATTATTTTAGGAGCTGCTTGTTGAAAATCTCCCAGAGTTTTCAACAAAATTCAATAAAGCAAACGGAACAAATTGACCTCCCATCGAAACCAAAGAAACCAAAACCATCTTTTCTTTTATTCTTACAAAGTTTTAGGCCAAAAATAATAGAAGAAAACCCTGACATGAAAACAACGGAAGTAATACGTAAAGCTTCCAAAGAATGGAATAACATGGATCCAGCTGTTAAAGAAAATTACAAAAATCAATATAGTCAGCAATATGAACAATATTTGAAAGACTTAAAAGAATATGAGGAATCATTAACCGACCAACAAAAAGAGTTACTGACAGAACAGAAAAAAAAATATAAAGAAAAATTGGTTGCAATGAATATTAAACGGGTAATAAATATGTTGATATATATTTAATTCTTCAAAAATTAGTATTTTGTGATTCTTTGATTACCAAAAACGTAAAATGTATTTGCAGAAAATGGACTTGTTTCAAAAGCCAAAAAGACCACAAAATGCATTCCTACTGTTTTTGGAATCTAAGAGGAAAACTGATAATCCACGTGAGAATCTTAAGGTACAGTAAATTTATGTCCAAAAAATGCATTTTTACTATGAAATAACTAATGTTAATAATCTCTGTGTACTTATACATTTTCAAATGTTTTATCAGACCTGGGTATGCGATGCAACAGAAATATGGAAGAAAATGTCAAAAGAAGAGAAAAACAGTTTTTATAGTGAATCATTAAAGCGAATGGAGCAATATAAGGAAGAGCTTATCAAGTGGGAAGAAAATATGGTAAATTTAGGCCATCCAGATGTTGTAAGACGTAGCAGTCTACAGAAGGCCAAAATGGAGCAAGAGAGTTAGATTTTGACACAATTCAAATTGGCTTCATTAAATGATGTATAATTGATTTAATATTAAAATCCATACAAAAGTATCAAATTATAGAGTTTTGAAATCAACATTTTATATTTAACAATACGTTCTCACGAGTTTTCAGGAAATATGCATACAAATCGCATGCACTGCATGTGCATTTATTGCCTGTTACTTCTTTACGATATAAGCGATAATTACTTTATCACAATGAATTCAATGTACATGTATTTTTATTTTCTATAAAACTTTTACAAAACTTGTCTCAGTAAGCGTTTGTTTACATATGATCAATACAGTTATACATTTAGAACAGTTGGAGTATTAGTTTTATACAAGCAGTGGGAAAAAGTATAATATATCGCGGTAAAACTAAAAACGTAGAGAGCCAAATCCTCGATCACCAAGTAAAATACAGTCGCAAATTTTTTAAATTGATAAGTTACTTTGGGTTTAATATTGCATAAGATCAAAGCGGTATACAAGAGGCTACCATCTTGCGTTGCTTGTGTACTTATACAGTTGTATAAACGAACCAGCATCACTGGAAGGTATGGTGCAACAGCCGTCTGAAATGTCGAATCAAGAGTATTATTTCACTTTCATTATAATGCTATATTTAATTTTCGTTACAAAGATAAACGATTACCTTTCCAAATAAATAATCTAGTTCTAATGCTAGCAGTATATTGACAATAAAAGCTAGTAATATATAATTTATACGATTCATTGGTAATAACGGTGGTGAGATTCTTGTTGGTGTAAGAGTGCTACCAACTTCTTCAGTTTCTGTTCTAGTATCGTTATATTTATCTTTTGGAGGGATCAACATATTGTTACAAACATTGTCTTCAGTTTCTGTTCTAGTATTGTTATATTTATCTTTTGGAGGGATCAACATATTGTTACAAACATTGTCTGGCTCAAAAATATTTGTATCCTTAATTCCATCATAGTATTTTTCTATAACATACAATAAAATAATAAGTACAATCATTCCATATATAAACCTACAGTCGATATCCAAATTCATTACCTGATATTATACCATTTATATTTTGTCGTGGTTTCTCCTCTTGCATTCCTCTATACATAAATGAAGTTTGACTAGAAGTATCTAAGTACAAAGTTGAAAAATTTTATTAGCTAAATTAATTCCTCTGAATTGGAGACATTTATGTTTTTCACAAAGTCAAGAACATTGATTTGATACCGATACTACCTTCCAACTATAATGTTCTTTTCTTTCTTAATGATCCACAGGGATGAAAATATTGTTTACCTTCTGATTTGGTATCACCATTGGAACCAGTAATTTTCAACAAACGCTTTTCTGCATTTTCTAAAATTCGCCTCCTTCTCGCGTCTCGTCTTGCTTTGATGTCTTCCATGTTTCGGTATATTTCCGTTAACTAACGTGCTGTTAGAAATTAAAATTTATACATTTCCCTAAATGATAACAATGCGGTTGCCCATTATTACCTTCAAAATAGTGGTCGTAATAAATGATTCGGAGAAACGTTAAGTTAGCTTTCAAATATAGAAGACAACTCTCGGTTTATTATCATGTCAATCACATACGTTGCCTGAGATAATTCAGCTTTATTATACCGAAAACGTAAACTGAATGTCATCGATTATGCGTAATTAATATCATTAGATTTTCTATTTTCTATAGCTATGTTTGATGGGTTTTTAGTTAAGCACTTCGACACAATGAGGAAACCGTTGTGTATAACAACTTAATATCTTTCACCGATTTGATTTTACATCTGTTACCTAAATACAATAAAAAACCACGGTTTAAACAAATTCAAAGTAATTTAGCTAACGTGCATGGAATCGAGTGCACAAACATTTAGATGCGCAATACATATGCATGAAACGAAAGGTGCAGTGTAAACGTGCTTTAAGGTACATATCGCAAAATGTTTATAAGTTGGCGCGTCGCGCGCGCGATTGCACGATGAAAACGCGGCATACGCATTTAAGGCATTCTAGCAAGTAAGCTTGCATTTTTGATGAAATCCGGCTGGGCTTCGCGGCTTTTTGGCGGGTTAAGGGTTTTGTCAGTATTTCACGTAGTACTGTAAAGATTTAACGAAGCGCAAGGATGGGAGATAAAGACGGCGGTAAGAATAAAATACGTTCTCTGATATCTCTGTTGAGCTTTCCGATTGTTCGTATATTTATAATTACTGAACGTTCGTTCAAAGGACGCTTTCCATATTATGGTAAACAAGATTGCCTCTCGCGAGAACTTCTTATGGATTTATCTTTGTAAGAAAGTGTCATTGATTCCGGAAAGTTGTCCGATGTCTTCGCGAAGTTTAATTGAAATCGTGAACAGAGCAAAAAATTGCTTCTTCTCTGTGAGTTTGAATGGTTTCAGAGAGAAGTTCTCGTTCATTCGCCGGCAGGTTATATCACCGCAAAGAATATAACATATTTATCAGTTGTATTTCAGTCTCTTTCCCGAATACTAGATGTTTTATGGCATATCTGAATTATTACCTTGTCTAATATTTTTTATAGACGCTTGAAAATTGATTTTCCGGCGGTCTAACCAAACTATAGCCGGATCTATTTAGTACTCGAACTCGTTTCAATGTGCTCCATTATGCATATTATTCGGTTACAGAGACTTTCGACGATGCCGTGGAAGAAAGAGTTATCAACGAAGAGTACAAAATATGGAAGAAAAATACCCCCTTTTTGTACGATCTTGTGATGACACATGCTCTTGAATGGCCATCCTTGACCGCTCAATGGCTGCCCGACGTTACTAGGCCAGAGGGGAAAGATTACTCGGTACACCGTCTTATTCTGGGTACGCATACTTCAGACGAACAGAATCATTTGCTTATCGCCAGTGTTCAATTGCCGAATGAAGATGCTCAATTCGATGCATCTCATTACGATAACGAGAAAGGAGAGTTCGGTGGGTTTGGATCAGTTAGTGGCAAGATAGAAATCGAAATAAAGATCAACCACGAAGGAGAGGTAAACAGAGCACGGTATATGCCGCAGAATCCTTGCGTTATAGCAACTAAAACCCCATCCAGTGATGTTCTTGTGTTTGATTACACTAAACATCCCAGTAAACCAGACCCAAATGGCGAATGTCAGCCTGACTTAAGGTAAACATGGTTCTATTTTTCATAAAATATGTAGGATTTTAGGGGAAAATGTAGATCATCCGATGTTGACTTGGTTGTTGTTCGTAACAGATTGAGAGGACATCAGAAAGAAGGTTACGGCCTGTCGTGGAATCCAAATCTAAATGGATATTTGCTGAGCGCGTCCGACGATCATACGATCTGTTTGTGGGACATTAACGCGCCGCCGAAAGAAAACCGTGTTATCGACGCGAAAACCATATTCACAGGACACACCGCTGTAGTCGAGGATGTAGCATGGCACTTACTACACGAGTCTCTGTTCGGTTCGGTCGCGGACGACCAAAAGTTAATGATATGGGATACAAGGTAACAACTTGTGGGATTATCTAATACATATTATTGCAACAGATCATTAAGAACTTGGTTCCATTTGTAGGTGTAACAACACAAGCAAACCGAGTCACACGGTCGATGCTCACACCGCCGAAGTGAATTGTTTAAGTTTCAATCCGTACTCGGAATTCATACTCGCGACCGGCAGCGCTGACAAGACCGTAGCGCTCTGGGATCTGAGGAACCTCAAGCTGAAGCTACATTCTTTCGAGTCTCACAAGGACGAGATCTTCCAAGTCCAGTGGTCGCCGCACAACGAGACGATATTAGCTAGTAGCGGCACAGACAGGCGTCTGCACGTATGGGATCTGAGTAAAATCGGCGAAGAGCAGTCCAGCGAGGATGCCGAGGACGGCCCACCCGAATTACTGGTACACACATTTGATTCGTGTTATGCTAAAGCATGTTTGATTGGCTTACAGTCGTTTACATTCGTTTGTTTCTTACAGTTCATACACGGTGGCCACACCGCGAAGATCAGCGATTTCTCATGGAATCCAAATGAACCATGGGTGATATGTTCAGTGTCGGAGGATAACATAATGCAGGTATGGCAAATGGCGGAAAACATTTACAACGACGAAGAGCCGGACACGCCAGCGAGCGAACTTGAAGCTGGTGCTTCATAAGCTGTGAGAAATAATCAATTAAATTATTTGATATTGAAATTTTCTATGGATATGCGCGCGCGCGCGTGAAATTGATCATTCGAGCTAGTATAAGAGAGACGTTAAGACGAGTTTGTACGTTAAAACGAAAAGAACATCAAGAAGCAATAATGTCTATTTTTACTACCGATCTTAAGGCCCGTTCGTGCATCAGCCGCGATTCTAGAAGATATAGATCGATCGAACGTCGAGCATCCGCCGCGTCAATGTCTCGTTTTCTTTCGTTTTCGCTTTCATTTTCACTTTGATTCGCCAGCTGGTTCGTTCAATTTCTCCACCATTGTATATCTAGCACTAAGCCGAATGCGCTGGACGAAACGTCCCTTTCTCGATTTTCTATATAGGGTCAGAGTACAAAGTAAGAGCGAAAGAGCGTCGCCGCCGCCTATCTGTTGATAGATTCCGTGTCTTTTTCTCTTCCGTTCGAATTTCGCGATTCGAATATTATCCACGGACGCGCAACCACACCGAACCGAGACAGTCGCTCGGATTTTTTTCGATCGGTTCGATTTCGAATCCAATCGACGTGAATTGTTCGACAACTCTATCTGTATCCGGCGTGTAAACGTTATTGTTTTCCTGATTTCTCCGTACAAGCCGAGAACGTTCGGAGTTCCCGCTACTCGGGGCCTATATTCGAGGTTCTTCCTGTTTCGTTCGTCTCCGCATCGTTTCCTTCTTCCATCCCACCCTCGAATCACATCTTATCGCCGAGTCATTTCCCTGTTCCGACACCGGTCAATTGAACTTTCGGAAAAACCGTACAGTAAAATACACGTGGTAGAAAAAGCTCGATGGAAAAAGGTGTCGAGTCTTCGATGCTTGTAAAGTAATATTTCACCGTTTCCCTACACTTTTTAACGATACGGATGTCTTGGGTGTGTTTTAATACTTTGGATAATAAAATCGACCGTACGTATTATGACTTTTCTTTATTTTTTCCTCCTCTATACGGTTTCATAATTTTCTCTTCTTCTTCTTCTTCTTTTTTCTCTTTTATTTCTTTTACTAAATATATGTATATATATATGTATGTATATATGTATATATGTATTTGTATAATATTATCGCCGTTAGCTCGTATCGTAAAGATTTTTTTGGAACGCTTTTTGGCACTTGGTACAGAAAGATACGAATACAAGACTCACGAAGGACAGCGACATTACGCGTTCTAGAGTCGAATGATCGAGTCTCGTAGAAACTTTGTTCCCACAGAATTACACAGCCGTGTTCGATAGTTCGTTGTAGATTTCGTCGAGCAGCGAGTGTTCGCAGACCGTCTCCGGTCTGTGCAGAGACAAAGCGTCGACGTCGACCACGTCCAGGCTCGAAACTCTGCAAATCGGAAAATGAAGCGAGCGTGAATTCTAACGGTGAAAAACCGGCCGCGAGGCGCGATTAGCGTCGATTAATTATAGGATCCTGGGGTGGTCATTACCAAAATCTGCGTGTTAAATACACGTCGCTTATAGACCGCGATCGCTGTCTGTTGTGCATGCAAAATGAACGTTTAGCAAAATTTTTTTTGTGGTTCTTTTCTCTGTTTTTTGTTTTGTTTGAAAAATAGGTAGAAACGGATCGATTTCAACGTAGCCATTCGTTACCTCTTAGTCAGGTTTTGTCGTTTAATGCGATCGAGCAAGTTCGCGATCGATGGTGTTAACGTTGGTCGAAATATCTGCAGCAGAACGAGAAAGTCACGTTTTATTGTTTACTAGGGGTGTGCGAGAACCCGAAGGTCGGGCCGAGTCCCGAAAATTTCGAGATTCTCGAAAGAATCGGGTTTCCCGGAAATTTCAATTTTCCTTTAGGGAGTCCCGATGATAATCGAGAATCCAGACTTTTTGGGGAATTCCGACTCTCGAGAATCTCGAAATTTTCGGCTACTCGTCCCGACCCGAAAAAATTTCGATTTCGATTTGATTGAGGATTCTTACCGTGACAGGAGCGCTGCGCATTTCGCGAAGATCGATGTTTCGGAACAAATCGTGAACAAGAAGCTCCTCGATATTTCTCCGGCGACTGGTTGGCTCGCCGAATATGTACTTCAGCAGTTCGGTCACCTGTGCAAGGGAACGTTCTCGTCAATGTTTTCACGATTTCGATTTTCTCGGGCTCGCGGCAAAATAAAACAACTCTTCGCTTGGACCGACAAACGATCTCTATACAGCCACCACGAACCCAAGAAAATAACAAGCGAAACGGAACAAACAGAAAAATTCATGAAAAGCTGAGGGTACAAAGTAGAAGTAGAGAACAGAAAAAGAGGGCGAGAGAGAGAGAGAAAGATAGAGAGAGATTTGTACTTGTGGATACATTTCAAGATCCGAGAGATGTATGGAATTCGGTTTAAACGTTCTTAATTCGTAACCAGCGCACATTTCGAATAGCATATGACCTGCAAAGTAGAAGTAGCGTGAGACGTAGAGTTCGATAAAGTACATAGTTGAAGGAAAAAGCGTGGATCTTACCGAAGGATACGATGTCGATGGGAGTTGTCGGCGAGATTCGCGAAGCGATTACCGGATGTATACGGCTGGTGAAGCCGAGGAGCGTGTTCTCGAGGCCGGCGAGCCGTGCCACACCGTTCTGAACGAGCACGTTGCCCGAGTGTAAATGCGTCACCATTGGGAATTCCCTTTTCTTCAGAAAGATCAACGCTTCCAACACTTGCCGGCCCATTTGCTGGATCTGCGGCAAGGGCAGTCCTTTGCCGCGGGATGCGTACTTTTGGCCCCAATCCTCGTTCCAGCCGGTTCTTTCGATCTGCCGAGCAACAACGCGTTTCGATTTCGTTTCCCCTAGAGATTAGGTGAGGAGATCAGTCTCCTCTTTGCGTACTCACCCCGTAAATCAAGTCCTTCAAGCTACCCTGACTGATAGGCTGAACCACGATCACGTAATTCTCGCGTTCATATTCGAGAAAATCGATGTCGAATATAGGGCATATGTACGGATGCTGTAACGCCAAAAACAAGTCGCTTAAAATGTTTTTCGTCAGTGAGGAAACGATCAACGAGCAATTGCTGCTCAACGGCGCCAAGGTGATCAGTCGATCGGTCTTTAGGGAAGTGTCCCTCACCGAGAACCAGTGTTTGTTCACCCTCGAGCCTGAAACATCCCGCGAAAAACGAACGGACGAAGCAACAAATTTATGGAAGTTTGTCTATCGAAACATGATGTTGTTGCGCCGGAGCAAAAACCGTCGAGAGATGGGAGAGAGAGAGAGAGTAACGGGGGTGGTTGAACGAGGGACACGAGGAGGAGGAGGAGAAACGGGGGGTGGAGATTGAGCGGAGGGCTCGAGAGCTTACCGAGATTATTCAGCTGCTTGACGAGACTATAGCGCGGCGTTCTTCGGATATAAGCCTGGCAAATTGATAAAGCACGATCTCGAGATCTTTTCTCCATTTCCATGTACTCGGTGGCATCCTCGCACACCGACGGTCCGTGGCCCAATGCCGTGTAGCTGTGTCTTCCGTTTCTGCCTCGGTCAAATTCGTGAGTTTCGATCAGATTTTTCCTTACCGAATCTTTTTCCCATTTACACCGTATCTTATCGAATCGGATTTCGCCGATCGTGAAACGAGGGGAAAAATCAAACAAAACGGAAAATACCTGACCAGCAAATCCGAATCGTTCGTGAAAACGGCACAACGTTCGAGAGGAATTTCTCGATCGGGTGAACGATTTCTAGAACGATGCCAATAACGGATTAGATTATCGAACCAACGATTACAAACTGGATCGGTCTCGTTTGGGTTGCCAGCGTGCAGCCATCCGTCTCTGCGAGCGCAACCAAGGGTTTCATCCAATAAGATCACCCGTGTAAATGTAAATTAATATCGCTGTCGTCGATGTGCCATCCTTTGCGAAGCGAAAATACAGGGAATCGAAACGAAAGAAATACAATGCGAGAAAAAATAAAATTGCCCGGTTAAAGGGAGGATATTTACGATAACGATTTGCAGGGGTCGCTCAATTGTTGATCGATGCGATTGTTTTTCGTCGACAATTACTGGGGAAGGTATACGTAATCGATTTCACGATCTAGGGCCGGGTCATGCAAATCGGCCCGGACTCTGAGGATGTATAAACGCTAGACACAAAAACAGGGTAAATTCCAGGGTTTCCAATTAATTTTTTATTTTTGTTGTCAGTATTCCGTTGCCCCGTTTTTGTATCTAGTGTTTATCCGGACGGATTAGTATGACCCTAATCGGAATCGGGAAACATAGTTCACCGACGACAGCTAGATAGCAAATAGAAATCGTCACCCGAGCGAGCGTCGTCTTCTCGGTGGTATTCGTTTTTTTCGAAATCGGCAACTCTGCGAGAAATTCCTATGTCGATCCAAAGTCTCCGTGCAGCGACGCGCGGCCGTCGAACAACTATCGGGATCCATTGTGCTTCCAATACTGACTACGCGATCCTCGGATCGATCGCGACTCGATCGGGTTTGTAAACGAACCCGGTCAAACGTGTCATACGTGAGCGGGGATTTCAATCATCGCAATGTTCACATACGAAGCGCGGGGAAAAGGATTATCCAGAGTTATCGTTGATTCGAACGGTATCTGTAGCTTCGATTATACCTAAACTCTTTTACGCCAAATAGAAAATCGATGACGGGACCGCGGTGTCGATTATCCTCGTTGATCTAGCATGTACGGTGACTCGCTTAATCGATCCTTCAAATCGAAATGACTCTTTTGAGACAGAACCAAGCGACTCGAGCAAGTTTTGGGAAGCTAGACGGATCACAAATTGTGAGAAAATTCTAGTTTCGCAAATGAAAGAAACTCGAGTCGTTTGGGGTATTTTGAGAAAAGTGATTCCGTTTCGAAGGATACTCGATTAATTGTGCGATTCACCGTGTGACGAATTACCTGACGTCCGGTTCCTTACATCCCCGCGCGGCGGACACGCGGCTGAACAGTATCTTGGCTAAATTGTCGATTTTATTGGTCAGCTGATAGCCCTTCTCTTCGTCGCTGTCCTCGTCCTCGATGCTCGCGCTTCTCCCTCGGCGGAGGGTTCCGCGCGCGGACACCATGGCCTCGGAGTCGAGCTCGATGGCACTTTGAGTTCTCCGGTTAACGGCGCGACGTTTCCGCCGCGTCCGCGGACGTTCCTGCCAGAACCTGTCATGTCCGGTTACGTCCGATTCCTTGTGGTCCTCGTCCCGTTTGTTCAAATTCTGATATAGATTGAACATGGTTCGATCTTGATCGTGCCCCTGGATCCGGAAATGTTCGCGGCCCTAACGAGAGGGCATCGAACGCGCAATTTTCTTTCGAGGTCTTTCTCGTCCGTTCGACTAACTCGAGGTCTCGTCGGGAGGAATGCACTTCTGCGAGGGAAACGTTCACCGTACCCAGTCCCACTCTTGTTGGCTCTCTTCGTGTATGTCGCGACAAACCCCGAACAAGTAGATAGGGCGCATGGTATCCTTTGCCGCGCGATGAAAGATCCTGTGTCCGGAGGTCGACGCCTCGCCTCGAGACGACTCCTTTTCTTCGATCGTGGACGATCACTCTCGTGTCTCCTCGGTTGGTCCCGTTGTTTGCGCGTTTCGCGTGCTCGCGACCCTTCCGAGAACGAGCGCGGAGAACGCGTCGGATGGTCCCCTAGATCTGTCCCGGTAGCAACAAACCACCGGGCAGGAACAGGTATATCAAATGCTACGAGTGTCACGGAGTGTCGGGAGAAGTCGATGGCCCACGATCGCTATCGTAGAAAAAAAGAAAACGTGAAGGTGCGCGCGGTACTGCGACACTACGAACCGCGCGCGCCACCCACGCAGCGCAACCACCTATCCACCAGACCCGACTGGAACACCGTCGAACACTGACCACCACCGTCGACTCCGCGCTCCAAGCCAGCCCGGCCTGACACACATTTCCCGCATTGCTGGCTCAACGGCCGATATATAGCATTAGAACCATCGTATACACCTACACATGCATCCAGTCTCTCCCTTCTCACTCTCTCTTTCTCTCCTGTCTCCCGCGTTCTCGCCCCTGCGCAATCTCCATCCGCCATGCCTCCACGCAGCTCTCTTACTTACCCTCTCGAATCACGTATCCCTTGTTTAACGTCTCCACGATCTTTTACGGATTCGTCTGTACCGCAACTCCCCGCCGCTCGATCTGTCCCACCTTTTCACAAGAGAGCACCCCTCGTGCTAGAATCGGTAGTCCACTACCGCCGGAAATACTCCAACATCTTCTCGATACCCGAAAACAGGAGATCCAGCTCCTGTCGTTCCGTACGGGGACTCCCAAGGGAACGCTCCCGAGCCGGTAATTCATTGAATCATGATTAGACAATATAAAAATTGTCCGCGTTAATCACAAGCTACAGGAGCTACGTAGATACGTATTTCTCTGGATTTCTCTGTAGTGCTTCGAACTTTCATTCTTTGGTCACTATCGTATCGATTTATAGTGCCAAAATAATAAATATTAAAGTTTTTAAATTATCTATACATTTTGGTCGTCTGCACAAGGGTTGAAAGAATCCGTAGTCTAATCACGATACTCTCGAAATCCTTTTTCTGTTCAAGCGTAATCAACAGAGAATCTCAGATAATTCGGTTGTAATTAACTGATTTCTCAAGGACTAATATTCAGCCTTCGAGACGGATCCAGAGAGCAAATAAAACTGAGTGGCCATTCCCTCGCCACGTATTCCCAAAGTATTATAATTTTCTGAATTTTCAGTTCGGAGATGTCGTTGCCAATAGATTAAACGATTCGAAACACGTCAGGAAATCTCCGGCCATACGATTCATGCAATTATCTTGCTTTATTGTTTCGTTCATTTCCTCTTGCCATTCGCTTTACACGGATCGTCGAATTGTACGACGTAACGCCGGAAGAAAATATGAATCCAATTAGATTTGGTTAAAACTAGGCCAATAGGACACGTTTCAGATTCCTCTGACCCCAATGTTGAACTCGAAGACCGCGCACGAACTTTAATCTCGCTCCGCAGTTTTACGGCTGCTCTCAGGGTCGTTCAGACAAAAGGAAAAAAAGAAAAAGCGAAAAAGTTTATTTCTTAGCTGGGAAATATTATTCGCATAATCTTGTAGTCATAGACACTAGTCTACAAACAATAGTCTTTACGATGCTCTCGTTTTCCTTTGTTTTCCGTGGCACGACGAGATGCCATGATTCAAATCCGATACGCTTAGTCGACCTGATCGGACTTTTCTCGCGATAGCATTGCCTTATATTGTAATGACCAACTGCTTATCGGACGTCCATCGTAGATCTAAGGGCAAAGGGTGTTATAGTTACATTGAAATACTGCTTCGACGAAAGTGGCTGCATCCTTACCTCGGATGCAAATTCCAAGGCTTTGCGACGGGAAAATTCGTATTCTGCACGAGGTCCCCATTTGTACTCAACATTCAACGTTTCATTCTTGTCCTCTATCTTATCGAGATATCTTTGGGCTACGAATACCTGAAGAATAAGCTTGCTTCAAATTACCAAAAGATTTACGATAATGTTTATTCTTTCTTACCTCAGATATAATATGCTTGACGTTACCAAAATAACTGTGATTCTGAACATTGTCAGAAATGATACCCAAATTTGTTAGAAAATCCAAAAGAGACTCTAGAATGATCAACCGTTAGTTAAAGAAATAAGGATGTTATTTGCTTTCCTTATACCACATAAATCTTTCATGTATTTTCTAAGCAGTTCCACATATATTAAAACTATATAGTGACAAGTAACAGGAAAGATCCAAAAAATAGTTTCATAGATTACCTTCTCTACAGGATTCCTCGCCCATAAAGATGTGCGTAAGGACCAAGAACAACAACACTTTCTGGCTACCTTCTGTTCCCATAGGCTGAATGTGAGGCAGACTATTCACAAATTCATTTACCAATATGTACTTATTACCTTCTAATTCTACTAGATCATACCCGAAGATCTACAAAAACACATTTATTTGTATAGTGAAATGGTTGTAACATAAACTGAATGGAAGGCTAATTCGTACCTTCGACAGCAGAGTTTTGACTTTATTTATCACACGATGAAATTGCTTCCCTTTTTCTCCGAGCACGTTCTTGATTATTCGCGATTTATTGATAACTTGTTTGTCTCTGTCCAATACGAAAAGATACCTTATCACGCTGTTAGCAAGTTGAGCCTCTTCCTCTGAAGCCATGCGATTTGGTGAGGATACATGGAAACTTTTTTTGGTGTCCGGCTGTGACAGGGTCTCAAATCTTTTTCTTTTTCTGGTGGTGCTCGGCTGTGACAGGTTTCTTGATAATTCTGTTCATACAAAAAAGGATTATTAACGCATCGCTGACTATGTAGATAAACAATAGTGTTCTTTACTAACCCATCTTGTGCAGTAGAACGATAGGCACTTGTTCGGAATCAAAATATTTTGAAAATGAAGCTTTTCGCGGGTATTTCTTCGTAGTCCTTTTCTACCATAAACATTTGTATAGTGTCAGCAGGTATCGTTTCCTACATTTTTATAGTTGTTGCTATACAATTTATTTACTTTGATCAGTGACGTCGTATCGTTCGATGATTTCTTATTTTTCCTGCTATTTGACGGACATTATTTTCTAGGTTAGACAGTTAAGAGAGGAGGTTGATTGAGGTTGGGTTGGGTTGGGTTCAAAATATCCAAACAGATTTCCTCTCTGATCAAAATAGTGACGGTAAATAATTGAGAAGGTTACTGATCTCCTCCTCTAATTAGCATTTAGAGACATTTCAATTGATACTTGGCTGAAAAGTTAAATGGAAAGAAGCTGTGGCGCCATTCGCGTCGAGAAATCTAACCTGATAGACAATTAGTATCGCTGTCTACCGCTAGATGTCGCAAGACGGCTAAAAATCGATTCGATTATTTAGAGAATTCGATGCTCGATTAACCCGTTGATCGACTAATTTCACGATTATAAAAACGCCTACGGAGGCGTTGCTTGTGACGCATCATCAATTACTATACTGTAGTATATAGTTTATACCCCAAGATACAATCATTATCGTCCGACGTAATAGAATTCCACTAATATTACCTGCTATTAAGAAAAGAAAGCTGGTAACAATTTTTGCCGAATAACAACAATTTTGAACACTGTAATCGACGAATTGAATATTCTCACGGATGACGCAAAAGTGCGTCAAATTCTATCGCGTGCAAGAGACTGTGAGATGCATTTTTAATTTTACATTATTTTTATTATGCGATTTTTTGCGAACAATATACATAAATTGTTTTTCCGTATATTTTGTAGCACGCTTCTATGCATTTTCTATGGGCCCTCGAATAAGGCATTGGTACGTACAATTAGGCACGATTGGAAGGCATTTCTATTTCCATTTAACCCACCGTATCGATTCGAGCAATGCGGTAATAGTAGTTAATTAACAACTAAATTATTCGCCGAGTAGCCTTGGAGAACTTTCGAGCGGGTACGTGTCCTGCGTTACGGGTAATCGTTTATTAAAGTTTCTTTTCGAGTAATATTTAGCGATTTAATCAAACTAGCCTCTCAATGGCTTCGTAGAACCGTCCAATGTCGCCGGCTCATACCAATTGGCTACGATCGCAAATTTAAGGTCCGTACAGACACGCTGCACATCCACCATGATGTAGCTGAGAATGGTAGACCAAATTCATAGTCGTGCGTCTTTTTCATTTTTCGTTCCTACGACATCCGATTACTGCACGCAACAATCTTCTGCACAACAGTCGCATTTTTATTTTGATCGTGGACGATTTGGAACGGCCGACGCACATGGCCATTTCTATAAAGCAGGTGTAATTAATTAAAAAATCTTGATCTCATAAAATAGATTAAAACTACATCTCTTCGTAAGTAAATGCTTAATTGTACATCTAACTATTTACATCATACGCGTAATACGTTAATTTCTTACAATCCGGAAATCAACCAGAAGTTTCAATTTCCTAGATTGAAACACCCCTAACGAGGGTAGTTTTGTCAAGGCTGTTTCTCTCATTCTAGTAAGTAAGTAACAACAGAAAAATTCCTGAAACCATTCTTTTTGTAATTAGTAATGTATGCTTAACAGAGACATGGATTTAGTCTAGCTTTCTGCGATTCTGGCCCGCCGTGCGACTCGTTCGGTGTTTCTTGAGCACCCTGTACACTGGTCTGGCCGTACCGTCGCGAAACACCGGAGGAAACTGGCTCGTATGCGAGAGCTTGGCGCCACACTGTCGCATCCTATATACAGAATCACTCTCGCACGAACTATACGAGCACATACTTGGACGGAGAAAACGCGTACACACCGTAGCCGCTGTGCTGTAGCCACCGCATGGCGGCATGCCTAAACCTAGGGGGAAAAAGCAGGGAGGTAGATGGCGAGGTAGTTGCCGGTGATTCGCACGGTAGAACGGTATCGTTTTTCCCGGTCGTTCTCCTTCTACCTCCTCTTTGCATTTTCTCTTCTCCCCTCGTTTTCTGTTCTGTCTCCCCGTTCGATGACGTTCCGATACGTGATTACGACGCTTTAGTGCAGAGGAATCTCTCTCTCTCTCTCTCTCGCTCCCTCTCTAATTCTCATCTCTGCTCATTATCGATCGCTTTGATCGCCGTACGGTCGAGGAGCAACGCGACGGATCAACACCTTTGCTACCGCGGAGTCGAGTTTGCGATAGCGTCGTGTTCCGCGATAACTTTACGGTTGTTTAGATTATTTCGATCCTCGCCGTAAAATTCCCTTCGCTGACATTTTGCTTATGTAATGCCGAGATGCGACAACAATGCAATCAATCCTTCGAATTTGAAACGGAACAGATAAATTGCGGTACAATTTATTTTACGATTATAATTAAAACTTTTTTGATGTTCATAATCTGCTAGGAGAAACAGAAAGTTTATATTTATTGTACAGCCACGTGTTCTCTAATAGCTAAGTACTGACTACAAAATCAAATTTCTACATGTTTTAGCAACTTCTATGCGAAGTCTCGACAATCATAGTATCATAGTATCAAGAGGTTAATATGGAATTGCCTAGCAGAGAATCAGAAAATCTTCAAGTTGAACTTCGAATAAATTCCTGAGTTGACCGATGGGATTCACCAGAAAAACACCATGCGGTGGACGAAGGGTCTGGTAAAAGCTTATTTCCTTTATTCGTACGAGACCAGTGTAAAAGGGAAACCCGAGGAAACGGAAATGGAAAAGAGGCAGAGCAAGATTCGGTAATATGAAGGAACGTTGTAGATCGGTAAACGCGAGACGGTGTACGCATGCATTCGCGTAGGTCGTTCGACATAGAGCGACATAGAACGTTGGCGGTTGCTGGCTGGCGGTTGGCGGCCGGCGGCCGGCGACGGTCAACTGGCGCCAACGTTCTGGCAACCTCCCACCAGACATGCTACATACGTATACACAAGTTTGCCTCGTTAAGCGCTGCTTCACGGTTACACCGTTCTACATAAATTGCCCGATTATTCGGCCAGTTATCCGTTCGATTCGGGTTCCGCACCGGGTCGGAAAGTGTCCGGGATACGTTCGAGAGCCGGCCACTCGATTTCGTCGCGTGCTTCTCGCATCTGTACGTGTCGGAAACGACTCTCGAGAACGCCACGCCGCGCCGCACCGTCCGCCGGACCGATTATTATTCGCGACGTGTAACCGCCGAAAATTTGGCGATGCTTATGAAACCGGTAAACGCACCTGCTACATAGCGCAGGTGCGCCCCTGCAATTTCTCGTCGCGTCGGATCTACTCGACGCGAAGCGAGAGTCTGCGTACGCCTATAGCAACCGTTTGTCCCAATTGTTGCATGTCAACACGCTCGTAAACTTGGTAACAAAACCGAACACCAACCCTTAGACTCTTCAAGTTTCTTTCACGTCGTTCTCCCCCCATCGAAATCTATCAGTATTACTCTCTACATGAACACCTGTATTCTGAATTTCAGACTTCTATCGCCAGCATTGCCAGGCTAGAGGATCTTGTAAAACCAGCAGTTGAATGAACCTTCCGAGATTTTCTTGCGATTGTTTTGTGCCCGGCATCCAACACAATGTCTCGCTTATCTCTATAGGCTGGATCGTTGGTAATTGGTCAAAGTATGCGGTGGTGGAAGACGACGAGGTGTCGCGAGCAGGAAAGCGCGAGAGGATCGTGAAAGCAGGCGGCAGAAGCGAGTCCGGGAATAAAGGAGCGAGCAGATGTTGTTTCGCGTTCTTGACATCTCCCTCCCCCATCGTTTGCGAGCGGGTCTCACTTGCCCGACCGTGTACGTCTCATTCCGTATCGACGACACCGGTGTTGCACCGGTGTCCATGTTAGGGATAATGTTTTGCCGGCGCGGCGGAGCAGTACTCGACTCGAGAGCCTGGAGCCTCGGAGACGCGAAAAAACGCGACCGAGTTGACCGAAGCGATACCACCAGTGTACGAGTATGCGAGCGTGCGAGTATACGAGGCCGGTTCTCGGGAAGCTAGGCTCTCCGGCGAGCAAATCTCATGAGCAATAACACCGACTAACAACCGCCGGACGCCGGAAGGACGGAAGGGTGCGAGCAAAATACTATTTGCTTCCTCGTTTACGATAAAATCGCGAGTCGAGTCGCGTCGCGTCTCGTCGGCACATCCTTATCGGCGCGCGTATGACGCCGTGGTACCGATGTGCGATCACGTTTCACGCGGTAGACGTTGCGTTCGGAAAATCTGGCCGCAACCGGTTACGACGGTCCTAAGCAAGAGATCGCACGGCGCTCATGTTAACTGGGAACGTTCTCAGGGATCGAAAATCGCGAGACTCGAGAGGGATTCGTTGGCGGGGACCAATAAGTAGAAATGCGCAACGTTTTCGAGACGTTTTGTGTTTTATTTGTCTGAAGTTCGACGGAAGCGCGCTCGCAAACGCTCAAAATCTTCTTACAACGTAGAAGGGTACATTTACGCATGGCGTTCGACGGGACGAAGTTGATCCGAAACCGATTCCTTGGTTTCGCTCTTCTCCCGGGTTTGGTCCGTCCTGACGTCGTCTCGAGGCGGGAAGTAGCATTTCCTGTTGCTTGTCTTTCCGGGTTCGGAATTACGCGATCCTCGGATACGCGGGTTAGGCTTGTGCGAGGCGAAGCGAGGCTAGGCAAAGCGGCGCGAAGACGAAGGATCGCTGGGTAGCCTCTTGGACGCAGGCTGCGAAATTCGCATGATCTCCGTGAACTCGGATCGGCTGGGCACCGGGTTCGGTTCAGTCTTCTTTCCTCTTTCTGAGCTTGCCCTCCGTCTGGATGGTTCTTGACACGAGATCCACGCAGGCCCCCAGCGAGGCGGTGTTCGTCGACTCTCCCTCGGGTGTGCCGACTATCTTGCCGAGAGTCATGATGTAGCTGCAAGCGATCCTGAGCACGGATAGCTTGGAGAGTTTTTGATTGTGGGAATAGGCCGGTATGGCGCGTCTCAGAGTGTCGAACGCTGCGCTTATCGTGTGCACCCTGGTCCTCTCTCTGGCGTTCGCCTCTATCCTTCTCTCACGGGTCATGTTCTTGTAGTTCCTCTGCTGGCCGACCGACGAGTGTTGCCTGGCGTGGTTGGTCTGCGCGTTCGTCGGCACCATCGGCGAGGGATCGTCGTTGTTCGGGACGGGCCGACGGTTCTCCTGGCGGTTCAGCAGCAGACACGACGACGAGGACGACGAGGACGAAGAGGAGGAGGACGAGGAGGATGAAGACGACGCGGACGAAACGTTTACCCGGTACGTTCTATCGTAGGTTCCGTTGACGGCCGGGTGCGACGGGACCCTGCCTTCGACTTCTCCTCGGAGAACCAACGAAAGGGGTTCCTCCTGCAGTCTGGGATGCGTGCTAGCCGCTCCGTTCGACGTCCCCTTCGAGTTTTCGCTCGCTTCGTTGGCCGCGAGGCTGGCCGCTGATTCAGACTTTTGCCCGGTGGGATGATCCCGTCTTTCGATTCGGGTCAGGCGAGACTGCGCCGCGTGTCGTTGCGATTCCCTGCGAGCTTGGAAAGCTTTCTGTTCGACCTGTCTGTCGTTGGAGGTCGATGGTTTGAACGCGACGGGCGGAGCCGCGGTCGCGATCGGAGGAAGGATCTTCTCCGTGACGGACGAATTCGCGTCGACGGTCTTGCTCGAGCTGCTCCACGGCCTGAAGGGGCTCGGGGAACTGGCCGTTCTGGACTCTTCGTCGTCCGGGACCACCGGTGTCACCTCGACGCTCTCGAATCTCCTCTTCTTCAGCGGCGCGGTGCTCGGCTCCTGGATTTTCCGAGGCTCCGCAAGTTTCCTCTTGTTCCGAAGAGATATCGGAGTGACCTGCACCTCCAGACTGTCCTCGGACGCGCTCGGCGAGTGCAGGCCCGACATGTCGTCCTCGTCCGCTCCGCTCGAGAAACCGGCGTCCCTCTCCGAATCGGCCATGACTCCGGCTGAAATCAAACAAATAATCGCACGGTCACGTAATCTGTCGTAGACATATTCGAGGTTTGAAAAGCTCGGTTGTTCCGCGTCGCAACACGATTGTCTGAGAGCAGGGCAAGAGGGAAAGGGGAGAGATCTCCGATAAAATTCCGTGGGTGAAACGATTTCGTTCTGTCCCGTGACGCCACGCGCCGTCTCGCGTCGTTTCGCATCGTCCCGCATCGTCTCGCCTCGTATGGCCGAGGAGACGAGATGTTTTTAGGTTCGGTGCGTCACCCGGCTGGTACCATCTGGCGCACAGGTCTCTCATCGCCCGAGATTCTAATAGTCGCAACCTTCTCTTTCCGTGTTTCCGTCGCTGTGTCGCGCTATCGGTTTCGTTCGCGCAGACATCGGCGCATTGTGCATTGTGCATTGTACTTTGCACACCATCGGCTCGGCTCGACCACGATCCGATCCGTTAATCCTCGAAGCGAATCGAACGCGCGTCGCTTACGAAGCATCACCGTCGTCGTCGTCGTCGTCGTCGTCGTCTGTTCCAACTCCCGACTCGTCTCCGTGGACGATTTAAACGATGGGAAAAGCTAGCCTGGGAGGGGATCGGAGACCACATGGCGCTGGCGCCAGCCGCCGCTCGCTCTTCCTCCTCGTTCTTCTCGTTCTTCTCGTTTCGTTGCCTTTTGCGGAGTCGACTGCACGGCTCCGATCTGATCGGTCTTCTTCCCTCGGTCTCTCGACGCGCCACGGGGGATATCGTTTCGAGGATTACCTCGCCGGAACGATAGTTCTCTGTTCCCGGTGGGGACCAGAGCTACGAACCCTTTCCGTTGCAAATTCACGCGAATTGCGACGGAGCATCGCGTCTCGAAAAGCAGACGCGTGGGAGAAAATGACCCGAAACAAATTCTCGACCTGACACTTTTTCGGGTCTTTAATCAAAGACTCTCGAGAATGTTTGAACGAAAAGTTGCGGTAGCTTTGAGATCGATTGCTCGAAGATGGTCGTAGAGCCACCTCGAGGTTGCCGAGAGAAGAAGATAACGGGCCGCGCGCACCTGGCGACAGCGTGGGTCGCGCGCCCACCGAATTTATCGTTGCTCCGATAAGCCTCGTCGCCTTCGATACCGAGCATCTGGTTGGCATACTCTCCCTCTCTCTCTTTTTCTCTCTCTCTCTCTCTCTCTCTCTTGATCGCGCGAAAACATACCGGTACTCCGGGGCAGAGAGGTGGAAGAGGAAACAGCGGGAAGATAAACACGGTCGTCTATCGACGAGCGTTTCGTCGAGGACGGTACAGGCGAAATGGGTCGAGCGACGCGCAGAGGGGAGAACGCGGCCGATTCAGTTTCGCGAGATCCCGTTCCTCCTTCCGTGGAACGGCAAATCGCGCAGGGACACGATCGTCGAACACGTGGCCCCTCTTCGGCATTGTGCTCGGTGAATATCTCTCGAGAAGCCACCTTCGCCGTCCCGTTCGGCAATTGTTCAAACAAACCGAAATAACCATGGACATCTGTGTAAACTGGCGTAAAAGTCGAGCGAGCAGCTCTGCCCACGCGTTGCGCGCGACCAGAGCGCGTCCTACGGATACTACGATATACGAGCCGGGTGGCAAGTATACGCGGATGCGCTTCCTCGCTCGAATTACCGCGGATTCGGAATCTGTTTTGTCGCCGATTCTCTCGAACGGCCCGGCGCTAACGAGCGAAAGTCCCTCGATAAGCGATCGAGAAAGCGTGCCTCAAGAGACCGTCCCTCTTTGGCCTGCGAATATCGACGGGACGGTGTCCGATGGGAAAATCGGACCCCCGAAATTTGTCGCCGCCGCTGCACCTGCGTCCGCGCGCCGCTTGCTTCAACTTTTTATCGACAATTATACGAGCTACCGGTAATTCCGATCGTTTCGGGACACGAGACCTTGTTGCTCGAGCTCGCGGAACGTTTCCGGGCGCAATGATAATAAATTTTTTATTTTTCAGGGCAATCCGAGGAGGTGTTTCGTTCTAACCGGATACCGGAGGAGGTGTTCTTCAAATTTTTGTAATCTCACAAATCTTGTCCCTCCTCGCTGGATGCGTGGACGAGGATCGCACACGGTGCGCGGTGCAGCGGTCGGCACAAATATTTACTCGGCGAGCGCGACGGAGAGCCGCGTTCCAAGAATATCGAGATATCGACTGGTCGCGCGATACCGCGTACGAGTTTTGCTGCGCGCCAACTCTGCTTCCTTCCTCCCGAATCGAAATCGCGAGCGTGAGTGCGCGCGACCGTGCTGATATTAGCGAGAGACGCACGCGACGAGCGATGCGCATCAACGAATGCGACTCGTTCCTAAAGATAAAACCGATCCGGCGAATCGTGGCGACCTTGTCCTTCGACCTTTGTCGAGCGTTCGTTCGTTCGTTTGCGTGCGGAATTATTACGGAACGCGATCGAATCGGGACGAACCGAACGAAATATCGAGAAAAGAGAAATCCTCGACGAGAGAGAAAGAGAGAGAGAGGAGAGGGGGAGGGGGCTCTGGCAGTCGGAGAGTGTCGAACGGAAGAGGTTCGGTTCAGGTAGCAGGTGCGACTTTGCGCACAGGTGGGTGGAAGGTTCGGCGCTTCCCGAGGCACCGTTCTCGTCCCCTCGCTCCCCCCCCTCTCACTCTTCCATCCATCGCTTTTCTACCTGTGCGTATCTACCTGTGCGTTCCTCTGCCGCACACAATAGGGTATCGATTACATTCGAGACACCGACAGTTAAATCTGGTTTATCCGATAATCGTTTACTCTTCGTTCGTCTTTCGATTTCGAAGTTGGACGATCGTTGCGGAGGCTGTGTTCTTTCGAAGCCCGAAAACTATGATTCGTTCGCGGAGAATCGGAGAAGGATCGCGAACTACGATTAGGCGATAAAAGAGTTTCGAGTTTGGTCAAGGGCTCGTTTGTTGGTTTGTTCGGCGCCTTCGGTGGTTCGGCGCTTCGTCGCCTGCTCGCTCGTCTGTGTGGCAACCCACGCTGGCGCCGCCGCGCCCGTCTCTCTCTCGTCTTTCTCGTGTTTCTCGCGTCCTCCTTTTCTAGCGACCGGTCGCGTCCCCCTGCGTCTCCCTCGACTTCTTACCATCTCGCACAATCCGTCGTCTTTCTCAGCTTCTCGCTGCTGCGGCGTATCTGTCGACGACTCACGCACGCTTGCACACGCTCGCACGCTGCCGCGCAGCTCCGTTTCTCTCTCTCTCTCTCTCTCTCTTTTCATCCCACGATCGAGAGACTACTATTTAGAAGAACGTTTGCGTCGCGTCGGAACGTCTCGGCCGCGGCACGTCTCGATACCCGCCGATTCTCTTTAGGGGGACGACCGTGGCGGCGGCGCCGTTCATAACAATCGTTATCGTTCCCTACCGAACGTCGTTAAAACCATCGTGTCCCACCCACGATCCCAAGGCGTAAACCGTCCGCGTTCTTTCTCGTCGCCCGAAATGAACTCGACACACGATCGGTATATAGAGGCATGCGTATTATTATGTATTTACCTTTCATCAGAGCGGACAGCTCGGAGGTGGACTCGACGACCCGATGAGTGGTCATTTTGGCTGATATCGTGGACGCGAACTCTCGCGTTCACCACCCCCGAAGGATCTCGGATCACTGTATCTCGCGCACTATCGACGTGTATTGCGCGATGCACTGGTATCGTCGGTTGTTTCCCATGCACACGTGTGTTGCGGTTGTAAACCGACGGGACAGTCTCTCCTCTCTCCGGTGGCCGGCTAATCCAAATGTCTCGAACCACACTGAGAAACTACGAGAGGTAGCTTCGCACGAACACGACTGACTGGTATCCTCGCCAGAACCGATCGACCGATCGAAGAAAGAGAAGAAGAAAGGAGGAGAAAGACAGAGAGAGAGAGTGAGAAGGAGCAGGCAGCAGCGGCTAAAAGAGCGCCACCGAGTCCTCGCTCGATCGCAGTCGACGATGTACTGACTCGCCGCCTCGTGCGTTCGAGCCTCTTTCATCGGATACGCGTGCGAGGGAGTCCCGACTGGCCTGTGCGACTTTGCTGCCTCTAACGTTGCCACCACCACGACCGCCGACACCAACACCAACACCACCCGGGGCACCGGCAACAGTCCCACCGACACCACCGACACACCACCACCGTCTCGCTACTACCACAGAGACACCGGACACCGACAACGGTGTCGCTTTGGTTGTTCCTTCTTGCGATACAGAGGCAACCGGGCGTTGTTCTTCTTCTTCTTCGGGATCGCTACGGAGAACGGGATGCACCCGTGCTTTAGCCCGAATACATACGGCGATAAGGCACGGGGTGGAGAATTTGCGCGGAAGGAAACTCGATCGGTCTCGAAGACGACTCCTGGCTCCAGAAGTCTTCCGTCGTCTCTCCTTGGTCCACGATGCAACGAGAGGATCGTTAGAAACGATCTCGCGAGATCTGTGTCGCGTCGCGGACCCTGCTGCCGGTGTCTATGTCTCTCTGTCTCTGTTTCCCTGCGTCGGTGTCGATGTCGGTGTCGGTGTCGGTGATGGTGTCGGTGTTGACGGCGGAGAGACGGAGGCTGGCGTGCGGGCCGAGAGTCGAGAGCTGCGAGCAGAGAGCCAAAGAAGAGAGGTGTGCGGCGAGCGGCGTGCATTGTTGGCGGCAAGAGGCAGCGGGGGCCGACAGAACGGCGCCAGCCGGCCGAGAGTTTGACTCGGCTTCCCTGAGCCGGAGCCGAAGCCGGAGCCAGAGCCGGAGTAGTTCATCCTTCTTCTTCGTCTATCTGTTCTCTTTGTTTCTCTCCTCCTATCCCGTCCCGTCCCGTCCCGAACCATCCCATTCCATTCTGTGTCCCGTCCCGTCCGATGGTTTCTTTCCTCTTGGTCGTTGCCTACCTTCCTTCGACCGCTCCGAGCCGTTGACAATGGACAGAAATCTGGAGATCAACTTTCAGGTATTTAGAACCTTCGAAGAAGTGTTTCCAGATGTCTGTTACAATGGTGGATAATAACGTCGGCACATCGGTTTCGAACGCTTGTGTCTACGATAACAATTTCTGCAAAAGTGTTCGAGCGTTTTCAAAACGTCCCGGTGTCACCTTCCGGGAGTATGTAATCGAAAATATTAGGTAATCCCATAAGTTCCGAGCCGTTTAAATAATTCTGCAAATAAAAATATGTAGTCACCCTTACAGTCCACAACCTCTTCTGACCTTTCTGGTAGACGACGTCATACCGTCACGGTTTTTCATTAAAATACTTTTCAATCGTGAATAATATAAACATATCCACGGCGCGTATGGGACGACCTAATATATCGTCGAGACCAGGCAGTGAACGTAAACATTGCCGCTCGGAACTCGACGGAAGGTACCCTTCTCGGATAATTACCACTAGAACTACCAACAAAATTGCAGTTGTTTAGATTTCGTACCAGGTTTGTTTAAATATCTACTTCGATTTACATTGAGATAACGTATTCACAATTTCGTTATTTCTAAAAGAAGAAATTAGGAGCAAGTCATTTTTAGTTCTAGTGTTAAAAGAGGACGCAAGCTGGTGGTTATCTCTAGAAATTTTAATTTTAATCTCTCCGAAGCATTACTGCAACGTCAACTTTCGTCCGAACGATTTTTCCAACTGTTCTTGACTCGATTGTCGAGGACAGGATTTCGTTATTTCTGAAAGAAGAAATTAGGAGCAAGTCATTTCGACTCATCCGGTAGTTCTAGTGTTAAAAGAGAACGCAAGCTGGTGGTTTCTAGAAATTTCAATTGTAATCTCTACTAGGGAGCTTTTCAAGGTTACTGCAACGTCAACTTTCGTCCGAACGATTTTTCCAACTGTTCTTGACTCGATTGTCGAGGACACGGTGGTAGCCACCGGTCCCGGGCGTGATATATACCCTCTTCCTTGTCCTCGAACAGCCGAAAATTTTATTGCCGCTTATGCGCCTCTACGTTTTGAGTCAGCTTATACTGGGATTTTCCACGCGTAACTTTTTATGCGACCGGTCGGGTCGCTCGGACACGATGGTCGTGCGCATCCGAGTCGCATACGAAATCCCACCACCTTTGTTCTCGCGCTTGTATCCGTTTGCTCGACATCTGCCTCGGCGCGCCGAGTATCAATTAAAGGTTCCGCGTGCTCGACGCGAAAACTCATTTAACGCGGAACTCGATCGACAAAGGACGTCGAACCCTCGCGCGATACGGCGAAACGAAGGCTCGTTGTAAAACGGGGTGGAATCGTCCGGGAAAGATAATAGACTGGTTTCCCGAATAAGGTGTCGGTCGATCCGTTTTGCCTATCGTTTATCTCTGTCGATTAAAGCGAACTTTCTCGAATGGCAGACACGATACACGGTTTCGTCCCCGATAGACGACGATTTCGTCCGATTCCTTGATAGCCTAACTTTGGTCGCGTGGGCGTGCGATATCTCGCCGCCCGATTAATCTACGCCGATCGGACCAAACGGGTTTGCCAAACTCTCGTTATCTTTTCTCGGTTTTATCGATCGCGTTCGGCCAATCTCGCAATAGCGAAAACGGCGACCGATAAAGTTGCTGGTCTGATCAGGGTGACGAAGGAAGACGGGGGAGGCAGAAGGACACGGCCCTCGTTTGCAGGGATCGGGGAACCCCCAGCGAGAATAGGCTCGTCCGGTATCTGCGAAACATATGCGTGGATAGGGGTGCGTTAACGGTATCGAGGAGAAAAGGCGAACGGCACGGCAGACCGTCGTATTCCAAGGGACGCGCATGTCGGCCAGATGTCACGAAAAAACCCAAGGAAATTCCCAAGGGCGGCCATCTAACCCAGGCCATAGCTCGCGACCCTTGAGCTAAGGACGATGGGCTCGTTCGGGGCATTTCCGCATCAATCGCCTCCTTGTTCGACGATTGCTAAAGAGCGCTAACGCGTCGACTACCTAACCGACGAATTCTTCTTATTCTTCAATCGATCTTCTTCTTATTTTACGGTTTCAGCGAGTAAAACATTTTTGCAATTTCTTAACACTAAACTTATCAGGGTCAAAATGACCGGTTTTCTAGTGCACAATTATGGAAATTATAAAAACGTTCTATGCTTCACGAATTCTTTGTGCATCTTCAACCCCTCGCACCACAATTTATTTTACGGTTTCAGTGATTAGAATTTTTTTGCAATTTCTTAACACTAAACTTACCATGGTCAAAATGACCGGTTTTCTAGTGCACAATTACAGAAACTATAAAAACGTTTGTATAGGGAACTACTGAATTGACTTCTTTATTTAAAACGTTAAATGCCACACCAGTCACATATGACTAGGTTTAGAAATTCGTTTTATAATAATTCTAATACGTTCTATAATACATTTTAAGTTTCTAGTTTTGGTTTCATTAATTAAATTACACTGATTTTCTGAGAATCTCTGGGATTGATTTTTGGCACGTGTTAAGCGCATATTATAATGAAAACCGTAAAAAGTTTAAGAAAATCTTCTCTTTCCTATAAGACGTTTCACTTTTACAAGTTTTGTGCTTGGTAGGTTTAGTGCTAACAAAGAGGAGAAAATTTATGTCCATTGAATTACAGAATAGAATTTTATTTCGGTGTAGAGGAAATTAGTAACTGGACAGCGGATCTTTATGCAAAATAAAAATTTTCTACCCGATTTGCAAGAAACGGAATGAAATAGAAATTTATTTTCCTTCTTGGCACGTTTAATAGGTTCAAAGTAATCTAAGTGTGTGTTTTAAATCTTCTAATGTTTGTACTGTTTTAAACTAAACCTATTCATTTTTTTTCATAAAATCCGCTATCCATAACATACATATTTGTCAAGCCCTGTTCAGAATCTTCGTCACGAGAATTAATTTTGCTCAAGTTACTAATCGTTTGAAAATTTTATTGAGTTTTGCAGAACTCAAAGGATTCCAAGCAGTGATTCCTGCGATAAGCTCCAACTTTATACCTTTTATTGCAACATTGCTTGGATCTCGAGGGGCGATCGTCCGACAATGATCGCGTTAAAGGGAAAGCTCGGGGATTTTCGATCAAGAGGAAGAGCAGCGTTCGTTTTCGGGACGGTCGGCGAGCGGATCGTGGTTCGCTCGGGCACGCGGTTGTAACCTGTCGGGTAAGTTTGGCAAAGATCTTCTCTTTTCCGAGGGCGTTGCGATTTGTCAGTCTCCCCACTGTCGTAACTAGCGGCACACGCACCTGCCGTTGCCTCGTTCACCGGCCGGTCGCGCCGATAAATCTTATTCCCCGGTCGTTCTCGGCCGCGTTACCCGGCATCCATTTAATTGCCGAATCGCGCCGAATCGCTGTCTCTCGTGTCTTGCAATTCCACCAGCGAAACGGTGTTTACCGTCGCGCGTAAACTGCGACCGAGCGACTCGACGCGACTCGACGCGACACGACGCGACGCGACGCGCGACATGCGCCTGCCTCGTAATCTCTAAATATTTGATGGTCGGCCTGGCCGACTATGCTCGCATCTGCGCCAGTGTCAGCTTCGATTATTAAAGCTTCGCCATATGTCCACTCTGTTCCCGTCGTATCTTTGAATCCTCGCCCCTCGAACCCCTTCCCTCGTGCTCGATCGCGGAGACCATCGATGCTCTTTTCTACGATCTATATCTTGGTCCTAGAGTCCTACAGGATTTACAAGACTTGTTCTGTAGGCTTCTGTAGGCTTGTTCCCCTTGGAAATTCGGAGATCGTTCGGATCGAATTGGCAGGTATCGGCAGCGAGAGCAATAGCAAATTGGGTTGGACGCGAGGGTGATCTCGCAACGATTCGAAAGCATTGGCGACGCGACGCGACGCCTTCTGTCGTCTGTCTCGACGAACGGGAGGGAGCTCTTTCAATTACCGCGAGTGCAGAGGAGGGTGGGTCGGAGCATCGGCTGCCAAGCGGGTCGATTAGATACGCGCGTATGTTGCGCCCGTGCTAAAAATGTCGTCCGCCTATGCGAACCCGTCCCGAGGGGGGCGACGGCTGTTGGAATCCGGGCGAAACCGAATAAACCACTTATGGTTCCTAAATACGAGTTTTATCGGTGCGTAAAATTCCATCCGCAATTATACACCGATATTCCAGTACGGCGTTTTCGCGGCTGGCTCTTGGAGACAACGATAGCTTGATGATTGACATCCTAATCTCGCACCAATTATCTTCAAGAAGAATATTCGTCGATCAATTTGCACTTCATTGCTATCCAGATTTCGTAGAAATCCATTTCTTAGCAGAATCGTTACCGGAGTAGAAAAATAGATTCTTCATGACAACATAAAGCGTTCCAAGTAATGGTTATCTGCAAATCAAACCGCAATATCGACCCCTAAACCTAGCTTACCACTTGAAAAGGTGTTACTGTGCATTTGGTGGGACCGTCGTGGCATAATTCGCTTTAAGTTGTTAATACCTGGAGAAACAGTTACTGCTCAGTTGTATTGACAGCAATTACAACGGCTGTATTCAGAACTATTGAAAAAGAGGGCATCTTTAGTTCACGGAAAAGGTGTAATACTGCAAATTGACAATGCCCGGTCCCATACAGCGAAACTCACTCAGGAAAAAATCAAAGAATTGCAATGGGTATAAATATAGTACATATATACCCATATATATATATATACCCCGTATATATATAGTATGTATCCTTTGACTATCATCTGTTTGGATCTCTGGAGAATTAATTAACCGCTTGCTCTACAATAACGAGCCAGAGTCGTCATACAGACGACAGAATACAGATTCTGAATACAGTCTAATAAATGTGAACGTTATTAATTTCCTTTAAATCGAAATAAAAATCTATTTTTTTGTAGTTGATATATATCCTTTGAAGAAAACGTAGGCATACAATAAATATAAACTATCTCTTTTTTCTATAAAATTCTGAACGATGATGAATTTCTAATCATTAGAATCACAAAATAAATAGTAGTGCAAGGGGTTAAGAAATAAAACATTCACTTCCGTAGAAGATGTAAGAAGACACCTTGAGTCATGTTTTGCTTGACGAACCCTGGATTTCTGTAAGAGAGGGATTCAAAATTTGCAGGAAAGATGGCAAACTGTCCTTGCCAATGATGGAGATTATATAAAAACTTGAGTTTACTAGAAAGTTTGTTTTAGATTTTAGATTACTTGTGGGTCTCCCTATTATAATTGCCGATAGAAACGAGCAGCGATCCGACACGAGGCCCGACCGTGACTCGAGCAGAGGTTCTCGGAACGTTTGATCGGTTTTCGCTTAGCCGTGAGCGAAAGGTCGAGGAAAGAGAACGCGGTCCGGTGATCAGCGACCGAGTTTCTTCCGATAGCCGGCGCGTCGCGACGCGTCGCGTCTCCTTCTCGATCGCCGCGAGTTTCTCTTCTCCTCGAGTCAAGGTTGGGAATATTTTCGCGATTACGGTCTCGACGACCGAGAGAGGCACCTACCCGACGACCGTGCGACGAGTTGGACAGGTGGCTGTTTGGCCATCCGGGTCTAAGAGGTGGACGCTCGCGATCAAAAGTGTACACGTCGAAAGACGAGCCTCTTCTCCGTTCTCTCGTGTGTGCGTGCGTGTTCTCACGTGTTTGCGTGCCTGCTCGCCCGAGCATGCGTACACGCGTGCGTGTCATCGAGACGGCCGAATTATTTCGCGCGATCGCGACCCTCTTCGCACCTGCCGTTGTCAAAAACAACGAGTCTTCCGGCGGCGGCGGCTGCCTCTACCTCTGCTACTGCTGCTGGCTCCGATCCACGAGTTTCGACGAGTTCGATGACCATGCCCGCTTTCGCGAATCTCGTGGAAAACTTTCCTCCTATCCTCGGAATCGGCCAGCGGAACAGAACGCTCCCACGATCGTTTCGGCTTCGGGTACACGCCCGCGCGCTTTCGTGCTCTTTCCGCAAGCGTTCCCTTTCTTTCCCTCGACTTCGGCGCAGACATTCTCTGAAACATCCTCGTTTACTACGGATGTACCAGAGACATCCCTCGCGCGACAGTGTTGTGTATTCTCATGCTTGAGAATATCCCTTACGTTCCTCAAAATACAGTGAATTCTCGTTAGGAGTCGGTTGCACTCTTAGACGAAATCTGAGGTTCTCACCGAGTGTCCCATTTGAAATACACACAGTGCACCCTGGAAACCTAGTCACGTCTATAAATCATAAGCCTATGACTACTAACTTTTTAACCCATTTGCATCATTAGCGCACATATGCGCTCACTTTTCCTGGTTACTATTATTATTCGTTAACCAAAAAATAGAAATGGAGAGTGTTGTTGGAGATGAAAGTAGTAATTCTGATCTTTTCTTATAATGCTGCAATATGAAGTTCTTTTACTTGTAGTCATTTTTGTACTTAAATATAATAATAAAAAAAGTTTGGTGATAAAGGCCTTCTTTTCATATTTCCTTATGATGCAAATGGGTTAAAGACTGAGAAAATGTCTCTCTCCGATACAATATTGGCACTGATTTGAGAATTCACTGTACTCTGAAAGAATTTGAACCTTTCTCGTCTGGGTTCGAGTCTGCTCGAAAGTATTGCTCGCTATCGAGCCATTCGAAACTATCCATCCCGATTAGAACCTACTCGTAAGACAGGCTGGATCTCTATTCGTGATCGGGAACGCGTCTACGGGAGGACGGGAGGAGACGCGAGAACGCGGGAACGCTCGAGGCGACGGTGTCGGAACGTTTTCGATCATCCTTGGAATTCGGAGAAGGTTTATACGCGTGCTTCGAAGGGCTTTGGCCCGTAGGAAGCTAGCATTACGCGTTTACGGTAGTAATTTGTAGCTGTTTTAGCCCGGGGAGAGACTCGCGGAGGCTCCCACGCTTGCCTCGGCTTGCTTTTGCCTGGTCTCTCGTCTCGCCATACCTCGGCTGGCTGCGATAATGCTTCTCCTGCGAGTTTCCGATCGTTCTCGAGTTTGACCCGTCTCGATTATCTTCTTCTCGAACGCGAAGCGTCACAACTAGGCCGCGTTCGTCGACGTCGACATTGTCTCGCGGATGAAAGAAACCGAGTAAAGGGTTGGCGGTTACGTCGGTTACGGGCGCTGGTAATAGAAGGAAAGAGCCTCGACGAAACTCAACAGGTGGGTCGATCGTGAACGGGACGCGAGAAAGAGAGCCGTGCTGCGCTCGTATTTCATCTCGCTTGTGTTCGGCCACCGTTTATTTCTCGCGTTCACGAAGCTCTCGGGGGCTTCCTGACTTACGGTCCTTGAAATATCGCCGAGCACCGATTACCGGCTTCGAAAGACCGGCAGGAACGACGCGCGTCGAACCAGTTTCCTTCGAAAACGGAACGCGAAGGAAGCCGAAAACCGAAAGCCGTCGAAGGAAAGCGGCCCGCCGCGTTGCACAGTCCACTTTTTCGTGGAGGTTTCCGGGCGACACCGACAACTCGCCGGAAGCGATTCGAGACGATTCGATTCGATTCGATTCGAGACGAAGACCGCAGAGAACGGACGAGATCTCTTTCAAGCCGGCTCGTTCGGTCCAAGTTACGGGTTACAGGTGCACGGAGCCTGAGACCGGGCCACTCGTTAAACACGCCACGATGCACCTGCCGCGCGGCATCATTCATTGCCTTTATTTCTCTACCCTCCGCCGCACCGTTCGCCGCACCCTTCGCCGCCGATCCGTCCTCTCGCCGTCCTCCACCCGCCAGCTTTACTCTCTTCCTCCTGTATGCTCCCTCTCTTTCTATCTGTCTATCCATCTTTTTATCGCTGCGCATACTCGGCCCTGCTTCTTCGGTAAATTATCTTTCTTGCCACCGTTCTCCGAATCTCGTTTTCACTTTTTTCTTTTCGGCCCGGCTTCCTCGCGATGCAACTTAGGCGTTCGCTCCTTACACCACGCCTCAACGTCACCTCCATCGAGACACAATCATGCGTTTACCGTGTTTCCTCGATATATGTCCAAAACACGGGTCCAGTCGCGGACATATATCCGCCAGGAAATACTATTCGCGACCTTACATTCCTCGATGAGGTCTCCCGAGGTTATTAGCCCCTCGCGGGATAGCTCCGCGACGTTTATCGTCCAGGCCTTGGCGACATACACTGACTCACGAAAGTGTTCGAACGCCCTTTAAAAGAGTATAACTTTTTTAAATTGGACCAAACGACCCGACTTCTTTGAGCAATTAGAAGAATTGGCGTACCAAATGATGTGCAAAAATGATTTTTAAAAAATTTCAATTCAAGCTCGGAATTAAGGTAAAGGCACCAGTAGTTGACCATGTACCAGTAGTTGACCATTTTATAGAAAAATATAAAAAATAAGGTTTGAAATGTTCTTATTGTTTTGAAATTTAAACAACAGACGGCACGGCATCCGAGGTTCACTTTGATCAAATGTGCACAGCTTATAAAAACCTTATTTTTTATGTTTTTCTATAAAATGGTAACTAAACTAAACTAAACTAAACTGGTACATGGTCAATTACTAGTGCCTTTACCTTATAGGAGCAAATAAGAAAGGAGTTTTCCAAAACTTTTTTATTTGGGCCTGTAATGAAAATTTAAAATATGCGTTTTGTAGATCTGTGTTGGTTATACACGTACTGAAAATTTCATCGAAATCGGCTGAAGCAGATAAAAATGGCACTCATCGAAATATGTTAGAATCTGAGGATTTTAAGCAGAAACTGACCAAAAGTCGTGAAAATCTACGCTTTTAACTATTTGTAGCTCGTGTGTATATTAATCGATTTCAAAGAAATTTTCAGCACGTATATGACTAACACATATCTACAAAACGCATATTTTAAATTTTCACTACAGTTTCAAATAAAAAAGTTGTGAAAAGAAGTGAAGTTGTTGTGAAGAAGTTGTCCCATTTTTATTTTCTCATGTAATTCTTACCAATTGCAACTTTTTCAAAATCTCTTTTGCACATCATTTGGGAAACCAATTCTTTTAACTCCTCAAAAAAGTCAGTTTGATCCAATTTAAAAAAAAGTTATACCGATTTAAAGGGCGTTCGAATATTTTCGTGAGCCTGTGTATATAGAGCAATCACTGTATTTCTCGATTTTAGAATGCTGCTGGAGCTTTCGATCAGGAAATGCTAGATCCTTAATCCGATTTAAGGATTTGCCTTCAATTTTTATTTAGCTTACTGCCGAGCAATCACCCCCAACACTTAAACTGTCACATAAGTCACTAACAGTGATTTTTGACTGGGTTTAGAATTTCATTTTTATTATAAGATATCCGCATAAACCGAATTCAAAACGGTTAAGATAGCATCCCCTTTCTTTCTTGGCATGTTTAACAGGTTGAACATAATATAAGTAAAAATCCCACAGAAACAAAGTAATCATTGTAATCAGAACTGCAGAAGTAAAGCATATCGAAAGGAATATTTCTTGAACTGTTCTGGACTATACGAATCCTAATAAAGTTTGATTCGAGCAGTTGTATTATGAACAAAATTAATTTACAAAGATACACGAAGATTTGTGTCACTCGCATGTGACCATCCTGGCAGTCAACGTGTTGGATATCCACTTTTACTTTCTGTTGGAAATAATTTTTGTGTAAGTTGGTACGAATGTGAACTAATGTATGAAAGGAAGAACGTGTGGTATGAGTGAGCTGAGAGAGTGAGACAGAATATATAGAGAAGTATCGTTTAGTATGTGCACGTGTTTAAGCCGGTCTCTAAGAGTATAAAATAAAGAATATATGTCAAAACCATAAAATAAGATTTCAACACTTTCAAATGAAGTTCATTGCAATTTTATCTTTTTATACGGGCGGGAAACTAACATGTTGTGATGTTCAATTCAATTTTTACAATTATACAATTAGGAGACTCATTCATTGATAGTGTATGTTGATTGGAATAATGCTTTCTCCGATCCATTATTCAGGAGAAGATTGTGTTCGTGTAACGTTAAAAATCGGACATTTCATAAGCGATAGGCTAATAGGTATATTTTCGAAGGAGGGGAACAAAAGTGAACGGATCGGGCCGGGCTCCGTTTCTTTCTTATCGAAACAACGGGTCCTCCCGGGGCGAGAATCGGGGTAGAACATCGAAAGCCCTTCGCCACCGAATGATTTCGAGCGACTCCCATGGAAAAAGGAAGAGGGCTCGTCCAATGGAACCGTCTCCGCAACGTAGCAAACGATACCCCGTGGCCACGGCCGGGGATCCGTTTCGGTCGGGACGAGGCCGAAGCGAAGACGTCCTCGGACAGGTGTACGGGCAAACTACGAATAGGTTTAGGGTATCGGTTACAAAGCTCAGCGAGAGTCGACCCTTTATAGCCCCGGTCGCATCAGGACCGTATTGTTCGTCGAGGAAAATTTACGAATGCCAAGAGTGCTGCGGGTGGTGCGGGAGCGTGCGAGCGCAAGGAGTCCTTTGCCGCCTTCTTCCTCGCCTCTCGCCTTTCGCCTTTCGCCTTTCGCCGCAGGTCTGATTTATGCGAGGCCGTAAGGAAAGAAGCTCGGTCCTTCACCTGCCGAGATCTTTTTGTTCCGAGTTACCTCGCCCCGGTGACCCCTGACCCCGAACGTCCAAGCGGTTCTCGCGTCACCGAGATTTCGCACGATCGGCTGATCGGCACTCTAATATTCTTAAACTTTGTTTAATAGACACTGCTGGGCCCGAGCGCGGATCGAGATAGTGTTTGCTCCTTTGCTAACACCACTGTGTTTGAGAAGTGACCGAGCGCGGCTATGTTTACGTTTACTGCCTGGTCTCGGGCAGACTATAGTTCGTTTCACGAAGGGGCGCAACGACGGGAACGGTTTGCGATACGACGGTACCGCTACGGATGAACAGCTCGGAAATTAGACAGCGAAGGTGGTGCGTTGCCAGCAAGCTTAGGACACAACTATGGCCAGGTGTCGAGGTATTCGAGCCCCGAGGTAATAATGGCCGTGTCCGAGCGGCAACGGTTCGATGACCCAGGTGGTAAAGGAATTGTATTGGGTGTCACCGATACCCCAAATACGGCCAGCAGAGTCATTGTTCGTACTGTAACCGATACCCTCCGGTTCCGAGAATCTTCCACCGAGATCCTTTACCTGTGTACCCCCGTCCGCATAATTGCACGGTCGACCCTCTGCGTTTCGATTCGCTCGTCTCGTCGTCGTCGACGGGCCGTTGTCTCTTCTCCTCTCTCCTCTCTCCTCTCCTCTCCTCGACACTCGTTCTTTTCCTTTTCTGCTTTTTCTTGTCCCTGGTTCGGAATCGGCACGGTGCTGCGCGACGGTCGGTCGGCTATGCGAACAAACCCATCGACAGAGAATTCGCGTAGCAGCGTTACCCTTATTGTTGCCACTATGAAACACGATACGAATGGCTGGCATGGAATGGCCGTGTGGCACTTACCGCGTTCTCGAATGCTTGTCAGCGCCCGCGGAACTAGGAGAAAGGGAGATAGCGGAGCCGAATGAGAGAGATAAAAGAGAAAGAGCGAGTTTGATCGAGGGGGAGAACGAAGCGGATGAGAACGTGTGCGCTGTGCACGCAGCAGCGCGGGGAGCGCAAAGTTTGGTCTAAAGATTACGAGACGCGACATCTGGCGCCACATGCACATTCAAAGCTGCCGCAATACATACACGTGCACAACAGGGTGTACGCGCGCGGAACCCGGCGATGGCTTGGACTCGCTCGCGATTGCCTTTGCGGATCCACTCTTCTTCCGGCAATCCTCTACATGGGAAACGAACGGGAAAAGATTTCGTAGGGAAGCTCGGAGCTGTTGGCACCGGAGGCGGTACAAAAATATGGGAGCCTAGCCCCATGTCCCAAATTCCTTCTGCTTCTTCGTCTTCTGCGTTCTTTCTCGCTCGGTGACCAACGCGCCTGCTTTCCTTCTCTGCGCGTAGAACGTCCTCGATGTCTCGAACCAATTACCAACGATGCTTCCTTCCGATTCGGTGCTTCCGCTCGGACCAAATTTGAACACGTTTAACCCTAAACTGGGCGTTGTCTTCTCGGCCCGAAACTATTCCAACCGACGGGAAGAATGAGTTCTTGAAGAAATCTAACGCCTTTGTTATTGCTTCATATATAAGGGGTACCCATGAGTAATCAATTAAAGAATTTGTTTTACCCTTAGTTCTGTACCGGTCGTTAAAGAGGAAATACGTTTTCGGTAAAGCAGCCTGTGTTCGAAATATTCTGAAAAGTATAATTTTTTGTTACAGCCCTGTAATAAAATGACCGCGTTCGTACCTTCCGAGGATCATATTCGTCATTGCATACTTCTTCATTTTCATGCGAGATTTAACCCTTTGCACTATTGTTTATTTTGTGATTATAATGATTAGAAACTCTTCGTCGTTCAGAATTTCATAGAAAAAGAAAGATAGCTTATATTTATTGTATGCTTATCTTTTCTCCAAAGGATATATATCAACTACAACAAAGTTTTATTTCGGTTTAAAGAAAATTAATAACATACATACTTATTAGACTCTGTTCAGAATCTTCATCACGAGTCTGACTCGATATTGTAGGGCAAGGGGATTAATGCAACAACAAAGAAAATTTGCGATGTTTATGGAGATGTATTGAAGGTCAACAAGCGTCAACGTTGGTTCAGAATGTTTGCTGCTGGTGATTATGATTTCTCCGACAGGCATCGAAGCGGACGACCAGTTGAATTTGATAATGACACGCTAAAATCTCTAGTGGAAGCTGATCCAAAATTAAGTATACAAGAATTATCGAGAAGCCTTGTGTCCACATGGTCAACTATACAAAGGCACCTACACGAAATGGGAAAGGCATATAGGCAAGGAATATGGGTATGTACCGCATCAATTATCTGAGACTAACGAGAATATTCGTCGATCAATTTGCTATTTGCAATCATTGCTATCCAGATTTCGTAGAGATCCATTTCTTAGCAGAATCGTTACCGGAGATGAAAAATGGATTCTTCATGATAACATAAAGCGTTTCAAGCAAGATTTGCTTACTGCAAATGAAACCGCAATATCAACTCCTAAACCTACACTACCGCTCAAAAGTATCCGGACAATTGTAAAATATCGTTATTAGCATCAAAGTTATTTCAGTGCCTAAAATAGTGACTAAAATCGATTTTTATTAGTTTCATGTGAAACATCTGACGTTCTAAATTAAAAATTACGTATATACATGGTGAGTCACCTAAAGTTTGCACCTCAAATATCTTTGTTGTTTCTAAGGATACGTAAAGTATGGTAAGGACAAAGTTAAATGGTACAATGGGGCTGACACGATGCTATACAAAATTTTGTTTTTATGTCATTTTTAAGATGTCAAGGTCACCTTGACTTTTTTTAAATGGAAACTTTTTTAAACACTTACAATGATAGTCCTTTTCATTAGGAATTCAGGGACAATAATTATTCCAGTCATTCAAAATTTTTTTATAGCATCGTATCAGCCCCATTGTACCATTCTTATCTTTAGTATCTTTAGAAACGACGAAGATATTTAAGTTTATAAGTGTCTGGATATTTTTTAGCGGTAGTGTAGCTTATCACTTGGAAAGGTCTTACTGTGCATTTGGTGGGACCGTCGTGGCATAATTCGCTTTGAGTTTTTGATACCTGGAGAAACAGTTACTGCTCAGTTGTATTGACAGCAATTACAACGGCTGTATTCAGAGCTATTGAAAAAGAGGGCGTCTTTTGTCCACAGAAAAGGTGTGGTACTACAAATTGACAATGCCCGGCCCCATATTTCGCCAGTTAGTATGTAATTTGTTGCCGTTTCATTGCGAAAAAATTGCAAGGAACGCGACTGGATGACCGGCAGCGAGAAAAGCGATCGTTGTCGGCTCTAGGCTCGATTTGGCCGGTTTCGTCTCGTTTTCTTCGCTTCCTCGGAACATTCTAATTTCGTGACGGACACGTGCCCGGATGGAAACAGATGTACACCCTCCTCTCGCGCGTCGTATAAATACATCCGTGCTCTGGTCGGTCGGTGCTCGACTAACCAGGCGGTATCTGCTCGAGTATAGCCGAGCAGGGACACTCGTGACTCCGAATCGATATAAAGTTACCGGGGTGAGCGGCGCCAGCATGACTGCAAGATTCGAGATTCGAGCTTCTCGAATCGTGGTCGAGGCGATTCGCTCCTGTCCTCCCTTCCGTCTTTCTCTTTCGGCTGAATCCTCGGCGCTGTTCCGCTATCGCCCTAGTAGCACAAAAATATTGGATAGATATTTTTTTCAAATATTGGAAAAATATTTTTTAAGCCACATTTTTTCATATGAGAAAAATATTGAATCTGAATATTGTATACATGTACAAGAAATATAAATTGAATGTTTAAAAAATATAAGCTAAATACTCGGAGGATATAAACTAGATATTTAAAAAATATAAAGTAAATATTTAAAAAATGTGAATTCAATATTTGAAAAATATAAATTCAATATTTAAAAAACATTCAATAAAATTTTCAAATTTAAGAAGTTTTAAATTATAACAAAAATTAGAAACTATGAATATGTATTACTTGTAACTTATATTTGTATGATATTTTGTTGCCTGTAATGTTATTACGATATTGTAGTCTGTTTATCAACAGGTTACATATTCGTAATTAAACTACACATAATACTTTGCTAACTATTATAGCTTCTCATGTTAAAAATTATGATTTATAATATTAACTACTTGCTCAACTTATTTTCATTGCAAGGAAATATTTGAAATACAAAATAAAAATATTTCATTTTATCTTTGTGGTTATCAAAATAAAAATATTTGATTTAAAGTAGTATCTTATTTGAACCACATTAAATTATACTATATACCAAATCATTAATGATCGTTAATATACGTTGCAAAATATGATAGAAAACCTTGTATCCAATGTTCCACATACGAATACTAATCCTACATTATAAAATACTAATGTAAAGTGTACTTACTTCTGAATCTTCTGTACCTCCGTCGGATCCACAGCACACAATTGTTGACTCACGAGAATAGATCCGAATAATTGAACAACAATCACTAAACAACACACGCACACAACACATTTTATAAAATCGTGACAACGAACGAGAAGATTTCACTCCGACCACGAACAAAATAATACTGCGATTTTAACAATGATCCCTTCCACGCAGGTGGTACGGTCACGTTATCATAGGAAGGTTAGATGCTGAGCGTCAATAAACACTAGATACAAAATCAAGGTAAAAAAATTATGGCGGGGCGCCGGCCCTATTTCCCGGAATTCCCTGTTTTCGTATCACACGTCCGTGGGAGGGGGACGGTAAATCGCAGTATTATTTTATTCGTGGTCGGAGTAACATCTTTTCGTCTCCTGTCACTATTTCGTTAAGTGTGTTGTGTGTGTGTGTTGTGAGTGTTGTTTAGTGATTGTTGTTCAATTATTCATTCATCTGATTCAGAAGTTAGTACACTTTACATTACTATTTTATAATGTAGTTTGCAGTACATTAGTATTATATTTTATTATTCGCATGTAGAATATTGGATGCAAGGTTTTCTTTCTTATTTTGCAACTTCAATTCTATCCAATACCTACTCCGATCACTTTTTGAGATGTTAAAACTTTTTTGCGAATATCTCGGAAACTAAAGTTGAGCGGCGGTAACATGTATAGGAAAAAGTTGTTCATAATGATGACCTTGACAACATATTTCAAGGTTATCAAAATCGGTGAGGAAGCCCCTAATGTAAATAATTACCAAAATATTCTACTTCCAATATGAAATAGATTCATTTAATATTTAGAAAAAAATATTTTTCTCGTAACATGACATAGATATTTCCTGAATATTTAAAAAGAAATATTTGTTACGTAATATAAAATAAATATTGCATGTATATTTGAATATTAAAAAAAGATTGAATCTCTTTTTAATATTATATGAATGTGTATACAATATTTTGTGCTACTAGGGCGCTTTTGTTCGTGTGTCGCCGCGATGGACGACACCGTTCCATTCGGCTCCGACCTGCATCCGTTGCAATCATTAACCCTTTGCACTCTCCGAGAGGACAACCTATCGGTCTCTATTCCAACATTTCCGACAATCGATTGAAAAATTCAGAACGTGTTAGTCCCTCGCAATCTCCTAAAAGGAAGCATCAAGCTACATCCGGCTTCGAAACTCATTTTTTCTCTCAACCCTCACGCTCGAAGACTTATCGTCTCTTGTTGGGATGACGAGGTTAGGAGATTAAATGCAACTTTATATTTTAAGTGTTTATTTAAACTCCGCAACGGAATAAACGTTGATCAGCTTGGTTGATATCGTTCGCATATAACACAATTCTGTATTCGACTGATACACTGAAAGTGTGACTATCGGTAGTTGGAATAGAAATGTGTGGGAGCTGTTACTGGCTCGGTAGACTGGCTTGGACTGACTGTTGCCTTCTTCCTCCTTAGGCCCTTTAACACCAGAACTACTGGATGGGTCAAAATGACTTCCTCCTAATTTTTTCTTTTAGAGATATTGAAATTATAAATATGTTTCCATGAGAAAATTTTTTAATAAACTTCTCTATCGAAGTAGATATTTAAACAAAACTAATACGAAATATAAACAAATCTTATTTTGTTGTTATTATAAGGCAATGTATGCCAGTTGCATTTAGTGCTTAGTCGTTCTAGTGTTAATACGGAAAAAGGCGGTGTTCGAAATGCAATAAACCGCAGGTCAAAAAGGACCTCCCTCTCCGCATGTTTCGTGCATTTCGGTGTATCAACATCTCTTTAGCAGAAAATTTTAATGCGAAAGAAATCGAACATTTTCTACTAAAGAGACGAGAGAAGAGTTGGAGCGCGAGGGGTAGAGAGAAAATGAGCTTCGAGGCCGGATGTAGCGCGAATTTATGAAACATGGGAGCAAGAGGATAGGAAGAGGTTCGGAGCGACGAATGCCATGTGTTTCACCGAGCAGCGAATCGCAAACGGGAAGCGCTTTAAATTCGTACATCGCGAGGAGGCAGGTGATCCGGTGGCGTCCGTGAGTCAGCTATCGGCGCGCGAGCGTCAGGTGTGTAAGTAGCTAACAATAAGTATCTGCAACGGCGTTGCAACGTCGAAAGCGCGCGTGCCCGGTCTCTCGCCTCGGGTCGCGCATCGATCATTGGACATAGATCATATGGACGTCCACAAGGGAAAGAATCTCGAGATGGTTGCGGCGATGCGTGCTTCGATTCGAAAAGAAAAGTTGGACGAAATCGAGCGTTTCCGAGGACACGCCGCGTCCATGGTCGTCGTCGAAAGGAACCGGTCTCGATTCGCAACCATTAGCCTGGTTATCGGCGGACGATCTCGGCCGAAGGGGCTGCGCCTCGCGTCAGGTGCAAATTTCGACAGCGGCCGGGCAACCGGCGCGCGTTCGAACGAGGAAATTTCAGAGAGACAAGCTCGACGTCGCGACAGGTGGACCGGCTCTCTATCGGGGGACGGTGCGGCGCGTGAATGCGCGACCAGGCAAACCGGAAGTTGCTCGAGCACACGCAGGCATCGGCTGCGTGTTACGGCACGCGTGTCCGCCCTAAACCGGCTGCGCCCTAAACCGTGAAATTCTTCGTTCCTCGGATCCGAGAGAGCTCCTGCAACTTGGCCCTAGCTTTCAAACGAATTCCTTCTCAGCTTTAACCCACGCATTAGCTACATTAACCCATTTGCATCATTAGCGCACATATGCGCTCACTTTTTCTGGTTACTATTATTATTCGTTAGCCAAAAAAAAAAAAGAAATGGAGAGTGTTATTGGAGATGAAAGTAGTAATTCTGATCTTTTCTCACAATGCTGAAATATGAAGTTCTTTTACTTGTAGTAATTTTTGTACTTAAATAGAATAATAAAAAAAGTTTGGTGATAAAGGCCTTCTTTTCATATTTCCTTATGATGCAAATGGGTTAACCTACACACCTCCCTTTCACAGTTCTGGTCCCCTCCGTAATAGGGCAAGGTGGGAGCCCTTTTTTCTCGCGAATTCACTGATTATTCGGTCCAGTATACCAAAAATTACTTGCAGGAGCTGTGAATTAATTTTTATATCGAAATATAGACTCCGGTAATGGGAATTTCAAGATAGGTAGCGGCAGGAAATAATTCGATTGTATATTTCTTTCTGGAAAATAAAAACTGTTCGCACAGATTGCACTGAACAGAAGCCAAGCAGAAATTTCATCGCATCTTTAACAATTTTAACACGTTCACTGCCATGTCACCCATATGTGGGTGACGGAATTATTTGTCCAAGTTTTAAAATGAATTTTTACGTTAATATATTAATTGTTCCACATTTTATTAGGATCTGTAACATGCAAGAAAGTTGGAGGACTATTCAATATCATACATTTAATTTTTTTCAATTTTATTTCATTAGATAACTTACTTTACGAAATTTTTGGGGTTTCAAGTTTGGCAGTGAAAGTGTTAATAAGCTAAGATTCATAAACTGAACCTCTTAGATTCTTTAGATCGGTCACCTGCTTTAAGGGTTAATACGTCACAAGTATAAATCTTAGCGTTAGATCTTGTTACCAAACTTGCAGTAAAGTGTTTTCTGGACACTTTTTTCTCCGCTTTCTCTGACTAACGACGTCGATCGACTGGAGGGTTCTCGTTGCACCTAAACGCTAAATCTACCAAGCATTAAAAGTGGCTAGCCGGCGTTGTCTTATAATTACACTGCGGATTTTATGCATTCGTGACAAAAACGAGTAACCACAATTTAAAGCAGTGGACATATGAGAAAGATTTAAGGTCACCAGCGTATTGGTTTTTGCTTAATAAAATAACGAAAGGAAAAAAGACATTTTTATCTCCCTCCTTTCTCTTGCAGTCAATGCAAATACTTTTTATTTTGCATAAAGATCCGCAGTCTATAATTGAATGTATTTGGACTTTGTTTGATATCGATTATAACCAAACTGCGGATCTTCGTGCGAATTAAGAATTGTGGTTTTTGCTTAATAAAATAATGAAAGGAAGAAACAAATTTTTATTTCCCTCCTTCGTCTTGCAGTCAATGCAAATACTTTTTATTTTGCATAAAGATCCGCAGTCTATAATTGAATGTATTTAGACTTTGCTTGATATCGATTATAACCAAACTGCGGATCTTCGTGCGAAATAAGAATTGTGGTTTTTGCTTAATAAAATAATGAAAGGAAGAAAGAAATTTTTATTTCGCCCCTGTGTCTTGCAATCGATGCAAACATTTTATATTTTGCATAAAGATCCGCAGTCTATAATTGAATGTATTTAGACTTTGCGTGATATCGATTATAACCTGCGGATCTGTATGCGAAATAAGAATTGTCTGCATCCGTTGCAAGAAATAGGAACCACTTGGGGACGTTTTTCTCCCTTTACGATTCTTCCAACCTTTTTGCTCTCAAACTATGGCCTCCCATAACTGCATAAAATCCGCAGTGTAGTCATAACATATGCTTGTATAAAGAGATAAATTGAATCGATTAGCATAAAGTCATCGTTGTAACTTCGACAATTGTAAAATCAGAAATTCTAAACCGGTAATTTGACTAAATAACTACGGACAGGTTCACCGGTTCGCTGTCGACGGAGATACGTTGTTCGGCACCGGAAGCGGGCTTCTTCTCTCGTCGCGGCGGATCGGAGTAAAAGAAAGGGACTCGCTACCCGTGCTCGCGTCGCCGAAGATTTCGCGCGAGCGATTATCGCGAAACGTGAGATCGCGTTGCTCCCTGGGAAGGGGAACCGAGCGGTACGGTTCGCTCGGCTGGCCAGGCAGAGAACGAGAGAGGAACGGTTCGCGTGACGATGACGAGTGCCCGCGGGGGCGTCTCGTTCTATCATCCTCTCTCGAGTTCCCCGAATCGCGTGCACCGTGCAAAGACGGAGACGAGGATGATGCGAGAGGAGAGAGAGAGACGAGGAGCGAGAGAGAAGGCGGTCCAGAAAGACTCCGTGCGACTCGGAAACCCGTGGCCGCTCGCCTACGACGCCAGGGAGCCCAGGGAGCTTCGAGTTCGAGCAGCTCGGCGGTAGTCGGTCTACCACGCTGATCGCCGTGGCCCATGGTGCCCCGTAGAACCGTGGAACCATGGACGGCGAACCTTAAACGTGGGCGGATCGGCTGACCAGCCGCCCCGGGTGTTTCTCACCCGCATACCTCGCATACGTGCCGCTCATCTTCTCTTCTCGTCTCCGCCTCCCGATTCCGGTCTCCGATCCCGGTCTCGATCCCGGGACCAGGACCGGGATCGAGTACAAACCCTAACACCATCTTTGCCACCAATTCGCTACCGTGCGTCTACCTTGTCGATCGTTTTCTCGCAGCTCTTCGCTTCTTCGCATCCTTTTGCATATCTCGGTTTACCCGCGGCTACCGCGCCGGCTACCTCGCTTACACCTTTCTCTTCTCTCTCTCTCTCTCTCTCTCTCTCTCTCTCTCTCTCCCTTTTTTTCGTTTCGGTACAAATGATATTGCGAGCTGAAACGCTCCACCTGTCCTCGGCATCGACGCTTCCGACTTACTGGCAACTGGTACGCGTTCATCTTTTTTTTTTTTATTTAATCCTAGGTAACGAATGTTCCCCGCAAATCACGATAGGAACGGATATCTCCTCGGATCTGCAAAAATTCTCCTGTCATCGAGCCATTCCACACGATCTAAGATTAACCCTTTGCACACTCGAAGCTATTTTAACTCCGAAACGAAACACTTCTTCCGACTCAGAATATTTCCCTTCTGTATGTATATATATATATTTTTTTTAGGTTATACATACGAAAAAATGGTGCAATTTACTCGGACAATACTGAAGTGTTTAGTAATTTATTGAATACAAACTAATTTAATGATGCAAAAAATATTTTGAATAATGACACAGGAATTTTTAGTGGCGCCTTACAGTCGCCATTCGAGTGCTAAGGGTTAACCCTTAACGGTCCGGAAGTATTTCCCGTTTACCTCCCACCAGGTCCAAGCTGTTTTTCCTACGAAGAGAAAGAGACAAAGATCGACAAAAATTCAGACAAAAATTCGCAGAAGCGACCTGGCGTTTCACCAATAATGGAAACGCGTTTATCGAGACGTAGGGCCGATAACGCTGACCGCTATCTCCTCAGCTTCCAATAGTAGGTGCATCCGTACTCGTAACTTCCATTTCGACCGCGATATCTCGGAACCTTGTCGTTCTTCCGAGATTATCGGTCGTCGAAGGCTGAAGGAGACGCGAGGTGGAAGCGGAGCGATTCGATTGTAGGGCAACGGAAGGGACAGAGAGGTTGAGTGAGAAAGGGACGAACAAACAGAGAGCGGGAGAGAGAGAGAGGGAGTGAGACTGGGATGGGAGTGGAGAAGGGACGCGATCAACGTTGGTCCGTGTATCGCCTCGAGGATATTCCCATGAGTCGGGGGCGGTGGAGCAACAGTTCGCCGTTGCGCTGAAAGTTGTTCTCTTCGGTTACTCGAGGGCATCGGAGAGCTCCTTCTTCGGGGTCGATGCCGAAGCCGGTGCGTGCAACCAATCGACCGACAGACCTGTTCGTTCTTAAACGCGTTATTACGAGAATCCTTAATAAACGCTCCGAAACCGCTCCTCCTCGCGTTTCGGAATTCCGCGCGAAACTATGGGACCGGCGGAGAAACTGCTCGTCGCCTACCGGGAACTTTGGGGAGCCTCTCTTCCGCTACCTATCCGCTTCGAGAAATTAGCCTGTTCCCAGGGTTGCGAGCGTTCTTGGCGGTCGATTCGAATCGCGTTAGGCTTACATTCTGGCCTCGCTTGGTCGTGTTCACGTTGCCATGGAAACGTTGAAGCAATTCATCATCAATTCGCTCGTCGAAACGTGCTATTTCTTTGGTCTGGCATAATCCTTCGAGTAATACCATGCGAGTATCGCAACTCCGGTGCAAACGCACTAAGTTATCCTGTGTAGCTTCTACGGAACTACTTTACTTTCCATATCTCCAAATTTCCATAATAATGCATTTTCCACGAGCCTCTGCAACAACCAATTTCAAAACGATTAAAAAAGATGTTTACAATCATGATTAGACTGCGAATCTTTATGCAAAGTAAAACATATTTACTATTTACTTTAACGTATTCCTTCTTCTTTTAATTATTTTATTAAGCTAAAACCCTACTACCCTTAAATCTTTTTAACGCGTGCATTTTACGTGGTTTACCCATGGCAAAGCTCATGAATTCTTTATTATACGATGCCGGTCACCGGTGACCTCCATAACAGTCATGTGAACATGTCCATTGCTTTAACACGTTACTGCCATGTCACCCATATATGGGTGACGGAATTATTTGTTCAGGCTTTAAAATGAATTTTTACTTTAATATATTCATTGTACCAAATTTGATTATAATCTGTAAAATGCAAGAAAGTTGGAGAACCACACAATATCATACATTTAATTTTTTCAATTTCTATTTTATCAAATAACTTACTTTGATTTCGTGGAATTTTTGAGCTTTCTTGTTTGGCGTTCAAAGTGTTCAATTGTGCCCATTTTTGTCATGAACGCATAAAGTTCACAGTCTATTCATGATACATTGTCGCAGAGTTTAATGGGCATTTCAAGCGCTCGCGCTTCCCATCAATTGCACCAATTGTGTCTGGAAAATTCCAAGTATTTAATATTATCAAAAAAATCTTCTCATAAAGAGATCACTTTCCGGTTCTCGTGCATCTCGAAAGACGCTTATGCTCGTTTTCTGGAATCTGCGGCGGAGGTTCTCTCGCGGCACGCCCCCGCTTTCTTTAAGAGCTCGCGAGCGTTCTGCGCGCGTTCGAACCAACGCGCCGCGATCGAAACGACCAGGGCAGCATGAGCGCGGCATAGTGCGCGAGGGGAGTCCCAAGCGGAGATGCCGCGAACGTCGAAGCGATGTTCTGCGGAAAAGGTAGGGAACTAGAAACGGCGAGGTGTTCCCTAAACAGGCGGCGAGCACCATGGACGCGACGAGGCGGCATTATCGCGGGCCGAGCGATATTTCGACGCGTTCGAATGTTTTCCAGCGTCGGGCAGCCGTGACGCGATAGCCGCGGATTATCATGCATGTGCATGTTGACAAAAGAAGTTTAGCTTGTAAAGCTGATTAAACCTTAGTTAATCACGGCACAGCAGGAGAGTATCGGACGGCAGGAGGCAGAGTCTCCGAACGTTTACCGACTCGGTCGCGTGCGTCCTTGGTAGATGGTTTATCGAGCGGGCGGTCCCGCGCGGTAAACCCGAGCCCGCTTCACCTCCGCTTCTCTCTTGCTACCCTGCTCGCATCGACATAGCGATTGAATTCGGTGCTACAGTCCGCGAATTCCTCGCATTCCCGATCCCTAATTCCCCCAATTCCCGGGGTACCGCGTCCCCTTTACGATCGACCTTTACTTCTGATCAAGCTCTCCTCCTCTTTCCTCAGCTCCCGCAACCTCGGACGTCATCAACCGCGATCTCCCACGTTCTCCGTTCGGACATCTCCTATAGACTCATGTTACCTGGATGTCCCGCGCGCACGCAACATCCACCGACGAGGACGTAACGCGATTTAGCTACCCCTCGCGTGCTCTCCCTGTCCGCCGCGTCGATTCATCCTTGTCTCTTCTTCCTTCTTCTCGACAGGAACCTCTTTTCGAGGATCTTCGAACGCAGGAGACGTTACGAAAGGAACAAACCATTCTCCGATTGGATCGGCCATACAGTTTCTCTGCCGATTAGTGATCTAGACTGCGGATCTTTGTGCAAAATAAAAGCTCTCTGAGTCTGTTGCAGTAAACAACAGCTAGGCGTTTGATTTTACTCTTCAATCATTTTAGCAGGTCGGAAAATAATAAGATGTCCTAATCATAAACTCCTCGCAGTCCAGCGATAACTAGAATAAAAATTACTCTCTTCCTTTCCTAATTATTTTACTAAGTAGAAACCAATACACTGATGCCCTCAAATCATCGTAGTCCAGTGATAACTTGAATAGAAAATGTCTGCATTGATTGCGAGACACAGGAGGTCGAATAAAAATCTCTCTCTCTTCCTTTTCGAATTATTTTATTAAGTTGGAACCGATACACTGATGGTATCAAATCTTTTTAACATGTTTTAAATTGTACCGTACGTAACTGCATAAAATCCGCAGTCTAGCATAATCGTAGATATTTACATACTTGTTTACGGTGAGAGAGGAAGGGTCGAAATACAGCGGACGTATTTCACAAATAAAGGAAATTAGATGATCGTCAAAATTTGGCGCTTCTCGGATATAGTTATCGTGTGAACCTTAGAAGACATTCCTTTACGATACAGCCAAATAAAGAGTGCACGTCGAGGCATACTAAGACGCGTTAAAATAATTCGTCAAAATCGACATTTCCTGTTGATGCGCCGCGATCGCGATCAAATTCCAATGGCATCTCTTTGAAAACTGACGTTCGTTTCGCGCGAGATCTAGTCGTCGTCTTTCGCAGCTGACGGGAGGGAAAGAGACGGACGACGAAGAGTCGATGGAAAAGAGAAGGAAGGGCATTTCAAGCGAGGCGTTGACCTCTCGTCGAAAGCTGCTTTCCTGGTAGCTCGGTGTAGCGCCGCAGCGCCACGCGTCACGGCGAACATCATCGCAACGCACGGCGTCTCAGCGCCGGCCATCGCGACGCGCGTCGCTTGGTCGCCGATCCATGATCCATCGTATCCAGCGTCGCGCCGCGTCGCTTTGCGTCTCACCTCGTCACTGCGCTTTTCCCCTGCGACCTGCAACCTGCGTTACTTCTCTGTACCATGGCGCGCATATCGTAGGATGGCTGACTAGGAAAGGTTTCGGAAACGAACATAAATACAGGAACAATAGGAGAAATTGTTCGCGTCTCAGACTCGATGCCCGTTTTGTCGATCGTTGTTACAGTTTAACCCATTTGCATCATTAGCGTATATATACGCTCAATTTTCCTGGTCACTGTCATTATTCTACTGTGTTATTAGTGTTATCGCAGATGAATCTTCTTATAATGCTGAGATATGAAGTTCTTTTACTTGTAGTCATTTTTGTACTTAAATATAATTTAAAAAAAAGTTTGGCGATAGAAGCCTTCCTTTCATATTTCTTTATGATGCAAATGGGTTAATTCAATATTAATTAATTGATTAGATCACGGTTAGATACGCGTATACATCTGTAAGATAAAATAAAGAAGAGCTGAGTTTTTATTCGAACGTTCCGAGACGCGTTCCTATTCTCGCTTGCTTTATTCGAGTCAGGGAGATACTCCTACATCGTAGAAAGATTTTCTATGGTACATTGAAACTGTGTCGAGTAACATAGTGTACATAGTGTACGCTGTGTTCCATGTCCGAAAGGAATGAGTTTGTAGTTCATAGCCATCGATTCGGTGCAGGCAGGAAAAAGATAGAGTCGATAATGACAGTCTTAATTACGTCGTCTCGACGACGATCGTCGCGTAGCGTTTAATCCTAAATTCGAATGATCGTCGTTAAGAAATCGATTTGGTCTTGAGCGGCAGAGACTCCTCGTGACCGTTCGCGCTCGTTTCGGCGTGGTTGGTATTGTTTGTCGTGCTTCCTCGAGGATTGTTCCATTTCTGCAACTCTCCGCTGCCGAAGATCGCGAACACGAGGGCTCCGAAGCAGTAGGTCGACGCCAGGATCCAAAAGATGATCCTCCATTGGGCGTGCGTCTGATTCTTGTAGGTTATCGTGCCGACCATGTAGCTGCTCAGGTAGCCGCCGAGAGAGCTCAGGGTGTTCGCAATGCCGAAGATCGTTCCGGAGAAGTTGGGCGCGATGTCCAAACCGTTGCCCAGGTAGCCGGCCGTGACGGCACCGTTGATCGTCAACGCGATCGTGAAGATCGCGACCGACGCCGCTCGATCGCATCCGCTGAACCCTAACACGAGCATCAACAGGCCGGGGCTGAACACGGCTGCAAAACGCAGAAAAATATCAGCTCGAAATTAAAGCATCGTTGACGTTAACTCTTATTATAATCCTAAGGAAAATATTTATATTCTAAATTTCAATATTCGTATTATTGTCCGTTAACATGTTGAGCGCCACGCAAAATCTTAACACTAAAACTTAAGACTTCCTTATTGAAGCATATATTATAATGAAAATCGTACAAAGTTTAAATAAGTTCAGTCTTCTCCCTTCTATAAGTCGTTTCACTTTTATATATTTTGTGCTTGGTAGGTTTAGTGTTAAGGAAATCCCCGTCAGGCCACGCGCGCTGCTTAGAACAGCTGGAAAACTTACAATTAGTGTCAGTCACCGGCGACTGACGTGGCACTCAACGTGCCAAGGGTTAAAAAATGACTATAAATGTGGATACACGCGTTCTTGTTATTTCTGTAAAGTAACGTAAACTAGTGCAACTGGTAACTTTTAGTGTTCCCGTAAATCTAGTCTCAACGAATGTAATATAAATCAGTTAAACTAAGTAATTGGCGCAAAAATCGAGTCTGGCTCGATGCAGAACCGGAAAGGGTAGAACCCATGAAAAATTGACGGTGCAGTGTTCGCATAACTCTGTAACAATAATCCGTGTGTTTTATAAGAAGCACGAATCTTTGCTCACCGAAACTGGTGAAGATCTTGCGAATCGCAGTTACCGACAGCTTCTTCTTTTTGAGCAGGTGGTCGGCCAACGAGGACATGGCCACGGCGAACAAGTATTTACCCAGGTAGGGTAACGAAGAGAGCAGCCCGTTCTACGGAACAAGAAGAATCCTCGAAATTTCTACTTGAACGAAGAGGAAATCGTACGCGAAATCGGTGAAGCGGAAGCGAGCCACGACCAACCTCCTTGATGTTGAAGTTCAAGATGTACTTCATGTAGGTCGGTAACTGGTTGACCACGGTGAAGTAACCGAACACGCTGCATCCGTGAGTGATCACTATGGCCCAGACAGGAGCCGAGAGGAAGATGGATTTCCATGGAACGGGCAGGCCCTGGAAATCGAATCGAACGATCGGTATCGGAAATCTATAACGTTCTTCTCTCTTACCTTTGTCACGGTGCTGGGACCAATGGCGTCCTCGATGTACTGGCGTTCCTCGATGGAGATTCTCGGATGCTGAGCTGGAGTATCGAATATCAGAAGGAACCATGCCGAGCTCCATGCGAGGCCGATCGCGCCGGTCACGTAGAAAACCGACTCCCATCCCAGCGAAGCGATCAGGAACCCGCAAATCGGCATAGTGATCGCCGCGCCGAGCGACGACGCTAAAACCAATAATTCGTTTCTCATTGTCAGGTTGCGAGTAGCTTTGAAAATTGTAATTAACCCATTTGCATCGTAAGGAAATATGGAAAGAAGGCCTTTATCATCAAACTTTTTTTAAAATTCTATTTAAGTACAAAAATGACTACAAGTAAAAGAACTTCATATTTCAGCATTGTAAGAAAAAATCTGAATTACTACTTTCATCTCCAACAACACCCTCCATTTATATTTTTTGGCTAACGAATAATGATACTGACCAGGAAAATTGAACGTATATATACGCTAATGATGCAAATGGGTCGATTTCTTTATGATCGGCGTTGCACGACATTAGGATCTTTTTGATATTCTCTCAGAGTCGAGTTCAAATTCTAGAAAGTGCCAAAGCGTGTAATCAATAGACCGTGGATCTTTATGCAGAATAAAAATGTACTACCTGAATTACAACGGGCTGGAGTGAAATAGAAATTAATTTTCTTTCTCAAATTAATTCTCTATTCTTAATATTATTCTTTCTTTTTATTCATTTCTTCTTTTTTCTTTCTTAATATGTTTAATAGTTTGAAGATAATGTAACAGCACTTCAAAACTTTCCTAATGTTTTTACTGTTTTAAAATACGCCCGTTTTTTTCACAAATGCATAAAATCCGCAGTCTAGTAATTTTGAAATATTCATCAGAGTCCCTGAAGGGTTAAACGGTTCTCCACTGTTCGCAGCTTTTATTGCACTTATACCACACCGTACCCATCATGTTGGAGACGAACTTGCTGCGTTCGGTCGGCGGGATCCATCGTGCGGTCATCGGCTGGATGGCAGGCCAGGTGACACCCTAAGCGTTCGAATCGAACTATATTATTACCGGTCGGGTTCTCTCGGCGAGAACTGGATACGCACCAACAAGAATCCAAGGATCGTTCTCAGACCGGCGATCGCGATGTAACCGTATGTCGCGCACACCGGGGTCAGGAGAGTTACGGCGCTGGAGATGAGCATACTGTACCCGAAAACCCTCTTCGCGCCCATAGTTTCCGCGAGCCTGCCGCCGGGCAGCTCCGTGCAGATGTAGCCCCAGAAGAAGCTCCCCAGAATCAGATTGACCTCGTACTCGTTCCAGGGATACCTGGTCTGCTCTATTTCCTCCTACGTGACAATACAAACATCGGCTCAGATGTTTTATTCATCCATATATGCGAATGTTAAACGTTTTCGATAACGTTATAGACGAGAGGGAGCGTACGTGACTCGGCGCGATCGTGAACGCAGAAGCATTGTTCGACGTTAGTATCGGCGCATTATGCTCCGTCGATTTAATCTCGGTTCCATTCTCGAAGCTGCCGTGGGGCGTGTGATTGCGGTCGGGAATCACCATCGACACGATGGCGATCGTCAGGTTCACGCGTAGCATGTAATTCAGCATGAAGCCGAGGATCACCATGATGTTCAGCACTTGTCTACACGTCAGGCAATCTGAAAGGAATTAAACCAGCATCACGGCGTGTCGCTCCTCGGATCGCACACCTGTGCCGCTGGGATCGCGTGCGCAATCGGGGGGTTTTACGTAAGCTCTCGATACGTATCGTCGACTGCGATTTTTCTTCGCGTCGTTAGAAGATCGCGATAGCTGGAATTCCCTGTAGCCGCGATTTCGTATGCGATTGTCGGATAGGATTAATTAAGCGTAATGAGAGGAGCGCGATGCGTTTTCTTCTCTCGGATCTTCTCGCCCGATGAACAGTAACGTCTTTCACGATCTACAGAGCTGCGTAATCGTATGGAGGCTAGTCGCATAGTAAATCGCGCATAGTAAATCCTAGCTTCGGAGGTGTTACGGGGTGGCGGAGGTTCGCACGCGGTTCCGCGTACCCTCGATGCATATTTATGCGGCTCGTTCGAACGTTTCAGCGAATCAACGAATCAACGGATCCCTCGTGACCTCGATACCGAATCATTTCGTTGATCGAGCCTCGAGTTACGGTTCTCGGTAATCCGTCCCATGCGATTTCGAAGGTCCGCGCGCAGCGAATCAGATTTTCTGGCGTCGCGGCGCGCGACAAACGATAAACGACGAGCGACGCTCGCCCGACTATGAAAATTCGATGCAAGCAGCGACCTTCGCCGAGAACTTGAATGATACTGTTTCCGGCGGCTATTTATACGCGCCGACGAGGACGTGTGTTCGGTAGACCGCGCCGCGACATGGACTATGAACTATCGCGTGCCGATTATTTGAAATTTGCAGTCCGTGCTGACCGATTACGTGCAAGGTTAGCGGCGGGAAACCTCGCGGCCGGTTCGTAGCGACGATTCGCTATCGAAGCCGAAGAATTCCTTACCTAGCAAACGTCGATCGGTCGCCATCCTCGAAGGCGAACGACAAACCTGCGTTCCGGAGAAAGATGTGCTGCGAGCGGCGGCCGGTCGGTCGTGTTCCCGGGGCGTCGAGAGCACAATTTTGATACCGATCTCAGGCTGAAAGATCGAAAGGAAGGCGGAGACGACGCGACGGGCTAGGTTTGCGAAGCTTTCGAACGGTGGCCGAGATCGCGCCGTTCGCGAAACTAGACGAGAAAAGACGAGCCGAGTCGAGATGCCTCGGTTGCAAAAGTGCCGCGTCGCGCCGATCCTTTGCCAAATGTTTTCGATGCGACGACGTTGGCAGCTCCGTCTACGCGGAGAGCCCGTGCACACTGACAATGAACGGGTGGTTGATTACGACACCGTCGATGATCGTGACGAACGACTACACCGCTCCTCTCTCGGTGTTTCTGTTCCTATTCCTGTTCTTGCTGGCGATCACGGATGTAGGGGCACCGCGTGTTCTCTTCTCCCACGGTCCGCCTCGTGACTACCTCGTTGGTTTCGAACACACCGATCCCGCACACTCTCTGTCGTCACCGTTCGCGTGTTTTGCCTCGAGTGACGCGAAACGCGTACGTTACGTCGTCAGCGAACGCCTAACGTGTCGAACGCGTCGGACGCTTCCCTGTGTAGTATCCTCGTACGAACGGGACGAGCGACAAACGACCGCTTCGCCTCGCCTCGCTTCGCATCCCCGGACTCCCTCTCGTTCTCGCGACTCTCTTCACCAATGGGGAAAAAGGTAACAGACGGCGACAGCAGGCAAAAGGCCTCGCAACCCTCCTTCGACCTGCGCCCCCGAAAGACTGACGACAATAACTGTCTGGTCGAGAACCGTTATCCCATTTATGAGAACGAGGAGTTTCCAGTTTTCACCTGGAAAATCCAACGGGACCCCCCAAAGGCTCGTACAAAAAGACGGTATATAGTGTTGCGCAAAAAGAGCCCAGGCAGAATCTTAGGGTAAAAACTTTACTCGACTATATGTACATGTTGCACGCTCGCAAAATCAAAGGAAAAACGGAATATCAGTCCAAGATGTTCAGCTTGCTGTTGGTTTTCCTGAGCTGCGCTCGCCACGGGATGATGATCTGCGCTTCGTCCTTCTCTTCCGGTTCGGTAACGTAGGCTGCTCGACTGGGCGGGCTTCCCTCGCTCTTCTTCTCCTCGGGCTCGAGCTTTTCCTCGGGCCGGCTAGGCGAAGCGTCTCGTTTCTGGGATATCGGCGCGTCCATCTTGCCAGCTACCTGTTGCGGGCTGCTGCACTGCGTCCTGAAACCACCCAGAAGAGTTAGTCACCACTCGCTTCGGGAACTAGGGACTACCACGCACTTTTTATCCTCGTTGTCCTTCTTGGCTAGCAATTGTCTCTTCCAGGCTGGAATCGCCTTCTGCCGTCTCTCTTCATTTTCCCTGGCGATCTGCTCCTCCAGTTCCTTCTTCGCCCTCTCGGCAGCCTTTCGAGCCAGCATTTGCCGCTTCCATATCGGTATCAGGTTCCCCGAGCTGTCCTTCTCTGGAATCTGTTCGAGACAATCTGTTCGAATCAATATGAAAGGAAGATGAAGAAGTTCGTGGCCCGATCCACGTACCTGGTCCACGAAGTTCGACGCGCTGAACGCTTTGCTGATCTCCGATATCAGATTCTGCTCCTGCGTCTTCTCCACCTGCGCCATCTCCACTTTCAGCTTCTTGATGCCTGGGATGTCCTTGGTCTTCTTCAGCTCCGCTATCAGGTCCGTTTTTTGCACGAAGAACGCCTCTGAAACTGCAATTTTTCCTACTTTAACACTAGAACCACCGAACCAGTCAAAATGACATGGATCAATCTAATAAAGAACTATCACGAAAATCCGATAATGCCACGAGAGAGGTAAACGTAGAAATAAAATGGTAAAATAAACAGCGTAAAATAGTTAAATGTTAACCATCATATAGATACATACATAATCGTACATTATATAATGTACATAATATACATTAATAATATACTTTAGTACATACATTAATATACATTAATGTACATTATATAATGTACATAATGTATTGATTATATAATGTATATAATGTACGATTATGTATGTATCTATATGATGGTTAACATTTAATTATTTTACCCTGTTTATTTGACTATTTTATTTCTACGTTTACCTCTTTCGTGGCATTATCGGATTTTCGTGATAGTTCTTTATTAGATTGATTAGTCATTGGCGGTCGAACCACCGGACGTGACACACAATTGCTGAAATTGTAAAAATGTTTTCATCAGACATTCTTGTATGAACTTCTTCATCGAAGCACGTATGACAATAAAAGTCGAGTGAAGTCTGAACCGATACAGTCTTGTCGCTATTACAAAGCAAATATACACCAGTCACATTTATTGCTCGGCAGTTGTAGTGTTAACACGTTGATCGCCATGTCACCTAGATGTGGCTGACAGAGTTATTTGTTCAGGTTTTAAAATGAATTTTTACGTTAATATATTCATTGTACCAAATTTGATTGGGATCTGTAAAATACAAGAAAGTTGGAAGACTACTCAATATCACACATATAATTATTTTCAATTTTTATTTCGTTAAATAACTTACTTTGTATTCAGGGAATTTTTTAGGGTTCCGGTTTGGCACTCAAAGTGTTAACCATTCTAATAGATTGGAAATAATATACTAACGTTGCTTAATTCGCATTCTAGCTTGACTCACCGTTGGTCATCGAGACGCTGCGAGGCGGCGGCGCGGAGAACGTTTTGGTCGCGTTCATCTTCGCGTTGGTCCTCCGCAGCTGGATGCTGGTCAGGTCCTGGATGCTGATGGTGGCCAGCGGTTGCGCGGTTTTCGCAACCGGTTGATCGGTCTCCGTGGTGGCACTGGTGCCCATGTTGCTACCGCTTCCGTTTCCGGATCCGGCTCCTCCAGCTTCTTCACCGTTTCGTCGCAGCTTCTGCAATGGCGACAGAGGGGGCGGCGGTGGTCCCAAACACCGTTGTTTCTCCTGGTCCCCGGCTGGTTGTTCCGCGCGTCTTCCTTCCGCCTCGGCCTCCTCCCCTTCCCTCTCTTCCTCCTCCTCCTCCTCCTCTTCGTGCTCCTTCTGGTCCCGAAGAGCGGCGATCTCTCGACGATCCGCCCCTCGGCCCTGTATATCCAGGTTGTCCACCGACCTGCGAACGATTACGCATTCAACCTCGTGCCTATTTAAAGCTACTCTTCATCTCTACAAACTATTATACTACTTTTTCTCTAAATGACATGGACAAGCAAAGTTCTGGAACGACGGGACGAATTTAACCCTTGTGACAATAACCATAAAAATTGTGGGTAAACACTTTCAATTTCTTTTTGAAACTTCTCTGACATTTTTTTTATTTTGTGGACAAATAGCAAAATTATCGCAGATTTTTCTGTTCTCGGATGTCCATAGATTAATTTAGATTTGCGGCACAAGAGTACGTGTCGATAAGGGTTAAATTCTCTCTCTCTCTCTCTCTCTCTCTCTCTCTCTTTCTCTCTGTCTCGATCTGTTCCGTGGACGGACCTTGCTTTGGACAGGCTGTTCTTCGCGGACGTCTTGCAGATGCTTTTCAGGTACTCGGACGGCTTCAGCAAGGTGTTCGAGTCCGCGTTCGCGAACTTTGGCGGTATGAACGGCAGCACCATGTGCCTGTTGACCAGGTGAGACGTCTGGCTCGCCTTAATTTCCTCGGTGTCCGCCGCAGGACTGGCGGGCGGTACTTCCGGCTGTTGATGCTCGCCGCAGGATACGTCGGACTTGTTGGTCGCTGTTCCGAAACAGAAGGCGGTAGGGGAGAAGGAATCGTTGTGCGCCGGGCAAGTGAAATCTAGGTAAGTGTATTATATGCCCGATGAGCGCCATGGTCTAGTAAGCCATGCCCGTCTTCGCGATCCACCGACGCGACCGCGACGGTTTAATTTTAATTGCCTGGATACCCCGGCGTCGCCGACCGGGCCTCGATCCATCGATCGCGTCATCTTTCCTGGGCTTTAATTTATCAACCCTCCCCACCTACGGTGAACCCTCTAACTCGGAGTAAAAATTGCGACAGCCCTCCTGTAACGCGGTGCTTTTACAATACGATTTCTATGCAAATAACTTAATTAGCTTGTGAATTTTTCTAACACTTCTACGGTTCAAATTAATGAGCAATTCCTCCGTTTTTTCAGGCACGTACATCACCATTTTGCAGTTTCAAGTGCCAGGGGATTTTCCTGTATCTATCGGTTTCTATGGAGGTAATGTAACTTAATTATCTTGGGCAGTCTCCCTATGAATATTTGTAACTCTTTTACGGTTCAAATTAATGAGCAATTCCTCCGTTTTTTCAGGCACGTATATCACCATTTTGCAATTTCAGGTACCAGGGGATTTTACTGTATCTATCGGTTTCTACGTAGGTAATGTAATTTAATTAGCTTGGACAGTCTCCCTATGAATTTTTCTAACACTTTTATGGTCGACATTAATGAGGAATTCCTCGGTTTTATCAAGCAAGTACATCATCATTTTGCAATTTCAGGTACCAGGAGATTTTCCTGTGGGTATACAAAGGAATTGATCTGGTTTGTACTAATTCCGAGTTTCTTATAAGAATTATAATAAATTCCGAGAATTTAACACTAAATCTACCATCGCCGATCAAAACGACCGGTTCCAGATTTTTTAATTGGCAATTACTGAAATTCTAAAGATGCTTTTGCTGGGAAATGATTAAATGGATATATTTAGTAGAGCGTGTATTATAATACGAACGGCACAAAATCCAAGTAAATTGAATTTCGTCATTTTAATGAGACAATATGTGTCAGGTACTTTCGAGGCTCGGTAGGTTTAGTGTTAATAGCGTTATAGGAGGGTTGAGTGTACAGGGGTTTCGTGCAACAACCCCGAAGAGTATTTCGTTCGAGTGACTGTAACTCTTCGTGACATTTAATCGAAATAAAAAATTTTCGTGACTACCGTTGACAATGTTAACCAAAATCGTTGTCGCGACAGTGTCCTAGTGGTTTACCTGCTAGGCCGTGCTCGAGGATCTTCGCATCCCTGTTCTGCTCCCCAGAAGCAGAGTCCTTTTTCCCGTCACGGGCAGTCGCTTCCGCGTTCTGCTTCGAGTTTACAACGAGCACCACGACGTCCTCTCTGTCCGGCGGTGGGGGCGGGGGTGGCGGCGGAGGTGGTTTCGCGATACTGCGAAAGAACCGCAACCGGAGAACAAGAAGATGAAGAAGAAGAAGAGGAGAAGAGTACCGTAAGCTCAATTTTGACTAATATCCGCACGCGCCAGTCCGTTACGAGAGCAGATGATCGCGAGCTGGCTCGATCGGGAGCGCGTGCGCGTGCGCGTCGGCCTCTTCGACCGAAAAGAACGGATCGTTGAAAACTCGGTCGAAAATAGACCGGATGGCTTGAAATCGGATCGAATCCGACGGTTTAGACCGGTTTTTACAAATTTTTCGTCGTGGTCGTTTTCATCCTGGCTCTCGTTCCACTTACCTAGCTCCGGTGCCAGCCGGTTTAACTTCCTTTTCGCTTTCTACTTGCGAGCCGGCCTGCTGATCTTTTTTCTCTGAAAACGTTCGACATTATCTCGTTAACATTTCGCGTTTATCGCCGAGCGGATATATCGGCCAGGCGATATCAAGGCGGGGCCGAAAGCTCATATCGATCGTGTTTCGCGACTCACCTTGCGAAACTTCGGGATTGTTCTTCGCGTTCTTCCCGACGCGTTCGTTGCTGCTGTTTCGCGAGAGGGACGGAGTCGAGGTGCTCGAGGAGAAGCAGGGCACCTCGCTGCTCAGGTTCGACGACTCGCTCGCGCTGCTCGATCTACTGTATCTCCGATCGGTTTTTCGGGAACGACTGAAATTGTTCAGGCTGTGGACAATGCGTCGTCGTAAAAACCCTCTCGGAGAATTTTGTCGCGCATACCTGTCGTCGGACGCGTTCTCCGGTAGCCTTTTCCGCGCGACTGCCCCGACAGCCTCCGGTTCTTGCCGCGAGCCGATCTGCTCGTACGCGTGCTCGACGATCTCCCGATCTCGAACCGCTTCGGACTTGGCCGCGTAACAATTTCCGCTGGACGGTCGGTCGCCGTTGTTGATGTGCACGTCCACTTTCACTGCAACCGAACCGCGGACGATGGTCTCGAATAATTCCGTCGTCTCGCGATCGAGAACGCGCGCGCGCAACCTCGTCTCCGTCGCGCGTGTCGAAGCGGAGAGAGAAAGAGAACCGTAGAAATGAAATGTATGTAGGACGCGCCACTTACCAGTCAAAGTTTCGTCCTTTTTCTCGAAGTGTCGTTGCTTCTCCGTGTCGGTGAACAATCGCGTGATCCTGGTGTAGACGAGATCGTGGGGGCTGTGCAGATAGAACGACTCGGCGGTGTCCTTTTGCTTGGCCGGCTCGCCGATGTACGCGCTCATCGGGTTAATGTAGATGCCATCGCGAGGCCTGGAGCCCGGCGGGTGCAGGAAAAATGGCTCTTGAAACATAACGCAGCCTCGCAGCGAACACTGAAACGAACAGCCCACGGGAAACGTTATCGCGGACTCTTCTACTATTCACTGTTACGCGAGACCGCGAGTAACATTCTATCTATTCTGACTTTCTCATCGACTCGACGAAAAGAAATTACTCATCGGTGCACAGATTCCAGGTTAACCTACCAAGCGTTAAAAGTATTTGTTAAACGCCAGCTTGTAAGAATGGCATCGCTAAATTTATTGCGAATGTCTGTAATTTACAAAATAAACTCGGGACAAAATAAGCTTGGGCAAAAATAATTACTCCATTCATTTCCGTAAATGAATTTTTACAATTTCAATAATTCCAGAATATAAAACCGGTCGTTTGACTGTGGGAGCCCTATCTCTAAGGGCATCCCCACCAAACCTCCATAGTTAACCCTTAGCACTCGATTGGCGACTGTAAGGCGCCACGAAAAATTGCTCTATCATTATTCGAAATATTTCTTACATTATTAAATTTGTTTGTATTCAATAAGTTATTAAACACTTCAGTATTGTACGAGTAAATTGCATCATTTCCGTATGTATAACAAGGAAAAAAAATATATAGAAGGAAAATATTCTAGGTCGAAAGAAATGTTTCGTTCTGGAGTTAAAATAACTTCGAGTGCAAAGGGTTAACACTAAACCTATCACGGTCAAATGACCGCTTTTCTATTTCACAATTATTGAAATTATAAAAACGTATTTATAGGAAATTACTGAATCGACTTCTTTATACAGAAGTTTGTACAAAGTTTAACACGTTGAGCGCCATGTCACCCAGACGTGGGTGACGAAATTATTTGTCCAGGTTTTAAAATGGATTTTTATGTTAATATTGTACCAAATTTGATTGGGATCTGTAAAATGCAAGAAACCTGGAAGACTACTCAATATCACACATATAATTATTTTCAATTTTTGTTTCATTAAATAACTTACTTTGGTTTCATGGAATTTTTTACGGTTCTGGTTTGGCACTCAAAGTGTTAAATAAATTCAGTCTTCTCCCTTCTATAAGACGTTTCACATTTATATGTGCTTGGTAGGTTTAGTGTTATCCTCATATACGGCCCTGCGAAAGGGCGCGCGTGTATAGAAGAAGAAGCGACAAGTAGTCCCGTGAGCTATCGAGTGATTCGTCTTGTACAAAATTGCTTTGTGCTCGGCGACCTATTTCGAAGTAAACCTAAGTTGTGCTCGAAGACTTTGGAGTTTATTCGAGGATTCCCTTCGTCTACCTCTTCCTGCGGCATAACTATAGCCGTCTGCCATCGACACCGACACCGACACCGACATCGACTCCGTCGTTTCGCATACCTCTCGCACGCTCTTCCGGAAGAGTGATCCGCGCGCTGCCGCGAGTCCGAGCCTCGGGCACCGTTTTTTTTTTTCTTTTTTTTTCGGCGGAGGCGATTGCGCGATTGTTTCGCGATTCCTCGCTCGAAAGCTCGGCGCAAGGCCGCTCGCGCTGAAATTAAAAAAAAAAAAAGAAACGTTTGCCCGCGTTTTTGGGTCTTTGCGCGATTACTAGCCTTGTCTATAGAACTCGTGGTGCAACTGCAGGTCGTATCGTCGCTCATGTTCTCCGAATATTCCGAACCGGAACGGTCCCTGGCCATTCTGCCGATGACATTGGCGCCGTCCGGCTCGCTCGTTTCCTACGGAACATTGTCGTCGTTTCCATCTCGATTAGCAACGCTTCTCCCTTTCTCCGATCCGCGTGGAAAACGGCGACGAGTCGACGACGGTGCAGCGATCGCTCGGCAAACGGTTTTCGCGGCGTTTTCGCGGGATCGAGCGACGAATCGATTCGACGCGCCCGGTCGCTTTCTATCCGGAACAGGGATCAGAGATCTCTCGATGTCCTGGAAGCCTCGAGAATCAACCGCGATGATCGCGATCGCCCGTGGCTCGATTATCGTTACGAAACTCGTTTCAACCGGGAGACGATCGCTTACTCGGCTGTAAATCGCGAATCATTTTCTCTGGATTGGACCGAGTGCTAACCCTTTGCAATTTTGTAAACACCTGTTAAAGAGTCGTACAAAGGAGTGCAAAGGGTTAAAGGGACGATGGCCAACGCTCGAAAGCTCCGACAACGAGCACCGTAGGATTCCGTGCCGTGAAAGCCGAGAGTCTCTAAACCTCTAGAACGATCTAGTCTCGTGCCCGATCCATATGGAAGTCGTAACACCTCGCACCTCTCGCGTTCTCGCGATCCGATGGAAATGGAACGGAAACGTGCCGCCGAACTCTTGCCTCGAGTCGAGCAGAGTTTCGTCGACGAGTCGCGGGGCAGTAAATACCTGTTGCTCGCTCGCCTTTCGCCGAAATCTCCAGACTGCGACGCGATCTTTCGACGGGGGGGTTCGCGTGAATCTCCTCGGTCTCTCTGGTTATCGGTGTTGTTCGATGGCAACGGCGAACGAGGAGGCTCTATCCAGAGGCGAGAGATGTACCGTTAACCGAGGACAACGACGATGAACCGCTGGACCGGTCGAGGATCGGAACGGATCGGAGCGGATCGGATCGAGCGCGTTCTGGTTCACTTACGTGTACACCCATGCAAAACCGGGACGCCGTGCGCTTGTACCTCGGCACCGCGGACGGACGCGATTCGACGTGGTACCGATCATTCGGACGAACCGACGGCGACGAGGTCCAGCTTCGAAACGCTCGTGATCCCGAATTCCAATTTCGAGGATGTTCCCATCGAGCGACAGAGCGTAACGCCCGATCCCGCGTTGTGTTTCTAGCGCGCACTATCTCGCGTCGTTCGCGGTCGCGTTCACATTCCCGAGATAACGGTTCGGTTACCTACTGCCTTTTATACCGCGTACCGGCGAATGATCTCCGGCGTTAGGGTCGCGGGCGAACTTTTCCCCGGAAAACTCGAACTCTCGGCCGGTAGACCGGTCGGACAACGAACTTGATCCGTGCGCGGTAAGCGGCGGACCGAGACTCTGACGGGGATTCGGGCTTGGCTGGTCTAAGCGAGAGCCCGGCCTGGCCTGCCTGGCCAACTGGTCGTTGGTTGCGGGTTGCGGGCCGCGAGTAGCCGAAGAGGTAGGGGTACCACACGGTGCTTCGTCAGCTACCTAGTTACCACCGATCTTCGAATCGTGCCCGTTCCATACCGTTCCGTGCCACGTCTTGCCGCGCGCGCACCGTTCACCGTTCGCCGTTCACCGTACACCGTACGTACCAGTCGTCCTCTCTCTCTCCTTTCTCTCTCTCTCCCTCTCTCTCTCTCCCCTTGGCTCTCCTACTCCCTCTTGTTCGGCTTTTACACGAACACGCACCCGTCCAACCTCCTCCACCTCCGGTTCCGAGGACGGTGTTCTTCGCGGGTTTTCGCGTTTCTCCGCTAACGCGTTCCACCGAGGTCCACCGAACACGCGCTAGACTCGAGTCCGCGAGCATTCGTGTCGAGCCCGTAACCGGAATCGCGAGCAGACCGGATCGAAAACGCCCAAACGCATCCTGTGCGAGTCCTGGCGTGTATCAGCTCTTTTTTTCTTTTCCGAACGAACGCGATAATCGCGAACGGAGAAAACTGGTCCGCGCACCTAAACACTCCCGTGCAACTGCGCTGATCGCGAGTACAAGCGCGACTCGCGAACAACGCGAGCGGACGTCCGTTGGCCGCTTCGATCGCGAAGTAGGGTGCAGAGATGGTCTGCTCCGGCTCGCCGGCACGGAGAGAGATCGTTTTCTCGATCCAACCTGGCTTAACTGTAAACGGCCCCCACCGCGGATTTTCCCTCTTCTCCCGCTGTAACTCGGCTCTATCGTGGCGCAGGTGATTCTCCTAACACCGGCAATTACGCGCAATTAACACGATTCGCGGGGCAACGCGCTTCTCGCTTATCCCGTCTCATCGTGGATCCTCTTCCATTCGGGGATCTCGTTGACGAGTTCGCAAGCTTCGATCCTTGCGATTTCGTGTCCCCTTTTTCCCCTACCAATTTACTATTCTTTCTTTCTTTCTTTCTCCCCCACACCTTTACTATTCTTTCTGTCTTTCTTTCTTTCTAGCTTTCTCCCCCACCTCTGTAATATTCTTTCTTCCTTTTTTTCTTTCTATCTTCCTCCCCCAGCTCTGTAATATTCTTTCTTCCTTTTTTCCTTTCTATCTTCCTCCCCCACCTCTGTAGTATTCTTTCTTTCTTTTTTTCTTTCTATCTTTCTCCCCCACCCTTTTACTATTCTTTCTGTCCTTCTTTCTATCTTTCTTTCTCCCCCACCCCTTTACTATTCTTTCTGTCTTTCTTTCTTTCTATCTTTCTCCCCCACCTCTGTAATATTCTTTCTTTCTATCTTTCTATCTTTCTCCCCCACCTCTGTAGTATTCTTTCTTTCTTTTTCCCTCATCCCTGTACTATTTTTTTTTCTTTCTTTCTTTCTTTCTTTCTTTCTTTCGAACGTCGTTTCGACGAGGGTCAGGTTCCGCGAATAAATACTCCGCAATACTTACTCGATCGCGTTTCGCGAGCGCAGCTTCTCCTGCCTTCGTCGTATGCAACGAAACTGGTTGCAAAACGTTTCCAATTCGTTGGTCGCGAGCCGGAGCGGTCTCGATCGGCGAACAGGTTCGCGTTCGCCAACGAGTAGGAGAGATCGACATGTTGATGCAGTTTCTCGTTTCTGCGATTTTTGTTTGCACCGATTACGTAAAAAAGAACACGCGAAACATAATCTTGGAAACTCTTACATATTGAGAGCAAAACTTTTAGAAAAATACGTGCGTAAGATAAGCTACAAAATGTTTACTCGATCAATGCTAAGTAGGACTGCAGAATCAATGCTGTGTGGCTTGTTCGGACGCTCTTGAAAATCGTATAACTTTGTCAATGTTGGACTATACTACTTGAATCTTTTTGAGAAGTTGGGACAATTGGGTCGCTGCATAACGCGGGAAAAATGTTTGATTAAAATTGTGAAATTTTTGTGAAAAATGATATCTGAGATCGGTCATTTCTGCTGGTAGAAAACTTCGAATTAAGACTATTTTTCTTCGGTGAAAAATTCTCAAAAAATTATCTGTTGTCGTTTGTACATTCAAGTTTAATATTCCGAGCTCCCGTTGCTACAGAACTAAGAATCGAATCACAGAACCGATTAATATTAAACCGATAAATATTACAAAGCTTTTTCTAAGAAACAGTTTTTCTAGGAGAAACGAGTGAAAAATAGTATGTTTTCGAGGAGCCCCCTTGGGGGGAGGTTCTCCTTTGGAGACTTGGGAGTGTTTAGGGTAAACGCATATGCGAACGGCGGCAAATCCAACGGAACGATAGACTACGGAAAACTCGTCGCTTTCGCTGGTTCGAGCGAAACTCAAGATTTTCCGTCGCGCCTATGTGGAGCGTGCTCGCTCGCTTTTACATAAATTTATCGCAAACCGGCTTATAATGTTTGCACAGCATCGATCGCGACGGTGCCCGCAGTCACGAGATAGCAACGAGATAGAGAATAGATTTCGAAAAACATGTTCGTGTTTATTTCATTGGCCGATACCACCTCGCGGCGGTCGCGTGTCTCGGCAAGGTCGAGGGGCTCGCCTCGAGAATGAATAATCGAGAACCGTACATAAATTTTGCGCGTCGCACGCAGAATGATCTGGCTCTCGAATGGTATGGGTGTCGACCGAATCTTTTAACGAGCCGTGCCCTCGCGAAACCGGCCACACGATTGGTCGATGATCCTGCGATCGAGACGTAAACATGTTTTTCTTTTGCCGAACGGCAATCTTGTTGCGACGGACGCGTGTCGTCGTGTATAAAAGACCGTCGCGACGGAAAAGAACCGTGTATCCGAGGAAGAACGTCGCGAGATGAAGGACGAGCTGAAGGTAAGCGATATCGAAGCGATCCCGGCGCGTTCTTCGTTCCTAATTTCCATCGTTCCAGTATCTGACGGGGTTCGGTTGCGAGTTCTCCAGCGAGGACGATCGGTGTCCTGGCGCTCTGCCCGTGGGCCAGAACAGCCCGCAAAAGTGCCCGTATGGGCTGTACGCCGAGCAACTCTCCGGCTCCGCGTTCACCGGTAACGTAATCGATACGAATCCTACGAATCTCGTCGTCCTAATCGCAAAAGTTTGTCGCGTCTCGCAGCTCCTCGATCCTCGAACAAACGTTCCTGGCTGTATCGAATCAGACCGTCCGTCGTCCACGACCGTTTCGTCCCCGTCGAAGGTGCATCCGGTCTCGTCTACGATTGGGACGGCGCTCGTTCGACGCCGAATCAGGTGAGTATCCGTCTCTCCTCCAGGAGCTTTTCTCGCTTCTAGAAAGTCGCCGTGGTTGCGTTTCAGCTGAAATGGAAGGTGTTCGACGTGCCGAGCAGACGAGCCAAGGAAGTCGATTTCGTCGACGGGTTGCGCACAATATGCGGCGCCGGTGACTGTCGCATACGGCAAGGTGTCGCGATCCACGTGTACCTGTGCAACGCCTCGATGGTCGACAAGGCACTCTACAACGCTGATGGGGATTTTCTGATCGGTATAGCGCATTTTAACCGAGCGATCAGGCCCTACCGTTGGTGATCTGCTCTAGCGGGAAATATAATGAATTCTCGTTAGGAGTCAGCTGCGCGGTTCCGGCTCTTAGACGAAATCTGACCACTTGAAATACACAGGAAACCTACGAGTCACACATCCGTCTAGAAGTCATAAGAATATGACTACTAAGCGATAGTGACAAGAAGTTCTCCGATACAATATTGCACGTCCCCTCACCACGGTGGTGTGGGTAGTTCCCCTGACTCCAAATCGTAAGGTTGCCACTGACTCGTAACGAGAAATCACTGTACCAGCTGACCTTAGGAATACCGCGGTGAGATGAAAAGAACGGTTGCGGGGCGCCAAAAAGGGTCTATCATTAGGTCCATCTAGCCCCCTCTCTAACTCTCTCATAGTCCCAGTGTTTAGACTTTGACGTCACACGTCATATAATATCTGTGATCGCTAATATTTTAGCTAGAGCCGGAAATGCGTTTGAAACGAACCCTGTTCTTTCTACTCTGACCCAAATTCCTACCAAGGACCACATCTCACCGCGGTACAAAGGATTTGGATCCTTTTTTTTTTTTAATTAGGAAATCTCATATGAGATTTATTACAGCATAATGCTTAGTATACAGTATTACAAGGTATATTGTATGGTATAACAAAAATATTAGTTACAATATAAAAATCGAAAATCCATAGGCACGTAGGTTACATGTATTTAACACTAGAACTACCGAACCAGTCAAAATGACTGGTTCCTCATTTTTTCTTTCACAATTACTGAAATTATAAAAATGTTTTCATCGGAATTGTTTGGATGAACCTTTTCATTGAAGCACATGTTTGAATAAAAATGATATTAGGTTTGAATACATGTAGTCTTGCCATCATTAAGCAATATTCATCAGTTGTATTTATTACTCGGTAGTTCTAGGGTTAAATAGGCTATCATATATACGCAAACAATAATATTAGGTTCAGCTATTGAGCAACCTATGTCCAATGGCAATTGAAAACCTGCTCTAGTAAGGTTTTGGATAAGTTTGATCCTCTCTGATCATTATATACGATGCACTGAGGATTTGGATCCTGATCGATATACGTTTCCCGTTTCTCGCAGTGCCGCAGCTGGGCTCGTTGCTCATCACCACGGAGTTCGGCAAGATCCGATGCGATCCGAACGAGATATGCGTGATCCAGCAGGGCATGCGGTTCCACGTGACGGTTTTCGGGCCGTCCCGGGGATACGTTCTCGAAGTGTTCGACGGCCACTTTCAGCTGCCCGAACTAGGACCAATAGGTAAAAACAAAAACTTCTACAGCGAACGTTAGTTTTTCAAACTGCGCTGTCGTTTTTGCCGGACAGGAGCGAACGGTCTGGCGAATCCGAGGGACTTTCAAACGCCCGTCGCTTGGTACGAGGACTGCGAGACCAATTACAAGATCGTCGGGAAATTTCAGGGGAAATTGTTCGTCGCCGAACAACGCCACAGTCCTTTCGACGTGGTGGCCTGGCACGGAAACTACGTGCCGTTCAAATACAATCTGGACAGGTTCATGGTTGTTAATTCGGTCTCGTTCGATCATTGCGTACGTATCGGAATCGGTTTGTAGCGCGTCGATCAGGAGGGATCGACCGACGAATCGTTTTCTTTTCAGGATCCCTCGATTTTTACCGTTCTAACGTGCCCGTCGTTCAAGCCTGGAACCGCGGCGGCCGATTTCGTCATCTTCCCGCCGCGATGGTCCGTCCAACAGCATACTTTCCGTCCGCCCTATTATCATCGTGAGTAAAACGACGCGAGTATCTATGTGCTCGGACGGAAACGAATTTCAAAGACGTAGACCGTGCTCGTTGCCCCATGCGTTTTCTTTTCTTTGTGCTTTTTCACTTTCTCGCTTTGCCGCTTGCTTGCTTGCTTGCCCGGTTGCCCGCTTACCTGCTTTCCCGCTTTCCCGCTTTCCCGCTGGAACGTAAATAACGAGGCGTGGAGTAAACCGCTCCGCTCGTTCCGTCCTTTGCTCATCCGCCGCGATTCGTTGTCAATTGAGCGATTCGCCGATGAGCGCTTCTCCCTCCACGGCGCGGCGCGGCTCGCTATGCTAGACCGCTTCTAAAAATCGCAGAGCCGCGAGACATCGGTGAAAACTTGAAATTTTCTCCAATTACATCGATCGGCTTCCTTTTTCTTTCACGACGATAATTCTGGCGTTTCTTGCGCCGGCGAACGTACAATTCCATCCACGTCCCCTCCCATCTACTCGTGCGTCGGCTCCCGTCTCTTCTAATCGCTGCTGATCGCTACTGATCGCTACTGATCGCTACTGATCCCCGCCTGTTATACCTCTCTTTTCTATTTTACGACTCTCCGCACTGAATTCCCGCGTACCGACGCACCAACAAGCGAGCCAACGCGCGCCTTTACGCAGCCGACTTTGACCCTCAGGAAATTGTATGAGCGAGTTCATGGGCCTCGTGAAGGGACGCTACGAAGCCAAAGAGGAAAGTTTTCATCCGGGAGAAGCTACGCTGCACTCGATTATGACGCCTCACGGGCCGGATGCACGCTGTTTCGAAACCGCTTCGAACTGCAAGCTCGAACCCGAGCGCATCGCCGACGGAACCATGGCGTTCATGTTCGAGACCTGTTACAGTTTGGTGGCCACCGAATGGGCGATTACGACCTCAAACAAGCTCGACCACGATTATAACAAATGCTGGGAACCACTCGAGAAGCATTTCGACCCGAACGCCAAGCCTGCAACGTCCGATCGTTGATCGTTTCCTTCGAATATCTATTTTCTATATCCCCGCTACCATGTTTGTATGTATGTATTCTAATTCTTTCGCGTTACGATAAGTAAATGAGAAACAAGCATGTATCTTCCTTCAAACGTGGTCTAACAAGATATAAACAGATACATAATGTAATGAACGCGTCTCGGAGGTGATCTCTATCCGATAGCAGACGTTATGAATAACGCATGATTATTTAAGATTTATTTAGAGATAAACAAAATGCAATTACAGACATTTCTCTTAATTATGCTTTGAGAAAGTTTGCGGTATCGGTTAGTCTGCAAATCATTAATTCCGCTTTTCCCGTAAGACAGAATACAAATTCCGGCAAGAAACATCTGTTCCGTTCTTTTTTTTTTTTTTATTTTATTATTAAAGCTTTAGGCTTATTTGGCCTATTAGCTAGCTTGTAAGTACATATTTCATAGTAACAATAAATAACAATGTAATTTGTGATTTAACTTATATGCCTATAAACTATAAACTTATATAACTTGTTTTTTAAACTAATATCCAACCCCTAAAGAACAGAACAATTGATTCTTGCCGCTACTCCCATAAGGGATCGTACAATAGGCGGCAGGAATCATCTGCTCCTCAAAATCTGCAAACAGCGCCATCAGTGGCAAAACGCTGAAACTGTTAGCCAATCGATACCGACCGTGTGACCGACCTCTGCGCCACCATCGTCATCTGGCGGTGAAAACACGAAACTAAACGACTACAAGCTTCGGTGTTTTGGCGCTTCCAGGTTGTGGCGCTGTTTGCAGATTTATTGGAGAATTCAATGAATTATATTCCACGTCTATTTCTCCGATTTACGTTCTTGATTAATTTAATTATGAATAAACCTTGTGCAAAAGGCTAACAGATTTGGTTATTATTACTTTTGATTAGTACATAAGGTTGAGTCAACATCTTTGATAAAAGATGTACTTTCCTCTTTCTATCTCCAACGGGACCGAGTCAATATTAATAGTGGCAAATACGTGGCAAATATTAGGAATATGTATTTTATTTGTTTCTTCATTGTCATCGTCACTTAAATCATTATCATTGTCAGATACATTAAATTCTAAAAGACTTTTGTCATTTTCCTGTAAATATGCATAAAATCCTGGATCCGTTTGTTTTAATTTCATTAATGATTTCTTGTATTGCACCGGATCTACACCTTCATCACTACATCCTAAAAAAATTAATTTTTTCAATTGTAATTGAGACTGTAAAAAACAGTTATACTGTATTTTGATTTCTTATCTAAATATGTAATCAATTTTATACGCTTACCTCCGTCATTGTTAACATTGTTATTGTCACTGTTATTTTCATTGTTACTGTCATCGTTGATGTCATCTTCGAAATCTTGATTAAAAAACTCGTCCGTTGATATTTTACTTCAATGTTTCTTTTTCTTTGTAGCAGGCTTCTTTGACCTCTTCATGACGCTTTTTGTACTTTTTATTATCATTTTATTTAGTTAACAATAAAGCAATAAATATTACAAGTTACCTACAAGAATTCAAGTTATTATTTCCATACATTATCGTCAACTTGTTGACAAATATAATACGTACGATTATTAAACAAACGGAATACAGTATATCAGTAACGTTTTTGTATTATACAAATTCAAACGTTCAATTCTTACAAACGTTAAATACTTTCTATGTAAATAACACGTGTGACTCTCTCGACACACCACGTGCATAACCTGACGTATACATTCACCGTAAACATTACTGATAATAATTAATATGTAACAAAACAATATTTTCAATATTTTAAATTATCCACTAGTTTTTAGGGTAAGTATATTATGCAAAACAATTCGAACAGCATTGCACAATAAATAGATATTTATTAAAATAACAGTTCAGGTGCTGTGAAGTAAAAGGTGGCGCATCAATCGGTGAAACTAAGAATTTTTAAAACAGAAAAAATTATATATATCTCGGAAAGTAATGACTCAAAATTTATGTATTTGGTCTCAAAATATTCCTAATAATTCTGCGCACCGAATCTATATCTCAGAATTCCATAAATTTGGCGAATTATGGTTGTTTGAAAAATAGCCCGTCCACGGGCACTGAAACGCTATAGACATCTAGCGGTGAACGCCTGAACTAAAAGCGCATTATAAGCACGTGTTAACTGCACAAGCCTTCCGAAAATAATTAATAATTAATTAATTTGCCACGAATTCCGTTCGAAAAAATTATGTGGGTGTGTGTAAGGGTTCACAGTGTCTTTCTAAATTATATAAGCGCGCCTATCAAATGTAGAATATTTTTAAAAAATTACTTATTAGAAGTTCTGCCCCGGCGATTGCAGCGCGACGGTGGCGCCATCTATGGTGGCAGATTTTGGAACTAATTTCCCTATCCCTGTAATGAGTAAGACAAGGATAGAGATAGTGTGCGACAAGGACAGCAGATGTCTCGCTCACCTCCTACCTTCCTGCTACCCTGGCAAATACCAGGAGAGGTATCAGGAGCACATGATGTGCAAGGAGGTATCCGATAGGAGCTGTGCGACAAGGACAGACATAGGAGGTTTACCAAGAGAGAGAGAAGGACAGGCATAGAGCTACGGCATAACCTGCCAAGTTGAGGGAAAATTAACTAATATCTTCTTTATTATTGAAGAATCATAAATATTTACAATTGGAAAATATAGAATACACCTTCCGCTACTTTCACATACAATTTTTCATAGGATTTCCTGCCGTATTGAATAGTTATTAACAATTCTTCGAACACATGTCCGAAAATAAATTCAGTTAATTTGACAGGTCCCCCGTAAATAATTAATTATGCAACTTTCCAGACATATTTCGTACACTTTAGGGATTAAAGAATCTAGAATGAAGTCTTGGCTACATTCCTATTGAGGTTTTGTGTCGCTCTAATGCTTAATTAATAAGTTATTAACAATTTCTGGAGAGGAGGTATCTCGTCTGTCTCTGTCCTTGTCGCACAGTCTCTCTCTCCTTGTCTTACTCATTACGGGTATACAGGAAGGACGTAACGACAACAAAAATCGTTAATAACTAGTTAATCAGGAATAATTCGTCAATATTTACATTCGAAGAACATAGAATAGACCGTTGACAACTGTCACGTATAGTTTTTTAACAGAATTTGTTTCGGAATAAATAGTTATTAACGATTATTCAAAACCTTGTTCTATTTTAACCTCAAATAGTTTGACAGATCCCCCGTAAATAATTAATTTTCATACTTTAGAGGCACAATTAGTACTCTTTTATGATTAAAGAAACCAGAGTGGACCCCTAGCAACACTCCTATAACAATTGTTGACCGGTTTAAATTGTCGTGAAAAAGTTATTAACAATTTTTCGGTGGCTTGTTTCTTTACCCAATGCCTGCAATGTGTAAGACAAGGAGAGGCAGAGTGTGCGACAAGGACAGAGACAAATTAACAAAGAAATTGTTAATAACTTATTAATTAAGCATTACAGCGACACGAAACCTCAAGAGGAATGTAGCCAAGACTTCATTCTAGATTCTTTAATCACTAAAGTGCACATAAAATGTCTGGAAAGTTATATAATTATTTATTTACGGGGGACCTGTCAAATCAGCTGAATTTATTTTCGGACATGTGTTCGAAGAATTGTTAATAACTATTCAATACGGGAGAAAATCCTATGAAAAATTGTATGTGAAAGTAGCGGAAGGTGTATTCTATATTTTCCAATTGTAAATATTTATGATTCTTCAATAATAAAGAAGATATTAGTTAATTTTCCCTCAACTTGGCATGTTATGCCGAAGCTCTATGTCTGTCCTTCTCTCTCTCTTGGTAAACCTCCTATGTCTGTCCTTGTCGCACAGCTTCTATAGGATACCTCCTTGCACATCATGTGCTCCTGATACCTCTCCTGGTATTTACCAGGGTAGCATGAAGGTAGGAGGTGAGCGAGACATCTGCTGTCCTTGTCGCACAGTATCTCTGTCCTTGTCTTACTCATTACAGGGATAGGGAAATTAGTTCCAAAATCCTCCACCATAGATGGCGCCACCGTCGCGCTGCAATCGCCGGGGCCGAATTTCGGCTTTTTACCGTAGGGTGGCGCTGCTTGCACGTTTCGTAAAGCAGATGGTACTTGCCGGTTTCTTCATACCAGACAATGTAAATTCCGGCAAAAATCATCTGCTGAATACCGCGTATTACGAGTCGTTATTACGTTGTAAACATAACTTTTGAATCACTTGTTACACGTATCGCCACAAAAACCATAACGAATCGTTTTTACAGTCACAGATTTACCAGGAGTATTTTGAACCTAGAAAGACTGGTTAGAGTTACAGATTTTTTAATTATTCAAGTTTTTGTTTGTCGACAAATCCTAAAATTTTGAACATCGAAAATTCATAGAATGTTCTATTCTTATATATATCTTGTTCGCGGTCATAAAATATATGCTTTGATCTCAATCTATGTATAATCCGAGGTTGTGCAACTGTCGTACGATACACACATTCGTTTAATTTGTATTTAACCTGGAAAAAGTCCGGCGAATTAATTTTACAACGCAATTGAATATTTCGATGAGGATTACAGTGAAATAATTAAACATGAGAACTGCGCCTGATCCAAAAGACGTCCAGGTATTGCGTGTTAATTTTTAATACTGTAACCGCAAATACTAGCTTTATACTTTATAACCTTGTCAGAGCTATTTTTGAATTAAATTTGAATGTAATGAACAGTCTTTCATGTTTTGAATTAAAAGAATGGTATAAACCTAATGTAATAAGCTATTGCTCACAACGATATATATATACTTATTTTATTCCTGCAAATATATAAGCTTGTGTGTGTGTTGTAATTTTATAGAATTGATTCCAATAATTATCTTTTTTAGGAATTCCAATTTAAACAGTCGCACATCTCCCAAATTTTAAATGGATATACATCTGTACCAATTGCCTGCAGTCTAATTACTGCAGACAAGAAAAGGGGTTTATTATATGTAGGTCAAGGGAATAAGATATTTGTATTGAAACCGGGAGAAGACAGTGACCCAGAATGGAAAATAGAAGTTGAGACAACAACAATTATTTGTAAATTAATGCTTAGCTGTGATTGTTCCTACTTAGCAGTAGTACCGCAAGGACCATTTGTTTTAATTTATGATGTACAGGCTCTTACCAGAAGTGTATGTTACATAAATATAGATCTTTATAGTTTGTTAAACACAAAATCAGTTGATTGTAAACATTATAATTATTTTTCTTACAGAATTTACACTTATTACACGAAATAAGGATTTGTACATCGAGTGCAGAGGTCTTTGTAAACGATGTACAATGGAACCCAACTGTCCCAGGAATGTTATGTACAGTAGCTAGTGATTATACAGTTGGTAGTTTTCAAATAAAAGAGGAAAAGACAATAGAATTGAAAGCTTTAGAGAAATTAAATGGGCTAGATGCTTTATGTGCAGCTTGGAGTCCTAAAGGGAAACAAATTGTGATAGGTTGCAAGAATGGAAATATTATACAACTAAAACCCGATTTGAAAGTAGCTAGAACGATTCCTGGTCCTACTCCATACATTGGAGAAGTTGTTTCTATTTTATGGATCAGTAATTATCAGTTCTGTGCTGCTTACTTAGGTACTGAACAGAGGATCAATGTTCTTATAGTTGACGCTCCTAAAGGCGAAGCAAATGCTATTTTCACGTGTTACGAAGATATCACGTATGGCATAACAGATACAGAAGGAGAAGGAATGTTAACAACACGTTACTACTTCGATCATGTGCCAGAATGGGGTATAATTATCGCTGCTAGTAGTAACAGCAGTGAGATCGCAGTATTAGGATGTACAGACGGAGGTGCCACATGGAATCAATGGCAACTAGTTGATAGCGGCAGGGCCCAATTGCCGTTGATTCATACAACGGAGAGTTATCCAGTAGGCATAGCTGTAGATAGATCTCCCGTTCGAAAATTACCGTGGGGAGCTGATTCTATTTTACCTATTCCAGTTCCAATACTACATATTCTCGCAACGTCCGGTCAACTCTGTAGTTTTCATATGGTGAATTTGACGCCCAATTGTTCTGCTATTAATACTCCGCCTACAGAAATTGTTGCGATTCCGCCGCAACAATTACAACAACAATACAATGCTATTCCATTGGACACATCCCTTGTTATGAACGGTGTAATAACAAGTACTCCGCGTCCAAAGCAAATGGAAAATCTTTCTGAACGGCCAAAACCGGTTCCCACAAGGGATATTTTTGAGAAGGCGGCTCTTCTTCAGCATCCACCGGAGAAACCGCTCGAACAAAAAATCGAAACTGCAAATGTAGAGATTAAGATGGAACCACCTAAAGATACGCATTCGCAAAAGCCTGTAAAGCCAGATACGAAGACAACAGTAATTAAAAAAACAGTTGTACAAGAACCTGTGCAGGAACAGAAGACAACCGTCGAGGATGAGAGTAGAGACATTGGCGCTTACATAGAAGAACATAATTTATTTGAAAAGGAATTGCGCAACAGATTGGAATTACAAGCTTGGGAGTGTGGGACGGAAGAAGAATGTCGAAAACTTGTAGATACCTCTACTATTATAGACCAGTTTCTCAGAGAACTGAGAGAAACGACGAACAGTTTATCCAGCGACATCGCCTATTTAAAAGCGTTGTTACTGCAATCTTTTGCTTGGGTTGAAGAAACCAAGTCAAAGAACGCAGCCAGCATGGATTTCCCCACTAGAAACTGCGGAGACAACAATAAGATATCAGACCTACAAAAACTATATTATTACACTCAAACGCAACTCGCTCAAGCTAGTAAGATCTTAGATTTGGAATGGTCTGATCATAAAACTCAAGAAAAGTCGCGAATGAAGATTCCCCACTTGGAGTTTGTCTATCAGAACCTGATACTGCATAATAAAATCATACAGAAGGAAAAAGGCAAAGTAGAGCAACTGAAGAAACAGTGGAAATTACTTACTCGTAACAACAACATATTTGGATTGAATCGTTCGCTATCAAATCTAAGTATAACATCGTCAAAATCATCGGTTTCCCTCCCAAGGAATGCAGGAATCATAGAAGCGCGTTGCAAAACTATTGCCGCGAAAACATTGAGCTTCACTCAAGGAAAGCAGATTAAGCTGAGAGAGTACTTGTCTTCTTCTACCCCAAGAATCATAAAACCTGTAAATCCGTCACCCAGCCAACATCGTTTGGAGGCGACACTATCTTCTTTGGCTTCGCCGAATTCTGTACCTGCCGAGATCAAGAATAAGATAGAATCGCCTGTCTCGAAACAGACTCCGGTTGCTAAACAAACCACCGCCGAGAAACCGAAGCAACAAAGTCCTTTAGCTTCTCTCAATAGCATTGTTGCAAGAATCGGTACGAACGAACTTAACAATGTACCAACGCAAACTAAACCGCAGACAAAACCACCCGCTTATACTGTGGCTTTCCCTGTTGCAGCTGGAACTAAACCGCCACAGACAGAGAAAAAGTCAAGTCCACCGGTGACTCTTGCTACCCATCAAATTAGTAAACCGAACGATACCGTAGCATCGAGTCCAGCTAATTCTTTATCTACACTATCTACTTTAATTCTTAATGTACCTAATGCGATCAAGTCTTTCCCTAAAGTTGATTCTATTCCATTCGGTACGCCACTTCAGAAGTCTGAAGAAACTATTTTACAAAAATCTATGCCTAAAGAATCTGGTGCCAAACCTAGCAAAGATACTGTATCACTGAGCAGTGATTCCGTGAAAGTACAAAGCAACTTATTTAATACCGGTACATTGAAAGACGTATTATCATTAACAGACGCATCGTCGACGAAAGCGCAGGAAATCAATTTGAACGCCTCGTTGAAATTTGGGCTCGCAACGACAGCGACAACAACAACAGCGGCTACGAAAACCGATGCAGCAGCCGCATTTAGCTTCGCTACTCCGAACACTGCAGCTGCAATCGTAAAGAGCACTTCACAGACTGCGATGCCGCAATCAACGATCGCACAAACATTTTCTTTCGCTTCAAAACCGTCAACTCCTACAAGTTCGTTCAACCTGAAAATACCGCAAACGACAACAACGGCGCCTCAGACACAAGAACCATTGAATTTAACTGGTTTATTTACGGGACTGCAGAGCAACAATCAAACATCTGTACCTAGCAATAGTCTTAACGCTGATGCAAAGTTCAACTACAAATCTACATTTGGAACACCTGGCTTTCCGATGTCTTTGGGGCAAATATCTATTAGTCTGGCGAGTGGAACTCCTGTAGCAGAAACTGTTAAAACCTCCCCTTCGGTTATTATAGAAAAGGTTGCTTCTCCAGAACCTAAAGTTTCCACGTTCCCAAGTCCTGTGCAAGCTTCGCCTGCAACTACTACTGCTACTCCGTTGTTTGGTGATCAGCCTGTTGCATCGAATGTCTCCATATTCGGAGGAATGTCGAGTTCTACCACACCAACCACGTCTACCGTTGCTCCTACAACCAGTGGCACAGGTTTCGGAAGTCAAACTGCAACGACAATGCCCATGTCGATATTCGGAGGATTCAAGCCCGCTCCCACAACTAGTACAGCTACGATTGCAACAACATCTACTGTCTCTTCGTTTCAAACTTCTTTGCCACAGCCCACTTTTGGAGAGACTGTTGCAAATCTGACAAGCCCCGTAAGCCCCACCAACGCTAATAGCACCAGCACTCCGTCTACATTGACCTTTGACACTTCGACGACAACCTCTGTAACTTCATTTTTCGGGAAACCATCTGCTCTCACTATGAACGCTCAATTTCCAAGTACACCGACCGTTTCTTCCGCAGCGAACACCTTCGGGAAACCAATTATTAGTCCCGCGTCCATACCTTTTGGAAGTACCCCGAATACATCTATATTCGGCGGTATGCCAACTACTTCCACGAGCACTTCAATCTTTAGCGGAAACAATACTAATTCCATTTTCGGTGGAAATACACAAGCGTCTCCTTCTGGTTCCATCTTTGGTGGAAACGCGTCTACGATGAACAGCTTTAGCACGCCTCCGAAGTCGCTTTTCGATAATAACGCTCAAAAATCTGGTTCAATATTCGATGGTACTCCGAACACGGGATCTACGTCTTTCTTCGGAGGTGGTTCACCCAATGCTGCACCAGGTGCAGCATCTCCCGGGTCTACGTCTATATTTGGAGCTAGTGCTTCCCCGATGGGCATGGAACAACCTGTGCTGGGTGCGCAACCCGCTTTTGGACAAGCACCTGCATTTGGTACCAAGCCAGTATTTGGGTCGGGACCAACGTTTGGTTCCACAAAGCCAATGTTCGGCGATGCGTTCGGAACGACAGCGTTTGGAGCCAGCGCATCTCCTCCGGGTAACTAACTTGGATTTTGTTAACTACTATACATTCTTAAACACCAAGCCTAATGATACGAATTTAAATAGCGTTCGGTAGCCCACCAGCAATGGGCAGCCCAACCGCGATGGACAACAACATGTCTAAAGTTTTTGGAACCGTGAGCGGCAACAATACATTCGAATCTTTGGCCACCCAACCGGGTGGACTCACTTTTAGCAGTTTAGCTCAAAAAAGTCCAGAACCAGACAAGCCTCCATCGTTCAGCGGGTAACTAGACGACAATTTTTAATCCTGGAAAGCCGAATAAACGATTTATCGACTAATTTGTTATTCACTTTTCAGTGGGAGCTCTTTCTCGAGTTGGCGGTAGTCCGCAACATCTACACTAGGTTGAACAACTACCAGATTTCGAACAAAGTATTCTTCTAACGAGAGAATAATGTAAATTCAGCATCGTCGATCAGTTCAAATCATGTATTTATAATTATTTCTTACTAGAAACCGACGCTAACGACGTTAATTTTAAACCATCCTTCAGACGTATCATACAAACATGAAATGTGATTTAGTGTATTTCGGATTTATTTACAAGAAAGAACATTGCATAAAACATTCTGCCGTTGTATAAAAATATCATTAGATACCTCTCTTTACAGGCTTTGGTGCTATCGATACTTTGGTCGGTTTGCAAAGGTCGATAACACACGGGTCGTCGAGTGCTGCCGACGGTACAAGCAGCGCAAGAGATATTTCTACGTTGCACGCTTCCATCCAAACTTGATGGGACAACAGAACTGTGGTCTTCAATCTGTAGTCGTTTTGTTCGGTATTCTGTAACCGTAGATCGGACTGTCGTGGCAATAGTAACTGCACCTGTTGATCAGGGTGTCTCAGTTTAACGCGGAGTATGCTCGGGTCTCTCAAGTTCAACAGTTTAGCTGTTAACGGGATGCCCAGTAGAAGACCTCCGGTGAATTTCAATGCGGCATCCGCGTCGCCTCTAGGCTCCTCTATAACTGCCCTGCAGAATCGCGTGGACACCGACGGCCTCGGCAGTCGTTCCTCTCCTTGCGCTGCGGGCGTTAAAAGCAACGGTAACAGTAACCGTGTCAATGAACCTGGTTTCACATCCGCCAATGTCGGGATTTGTAAAACAAGAGCTCTAGAAAACGTCGGCAACTTCGACGTGTCTTGCGGTAGGGTGTCGGCTTCGGAAAGAAAGTATCGAGTCAGCGGTAGAGCACTTCTTCCGGTCACGCTTCTTGTAACTCGTATCAGTTCGACTGCTAAGGCTTTCAGCCACAAGTCAATGGCTAGCATCGTGTCGGTTTCGCCTAGGCCACTGAACAATCGCTGCAACCTGAAAATCTCATTTGTTAGGAAAACTATTCGTCGTGACAAACAAATAATTTATTATATACCAGTAAAAAATTTGAAATGCTTCGTACTTTTGAGTATTTCGGAGAAGAACCGAAACGTTGGTAGTCGTGTTAGGGAACGGACTGGTCGATATCGAATTTGCCGACGACACCGAGAATTCTTTCAATACGGATTTCAGAAGCAGTAAACATCGTATGTAAAGAGCGGTGAACCGTGCTGCTCCTTCCATACGATAGTCCATTTCTGCCAAACGATCCAAATCGATGGCTGCAGCTTCTAAGAGCTGAGTATGAACTCTACCACCCGGCCTTGCATTCTCAACACCCGTTACCACCTTTTCTAGAAATTCTTTCCCACGTTCGGTCTCCTCGTCGTTTTTGTCTTCCTTTTCGAAGCCTGGCCCGCTTGTTATAGCTGGTCGCAATCGAGGAACTAAGTGGGGCATCGTGTCCCGTAAATAATGATAATGTTTAGATGTATGCTCTGTGAAAAGAGCGTGCATACTTGGGCAATGGAACGCCGCGTTAAATATCATTACCAACACGCTTGCATCTATTATTTGTAGTCAAAGGTATTATTAAGAGAAGACAAAGACTTATCGTACAGTAAAAATAACTGGTAAAAGGATACAAGACGGTTCGTCTACGTCCGGTTCCGGTGTGTCAAAGAATGGGTGTCGACCAAGAAGCTGAGGTACCAAAGGCAACGTCAAATATGGATGCGAAGCTCCCAATGCTGCCAAACAGCTTCTAATGCTCTCTCTGTCTTGTGGATAACGACTCAAGTTTTCAAGGAGCCGATTTACACACATGTACAAGCAATTCCTTGTGGCTAGCCGGCTGGCAGCTAATGTGGCGTGCAAACCTTCTCGCACCTCGCCTGAAAAATCTTCTAGCGCACCCAATATCGTTTCCAGTTGGTCCTCGCGAAGCGTTACGCTCACGGACATTTTCCTTAGCGATTCGATAGCCCTCAGTCTTACATCTTGAATTTCATCGTTGAACATATCCACCATGAAGTCCAGGGCAATCCTAGCTATGCTCGGTTGTTCCAAAGACAACGTACAAAGTGCCTCGACTGCTGCTGTTCGCACCTGAAAATAATTTATTGTATAAGTAGAATATATTAATTATAGTTGACACGTACAAGCACGGTACTACCTCTAAGAACTCGTCTTCCAAACCGTGGATAAAAGCACCGCAAGATCCGCTCTTTTCTTCGACTTCTGGCCTATCTGCTTCTACGACTTTTTGTTTTTTGTCTAATGCTTGCTCTATGTATCGTTGGGACACACCTTTCATCGAACCTAGAAGCGTCATTGCCGAGGTTCTAACTCTTGGTGATAAATCACCCATGAAACTGCATATTTGAGAAAATGCACAGTCTACCATGCGTGTATCCTCTCCGTCCGAACCCATAATCATGCTGAAAAATGATTCAGTTAATACACGTTCAGTGTAACTTTGTACTAAAATTATACTGAAATATTACTTCTCTGGATATTCTCTTCCTAAGAGCCATATCAATTTCAGAACCGCACGTCGGACGATCTCATAGTCATCCCTGAGCGCGGCACAAGCTTCACCAAAGAAACTCGCAGGCAGTCTGCATCCTCGATGAGAATGAAGTTCTGCCATTGTTTCAAATGCTTGAGCACGAACTCTTGGATCTTGAGAACGTGCATAGTTGCCAACGAATATTAACGTGTCATCTGCAGTGTTTGCAGACAAGTATCTACCAATGATAGAAAGACAACGTGTTTGCACACCATGCCAGGTGTCTGGTAAATGTTCACGAGCAATTTTCAAAACCAGACTCCTAAAAAACATCAGTTTTTTAACATAATACGAAAATAAATATGTGTATATATGACTGTATAAGATACCTCTGGTAATCTCCTAATTTCAACAAAGTTGCCAGGCCTTGGCTCTTTACTCTATGCGATTCTTCGTTCCTCAAAAGTTCAGAAGTTTCGTTGACAATTCTTGTCTTTTCTGCAGAATCATGTGTTATTTCTCCTAATTCTGCAAATATCCAAAGTATCTTAGCACGAACTGCTGCTTCTGTTTCAATGGAAAATCTCTCTGATAACTTCTTTACAACTGTGGGAACCTCCTCTGGAGAGATATAAGCTATGGTATCGGATATACGAACAAGAAGCTGTAAAGCATCATTGCCGCATTTAGATTTTTCTAGACATTCTATGTAAGCTAAGGCAGAACTGCCCTCTGTTCCATTCTTACTCCCTGATGCGGAGACCAAGCGTAGTGTTTTTAATCGTTTTAGCGGTGGCTCGGTTACAACCTACACACAATATAGTTGCATGAAGAAATCATTCAATTTAAAAATCATTAAACGAGAGACAATGTAGGGTACCTGACTCTGTGTAAATTCTGCCAAAACTCTTTTCTTCATTAAAGCTGCCATATTAACAAATTGCTGAACATTTGTTTATTAGGAAAAGAAAAGTCAGGTTATGTTTCCTAATGGTTACGAAGTGTTACGAAGATCCCGACTAATGTTTTTCGACGTTTACGAATCTAAGAAATACAAAATTATTATTTGACTTATTTCTATAGAATTCGAGAATTATCACATATTTATTGGCATAAATAATGTCTATAGTCTTAATATCAACTTATATTTACTCTTCAAGTTGTTTATACAGTACAAATGGTACAAATCTAAAAGAATAAATTGTAAGGTTATGTTATGTCAGCTGATCGCGTTACACATTATAAAATGTACATATGTATATATACATAGTTACATAGCTTGCACGATCATCGAATATAATGAGCGTTAATTATTTTTCATTACAAGTAACAGTCTACATGGTACGCTACATGCTAATTACATGATTCATGTTATTGATAAAAAATTATTTAATCAATAATAAATTTGTCATTTTTTTTAAGTTCGAGCATGGTTTAAAAAATATTTGATAATTCTCGTGGTTATAATTTTTATGCTTTACCAAGCGAGAACCAACATTGTTTCTCTCTAAATTTGGTTTCTATAAATGCATTTTTATGATGACTGAAAAAAATATGTATTTATTAATAATAATGTTTGTAATTTCAACATTTGGAATAACGCGAACCGTTAAAGTTAAAAGACGTATCGCTCATAAATATTCTTCGACTGTAAATAATACATGGAGTTGACAATCAGACAATCTGTCAATTTGACAAGCTTGTCTGGCACTAACATGGCTGCCGAGATCAATAGAAAACTGTCATAATACGTTTCGTTCGTAGATAGTTGGTCGGCGTTATTAGATTCTCCAAAATGTTTCGCCGGAACGTTTCTTTGTGAATATGTACGTTCTTTAAGCTGCAAGAGAGCTTCTTTATATTTCCGTGACAATGCCGTAATTTCGATTGTCGTAATGATAGGTGAAAGTGTTCTGAATAACTGTTGACCCGTGAGTAGAGGGTGATTCACAACAATGTAATGCAGCGTTACAAAGACAGCATGTTTTTTAATGATTGATGAGAATCATAGATATTATATAAGTTCCTAATATTTCGGACGAATGCCGATAAAACATCTGTTCTGAATATTAATAAAAAATAAACTTCCAAATACAGTTTATACATTTACATTGCTTCTTGTTACACAAGAGAGTGCCTATTTCTACAATTTCTCTTGATATTTCTCAATTTTAGTAAGAAACCAATCAATATTAATCAAGGAAGCTATCAAGTTTCCGTCGTGTGACATTTTAATATGGACTTTTTTGAATTTATTTGTGTGTCTGTGATTACATTTGTGTGTGGTATAATATGTACGCTTGCACTGGAATTTTACTTGTTCAAAAAGTATTTGGAAGAAGCGCCTCTAGCAAGTCCACCAGAAAAATCGATCCAACATGGCAAGGCAGAGTTACCTAAGGAATTACTTGAGAAAATTCAAGATGAAAAGGGTAATTCTAGTACAAACATATCCCGCCAAGCTATGTACCAAGGTAACGAGAACTTGGCCATAAACTTGACTCTGCAATTTCTATTCAATGAACTGCGAAACGCTGAGCGCGTTCGTTTGTGGCTATATAGAAAACTAAATAATGAATTTAAGGAACTTTTGACTCAGTCCACAACAGGGAAACTGTTGGACAGTGTAAAGGTAAATTGAACGATGCAGTAATTACAGACATATTATTTGTAGAAGATTTATAATTATTTTATTTTTGCAGTTGAGAGACTTGAATCTGGGTACACAGTTCCCCACAATAAAAGGTTTAGAAGTTGCCGATTCAAAAATAGATGCTGATACAGGCTTGCTGGAGTCGTTGGATTTGTCATTAGATTTGCATTATTCTGGTAATTTTCAATTATCAATAGATGTTAAAATGTTATTAGGCAAAACTGCCTATATGGCTTTACAAGGTAAGGTACATTAAAAGTACAAAGGTTATTGTAAAATTTCAAGAGACACGAATTTCATAAATGTCTGTTTCAGTGAAAATGATCAGTGGTAGAGCCAGACTACAGTTTACACGTGTTCCATATACTCATTGGTCCTTAAGTTTTTATTCGGATCCTATACTCGAACTAGAGGTGCAGTCCCAATTTCAAGGTCGTCAATTACAACCACAGATTATCTCTTTAATCACAGGACAGATTCGGAGAGCTGTGCGTAGAAAACATACACTACCTCGCTATAAACTGCGATACAAACCATTCTTCCGCAGACTGAACGATGAAGCAGTAGATTTATCTGAAGTAAGACGCGATCTACTCCTGTATTTTACATTAAGAAAGAGTCTGATAGGAGACAGAGTTGTGCTAATTGAATTACATCGAACACGATATAATTGAATTAATCCAATTGTAATTTTGCACAACTGTGAATTTAAGGTATCATATAATTTACAAAAATGTTTCTTCAGGTGTCCAATATTCAATTCATACCTGGCTTTTTGCAAGTGTCGTTGTTCGAAGTGAGCAGATTGAATCTTGGATCTAACATGCTAAATGCAGAGGATAAGTCGCAGATCGAAGTCTACTGTACAATAAGCGTCGATTCAACACCTTGGGTGTTTCTTACTCAATACACTGGAGTTCCTTATATGGTGTTGGATTTGATAATTAGCAAAGTTGGTTCTCAGCAACTCGGTGTAGTATTTAAGCAAGAACTTGTGCCAGAGATAGGGCACATTTGCGTGCTAGTCGAAACGATAGTAGCCGGGAGTCCTGCGGCGATAGCCGAGATGAGGAAGGGAGATATTTTGGTAGCGGTAGATGGTAAAAAGGTGTCGAGTATGAATCAGGTAGCCAAACTCGTGAAGAATGCTGTGCAGAGGCGATTTATTATAAGGGTCGAGAGGAAATATTCGAAAGCCGATTTGGATAAACAAATCAGTATGAAATTGGACAGCGAAAAGCTGTCCGCAGAGAAGGGAATGGATAGAAAATCACTGAAGATGGACCCGATAACGAACAGAGGAGACACACCGAGTACAGAAGATAGTACTAAAATCAAATTCGAAAGCCAAATAAAATTTTCAGACTTGAAAGACTCGGAGATCGAGATCACCGAGAAATTGGAGACGGGTAGCAAACTTTTTAGAAGAAGGAAAAGCAGCGTACACACCGTAGACGAGCCGGCTCACACTCCCGATTCTACACCCTCTAGGAAAATTTCAACGACTTCGAGCCAATCGTTAATGTCGAATATCAGTTCTCAGTTCTGTTACGATGATAATTACATAATCAACGTAACAGACTTATACTACACCACGAAAGAGAAAGAGTACGCCTCATTGATTAGCTTTGAGGAGATTAGAAACTTTCAAATTGATTCGGAATTGCAATATTTAAATATTGGTGTGTGGGGCCGTGTAAGGGGAGGCGAATTCCCTCCTAAATTACTAGGATACATTAATGTCCCGATGAAATTAATTCTAGCACAATGTTATACATCCTCGACCGGTCATTACCTTAAATGCCATGCTTTACTACCACCCGATAGTGGTATGTATCTTAATCACTATTAATACACACAAAGGTCGAATGCTCTGATTAATTTTTACTCATCTTGTCTTATCCGTTTCGAAGCTTCTCTAACGTCGGTCCACGCGAAATTACAAGGCTACTCTGGATTCGATCCGACACTATGTCACGGCGATATTTTGCTATCTTACGTGTGGGAGTCCAGTTATCCAAATCGTCACACGGCTAGTGATTCAGGGAAGAAGGAGAGTATCGAGACTGCCAAAACGCAACCAGCACTGAACGAGGAGATTATTGATAAGAAAATGCACGACTTCATTAGAACACACTTCCACAGGGCAACGCACTGCGACTTTTGTACAAAGAAGGTTTGAATCTACATTTCTGTCGCCCAATCGGTTGCAGTAGAGTAGAATGTTATCTATCAAGTTATCCCACGGATGCTAAAGAATATTCTTTAAACCGTACAGATTTGGTTGAAGGATGCTGTACAGTGCAGAGACTGTGGTATGGTGTGCCACAAGAAATGCGAGGTTCGCTGTCAAGCGTCAGGAAATTGCGGGGCGGAAAGTTTAGCGATGGCATTAGAAACCGACGAAATAGAGCCTAATACTCTAACTGGGGATTCAGGTCCAGAAATATCTCTAACCAGTTGCGAAGACACTGTACAGGTACTCAAGACGTTGTAAAAGTATTTCTTAAACGCTGTAATGGTATTGCCAACTCGCTAGAACGCGTTGATACGCTGATACGTTAACACGTTGGCGATTTCGTTCGGTTACCATTCGGTCGAGAGAGATAAGAAACGATTACAGTACGGAGAAACTAGTCTCGAATCTTTCGAATTTATTCGACGTGTGATTAACGTATAATTTCTATATTTTTATTCCTATCAAGAAATGAATTGTACGTTGAGTTTTCTGAGGAGGACATTTTAAGAAAAGAAAATTCATGAGATTCACGATCATCTTGCATATCTATCTATCTATCATTACGATCGTACCCGATAAAAGGAATTGCAATTTCTGACAATTAAAAAAAAAACTGTACACTTTTAAACAACATATCTATATATAAAATAGAGTATTTTCTTGGTACTTTGTATATAGAGAGACAACTGTTAAGTGTGTTTCACTTTATTTGTTGCCAATAAAACGAATCTGATCATCTGTATTTAGAGGGCGGTGAAGGTTTTTTGTAGGATTGCACCTTGACCTTTGTTTTTAGAGTATTCAGTATCTGTGAGCATTGTACGTCTATAGACACACACTACACACACATATACATACACACACCATTTCGCTTCGGTATCGTGTAACAGAAGCTAGTAGGTGATCTTGCAGAATGAAAGCAAATGAATCGGAAAGGGACACCACGATCACATGTCTTTCGTTGTCATTATAGTAAGCTAATAATAATACCGGTTAGCTCGCGATCAACCGATAGAAGATTGTATTAATGAATTTCCAATCCGTTGGTCCGATCAATCAGGGTGCAACTATGATGGCCATGAAGGCTAGTATAGCTAACACTCTGTTGGGCCTGAAGAAGGCTGGAAGTACCAGTTGCTTGGCACCACCGGCTTCCGGTACTGGTCTGGCATCTAGAAGTCTTCCCCCAAGTCCCTGTGCATCCCGCAAGGTAGAATTTAATACCACAGATTTGTTCGCTTGGAACCGAGAAGGATTACCGATTTTCTCCTAAACGTTTAGGGGTCACTGACCGTTGTGTGACCGTTCGCGACAATAGAAACGTTATCGAGGATTGCCCGTACAATCTTGCCCCTTCTCTGTTCCACCCCTCCTCTTTTTCTGCCCAATTTTCTACACCAGCAAATCTAACAACACTAATCACGCTTGCCGATTAATTAAGATGTTTGATCGCTTCGCGTACGGTAGGACTTCCTTTGTCTTTTTCTTTCTTTGCCTTTATCTTGCTATATCTATTTGTCTCACTAGCTTCCTTTGGTTTTGTGCTAAAAAAATAAACGAACGCACCATTTTACGTTGGTCATGCCACTAATTGTTATTTGGAGTAACAGATGCACAATCAAGGCCGCCGCCGTCGAGCTTCTTACACAACACGTTGTATTAATATCTCTACAACTGGTACGAGTCATTCATAGAGCGATAATTGGTACGAATGCTTTGCGACTGCCGGTCATTACTTTTTGTCACGTTCTTTCCCTCTATTTCTTTCTAATTCTCTCTCTCTCTCATTCTCTATCTCTATCTCTCTTGCTATCTTTTGCATTGTAAGTCGAGCCGGTCGCATCATTATCTAGGATCAAGATTCTTAAACTATAAACAGTGCGCTCCGACGAATCTGATCGAATTGTTGAAACGTTTAGAATTCATTGGTCGGTGGCTTGGGCATAAGTCCAGACCTGTTGGAGGGCGCAGAGCCCAGCGTGGCGGCACCTCTGGTAGCCGGGGACCTGGACGATGGTCTTATGTCCAGGGCTAAAGACACCGGGAAGTTTTTGTATAAACATTTGGAGCCACGGGATCGCGTCGAGAAGATCAACGCCATGGTAAGAACTCTTTCAACTGCCTTTCTTTATCAGTAGACTGCGGATTGTATGCATGTATGACAAAAATGGGTACGCGGAAGTTAAAGCTGTAGAATGTATTGCTTATCAGAATCCTGTTTCTTGCACTTGATGCAAACCATTTTTATTTTGCATAAACTTCCGCAGTCTATTAGCCTCTATTAGCCCATGTATGCTCGAATTTCTATCTCCAATGAAATCGTTGAAGAACCGAGCACATCTGGATTAAGAGGGATCTAGATTTTCATAGAATTACAAGCTTAAAATACGATTAAGATTAACAACGCTATGATTAGACCATGGATTGTTTACGCAAGTTCAACACTTTCCGCAGAATACAAATTCATTTCTTCCACGTTCTCCTGAAATGTTTATCGTTTGAAGATCCACGGTCTAGCCAAGAATTTTGCGTAGTACCGATTAGAGCATTGAAAACGCAACTACACGCTTTGAAGTCGTTTTACATGTTATGTTTCATTAACGAGCTCAACTAACCGATCTGTTGAACATGCACGCAGATGAGCAAGCTGAAAATCGCGCTCGACGCGGAAACTACCTCAAGAGTAGAGCTGTCGCAGACCGGGGACATGGACAGTATTAAATTGATCGCGCAGAGCGATTTGCGGGTGCAGGCACTGAGCGTGCTGCTCTTGCACTATTGCGCCGGACTGCAGCACGCGCAGGAAGCACTAGACCGGTCCCAGGCCAGCAAGGAGTCTTAACGGACCCGAGTTCCGCGAGCAGAGACCGGGAAATAACCGATACGGCGATTACGATCTCAGCATTCTACCCCGCGCGACTCGAAATCGGTCTGCAAAATCGGCGGACGTCGATCAGTTTCGACGATCATTCTAGTTGTCGCACGGTCACGTGCACACGTGCGATACAACAACCTCTTTCGATTGTCCTTTTTTAATATCGTACTGCGATACTCGTGTACGGTAGACCCTCGTCCCGTGCGCCTCGGTTTCCTCAACCTCGATAGTCGCCAAACTTCTTGTAGTACAAATTATGATAGTGCGTTAATACTTCTTCAACCCTCGAGTTTCAAGATGCACGAATCGAATGAAAATCAATTTTGCATCACGATATTGTAAACGTCGCGAGACGTTCGAGCGTTACATAAAAATCGTCCCGCTCGGGATGAACATTTTCATCGGACAACAGTTTTCGGATAACAGTTGGAAAACGCATATCTCCGTGATTGCTGTTTTTCTTCATTTCCGGTGGACAATTGCGGCGGCACGCGAAGAGGGAATACCGTGGATAGGCCTCGAAACAATACTCTGAGTAATCTGACCGTGATATGTCGTTTTATAGCTTATCGGAGAAAACACCAAATATTAAAGACTTGTATTTACGGGTTATGCGTATATCAGTATCGGTAGAGAACAGAGTACAACGCGCATTGTCGGAGATGTGTTCGCGTCGAGTCTAGATTATTATCTCTCGATTTGGTGTAGGTACAAGTAGCTGGTGGTTTAGTCGATTATTATAATTAGGGTAACGAAATAGCCTGTCTTGAGTTGAGGCGCGAGGTAACGGGCAATTAGGTACTTTGTAGTAGCGTTCAGATAGCTTGGTCACGACCGGAAGCTGCTCTTTTTCATATCAATAGTAGCGTAACACGTCGACTTTGTAGTTACGAGCGAACGGTCGTTGAATACGCGCCGTATCTCCTCATTTTTTCTCTAGATTTCCGTATCTTCATATTTCCGTATCTCTCGGTGTCTTGCGAGAAACCGCGAAACAGCGTTTCAGCGATCGGCGAACCGGCTCTGCAACGAATCCGCGTCAGCTGCGACTGATTCAACGATACATCGACGCTCGTGCGTTGCCTATGCGCAGAATTTAACGGACGTACTGTACGACACACAGACACACGCAGGACAGACAGACAGAAAGAGACAGACACACATGCGATACGATAGAATTCCATCCATAGGTAAACTCGAAGGTTGAACAAGCCTCGACTGTATATTATATATTTCCTGGCTTCGCAAGGTATTACGACTCATTGTTAAAAAAGATGTAAAGTCAATATAAACAAATGAATATAGATTATTGAAACGAGAGGAGGAGGAGGTCAATTTGTTTCGTTAAGGAAACCCGTGCCGGAGTAAACATTACTCGATCGGCGCGAAATAGACGCGGGAACACGCGCGGATCGAGACGACGCGAGACGTTTCCGCTCGAGACGCTCGACCTCCGGTGAAACGTGAAAATACTCGAAAAACGGACGACGCAGTAGCCCCACAAAGAATCTGCGTTAAAGCCGAGTGATTTTATAGGGCCAATGCCTCGCGCGCCCGCGGCGAATCCGCGATTTTGCGATTTCGAGCGTTCTCGGTCTGTTTCGCCACCGCACCAACAGAAACTGCGATCGTTTTACGACTTCTCGGGGACACGAGTTTCTCCGGCGTCACGGACAACAATATTCTGAATTTCTCCGAGTTTTCCAAGGAACGCGAGATCTGGAGCGCATTCTTTTCGACCGGGAATGACGCGCAATTCAAAATCTTGTAATGTTCTTTTCGTTTAAGGCTGTCGCTTGCTTTACAGCATCGCGCGTGAACGACGCCAGACCAACGTCAACGAGATTACATTCTTACGCGCAGTTAAAATGTTAATGCGTCCACCTGTCCATAACATACTACTTTTTTTCCTTTTTCCGATAGGAATAAACACGTTGACGTTGGTCTGACGTCTAACGACGACGTTAACTCTATCACTGTATCGCATAGATTTCGGCAAGATAGCGTCAATTTCGTTTGCAATCACGCTACGTCGCCGTGAGCGTTCGCAATTGGAATGTCACGTTAAAAGATTGAAATCCATTCTCCGCGGGATTTTATTCGTGGAACGTCGTTGTTCCTTTCTGCGTCGGTGACGCGCCAGAGTTGGCGAGCGAGCAAGCAGAATCCCGCGACTATGCCGTAAAATTGCGCGTCGTTTTCGGAAACGCAAAGTCACCGACGCCTCGCGGTGCCAATGATCTACCTGCTCGCGTCGGGACGCGTGTCGTTGCCACCGAATCCCTCGAGCCGCGTCTACACGGCTCGAGCAGACCCGCCGGCGACTGAAAAACCGAAAACGCGTTTCGAGCTGATATACGCTCGAACCATCGAAGAAAAGCGAATGAGAGATCGTGGTATAGAAAAGAAGAGAGAGAGAGAGAGACCGAGACTAATGCACACGTGCGCGCACTGCACGAGCCGCGTGCATCGATCTCGATCCGACTTTTATCTCGCATGCGTTCGAGTCTGTTCCGCGCGCGAGAGAGTCAACAGGAGCACGACGAGCGAGAAGTCATGGGGGATTTTGGCCCGCGAATCTATTCTGGTCCGCGAAATGCACGCGCAGTATCCTCTGGCCGCGTGCCAAGCATACCGACCATTCGTATAAACATTTTATCCCTGTTGGGCGCTGGGCTGCACGATGAATGGAGAGCAAAGTCCTCTCCCGGAGAAGAAAAGAGCCGATCGATGACGATCCACCGGCGACCACCGATTGTTTTCCGTCTCCGATACCCGTGGTATCCCCGAATATCCCAAGGTCGTCGTATCCCTCTTCTTCCCGGAAATCGTCCGGAGCCTGAAGAACAGAAGCGAACGCTTTGTATTTGTTTGAACAGCAACGTTTTCGTCGGAACGTCGTGGCGCAGATTTCTCACGGCGTTTCGCGATCGCGAGCCAACCGGCGCGACGCGACGCGCCGCGGATCTCGAGGAGAAAGCCGCAGAATCGTTGTTTAATGTGGCGAAACGTGCACGCTTCTTGATCTCGAACACCGCGAAGCGACGCGCGCCAAAACTCCGTTCGGTGCTCTCTTTTGTCCGCGATAGACGAGAAAGGGGCGAAGGGGACGGGAGGCTGGAACTGGTACTTTTGCCAACAGCTCCAGACGCGCTCGTTTCGTTGTTTATTATCGCGTCGGAACGGCTGTGCACGTGTTCCGCGAGCGCGAGCACGCGCCCACGGTCCTCTTTTCAAATGATTCCTTCGTTAATTGTGCTCTTAGTTCCGACGTGCAGGGTGTCCCATTGATCGACGATCCAACCGGAGACTGACCAGTTCCCCGCTGTAAAAACAAATCGAAACTGAAAATAGAAATGTTCCCTCGATACCGGAGTAAAACTTGGCTAACGTGTACGTTTATCGCTCATCGATTCTAATTATTTCGCACGCGATCCTCTGCACATTTATATTCCACGAAGGAACACGTTGTTTCCTCTGTTCGTCGAAAACGAATCGTTCCTCTTTCTTCTTCTTCTTCTTCTTCTTCGTACTCTTTCATTCTTTAAACCTTTGCGGTCCAAAATGTTTTCTCCTATTATTTTAGAACTAGTTTTAACAACATATAATTCAATTACAATTTGATATGCTAAGAGATACTGCAATGGTTGTTACGTACCATGAAATTGTGGCATATTGGTGAATGCATTGTAAGTCAGTAAAATTATGAATTGGTGCAAATGTTAACGTCGCATCGACAGCTTGGTCATTAATGATGACTACATCAGTACTTAGGTTTCACCCCGTATAGATTTGATGAATTTCCAGATTTTCTCCGTTTTGTTTTGGGGATTTTGAATCTTTCACGTGGCCCGTCCAATTTTGTGCATTCGAAAATTATGGAGAAATGGCAGATTGCAGAATCCACACTGTGGTTGAGTTTCATTTTGTAGGAGTAATTTGCGTATCAGTATTTGTGTATGTTGTATGTCCGATTATCAGCTTGAACCGCTTGACTTGGTCTCTTCTATTGTATGGTAGCTGGAAAAGAAAACTGAAATGATTCACTGTGAAGTTTATGGTAATCCATTCAACAAAATCGTTCCTATTTCCTGCGATCAGCAGGATCGCCCGAGCATCGGCGTTATCTCGGTAAACAAACAACGGGAAGAGCCTCGAAAGCGCGTCCGTCCGCTGGAAAACTCCGCTCGAGCGGCAATAAAGAGTGTCGCGCGATGGCGCAGTAGGCATCGTGCCGACGACGACGACGATCATCGTCGTCGTTTCCCGTGTCTGCGCGACCTTGCGTTTCCGACGACGCTTTTAGTATCTTTCAGGGAAACCGCTCGACAAAGCTTTCGCCTTCGGGCACGCGGCGCGAGCCGGAAGCGCGTCAAAGCCGAACGGCCAAGAGGATTTTTGGCCGTCGCGCGTCCGTTCCAGCGCAGACTTCCTCGTGCTCTAATTGCTTGTTTATGTAACTCGCATGATGGAACGTGGAATAAAATATCCGAGCAACGACACACAGAGCATCGAAAACCGGGGCTGATCGTTTCATAAAGCGGCCGGTGGCCGGCGAACGCGAACGCTTCCTTCACGCCTCTCTCGTTGCGTAACAGCAAGCGGATAACACCGGAAATATTGATCTACGTTCGAAATTGCTCTTTAACGTCTCATGAATTAAAGATGAAAGAAACTTGGCATTAATTAAAGAGCGCGACGCGGGAGGGAACGCCGATTCGGTAACCGGGAGCAGCAGGAAGCGTCGTTGTTCCGCGGTCGTCGAAACGACAAAAGCCTTCTGCCGACTGTCGCTCGAGACAGACAGGAAACAGGAGAGAGAGACACCAAAGAGAGGCGCTAATCTAATTGTCGATCGGGGCGAAGACGAAGCGCGCGCGTCGTTGGATGAGTCACCGAGGCTGTTTGCATCCAGCGATGCTCTTCCTGTTTCCATCGAAAACCCGGCTGTTCGCGTGTCTTTCAGGGAAGTCGCCCGCAAAGACCTTCGCGTGGCCGCAACGACGCTCGGTCCGACTATTTCTGTACAGAGAAAACTCGATGGCTGACCTCGACTCCCTGACAAGGTGCAACGCGGAAAATCCAGTCGATTCGCGAAAAGATCTCGCGGCGGCGTTGTCTTGCGTAGACAAAGCGGAAGAAAGTGCTGGAGATCGAGGCTCGCTTGTCCCGATCGATAAAGGCGACGACCTTCGTCCTCTGAACAGCGAGCAGTGCGGCTAGCACCAATTTCGACAGGTTGCGGGCCGATTCACGACGCAGCGGACACCGCACCGACAAGTCGCAACGTGTGCGCACAACGTGTCCCTACAGTTGTTTTCAAACAAAGAGAGGGAATCGAAACAAAGTAGTCAGCTGATCCGAGATGCATCTCTGGTGGGAGAGCCGTGGGGCGAGGGCTTAAATAGCACCGCGTGCGGTAACGCGCGTCAGTGCCAGGCAGCGTCACCTGAGACGAACGCTCTCGTTGCTCTCGATTCCTTTCCGCTCTTCTCCACGAGTGCTGGAACACGGAGACCGTGGAGAACCGTGCATCCGAGATCCAATTCCATTCGATCAATATTGCCGTTCCTCCGACTCTTGGCGGAATAAAAGAAAACATCTGGTCGGAACAGTGGTGACTCGTCTCCGAAACTCAAACCTCGAAACATGCTCGTTTCTTGATAGGGGGCGAGAGTGCTGATCGATATACCTACCCTGAAGAAGAATCGATTGTCCGTGGATTTCGATTGAAACGATCCGAGAGGTGCGCGTCGAGGATACCTTGAGAGGAGATCGAAAAGATTGTTTGTCCCTTCGCCGGAAATCGATATCAGGAGAGATGAGACCACCCTCGTACAATGATGAACAAGTGCAACAAGTATCCCCGGAGCAAGGGGAGAGGAACGTGGCCATGGCAGTTTGCGTTCAGTTGGCGGGCCGAGCGATCATTAGAGTAGTTTCCCGGTGCGAGGAGGCTCAGGACAATTGCAACCTAGGTAGGTTCTATCCGCAACAGTGTCATCCGCTGCTCCGTTGTAAGATCTAAAAAGTAAGCAGTTCAAATAATTCTATAAAAAAAAAAAAACAATTATTCCGCGGCGAAGCAACACGTAATTATTTCCTTGGCGTTGCATACTTTCTACGGCACGGTGTCTTTCCGCATTCGAGCTAGAATACTTTCGCTCCGGGGGAGGAGTGGGGGGAGGGACGTTTCGCGATCTTCGCCGGTGCTTTTCTTATCCGACGATGATCGTACCGCCGATGATCGAGGCGACTTTCATCGCGTGCGGCGTACGCAGACTGCGTAGTTCTGGTCATTGATGCTCTCCGATAAGCGGCCGCCGATAAGCTGTCGGACAATGTTAAGGTTGCGTACAACACGAATCGTTGCCGCGGATTAATCATCGCGACAGATCGGTGGTTGCTCGCATGTTAATCTCGATCCGGTGGATTACTCGCGATCGGTTTCTCAAGCTCGTGCGTCATTCCGGGCTACCCCGAACAGAGGAAACCGCAGATCTTAGGGCGCGGTTATACCGGATTCGATTTTCGATCGCATGCGACGCATATTATATAATTTATAAAACATCCATCGCGTACGCCTAAAAATACCAAAATGAATGAAGATCGTTCGATCGTCCAACTGCGATATATTCGTCTGTAATATAGAATAGAATAGAAACGCATGGAGCAAAGCATGCGACCGAAAATCACGTTCGGTGCAACCGCATCCTCACGCGGCGGACTCGTGCGCAACAGTGTGCATTGATAGACTGATTCGCAACGCATGGTCTGACCCCCTACTGGCATAATCTACTTCGAACGGTGAATTCGTCGGTGAGGCAACCCGCGCGGCATCCCTATCACCGCGAAAATCGAAAGTACTCCTGTGACGCGTGCAAAAGCGAGAAAGGAAAGCGATACCGTTCCACGGGAACACCGTGGATGCATCGACGTGCCAACGCGCTCGCGTGCAGCACGGAAAAGATAGAACGCGAGCAGCATGTTTTTTCCATCGATATACTATGAACCGACAAAGTGCACCGACAAGGGGACTAACGCTAATAGACACGCGTGACCTTAAGGTTCGTTCAGTTAGCTGACCAACAATGTTGGCAACGCGATACGCGTTTCTGGCCGGCCTTGATTCGCTTGTTCGACCGACCCGTAACGAGCTCGACTTTCAAACTACCGTGACGAATTGTCGCGAGTTGCGTTTCGCCTTGGCTCGTTCGATCGATCAGCCGAACGAACCGATCGAGTCGACCGTCGGAGTGGTCCATAGATCGGCACGGTTCGTTTCCTCGTTCAACCTGGAATACGGGACGAGTCTCTCGGGTCCTTGCCTTATCTGTGCACCCGGATTTATTTCAGACCTTTCTCAATGCCGATTCGTCCGGCTTTGGTTGGGTGATCCTCTTTCTAGAGCGCTCGATCAGTCTTTAGCCCTGCAACGCGGAAAAATATTTTTACTGAACTACAGATATTCTGAATATAATAAAATGTTGAGGATACTACGCCCCATAGTCCGAGAAAAGATGGTTTCATTCATCGGTGGCAACTAATTAAAAGTAGAACAACCGCGCATCTATTTAACGAGTAGTCCGGCCAGGCGACTCGAAATGCAACGCAACGCAACGCGACGGCAGATCCGTTAAAAGCAAACGCGAGATTTCTAATCGGTAACTGGCGAAAGTCTCGACGCGGAGAAAACGAGAGCGCGAAGTAGCCGACACAGCTATACTTGAGGAGTCTACGTGTCTCTGTAATAACGCTTGTTAGCGATCTTCGAGAAGAAATGCCCCTGTAACGAGCTTCCAGGTAACAATCGGCCGTGATGCTTTTTCTTGATAGCTTCGTCGCTCTAAAGGACAGTGCTCCGTTCGATTAAAACGATTGTCCGGTTGACATGCGTTTCAGACTCCTCGGAGAAGTCTACTCTATTCGTACTAACTACTTCGAGTGTAGAAGCGTTGCAACTCGGGTCCTAGGAATCTACCTGTTATCCGTTCTAAGAAGATTACTGAGATATGCGGCAAAAGAGTTGAATAAGCTTCATGAAAAAAGTGAAAAATTCTCTACAGAGAATGCATCGCATCGTGTTTGCATCGCTTTTCCTCGAAATTCAGACAACAGTCCAGAACCCTGAAAGATTTGAGTTTTCTTGCATCGTGGGTTGAAAGAGCAATAAGAGGCCTAGTTGCAATTCGAGCACGATGCATCGAGTGCCAGCTGGTCGTAAGTGTTGGGTAGGCGTACGTAACAGGTGGCGGTAGTCCTCGGCCGTGCATCATTTGGAATAAAAGTGAAATGTTCAGTCGGGGTTCTCTGGCATAGATAATTGCTCGGATAAACATCTTGTTGCACAACTCGTGTCCGGTCTTTGTTCCTTGCTTGCCGTCCGAGCGACGCAGACGATTCGCGCAAGCGCGTTCTTTTTTGTGTGCGTCGAGGCGCAGTTTAAGCGCTAGCGCGGAAATTTCACGACCCTCGATAATTACGTGGAAACGATAGGAAACCGAGTACCGTGGAAAACGAGACAATGCGAATTTAATGGCGTTCTGTGCCTTCTCCCCGGCGCCCGTTACGGTTTTTTATACCGTAACGCAGAAAATTTCGTGCAACGACCACTTGAACTCCGCTTCCGGAAACAATGGTGTTCTTCAGTTGCCGCTGCTCGAGACCGTTCTATTTCGGGTTCGTCGAAGTGTCGACGCATCTGCGGACCCTAGACGCCGATATCGTTATAACCATATAATCGCGAGCCAACCGGTCCGTCGGCAGAAAAGATCTCTTGCACGTTTTGGAGGCATCCGTGTACACGAAAGGTCAATCTCGGAATAGTGAACCACTACGGGGCCTTGGCAGAGTAAACGCGCACGCTTTGCATGCCGCGCGAGAGTCGTTCCGTTCCGTCTTCCTGATCCTTTTTACACGTAGCCCGCGATAGATTACTCATTCGTTGCATCGCTTAATTGCTCATCCTATTGTCTCGGCTATCCTAGATCGTCTTCGTCTTACCTGGCAAAGCGAGTCAATTCATTTCAATAGAAACTAATTCATCCTCGATACGTTTAACCCTTGAGCGGACTATTAGGACCGCCGTTTATAATTATTTGCGTTGTTACATTTTTCAAAGATTAAAATAATCGAAAGGGGCTTACCTGTACACGTCCGTCTATTTTCTTGTATGATAAACGACGATATTGCAACTGCTGCTATTCGAACGAGTGACTCACCTTATGTTTTTATCCATGATTGCGGAAAATACCCTGAAACAGAAGTTTGCATTAATGCACGCTCTAAAAATATATATTGACGGAAATAGAAATGATTTGAGGGAACCTGCGTGTCAACTACTGAACGAATTTCTGGTTTCGATTGAAACGCGAATAATTCCGACCCTGTAACACGTAAGCCGGTTTGCTCGCTCGTGGATGAACCGACGTGGTAGAACGAGAGTGTATGCAACCCTTCGTACACGCGTGCATGTATGCGTGGCGCCACCATCTTTGGAAACGTAACCTTAAATGGCAGCTTGCCGTAGATGCTATTTACTACTTTACTGCAAAAAGTCATCGTCACTGTCGATGTGTACAGTAGAACAACCGGTTCGTTGGTTCGGCTGGTAAGGCAAGCTCGGCCAGTACCGGGTCACTTCGGACCCATCTTCCTATGGCCATTTTGTAGCGTTTTGTACGCGCATACTTCTCCTGTCCCATATTATAATTTACATTCCGTAGAAACTGTTCAATCTTCTATCCTTACAAAAATATGACCTTTTTAATAGCATATATTAATTTAATTGATTGGGAACATTAAAAAAGTTCAAACATTACCTGGTGCCAAGTTAATACCGCTAATACTACTTGAAAAAGTGTGCTTTGCAAAGTAGAGTACCAAAACGAGGCAATTAACCGCCAATCAGCAGAATGATGTACTACGGTTTCTATTAGAGAACAAAATTCAAATTGAAGCGCCGTGCGATAAAAGAAAAAGTTAAACATATTCATATAGTTTGATTGACATGTTGCATGTCGGAATGCAGTACTTTCGATGCTAGTGCAAAGAATCGTTGTTACTTTCTCGACGTCGGACATTTGACTGAAAAATAACGCACACGCTACTTTCGTTTCTTCGTACGATAACCTGTGGCATAAACTTTCTTGTTATCGATTCTCGATCAAATTTTCGTGTTTCGAGTCGCAGAAACGCGGGATCGCAACTGAATGAACGCGCATGCGCGAGCAACATGGCGGCCAAGATTTTCTACCGCGATATCAAACAAGCGAGTGCCCTGCGTCTACTTTCATACCGTTCAAACGTTTCCGACATAGTTCTTCGATTCGTTAAAATTCGAATGAAAAATTAACAATTTTAATTAACCTATTAAAATCTATTAAAAGATAAAAATTTTAATTAAAATAACCTTCCAGGAGGTATTTCATAAAAACAGGAAGTGGCAGTTTACTACGTAAAACGAATGCATTCACTGGGTAAAGGATGTTCAATACGTGTTCAAATTTATTGAGATTATTGTTTAGCTAGACTTTATTCCGTAGGATTTGCTGTAAACTCGTAAAAATCCACGGTCTACCAATCCTATAGAAAACTGCAGGTGACTCGCGATATATTTAACCGCGAAAACGCTATGAAACAAGAAATACCAGTTCTACATTTTGCTCATGCGTCGCACAGATATCCGGAAAGTAGAACGAATGCCAAGGGTAGCGAACGGATCCTATTTATTCCTGAATTTCACCAAAAATAAATGTTTCGCTGTAGAGTGACCGTACGACTGATTCGGGAACTTGTAGCGAGTCAGTCCAGCTCGACAAGATGGCGAACGCTGTCACGAGAGTGGTATTGCGCTGCGAGGAAGCACAAGAAAACGAGAGTCTTGGTAAATTGTTTTATCGAAACAATTTCAAAAATCTGTTGTCCGTGTCACCGATACTCGATTCTCCGTTGAATTTCATTCGAACTCTGTTCAAATTAGTCATTACCCGTGCATTTAGCTCGATGCAGTTCGTGACCTAGTTCTAGCTGCTACAGGTGTATCGCGGGTTTTATAAAAAAGGGGCATGGTTCACGACACGCTATACAACATATTATTTATCATTTCTATTCCACGCTACGGACACAATTCGAATGCAACAATGTCCGGAACAATGCTTTGAAAATTTAATAACGCGGTTGTTATTCGCATTGATACACTGACCTAGTTCGACAACTGATCAGTCAACAGCACGATGTATTGTTTCCTGTGCAACATTACATTCTTCTATAAAGATATTTCTATTTATGTCGAAACGAAGAACAATAATTGCATAACAATTACAACATTTTTTTCGAATAATGTTTCAGATCTATCAGAATGCCAGTTGATGCAAGTACCTGATGCAGTTTATCATTTAATGAGACACACGGAATTGAAAAGATGCGATCTTTCTGGAAATGTGATAACAAAGATTCCGCCGAAATTCGCTGTAAAATTTTCCCTGATCACAGGTGAGTTCCATGCATGAGTCATAGCATTGTCGAACAGCATTGTGTTTGTACTACTTTAACAATTGTTCTACCGCTTCTTTAATACTCTGTGTGTTTTTTCAAGCAGCAAAGTTTCTCTGTAAACGAAATTCAAATGGGTGAATTGTTTCTAGAACTGAATCTGAGTCACAATCAAATGAGTAAGCTGCCAGAGGAGCTTTCCGAACTACAAGCCTTAGAAAGGCTGAATATTTCGCATAATACATTCATTGCTTTACCGCCAGTTACTTGTCGGATACCGCAGTTGAAGTATCTTCATGCCAATAACAACTATATCATCGGTAGGTGTTCAGGAACCTGTTCCTATCGATTCCACGATCGATCTGATGGATCCAATTTCATTTTTCAGACGTGGACGTCGAAAGACTTAGGCACGCTCCCGTTCTGGAATTCATCGATCTTCAAGCGAATCCGTTGACGGCCAGGATGCACGATCTTCTCGGTACCTTGACTCGAATTCGAGTCACACTGACGCCTAGGGAAGTCGAGGAATGGGAGGATCTCACCATCTGAAGCAGACCCATAGCTCAAGGAGAATAATCCACTCTGCCAAAGGGGCCGATCAACCCGCGTGAACGTACTTTGCTTTCGTTCTGTCTTGACTGAAATTGTTCAAGAGTTTTGCAAACGACTCGTTGCACGAGTCAAGAACGAATAGCGACTATTTTGTACAGTATACATATATATACGACTGACCGAGAACGGGCATGGCGATAAGCGGCAAGAATCACATAAAAAGCCAAGCAACAAGCTTCGTTGTCGACCGTACCGCTTGTAAATAGGTACTTTTCTAGAGTATTTAACAGCAGAGGCTTGCCGTGTACCTGGGACTTTTTTCTTCATTGATCTCGCGAATGAACACCGATCGATCGTCACTTCGTTTCTTCTTTTCTACCGTGTGTTTTACTTCTTTTTTCTAGATTTTTAATCGGCCATTCGCTCGTTCAACCGTATACCTCTGTGATCGATGTCACGAAAGATCCGCGAGCCGCCGATCCAACTTACTACCATATTTTTACTAACTTCGATTAAATATTCTATAAATCTAAGATACGTTTTATTATTTTTTATGCGTGGACTTGACATATTTCGACATATATACACATGTGTATATATATCGTGTAAAACGAAATCAATAGGACTGCCAATGCACGGGTTATCGACTGTTAACATCCTCGCCACGAACAATCGTTATTTTATCTATGGAAATGAAAAATGTGAAAAAGTATACATATACGTAAAATTGCGTGAATCAGGGATCACCGTTGATGACGCGAGAATTTTCAGCTTTTCTGTGTTTTACATATGGATATTGCGAAACTGCAACGAGCTTGCATGAACATTTATATTTAATTTATATATATTACGTTTTATATATATAACGTTTATATATATATATATATATGTATAGCTGTGTGTACATGCACAATACACATCAGAATATATTAATTTGTATTTCCGATCTAGTCAATTGTCCGCGAAATGTTGCAATATACTTTTAAGAAATATAGACCACGACTTGATTCCTTCGACCTTCACTTCTTCAACAACGTTTCGCATAAGATTCGATGAAGTTAGGAGAGGCAGGAGGTTGGACTTGCACGGTAATCATTAGACTGCTGATCTTTACAGACAATTGAAATGTGTCCGCAACGATTGCAAGAAACAAGATCCACATGGAAGTTGATTTTCAAGGCACGCATAAAATCCGCAGTCTAGTAACCACACGAAATACGTTCGAACGCGCTACGTTGGTTTAGTACCTATATTTTTCTCAATATTAATAATAATAATTAATAATAATAATTAAACGTATGAGTCACAGAGTTAATTATCTACAATACTTGATCATGAATATAAAATCACAAAATATACATAGAATGGACGCGGTTTAATTGTAAGAATTAAGGTAGACGTTACGGACTTTCTTTTAATTCCATTTGTCGTTCTATCGTAAACGATTCTCTTTTTCACTTTCACAAAGTGATTATGCGGACGCGATGCCAGGGATTGTTATGTTAGAGCGAAAAATACTTCTCGGCCAGACTTTCCAGACGCAAGCATTTTGCAGCGAAACTACGCGACGAATATCAAAGAAAAACGGAGAAGAGAAACAGAAGAAGATTGCGAAAGTCTTGCCAATGTTTTGCTCAGTCAATCCCTCGACACGACATGCGACTCAAGACTTAACAATAAGATTGCGTACGTCGGAGCGACACAAGTAATAGCTATTGAACTGGCAGCAGCTGCGGCAGAGGAGAGAGCCACTGATCTCTTTTTCACGTTTACTCTGTTTTACACTTGCGTACACTTGCATATCTTGTATACCGAAGCTACATTCTTTTTTTAATGAGTGATTATAGTACTATATATATATTTATATATATATACGTGTATGTAAATATATATATATAAATATATATCTAATTATATATACATAGACATATTTTTGATACGCGAGAATATATACGACTACACGACTCCGATACATCGCAATCGAATCTAGGACGAATCTAGGCTGTGTAACGGCGCACGGTTGAGCTCTCCCTCGAAACAAACGGAAACGATGGAGTTTCTGGCGAAGGCGAAGAAGAACTATGGAGGGGAGAGGAGTGTTTGTTCGGAAAACGCCATCGTTTCGCGCGTTGTCCCTGTCGACGAAGGGAGACCCAACGGCTCGCAGAATACATCGAATCTGGCACTCACACGTGTACCACTCGCTCCCGTTCTTCCTCCCATATCCCTTTGCAGTATGTACAGAAATATATCCTAACTAAATTCACATTCAGGCAACATCGTAGAAACAAAACTCGTTTGCCGAGACCGCTCGTCGGGGTCTACTTGCTGTACAGAGCACCACCTAATCACCCTCATCTTGAGCTTAAAAACGAAGACGTCGATTAATAAACTAATACAACAATAGAAGACGATAACGACTCAACAGAATTGCAAAGTAGTCGGATTCGCTATCGTCGGCGGAGACAAGAAACGTTAACGTGTTGTATACGAGTATACTTTCTTTCTCACCTGTCAACCGTGGAAGACGAGTTCGCTCGTCCTTTGTACTTGAACGCGCGTATCTTTCGATTCGGTTTCGCGGCTTATCGTATATTCGCCGAGAGAGATACGCGCGCGTGTCGCGATGAACAACTAGAACACGGAGATCGTTCTTGTTCGACGCTACTGAAAGAATATCGGCCCGGTTAACAGGTGTTGCGGGTATATGTTCACGCGCGAACAAAAGTCATAGTTAAAAGCGCTACCAGGTTTCTTGGTCGTCGGCGGAGATAGTGCGTGAATCGTCCATGAGTCGCCTGCTTCACAATCGAGTCGATATACAAGGGAAACAAGGTAGAGAAAAATTCGTGCAGTTACACAACGATCGCACAATATTTGTTGTTCTGTGTATGGTATAGTCGACACGCGTGTATAGGCGGAGCGCGTTATTTACGTGTAATATGAAAAGTATGTTACTTTCGTTCCAGCAGTGTGTTCGCTAATTGTTCGGCTGTGCACGACCAAAAGTACAGAGGCACAATTTCCAAGGCTGGTCAAGCGTGATCAGGGGTGTGCTTCTCTTCGCAGAAAACGGTACCGTACTTCAGAAGTGTCCGATGCGTAGGCGACCGATTTCTCTATCCGGTCGGATCTTGATCATCCTCGGTTCAGGATTCATCGAGCCGAGGTTCGTTAACCAGCTTCGGGACTCGTTCTCTCCTTTTGCTTTTCCGTCCTCCTTTTCGTTTCTTCCTGCCTCGTTTCTCGTTCGATTAACGACACGGAGAACGGAGGAACCGTGTTGGACGTAATTGACTAAACGTTTCGCACACGATCGATCTTACCGGGCAAGCCGGTCCCGTTGGCACATCATCGGAATCTTTGCTCGCTCGCCGAACGCACGGGAATCGTACGGTAACGCTTAGGCCCACTATTAGCAGTGTTTTCCTGGAATCCCCATGTGCCGATCAATCAGCACAAGACCCTCCAGCCGGGAAATCTCGCAAGGTAGCTATTATTCGTCGTTCAATGTACCGTACTGAGCCAAAATAGCGTTTACAGACCCTCGCGTCTCCTTTCGCGCGACTCGCCGCTCGCTTCGTAATCGTTTAACGTCCTAGAAGTAGCGGCTAAGTGTTAAACATGTGGCACTCGATGTAAGATGTAGGCACGAAGCCCTCGATCGGCTGCGAGATGCGTCGGACTCGGGTCCAGCCATCCCCCTGGTCCAATTCGATCATGTACAATTCTTCACCGTCGTACATCGGTATAGATCCCTCGCTGGTAGCTAAAGACACAAATTCCAGATTTAAACGCTTGTCGCTTTTTTACTCAACTTAATAGGCCCCTCGTGGTAAAAATAAATCAAGATCCGTAATCTACGAATCTCGCTGTACTCACCGTCGAAAGCATAGAGCGCTCTACACGTTCCCAATGGCGGTTGAGCATCGATCTCGTCAACGTAATATTCTTCGCCGCCGCTACCAGGAAGAGACGTCCTCGATTCCCCGAGACCAGATTCCGGGCTATTCGTGGAACTGTGCATCAGTACCGTAAAGCGAAAAGCGTGTCTAATTGGTCTAGTTAAAAATTCTGATCTGTGTGCTTAGACTTTAGAATTGCGACAGAGTGGAACAGCGCGAGAAAGAAAGACAGAGAGACGCGGCTGGCAATTATTCTTCCGTTAATAAAATTACAGTGGGGGGAAAAAAGGAAATAGAAGAGAGACAAGAATACACAGCCGGGAGACCCCACTTATTGTTCGAGTAGAAACGAGTTCCTGAGCTTATCGCTATCGACGCTGACGACTAAAAAGCTCACCCGTGGGTGGGTTGCGGTGTGCCCGGGGCGCTTTTCTTGTGTATCGGTTGATTGGCGTTCGCGTTGCCTACGCTGGAGTCGGACGCCGATCTCGAGAGGCTCTCCTCTCCCCCCGAATGGCTGGATCTTCTGGAACTCAACGGCCTGGTCGCGGATCCGTTGCTGGTGGGCTTTCGCGGCGCTTGACTGGGGCTGAAACGATTTCGGCCAGTGAGATTTCGCCGTGTCGAGCGGCCAAGTAGATCGTGAACGCGTTAGAATTCCACCGATAGGAATAGGAACGCGGCCGGCGCGCCGGTCCCGACGAATGGAATTTCTACGGCCTAGAGACTACTTGAAATCTAGCAAGGTCACCTGGACAGACTGACGCCAGCGCGCATCGCTTCCTCGAGATAACCTTGGAACTTTGCCAGCTCGACACCGAGTTTATCCAGCTTGTTGCTCGATTGATTCAGTTGTCCTTCTATGCTCATCGGGTCGCCGAGCGCCGGGTTCTGCTCGTACACGCCCTTCATCTTCATCAGGCCGTCCCTCGCCGCCGTCTCCTGCTGTATCTTCGCCTGGATCTCGTCGAGCCTTTGCTGGAGTCTCTTTTTGCGCTGGTTCGGTGGCAGATCGCTGCAGTCCTCCTTCGCCCCGTCCCCGTATCCAGGCACGTTGTTCTGCAATTGCATCGGTTAAGTATCCGGTCGCTTGCAAAGAGAGATCGAGTCTAATTATCGGCTACGTGTGATTACGATGAGAGAACAAAAGGAGATGGCACGCATGTTTGGTAGTTGATGGTTGATAATTGGCGCAGCGAAAGTTAAAAGCGATACGCGATACAGGGCTACATCCCCCGGATTCGCGTATCGCCGGCGATTAACCCTTTCAGCTCTGAAGCTTTCGGCTTGCAACATGCATACACCGTACACCCGACAATCAGTTTCGCAGCGCAGACACGAACGAGCTCGAACGACCAAAAGGGTTAATTAATTCTACGAATGGCAACGGGGAGAGCGCAGGATCGACGATGTTAGGCGTGGCTGTCACGAGCATACTCAGAGTCGACCAAACTATCGTTAACCTGTTAACGGAGAGAGAGAGAGAGAGAGAGAGAGAGAGAGAGAGAGAGAGAGAGAGAGAGAGAGAGAGAGAGAGTCAACGGTCCCGTTAACTCTGTTGTTTTATCACTGAACTTGCAATTTCATTCGTAAACCAACAAGCTAACCCGAGAGCAACGCCGTCCAATAGTTTCCTTGGGAATCGCTATCAGGAAGAAAATTAGCTCCTTTTAGATATACTAGACTCGCGAGCAGGTATTTAACGATTAACGATCGCAGGCTCGCGCTCGGTTAACAGGCTCGACGAGAGTTTAACTGTACACGGCTGAAGCGTACTCGCGATCGCGGAGGATGCAGAAATCTGGACTGGGAGAGCAAGAGAGTGAGAGAGTGAGAGAGCAGTTCGTGATTCTGACATGGGCCGTCGAACGAAATGCAACGGGCGTGTGGTAAAGAATAAGACAGACCTTTAAAGCTATGCACACCTCGATCAACTTCTGTTGTTCGCATGAAACAAAGTCCAAAAAACGTATCACTTAGCGACAATGGATCGGTAAACGATCTCGAACTCGAGCAAAAACTCAGCGGCAGAGCGGAACTCGCACGATTCACGACGTTCTAGCATATGCTCGCTTCGAATAGATTCTCGGAACCGCGTTTCCGAGTTTCTGCTCGACCGACAAGATACATCTAACGACACGCAATCGCTTGTTGTCACTGTCGCGGTTTCCCGACTATATGCATACGGAAAGGATGCAAAGAGATCGTTACACACTGGCAGGCGGCGAACAAGCGATCCATGGACACACAACACGTACTTACAAAGCGCAATTCGTATCCAAACGCACAGTCCCCGGGAGACGATCGGAAACAAGAGACCACAGGCAGATCGAACCATCCACCGAAATTAATAGAAAGTACAGAAGAATGATAAGTTGTGCGTGTCTCGCAGAGAATCGCGGCCGAAACGGTCCGGCTAGTCCGGATCGTGTGTGAAACGCGGCACGGTGTTGTTCGCAAGGTGCTGGCACGGTGCAGAACGCTGTGGGCGTCGCCGAGAGTAACAGAAAGATCTTTCGGAAAGGTATCGTTCATGCTTCGATAAGGTATGCTGTGCGCGTCGTATCGCAGGCCTGTCGACCGACGGGGATGCAAGTACAAAAAGAGAAACAAAGAGAGGGTGGGATATATCGGTTCGTGCATGTCGTGACTACCCCCTGGTTTCCCGTTCGAACCGTTAGCCGGTCGAGGTTGCGCAGGATATCTCTATCCTGCTCACTCGACTACCTTTAACATTTCTTTTATTCTCGGTAATAGAAAAAGATGTCTTTGAGGGACGATAAGATTTTCTCAAGGTGAATCCAGCGACCCGTAACGTTGCGACACCTTTTTTTATTACCAACGAGTCATTTAACCCCTTGCACTATAACATCACGTGACGAAGAGCTCGAACAGAATCTACTAAATATGTATGCAAACCGAAATAAAATTCTAGTCAGTTTTTTGTCGATATTGTATGCTCATTGGAGTGCAATAGATTTTCTTCTTCTTCTAGGGAGAAGGTCTAATCACTGTAAGCGTAAAATAAGTCATAGTGCAAGGGCTTAAAATGGGCCAACGGGTTAACGGATGAAACGAGACTAAGTGTAGAGTAGATAGTGAACGAATATGCCAGGTTCACAGCGGTGTCGCGGTGGTCTAGGTCGTCCAGGTGCCAGGAGCGAACGGCTTTCAGCGTGTACCTTGTTGCTGCTGAATATGCCGAAGAGGCCGACCCTCTTCTTGATCTTGCCACCGGAAACGGTGCCCTTCGCCGTCAGGTGGTTGTGTATCGGTTGCATCACCGGCTGCGACAACTGACTATTGCTGTCGTAGGTTTTCGCGACGGACAGGTCCTCGAACGGGAAGTCCCCCGGTGGCTGGAACCCGCTCTTGTAGCGCTCGATCACCATCATCGTGTCGTCCTTCTCGTTGATCTCGTTCGCGGCCTTCTCGATGCCGTCCAGACACTGCGCGATTATCGGCGCGACCGCTCGCTCAATCTCCACGGATTTCAGCATGTAGTTCCGCATGTTCTTTATTCTCTTCTCGTCCAGCTCCTGCGAAAGAAGAAAGAGAATGGGAATGGTTCAAATAGGAATGGAGAAACGTAAGAGGGTCTGCTTCAGCAAAAACGGAAAACCGATCCGCGTGGACGGTATATTTTAATCTGTTTGCAAGTGCAACTTTTCTGGGTAGCAGAAGACTGCGGATTTTATGCATTTATCATAAAATTGAGTAGGTATTATTTGAACCTTTTGCACTGGAAGCTTTTTCAACTCCAAAAGCAAAACATACTTTGATATTTCTTTTAGTTTATCAGTATTACTTTTTAGCAATTTCTTAGATGCAAGTACAGTAATATAAAAACTGTTTAATTAATGTCAACTTTTAGTGGGGCCTCAGAGTTAAAGATCCGCAGTCTAGTCATCGTTACCCACGTTGCAAACCTTGTGTTGCAAAGCTTATCAACCTCTCTATTTTTACATTTTCACTTGCTCGATACTGTTTGATCAATTATATTTCTATTGCTAGGCGATGGCCGATAGGTAAGGCATTAAAATCCTGTTAATATAATCCAGATATAATAATATAATCATAATAAAATCCAGATTTGACGATTCCAAGGATGGTAGCACATGGGGCAAGAACGGGATCAAGCTGACAAGTACCTGGAGGTGCTGGAACACCTCTGGCATGGCTGTGTGGTAGTGCAGCGTCTGCATTTCGTTCGTCTTCTGCAGCTGGTTCGCGTACTCCGTTTTCGCCTCCTCGCTTTGCTGCGTTTTCAGCGTCATGTTCATCCTCTGTTTCTCCACCTGGAAAACGGGAATCGTACAGGTTAGCGGGGTCGATCCTTTTGGGGAGGGCGGGGTCGAAGGGTCGAAGGGTCGAAAGAAAAAGAGGGTGGGCGAAGCGGCAATCGATCGACGTACTTCCGCTCTGGATAGATGCAGATCAGCGTCCGCCCTCTGGTAGTTCTCGACGGACCTCTCCGCCTCGCGGAACGCCTTCTCGTAGGCCTTCCTGGCCCGCTCCAGATTGCCGATCTGTCCGGCGAGGGTCGCCATCAGCCTGGCGCCCTCCTGCAGGTGCTTCTTTCTGTCCTCCTTGAAGTCCTTGACCAGGATGTTCAGCTCCCTGAGCACGTTCGCCTGCAGGTTCTCGGCGATCACCTCCCGCTGACCCGCCTGATCGTTCACCTCGTTCAGCTCCAGCTTGAACGCCCGGCACGGGCTGTACCTGCGCGAACAATACGGATTTCGCGAACCTCGTTACGTCGATCTGTCGACCTCGTCGCTCGTCGATCCAACGGCTCGAACAGGTACACGAAAAAACGGACAGAGTCGCGGAAACGGGGGAGTCCGAGGTTAGGGGCGGGAGGATCGATCACGCCACCCACGCGAATCCCGATGACGCACGAGACCAAACGAGAGACGAAACGGGAAGAAGGCTGGTCCGCGGAAAACGAGCCCGTAGGCGCGAATCGAGCGAGTTACTGAACTTATAAAGCGACCCCGCCCACGTACACAGATAACAGATTAGCTACCGTTCTATGTTTTATACCGCTCCGTCAGCGGAATGCTAAACACGTGGGAGAGCCGGGGAACCAAACATCTTTCGCGCTACTCTTTATTACCCATCAGATTATTATCCGTATTAGCATGGCCCGGAGGCCTTTTCGAACGGACGTAAAATTTCAATATTTGTTGTGTTCTGTTCGCTTCGGATTTTCTGTCTTAAGTTTTCTTTGGAAAAGATTGGTAGGGGTTAAATGTTGAAGCGGCAGAGGACTATCGTTCTATCGATTTTCGTGGACCTTGACAGGCCCTAAAATTCTCGAAGGGCGTAGGCAGGGTGGCCGAGTGTGCCGGTCGGACGATAGAAGCGTGTTCGAGCCGCATTTTACCGTTCCACCGTTTTACCGTTCACAGAGGGAAATCCGGTGCAACCGGGTATCAATCTTGGACAAGGGGGAACGAATATCGAGGATCGACCCGAGGAGCGAAAGAAACAACGGTTGCACGGAAAAAGTGGGCTGAATGCCAGCTAGCAGTGAATTCCAGCGGGGAAACGAGCCGTATTCGGCCCGCGAGAGATCGTACGTCTTCGGGATCGAGATCGTCGGATCATTAAAAGGTGATTTACGCATCGCAGTCGTCGGGGAAAAGCAAAACGCCGCGGATGGATTTCGAGAACGGAATTATTTCTCGAGTATCGTCCGCGACGGGCCACATAGATCGCTGCCGAGCCGTGGATCCGGTATTACGCCTTCTCCTAACGTTGGCTCATACTCACTGAGAGTCATCCTCCTCCTTCTTCTTCGGCTGATAGCTCTTCACGAGACGTCTGCAATCAGAAACGGGACGAGATTAGCGTCGCGCATCGACGTTTCACTCCGATCCGGCGTCTTTGTCCTTAGATGGACGACGATCGTTTTCGCGTAATCCCGAGAAAAGTCGAGGACGGTCCGAGAACCCAGATAACGTCTCCTTATCTAGCTTTTGCGGTCCAGAACGGATGGATCACGAGTCGCAACGTCGAGGACAGAAACCGAGAAGCGCGTGGAATTGCGTAGGCTCGCGATCATGCGCACCGAAATACCGTATTCGTCCGCACAGAAATTAGAAAGTCTTTCGATTAGAAATCGCGGATATTTCACGAGGTCAAGCCCATCGACTGTCCGCTAGCAGATCCGGCAAGGTCGAGAAAGGAGGGACGAGTAATTAGGGCTCGAATCATTTGGTCGTTTACTCGTTCGAGTGTGGCAGGGAATAACGGCCCCGTCGACTCATTCTAATTCGAACGACGCCGGGCCGGGACGGGCCTGGCCGGGCCACGAGCGATAAATGTGTGCCGGCTGTTAAGTGCAGTATCATCCGGAAGTTGACGTGTCCTTGATACCAGATCGACCGTACGTCGCCGAGCCTGCGGAGGAAACGGGTCGAACGCGGGACTTGTCAGTTCCCAGAGAGGGGAACACACCATTTCCGATCGACTCGAAAGCTATTTTCGCCTGTTCCCTTTTCTCTTCTTTTCATCTCTCCTCTCCTCTCTTCGCCAGTTGGGTCTGGGTTACCGTCCAAATATCGGATAAGTTATTCTCGGGTCCGCTCGGATTTAGGTCGCGGTCCAAAACCTCGTCGATCCCAGTTGCCACTCGATAACGAGGCATTCCGTCTTATCACGGTAATTACCCGAACACGTTCGTCGAGATTTTAATTGTCTAACTTCTGCAGAAGCGATTTCGTGTCCTCGACGTTTCAGCCGCGTCTTTAACCTATTGCCCCGCGATCTCTTGCACAGCTATACCGATTACGACTTGTTTGCGGTGGATAAACAGGAGAGAAAAACAATGCGTATTTATCTTGTAGACGGCCAAATATCGAGGTAATAACCTTTTTCTTTCGTAAAGAAACGAATTTCTGAATTGCGCAGAAAATTTTCACGGATCCAACACGATATCGCAGTGCAACGATGATAGAATTTCTTGATAAAAGTGTTTTATGAATATTTTGAAGAGCGCATATTTTCCGCGGTCTCGTGGAAGAGGGTAGCCGGGATATTTTGCTCTGAGAAACCGGGCAGGCACGAAACCGTTCGCGATCGAAGGCACGCCGTGTATCCGTATCGGAATGCATTTAATGAAAATCAACGGCACGTCGCCTCTTGTCGTCCCCCGTCGCGTATCGTCGGGGAAAACTGAGACCTGCCGGTGAACGGTACCTCCTGTATTTGCACGATCGACGCGCGAGCATAGCGCAAGCAACGCGCGAGCCTTGTATCGCAGAAATTACGGCGCGTTAAGGCGCAAGGAACGTGCCCGCGATAATTTATATGCAACCACTGCGAACGTGCTCTCGGGATGAATTTGTGTGTGACAAGCACACGAAATATCCCTCCTCCCGTTTACACGCGCGAAACGATTAAGCGTTCGAAACGATCAGATTAAAAACCGTCGCGTTTGCTCTTTTGTAGCCGTTCATTTTTAATCGGCGAGAGCGGACTTTCAGCACACGTTAAGCGTTAACGGATGATTTTTAAAGAATGTACACCTTTGTCTACGTTGCTTCAATCAATTACATTGCCCCTTTTATATTATATTCCTTTTCTTAACTCATTACCCGCCGCAACTCAAAAATACAAAAGGAAATTAAATTAACTGTATCTAACCAACTGGAACTAAAAATTTGCCGTTTTTATTTAAATGTAAAAATTAAAGCCCATTTTTGAGACATTAGCGGAATGTACTATAGTATACTAAGAAAAATAAAATTAAAATTATACAGGGTGTTTGGTAACTGGTGGTACAAGCGAAAAGGGAGTGATTCTACATGAAAGAATAAGTCGAAAATATAGAATAAACATTTTTCGTTTGATGCTTTGTTTTCGAGAAAATCGACTTTGAAGATCTGTCAGGTTTGTGTGCTTTAGTATATGCAGGAAGTAGATTTGGTTGGTCATGATCAGACGCGTCAGACAATTCCTATCGAATAGCATGCGTATTCGCTGCATTTCAAATTCGATTTTCTCGATAACGAATCTTCGAATGAAGAAAAATTTTATTCTATATTTTCGACTTATTCTTTCATGTAGAATCACCCCCTTTTCGCTTGTACCACCAGTTACCAAACACCCTGTATATTCGTTTTATTCAGTGTCCCAAATATAGGACATTGGCGGACAATGATTTACAAATTGACTGAACATTGACTGAAGAAAAACCGATGTCCCCTGAGCGAGATCTTTGGCAGTTAGTTAACATTATCTTTGGATAATGTTAATTCAAAGATCCGAAAAGACGTGCTTTGACTCTCGATGAATCGAGCATCGATCGTGCAGAGACGTCGATTTTGGAGTCGGTCGAGGTTCGATTCGAGGAAAAATCGGTGGAGGTCGTTTCGCTCGGCCTTCCCTTCGATCTCTTCGATCGCGGCGAGCGATAGCGGCACGGCGAGCAATCCTTCGTCGCGTTGCTGAAAATATCGCAAGATTCGATCCGCGATCGATGCGAGCTCTCGATTCGATCGTTCGGTACCCGCTCGGGACCTCGATTGTGTTCGGATTGATAGAGGAAAACGCGGATGGAAACTGGTAGCCGTGATCCAACGTCGGATCCGCGTACAAACGTTCCTTTGTACGGGGTCCCGACGATCGAGGATCCAGATAATCGGGATTTCTAAAGCCGGCAGTGCCGAGAGCCAGTTACGCGAGATTATTAATTACGAACTCGTCTAGAGTCGCTCGGGAGACTCTTCGGTATTAATAGCCAACGACTAAGTAACTGATAATTGCGATCTCTATTAGCCCGTTAAACGGGAAAGCTGTCCGAGGGACGACGTTTGCTCGTTCACGCGCGCGCGCGGACCCGGTGCAATAGTGCAATTAAAAACCTACAAAAACAACCGGGAACACGATGTAGCTTACATTAACGCGAGTGCCACGGGGACTAACAGGTTAACCGACGTACCCGGCTACCGGCTGTCGGCTGTCGGCTCGAAAACCAGATATCGAGGCGCAACCGAGCCTCAGGTGCTTCAGGTGACCAGAAAGAACGTTCCTTCGTGGTCGCTTCAAAAATTACTGGCTGAATTTTTACCAGCTCGCGAGTCCGCCCTGTACATATCTTAAAAAAAGACCAGTACTCGCGACGTTATCGCCAATAGAAAGTAAACATGGACCGATTATAAATCAAACTTGATCTACGAGCCAGTTCAAATCGCTCCGTTTTCTCTACAAAAAAGCCGGTTCGCGAATCGAGCCACCTTGTATCTTGAAAAAGCCGAGTACTCGCGACGTTATCGGTAATAGAAATTAACCATGAATCGATTATAAATCAGCTAGAACGCGGACGGATACGAGCAAAGAGTTCGAAGCAAGCAGTGGCGGCTCGGGTACAGATAATTGATCGTGATTTCCACTTGATATTACAAATAACATTTAATCCTTAACGGTCCCGGAAGTATTTCAAGTTTACTTCCCGTCAGATCGAAGCTATTTTTCATACGAAGAGAAAATGTGGACTCAACATTTTTCTATCAAGTATACAAAGGAAAATATTTATATTCTAGTGAAAATACATACACTCGAATGCCGACTCTAAGGGCCACTAAAAATTGCTACACTATTATTTAAAACAATTTTTTGGTATCTAAGAAATTCATAAAAATGTTAATGTTGTAAGTACCAGTAATAGACGGCATATGCATAGAAGGAAATAAATTATGGACATATTCTAGGTTAGAAGAAGTGATTTTAAAACAGCTTCGAGTGCAAAGGGTTGATACAATAAAAATGCGCTTCACAGTTCCAGTGACGTGTTTGACTGTTGTGCGCACGCGCAAGCTGAAATTTTAGCTGCGAGCCGTCGCTGGAAGCGATTAAAAAAAATAATAAGGTAAAATAGAACGTCAGCGAGACCGGTGTGCCGTAAAGGGTTAACGCGCGAGACGTAAACGTAGGATCGAGTGTTTCGAGACACCCGTTGCAACAAACGTGTGCAACAGTAGACGGCATTCACGGAACAAACAAGGGGGCCCTTTAATACAATATTACCCGCTGCATCTTGTGTCCGTGAACTCGTAGGGTGCGTGAGACGCGCTCGTTATACAGGATGTCCCATTGAAATCGTTAACCTCGGCTACTCGGGCCTTTGTTAATTTATGGAAAAAAAAGGGAAAAGAAGACACGGACACGGGCGAGGCAAAACGAGGCAAGACCCACCGCCATGCACCATGGTACAATCGGGTACGAGCCTCTGTTACATCGTCAACCTTGGTACAGGTGCGATCAACGTAGACGACAGAAAGCTTCTCGCTCCTGGGAGAGCTTCTTACCTGAGCTTCGCGGCGTACTCCACTTCGATGGCGCATCTGTCGCGAATAAAATGCCCGTACCGTTCGAGGAACTCTATCCCTTTTTGCGTGTGCTGGGATAGATTCTCGAATTGGTCCTGGAACAGAGAGAAACGGACCGAATCACATGGCTGGAATTGTCTGGCTTCCGTTGAACAAATTCACGGTGAACCTTAAACGATGAACGGTGAACGACCATCACCTTTGCATGTACCTTTCGCTTACAACCGAATTTCAACCCTTTGCACTCGAAGAATATTTTCCTTCCATACATCTTTCTAAATAAATAAATATTATATCTTTCTAAATTTTAACTTCCGACCTAGAATATTTTCCTTCTATATATCTTTTTCCATGCTATACATACGAAAATCGTGTAATTTACTCGTACAATACTGAATAATGTAAAAAATATTTTGAATAATGATACAGCAATTTTTAGTAGCGCCTTACCATTCGAGTGCAAAGGGCTAACCGATCGCAAAAATTGCGATTTCTATAAAGTCTAATTGAATTCGATCTGATTTGTACTAATTCGAATTAATCGCGTCTGTAAGAGGGTCAACTGTACCATAAATTCTCCGCGGATCCAACAGAGGGTGACTTTAATATTGATTATGCTTGGAGCGTAAAGCGAAAGATCCATCTGGTGGTGAAATTTCTCATGGTTAATGTTTTCCGAAGATCGTTGCCGATCCCGAAACGAGTTCGAGCGTTCGTTCAACCGAAGTTATCATTCAATTTCGATAGTAAGCAAAATGAAGATCCAAGCTTCGTTGGAATTGTGCGCTGGATGTTTGCCGTCAGATAAAATGATTTACTCGCCGCGTCGTCTTGTCGGTTGCGCAGCGGCGACCGACTCTCGTCGACGCAAACAAAGTCTGCGGTTTCTTTTCGCTCGCTGGAAAATGGAACGTACAAACGTTGTGTCAACGTCGGATCAACAACGTGTCCGTCGTTCCCGATTAGCCGTTCTCTCTGGATCGATGAACCGGAGCTGCGAACGCGGTTTACGACTCGAATCGTCGACGGAACGAATCCGAGAGAGAGAGCGAGAGAAACGATTATTCGCGGTGCTCGGAGAAAGAGACAGTCTCGAAAGGTAGGGGGGGGGGTCTAAAGTTTGCGGACGAGCGGCACGGCAAGTGGTCAAAAGTAAACTGTCCGGAGAGAGAGAGAGAGAAAGAGGTTCGTTCACCTATCGTTCCCGAATTCTCCTTTCCCCCGAATCGCGGCGAGTTTTAATGGCGAGTTGTCCTGAAATCTCGCCGGAGAGGGACACAAAAAGTTATCGAAGACGCTCGGAGACATTTCTCTGCGCCAGGTAGAAGAGCAGGGGGGGGGGGTAGGGAAAAAGGAGAAAGAAACCGAGTTAGGTCCAAGCGAGCACTCTGCAGCGCAGTGGCACGATACTACTCTCGAGAGTCCGCCCTCTACCTGGGACAATGAGGGTTTCGCAAGCCAGGCTGCAGAAAGGTGGAAAGATTTCTGGCCGTTTAGCGGCTCGCTACGAAAAGTGAAACTGGACGCTGCCTTTCCGTTGGCGCAACGCAACGCAACGCAACGCAGCGCAACGTGCGCGCTAACTAGCCGGTCAGCTCGAACAGAAAGACAGCACTATTTATCGAGCGTATGAATCGCACACCGCCCGGTACGTTGCACGCCGCCAGCCTCGCTCTTGCTTCTGCCAACCAATTTCCCCATTCAGATTTCGACCTGGCTCTAGCCGTGAATGGAGCAATTGCGCGCGCTCGCGCAGCGCTTCTAAATCGACCGTCCGATTCACGAGATTATCGGTCGTGCACCGTTCCGAGCTTATCGAGCAACTTCCCGCGCGATCACCTTCCCCTCTCTTCCTTCGTCGATAAAGTACCGTTACTCGTGGATATACGGGCCACCCTTTACGGAATTTCTGAAGCTTTATCACAACGTTACCACAAAAATAAATAAATAAATAAATAACGAGGATGTGAGAATCCAAGGACAGACTGTTGGGGGCCAAGGAATTGAAACGCTAAGGAAAATAAGGAGAAGAGAGGTGATTTTCCTTAACCCTTATGTGGGGAACCAAACTGTTCACGGTTGTTGAAGCGTTATTATTTAATATGTTTTGCATCAATTTTAATTCCGTAACCATAAATCGACAGAGAACCTTCTAAATAATGGGGATCTAGGCCGATTTTGCGATATCTTCATAAAAACATAACAAATTATTAGAGAAAAAAATAGAAATGGGTACCCGAGTACCCGGTTGCCCACATAAGGGTTAAACTGAGAGGTGGTTTCACTGCGTTTCCCTTCACCCATTTGCATCACTAGCGTATATATACGCTCACCTTTGTTGGTCACTATCAGTATTTGTTACCTAAAAAATAGAAATGAAGGGTGTTGTTGGAGATGAAAATAGTAATTCTGATTTTTTATTATAATGCTAAAATATAAATACTTCACTTGTAGTAATTTTTGTACTTAAATATAATAAAAAGAAGGTTTGGTGATAAAGGCAAATATTTCCTTATGATGCAAATGGGTTAAAAATTGGCACGAACTTTCCGGACAACCCAATAATAAGTAGACTGCGGATCTTTATGCAAAATAAAAAATATTTATATTTATTGCAAGACACAGGAGTGAAATAAAAATTTCTTTCTCCTTTTACTTATTTTATTAAGCTAAAACCAAATACGTTGGCGCCCTTAAATCTTTTTAATATGTCCACTACTTTGAATTAAGTCTAAGACGCGTCTGCGTCTGTAGATGCACTTAGTATGGACAGTATGGGTGAGATAGGAAGTGCAACGTATCGGTAGTATGCGGTAACAGGATAACTGGAAGCCAGTTCGAAACCGAGAGGCAACTATGTAACAAATGAAATAAAAACGTTACACAGAAAAAATAAAACCTAAAGAGAACGGTAGCATACCTGTAGGGGCGAGAAACTCTTAGACGTATCGGGTTTAATATGTTTTATTTATTTTCACGGCGCGTGTTCGACGGCGAGATTTTGACTGACTCCTCTCGGTCGATCCCGTCCTCTTATACTCATTCGTTCATACATTGTATGGCGGTGTCGGCAGATTACCAAAGGGCGTCTTTGGCGACCGCCGCGTTCCGCCGGAATCGGCGGTTCTTTTGGCCGGCAACTACAATATCGCCCGTTGCCGCCACGGTTTGTCGATCGCACACGCGCGTATCCCTACAACTCGGCCATCCTGACCTTTTAATCGTCCCGATTAAACTAATACATCTTAAACTACTTATGACTACCGGAGCTATTTATACTATATACCTAATACTAGTAACACATAAATCTTACAATAATCGTATAAAATGATGGGTCTTTGGTACGGATGTTTAATTGGATAGCCAGGGACGCATATTGCACGCAGCCCACGTCCCCTGATACGGTACTTGGGTCACCTGGAATCCTTCGATATCTTCGACAATATATCGGTCGTTTCGCAAAACGCGTGCCACCTCGTACGGCCCCTTAAATTTCGGTACCAGCTTGGTGCAGTCACTGGAATTTACAAAATTTGATATCATCACCTTATCCCCGACTTGGTACTGTAAGGCTGGTTTACGCTTTTTATCGTACAACTTTTTATTGGCGTTAAAACTTTGGCGTATTCGTGAAGCCGCTTTCTCACGTGTCTTGTTTAAATTTCGCTCAGTTCTTAAAACTCCGGAAGACTCGAGAATATTTCTGACGGTGTCGATCGCTTTTCCGCGTTGGGGCACTCCGTACAATAATACGCTGGGAGTTTCACCGGTCGACTTGTTGACAGAATTATTTATGGCGAACTCTACCTCTTCGAGTACTTCGTACCAATGCGCGTTACGTTCGTCGACTAATTTCGATATCATTGGAATGATAGTACGGTTCATTCTTTCCGCTTGGCCATTTGCCTGCGGCATTGCGGTTGCGATTTTGATGTGTTGTACATCGCGATCTTTCAAAAAATGTTCGAACTCGTGCGCGGTAAAACAGCTGCCTCTATCTGACACAATGCGTAATGGTCTACTGTAGGTCGCGAAATGGTGTTTTAAGCACTTAATTACCTCGGCGGTACCCGTGCTTTTTGTGGGGTATATTTTTGTGTATTTTGTAAAGCCATCTACTACTAAAAAAATGTAACGGTACTTTAGAGACTGTTTCTTTGACATAGGTCCTAGGTGATCAATGTGCAGTGTAGAAAACGGTTTATTGTCTTTCGGTATTTCGTGCAACATGCCCTCTTGCCGTCCGGACTTCGGTGAAAATGCTATGCACTTTAAACAATTCTTAACATGCTTCATAACTTTTTCCCTCATGTTAGGGAACCAGTAGCTATTCATAATGTTTGTTATTGTTTTCTCTGGTCCGACATGCCCTAGCTCATTATGGTATTGATGCATTATACTGCTTTCTAACGTTGCCGGAACAAAAAATAAAGCGCGATCGTCAATCTTGCGGTAAACCGACCCATTTATCATTTCGAAAAGTTTGTCTTCAGATTTTTCTAACTTCTGACGTATTTTCTGAATTTGTTCGTCCTGTTGTTGGCATAAGGCTAAATTTCTGTCTAAAGTGTTATCCTGCAGTACTAGAACCTGCCTACTTAATGCATCGACGTGCTTCATTCTTGTTCCCGCTCTATGTTCAAGTTTGTAATCATAGTCTTGCAATTCTAATGCCCACCGTGCGATTCTAGGGTTTGTTTCTTTTTTGTTAAGCGTTAGGCTAAGCGCCTGACAATCCGTGACTACTTTGAACGGCACTCCGCATAGGTACGGACGGAATCGGCGCAGTGCGTAGATTATAGCGAGTGTCTCTAGCTCGAAACTATGATATTTGGATTCGGTGTCCGTGGTGCGCTTTGAAAAATAGAAAATCGGGTGGAACTTTTGGTCGGCCTTCTTCTGTAACAGAATAGCGCCGAAACCTATCGCACTGGCATCGCAATGTAATTCCGTTTCGTCGCGCGGACAGTAAATTCCCAGAATGGGTGCCTGTACTAGGCATTCTTTTAACGCGTCGAACGCTTCCTTTTCCTTGGGACCAAATTTAAATTTACATTTTTCCTTGATTAGGTCATACAGAGGCTTGGCTATGATTGAAAAGCCCTCTATAAACTTTCTGAAATACGAAGAGAGGCCTAGAAAACTTTGCACTTCGCGTACGTTACGCGGAACTGGGAATTTTTGTACATTCTCGATACCGCGTTCGGTGGGTCTGATGCCGTCGCTCGTTACCCTATATCCCAAGTATTCAATTTCTGTTTCCAAGAATTTACATTTGTCCATGCGTAGTTCCAACTTATTTGCGACGCATAGTTGGAAAACCTTTCTTAAGATTTCTAGGTGGTGTTCGATCGTTACCGATGCAATTAAAAAATCGTCTAGATATACCGACACGTCCCCGCTGTTAATTAGATTTTTGAATATCCCTGTCACGTATCTTTGGAATCTTAGGGGACCCCCTTTTAAACCAAACGGCATTTTGGTACATTCATATTGTCCGAACGGCGTAACGAACGAAGTATATTTGACCGAATCCTCGTGCATTCTGATATGAAAGAATCCGTCTCTCAGATCTAGCGATGAGAAGTATTTTTTACCTTGTAATAGGTCTAGCTGATCTTCTATTAAGGGCAACGGAAAATTATCGCGTACCGTTACTTTATTTAGTACTCGGAAATCTATACACATTCGGGTTTCCCCGTTTTTCTTTTTCGTTAAGACAATCGGTGACGCGTATTCGGATGTACTTTCTCTAATCGCGCCTTTTGCCAACAAGTCGTCCAGAATTTCCCTTAATTTGTCTTTTTCTACAAACGACAATCTACGTGGCGTGAAATGGAATGGTTTGCTGTCGGACAGTCTAAGTTCCAGCACGTTTTCCGTTTGCGGATGTTTCGGACGAGTTGGATTAACATACTCTTCCTCGAATAACCGGTAGAATTTTTCTTTCGTTTCGTATGGTAACGCTCTATTTATCGTGGGACGCGACGCTGATTTACGGGTATCTGATTCTATCTCGATATTCATTATCTCCGAGATCTCTTTGTCTACTGTGAACGAGAGCTTAGCCAATTTTATAAAATCCCGGCCTAAAACTAACGCGCTTCGCATTGTCTCATCCGTCACAACCCGCAGTGATACATCGAGCTCGCGTCGCTGGAAATTTATTTTCGCTTTGATGTCGCCAATAATCGTCAGAGTGCTATCGTTTATCCCGGAAAATCTACCACTTTTCACGGTTTTTGTAACTAAATGTCGCGGAACCTGACCTTGTTTTACAAAACTGATTGGACTACCGGTATCAATTAACGCTCTTACTTCGATTGTTGTTTTGTCTTCGTCCCCCACCGTCAGCTGTACCGTCGGATAGAAATCATCCTCCTCCTCCGCTGTTCGGCTTACAAAGTTCACCTGCCCTTGTGGTGATACTCGTCGCTCGTCGTCTGCTTTCCTAACGCTGCCGTCTCTGCGAGCGATGTCTCGTTCCCTCCTTGGCTGTCTGCATTCCGCCGAAAAATGCCCCATGCCGTTGCAATTGTAGCAGCGGGCCTGCCTGACGTGTTGCGGCCTGAGTGGCTCCCCGGTTCTGCCCATCGGTGTCCACTCTGCGCGATGCCGCGTCTGTCCCGGTCGTCGTGATTCCGGTGATAGCGATATTTCCGCGAATGCTTCCATCAAGTCCTTGGTTTCCCTGAACCGTTGTGCGCGTGCCACTGCACGTAACGTTTCGCTTGGAATCCCGTCCACTAGGTAATCGATGGTTTCATGGGCGGCTATGGGCACCCTGTTACCCAAAATTATTTTTTCGTGGGCGTAATCGGCGAACGATTCGTTGGCCTTCCACGTTCGTCGTTCGAATTCATTCCGCAATACTACGGTGTTAATTCGCTGACCGTACATAGCGAATAACTCCTGCAGCAGTTCCTCCCATGTCAGATCTATGCAATCTTCCCGCGAGTGGAACCATCGGAGCGCCTTTCCTTTTAGCTTCTGACAGATTAGGGCCTTCGCAGCCTGGTCGTCCAATTGGTAATTCCGGATCAGCTTACGCATCTGACTTTCCCAGCCTCTGAATGCATAACTGCTTCCATCGTAGTCGCCGATCATGTCTTTGATTTCGGTCCATTTTAATTCACGGGTACGGGTTGACACTGTACTGCTCGTACGCGGCGTTTCTAAACGTGTGATTTCCAGTTCCCTTCTTAACAACTGTATTTCGCGCTCGGCTAAAACTCTTTCTCGTCGTAACAGGTCCACTTCGGACATTAGAGCACTGTTTTCCGGTTGTTTCTGCGTCTGCATTGTCTCCTGCACCTCGAGGTCAGTGTCGACGGCATCTGAGTACTCCAGGGGAGTTGGTTCCGGAACGCCGGCTTCACGCAATCTGTGGATTAGCTCGACTTTCGTCCCGGTCGTCGGCAACTCTCTTTCGCGTAGCATGTCTTTTAATTCGGCGACAGTATACGAATTCATATTGCACTACAACGCACCGTAAGAAGAGAAAAAAAATGTCAAACTTGAGGTCTATCTCGACACGCGATTCACTTGTACACTATATCCCACTTCTGAATTTTGTAGGGGCGAGAAACTCTTAGACGTATCGGGTTTAATATGTTTTATTTATTTTCACGGCGCGTGTTCGACGGCGAGATTTTGACTGACTCCTCTCGGTCGATCCCGTCCTCTTATACTCATTCGTTCATACATTGTATGGCGGTGTCGGCAGATTACCAAAGGGCGTCTTTGGCGACCGCCGCGTTCCGCCGGAATCGGCGGTTCTTTTGGCCGGCAACTACAATATCGCCCGTTGCCGCCACGGTTTGTCGATCGCACACGCGCGTATCCCTACATACCCACGGTTATCGCGATGCAACGCTGAAACAGGCCAACAACATTTACGTTTACTCCGTTTATGCAAGCCGCAACCGTTGCCGCATCTCGGAATCATCGCCGTCCTTGGCGACACGAGATTGGCAACGGCCGAAAATAGAAATTATTACTCTGCAAAGTTCACTATTATCGCGGTTTACTTCGATAAACGCATCGTTCGTCTTTCGCATCGATTTATCGCTCCTTCGATTAACAATACGTTGCGAAACTTCTGTCCGCAATTCGCTAAAAAGGATATAAAACTAGAAGAAGAAATTTTCAACATATTAAAAAAGAAAGACGACTCCATCCTAAGAGCAATAGCAGTATTTTTAAAACAATTTAAATATACCCGTTCACACGAGTTCTACCGTGAAGAGAATGAATAGACACGTGTTTGCAGTAAAGAACGTTTATTTCAACTGTTCACGTCGATGAATTGTTTTCGACTTCGATTGTTTTCTGGAAAGAACGCCGAGAGTGTCTCCGAGGAAATCCCCTAGAACAACTCGCTCCCGAATATTGTGCGGTGGCATCTCTGACACCAATGGAGGATGATTAAAAAAAAAGAAGAATACAAATATTAATTCTTATTTAAATATGTAGATTAATACTAGTACATAAGGACCGTTTTGTATTGGGCAAATAGAGCTCAGGCTCTTTAACGCCATCTTTTAAAGAAAAGAATAAACCATACGATACCAATAATTTTTCCGCGTCTGTTAGAATCCCTAACAAATTCTACGGACGGTACGAATACTTTAGCCGGCAACTATGAAGTTGGCGCGCGGCCATCGCGACAATTGCGCGATAAATAAATAAATAAGACCGGAAAGCTCCTTTAGCTTCGATTCGAGTCTTTATCTGTGTCACGGGGAATTGGGGCATCCAAGTCGGTTCGCTTGTGCGTGTTCGTGTAAAAGCTGTTTCGCTTCGACATGGAGAGTATAGTTTTCTCAAGGTTCTATAGATCAGTTTCGCTTCGCGTCCATAGAAATGATCGAGGAAAGTCGGTGTTAGGGGGATTGTTCGTCGCCACCCTTGGTTACCCAGCGGCTAGGAATTGGTTTAGCCACCGGTGCGAAATCCTCCCCGCTGTTTCGAGAGGGTCTCGGATGACCGGGGAGCGGCTTCGCGACAATCCGAGCCGATCAATCGCGGAAGCCCGATTCGTTCGCGGCAGGGTGGAGGAGGAGAGCAATGAAGCAGAGGCGCGAATCGTCTACGGTTACCCGGGGACCTCGAACCCTCTTCTTCCGGGTAGTTTTTCGTGGTGGCGCCGGTTCCCTACCGAGAAATCTCTGGGAACCGAACGGAATAGCAACACTCTCTGTCGCCCGTTACGTCTCGGAATGCGAGTTTTATCGTTCAAGGACGACCCCGTGTGTTTCAACATTTACGCGAGCCCGATGCCGTGGCCTAAGGACAAATCGAGCTCCACGTTCCTGCGTTCAGACAGGGAAAAAGAGAGGGACTGGCGACGGAGAATTAACTCGAGAGCGAGCGAGAGAAAAGGAGAAAAAGAGAGAGAAAGAAAGTGTTTGCACGTGTGTATGTGTGTGTTTCTCTGCGAGGGAAAAGGAGAGGGACAAGTCGATCGAGTCTCGCCTGGACTGGCATTCGAAACGCGTTACTTTCATTTCCAACGAGTAGCCATTCAAGGGCCACGAGCCGATTGTGGGACCCAGCAGATGCGTGTGTATGTACCCCCGCTCCATCGCTTGCCCTGCCTTACCGGAGTGCTCCCCGGTCTGGCCAGGTGCAAAATAAAAAAAAAAAATAGGATCGGGATCTCACGAGGTATCGATGTCACGCGACCAGGATATGTCTGCGACCGCTCCCGCTCGAGCTCTCGCGCTCGAGACTCGAGACTCGCCGCGACCTCCCCCTCTGCACGCATTAAAATAATTGGACTTTAATTAGAAACGTGACGGCGAACCGCGGCAAAACAGCTCCGAACCACCGAGACCAAACTCGACGAGCGTCGAGCTCAACCCTTCCGTCGACACCCGACATTCTCGTCGACGTTCGACGACATTTCTGACCGTTTGTCGACAAACATATTACAGCAATTGGATAAGTAAACTGGAAACGGACCCTACAGTCGAGTCGGAAAGTTGACGCTTAACACTTTGATCGCCAAACAAGAAAGCTTAAAAATTCCATGAAATCAAAGTAAGCTATTTAGTAAAATAGAAATTGAAAGAAATTAAATGTATGATATTGTGTGGTTCTCCAACTTTCTTGTATTTTACAGATCCTAATCTTTGGTACAATGAATATATTAACGTAAAAATTCATCGCACACCGATGGCATGTCAGTCAACGTGTTAAATAATGTGCTACCCACGTTTTTAGCAATATTTTACAAACATTATATACCCAAAGAAGTAAATTTGCTGAGAATCTTAATAGTTTTAAATTAAACAGATTGGAGGCCGTCATTTCGACTGGTCCCGTGAACCTAGCGTTAACTCCTTGCACTACGATTTATTTTACAATTCCAGTGATTAGAGTAATTTCCTAAAAAAAAGGAGAAAATTTATATCTATATGATCTTCAGTAGCTTTAACATTAACAACGCCAAAATAGAATTTGTCAAGTGCCAAACATCAACCAGCCAGAGATTCTCACAAAATCAGAGAAATTCATTTTTATTATATCCAATTAAGGTAAAGGCACCAGTAGTTGACCACCATGTACCAGTAGTTAACAATTTTTTAGAAAAACATAAAAACTAAGGTTTGAAATGTTCTTATTGTTTTGAAATTTAAAGAACAGACGGCACGGCATCCGAGGTTCACTTTCATCAAAAGTGCGCTTATAAAAACCTTATTTTTTATGTTTTTTTATAAAATGGTCGACTACTGGTGCCTTTACCTTAAACCGAATTTTTATTGGAGTATTTCAAATTCAAAAGGGTTAAGACAGATCCCCTATGATAAACCCAGTCAAAAATCAGTGTCGGTCATATGTCACTGACGTGGCAGTTAACGTGTTGATACCATACATATTTATTAGACTCTGTACACAATCTTCATCACCACTATGACTCGATATTATAGGGCAAGGGGTTAACGATTGGTGTAGGCAGTAAAATAAATATGACACATCCTTAATCTTTAATAATGATGATACATGTGTTGCCAACATATTCATCAATCGTTAACTTTCCCACTCTACTGTATAAGGAAACCAGTTTACGAAAGTTTTTCTCGTCCGTCGATCGCTATAAAACAACGTTTAGAAACGGTCGATCGTTCTTAGCTCGGCGTGTCGACTCTAACAAAGCTACACCTGCTCGTTCGCATTTTTTCCAGCGAAAAAGAACGGAGATTTAGCTCGTACGAGGCGGCAAGCGACCTTTCGAACGGTGCACCAGCAGCCTCGAGGAACGATGACTAACGAAAGCGACGATAAAAGGACAACGTCGGCGAACGATACGTACGCTGGTATACGGTGGTACACGGCGATACGGAGAGAAGCCAGAGATCTCGCGACATTGATCCTGGTTAACCTCGTTTTGCGTTCGCAAATGGAAAATAATCGGTGCAACGGAAAACATGATACTCCCGCGAACGACCAGAGGTATACCTACACGCGATACGATCCTCTCCGTGTATACTCTGTAGACCGATACGCGGGGGCAAGGGTTTCGATCGGGTATCCGTGTGCCGAGGAGGCGAGCGAGATATCGCGAATCCACGAAATCGTTCGGTGGCTGAACGGAAAAGGCAATTTTTCCATCGGCACACACCGCTTTCTCATTGTGATAACCGAGCAATTTGCGACCGAATGTCGGAGAACTGGTAGCGCAGGTGAATACGTACAGTTCTTCGACTTTCAAACCACCGTTCAAGTAGCCAACAGGAAAACCTGTTGTCGCAGTTTCTACGCAGCTCTATCACCGGCAGCCGATTTTATTTTCACGCGGGCTAATTATTCGATCGTTCTGTCGGAGAAAATACGGATATTACGTGAAACGGCTTGTCCCGCCGTCGCTAGAGATACCTGGCCGACAGGTTCGCGTTCTTTATCGGTGAAAATATTCCGATCGGATAGAATTCGGCCGTCTACGAGTTATGGTTGTTATCTGCTGCAGTTTAGATGATGTATCGTTCGTTACGGTTGTCGTTGCAATTTCTATCACGGATCCGGAAAGATGGCAAACTGTCCTTGATAATGACGGAGATTATAAATTAAGAAACAAAAACCTGAATGTACTACAAAGTTTGTTTTAGATTTCAAAATAATTACTTAGGGGACCCCCTAGTATTTCCGAGCAGTCTAGACTCCGTCTCGATCGAAAAAGCATTGTTGGCAGGGCAATTCGATTATCAGTCGGTAGGGAGCGGAATGGAATTATAGTCGATTATCTGGAATCGATTTCCACAGGCGGCCACGATGAATCGGCCGAGCGCATGACTTTCCCCCTCGGTCTCGGTGTCTCGGAGCAACCCTACAGCCACGTTACACGTTACACGTTACACGCTACACGCGCGTTTTCTGTGCCGCTACCGTTGGCCGCAGCCGCAGGTCGATAGATGGAAAACGCGCGCCGCTCCCTTCCTTCCCTGTCCCTATGACTCAGCCGCCTGGCCGACCTTTTTCAAAGAGGTGCACTTGCACGCCGACCTAACCTTGCCTCTGACAGACTATTCAGGTTAGACGGTGGACCCGGACTGATAAGTTTCGGTCTCCCATTGTGCGTGACACAGGGAGGACATACACCGCCTCTCTCGTGCCGCGACGCACCTGCCAACCTTCCTCTCGCTTTTACCTTGCCCGACCCGAGGCCCGAAGACAATATGCGACACTCCACTCGAGACGTTCGGACAAACTCTTCTGGTTTCCGAATCTCTCGAGCGGCTCTCTTCGATCGGCAAACGTTTACTCGGGGAGATTCAACATTCTTGTCGGAACAGCAATAATCGCGACATCTATTATGATATATTATAAGTCGTGCGTATTCACGTGACCTTTGCAATGCGTATTTACTACTGTGTACGGAAACGATCCTTCTTCTCTATTCGACTGCCGAGGCGTAAACACGTGTTCAACCTGCGATATTCTTTGTCTTTAATAAAAGTTTCTTTCCACAATACTTCGCGCTGCTCCGTTACAATTCCAACTTCCATCAATTCTCTTCTTGTCTTCCGATTTGTTTGTGCGAATTGAAATCTTTATGACCTGATTTACTTTAACCCATTGACTGCCAACTACGAGATATTTCGTACTGGATGCTGCAAGTTTAGATTGGTTACAAATGGCCGTGGCACCCAGGGCAAGACGCGCTTTTGCGTGGCAGTCAATGGGTTAATGTAATTGTTTCCAAGATGGTGGACCGATAATCATAGAGACGCGATCGTCTGCGAGAGAACAAAACAGGAAACGCTCGAAGGAGAAGTGGATGAACTGGACAGGCGTGAGTCGAATTCGACGGTCGCGATAGCATCGCCGGGCAAATGATAACGACCGGTGCGTCACTGGATGGTCGATAAAGCAATCGGCGAGTGATTCACCGTGCTCGATGTAACGGCCGCTCGGAAGATAGGGAAAATCGCCCGTTGGAACGAACGGTATCGTGGTTATCGGGAAACGTAAACGCAGTCTTGGCCGCAGCCGCGGCAGGAGCGAGTTTCCATGCGCAGGAACACTGCCCTTTGATCGACCGAAAATTACGTCGGGAAAAAGCGGGACAGAGAGTCTCGAGATAGATTGAAGATGAAAAAAGAAAATAAGGTTCGCGAGAGTGGACCGGCACGCTAATTAATTCGACGAGCACCTCGGAAAATCGTTGTTCTCGGTGGCCGAAAGAGAAGGGTGCGGAGACGACCGCCGGGAAAACCGAGCAAGACGAGGGAAACGCCGAGAGAGAGAGAGAGAGAGAGAGAGAGAGAGAGAGAGAGAGTGAGGGAGAAAGGGAGCACCGTGGAAAATCAATAGCCGTGCCGGATATGCGGAATCGCGGGCAGAAGCGAACAGTAAAACATCGGCTGCGAAAATAGTTTGGAAAACGAGAGACACGCGCCTCGCCGCCCGAGGAACTCCCAGCTCGTGTGGACACTCTCTCCTTCTCTCCCTCTCTCTCTCTCTCTCTCGAGCACTCGGGGAACAAGTGTGCATTATGAGTCACGAAATCGCGGTGGGGTGGTTTTCATGTACCCTACGCGCGCCGCCCTATCGATCCTGCGTTTCTCTGCACGTTCGCTCGCACGCCCGTAAGCTCGCACGCGACTTCAAAGCGGAACAGAGAGGACCGCGGAGAGACAGGGACGCGGACAGGGTGACGAGCACCAGACACACACCGGAGAAGGGAAAGGGGAGAGACGGGAACAGAGAGAAAGAAAAGAGTGGGACCCCCAGCAACGTTTTCAGTATCCACATTTGTTTAAACAGCGCCTCCTCTCTGCTTGGAACACTGTTTCTCGCAAACGGGCGAATACCCTCAGCTTTCGAACCGTTTCAGCAATTAACACGTTCCCTGCCACGTGCACAACTTTCGGTACAGGCTGAGACCCATTCCTGCGTCGATTGTCGTCAAATTAGTGGCACTGAACGTCAATTTATTCGTTCTGAAAAGAACGAAATTATTGCCAATGCAGCTATTGTAAATTTCACGGAAAAAAGTCAAGCAAGATCAGAAAGAATTACATTTTTATTCGATAAGAAATTAACAATTCATTAACGTCAACCGCAATAGAGATTTCGATTGATGTGTATACACGTCGAACGCAGTTGTCGGTAGGAACAAATTAATTTCTTTGAAAGTGGTTCTTGAAAGCGATCGAAAGTTCTAATTTGACGCACAGAAGGATCGAGGATAATGATCCGGTGTTAGTATAACCTTGCCAGCTGGTGCGGCAGAATGGACGGAGTCGCAAACCCAGACATAACGCAGTCTGGGTGCGATGTATCCCGATAGAATAGCAGCCTGCATCTTCGTATCGAGTCGATTCGCCGATACGCCCGATTCGGAATCGTGCTCCGATACGGTGCGGACGGAGTCGTTGATACTCGTTAAATATTGACAATGGGCCATCCTCTAGTATTGTACAAATGGGGCGCGGCTGCCAATAACTGGGAAACCCCGTCTTCGTGCTCGCCGACGCGATGCGAGGATGTTCTCTCACCCGCGTGCCCGTGTATCGTTCGGTTTGCCCGTGTATCGTTAAGTTTGCCCGTGTATCGTAAAGTTTTCCCGCGTACGTAGAGCCCATGGAAGGAAACTGAACGGAGATAAGTTTCGCTCGACACGGTCACAAGAAAATAGTAGCCCTACACGATCTATGTCACAGCTCCCAACTGGGCTTAGATCAGAACTGTACTGTATAATTCAATTCCGGAGCGTATCGGCACCTCTCGGAATCACACAAATACTTCACGAGTTCAACAATAACGAACCATACGATTATCGAAGCTCGGCTCGATCCAAAGAAACTCAAAACTGACTTCTAGGAAAATTTCGAGCCCTTTGGATTCGTAGTTGAACGGGCAGAATTCAGTGAACCCTCCTATAACGGGGTACTCTCGCAACGGGGAGGAAGAATTGCTATTTGTACCAAATTTAATTTAATTTTATCCGATTTGTATTAATTCTGAGAAGTTATAACGTAGTTTCCACATAACACGGTAGGAATTAATCGCGTTATAAGAGTTCCGAGCGTATAATGGCCTCGAAAAGGAGTTTCTTTCGACCGACTGCGATTGGTTTTCGCGAACGTGCAACGATACCGGGTTCGCACACCGGCTCACCTCTCCAGCGTTTCACGTGCCTGCTAACGAGTATGTATACCCGGTGCAACACGAGAGCTTGGCTCGGCGCAGCGGTTGCGTTTAATAAGCAGACGAAACGTTGAACCGGCGCTGACGCCGCGACCATGCATATGCACCGGTGCAATAACATACAGCGGTCGCTGTAGCTCTTTAAAAGTATTCGCGCCTTTCGCGGGCCGTAAAATCGAAGCGTTTTCAAACTCGAAACCGCGGGCCGAATTCTGCTAACGAGGAGAAAGTGAAATTCGCGTGAAGAGGGGGGAAAGAGAGCGACAATCGCGTCTCTCCGTACGCGAACGAACCAATGATCGTAAAGAACGGGGAGCCCGTTGACGGATACACAGACATGTACACGGATAAGTTGTCTTTAATGCGACTCGAGACACGGCGAGAATAATCCCTCGAGGGGCACGCTCTTCGCGTTGCATTCGAGTCTCTCGAAAATTGGAAGCTTAACCCCTTCAGAGACGCGTATTTCCCTCACCGGTTGCGTCAAAAGAGTGCGGCGCAGCGACAGACTAAGGGTCGATTCATACTTACCGGCACGCTAGTAAAGCTAGTTTTTGGAACGAAGAGGCAGGAACGACTCCTATCTCCATACCGTTGTAAAAGAGAGATACCGATAGTTTACCTAAGGAGCTGTAGAGCTCGAAAATCTTTTTTTTTGTGCCCCGCACAGCAGGGGGGTCGACCAAACCGGCCGCCGTCAGAAAATAGTCGACGGCCGGCGCCGATCGCCTAACATGGCTTTTGCATAGAATCCGAACCTAGTTGCCACCGGCCGCCGGTAAATATGAATCGACCCTTATGCGCCGCAGTCTAACCGCACTTGCCAAGGGGACAACGTCTTCCTCGAAATCTCTAAATCTATCAGCGGATCGCGGGGGTAAGTAGCCAATTTTCTTCCCCCAAAAAATTAAAAAAAGAATCCGTACTCCCCTCAATTGGAGTCCAGTAGCCAATTTTCTCCGCCCGGAAAATTAAAAAAAGAAATTCTTGAATCGAACAAAAGAACTCTTCGATCTTCGGTCAGGTACCCAGAAAATAAATACTTGACCGTAGAAATCAGAATAACCAAGAAAACACCAAAAATCGTAGGGTTTGGAAAAGCGAAATCAATATTCTTGTACTTATGGAAATGGAGGAGAGAAGCGTCGATTACCTTCCACAATCATTTTCGTAGGATTCTAGAAACGGAGGTTCCTTTGATGCTGGTTCCCGAACAGTTCTCCCTCAAACCCCGAAACTCGGAACTCGAAAGCTACCCTCTTCCCGGCGCCTCGTGACCTTTCGCGAACCCTTGTTTCCCTCCACGATCCTCTAGAACGCCGCCGCCGGCTGCTCCAGGAAATTTCGCTGAAGAGACCCGGAGCCTTTTCGAGGCCGAAATCGACCAGACCCAGACCCGATCCTCCCGGCACTCGAAGCTTTTAATAGATCGCGATAAATCGCGCGAGTGCGGCCTCTATCGGAGACGAATCGCCTGCGCCACGCTCGCCGATGATTTATAGCTCGCCCTTGATTTCCTAATTAGACGACGCGCCGAGCCGCGAGCGATCGGTCGATTAAACGCTCCGCAAGCCCCGTCGGGGTTCTGCGAAATCCTCCGAGCGATCGTTCGCACTCGAGATAGTTAGAATTCTGATCCTCCAGCGTTCACGGCAAACGATCGCCACGAGCCCCGATCGAAGACGAATCTTCCCGAAGCTAGACGCGGATTCAACCCTTTGCACTCGGCGCTATTTTCAGTCTACAATTAAATTTTTCTTCTGTCTCATAATATTTTTATTTCATTCATACGAAGCTTATCCAATCACCACATACAGTGACTCCCATTAATATTCAGACACTTCTAAAAATCGTATAACTTTGTTAACATTGAACCATACGACTTGGAGTTTCTTAAGAAGTTAGCACAATTGGTTTGCTTCATAGTGAAGAAAATTTTTTATAAAAATTGCAATTGGTCGAAATTGCAGAGAAAATACAAGAAGTTATATCTTGCAACTTTTTTACGTGGAATTGCATTGAAAATTTAGAAGGTACGATTTGTAGATCTGTATGAACTATACCTATTCGGAGAATTTCGCAAAATCGAGATAGTCGAGATATTCGAGGTGTGTTCGATACGAGTGATTTTTGTGTTCTTAGATGCGAGAGACTGTTGTGTTGTTAGATGAGTTCTATACGAGAGAAATTTGTCTTCTTAGATGTGTTCTATGCGAGAGACCTTCGTCTTCTGATATTCGGTGTCCTGTAGTGTATAACGTTAACTTTAATACTTTTCCATTGGCTGTCTTAAAACTGTATGGGGTGACTAAAAGGTTCCTAATTGGTCAGTGAATGGTGCAGTTTGGTCGTCGGAGTGGGGATGCGTTTTGGTGAAACTGTGTTTAGTTTATACAATGAATTGGGTGCGAAAGATATGGGGAAAAAGGTCTGGAAAATGAATGCCCTGTCAATGGGCTCGCTCACGGAGGTCTCGAAGTGGTGTCCGATGACAGCCAATAATTTTGGGACCGTCGCGTCGCGTCGAGTGCCTCGACTATCGCAGCCGACCGTGTTAATATCTCACGTTCGGTCTACTTGAGACTGAACATACCATCACTATAAAATTTCTGCGGTTTTTCGTCAAAATACTTTTCAATGGTGAATAATATAAACATATCCACGGCACGAACTTATGGGACGACCTATTAATACCGCGTAATCGAGAGTTAGCGGGTAGGACAAGGGGTTAAAACAGCTTTGCGTTTGTATCTTCGCGTTGGCTAGTTTGTCGGGCGTACGACGCTCGTGCGAAATCGATGATCCGTGTGACGTCAAGAGCTTCCGGTGCCGAAAGCGGCGATCGCATCAGATCGCATCGCATGGCACCGTGGCACGCGTCCCCACCGACATGCTAGGAAGAATAGATCCGGTGCGATACCGCGTTAAGAATACCCGCGAATTCTCAGGAATGTTGTCCCAGGTCGGGACATAGCGATCGTGCGCGTCGTTCCCCGTGCCGGAGCCACGGGTAAACTTGTCCTCCGGTGAGAGGCGAATCACGCCGACAGGGACGGATTACGAGACAAAGGACCCCCAATCGCGATCCTCTGACGCGTGTTGCCGCCTGCGACTGGCTGTGGTCGTCGCCCGATGCGATTCCTAACGAGATACGAGTGCGCAGTCACGAACCAAACAACAATACAGCCGCTCAGCGCAGAAATTCGAAGAGTCGCCTATTCGTTTCGAAACAGCTCCCGCTTCTCAGAGAATACGTCCCGCTTTCCCTCCGCCAGGCGAATCGACTGGTTTCCCGGAATGTACTCGAACTAAGAGATATCTTTATCTTGACCCTTTGCACTCGGATGTCCCCACCGAGGGGACATTATGTGTTTAGAATCGATGGCTCCGAGTGCAAAGGGTTAACCCTTCCGGAAGTATTTCAAGTTTACCTCCCACCGGGTCCAAGCTATTTTCCATACGAAGAGAAACTGTGAACACTTTCATATCAAGTATAGACAGGAAAATATTTATAGTTCGTTGTGTAAATATGGCAAGAATAAGAGTGATGAAAACAATTAAATGATTACCCGGTAGGTAAAAGTGCCGCTTATATGGCAGCGGTCCGTTAACACTAGAACTACCAAGCACTAAATGCAACTGGCATACATTGTCTTATAATAACAACGAAATAACATTCGTTTAGATTTCGTATCAGTTTTGTTTAAATATCTACTTCGATAGAGAAGTTTTTTGAACAATTTTGTCGTGAAAACATACGTACGATTTCGTCTTATGATAAAGTTTATCGCTATTTTATCTTTTCATACGAGTGTTGAACTAGCATATTTGGGACGGCATTCTGTGATGTTAGGTCGAATTCGGGAAAACATGAACAGCCAAGAAATTCAATTTCTACAGTGATACAATCGGAAGACTTGTGTCATTCATTGATAGAATATGTTGATTAGAATAATGCTTATTTCAATCCATCACTTAGAAGAAGATTGTGTTCGTTTAACACGTTGAGTTATTTGTTCAGGTTTTAAAATTAATTTTTACGTTAACATATTCATTGCACCAAATTTGATTGGGATCTGTAAAATGCAAGAAAGTTGGAAGACTACTCAATATCACACATATAATTATTTTCAATTTTTATTTCATTCAATAACTTACTTTGTATTCATGGAATTTTTGAGGGTTCTGGTTTGGTACTCAAAGTGTTAACGTTAAAAAATTTTCTCATGGAAACATATTTATGATTTCCATATTTCTAAAAGAAAAAATTAGGAGTCAGTCATTTTGACCCATCCAGTAGTTCTAGTATTAAGAGTTAATTTTGAATGAGCACCGATTGCTTTGTCTAGCATTCTCGTGAGAGGACCTCGTATCGTCTCGCGATCATCTTCTTCCCAATGTTTTTGCTATTATAGGCCTCGGTTCGCCGCGAATTTTTGGAACGAGCCGATCGAGCGCTGTAGCCGCTCGATCCTTGGAATCGAAAGAACGGAAACGGAACGGTGAGAAGACGCTTGCTTTCCCGTTTCTGCGAAAGCAAGGCGTCGGTAATCCCGTTCCACGTTGTTTCTCCGGTGACGCGTGGACAATGAGCGGGGGAGGATGAGTCTCCGACGATGGTACGCGGAATACGAGGAAGACGCTTCGCGCTCGGAGCGGAAAGAGAGCCGTACAAGCGGAAGAGAAGAGGAAGCGGGGCCAATTGTTCTTCTAGAAAAAGGCCGGTCGTGTCGACGAAGCATGGGCATGAGCATGGGCACGGCCCAACCCCAGGGAGCAGGTTAAGAGTTCTTTTTCCCTTCGACGACAATAGCAGCGACGACACGAGACACATTCTCTCTCGCTCACTCTCTTCGCTGCTCTCCTCTCCTAGGCGGGCGAGCACTCTCCTCGTTCGAGCAGCTTTTTCCAACGGCCGCGAGCTCGCAACACGCGAACGCGCGCTACAATGCAACGCGAATTAGCCACGGAATCACCGGAACATTTCGTTATTATCGCCGGACGCGGTCAACGACTCGACAGACCTTCACACTGTTTTTTTTTCTCTCCCACTACAGATAACTCGAGCAATCGCTCGCGCACGTTGTCATTCATGCTCATTGTCTTTTTTCTCTTTCTCTGTCCCTCTCTGTCTCTCTTCGATGGCTGTTCACCGACCGACCGGCATTGTGACGCTGGAGTGGACAGCTCTCTTCACGTGTCGCGATTGCCATTTTCCAGGACACGTCGCTCGCTCGCAGGCTTCGTGTTCGACCAGTAGGACTTCAACCCGGTGCTGTTCAAATGAGCTCCGAGTCCTGAGCTTTGAAGCCTCGCGTCGCAACTTCGGCTGTAAACGCTCGAGCTGTCCAGGTTTGAGCTGTGAGAACTGGAGTCCTCGACGCTCAGCTTGAAACTCGAAGATTCGAGTCTTCTGTATTGCCAGGATGTGTTTAACACTTTGACTGCCAAACTAGAAACCTCAAAAATTCCATAAAATAAAAATTGAGAAAATTAAATGTATGATATTGAGTAGTCCTCCAAATTTCTTACATTTTACTGATCCTAATCAAATTTGGTGCAATGAATATATTAACATGAAAATTTATTTTAAAATCTGGACAAATAATTCCGTCACCCACATATGGGTGACATGGCAGTCAACGTGTTAAATATTTCTAGATGCGACATACGCATAGAATTGTTGTCTATTTCTTTTTCCTATTGGGACGCCAGGAGCGCCGAGAGCTGAGCGTTGAAGCTTCGAGTCTATTAGATTTGAAAGTTTAAGCTTTATATAATTGTAGCCTTAGAAACTTAGTCTTTGACACTGAGCTTTGGAGCTTTATACAACACTATTTCAACCGCACCACTGCACCCACTTTGTCGTTCGCGATGTCTCTAAAAGAATCGTATATTCGTGCCAGGTAAGAGACCCTCAAAGGTTCTCGCAGTTCAAATGTTGCGTTAAAGTTTCGGAAAAATGGAAAACCTTACTAAAAATTTCTCCCCTCGCGACGCCAGGACCGAATTGCCGAACGGCGGGCACGATTTAACGCGTTGTTCGGCGCGCGAAAACCCGTAATTCAGCGGGCAAAGGGGAAGAGAAGGAGAAAGAGGGAAGAGAGATGCAGGGTGGCGAAGAACACAGTGCGTCAGAATGGTTCAATCTGCTGGCGAAATCGGAGCGAAAACAAAAGCGGGGCCCCGCGACCGGTGCGGGGGCAGTCCTTTGTCGCGTTCGAGTGAGACGTAAACGAAATGTTTGCCGTAATATTTTTTCCGTTCGAGTGGACGAAATCCCCGTCCGCGGAGCCCCGACGACAAGAACCCTCGAGAGACCCTCCATCCGGGAAACGACTTCGCCATGGGGCCCACCATAGGGTATGCACGGGTTCGGGTTCTCGTTATCTCGAGCCGATGCGACCGCGATGCGATCTCGCAGCATCGCGCCAGACCACTGATTCATCTCCTGTTTTTCGAGCTACTCGGTTCCCGCCCTCTAGTTTTAATTAAGACACGCGTGAATCACAGGACTCGCCGGAATCTCTCGATTCACGAGCGAAAGTCACGGAAGCGTACGCACAGTCACAATCGCGTTCGTGGTTTGATAGAGACGAAGGATGCGGCCCGTGATAAGAGAAGAAGCGTGGGCTACTCTCCCCCAACGAAAATAGCGACACAGTTATAACGTTAGGGGTACCCGTAAGTAATCAATTATTTGCAAAGAATTTGTTTCGACTTTAGTTCTGTACCGATCGTTGAAGAGTAAACACGTATTCTTTTACAGTTTTCGGTAAAGCAGCCTGTGTTCAAAATATTCTAAATTATATTCCTGAATTCATTACAAAGTTTGTTTTAGATTTCAAAATAATTGATTACTCATGGGTCCCCCTAATGCTTGGTTGCAGCTACATGGAAACCCGACCACAATCCTTTGCCACAACCCTGTGCACTCTGTAAACGTGCGCGCACAGCCCAGATAGGACTTCGACCGAAATAGAAACCATCGCGATTCGTTCCAAGGTTCGCGTGTCTCTGCAATTTCTACGGTAGCCGGGAGGAACCTTGAACCGCGGAGCTGAATTATATGCAGGATTAAAGTTCAAACGAACGTCTGCCGGTCTTCGCGAAAGACTATTCCCACCTGCGATCGCTCCGGGCTGTTGTTCGTCCATTAGAGCCGCGTTCCTGGTTAATTTGTTTGCCGGAGGACAAAACAGTCGACTGCGATCTGTGTCAACTTTGCCGGTACTCTTATGCTCAGAATCTAGAGAATAGCGACGGATGGCATAGCACTTGGAATGACAACGGAAGAATCGTACTAAATTCGATTCGACGTCTTGGCTGGTACGCAAAACTAATGAGTCATTAGAGACTGCGGAGTTTATGCATTTATGACAAAAATGGGTAACCGAAATTTAAAGCAGCGGACAAAAAGATTTAAGAGCACCAGCGTATTGATTGTAGCATAATAATTAATGGAAGAAAGATATTTCGCCTCTGTGTCTTACAATCAATGCAAATATATTTTATTTTTAAAATCCGCAGACTACTAATGACTAGAAAGAATTAGAGAAATTTAAGAACATTGTTCCATTATTTTCGACTTTTTAAACGATTAAAGGAGAAACTACACTTTTATTTAACTTTGACTCTATACAATTGACTTGTACAATTTGTATTTTGCACAAGGATCCTGTAGTAATGATTCTCCATCGAAAAAGTAAACTTAGGTCGGATAATTAGTTCTGAAGATAAGCAAGCGCTGTGCCAGTTTCCATGAAAATGGAATGCAAACTGGAGTTCGAAACAGGATGGAAATACGGTAGCAGAAGCAAGATAAGTTTTCATCGACGAAACTGACTATGGTAGGCTTCAAGAATGGGAGAAGGTCGTTTTCCTCCTCGCATTTGACTTTTCATAGAGGAAGCGTTACGGAGCGCTCGCATGCGCACGAGAGAGAAAGAGAGAAAGATGAAGAGATGGAGCTCAATGCGCAATGGCATGCTACGATTATGCAAAACGATAGCAGAGGCAGTAGCAGCCGAGAATCGAGAAATTAGTCGAACACGAGACAGTTGCGAACAGTCGAGCAACGCTAGACGCTGGTAAAGCGATACACGCGCGATCAAAAAGATCGATTTCGAATTTTCGCGTTGGCGAACACCGGAATTTTCACCGGCTGGTTTCGCGTATATTGTCGCAAACGAAAATCGTACGTTCGCCTCGTTACGTAAGCGAGCGCGGACAAGCGCATTACGTGCATGCATAACGAGGCGAGGCGAGGCGATGCGAGCGAGTGCGAGCGCGAGCTACGAAACAGGAAAGGAATCGAATCGAACGGTTCCCGAATCCTGGCCGTATAACGGGCACGAGACCATAAAAGCGACACAATATCATGCGTAACCGGGCTCGGCTCGGCTCGACTCAGATCTCGTTCGATCCTCGGCTCCATCGATTTTCGTCGAACTAGCCTGAACGCCGGCCCTTAACGGACCCTTCACAGGTGCATCGACCCAATTTGTTTCGCGGCGAAATTCTTACCCTATCCGAGAAGATTGATTTCTTTCTCCGACGTTGTCTCGAATTTTCAAAAATTGACCAAGCTTTTACACACCAAATGGAATGACACACCTCTGAATGGATGTGAAACTTTCCCGAGCGCGTCAGGTATGTGCACCTGTCGCTGCAGTTTGCAGCACACGATTCCGTCGGAACGAGTTTCCGTTCCAACGTCACAGCTCGCGAAAATCCGAAGAATTCGCTGGCAAAAGGTTTTGCAATTCGATTCGGCAACGAAGTTTCGAAGTCGGTGCGCGCAGAATCGCGTTCCGGGCTAGGATATGTCCTGTTAAATGTCGAAGTTCGAGTCTCCGATGGATCCGGGCGAATCACGGCCCCTTCCCTCCGAAATTGATTGCCCATACAACCGGCTGGAACGCGTAATCTCGGGGTACCGTAATTTCGATGCTGAACGCTCGCTGCGGCGCGGTGTCGCACGATAACTTTCGGGTCACGCGTCCTTTCGCTCCGAGCAATGCCGGACACCGCTCGAACAACTTCTGAACGAAAAGTTGTTCGTCGATCCCGCCGGCAAGTCGGGTCCCAATTTCTTCCTAATCGCACGTGGTTTTCCGTGTAGTTTCCCGTACCGCGAATCGAGTCTAACCATCCATTTCCTTCGAGAGAAAATTGATTTGCAAGTGGAAACGGTACACAATAGACGGACTTGTTAACCCTGCGGAGCCTGGGTCTACTTCGACCCAGAAGATGCAATTCGTCTTTCAATTACCCAGTTTCTGGGGATTGAATTAAATGAACAGCTGTAGGGACATCAAAAAGAGTAACGTGTAATAGTAAAAAAAAATACTGTTAACGCTAGAACTACTGAACCAGTAAAAATGGCTAGTTCCTAATTTTTTCTTTTACAATTATTGAAGTCATAAAAATGTTTTCATTAAAAATTTTTGAACAAGCTTTTTTATTAACACGTTGCCGCAAATGACGGCTATAGCCGTCCGATCTGAAGAACAGATACTAACGCATACACTTGATAATTATTGAGTAATACATCGAAAAAAAAGGTATAGCATGCCAGACAGCATATTAATTGTTCTTTTATGCGTTTTCTCATGCTTTACCGCTTCGGAAAAAAATGTGTTTCTGAGCACGATCGTCAAATTAAAAGTGTTCGGCAACGTGTTAAAGAACATGCTAGAATAAAAATGGCACGAGATTTGAATATATGTGGTCTTGTCACGATTACAAAGCAGAATAGACACTAATTTTTTCTTTGAGAATTACTGAAATTGTAAAAATGTTCTCATCAGAAATTTTTGAACGAGCTTCTTCGTTCAGGCACATGTTAGAATGGTGTGAATAGATGTGGTCTTGTCATGATTACAAAGCACAACGCATCAGTTGTACTTATTACTCGGCAGTTCTGGTGTGAACAGTGTCCGAGCCTGAACTTTGCGAAAGTAAAGGTGCAATCGTAAAGTTGTATCGAAGGAATGCCGGTCGCGCAAAAATACCGATTATGTACACAAGCAGCTCTGCACCGTGCATGTGCGCATACCTGTTGTGCTTTCAAAGTCGACGGGCGACAGGCGCATCGGTGTTCCCGCGAAGTTACCGTGAAACGCGATTGCAGAAATGGATTAGTCTGCGGCGAATCAACCGAGAATTCAAGGTTACCGAGGGTAGATTAATCCGCGTTGTCTGTGTGGTTGAGTAACCGTGCGTTCGCGTAGACTCCGTTCAAGACTCGCGTTGGCTCCCGATAGAGAAAACGTTGATCGTAAATCATCTCCGTTTCCATGTTTCTAATTAATATCGCGCGAAATATGAAACGATCAACGTTCCTCGAATTCGCATTCTTGCTCGCTGCTAGACGTAATAACTGTTATTCCGCGCAAGCACTCTCGTTATTGGTACCCGACTGTTTCGTTATGCCAGTTGAGGCGGTTTGTACGTAGACCCACGACCGATAGTTAACGGAGAAGACGAGGCCGAAGACGAGGCCGAAGACTCGAGTGTCGTTCGGAGAGAATCTCGGTTGCTGTTGACGTTCGGGACAAGAACGGTGCACGTGCCTCGCGAGAACAACGAGCCGCTGCACCGCTGAAACGTCGTCCCGCGACTCCATTGTAACGCGGTGAACGGTGTCGTGTCCACGATTAGAAATCGATACGGCAATTACGAGCCGCGCAAAACGAGAGAACGAGACTGGGCATCGGTCCGCGCGATTTTTCTGGCTCGGGGGCTAGAATAAGTGGCTCCGAATCGACAGATTTCATCGTACGGTATCGATCGCGCCGATACTCCCACCGGTAGACTCCACACATCTTTACAATCTCGATATATTCGTAAATTAAAAATATTAGAATCCATCATTTTGACGGGTCTCGTAAACCTTGTGTTAATATTACTCTGAGGATGTATAAACGCCAGACAGAGAAACACGATAACCAAATTATGTCGACAGAAGTTAAAAGAAAATTGGATAGGAATAAAATAAAAATTACCCTGATTTTTTTCTAGCTTTTATACACCTTCAGGGTCCAGACTGACTAGCATAAATAGTGAAGTAGAAATTTATTGTCTTTCTTAACCCTCAACGGACCAATGCGGCCATATATATGTTGTTGAAAATATAAGTATTATCCTTTCTATACTGATGTAAAAATGTTGAGTCCACAGTTTCCCTTCGCGAGAAAAATTGCTTGGACCTAGTGGGAAGTAAATTTGAAATACTTCCGAATCGTTAGGGGTTAATATGTTGGTAATTATTTACATTAGGGGCTTCCTCACCGATTTTGATGACCTCGAAATATGTTGTCAAGGTCATCATTATGAACAACTTTTTCCTATACATGTTACCGCCGCTCAGCTTTAGTTTCCGAGATATTCGCAAAAAAGTTTCAACATCTCAAAAAGTGATCGGAGTAGGTGTGCGTAGGACTGTGTAAAATAGTATTTCAAATAGTTGACAGTAACTTATATTTTTATGATATTTTGTTGCCTGTAATGTTATTACGATATTGTAGTCTGCTTATCAACATATTACATATTCGTAATTAAACTACAAATAATACTTTGCTAACTATTATAGCTTCTCATGTTAAAAATTATAATTTATAATATTAACTACTTGCTCAACTTATTTTCATTGCAAGGAAATATTTGAAATACAAAATAAATATATTTCATTTTATCTATCTGGTTATTAAAATAAAAATATTTGATTTAAAGTAGTATCTTATTTGAACCACATTAAATTATACTATATACGAAATCATTAATGATCGTTAATATACATTGCAAAATATGATAGAAAACCTTGCATCCAATGTTCTACATACGAACACTAATCCTACATTATAAAATACTAATGTAAAGTGTACTTACTTCTGAATCTTCTGTACCTCCGTCGGATCCACAGCACAAAATTATTAACTCACGAGAATAGGTCCGAATAATTGAACAACAATCACTAAACACACACACAACACATTTTATAAAATCGTGACAACGAACGAGAAGATGTCACTCCGACCACGAACAAAATAATACTGCGATTTTAACAATGATCCCCTCCACGGAGGTGGTTCGGTCAGGTTATCCTAGGCAGGTTAGACGCTGAGGGCCTATAAACACTAGATACAAAACAAATTATGGCGGGGCGCCGACCCTATTTCCCGGAATTCCCTGTTTTCGTATCACACGTCCTTGGGTCCGAAGCGATTAAAATCGCAGTATTATTTTATTCGTGGTCGGAGTAACATCTTCTCGTTCGTTGTCACGATTTTATAGAATGTTTTGTGTGTGTGTATTGTTTAGTGATTGTTGTTCAATTATTCGGATCTCTTCTCGTGAGTCAATAATTGTGTGCTGTGGATCCGGCGGAGGTACAGAAGATTCAGAAGTAAGTACACTTTACATTAGTATTTTATAATGTAGTTTGTAGCACATTAGTATTATATTTTATTATTCGTATCTAGAATATTGGATGCAAGGTTTTCTTTCTTATTTTGCAACTTCAATTCTAACCCACACCTACTCCGATCACTTTTTGAGATGTTAAAACTTTTTTGTGAATATTTCGGAAACTAAAGTTGAGCGGCGGTAACATACAGTCGGGGACAATATTAAGTGGACACTTTTAAAAATTGCATAACTTTTTTAAAATTGATCCAAATGACTTGATTTTTTTTAAGATGTTACACTGATTAGTTTGCTAGACAATGAGTAAACAAAAATTTCTTTAGATTGCAATTGGTTCGAATGATAAAAAAATGAAAAAATGATGATTTTTTAACTTTTTTATGTAAACCTATAATGATAATTTAAGAAATGCGTTTTGTAGATTCCGGTAACGTATATGCATACTGAAAATTTCATTGAAATCGGTGAACGTTGTAATGAGGTACAAACGTTTAAAGATGATCACATAAGGGCGAAATTCCCTGGCAAGGTCGAAAATCTGCGACTTTCACCCTTAAACTCTAATATTAAAAAGTTTGTAGCTCTTTGCAACGTTGACCGATTTCGATGAATTACCAATATGTTTAACAGGTTGAAGATAACGTAACAGCATTTTGAGATTTTTCTAACGTTTTCACTGTTCTAAAATACGCCTACCCATTTCTGTCATTGACGCACAAAATCCGCAGTCTATTTGTTACACAATGAAACAGAGACCTCTAATTCGGACGTAACAGTGTACAAATGTAAACAGCCAGAGAAAAACCAACAATCAGCCCGGCGAAGATGCCTCGCAATGTCCGGGCATGTACATATACACACGTAGCTTAATAATCCCGCCTTGGCGTACTACGACAAAGCTGGCTCGGACGTAATAGCTAGCACAATACTCCGTCTGTATTTGTCAGCGAGACGAAAGAGGCTAACAATAAGACGCAGTCGTCTGCCTTCGCGTTTATCGATCCACGATGGAGTCCCGTGGCCTCGGCTTGTCTTCGAGCCTCCGAGGCGGAGCTTTCGAAAGTAAAAATTCGTTCGGATGCGAATTACCTGATTTCCTTGATCACTTTGCGACCACGCGATCGCAGGGATCTCTGCCGTGTGCCGCATCGCAGACTTTACGAGAGGGGCTTCGCGTATCCCGCTACAAAATAGATTAGCCGGCCAATTAAGTGCTCGTTTGTGCGTTGAATATACATTAGCGAGTTCAGCGCAGGAACATCTTAACGATTCCGATGATCCAACTAGAAAATAAACAGGAGATACCCGCGGTCCCTCCTAGACTCGCCGCGATTAGGGTTGGGGTTAGCACGGGGATTTTATCGAGTAAAATACATCCATCTGTAAGTCATAAGCCTATGACTTCTAACCAATAGCGACAAGAAGACTAGGAAAACTGTCTTTCTCCGATACAATGTTGCGCGTAATGTCGCAATATTTACAAATTTAACAACTTTTAGAAACACATTCAGGTTAGTAAATATATTATTCCTCCAAATTTTTGAGAAATCGCTCTTTAACCCATTTGCATCATTAGCGTATATATATACGGTAAATTTTCCTGGTCACTATCACCGGAGCGTATATATGCGCTCAATTTATTTTTTCTTATAATGCTGAAATATGAAGTTCTTTTACTTGTAGTAATCTTTGTACTTAAATATAATTTTTAAAAAAGTTTGGTGATAAAGGCCTTCTGTTCATATTTCCTTATGATGCCAATGGGTTAAATAAAATTTCGTTCAGTGTTTAAAGTGTATTTTAGTCGTCAAAGAGTCCCTACCAAGAACCCGAGAACCTACGCGCATAGCCGCACGGACGCGGGCGACTTTAAACAATAATAACTCGTGATATGGGACGAGATTGGAAATAATACTTACATGATTGTGCAGAAGAGAGTATGCTGAAAATACTCCATTTTGTAAAATTCCATGATCTCGGTATGACACAGAAGATATTCGTTGCTAAGTCTTAAGAATTTTGAAAATTTTCTACATTGCATTCGGCGTAACGTGTTTAATACATTATGAACAGTAATTTTCAATCGACAATGGTAATTTACAGCTTAAAGATAAACCTTTCATTTAAAATAAAATTGGAAGGAAAATATTGAAAGTCAGGGCATTCCAAAGAGGAAAAGCAATTTGTTCCATGAAAAAAGGGTATGTTCAAAACTTCCAACATTAGCCGTTTATTACACTAATAGTATTTATTAACCAGTTAACAGTAGAATTTAATTTTAAAAATCCTTCGCGGCACGGAATTAAAATCAAACAATGACGAATATACACGTCGAACGCAGGCCAAACGCCGCTATTATAAATTTTACGAAAAAAGTAAAGCAAAGTGAGGAAGAATTACATTTTTATTCGACAAGAAATTAACAATTCATTAACGTTAAACGCACCGCAATAAAGATTTGGTGCGACGTGTATACACGTCAAACGCGCTTAACTAGTTAAATTTTTTATGGTTATTTAGAAAGCAATAAGCATTGAACATAATTCAATACAAGACACTTGATTTTTTGGCAAAATGTCAGTAAATTTCGCGTTTAAGACCACTGTGACAAATTCGAAGAGTATCGATCGCTGCAACGCAGAGAGAACGAAAATTTGGCAAGGCGTAAGAGCTCCAGGACGGCTTCCAGAACCTCTAGGGCCTGCAGGGCCTGTTAGAGCTATTCGTTTTCGCAAGTGGTTCCGTGAGAGAACCGAGGCCTCCCCGTTCCGGTGATCGCGCCACGTCTCGCCTCGGTTCGCGTTCCATGCGATCGCTCTGCTCGTTATCCGAGCCACCGGTTCTCGGGCCGAACAATTTCGATTGGATATCAAGGAGTTCGTCGATGCCTGGAAACGGGCGAACCCGCTCGCGAGATGTTTTCGAGGAGGTGGGAAACGTCGGAGGACGTGGAGGCCGGAAAGATTCGCCAAGATTCTGGCGCGACCGGCTCCTCCTTCTTTTCCTTAAGCAGCGTGTCCCTTTTGCAGCCGGTTTTCGTCGCCATGACGACGCCGCGCGCACCGAGAGTGCATTTTTTTTCGGGGCCCGATGCACGGGGCGAGCGTCCATCGGCGCTTCCGCCTCCGGTACGAAAAATCGAAAATCCTTGGAAATCGATTTTTCCCCAGGCCACGACAAAAAACAACAGACAATCGGAGAACAATCGTACACGGTTTTCTAATACGGTCACGATTCCCAGACTCGCGAGCGTTGCCTTCACCCATTGAACAGCTCTCGCAAAGTCGCGGGCTCTCCCCGTTACCGAGTTCCATGGCCGGCGCATTTTTGTCTCGCTACACGGCTTACCGGTTCAACCTCCACCGTATGTATTAACTTCGACGCGAGAAATTTCATTCATCATTCCGTTCACCCGTTTCGCACGGAAATTCTGCTGGAGAACGCGTTGCCGTTACCGTTGCCGCGGCGGCCAGCATTTCTCGGGTTATTCGTTCCTCGTATCTTCTCGCCTCGCTTATCCATTCCGAAAACAAAACGTTTATCGAATATTCGAGCAACCAGAGAAGCTACGAATTTCTTTGTATCGCGACGGTTACCGACAAAATCAGATTCTCGATGGTCCTCGAGGGACATATTGGGACTGGGCCGATAAAATCGACGCGGATTTTCACGCGGGTTCGAACGTGAAAATCCGTGGTTTTTCTTCGCGGTGGTATATGTACGTATATTTTTGCCGGAGCCTGTGCGCTGGACCCGCCAGCTGTTTTCCTATCCGCGACGCGAAACGAGGCGCGTTTGTTGGCGAACGAGAGGGAAAGAGAGTGCCTCGCGAACTTGCCCCGCCCACGCATTGCGCCAAATCTCTATAAATACCGTAGAGGCGAGAGTACGGGTGCGTGTATGCGTGTACGTGTACGCGCGTGCAGCCGGGAACAGGCCGAACACGACAGAGAAAGAAAAGAAGGCCGTTTCGTTGCTCGGGCCGGGTGTTGTCCGCTGAAAACGATACTTTTCGGTGTTTCTACACAGGCGAATTCTACGGACCATGTCACCTATCCTGTGTCGTTGCCGAAATCGATCCGCGTACATGGCGAAAGCGACAAACACATAAACGATAATCTCTCATTTTTTCAAACAATTCCGTTCGCGTAACATCGTTCGCATCGAGTGCAGTAGTTGCACATTTCAAACAAGATCCTAGGTTTTAGCAATCAATCAAGGTTTTATCAATCGCACATAAAGTTTCCCACCTATAACTCAATGTGTGTGTATGATAGTATAAATAAACAGTCGGAGTACCTCCACGAAATTAGCATTTTCAAGGAACGAGGATCGAGGAAAGAACGGCCCTCGATCGTGTTTCGTAGAATTTTTCCCTGGCGAATGGGCAGAGACCGTTTCCCATTGTCCGACGACGCGGCGACGTCGCGTGGGAACGAAAACGAGACGCTAACGAGGGAAAAATGCAAAAAGTACTCTCGCTTCACGGTAGAAGGAAGGAAACGGAAGAGTAGTATAAATTTGAATCGAAACCAAGCCACTGGGTTGTTCGGCACGAGAGAATTGCAGATTGCTCGGTTGGTAGACCGAATCGGTATCCCACACGGTATTGTAGATCGGAGCGAGATGACGGTCGGTTAAGTCACGATTCATGATTAATCTGCACACTAGTGACTTTAGTAGCACGATGAAAGGTAGATCTATCCAATTGACCGGCCATGTGTTAAGATTCGCACAGAGAGCTCCAGTGGCTTTCGCCATTCACGACTGGACAATACACGGGCCCCCGGATAACCTGTCTGTGCCGCGAGGGAAGACGACTTAACTCGTCAATTGCGCTGTTCGTTTTGACTCGTCGCGGAGCGGCGTTCCTTTTCTCATTTATTTTACCGAAACCAGCATTGAATCCGTTTGTATTCCCTTCGATCCGTCCCGTTGCTCGTGTCGGGCTCGGTAATTATTCGACCGTGAATCTTTATGCAAAATAAAAATTGTTCGCCTCGATTGCTAGACACCGGGGCCAAGTAGAAATTTCTTTCTCCCTTTGTTCATTCCGATAAGCTGATTCTAACGAATTGATAGTTTTTAATTCTTTCAACTCAGCCTCTGAATTACTAATTTTCTCTCGAACTTCGACGATCGTTATTCGACCGAATATTATGCAATGTTTAAGATGCCCGAGAAGCGGCGAGCCGATGCGACGGAAAGGTGCACGCCGCTCATTTGCTTAACGAGATTCGTCGGAATAATGGAACGCGATTACGGCAAAATGGTAAAACGTCGGGGAACGCGTTCTTCCGACTTCGGTGCCGCGTACTGCGCGAATTCCTGGACACGGGGCGAGACACGGAGCGTGTAATCATGCAAACATCTTCCTCCGGCCGTGGCCGTCTTCAGGGCTGGCCTCGTTCGTGTTCGCGTCCACAGGACGTGGGAACCGAGACAAACTATTGCTTCAAATTTTCAATTCATGGATTCCATCGTGCCGAAACTTGTCTCCGACTCCAGAACCGGTGTCTCTTTTCTGATTCGAAAAGCATGACCCGCGATATTCCAATTTTTCTATGATCTTTCTCGATAGAATTTGATTATTTTTGTATCTAGCGTTTACACCCTCGGGGTCCGGCTACTATAAGCCGGCCCTAGCTCCTTAATCGACGTGTGCGCGGCCAACCTACGGTCACGCGATCATCGAACTCCGAGACACGTAAAGCTATCGCTCAAAAATGTTTGATCGCTAACGGGATTCGTGGCTTAAAGAAGACGAGAGGATGAAAGGCTCTGCTGCTCTTTTATGCAACGTGGAAAAGGGATGCAACGCGGAAAACGCAAAACTATTCGATCGACTTCGTTTTTCGCCGGAAAAGTTTAGCATCTTTCTCGTCGATCGGTCAGTAAGCCGATTTAATCCGCGTTCTACGATTACGTTCCCAAGGTTGCATGTCCGATTAGTAGATCGGAGGGAGGGCCCTTAAAAGGATCCAGAATACTTTCGGACGGTGTTCCGATACTAGAGCCTTCCGTTATCTGTCCAGACTGCTGATGGCACGCCGTGGAGGAATTCTCCACGAGGATTTTTCGAATGATGCATTTTTAAAAAGCGCATCACCGACAGACAGCGAACGGTCCCGCTGTTGGAGGTTTATCTCGGCCATCCGGCAGGTATGTATTTAACATCGATGCGGTTTCCGCGGTTATCTCTCTCTTGCTCTGGTCGCTGATAATGCAGCCGCAAGCATAGACGACGACGCGTGTCGTTCGCGATGCCGCCTCGCGATACAACCATTACCGACTTTACGACTCTGTGCAATTCTACGTGCAACTATAGAGCCGCGGAACTATTGTTACGCGGCGTCCTCGATAAATCGCTGTTAGGGCCGCCTGTACCTTCCATTCCGTGACTATCTCTCGCGATATACCGATCTATCCGGCAGACAGCGCGGCGAGTGCTTCCTTTCGATCGATCTCCGAGAAAAAACAGTTCGATCGGCATACTTAACAGGTTTGTTACCGGAATTTTTTTCTTCGATCAGCTTCATTGTTCACCCGTTTGCATCATTAGCGTATCAATTTATTTTTTCTTATAATGCTAAAATATGAAGTTCTTTTACTTGTAGCCATTTGTAGCCATGTTCATATTTCCTTGTGATACAAATGGGTTAAGATACTTCATTAAATGCAACGTTTCTCCGTCATAAAATATTGAAATACTCTCCTTCATGAAATACTAAACATTACGCTATGCACTATGACTTTCGATGCATCAGTGGATAAAGTTGACTATCTTCGAGTACGCTGCAAGATTATGAACGTTACATATCTGTGAAGCTGGTGACGCGAACGTTTTCAATGTGTAATGTGAGATATTCGTGGCCAGGAAAATAGAATAAAAATTTGCCAGTAAAACGATTTACGAGTAGAAAGGAAAAGCTCTAGCTGTAACGACTGTAAAGATAGAGAGAGGCTTACCGAACAGAAAGAAAAATGGAGAAGAGAAGAATTTATGAGAAGAAAGTATAGAAAGGTTTGCGAGTAGAAGGAAAGACAGTTGCCAATAGAGAGAGGAAGATATTTGTTCGGAAAGCCATAAGAAGCTCGTGGAAAGATCGGAAGGAAAATCTGGGGGACCGAAGGCAATCGGCGACGACGACATTTCTCGCCTCGCCTTCGACGAAAGAATTACAGGTGAGAGATAAGGATAAGGCTAGAGATAGCCACGGTTATCGGAGAATCTCGGGCCGAGTCTCTCGCAATTTTCCGCTATAAATAAGTTATTACGACCGTGCAGCGTGATCGTGCGGACAATTTCATGCGCGAGCATTTAAATTGAATCCGTCGTTTCGACGGATACCAGAGTCTCGCGTGTGCGTGCCGCGATGCGTGATGCCCACGGTTCCTCCTCCATTAACGGAGATTTATGACCGATCCATTCAGAACTTTCTACTCTATATGCTAGAAGCTCTTGAATCGCACGGAACGGATCTCTTTCCGCGTGCGATCGATTCGTTCGCGAGCTTCGAGCGTGTTGAGAAAGTTGGATGTACACTTTTCGACAGCTGCAAACATCTTGTTACCGCGACGAACCGACGCGATGGCATCTGGACGACGCAGACATCTCGCGGTCTCGTCGTCGCGACGACAAACACGTCGCTCGAGTCTACGGTTCGTCGATCCTCGAAGCATCTTCTTCGTCTTCCGTTTCTCCGATCGATCTTCGAGACTAATGGACGTACGGCCGGGCACAGTCTACACTTATCTTCGGGTTTCTGCACTCAGTTTTCTACATTGCTGCGCCCGACGCGCTAATTATATCCTGTTGTACGCGATCCGGCAAAGAAACTGGCTAACAGAATGCGGATTCGACGCGGCAACGCCCGATCGAGCCAAAACGCAAATCAAAACGTTTCGATAAAAGTTGCACGCATGCTGCTCCCTTCCGCACCAGGCAGAAAACCGTTTCACCGAGGCGTTCAATTGCTTTATAATTTAACCCCCGTACCATATCTCGATTTCTTCGTTCGCAGCTAACGGGTTTATTGTCGCGGGAATCCCAGTGTCGATATGCGGTTAGTTCAAGCATTATCGTGATAAAAATGCCCGCCGTAAAAAAAGAGTCACCGACCACAAATAACCGATTCCGCGATCCGTTGATCGATTCTTCCGGTGTACCGAGTAATCGCGGATCGATCTTCCCGGAGTTCCCGAAATACCGGGCCACTAATCCCGGCAAGGATAAGCGTGAAATCTAATCGGTCATGTTTTTCGTTCCGCGTCGTTAAAGTGGTGTTCACGGTCGGTACACAGCGCGTAAAGGAACTCGAAAATTTCGCCGCACCGGTTTATCGAGTACCGAAAAATCCACGTGTCGAATAACTTCTGGGAACCGTCGTGTCTTTCTCCCGACCGACATTTCGATATCTTTCTCCGATGCTAATGGCAGGCCTCGAGGACTACGATCGGCGACACGTTAAGCTCGTTTTGGGCAGAAAGAAACGCACCCGAGAAGCCTGTTACACGGCCGTGAGCCACGTGTCTGGAATGTCGACCCGTGAAATCATCGACGGCCACGAGAGAGCTCGGCCTCGCGTTCGAGTTTTCCAACGTCCCGGCTCGGTTTCCAACGAAATTGCGAGTCACGAAACAGGCTCGATCACTCTCGGAGTTCGGTCACCGATGACTCTCGTTCGCGTTAACGTGTCGGCGCCGACGTCACCGTTAGCACACAATGAATAAGCCACTGATTTTGGGTGCGAGGTAACAATCGACAGATGGACATTTCTTTCCGAGATTTGTGAAACCCTTCTGCCGAGTGAAATCCTTCTCCCTGATTAAAATCCGCGGGGGAGAGCCGGTTACACCTAACTTGCGACTCTTAGTCAATTTTTCCTTCCCGTGACACAGAGCGGTGTTCTACGATACAATCAATTTGATTGTACGATACAATAAAGAATGCGATATTTGTGTCGAGCATTTTCGGAGGAAAGGCAGGCTTTCGTCGAGAATCAACGACGCGGTGATACATAACGGTCGGCGGAGCAATTAAACGGGCTTTGGTCGGCAAACAATGAACCCGAGCAGGTTTCTCTTCAACAGTGAATCACCAGAAGGCACACACATCGTTGTTATCAGTGTATCACCGATGCCTTCGCTGATCTAGCCAACCAAACCGTTGCGAAAGATGCTCGAGACATTACCCGGAAAAAGACTTAACGAGGATCCGATTACGAATTCATTGGTTTTGCCAGTTGCCCTGGTGCCACTACGAGTGTGTCACATCGGTGAGTAATCGGCAAAGAAAAGAAATCGAACGTTCTGTCGCCGCGGTTTTTGCCAGGCGAGAGAAATGGAGCAGGTGGAATCAGCCTTGGCCTAACTCGGACCTAGTAAGGAGCAGGTCGAGCCTAGTTTTTGCACCCTGCGATGATGGTTCCGAGTAAACGAGAAACCTAATCCTTCGACTCGATCGAACGAGGGTAAGGGAAGATCAGATCGGGATCTTTTCGAGTACTCGAAACCTGTTTCTCGCATTCGTAACCGAGCAGGAGAACAGGACCCATGTGAAAACACCGCACCAAATGTGTACGGCGTGGTTTCACCTGCCATTATCTGCCGAAACCTGGACGAAATTTTCTGTTGGGTGACCGCGCGTTTTAGAGTACACCGTCGTTTCCCTAAACGAGCATTTTCCAGTGGTGCACGGACAAAACCCGGGGACGGAGACAAATGGAGCGGAGATGGAAAAGTGCGCTTTCGTTCGAGAAAAAGAATGGCGGCCCGGAATCGGTAGAAAAACCACGATTCTTGCGTCATTACGCCTGGGAGACTGTGTGTCCAAGCGAAGACGGCGCGGCGGCTACCTATACGTGTAGAAAAGCAATTCCTGATTTCGTTGTGCCGGAGAAAGTAACTTTACCGCTCGTAACCTTCGCGTTTTCCCACCCACGTCCACTCGCTACGTTTTCCGTTTCGCGCACGTCTTTTTACGGATCCCCGAGCTGCGGAGCATTCGAGATCCGGTGTTCCCAAAGATCCCGATTCTTATCGGAGGTATAACAGTCAGGGTCGAAATAGGAAGAATATTTACGCTCGCGAGTGCATAGTGCACCGATAAGTCGCTGACGCCGCGGCGTGCGCGTACAAACACACGAATGAAGCGTAATTAAGGATCGTGGGAGCACGTGGCACTCGGGAACGATTCACGGGCTCGTTCTACGTACACATCGTACATATGTACATGTATAAAACAACATCGTCGATGCCGCTTTCGTTATCGAGAACAGTTCCGAACGTTCGAAGCTTATCGGAAAGTTCTCGCGATAAATCGGCCGCATTACCCAATTTAATTGTTCCGTAACGCGAAGAGCGATAAGAGATCGGGATTAATCTTATTGTGGGAGTTGCGATCATGCTCCCTTCTCTCTGGGCAGGCCTACGTTTCAGAAATTACTTTCAATGCCGCCACAGGTACCGCAGACTATGAAAAAACTGAATAGCTGAACGACGGTTTTATTGCTCTGGGTCAAAATAATTCGGATCGTTATGGTTTCGAAAATTCCTTGAACAAAAAAAATAAAGCGATTAGCCTGAAGGTTTTGTACGTTCATAAGAAACACGAACAATCTAAAACGATAGAAAAAGTCAAAGAATTTGAGTATGTACTATTTTCAACTTGCTAGGTTTATTAACACTACCGAGCTATAAATGTAACAGGTACATGTTGCCTTATAAAAATGACAAGATTTAATTTATTTAGACTTTGCGCGGTTCTTCTTGCAATGCGTAATCTACTAAAATTATTTATTGAATCATTGCATCTTTATAATTTAAAAAATTGTCGAATAAAAAAGTCTAGAACCGGTCATTTGACCGGTGATGGTACGTTTAGTGTTAAAGAAAGGTACAGGCAGTTTTCCATAAAGATCCCCCCCCCCCTCCCGGTTACTATTACATTACTACCAGGGGGGAAAGATCCGCAATGTAGTGATAATCGTTCGAGAATTGTTTCGTACCGAAATTACGCGAGTCATGTCCTCTTTCTCTCTTTGTTTCTTTTTTCTCTGCACCCCCCACCCCATCTTTCGTCGAGCCTTTCTCTGTCAAGAGCATAGCGAGGCACGCCCGTGTCGTACGTGTGCATATGCTGTTCCCGCGAGCTAGCTGGCTAGCTGACTGCCGTCAGCGGTTAAACACGAACGCGTCCTGTATCATGATTCACGGGGGAACACGAGCGGAACATCAATCATTTTGTAATACGCGATCGCGCGCGGAATCGAGCCACGACTTCCTATCGTCTATCGGTTAATCGGCCGAATGAATCCCGATTGGCCGATCGTACCGAGAACAAGACACTTTTCCAACGGTGATACTGCGTGCGCCTTAACGGCTTTCGAAGCAATGACTATCAAACGAGCTTCTGCCGTGACACGACGCGACACAACGAGACACAACGAGACGAGACGAGAAACGGTTCGCATTGTACCCCCGTGAACGGCAACATTGTAAAACTGGTAGTAACTGGTAGCGTGTGTACCAGCATGGCAACGCACGCGTCACATATTCATCGGTCAAACACCATACATTATACAGGGTGGACCACCTAACGTGGCACGTCGAAAACTGGCATAACCGCTTGACCGCGGATTGTCATGCGAGTTTCAATTTTCTGTGAAAATTATTGTATTGCTTCCAACGAAAATCGAAAAAATGTTAGGTTTCTTTTAAACAATATACAGGCCCTCTATAATGAGAAGAAGCATATGCACACTGTAGTTCGTGAGAAGTAATTGTTTTTCAAAATCATATAGAGCGTTACTCAAATGTTTTCCCAGGTGTATCGGACCCTATAATGAGAAGAAGCGTTTCAGAAATTTCCATTTAAATCTCGAGTGTCTTTGTATACAACGGTCAGATAAAGATAAATGGTTATCACGCTCGATTAATCCCTATCAACCATTCCAACCCAACAACCGATGTCATTGAACACTCTCTCGAGGTCTTTATCGTGTACGTTGCGTAAGCTGCGTAAACAATCACCGAAGATAATTCGGTAAATATTTTGATTAATTTTCCAGGACCACGCCTGATATTTCGTGACAGTCATTCATTATCAATAAAATGAACTTTGAAAATCCTTCCGTATAGACGTCGGAACGGTAGATCGGATCGGTTATCGATCGGTTGGCAAGATGCGAACTACCCGCGGTACAGTGCACGTACGCATATGCCGAAAGATCAAGGGCTCGAAAGATTTTGTGTGGATCCAACGGAGAGAAAGAGATCGCGGAAAAAGAAACGAGGAGTAGGAGCGCGCGAATGAATTATTTATAGAGAACTGAAAGTAAGGAAAGATGACGATGTTGGGCGACACGAATCCCGATCCTATGCGTGCCAGACGACGAGCACAGATGCCTTCGCGTGAATGCTATTGTAAAGCGCAGAAGAATACAAATAATGGCCCCGTCGAGTCGAGTCGGCTCGAGCGAATGACAAACGGTAATCGTGTTCAGGGAAAAGTCTTGTTTTGCTTTCCGTTCTCTCCGACAACGCGGTGCAATTACGTATGCGAAGAAATTTCATACAACGAGTATTCCGGAATCTCTACAAGTTCAAACATCAAATGTGCGTCCGCAGCTTTCCGAATAATTCGCGGAAATTCGGTAAACCGTGCACGCACACACGAACACTCAAAGCACGCACGTACAGACATATCCCGGCGTAGAACCCGGGATAAAACGGTATGCTCGTATAAACGGAAGAGGAAGAAAGCAGAGTGATAAGCGATCTTCTCGAATCGTTCGAAGCGAGACTGGTGCGTTCGCTCGACGGTAAGATGACAAGTCACTGTCTCGGCGTAGTGCCGGTGTATATTCGTCCAAGATTTCATGAGAAAGGAAGCAGCGAGCGAAGGAGCACACAGCGATGAGTACACGTACACTCGCGGGTTGGGTATGGACGGTATGGTGGCGAAGAGGAGGGGATACACCAAAGGAGAGAAGAACGTCGCCCGCGGCTAGCAACCGCAAAGGCAAAACTCCTGCGAGTGGTTTACCAGCGTTGAACTGGTTTTCGGGAGGATACCGTCGCTGTTCTGTCTTTAGCAGAAACAACAGAGCAACGTAAGACCGTCTACGTGACGGAACACCTAAACTATTCCGGCGTGTGCCGTGCGCCGTATGCGGTGTGCGTGTCTCTCGGTGTGTCGTGTGTCGTGGAGCCGTAAAGGGTCCGAGAGAAACACGAAGACAAACAGGTAGAGACGGGAGAGATACGTGTAGCAGGACTTACCCAGAGCTCCGTACCCCAACTCATGTTCGCTGGGCCGGGTAAACCAGGCACGAGCTGCAGCCTTGTCACACTCGACACACTTCACATGTAGCGTCGCGATCGAGATGCACTTTTCGTATCGAAGACGCGTTTAAAAACGCATGAATAAATCACGCGTCAGATCCCACCGCGCTTACCGCTCACTAAAACATCACCAACATGTCGGCCTGTAACCACTGACTGGCCGGACCCAACTGTCCAGCGAAAACCGCCCGGAATTTTACCGTAGCGCGCTCTACCGATGACTTTCCACACGAACGATCACCGAGAAGGGGTTGAGCGCGTCCTCATTGGTTGGCCATTTTGCCCGACACTGCCGCCACTATTTAAACCGTATCGGTACCATTTACAAAAATAATTCGACGATAACCAACGTTTACACAAACACGATTGATAATACCAAACTTGTTTGTAAACTATACAATGACCTCTTCCGAAATCTAGAAGTTTTGATATTACATCTATGTATTTACGTGTTATGTCGATGGTAATAAACGGGGTCTGTCTGTTTTTATGGTAATAAAAATAACTTTGTCGTCTTTCTTTGTGACACGTTTATCGATCGTTACACTCTATGTTTTCCCACATTTTAAATGTTATACTTGTTGTAAACGCAAGATCGCCTTATAATGATTTAAACAGTTTCACGTCATCGTAATATAGTTTAATAATGTACCGTTCAAAAATGTTGTCCGCTTTCAGAATACATATTTCGAAATTCTCGTGTATACATACATATGTAGGTACATGCAAGTCAAAATGGAGTATGTAATTGATTTGTGCGTTACAACTTACAACGCGCGTATAAGTGCGACTAAAATGGCGCTGGGTGACTCGAGCAAAGTATCAAAGGTCATTAGTTGAATGTAGATAACTTATTTCTTATATTGAAACGTACGCATTGCTGCGACTCGTCTGCCGCGAATTTTCTTCATTCTTTACTTATGAAGTCGTGACATGCCTTTCGTACATGATTTCCCAACAAGCTGATGGAAGAAATGAATACCCACTATGGAGGTTGTATTTGTGTATATTACTTTTTATTTTTCACGCACACATATATACGCGACGCATATAGTTTCTCATGATTCATTATAGCGTTCTGTTTCTATAAACAATTCTTTTTCTTTAGTATTACTACACACAGCTGAAGAAATCATCTTTATGCTAGAAATTGGTTGTTTATGTATTGCATTTTTTCTAGGTAGTGGATTTATTCAATGAAAATTTAGGATCTTACATGTTTTCAAGATGGATCGGCAAATTGATAGTGGAATATCAATTATCGAAAACCTTTCTCATTGTACTGACATCGATAGTATTGATTTTATTGATAGTGTCCATGATCGTCCTTCGAAAATGGAAAAACAAAGAATTTCTCCCAGAAGTGAAAGAATTCGTTGGAGTAGGTACAAGCAAGCCCAGATTCAGAAAAAGAGACAAAGTACTCTTTTATGGACGGAAAATGTTACGCAAAGTCAAATCGATCAGTGGACAAGTACACGCAACTGGACAAGGAAAAAAACGAAAGGCTGTTATGCGATTTGCACGCAGACTGTTACAATTGAAGAAGGATTCAACCCCGCAACAATTAAAAGTATTTGAACTTTATTCTTGATTTTGTTGTTCGGAGTATGTTTCTTTTGTAACCCAATTTTCTATCTCTACTTGAATAGGTGTTAGAACCACCCGCTGAATATTTAGAAGAAGACCTAGGTCCTGGGGACAGAGTACCACCGGATGCTTTGTACATGTTGCAAAGCATCAGGGTATTTGGCCATTTCGAAAAGCCAGTATTTCTGAAACTATGTAAACATACGGAAATCATGAATTTACCAGCTGGAAGCATTTTATTTAAAATCGGAGACCCTGATGAAAATTTATTTATCGTGCAGCAAGGCTTGGTCAATGTTTATATTACCGGACCAGATGGTTCTCAGATATCGTTAAAATTAGTAAAAACTGGAGAGTCGGTAACTAGTCTCCTTAGTTTCACGGATGTACTTACTGGACATACGAGTACCTATAAAACAGTATCCGCCAGAACTGTGGAGGATTCCATAGTAGTGAAGTTACCAATGTCTGCATTCCAAGAGGTATTCAATTGCGCTATACGATGTAAAGTAAAGAAAAATTCAAGATTATCATTTCTAATATGTACTACTGTACCTATATTCTTATGCTTGTAGGTTTTCCAGGGTCATCCTGATACATTTGTTCGAGTTATCCAGGTCATTATGGTTCGCCTGCAAAGAGTCACCTTCACCGCATTGCATCAATATCTTGGCTTATCCGCGGAATTGGTTAATCAGGGGACGCATAAAAAGAAACAGAGTCCGTTTTCTGGGTCACCGGTCAGATCAAGAACCAAAGAAAATTTCTCAGCTCAAAATGTGGAAACGATATCCTCTGCAGCTGCAACTGCTTCATCGGAGCAACACGATGGGAACGACATGCTTTATCGTGATACTACTACTCTGAGCAGTCCCCAATCTGTACCCATTGTCATAAATACACGGTAAGTTAACTGAATAGACAAATTCAACCGATAAAGTATACACATATTTTGACTAATATTTTCCTTGAATAGACCAAGAAGTAATCTTGATTGGAAAAATCAAACTATGAGTCCGCATTCAGATCAAAACGTCGCGGATATGGTACCGGAATGTGATTCCCATTGGTCAAATTCTTCGTCTACAACACAGCAACAGGGGGGATCACAACCGGATGTCGTTCATACAGGAAATTCTCAAAGTTCTAGATCTAAGAAACGATCTACCATCGTCGAACCGATTCAACAGCAATTAGACGAAGCGCATCTCGTACAAATAGCTACAGAAGCGTTCGTTCGAGAGCTTGGTTTGGAAGACGATACGGTACTAAAGGATGGCAAGGTTCAGATTAGGGAAGTACCAGCTGGAACGTATTTGATGAAGGAAGAATCTCACAAAGACGTTGCCCTTGTCTACGTCGTGTCTGGCTCTCTGACGGTAAGCCAACGCGTTTCAGAGGGCAGAGACATAGGGCAAGAAGTTCACATGTTTAGCGCACACCAAGGTGAAATTGTCGGCGGATTGGCTGTGTTAACTGGAGAACCCTCTTTTTACACCATCAGGGCGAAGCATCCTAGTCGCATAGCACTTCTTAGTAAACCAACATTTTTCTCAATTATGAGAGAACAACCTACCGTCGTTTTACATGTAGCACACTCGGTCGTCCGTAGGCTCAGTCCTTTTGTCAGACAGGTCGATTTTGCTCTTGACTGGCTATTCCTTGAAAGCGGAAGAGCCGTGTACAGACAAGGCGACGAGTCGGACTCGACGTTCATTGTATTGAGTGGCCGACTTCGGTCGGTGATCACGTATGACAACGGAAAAAAAGAACTGGTCGCGGAATACGGTAAAGGGGACTTGGTTGGCATTGTAGAAATGGTTACGCAAACTCCAAGATCAACCACAGTGATGGCAGTACGGGACTCTGAGCTAGCAAAATTGCCAGAAGGATTGTTCAATGTTATCAAACTCCGTTTCCCAATAGTCGTCACGAGACTTATAAACTTACTTGGGCATCGTATACTAGGCACTTGGCAACAACCGCATGCGAGAAACGTTAATATCGATAAGCAGTGCGTACTAAAAATATCTATGTCCACCTTCAAATTCTTACCTGATCCCATTTAACGCTAAACCTACCACGGTCAAATGACTGATTTCTATCGTATTAGAAATCACGGAAAATCTCAATAAATCTAAAATCACTAGATGCTTTTAATGCTTCGTAGGTTTAGTGTTAACTGATGGCGAAACACTCTGTGTATGTTTGGTAATGTATGTTGATAATTTAGTGGAAATACGTTTTCAGACGGGCGGCCGCAACGGTGGATACGAGGCCAGCTCAAGTAAATTTTTCAACGGTTGCTATAGTCTCGGTGTCCGATGATGTACCATTGACGGCGTTTACCTATGAACTTTACCATTCGCTGTGCGCTATCGGGCCATGTTTACGCCTCACTTCGGAGGTTGTTCGAAAAGTAAGAAATTCGAATCCAGCATCTAGATTCGCTTCTGTGTAAAACGGTTGTACGTGTATATTAATTCTTCTTTTCCAATAGACACTGGGCAGTACTATCATGGAACCTGCAAATGAATATCGATTAACATCGTGGCTGGCACAGCAAGAAGATCAACACCGAATCTCTTTGTATCAGTGCGATCCAACATATACACTGTGGACTCAACGATGCGTGCGTCAAGCCGATTGTATCCTTATTGTGGGTTTAGGAGATAGGCCACCATCCATAGGTAGAACCGAACGTGAGATTGAACGTTTGGTAATGAGAACCCAAAAGGAGTTGGTACTGTTGCACAAAGAAGGTGGGCAACGGCCTTCGAATACTGTACAATGGTTAAATATGAGATCGTGGATTTCTAGTCATCATCACATTCAGTGTCCTAAGAGAATGTTCACAAGGAGATCACAGTACAGGATTGTAAGTAGTCACAACTCACGTATCCTAATATCCAATTCGTAAGAGGTTTGTTTAGTCGAGGCATTAATAAGCGGCTTTTATTTTCTAGAATGAATTGTATTCGAAAGTTCTTATGTCAGAACCGAACGTACACAGTGATTTTAGTAGACTTGCTCGCTGGTTAACTGGAACCTCGGTGGGACTTGTACTCGGAGGTGGCGGTGCTAGAGGCGCAGCTCATGTGGGAATGCTAAAAGCGATCATAGAAGCCGGAATACCCATAGATATGGTCGGCGGAGTCAGCATCGGAGCATTCATGGGGGCATTGTGGTGCATGGAGAAAAATATTACGACGACAACTCAAAAAGCTCGCGAATGGTCCAAGGTAATTGAGACGACAACTATCACAATAAACCGAATAAAAGTATCTCTAATTCTACCCTAAATCATCGATCATCAATCTCTTATAATAGAAAATGACGCAATGGTGGAGACAAATAATGGATTTGACATACCCAGTGACATCCATGTTCTCCGGGAAAGATTTTAATAAGACGATTCATGGAACGTTCGGTGACACGTACATAGAAGATTTGTGGTTGCCGTTTTTTATAATAACTACAGACATCACCGACTCTTGTATGCGTACCCACACACACGGTCTGTATACAAAGCAATAACGTTTGACGTTGTTCAAAGCATTGATTGTTTCCAGTTTTCTGTGACCAAGTATGCTTGTACTCTGATATTCAGATTTTGATTCTGCTTCAACTGGAAACTCTCTCGCTGTTTTAGTGCGATTCGTAGACCCTGTAGATCTGCTTCTCGCCGAAAGTTTTATTTTGAAATTTCAAATACATCTAAATATCATAGAGTGTCATGATGTAGAAATAAGCTTGAACAGCGGGAGTGAGCTTTCTGGATATAATCATTGTTGACGTACTCTTCGTTCTGTATGGTTAATCGTTTAATTCAAAAGAGATAGCTGTACAGGGAGGAGGATCATCCATCTGTATTTACTTGTTACATTAACCATAACGATGGTAACGAAGAACCTTGGAACTACCTGTTGTTTGCTCTAGCATACACATCTATACGTATTAAAACGACTCTAGGAAATACAAGAGAAGACATTAAAGAACTTAATTCGTCGTGTTTAGGATCGCTGTGGCGGTACATTCGGGCTTCGATGTCTTTGTCTGGTTATATGCCACCCATGTGTGACCCAGTTGACGGCCATCTCCTACTCGACGGCGGGTACGTCAATAACCTTCCAGGTAATTTGAGCGTGACATTAAAGAGAAGTGCGTCGAGAATCTTACGTTATTTACTATACATGTTTTCCAAAAACGATAAAAAGAGATCGTTGCAAATTGAACGCACGTACGCTCTCAAAAAATAAGGTTGATAACTTCTTATTGTTGTATTTGATAAAATTACCTGGACATTGTACGATCGTTCTCTATTTCTCAATGAAACGAACGGAATCACGCGTTCGTTCTGCTTTCATTGAAGTATAATAAATGCAAATACAAGTGCCAGAACGGTTCGTTGTAATTTGATCAGAGAACGATAGAACAGTTTTCGAAAAAAAGCGGTGCTAAAGCTCACTCCCGTTGATGAAAGATGCATTTGTCAAATTCTGAATAGCTAAGTGAACTCAGGTTTACTATGGAGATACATTCGAGCCAGTATGACCATTGCGGGGGTCTTTCCTCCTTTTTGCGACCCTCTTGACGGGCATCTTTTGGTCGATGGGTGTTATGTTAATAACGTGCCAGGTACCTTAAACATGTATTGTTTATCTTATTATATATACATACATATATATAAGAAATGATATTATATTCTCTATTGTGACCGACCGCAAACGTATACAGTCATAATTTCTTTGTTCAAGCTGACGAAATGTTGAGGCAAGGAGCGCATCATATTTTGGCTATCGACGTTGGGTCGCAGGATGACACCGACTTAACGAATTACGGTGATTCTTTGTCCGGCTGGTGGTTACTTTGGAAACGGTGGAATCCTTTCGCGACACCCGTCAAAGTACCAAATTTACCGGACATACAGTCGAGATTAGCGTATGTGAGTTGCGTCCGGCAATTGGAAGAAGTGAAGAACTCGGATTATTGCGAATACATCCGACCACCGATAGACAAATATAAAACCCTTCAATTTACCAATTTCGATGAAATTAAGGATGTCGGATATCAGCACGGTAATCGTTACGTTTCGTGTATCATGAAAAGAAATATTAATACTTTTACAATAACGAACATAGAAAACATAGAAAACCTATATGCGTTTCATTTGTACAACAAACAGGGAAAACTTATTTCGAAGGACAATCGAAAGCTGGAGTTCTCCCCCGATTTAATGCCGCCAGAGAGAATGCACGAGCTTTACGAGCCAAACATCAAGCATCGAATCAACAATCTTCGTACACTTTCACAGATCTAGCTCAAATGGTGTGCAAAGTCTCCAGAGGAAGTCGATACATGGATATTGATTCCGATACAGACGAGATGGAAGAGGACGAAGCGGATTTAGAAGAAGATGCGCAAGAAGTAGGTTACGCGTCTGAACCCACTGCCGGTATCCTAGATCAGGTAATGATGTTTTTTCTTACCTAACGATAGATCGTCTACACCGTCTCATCGAACACCCTACATAATTAAAAATGAGAATGCGATGGAAATAGAAATAACGTTTTTTATTTTTGATTCTGTTTGTAAATAGAGGTAACATTGAGATTAGGAACTTGGTATATTTACATATTGTACATATTTTCATAAATTTGTAAACTGTCATGTAATGTGCTCTTAAAATCTGTAAAAAGACTATTTCATTTCATGTAATGCTTCCTCTTATCCTTATTACAGAGTCCTGATGAGAATCTACGACGAAGAACTGGTATCTCTTTGAGCTTATCGGATACAGAGGCCGAGTCGGAATTAGATTACCACCCGAAAATATTTTAAGCATTGGTCTCTTACTCTTTCGTTTGAATGTCCACACGCGTCGAGTATTGTGCGCGATGCGTGAACATGCGTAATACTCGCTCGTCATGTATAAAAACTATACTATACATAACAACATTACAATCACACATAGTTGTATGAAAAAAAACGTATTTATATGAAAGTACAAAAAATATTATTAAGAACAAATATTAATGGACATCTTGTCATTGTAAAGGTAACAATGCAATCCTTCATTAATATATCATTATGAATTGTTACAGTTCTTGTTCTAATCATTACTAAATACATTATTCTATTGTTTATAAAACATACTCTTTTTATTCCTAAGCGTGCGATTTGTGGTAAATCTAAAGGTACGTATTAAAACTGTGTACTCATTGTTAAATGCGGATCTAATACAGCAAGAACCGCGCCTACCAAATGCAGCGATCCTGTCACGAGGATGTGACACATTTCATTGTTGTTGTGATTAGCTTGCCGGTGTGAATTAGCTTTTTTTATGTCTTGTAAAACTTCTGAAGTACTATTTGCAAGTACCGAATCTGCTCCCCAAAATTCAGCATTTTTTGAACATTTGAGTTTCTGCGTGTCCATTAAGAAACGATTGAATTCGTCATCTACACTATTAACACCTGCATAATTTGGTACAAAATATACTTTCTCAAATTGTAATAACTTCAAAGGCGTTATTAGAGTCGTTACATCCCGCATTGCGCTAGTATTGAAAATCAATATCTTTTTTCCTCCACCTTTTTTAGTGACGAAATCGTTAAACCACTGAATACAGCATTGCATACTTTCAATTGTATGCGCACCATCCAGAAAGAAGTTGCCAATGCTGCTTCTTAAAATTTGCATTCTACCAGGCCATTTACAAGACGATAAACCCATTGCAAATTTATCCATATGTATGATACCATTTATATTTGTATCTACAGTATTAGGCATACTAACTAAGTGTTTGTTATTTTTAGACATTATCCATGCAGTAGCCATTTGTATAGCTAAAGATGCATTTTCCTGCTGAACCATGTTTTTTATTTTTAAAATAGGCGATATATTTTCCCACCTGTACTCTTCGAAAGGAGGGACAACGTGTAATCTACAATTTCGTTCGACTGCTCTTTTTTCCAGTATACCCATTGCTCGTGGGTGTTGCGGAACAGAAAATGCTATAGATCCATGTTTAAAAATTCCAGACTTCTGATAAGCTATATCCTCAAGAGTCGAACCTAATAAAGAGGTATGATCTAATGCTAAACTTGTTATACCCACACAAACAGGATTTCTTACAATATTTGTAGAATCATACAATCCTCCAATTCCAACTTCTATTATGGCAACGTCAACATTCAAGTCTAAGAATATTTTAAACATTAAAATAGTTAAAAATTTAAAATACATAGGCATGTCAGATTCATACTCTTTCGCATTTTCTAGCTTCTTATGTACTTTCCAAAAGTATTCGATAAAGAGGGATTCACTTATAGATTGTCCATTTATTTTGATGCGCTCTCTTACAGTAACCAAATGCGGGGAACTGTAGAATCCTGTAGTATAGCCATGTTCACGTAAAATAGCTTCTGTATATGCGCAACTAGAACCCTTTCCTTTAGTGCCTGTTACATGAATAACAGACAATTTATCCAATTTTTCGGTCGTGATACCAGTTCTAAAAAATAATATTGGAGATGGTTACTTTTTCATAGCAAATTTTTGTCTTTAAAAACTATGCAAACAAATTATTACCGAAGTAAGTATTTCTTTATGTCCTTCAATTTATCAGAATTTGTATGTTTCTTTTCTGTAGATAGCTTTAAATATTCAGCATTACTTTGTAAACTATGCAATGCTGTCAAAGTAGTCTAAAAATATAATAAACAATATTTTTATTCAATGATGAACGAGTTAATCCAATATAGATTAAACAAGAACTAATATTGTACCCTCAACAAATTGTGGCAGCAACGATTACGATTAATTTTACACTCCATAATTACATATAGTTTGGAAAATTCGAACACAGAAACTTTACATATGTATGTACAAAATTATACTAAGTAGATATTACATAAAGTTACCTCATAATCTGCTAACGAACACAACTTGCGTTTTATGATAACATTCTGCATCATTCTCTGCCACGACCTAAACATCTAAATTACTACGTATATATGTATATCTAATCTATAATTTACAATGTAAACAAAGAGCACTTAGGTTATATACCTCCTCTTTGATAAAACCTTGGTGTTTAATTCAAATTTCAAGAAAACGCGGCTAAAATCTTCAGAATTGTACAGAAACTTCGAACAAAGTGTAATCATTTTCTATAGAAAATATAGTTATGTAATTATAATTAAGAAGAAAGAAAAATGCAACTGTTTAACGTTAAAAATTGATAAAGTTGAGCCTAATTATAAGAAAAATATTATTATACGCATATAATAACTAATAGTATGTATATTTAAAAAATACAAAAATTGTTGTCTTATTAAGCCTTTCGAGATACCGAGGTTCGATACCGAGAATAGAAATTTTCTTGACAGTTTCCCTAATCGAGTGAAACAAAATAATAATAAAAATCATGTGCGCAATGAAGTAAATTACAATTATAGAAATGAGGATGTAACCACAAAATATTAGTATTAAATTAAAAATTCTATAAAATTTGGGAGTAGCTCATAATTGTAATAAGTTAAACATAATTGTAATTGTAATGTTTGTTTCTAATATCAGAAAGAAAATTTTCTCTTTGATTACATGTTCATTTTGCATTTAATTATACATATTACACATTGTGAAGAAATTGAACATCGTCTGCCGGTAACGCGCGGGCGCGTTTTTACTTAATGATTTATATCAAGTTGCGTGTTCTATGTCTATCGATATTCTTACGTTTGGAATCATTCGTGTAATACGCATATTCATTCGTTCGGTACCGTCGTCGGGACCGATACAGTTTTCAATCGGGAAACGGGCAGAAAAGTCTACGACAATGGCAGATATGTCAATGAACAATATCGCGCCACGGAAAATGTCTTTCGGTATCAATGGAAAGTTGAACGGTTTAGAAAATAAAACACCTTTTCTAATCGGAGTTTCCGGCGGCACGGCCAGTGGGAAAGTGAGTACCATATGATTTTGACTTTTCCAAGTAAACGACTCGATGCCACTTACCGCTTTACGAACGGTGGCAATTTTCCTACGACTTAACCTCCGCGATAAGCATGCATTCGCAGAGGAATGTTCGTAAAGATTGCTCCTCAAAATTTCAGTCGACCGTCTGCAAACGTATTATGGAAAAATTAGGTCAGGTTGATATGGATCACATGCAACGACAAGTAGTTTGTATTTCGCAAGACAGCTTTTACAGAGATCTATCACCGGCTGAAAAACTGAAAGCCGAGAAAGGTCAATACAATTTTGATCATCCTGATGCATTCAACAACGATTTGATACTTCAGACGTTACAAGATATATTGGCTGGTGTAAAGTGCGAAATACCAGCTTACGACTACAGAACGAACAGTTTGTATGTGTTATTGTTATTTTTACATTATATTTGTTGTCATGTAGTACCAAGTCCATCAATAGTTTCTTTGATTTTCAGAGTGAAGGATCAGATTACAACCATCTATCCTGCGGATGTAGTTTTATTTGAAGGAATTCTAGTGTTCTATTTTCCAAAAATACGTGATTTATTTCATATGAAATTGTTTGTAGATACCGATTCAGACACTAGATTAGCTAGAAGAGGTAACATTAGAAAAACACATTTGTATCTTGACTTTTTCATACCTATGTTTATGTATATCATACAGATTGTAAACTGTTAAGTGCATATTTTGAATGATTCCAACAGTGCCGAGAGACATAAACGAAAGAGGACGAGACTTGGATTACGTATTGAATCAATATATGAATTTTGTAAAACCTGCGTTTGAAGAGTTTTGCCTACCTACAAAGAAATTTGCCGATGTTATAATTCCCAGAGGTGCAGATAATACAGGTAAACAATAGCATACATATATATTTATATATATAGATAGCAATAATGATTACATGCAAAATATACTTTCAAGCATATGGTTCTATACATGTATATACAGGGTGAATGGAAAAAATCAAGAAACGTGTAATTCGATGAAGTTGCAAACAAGATTGTGTTGTAAGATGAGCTTGTTAAAAAATGTTCAAATTTTCTTTCTAGTTGCTAGAATCAACCTGTATGTACGTATATATTTTGTCAAAATATTTGATCATACCGTTTTAATATTCGGTACATAAGTAGGATTATTAACTGAATCATAAACATAAATTATGCATTCTACCATAACTTGGATTCATATTCATCCAATCTGCACCTAATTTATGAGATTCAACGATTGCGACTTTATAACAATAACAGTTTCACTTGTTTTTTTTTATTAAAAGATTAACACTAATGTTTTCGTGTTTCCAAAATTTTCATGCGTTTATTGTTCAACACACAATTTAGATGCAGATCTGGAATAATAAGGCAGCTTAAACTTTAATTATTTGTACATGTCTATATAGCTATTTATGGGTGCTGCCTGGTATTAAAGGGCTGCTAAAACATGCTGTCTTTTAAGCTAGGACAATGATTAAGTTCATTTAAAAAAGTACATGGTTTGGTTGTTGTATGTTTGCAGTGGCAATAGATCTTATAGTGTACCACATCTGGGACATTTTGCGTTTGAAAAAGGCTGAAAACTCATCCGGGCAGCATCCATACAACTACCAACGTAGGCGTACTTCAACTTTATCTGACACGCTCAGCAGATGATCTAAGCATGATATGCTCACTTATAAGCACCACACTTTTTCATATATATCATACATTTACATATAATCGAGTTTACAATAACCTTCAGACTTTTATTTTATGTACTTAATACTTCTCTATACCTTAATAACACTGTATTTGTATTACGTTTATATATCGAGCAGCAAAAGATATCACTTTTGAAAAGTATATCACCGCATCCATTGTACCCATGCATGAGGTGAAATTAATTTTACACTGTACCAAAAATATCTAAATATTGTAATTCCAATCGAGCATAATTATTCAAGTTTATACTTACGATTAATATAATAGAAAGCTTTGAGTATTACTTACATATACATGAACTTCTATGAGCATATGTGTATGTATGTGTGTATGTATTATGCATGTTATTAAAGATTGAAATCTCTTTTTTTATATATAATGTACCCTATACTAATTCAGTGCTATTCACGCATCTATATAAACGCAAACTCAAACATTGTACAAGACGATTTAAGTGAGCATAAAGCATTCGTTACTAGCATAATTTTCTAGAATGTGATATTTTTAGTTTAAGTTGGTGCATTATACATATACTATCATACTTGATGTTTAATCGCATTGTCTCGTAAGGTGCTAATCACTTTATACGACGCTCTCATTTCTCGAACGCTCAAATTATTTTATTCCCACTAAAGATATCATTCTTTTACAGGACATTTACAGTTCGAATTGTGTAATTTGATATGCCATTTGTTTAGATTGTAAAATGGAATAATAATAAAGAAATTAAGGTGACGAAACAAGCAACCTTTAACCATTTACTTATTTTTGATATTTTGTTGCAGTGGCTATAGACTTGATAGTGCAACACATAAGAGACTTCTTAAGCAACAGGGGTAGGGTTACAACTGAACCTGAAATTCCGTTAAACAAAACAGAAAAACTGTCCAAGAGGCCACATTAACTTTTGACAGATTTAGAGCTTGGTAGAAAATAAGTTCAGTAATCTTTTTTTCTTCTTTCTTTTCCATTACTCCTAATACTCGTGTACGTTTTCATGTAGAGATTCTACATTGAATTAGTGATAATCGAGGTGATATAACGAGATTTTCGGGATATATGCAGTGAACTATTTTTGCGTTATATTTTAACACTGTTCGCAAATATATAGATTCATAATTACCGTTAAACAATCCGAAACTTTAGGTACAAAGTGTTAATATCAAATATTAATATAATACATTTTACTGCGTGCAGACGGCTATACTAATATAGAATAAACCTGTAAAAATATTTTAGCAAGAGTTAGGTGTTAAATAACACTACAACAAGGTTTGTGTAATATAAATATTAGTCAACAACAATAATATAAAAAAATTATTTTTGCTGCTGCGATATTTGTTTATTATATAGTTATACACATTGTATACTTAAATATTACATAGGATATAAAATCATGAAGTGCTTAAATATAAAAGTTATTATTGTTATAATTGTATTTATATTTAACAGTGATTTGTATAACATTAATTTATTAATTAATTATTGATAGTAAAGTTCTAAATTCATACCATCATGAATTTCATCTGAATTATTAAATTAAGGAAAATTTGTTAAAAATTTGACAATATTGTGTGACAATATAAAAGTGTACTTAATATTGAAGGATACAATCTTGTAATTTTATGTGATCCTTGAAAATGGTATACCATTTCTTTAAAACAATCTTTTCCCAATGCGTTCCAGTTTGAGCAGCTATCAATTTTTTTAAATCACCTATTGTATCATCCGGATTACATTTAACTCTAACTTTTTTCCCAAGACGGTCGTTGCATGTTATTTCTAACATTTTCTACTGTCTAAAAACAAGAAAAAGATGATTGTACAAAATAATGTTACTTACACCAATTAGATGTAATTCTAAACGGAGTGTCGAGAGTTTATAGGTTATGAACCATCTATGACGATGATAATGATAATAATAATAATAATGATAACAAGTAATAACATCTATTATTTTAAAAAATATGCATTGTACAGACACGACACTGTGTCTGTACGATTGTAATAATGATGTGCAATATTTACTTACAGGTTAACGTTATATTAAAGTTGTTGAGAAATAAATGTTCCCTATTTTTACACTCGTAATAGGGGAAAACACTAAATCTTAATAGAACTTGCTGTTGAAAAACTTGAATATTACGTGCGTGTGATGTATTTTTATACGGATTCACAATCAGTCTTAGAAAACCGAGAACGATGACCAAACGGCGAAAATGATACGAATAACATTGACCACGATACACCTACCGATTTCTTTTTCAGCCGATCGAGCCGGAACACGAAATTACGATTCGAGTTTAACTATGTTTCAGGCTTTATTTGATACACAGTAATTACAAACAGAAGTAAGAACACAAGAGAGCACATCCACAATAACGTTGTAGTGTATATTCTGCCATTAGCAAATCCTCCGTGAACAACGATGGCGGATGCAGCAGATCTTTCCGGCGCTTCTTCTAGTCAGAAGATGTCGTCGAAAGTTTTAAGACAAAAGGCGCAGGAGTTTTTATCCTCGAGGAAATACGCGAACAATTTAGTAGACATAATAGGACAATGGGATGTAAGTTTGAATTTTAAAACCATCTCAAATCAATGAATGTATCGAGTTTCCGAGGTTATGTCGTTTGCTAAAATTCTTGATCACTGTTCATCAGGAATCTACTTCGACCTGTCTGCTTACGATAGAGACAATATTCGTTGACGTTTTGAGAAGAGGCGACATGTATCTTGAACGTACGATAGCTCTCACGATTTCAGGTACGTTTGAACATTTTAGTAGCATCTTGTCGTTTGATGTTTGACAACATACACGTCCCTCTGAATCTTCTATCTAATATCGTTGCTATAAACGTACCGTTCATTTATATTTTGTGAAAACATTTGTTTGGGCACAAAATTTAAGCGCGATACTTAGCGTTATGATGTTGCAAATATTTAAAAACGCAAAATAGTTTTTCCATAAGCTTTCTGAAACAGAGCCAAGTCCGGAAGCAAGATACATCAATTGGTTGAGAAACTGTTACGAAGAAATATGGGAGAAAATACTGTTGTCGATAGAGAAATGTCGACCCGCAATACAATTACAAGCTCTCACCACTGCAATAAAACTAATGGCGGAGGAAGGAAGATATCCATTGGAACCAACCGATAATTTGGGATATTATTTCCCGCTTCATCGATTGAAACCTATCCTAATGAGCTTATTGGCACCCGAAAAAGACAATGCTACCTTAATATCTAGATTTCAGGAAATTACAGAGTACCCTGATGCTCTTTATTATACTTGGAAGTGTCTTCCCTCTTTAACTCCTAAAAGGCAGCCGCACGAAATTTATATAAAAAATTTATTAGAGCTTATACACAAATCACCATTGCCAAAAAAAAGCGAAGGTACAAATTAAAGCATATTAATCGTTAAGATTTTATAAAATTTTTAAGGGAACTTGAAATATAACATGGCATTGAATTCCTGTTCCAGAGTACGAAATGTCAGAAGATAAAAGTTTATTGTGCAGCGCGCAACAAGGTAGAGTAACTAACATCTGTAGTATTTTTTTGCACTAACATTCACTACCTTATATCACTACTTTTACATTTAATTTTCTTGTTATCAGATAGCAGAACTTTTGTGTGGGATCAAGCAGGATCTAGACGCGCACTTAATAAAGTTTGGGTTTGCGTTATGCATTGGGAATTAACTCCACAGTTGCATAAGCAATTACTGGTGGTTCTGTTGGAGCGGGTGATGCCACACTTAGAGAAACCTGTTCTATTAACAGACTTCCTTATGGATTCTTTAGATGCAGATGGACCTATTGCTTTACTTGCGTTACAAGGTGTATTTTTACTAGTTACCAAACACAACTTGGAGTACCCAAATATCTTTACGAAACTTTACTCTATGTTCGAACCAGAGATCTTTCACACGAAATACAAAGCTCGTTTGTTTTATTTATCTGATCTTTTTCTCAGTTCGACGTAAGTATCTGTGGTATTATGAAATGTATGTATGTATGTATAGTACACTGAGATTACCATGTTCGCCTACTGTTACCAGGCACTTACCTGAAGCATTAGTTGCTGCGTTCGCAAAACGGCTCGCGCGTTTGACTCTTGTCGCACCACCCGAAGATATTCTTATTATATTACAATTCGTTGGGAATCTTCTGCTTCGACATCCTGGTTTGAAACGACTGATCGATCATCCACAAGGTGGAGAGATCACAACAGAGGAGAGTAACGGTGCCGGAGACCCTTTCTTGATGGAAGAACGAGATCCATTGTTAAGTAATGCTCTCTTTAGTAGCCTTTGGGAAATCAAAGCTCTACAGTGGCACGTTATACCAAGCATCGCGACCGCCGCGCGTTTTATTCGTGAACCACTTCCGTCGGTCGAATACGATATGGCATCGGCGCTAGAACGCACCGGAGGACATTTGTTCGATCGTGAATTAAGAAACAAAGTTAAAGATATTATGTTGACATTCGAAAGGCCGAATTCTATGGCATTACCGAAAGGTGAAAGATTATTGCAGTATTGGCAGTTAACGGCAATGCACTGACTGGCAATATTAGTATTGTGCACCGCGTGTGCATAACGCTTCGTGCAATATGCACCGTTATTGAATGGAATACTGTGTAATTTCGATGAACAAAAAGAAATAGAAAAAACTCTGGGGAAACGAAACAGAAATTTCCGCGTTTTTTCTTGTTATACATTAAGAAAACGTGTAATACGAAGATGTTGCGTACTTTTGTATTATTTAAAATCTAAAGCTAATTGTAAAGGAATTGATTCGGAATACATTCTTTCACAAGCAACCTGTAGATATATATTTTTAGATTTCCAATCATGCAGCTATCTAGCATAGTAGCTACTTGTTAATACTACCGGTTTTGTTAAACGGAGTCATTTGTATGCATGGATGTGTGATAATAAAGTGAAAGATATTTTAATTTAATAGATCACGCGTGTTTCATTCGGAATTGTAATATCTGCTTGGCAAATAACATATACAGGTAAGCATAAATAAAATCTGTAATAAGGTCGTATCATGATACAATTTTATATTTTAAAGCAGTATTCAAATTAATCCCTTACTATAATACACATAAATAAGCACCCTATGTATTATTGCCCGGTGTTATGTATAAAAGAAGATGTATGTACATAATTGATAGTACTTAATCCGGATAATATTATGGATATCGTTTGTTTTCCAAAACCTAAAATGTCAAAAGGATTATCATTTTTAATTACTTCAGTATTTCTACTTACTGTACGCTATGTACGTTGTAATCGAATTCTTTATAATAGGTACACACAATGTATTCTATGAAAAAGTTTACGAACCCGTGTCAATTGTCGCCACTCATCTTCGTTCAATGCGTATTTGATTTTCACCAAAATATTTCCTGGAATGTTAGGTATTGGTGCTAACAGATGTTCTTGTTTGGTGGGCACGTAGTCAATTTGCAAAAGCTCGGCCACCGTTGGCCGTGTTTTTGGATCGTGTTGAAGACATTTACGCATTACATCGATCAAAATTGGTGGCGACGGTATAACTTTGTTATCACCTTCTCTCGACGGCAACATTGCAGGAAAAGAAATATTTAGTTTTGGATTAGTGATCGCGTTCACTTTAGCCCATTGTGAACGAATATGATGAAACGGCGTATGACCGTACACTAAACTATACAATATGCATCCTAATGACCACACATCCGACTTGAAAGTAATCTGTGCAATGAATATACACGTGTTACGATTCAGAATTATCGACAAGCTCATTGTAAAATTAATCTTTCATACCTTGTACTTCACATTTTGCGTAGGAGAATCTGAACTTCCTCCGATGTCCATTATTGCTTCTGGACTGATATAATTCAAGGTACCTATCGGACAGTTTTTTACAACAGACGTCATGTCTGCATTCATATTCGAAGCAATTCCAAAATCTATAAGTTTTAGTCTTCCCCTTACCAATAAAAAATTTGCTGGTTTTAAGTCAGAATGAATTACCCCTGTAAAGAATAAGAATGCATAAAGACATTGTTTATCGTAACAAAGTAATCATTCGTATCTTTTAGGGCATTTACCATTATCATGTATATGTTTAACAGCTGTTAACATTTCTGTCCAGTAATAAAGAACCATTGTAAGAGAAATGTGTTTCTCTTGCGATATCGTTTTCAGGAGTCGACTGAGATCAGTATCTCCCATTTCCATTACCACGTATACCATGGGATACTTGATCTCGCTGCAACAAAAAGCTTCAATGTAAAAGTCAGTACACGTATGTACCTGAAACACGTGTTTACAAAACCATTTCTTACTAATCGAACATTCTAACGACGCATGGTGCTTGTAATTTTTGTAGCATCGAAATTTCTTCCAAACAACCCTGAGCCGAGTCCTTGTCCATACGATTAAGATTAACACATTTGATAGCACACAGTTCGAGAGAAGATAAATCTTGCACTCTTAAAACTTCTCCACTCATTCCTTGACCAAGCGAGCCTAGAATTAAGTACTCTTTTCCTTTTACAAAAATCGTTTTAGACTGTCTTGATTTGGGAGCGTTAGGTGGCATTGAAAACTGTACATTCGGTGCGGTATCTATGGATCTCTTTGGCTCTGGTTGTTGGCTTTGATTATTAATCGCTAGATATTGATTTTGAGAATCATTACTTAGTTGTTTCGGCGCATCGTTGCCATTCTTATTCGAACGAGAAACGTGTATGGAACTTGGTATCAATTTTTGTACCTTTGACTCTTTATCTTCTATATTTGGATATTTATTTTCCTTTAGCTGTTCATTAAAATCCAATTCAAATTGTGCAGGATTTTCAGATGCTTCAAATATTCGTTCCTTTACATTCGTTTTGCGATTTAAATTTTTATTGGATATTTGATTTTCAACACTAGGTGTTTCTTCATTTACTTTGGACAATTGAAATCCTTGTGGCAAACGGCTGTTTGAAGCATTGTTGAGTACATAACTTCCTGTATCTGTTAAAGGCTGTTTCCGCTTAGTCTCTGAATTTAAATACCTGTAATTAAATTTTAATTTCAAGAACAAATTCTAACGTGTATACATATTAAAAATCAATTTTATACCTTGGGGTTTCACGTTTAGTCATGCTTGGAGTAAAGTAAACAGAATTTTTGGGTGTCTCAAAAGTTTCTTTAATTTTAATATTTTTACTTTGCAATGGAGTCTGCCTTATGTTGTTTAGAGATCTATGACACGAAACTGTTGCTGGTGTTAAACCAAGACTTCTCGAAGTCTCAAATGGTTTGCTTTGCGGTGTTTGAACAATATTTCTGCGAGAAAAACATGGATCTGGACGTGAAGAACAAGATGCGTGTTTCAGAGGAGTCTGGAGTGCCAAATGATCGATGGAATTTATTAACGTGTCATTCTCTAATACTCCTAATTTATTGGAAGAAATGTTATCTGCTGCTTTAGAATCTAGTGTTTCCATATTCATATTTGTGTTCTGTAAAGTACAACTTCCAGGTTGCGGTACATTCTTGAAATGTTGAGATCCATAAGCTATAGAGTCAAGTTCATTGTTATTTGCTTTACAAGAACTATATTTGTCTATAGATGGAGCATTGCCTTTACAGATTTGCTCTTTGCTCGATTGTCTATTAATTTCTACATTACCCATATGTGTACTTTTATGCTCGTTTTGAGAAATCCTTTCTTGAGTATAAGTACTTTCGCAACTCAATTCTGTGTGACTCTGCTGCTTGCATTTTATTTGTTTATCGTCTGTCGTGTTATACTCGTTCTCAGGTAGTTTTGAACACTGTTGTGACACATTGAATTCACATTTCTTATCAGTATTAATTTCCCTATTAACAGACCACATTGATCTATAACTGTCGTGTTTTATATCCTTGTATTTACTATCATACGAATCTACCTTATGAAAATTATTATGTACAGACACATGTACTTCTGCAGTTGTGTTGTTTGGTTCAGATTCTGTGTTGTTATGGACCAACAAAGGATCAATTGTCTTTGCAACTGCACTTACAAGTGAAATTTCACTGGTGATTGGTTGTAAATGATTATCGTGCGTTATAGTAGGTAAAGGTAATGACTTGTTTAACTCATTCTCAAAACTATCATCTTGAGGCAAAAGCTGAGGCTCATCAACATCCGATTCAGTATCAGAATCCTGTGCTTTGTCTTCGCTCTCATCATCATCGCTTTCATAAAAATTTAATAACTCTTTCACGCGGATCGGTTGAAATTTTGGTCGTGAGTTTGTGTGATTTTGAATATCCATGGTATTCAACTCGCTCGTGCCTTTCCTCGAAAAATTCGACATTCTTTAAACTGAAAACAATTCACGCTAATTGTTCCAGCAATTTCAAGAGAAATTGTAATCGTAGCATGCACAATTTGATGTCATATAAAACTATAAACCTTTTTTAAATGATGTATTCTTTCACAAAAATGATTAAAAACTCTCGAGAACTGGTCACTCTTTGTTGATCCAAAAGCATTGTCACATTTATACTTATTAAAATCACTTCAACTTTGCAACGATACAGGTCTGACGTATGTTTTACAAAACGTCCAGAAAAAAATGCTTGTTTTCAGCAACACGTTGGTAAAAACACAAAGTTGACTTTTGTGATTCCAGACTGTTTGATTTGTATCGTACTGGTTTTCTGTTTACGTCATTAAATTTAAATTCTAAAGATACGCTTTCATTGGCCGATTCCAACAGTATTCACGACGCAACCGTGTAAAAATATTTTAGAAATTTGTATCGACGCGTACGTAAAATAAATATTGAATATTAATTTAAGTATTAAACATATGAGATAGTAAAGTGAACATTTTTTAATGAATCTGTAATACACAACTCCCTTGGCGTCACGTTTCTGTCCCCACTATCTTATGGCGTGACCAATCGTGAGAAACCAACAAGTTGCCAACCAATAGGAAATAATGCCCAATACTTGGTATCGCTGGACTGTACTATGAAGAGAAAATGGTAATTAACAAACAGTAAAATATTGGAAGAAAGTTACACTTATAATAAATTAAATTCATATATATATATATAGTTTACAGTTTACAAAGAAGCTATAGAAAGGAAAGTAATGACGTGATCAGAATTTACATAAAGTATTATTTTTTGATAAATAGAACGTGAATGGATGCAACACAAGAAATAAGAACTTATCAATGATGGTAATAGAATATTTGTAATGAAATTACCAGGAAGAAATTAGTTTGTAGTAATCAAAATAGCGGTATAAAAAGATCACATTTAACTTTCGTACAGTGCAAAAGAGGGTTTAAAAAAATAATGAACATCAATGATTATATTTTTTCTTGTATTATGGTCGTTTTTCCTATTTTCAAAAATGTTTAAAAAATATTTTCAAGGATATATAAATAAAAGTACATAAAGTAAAAACTGTCTATTTATGTAAGTATATAGTTCATATTTTAGTGTGAAGAAAGTCATTGAGAGAGAAAGATTCAGCATGAATGACAACGCAGTATGTACAGCCAAATCCGAGCGCGCTACCAAAAGGATGTGGCGCCCAAACGCCGTAAAATTATTTGACATGAACTCTAAACAGCGTAATCACGCTGCGTAGCATTATCTTACATGGGAGTAAAATACACTATTGGAAATATACATTGAAAGAACACGAAACTGTATTTATCGAAAATTCTCTTGGAATTTAATAGACGATACAATAAGAAATATTGTCATTCTTTCCTTTTTTTTAAAACATCACGTTTAAGTATTTAAAATTTCAGTTTATATCTTAAATACAATTCTTAAAAAGAAAGAGAAATAATAAGTTTAACGATACATAACTTATTCGAATTAATGTAGACAACAATTTTGAACACCTATAATAATTGCAATACAAGAACCATTGTATTAATGACGTTCTATTTTTCTATATTAAAATATACACTGTCTATGTTAGATACATACGATGTTCAAAAATTGTTTGGAATTTTCATTTTGCTAAACTCTCGCTAAACGTCGCACATAAATCTTCCAAAAATTGCGATAGCAAAGAAGATTATGTAGAGTAGCGTACAGTTTCGCTTTTAAACTTAATCCATTATATCTCTTTTATCTGAGCTTTATTAAGATAAACCAAGTATAAATAAATTGCTTCTTCCACAGTTTAAGTCCGTATCTTCTTAGTTAAATTCAATTATATTTAACAAGTTATCAATTCATGATTACCATTCGCCTTATGTGTTGAGAAGTCAGAATCCAATGCTATCCGTTCCTCTGGTTTTCACAATCAATTTTCGACTGACATCTTCTTTATATATAGAAACTAATAGATAGCAATCTTGGAGATGCGAAATTCAACTAAACGGATATATTCTATTCATGATCCTCGTCTGCTCCCTTATGTTCTAGCAATTAACCTAAGTATGCATTTTACCGTTTGCTTTAATGGACAAGACTCGATGTAGCGATACACGAATTAAATATATGATTAACGAAATATAATTTTCAACACGAAAGGAAAATTGTTACTAGAATCGAAATAAAGACGAGCGTGGCGCGTTAACGAGCATTAGAACTTTCATATATCACTCTTTAATCTTTTCGGCATACTATAAATACCGTGGAAAAACCCGAAAAGTATAGAGTGCTGCGCGTTTAATGTCGTAATCGGTAATCGAACGAAACAATTAGTTTTCCGGCGCCTTTGCTAAGATGTATAAAGAGCGATATAAAAAATAATATTTCATTTAATCCTTAGGGACGAAATTAGGAATTGTATCATGATAAATGAAAAAAATGTTCTAGGCTATGTCGTAACGCTCTTAACGTTTCCCGTTATTAAAGGCAAGACGCAATGGTGTTTTAAACGTTGTCGCAGACTGTTGTTGAATCTGATACGCTAAAGGATGAATTTTAAAGCCATATAACCTGCAAAACAAACATTGTTTCTCTTGTTAAACCTTTTTCAAATGCATAAATTATGCTCTATAACTCTTGCAGTATATGTTTTACCTAGGTACGAATTGATTTGTTGTACGTTTTGGTCGATACTCTGGGTGGACCATAAAAAGCATATGTGGAAATCCAGTTCCAAAATATGCTCCATCAGTATGATGATGTCGTGAACTTTTCGGTGTATAAACATCCATACATTTAGGGCAGTAACTCTTTACCATTGCCTCTCCAGGAACATCGCTCAAACCTAATGGCAACATCATCTGGCTTTCGCAATAAACGCGTGGGCAATGACCAAAATCACCGGCCTGATATTTTTCGACCATTTGAGCAATGCCTCGATTGGTAAGGATATAACGAGCATGAATTAACCCATAAAGCAACTCTGCGGCTTGCTCAACCAGTTCATTTTGATTTGGATGTTCTTCCATTTCATCATCTAAATTAACACAAAGAGATTCTAAAATAATTTTGATATTTATACTGGCACTTACTAATAATTAATTACCCGGCTCGAGATCAAGTATCATATCTAAAGCTTGTCTATAATGTGGTACTTGCTCATTTAGTCCAGTTAAATTAAATTTATCTTGGATATAATCCTCATCAACCTGTAAAAACGTAGCATCGATTAATCTATAAATCGTATCTCATAACAAAAACAAACTTACTATATCACCAATGACCAAAGCATTATGTTTCGGTAGAAACGAAACGTTCTATTGAACTCTGTAACGCGAATGTGAGAATCGCTCCGTGAAATAAACAGTACAAACGTGTTAACCTAGACGTAATGGAAGGCTGAGAGAGAGAGAGAGAGGGGGGGAGAGAGAGAGAAAAAGAAAGAGATAGAGAAAGGGAGAGGAAGAAATAGACAGAGAGAGAAAGAAAGAGAGCAAAACGTATGGATAACAATACAAGATTTCGCGATGTGACTAGCTTCGCTTACCTCGCAGAAAAACTCATTGCCCCGGAGGTTGCAGAACCACGAGATCCAGGATACCTCCTCGGAACTGCTCATATTCCTGCGAACGAAGAAACACTTCTAGAAAAGACCTTTCTCGTTGGATAGTGAACACAGTCACGTTAGAAAAACGCAGATCGCAGGTTTCGGGTCGCACGTTGCGTGTGAAAAATGCGTGCGTGATGGTATGTACGCGGAAAAATTCGCAAATGTATCTAGGTGGTATACATGTTACACGTAAGGTTTAGACAACGTCGCGGCGCTCCATGCACACGCCTGGCAATTGGTTAGAAAGGCGCCAACGAGAGAACACTGAGGATACAGGGGTGGAGGGGGAGAGGGTATAGTGCGAGAGGGAACGGCAAATGGAGTTTTCACTTTGCTAGGCGAGATGTCCGATGTTACGGCGGCCCGTGGCATCGAATTTACCTACCACGATTTCGTGGCCATTGCTTTGTCATCGATCGATTTTCAAGCACGGTTTACGATCCGACACAGCTAATAACCACATAGCCTGAGAAAATGTTCCGTAAGACCAACGAAAACTCAAAAATAAACAGCCATTAAAGCTTACCTTTTGGTGCTTTGATTAGCCACGCTTGCTCCTCCCAACGTTATAGATAGCGCTGTCGTGCTTCACCGTCTTCGCCACCTTCCGGCTCTTTTTTGTATGTAGAGTATGTGTTGTATCTGGTTGCTGCATACATATATATATATATATATATATATATATATATATATATATATATTGTATGTATCGTTATTTTTATTTAACCCTCTCGATAGAGATAAAAATTGTACCTCTGTTATGGTTATTCAAATTCTACGTACATCGAACTACCAAACGATTCGAACGAAACTCATTACCTGGCTCGTTAAAAGATTTTCACGAACGATCGTTATTCTTTGCGTCGACCAATGAACGATCGAAACACTCTCAATGCATTCACGTTCTCGGCTATAAACTCGTATATTTGTATTTTATTATTGTTGTTACTTTGCATTGCTAGCGATGTGGAAGATACGATACAATTCCGTGGATTAAATTTATTTTTGTACAATTTACCTTGAATGACTAAAAAAATTTAAAACTGATCGTCATGTTAGAATTCACAGTCACGTGACTCTACTTCTTGGCAACTTCAAACAATGCGAAACCGAGAAAGTAATAAAAAATATTTTGTTTTTTCAAAGCATGTTATTGCCTACTTCACAATGAATTGGGATGCGGTCGTAGACCTCGGTACTAATCTATGGTGTTGCACTAATGTTTCCTATAATGTACCATTGCCTATTTTGTGTGTTTGGATTTGAAAAACTTTTGATACATGCGTCGAGTTTCAGTGAATCCTATTATTGTTTTAAAAATCAACGCGAGACAATGTGAAAACACGTAACGAAATCGCAAGCACAAATACCATAAAAATAAAGATGTAATCGCGATACACTGTTAATCAACTGCAAATTATGTACAGTTTAGTCATTTCTGAATAAATGGGTAAGGCTAGGTGGAGTACAGAATGTAGAAAACAATTATACATTCGTTTCTTATCAGTTTGAGTTATCTGAAACTTGGCTGTATGTTACAAAACATTAACACCTATTACGGTATGCATAAATTGAAAATCGTATGTATTTGTACGACCGTTTCGTTAATTTTTTATCAAATCTACCTGTTTTCAGATGCATATGTGGTTTTGGTTTGGAGATGATTTAGGCAGCTTTCTTCTATCAGGGTACAATGTAGTGACAACTTCTGGTTTTATTTGCACTTGCATAGGTTTATCGGCGCTCACAATATTATATGAGGGTATGAAGATCTTACAGATTAAAATACAACAAAATAACTTAGCCCGTATGAAAAAGCAGAAGACTATGACATCAGAAAATTCTTCGTTACTATCTAGACTATCTTCAAAGTCCATTAGAATACAATTTCCGTTACAGTGGTATGTAATATTTCTTTTTCTCTTTAATGCGTTCACGCTGTGCTGTATGTCTCTATATGCCTACCCATCAGGCGACACATAACATCTGTTGCTGCAATTTTTTTTATGTTTATTACTTATTCTTATAATTTATATAATGCCCACTAATAGGTCAATTGTAGTATTACAGAGTTGTAATATAATATCATATAATGACATACAATGAGAGAACGACACTCAACCTACCTGGTGGGTTCTGCCAGTGTGAGCGTTTTAAACTAGAAAGAAAAAATACTGTTACTATGTAACTACATATTATAATACTTTCTTAGTATGTGTTGGTCTATTTGGTGTCTTCAAGTGTTTCATTGGTCTATACATACACTTCTTGGCTACATTTTAATGTTGGCTGTTATGTCTTATAACGTCTATATTAATATTGCTATTGTATTGGGAGGATGTCTTGGGTATTGGATATTTGGACCTAAACTCATAGAACTGAATTTGAAAAAATTTCATGAGAAACAAAAGTTATTAAATTGCGACGATGAATGCACAGGTAAGGTTCCATATATACCTTTGTCATGAATTTTGTTGAAATTTTACTGCATTTGTAACAATTTGTAGATAACGTAGTGAACGAACGAATAGGATCGACAGTTTCTATTGTTACGGAACAACTAGTGACCGAAGCCACTGTTGAAGTTCATGTGACAAGAGATGTATAAATTATAGATAATACAAACAATGGTAGTGCAATAAGTAGAAATCTATCTCTTGTTAATACACAGAATATTTTATTTCATACACGTATATTGTATACAAAAATAATGTTACATAAAAGACATAAAAATTTATACAAAAATAAAAAATTCATATAAAATATAATATTTATGTTCATCTAATAACAAATGCAATTAAACTATTTATTGTATTGTTAAGGCAAATTACAATTACTTTTATAATGCAGAGAAAAACTTTTATTCTAAATTATATTCGAATAAGCGCCGATGACATGTACTTTGAAGTGAAAGAAAGTGTTCATAAGGATTTACCGTATTGATTTGCACTCCGCATAGCCAGCAGAAGTTAGTTTTGCAATAAATGCATGTCATTTTATTGCATCCATCAATTTTTTGAATCATAGTTTGACAGTTAGGACAAGGCTTGGAAGATCTCTGTAAAAATTATTATACTGCTTAAAATTTTGAATGTCAGTAAAATTCAAATATCCCTTTAAAAATATACTTTTAAATATTCAATTGTCAACTGTTTCTCAACAAGTATCTCTATTTGTCTTCTACCATACTTCTTTACCAGCAATTGCTTTTTATCATTATCACCACTTTGATATTCTTCAAGAATCTTTTCCTTATTACTTAATGCACTAATGCATAGCAGGGCTCCATGATAACTCTAATATAAATACATTAAATTGATAAATCTTGGTTTGTATATTAAATTACATATCCTCAAATTATATACCTTGTAACAGTACATACAAAAAGGATAGTCACATTTATAACAGATAGCTAACGCATTATCTGAATCTTGTATAAATGGAAATTGACATCCCTTCTTTGGACAAAATATTAAATTTTCCGTACTACGTAGTGTTATTTGCAACAACGTGTCTTCATATTTGGCAAATAAATTTGGACAAAAATTTTTTATTTCATTAATGGAAATGGAGCTGTTGCAATCAAAGGTGGGACATATTATACTATGTACATCATTTTCATTAATTTTTAAAGCAATGTACTCTTCTATACATGCCCTGCAGTAAACATGATTGCAATTTTCAAGTTCCACACATTTTTTTCCAGAGTAGATTTCGAAGCATATAATGCATTTGTGAAAACATTGTTTAAATTCAGTTTTGTGTTGCTGTTTGTCGTAGTTTATTAAAAATTGTAGAAGATCAAAAAATAATGTATTGCACACTATTCTCTCATCGTGTTGATATGTCCAATTTAAATGAAAGTAACTCGATACATTGTGATACATTGAATATTGAAGTGAAATATCTAATGTATCTTTGATTTGAAGGAAGTTAAGAAGATTACTTCTCAAAAATTCAAACCAGAGAAATAATATTTCTTGTCCTTCATTACTTAACCATATATCATCTAATTTCTGACAGATACAAGATATTTGCCAACAAGAAAGCCACGATGACATAATATGAAACTTTGGTGGATTTTTGACAGGATAGTTATCAGGAAGTTGAATATAGACCCTAATAGGAGGTAAGTATTTGACGAAATACTTGGACTTTGAACAAGCCTTGGTTTCAGTATCATTGTACACATTGGCTGTTTTCAGCTTCAGCAAGCCAACCTCAACTTTAGGAAATACATTGTAATAACACTGTATCATATCACCCATGCTATACGAAAATTCTTTATAGCTGTAAATGGATGAAAGCGACAGTAGTTCGTTTTCTTGTCGGTTATACGTTTGTTGTAACATTTTTTGAAATTTCTTGAAATGCAACAAGAGAAGTCTTTGTGCTACTATAAGCATCAGAGGGAAATCCCGGTAGCAATACATAAACACTACCTACATACAAATGCGTATCAGAAAGGAGATCCTCTCTGTACGTATGTACACAATGCATTAGCTATATACATTGTGTACATTGTGTAATGGATTATGCGCCATATATATCGGCCATGGCGCGATATTATCAAAGTATATTTTTCTTTAGTAAAACATATACTGTTAGAAATTAGCGCAATGACAATTTAATTCAGTTTATTTTTATTAAACTAGTAAATTTTCTGAATGATTATTTATGTTAATAGCCCTTATAAAAGTATGTGGCTATTCGCTTTTTTGCTGTATCATGATGATACACTATTAAAGTTATATAAATTTTCCAAAATTGTAGCAAATTTTGCATACGTATACTTAAAATAAAAATATACACCGCGTAGATACTTCCATTTATTAAAAAAGAAGCAATCGAAATATTATATGCATTTAATACAATTACGTTATAAAACTTTATGTTTTTTATCGATTCTAACTTACTGTGGACAAGTGCAAGGTAAAAAGAAACAAAATACGACAATATTTTAATATTATTGTCCATTCCGACGAAAAACCTTGTAAATATTATAATATTTTAACAGTATCCTTTTATGTAACAAAAAGGACAACTATAAAGAAAGTAGGTCTGATTGGCTGTTGGATACACATAATTTTGCTATTGGTCGAAGTGACAATGTCAACGAATCAAATTTTGAACAGGTAGAATCTCTTCTTGCCCCTGTACCGTCTCTATTTTCGTTTTAATCGCGTATGATCGCGTATGTGTACTACAGTACGGACTTACAGTACATGCACACTTTTATTTAATAATAATTTAGCAATTCTGAAAAAATGGCAGAAGTTGTAGCGAAGCACACTCTTCATAGTGGGATTTTTCATCCTGTTCTTCGACAATGGCAATCGCCAAACGTCGAGATTACTGTCAGCAATCTTATGTATCCGATTTTTATTTCGTAAGTTCAATTCATAACCTACCGCTTTGAATCATGCTGTAATACAACCACACATGCATATAGGGTATGCAGGCAAATGTGAAATATTTCTACTTATAGATATATAATCAGATAAGCGTGCAGTTTCATTGCAGTTTCGTCAACTAAATAAAAATATTAAAATACAGTAAGGTAATATACGCTAGATTAAAAATATGTGACGTAAGATGTATAAAACCAATTATTCAAATCTTAATCTATTGATAATAGAGTAAAAAGCAAGACAATATATTTGTTACTAGGTTAGAAATTTATGTAAAATCACTTTTCACGTTTAGACATTACTTTTTAGAGATGAGCAAGATGCTAAAGAGCCAATTACTAGCATGCCAGGCGTTTATCGGTATGGCATTAATCAATTGCATAAAATGTTACATCCACTGGTTTCTAAGGGATTACAATCGGTATTATTGTTTGGAGTATCAAAACACTTGTTGAAGGTAAATATTGTATAAAAAACATTTGAAGATGAATTCATTAAAAGTGCATTTTATATAGGATTATAGAGGAAGCAATGCAGACAGCTTAAAGAATCCAATTATCCAAGCTGTGCCTTTAATACGGCAATGGTTTCCGAATTTATTGATAGCATGCGATGTTTGCTTATGTCCTTATACTATTCATGGTCATTGTGGACTTTTGAATGAAGATGGAAGCATACATAATGAAGCTAGTATTTCAAGACTTGCAGAAGTTGCTCTTGCTTATGCAACAGCTGGTAAAACTGTTTTTCCCTGTAAATAAATCTGTTATACACTTCTCAGTAAAAGAATTAAATATAATTAACTTTCCACTCATGAAATTGCTTGGTAAAGGAGCGCAAATTGTGGCACCATCTGACATGATGGATGGGCGAATAGCTGCGATAAAAAAGAAATTGGCTTCAGCCGGATTATCGAACAAAGTTGCAGTATTATCTTATGCTGTCAAATTTGCATCTGGCTTTTATGGACCTTTTAGAGATGCGTCGCAATCAGCACCCAAGTTTGGAGACAGAAAATGTTACCAGTTGCCACCAGGAAGCAATGGACTAGCTGCCAGAGCAGCTGTTAGTATTTTATTTTGTAGTTTTTAAATCTTCATTTGCGTTTTTAATATGTCGGATTTTACATGTGATTTATTTTTATAGGCTAGAGATGTTTCCGAAGGAGCTGACATGCTAATGGTGAAACCAGGACTAGCATACTTGGATGTTGTCAGACACACAAAAGATTCGCATCCAGAGTATCCAATGTTTGTCTATCAAGTTTCAGGAGAATATGCCATGTTGTATCATGGTGCTAAAAACGGTGCAATTAACTTAGAGAATGTATTAAATGAAGTTCTTTTGTCCATGAGAAGAGCTGGTGCTGATTGCATTATAACATATTTTACACCATTAATTTTGGATATGTTACAACCAAAGAGCAAATATTAAAATGTTACAGAAGATGTACTTAAGATGTATATGATTAAGGTGATGTGTGATATTTTGAATAAAGACACGATATTTGTGGGTATATTTTGAAAAATTCTGTGAAAGGATATATTGTATGTTATATATGAACCCTATTGAGCAAACCTTAAATCGAATTCCGTTAGATTTCATTCTATGAATCCCGTTATATTCCGAATTATGAAACAATTGTAACGGCTACTCGTCAAATAAAAAACTAATTTTATTGTAGATCTTTTTGTCAATGTTCTTTGATTTACAATATGTGTTCAAATGTTCTGTAAAATAATTTCTATTTTTAATTGATGAAACGATTTTTTACATCTTAGACAATTCTTTACTTATTAATTGCCATGAAAAAAAGTTTGGCCTGGTACTTTTAGTGAAAAATTCTTTATTTTTATGGTCGCGTGCGTATATCTCTTAAATATTCGATAACGCGAAAGAACAAGCAGAAATATTTTCGCGTGTTGCGCGAGATTTGATCAGCATCAATTTATCCAATGGCGAATGTACCCGAAATTTCCAGAAGTGCGGTACCGTTGTGACGTGGGCCTATCGGTGCCAGCCAACTGTAAGCATGTGGTCCAATCAGCGTTCGCAATTCCATTGATACGGATTCGTCGAGACCAATCGACAGAGGCCACGACGAAATCTTTTCGTTAATATCCCGGCACTGAATCGGCTTGTAGTCAGTTACTCCTTGTTATCCCTGTTGTTCATTCGAATTTTGTCGAAGTGGAAAGATTTTTTACTGAAAAGAGAAGAAACGAAGCGCACACTTAATTCTCGAAGTGGTAAGTGTCGAACGAACATTCATATTATTTTAATAATATTGGTATACCGCCGATAATCGAATTTAAAGTTTCATCGACCGTTGAGGATAGTACATTTGCCACGTCTTGCTAGAAAAATGTATGCGTTACAAGCATGTTTGATCAGAACAGAAATTTTCTTATCTTCGCTTTCATAAATGCTCGTACACATAATTCTTTTATTGGTGTAGTATTTTGTGGCAGTTTTTGTGAAGTATTTATCGGTTTGTATCATACGACACTGTGCATACTGAATTGCATGCCTTTCGGAATTCGATACGCCGTCAACCAATAATTTAAGTCTGAATAGTCGTTCTTATCCGTTTTGTTTAGCATTAATTTAACGATACTGTCGTCTAATTAAACATCTTGGTAACTATTCACTTAGTTTTTTGAAATTTCTCAAGTTTTATCGCAGTTACTAGAAAGTTTTATAAATCTAATTTTCATTTCATTTATGATATGTAATATTTTAAATATATTTTATAGGACGGTTTTCATTTAAAGAAGAATGAAGGGAGCAAAGGCTCTAATTTTGTTGGGCTTAATAGCCCTTTCTTTTGCAAAAGAAGAGAAGCAGAAGGAAGATATCGGTACTGTAATTGGTATCGACTTAGGTACAACATATTCTTGGTACGTGAAAAGTCATACATCATTATTTGTGTCGAAATGACTCTTGACAATATCAAAGAAGACATTTTTATTGAATATTCGCTTATTTTAGCGTTGGTGTATATAAAAATGGGAGAGCAGAAATTATAGCTAATGACCAAGGAAACAGAATTACACCTTCATATGTAGCGTTTACTGCCGACGGTGAACGTCTGATCGGAGATGCTGCAAAGAATCAATTGACTTCAAATCCAGAAAATACTGTGTTTGATGCGAAACGGTTGATTGGTAGGGAGTGGTCAGACCCTACTGTGCAACATGACATCAAGTTCTTCCCATTTAAAGTAATCGAAAAGAACAGCAAACCTCACATAAGAGTGTCAGTCAATGGCGAAGATAAAATCTTTGCTCCCGAAGAAATCTCTGCTATGGTTCTTGGTAAAATGAAGGAAACCGCAGAGGCATATTTGGGCAAGAAGGTTACTCATGCAGTTGTTACTGTACCAGCCTACTTCAACGACGCTCAGAGACAAGTAAGCAAAATCTATGCACTCTCTCTCTGTTATGCATAGAATGTTGAATATAGATATAATGGAATCGGTTCAATGGCTTGCCCTAATCTATTAATTACTTTTATTTAGGCTACCAAGGATGCAGGCACTATTTCAGGACTTGTTGTTATGAGAATCATTAACGAACCTACCGCAGCTGCGATTGCTTATGGCTTAGACAAGAAAGATGGAGAAAAGAACATTTTGGTGTTCGATTTGGGTGGTGGTACATTTGATGTCAGCTTACTCACAATCGATAACGGAGTATTTGAAGTGGTGGCAACGAATGGCGACACTCATTTGGGTGGTGAAGATTTCGACCAACGTGTAATGGATCATTTCACCAAATTGTACAAGAAGAAGAAAGGCAAGGACATCCGTAAGGACAGCAGAGCATTGCAGAAATTGCGTCGTGAAGTCGAGAAAGCCAAGAGAGCTCTTAGTGCTAGCCACCAAGTATGAAAAAATTCATTTGCGATACAGATTCGCTCGAAACAGACATAAATACTAATCACTGTACGTGTTTGTTGTTTTGCAGGTAAGGATCGAGATCGAATCGTTCTTCGAAGGTGAAGATTTCTCGGAAACGTTGACCCGTGCCAAATTTGAGGAATTAAATATGGATCTGTTCCGAAGCACCTTGAAACCTGTACAAAAGGTTCTAGTAGACTCTGACATGCACAAGAAGGACGTTGATGAAATTGTACTTGTCGGAGGATCTACTAGAATTCCCAAAGTTCAACAATTAGTCAAGGAATTCTTTGGTGGCAAAGAACCATCTCGGGGCATTAATCCCGATGAAGCTGTCGCATATGGAGCTGCAGTTCAGGCTGGCGTACTGTCCGGAGAACAAGATACTGATGCCATTGTACTGCTGGATGTGAACCCTCTTACCATGGGCATTGAAACCGTCGGTGGTGTAATGACCAAACTCATTCCTAGGTAAGAATACTTCTCCATTCGTGCTGATTCTTTTTACTCATCTATCTATGTAAATCTGTATAATGTTTTGTTTCTCTCGTTACCATAGAAATACCGTAATTCCAACGAAGAAGTCTCAAATTTTCTCCACCGCATCCGATAACCAACACACGGTGACCATTCAAGTATACGAAGGTGAACGTCCAATGACGAAAGACAACCACCTTCTCGGTAAATTTGACCTAACCGGAATTCCGCCAGCACCACGAGGAATTCCACAAATCGAGGTCACGTTCGAGATCGATGCTAACGGTATTCTGCAAGTGTCCGCCGAAGACAAAGGAACCGGCAACCGCGAGAAAATTGTGATCACCAACGACCAGAATAGGCTGACACCCGACGACATCGAGAGGATGATCTCGGACGCTGAGAAGTTCGCGGCCGACGACAAGAAATTAAAAGAACGAGTGGAAGCGCGCAACGAGCTCGAATCGTACGCTTACTCGCTGAAGAATCAATTGGCCGACAAAGAGAAGCTTGGCTCAAAGGTCACCGAAGCGGAGAGGATTAAAATGGAGGAAACCATCGAAGAGAAGATCAAGTGGTTGGAAGATAACCAGGACACCGACCCGGAAGAATACAAGAAACAGAAAAAAGAACTCAGCGATGTCGTTCAACCTATCATTGTCAAATTGTACCAGGAGCCTGGTGGTGGTGTTCCACCAACCGGTGGCGACGAGGATGATCTGAAGGATGAGCTTTAACTAGAAATTAATCCGTACACAGTTTCGTCCTAATTTAGACTGAATTTCCGCGGTCTCTTACGCGAATGCTGCAGAGAGATATACCCACGTCGTTGATACGTCGAGTATTTAAGTGAAAGACTGATCGACGAACGTTCGTTATTCATTATGTTGCATCGAAACGGAACGGTACATGATACACGGTTCCGTGACGTTCGCATACTGTGTATTGGCTCTATAATGTGTTTTGCCACGTAACATAACGGTCTTCTCCGTACGAGAAAAGAAGATACACTTAATGGAAGGATTTTTACTATCGAAAGAGTAGCTTCTTTGATTCCCGATCAAGACTATGCGCGTTAATTTATTTTACTTAATTCTTTTGTATGTTCTATTACATATACAAATATATAATCGAATAAACACAGTTACGTAACTCACGTTACAGATACGCAGCGTGTACGTGTGAATTAGAGTGATTGTTCGTGCAATGACGACGTTACTTGTATCTGTTATTGCTTGTAGGAGACTGTATCGTACTGTGTACAATACAGTTACCTGTGCGAATGAGAATGTCATATATACATATACACACATATATATATATATCAATCTCATCGAAATAAACATTTTTTCAGTAAACCATAAAACATCTTTCGTTATGAATTATTATATTTTAAGTAACTTATTGCAAGGGAAAGGAAGATATTTTTATTTCCGGAAATGGATTTAAAACAAATTTTATTCAGTGATACAGTTTGATCGAGTAACAAAAACAGTTAAAAATTTATAGACAAGATCAATAGTCCATACATTCGATTGCCTATTGTATCTATTTTATCGAGATATAATATCAACAGACGCAATAATCGTAATATAAAGTACTCCATTTTTCTTTTCTCTTTTCTTTTTGTATAACTTTCCGATATTTTTCTGTTCGATCGCTAAATACGTTTTCGCTCACGGTACAAAAATAATTGTCGCAATCCCGTTAACAGTACTTTTTCATGTCGGAATTCTTTTCCCAGTAAATTTCTTTTGCATGACACGTCATTTTCAATGGTGTACATTTTCGATATCAACAAATTTCTAGAAGTGCAACGCCCTTCGAAACAGAATTAGTAAAGTTGATCGATATCAATTCTAATTTTCGAGCTTGATCGTTCAAAACGATCAACAACAACCTTTTTTCTGCGAGGACTAATTGGTACGAGAGGAACGTGCCGTACCGTTCGGAATAACTGTTTCTATTTCGTACGTAACAACTATGGTTAGACTGTGGTCTTCTTACGTTTCCGGTAAAAATTGAATTGTTTAGGGGGGAGGGGTGTACTTTCGTCAGACTTTTTGACTACGATAGAGCATTAAATGTAGAAGCAATTATTCTATCGATTTCTTTGTGTAGTAATCCACGATAACACACATCCACAGTCTAGATATTGTTATTAAAACGAAGATTGAATAGGCAACAATAAAATAAATCTTACTTTTTCATCAGTTTGATGTTTACTTTGCGGGTTTAGAGAGCTTTTTCCGTCGCATTGTAAAGATCTAAGGCCGAAAATGTAGGCGTTCTAATTGTCAATTAGAAATTCCGTTGACGAAAATTTCTACCACGGACATAATTAGCGCAGCTCTGTTACCACCTGTTACTATTGGTACTGAGAGCAAGATCGAAGTTTATTGTTGTCTTTTGTTCAAATGAAATATCCTTTTCGTATTTCGTCATTGCTCCGAGGCATTTGAAGACTGGCGACGCATTAATAATGCGATTACGGCAAGGTTCTCCCTTAAACATCTGCTTTCATATTAATCCTAAAGAACGCGCTTCAATTGTACTTGGGTTTAGTTTGGGACCTCGATGATCGATGAATCGCACTTTTAGATACTTTGGACACGCTTTGCAGCTTGGACACACGTTGATCGGTTAACGCTAAACTTAGCTCACATCGGTCAAAATACTTGATTTCAATTTTCTCGAGAGCTATTGAATAAACTGGTTTATTGGTGTAAAACAGCGATTCTTAACCTTTTCAGTGATCGGCACCCCCTTGAATCTAAAAATAATTACTGTTTCTACATTTAGAAAATTACATCTAATGCAAGATGATTTATTTATTGAAAAATAAATTTTCTATGGACAATTTAGAAACTTCTCTCGCACCCCAGATTAAGAACCACCGGTGTAAAGTCTATACTGTAGATAGTGTAGACCGTTGAACATGATCGAAATCTCTCAAAAAAATAATGGACAAGTCGGTAAGTCTAGCGTTAAAGGATCTACGTTTACAAATACATGTACATTGTTTATCGGTTCTGGAAACCACAGAATCGCTTCCGATCAGGAAAAATGCGGCTTTTCTCTCTCGCTTGCTGGTTTTATAGTTTACAGAATGGTAACGCGTTCAAGATAACTCAATCCTTATTACATTACTATATGCATGGGACGCGGAATTGTCTTCCTTTCAGTTTCTTTTCGTGGTAAATAGCTTTTTGTTTCCTTTCTCCTTTAACTAGTATGAACACATTCAACATATTGTATTTGTCTATTTCAACTAGACAGAATAGCGAAACCTGAAATCAGTGAGCCTTGACGAGGGGGCGCAGATGTATACGGACTTGTTTCAGGCGGCCTTCGCTGTTTTTACGTCTTCGCGATTTCCGCAAATCTCCTCCTTATTTTTTCCGTTTTCTGTTATTTAATTTTTCTCGTTCTCACATATCTATCGGACGTATTCTTACAATTTACGAATAACATGCCTGATTCACGATCGAATAGAAATTTTCATTGACCTTTCGATCAAGAAAGTTTCAATGCATAAACAATGTTTCCAAAAATGTTTTTGTTTCCGAAATCGTACAATTTTCTGAAATGACAAGTCGAAAGAAGTAGATACATTATTGCCAAGCGAATAGGAACGCTTCAAATTTAAATGCATAAAAATTGGCAGTTGGAAAACAATCGCGGCAATATGCAATTGTGTAAAATTTAACGGTACAATTAAACGATATGCTGATGGTGAAAGGTAAACAGGATGAACACAAATCAATTACACGTTTCTTTTCGATCGTTAAGTTATATCGCATGTACGTGGGTGTCTCATCGATTACCCAGAGAACAGCGAAATTAAAGTAAACGCGACTCTGAAAAATCTATGCCCTTTCGAAACAAACAAACTACTTTTACACAATGTTACGTTGAGCCCTCTGACACGAGGGAACGCTCGAAATGGTCGCAATTATTGAAACACCTTATATATTAGGCTACTGTATACGATATCGGTGAATACAATAGCTACGAGTACAGGTGTAGCCTAAATATTCTTAATGAGTAAAGTAGTAACTAGATGCGCGACATTAGAAATCTTCTTCGGAAAAAGAAATTGTTTTATCACCTTTCCAAACAGTCTAGTCATCCCTTATCTGTATAAATAATTCTTTTTTTATGTATTTTTCTTCTTTTTTTTGACATTTTATCAGTCAGGAAAAATTTCTCTAAAAAATACTATTATTTTCGAGAACTTATCGTTTATAGAATCCCCGACAAAGCGTCGCGCAACTAAGATTTAAGAACTACAAAGTCAACTTCGTTCGAAGAAACGCAACCCTTGCGATTAGTATAGTCGGTGGAAGTTACAGAATTAGAGAGAAGAAGGTGGGTCCGAACGAATGCACTCTTTGTTTCTTGAAATGATAATTCTCAGAAATATTCGAAATGTTTTTACCATTCCAGTGTGTACAAGGTGCTCTAATTAATTTGAGCATCTTAAATATCTGTGTTATCAACAATAAGCGAGAGAATTAAGATGCCAAAATCAATCGAAATACCATATACATTGCTTTCACCAACTATACGTTTCCAGCAACGCTCGTACCTTGTATATATGTGTATGTATATGTATAACGCTTAGCTAGTTTCTTAAACTATGAAACGTGATACCGTGTTTAAATGTTATACTTATTTTGCTTTCTTTTCTTTTTCCTTTTACGCTCTACGTACGGAGGTGTTTCTGTTGAAATTAACAAACATGTACGATCACCATCGATCTGTGAATTACCGAGCAGGCTGCAAAGAACACGTGAACATTAAGCACTTAATTTAAACGTTTGTCAGACCTGAGAGTTCTATCCACGCAGTTACTTTTTAGCGACTTCTCGCTTTAGAAACCAAAAGGTTTTTCAGTGATATGGTAATTCAAAGATCGAGAAAGAATTCGAGAAATAGGTATCTCTTCAGAACACTCTGCGTGTGAATGTGTCGCGTCCTCCTTTTTCTTTTTTTACGAACGAAATTTGATGCGCTAATAAGGTATAGATACTAATCAACAAACGAAACAGACACATGGTGCGCCTCTGGCCTCGTTTACGCTTATCCTTTCACCTAGTTTGAACAATAACAATGTACTTTGTATCACAGTATTAGTATCAGTAATGTATTTAGTATTTGTCGTATTTACTTTGGATATGGCAAATATGAAATATAACAGTAAAATTATACTAATGTAAGTCTATATTCTTTGGGGCTAAATGCATATCACAGTGGGAAATTTTTCAACATTCTATTCCATTCTTCTTTTTTTTCGTCTTCGTCTTTTAATTCTTATTCAAATTGCCAGAAGCGCACCAGTCCAAGAATTGCATCGTCGTAAAAATCGCATTAAAATCTACATGTATATCTTATTTAGGATATTATCGAAAGCTTTACCGTCAACCAGTGGAAATAAGCAGGCAATAGTATTAAAAGTAAATGTACCTTTCTTTTACCATTAGTTAAAAATGCACCTTAGGTTACCTTTGGATACTTCGTTCCGTATCCAATATGCAGTCTTACCCTAATTTATTTTTTTCTTGTTTAGCTGCGCAACTGTTTTTATAACATGGAAAGCGTTCAATTTGTAAAATTACCTGTTCCGAAATGATAACAAGTGGTCCATGGTTATTCAAGACGTTTCCCTTTTATCTAATCGAATGATTGATCGATCACAGAACGTATCACATTTGTTTACTTTTCGGTTATTGATTCGCATGATCAAGGTGTGTGCCGTTTGTTCAAACAAGTATTTACAAAATTGGACCACTCCGTGGAACATAGAAATGAAATCACCGTCAAAGGTTACACAGCTCACCCTAAATGCTAAAAACATGCAGTAAATATTATAGAATAATGTCAATTGTGTTAGTATTAATACGAGATAATCATAATAATAGACGTTAGTACTGAATAAACTCTATTCAGTGCCGGAACATTCTTTCTCACGATACGTCAAACACGAGTAAAAACAAAATAAGAAAGGAACGTAAGTAATTTCTTACGTTTAAAAGTTTGTACTAAAAATTGAATGTATAATATCGCTTCACGATAATATGGAAGAAAGTTTTGTCAGACTAAACAATTTCTTCGGCACTGTCTCAAGAAAATATTGAAAGTCATCCTTGAAAGTCTGAATATTCACAGATTAATTTTTCAACGAATTCATTTTAAACGTCTTTCATTTTGGTAGCGGAGATTCACAAAAATGAAAGCTCGAAACTCGTTTTAGTTCTACTTTTAAAGTAGGTTTGAGAACTTTGCTAAGCTATTGCATGCCTTGATTACCGTATACGTATCAGACTAGCAATATTTATAGATCATTGAAAACTACATTTTTCCATTTCTACTCTGATTGTAATAATTTCAAAAGCATTTTAAAACATTCCTAAATTGACGATGTCGTAAAAACGAATAAAAGACCAAATTTTTGTGATTTTAAAAGCATAGCGATTAATTAACTAGTACTGCTTGCCAAAGAAAAAATTGCTATACTTGTAGCAATTAAAACAACGACTTTGCGAATGCGTGTATAACCACAGGAACGCTGGCGTCGAAACCATTGATCGTCAAGCTTTTATTATCTCGTTTTTCTTTGTAAGTAGTTGAAGAAGAACATACAGCACAGTTGATCAACCTGGAGACGAATAACAAGTAACATATGTAATCTCGGCCTTGTTAATAGTAACAAATCATTTGGGAAACTCACTTTGTATTTGGAAGTTGCATCTTCAATTTGTATGCTTGAAGAGCTTCTTCGGAAGTGTCTGATTTTTCGAATATTCGATCGACCACGTTAATGAATACGTCATACTCGTTATTCTGATGAGCAGCCCACGACATTGGTTTACCCAAATTTACATTTCCAACAGGCATCTGTTGTAATCTTCTCATAGCCTGGCCAAACGAAGCAGTTTTATCAATGGTGACAGTGTGAATTCCAACGTTTTTAAATGTCGCGACGGTGACGTTCTTCTCACTGCGAAGAAGCGCAAGTGCAATTATGCATCCTGCTTCTGCACCGCTCACGTTGCCACTCCGCCAGGTATTCGTTTCTAACATCACTTTATTCATATTAATCGTTACCATGTAACGTAAACCGGTTGGTTGAACATGCTGCATTAAATATACATTACAAAATAGCGAACTCGTTACCGTAACATCAAGTCGATCATTGATACTCACGTGTAACGAAATATATAACATTTTATAGAGAGCATCGATGATCTTAGGATTCGGCTTGGGCGGATCCGGTAGTGGTTTATGAAATTGCTCCTTGACCTTTCTTTTTTCATACGACAACGGCCTTTAAAAGATTATGTATGAAAGACTACTATCGATCATGTGTTTTTTACTTATCGCTTATTACCTACTTTCCTGAGTTTTCGTAATCCCTTATCGTAACTAATACTAAAGCTGGATGGACCTTGTCTCGGGCAATATTTTCTTCGTTAACAATTTGATCTACTAGCTTCGAAACTGTTAATGCATTCGGTTTCAGTAATTCAAGATTATGAATTCTTTGCAGATTGGTTAAAAGCAAGTTTAGGTTCATTGATGATACTAACGTGTACCAAATCTAAAAATTATAATGAATTTACCGATCAAGTAAATAGAGGTAGGGAACATGAGAACAAGTTTATATTCTATATATGATACTATTACCTCTTTGGACTTAAGCAAATGTCCAGGTACATGATCCAATGTTAATTCGTGCATTTCCAAAAGACCTGCTGCTCGTACTTCGTCTGTGCAGTGCTTAAAATCTTCTACATTTTTAATGTATTGTATTATTTCCGTGAATCTGGAATCATCTCCGTATGTTTTCTCAATTTCATCCAAACCGCGTATTATGTATTTAAGGACTACCTCTCCTCCTGTTTAACAATACACTGTTCAATAAAAAGTTGATTATTCACCTGGTAATTGTAGTTCGATAAAATAAGTACCAGGATTATTGGGTACAGGATGAGATAACTTTATAATATCTTTATGCTTCCAACCATATCTGCCTTTGTACCTTGTCACGCATTTTGCTAATTCCATTGGTGTTTTCGATAAGTACCAATTATTTACAGCTTTTCTTAAACCCTGGCCCCACCCATTTTTGGAATTACCATCGACATTCAGTTCTTTTTGCTTGCTTATTTGGGAAGCAAATTTGATAAATAAAATAAAATGTTGTGGAGACGCACAGATTTTATTCACAGCTGCATAAGCTTGATGTCTCAAGCTTTCGCTTTTCATTTGCCTGCAGCATACAGCAAGTGCGAATACCAATGCTTCTGGATTTGGAACAAGATTACTTTCGAATGCCTGTAAATGAACACAATATATATAGATACTAATTGGCTTAATTAATTAGGAGAAAATATTACCTTTGTTATTATTTCGACTGGAACCAATTGCTTCTCCGTGTTCTCAGCTAATTCCTCTATGGATGGAACATTTTTAGCCAAAAAGTAATTATGGACGAACCAATTACCAGGTTGATAATCTAGATACTCCTTCCCAACATAAAGAAATCTTGATAATCGTGTCTCAGGATCATTTGGATCCAAGTCTATCGCCATTTCTTAATGCAGCCTGCTAAAAAATTAGCAGCACATGTAACTGCTATTTAGTAAATGATGATCCCAAACAATATTGTATTCCAATATAATGTCAAAGTCTTATTATGTATTGAAAAACTTGATAAGTAAGTTGAAGGAAATAATTCAGTAATCGTGAAAAAGATTTTATGTTTTCAGAGAATTTTGATTATAAAACGTTGTCATTCTTCATAAAGTAAATACTATTAACTCCGATATTTTCTATATACTAAATCTCTTGTGGCACATAGTAACAGGTATTACTGTATGACCTGATAAGGTAACACGAAAATGTGGGATATGCCATTACAATAATAACGGGATTCGGTGTATCACGTAATTATAAATAATAAACATTCGCAAAGATTCCTGCTAATTGGTGTGATCTGTCATTACGAGCATTCGGTTCGTTATTACCTTCGGTTAATTGAAAGGGCAACAACTCGAAACACAATCATACAGAACAACGTTTGTGTGGCGTACGAGAACGCACTGACAGAAACATCTACGCAGCCCGCAGACCGTAGGTTCTAGGGTAAAAACTGTAAAGCACATTGACCCCTAGGACGGGTACAACTGTTTCATAATAGATGTCGCGGATTACTTTGCTACTGTAGGGAATTCATCCCACGCGTACACCACTCCCCTAGGCCGTACCTAGGGAATCTACCGACAGGAAGTTGACATCCCTACTTCCTCTCCGTCTTCGGAACGCTCTCACCACTCACAAGCTCATTCGTGCCCGTACTCTCGTACTGAACAGACATGCTTTTCTATATTCTCTCGTAGCTGTTATTTTGGTCGAACCACACTTGTGGCCGCCATTAAATAAAGTATAATCTTTCGTTACTTTAAATCGTGTGAACTCTTTATCCACCACGTTTCTTTGTTCCTTGTAACCGATGCTCCTGCATCCGAGTTTGTAAACGCTCTCCATAAAAACGTTACACTACTAACAAAACGAATTTGTTTCAATCTTCTTTGCATTGACTATTGTAAAATTTTAAGTACTTTCGAAATAGCTTTTTAGCGTAGTTGCATGTTCTACATATTGCTATGAATACGCGTCAGACAGAGAGGAGATCTCCTCTCTGGTATCGATATCGAAAGGTAACGATACATCGAGTGATCTGGTTGTAGCGTCGTTTTGGAAACGACGATATAACAAGGACAACAGAGAGTCAATGAACGGAATACTTTTGAGCGTAAACATAAGTGCTCCTTCTTTAGTAATAAAGAAACAAATAATGCTAAGATTACGAGCTAGTCCACACAACAATATGTATATGAAGTGATACTGCTTCGTTAAGCTAATATTTCCATATTTTTCTCCGAATTACTGAACGAAGGAGGAAGAAGAGACGAAACTGATAATGTGGAGAAGCGCGGTAATATTTGAAACGTAGTTCCCCACCCTCCCGCATCAACATGCCGCTGCGACCAATGATCATTCAGGCTCTAATAGAAAGAGAGAATCATCGATGAATCAACGCTAAACCAAAGACATTTATTGTTCCTAAACCCACCACATGGCGACACTGTAACGACGCAACAATAGATTTTTTTCTTTACATTTGGCATCAATGATCGGCAAAGGCAGAAGATATAATACCACTCTGTTCAATCATACAATGCTTTTGCTATTCTCTGGTTCAACGAGTCCAACGGAAAGCATTGTCAGGCAACCAGTCACTACTTAGGAATATCAGCCCGCCAAAACGAAAAATGGTAGAAACCAAAGTACGTATATATTTATTTCATTTACTATTTACTTTCAAGTCATTAGTATTATTATTATGATTTTTCGTCAACTATTAAAATGTTAATTCCGAGCATATATTTAATATAAATGAACCATAATTTCATTGACTTTCATTGAACAGTATCAAAACACATGCGTGCAAAGATGAATTGAACCAAACGACTTGTGTTCTTTGAAATGTTAGAAGAATTAATTTACTAGGTAATGTGCAAACTGCAAATTTGTTTTACTAGGTAATGTGCAAACAGCCACTAAACTTACCGACACTTCTTGTATACCTATTCCTATCGTGCACGGTCAAAATGACCGGTCCTTAAAAGAAGTTATTGTAAATATAATTGAACCTAGATAACAGTCAATTTGTTGCTGAATAAATTAGTAGATGAACAACTTCCATAAAATGACGATACAAATTTATTTTTATATAATTTCAATCATTTACAAAATTGTACTGTGTTGTCCACCTTTGCGGTTTGGATGTATTTGCCATGAAAATACATTGTATACATACTTCAAGAAAAGTCAAGCGAAAAGATGAATAGCGATGTAATAATGTCGTGTGTACGAAATTATACGCAAAAGTTTGAAAGTGTCAATTTGACCGGCCGTAATGGAACATTAATTTCTAAAGGGCGTACACATAATTTTGCCCCCGACTGTATATCTGTAGAACAACAAAGTATTTCAATTCTCAATCGTCAATTAGATCAAAGGCGAACCGAACATGCTCGAGAAACAATTGCTTTTCAATGTTTGTTTTTAGTCCGAATGGAGGGGGAAAAGTTACCCTCTCTCTGCCAGTACCAAATTAGTCACGTGGCATTATGACACATGCACGACAGACAAAACGCATCACATGACCGGGCCGCGGTGAAAGCATAGGGAATAGTGTCGCAGAAGGGGAAGGAAGAGTGGGAACACAATCTAGCCACTCTAATTCCGATCGTTGATCGGCAGACTACATACATTGTAACAATTTTGAAATATGTTATGAACAAGCGAAAGAACTATAATCTGCGTTGCTCACTCTATAAATACTAATCGAAATCAATACTAATCCCATACGCGAGCGAAATTAACAAATAAAAGGGATCTGATTTTTTATTACAAAAAGGCCTTTTTTTGGTTTTTCTCTTTTCGCTCATGTGTGGAATTGATATTGGTTTGGACTATGTTATTTCAAGCAATAAGTTCAAATCTCTCACTTGCTCTTATCCCATAGTTTTTATAATTAACAAAAATAGAGTCCTATAAAAAAATAAAGAGTAAGCACTGTACATATTTCAAAATGACTAAGATCAGTGCAGTTTTGCCTGTAATACATATTTATTAAAATTAGTATTACATGTAATATTAATATATATGTATGTGTTTACAGGAATGGTATCAGATGATAGAAGATATACTGCAATGCCCAGTATGTTTAACTATAAGAGAAACGTCCTACATACATTGCGTAAGGGGGCACCATATATGTGCCTACTGCATAAACTCTCTAACAAAATGCCCCATGTGCAACGATACCCCGTTGCCAAGAGCTATCAGACATCTAGTAGCAGACGATTTGACATCAAAGCTAAATGAGATTCAGGTAAAATGTTAAAATTAACATGCCTTTGTCGTGCATACTCCTGTATCGACAGAGGGAGGGTAACTCAAGGCAGGGAATTTCCCTTCAATTTATGCTCTCTCCCCTCATCTGGCGACAGTAATTTCTTACATATTTAGCTATAAGTTTGTGGAAATGAATGAACTTAGACCGAGACCCTCAAACCCTCTACATTTTGACCGTATCAATGAAAACATAGCGTCGACAAATCGTTAATGTTGGTCAAATCGTGTACTATTTCCTTGTTTTTTTTTAAGCAATGTATTTTCACCTTATAAAGTTTTACAATTTGTAGCTGTCCATCGATGAGGACATAAAATCTTCCAACACAAAGTCCCAACAGGACCAAAGTGTTCAAACGGATCTTTTAATAACGAAGTCATCGGTTGTGCAAACAGATGAAACAAATCATTTGATAGCTGCCAAATTATCTGTCTACACACAGACGTATAATGATAACTTTCAAAAACCTAATAATAATTATTTGAAGAAGCAAATTATAAATGAAGCACATTCTTATCGATGTTTGATTTGCTGGTGCTTTGTTAGTGGTTTCTATAAAAAGTTGGAGGAACACCTTAAACAATTTCACAAGCATATTTTACAAGAAGTACTCAAATCATTGTATATCTAATTCAATTTTAATTAGAGTTGTAATTTTGGTCGTAACAGTTACTTTGTGAAATGCTTAATTTTTAGGAACGTGAATTATCTGATGTACGTATGAAGGAGTTTGATGTACAGTGTAACAATTTGCCTTGGGAGTGCGAACACGCACTAGTAATTGATAACAAAGCTGTGATCTTTGTAGATTTTATTGTACGCAGTAGTGGCTGTTTTAAATGCAGCGTACGATGTATAAAAGTAGAGCGTTTATTGCCACTTTTAAGTTATACAATTACAGTACCTACTGATCCCAAATTGAAATACACTGGGAAGGTAAGAAAGGTAAGAGAGATAAGATTAATATAAGCTATGTTCCTGTGAAACTAAAACATATTTTTTATATGTAAACTAGGTCAAACCTTATAAAGCACAGGATAATTTGGAACAGTTCGATGTTTGTTTTAATGCTGAATCAATGTCTTCTATATTGAAAGAAAGATCATTTACTTTTACATTTTCAATTAATTAGAAGAAACCAGATTCAAATCTTCCTGAACTAGATTCTATATAGATTGTATATCCTAACGAAACATACTAACAGAAACAAAGAATCATAAGAAGCTGTTTTTCTACTATTTAATATCTATGATATTCAGTTTATTATTTAGCCTGTAAGCTTGTAAGTGGATAGTTTATGTTTGTGTCATTTTATTTCTTAAATAAATATGTTTATATGTTTAAATATGTTAAAGTAGGTAAAATATAATGTATGATTTATTATTTGACACGTTGATTGGAGATTAAATATATTTGGTATTACTTAAGAGTCGAGGGAAAAATATTATTAAAGGATAAAAGTGAGCTAAAATAAATCTAAAATGATTGAATTCGTACACAATTTTTGTTGAACTTGTAACATTGTGTATTTGCAAATAAATGAACCCTTCATTTCAATCTCTTCGATAAAATTGTTGTTTATGTGCATTTGTTACATTGAGTTCTTTCGGAGACATAATTTCATTTCATTCAACATATTTAAATTCGAAGGATTGTTTACAAGATGGTCTCGGAGATTGTTTTACATTTGAATTTCTCATGGAGAACGAGCTATTTCGCATGTATATATTATCAGTATGTTTTTGCTTTTTAGTTGTTAATGAAAATTACAAAATATCTAAAAGAAGAGCCTTATAGATATACACACATATATATGTATCTATTGCAAAATAACTCGAAGAACTCAACTATGTATGCAAATTCGGGAATAGTAAATAGAAATATGCAGTAGCGTAGCTACGTATACGATACGAAATGTATATTCACGATTACGACTGCTTATTACGTATGTGTACCAACAGAATTGCGTTTATATGCATGTAATATCGTGTCTAAAAGTTAAAAAAAAAGGAGAGAGAGAGAGAAACGAAAATATTTTTTTTAATTCACTCAGAACTTTCGATGAATCGAATCGTATCAAATTGACCGAATACGCATACTCTTTCACAATAGAAATTTCCACGGAGTATGAGGTGTTTACTCAATGAAATTCCTATACCGCGCCCTTCCTGTATATGGTTCATTGGCAACAAATGAATTACTTGTCCCCTGAATCCTTCTTTTTTTCTAAGTGACTCGAAATATCTCAATCAACTGCTCTTTAATAGATTTAAAAGGACTATTCTGAAAAATTCGATAGCACTGACTGGCACTATCAGAATATTCTCATTCTCTAGCATGCGCGCAATAAGTAGCGTAAGTAATTAATACCTATGTATTTCTAGAGCGTATTTCATAACGCTTTGGACGTATGTATGTATTCGTTTTTTAGTGAAACGAATTCCTAAGCGGCTACGAAATCTCACGGTAGCTGTTGCATTGTAACAAATTTAACATTCTCGTCGGACGATCGATATTTATTGTGGTATGTTGTTTTGCTGGACTCCTTTTGGTGACTGAATCCGCAAATTGAATAAATCCTTTTCCAATATATTTCGATAGAATATCTGTATTGCTTTCCTTCAGGTACCTCCTTCGCGTAAAGATTTTTGTTGTTCCAAAAGCCGTTCCAGAGGAGACGGGCCAGGTCCAGACCACAAAGATTGCTGACTGAGTCGAGTTTTCGTTGGATCCTGATTCGAAACATTACATGTTTGCGAACTAGATCCCCACGTGTTATTACTGCTGAACAACGAATATGTATTTCCTGTGTTAATCGATTGAGAAGATTTCAAATCCACCTGTGAACAAACGCAACAAGATTTAGAATTTTTTTATTATTCAATCAGTGCAATACAATTTCACACAATATATGTACCACCACCTCTGTCTTATATTTTCCTATGTATATATTCTGTGTATTTCGAAAAACTTGTCTTATTATCAGGCAGTAGGGATTTTTCTTTTCAACTTATAATAGAATTTTACCTACAATGTCAATATAATATGAGATAGAGGGGGAAGTGTATATTATATACAATACATACTTCTCGAGTGGCAGAGTGGTCAAAGTTGTTTGCGCTACTGAAATGTTTGCCGTGTTGTGAATCAGATTGATAATTCGAAGTTCTTAATGGCAGTTGCGAGATCGTGTTCCCAGGATTTATAGAGTCCTCCCAGTTACGGAAATTCTCGACGATAGTCGTATCCTTTCCACGCAACTGTGCGTCACCGGTACTGGAACCCCAACATGGTATCGAAACGTGTGACTGTTGAGCGTCTTTCCACAAGCTGAAGTTTGTACTGTCATAATTATGAAACAGCGGATAATTGTTTGCCATTTGTGATTGGCTCCTCGACATGCCCAACTGGTTAGGAAACGAGAATTCCAAAACGTCCGAGTTTTTGTTGTAGATCGACGACGGTAATTGTTTCTGTGACATTTGACCGAAGGCGTTCCGAGTAGGGTCGCTTTGATTGAAATGAAACTGAAAGCTCGACGTGGTGGTTGGGCTCAACGAACTGCCTGGTACACTTGGTACGTTCGCAGGTACCATGCTAGCTACATGATGAAGACTCTTCTGATATGTATTCAACGACGACAAACTCGAAGCGTTTACAATGGCTGGGCTGGTCAAACTTACTGGATTATGCAAGGGTATCGTACTCGATCTAAGATTACTTTTCCCAACGTTCTGCTGTTGAATCGCAGCCATGCTGTGATTCTGTTGAACATCCAAATTATGAGATTGTTGCTGTATGTTTAGATTCGGTTGCAACACGACATTTCCAGTCTGTTGAGAGTTCATATTATGTGACACAGCTGACATTACGTTCTGTTGGTTGGTAGGTGGAAGATGTCCGACATTCTGATGTATCAACGAGCTTTGAGGTATATTGTGAATCTGCATTCTCTGATGTAAAGGCCTGCTTTGACTCGACGCGTGTTGCAAACTAATATTCTGGGACATCGATTGTTGTCCGGAACTCGAAGCGAAATGCCCTTGTTGCATAGGATAGCTCGTCGCGTTTCCTATTTGGTTGGTCATATAATTCTTCGCGAATTGAGGATTTTGTACATTAAACGGTGGAGTTTGATAACAAATGGCACCCACGCACTGAGACACGCCCGATATCGGTAGCGTAGACAGATTCCCAGAAGGTTGTTGCTGGTCTTTCGTGGGAAGATGGTTAATTTGCGTGAGCTGCAAGACAGTGTGCTGGGATTTCGCTGGTTTAGCTTGAATCGAGGGGGAAACGATTGAATTTTGTACGGAGGTCGTTGGGAAAGGCATCAACGGTAACCGATTCTGAACGGTAGTCAACGTAGCTGTGGATACGACGGATGCATTGGTTGGCTTCAACGTTTCTCCGGTAATCGAAATGCCCTTATTTCCTGCAGACAGATTTTTTACCGGTGACGTCGAGCCAATCTTCCCCTTTTTCTCATTTTCCTCTTCGATGACTAGCGGCGATACGTTCTTGAAGGTGACTTGCTTTTGCTCGGTTTCGGCGCGACGCATAATAGCCTGCATCGCTATGTTCTGCCTTGGTTTCCTCGACACAGATATGGGTGCGGTCACGTTGCCTTCGAAATTGTTCGACTCTGTATGACTGGTCAATGAATCTTTGTTCCGCTCCAGCGAACCTTGGGGCTTCAAAATGCCTATTCTCTTATCCAGCAAAGTATTCTCCAACAGCATATCGACATCCGCGGAACCTTTGCTGCTGGCAGACTCTGAGAGAACCGGACTGGCCGACACAACCGACAGCCTTTCTTTGTTCAGACTAAGTTCTTCCAGTTCTTTCATCAGTTCGTTACTCGGCCCGTTACCCTCGCCCATCGAACTGAACTTGTTATCACCTTTCTCCCCTCCTATCGTGATAGCGATCAGCGCGGAACCATTGATCCTACACTGTGTCAGAGAATGCCCCAAACGTAGAATACGAATCGCCCGTAACTTGTTCGAGGTTTCGAGGTCGCCTTCCAAATCGGTGTTTGTGAATTTCAGACACTCGAAGCTTTTCTCCAATGGTAAGAAGCCTTGTAAATCACGGTCTTCTGGCAGTGGTACATTCACGTATTGATCGTAAGCGAAATCGACCACACAATTTTGTAAGGCGTTCAATAATACGCAAAGACTCGGCCAGATCTGAAGTCGCGACGTGAAAGCAACTTCTTCCAAAACTGTGGGCTTCGTGTGAATCCAATCAAGGCACAGTTTTATAGAAGGCAAAGCGAAGTATTCGACGATCGAGTTCTTGATCGTGTAGACGGGCAATAATAAAGCAGACAGACTTCCCGCTATGAGATCGAAAATGCAATCTCGAGCTAGTTTCTCGTCAAACGTTAACTGTTCATTTCTCAGTGGTTCGGTGCTGCCCATAACAATGTTCGTCGTATGTTCCAACGCGTACAAATTAATTACAAACATCTGTACAAGCATCCACGAACTGAAACTTTCTGTCGCCACCAATGCTGTTAATGTTTCTGTTAATAATTTCGTGTAGGTGGATGCGATCTTCGTGTTCCCAAGATTATGAATAACACCATGTAGCTTTAAGAAGACTGCTATATATTCCTGGGACGTTAATTTAGTTTTCCCTTCAATGTTTACTGAGGTGTCGTTCAAAGCAGAAGATAATGTTTTTGCTAGATTCGTAGTAGCGACAGGAAATGGATGCTTCACAGCAACGGATCGCGTGTAATGAAATACGGTTCCCAACTTGTTGCCACGCGATGCTTCCAAAAGTGCTAGCTGGTTATATGGTTGTCCGCTGGATGGTGATAATGATACAGCATGTCTATAGAACAGCTCTGCTTGTTTACTTTCGTTCCTATAGCGAGCAATATCTCCCAAGTGTACCAAACAATACTGACATGCATAAAAACATGACGATTTATGAGGCACCGACAAGTTCTCAACAGCTTTCCATGGTGAAGTACATCCGTACACATAGCCTTTCCTACAAAATACATTCAGTTAGACAAAGTGGATTTCCAAAGAATTTCATTTCTATCTAATTACCTTCTAAATGGTAAATCTAAATCGAACGCTGTACAAATTTCTTGTAACAATGTCAAATAAAAACCGCTCGCCGCCTCCAAGCACCAACTGAGCAAAGCTTGTGATTCTCCTCGCTTCGGATTCTTTCTGTCCTTTGCTTGTGATTGCAAGGTTGCTATGTAATTCTTGAATCCAAGATTCCAAAGCTCCTGTTCTACCTTTCTATCCAGCGCATATTCCAAATCCAATATGAGAACTTGTTGATATATCTTTTGCAATTGCTGTTGACATACCCATGCATCGCTATCGTTTAGAAGGTCTTTACAACGTTGAACTTTATCCTTTAGTGGCTCGGCTTTTCTAATAATTATATGATCGAATCAGTTTCGGGTAAACATTGAACATAGATTTTTTTTTATATTACTTACTTTAAAGCTTGTATGGCTGCGTTTAGGCCCATATTCCGTGCACCTTGACTCGTTAATGCAACACGTTTTGCCTATATATAATAAGGTAAATAAGGACTTAACCTCAGATGATGTTATGTGCCTAACAAACACTATTTAGAAATTCAATTGTATAACATCTAGCGATTTACTATTTAATAATACGAGATACATACGTGTTTACAGTCAAATGCGTTCGTTCACGCGAAATATATATGTTAAACATATTGTCACATAAAAACTTCACAATTTTGTCAGGTTACAGAGATTCAACACAATGCACTAAATTTTAATTACCGATCTCCTTCTTCTAATTTTAGCTAGTTCGTAACGTACAAATCATTTATAATTTAACACGCGAAAAAGATGAATTAATACTATGTTCATCGATCAAATTACGAATTGAATCGATTAATCCGAACGATTACGCATGTTTTCTCGTAGTAGGAATATTTTCTAGAATTATACGAAAGCATCGAATGATCACACTGACAAAAACATTCAAACACAGAGTTCTTGAAAAATGAAAAACAAAATTTTTGTTGACCATTTCACTCAACATAATTTATTCAGCTGACGAAAGTCAATGTGTATTAAAATTGAAAATCTAGGTTAACTGTGGCACAACGATAATAACATTACAAAGGTAGTGAGTAGCTCGCTAAATATCAAACCGATAGCCAACTTTCGATTCAAGCACAGTACCAATAAAAAATTAATTACAAAACCTAGTTTAAAGTGAAATAAGAACTTACATTCACATATTTACATTAAGAAAAAGCATAAGATTCACCGCATTACTGATATGTACTTCACAGTAATGAAAAACTGTACCGCCCTTGCGTTAAACATCTCAGTTACTTTCAGTGAAAAACATCAAAACTTTCGATGAATGAGAACGGGACTTGTAAAGCTAAAATGCACGCAAAGAAAATATTGATATGTCGAATATTGAGTTACAAGGATATTTTCTTATATCATACGAAGTTCCCTTCACGCTCTTGAATTTGAACGAAGTAACAATTATGCTATTCGAAGTGTGAGGTTAGAAACGGCCTGTGTGGTCAAACAATACTCTTGTGTATGTTTTTATATGTACCAGTGCCGAGACCGAGAATGTTGTCGTTGGTTTTTGCCTCTAAAAAATATTTTGCGCGCCACCGATGTCATCATAGAAACACGAAGAATCACCGTTCGTTGTCATTAGTACGTACAACTTTCTATGTTTCCTGCAATTTTCTCCATTAAAGTTCGACAGGTTCATGGCATTCGATTGTTTTCAAAGGCACGTGGCTAAAGCCAATACGCGCTATGAAACGATTAGCAGCGTGACTGTTTCGACACACGACACTTTTACAGGAAACAAAATCATTCTTCAAAAGACTTTTTCCGCTTCAGAGTTACGCTCGTTGTTACGATGAAGAGAAGCAAAAGGAAATTGACGCGAAACGGAAAGAGATCATGGCACGCGGTCTTCCAAAACAGAAACCCTTGAAAGGGGTCAAGCAAATCATTGTTGTTTCTTCTGCGAAGGGTGGTGTTGGAAAATCTACAGTCGCCGTAAATTTATCGACAGCCTTAAAAATAATTGAACCACAGAGATCTGTTGGTTTACTGGATGCCGATATATTTGGTCCTTCTGTACCTCTAATGATGAATATAAAACAGTCCCCGGTGGTTAATAAGAACAATCTTATGGAACCAGTTGTGAATTATGGAGTAAAATGGTAGAAATTTGATTTTATGTTGGATGGACTTTTTATCGTAGCATTCGTTTCCTATAATTTTTCTTTATGTATAGTATGTCTATGGGTTTTTTGATTGACGATAAATCACCTGTAATGTGGAGGGGATTAATGGTAATGAGTGCAATTGAAAAATTGTTACATCAAGTAACATGGGACCCCTTGGATTATCTTATTATCGATACTCCACCAGGAACAGGAGATACACACCTTTCATTGATGCAAAACATTCCTGTTACCGGAGCATTATTGGTAACTTCGCCTCAAAAAGTAGCCTTGGAAGTAACCAGAAGAGGACTTAACATGTTTAAACGATTGGACATTCCAATCATTGGAATCGTTGAGAATATGAGTAGCATTTTATGTCCTAAGTGCGATCATGAAATAGCTCTTTACGACAATAATGTGAAAACTGTGGCTGCAGAACTGGGTACCAAATTTATAAACTTCGATACGCGTTAATTCAGGTTTATAAGTTCTCGTGTTTGTTGTAGGTGTACGAGTCTTACAGTCGATACCTGTATCCAAAGATATTGCGCAAAGTTGCGACATTGGTAAACCGATCGTGTTATCTGTTCCAGAAAGTAGTCAAGCCCGTGCATACAAAGACTTAGCAAAATACGTAATTTCGTTTCTAACCAATGAATCGGTACAAACAAAGTAATACTATTTTTAACGGGTATTCAAATTTGTCGGTGCTAAAAATATATATACATTCATCTCTTTTTCTCAATATTCAAGTACTAAATATCTGCATCCCCACCTAATTTGATAGTTTACCCTCTCCTACGCCAATTGTATTTACCAAGTGGAACAGGTATATCAACTCGGATCCGTTTCCATATGATTCATTACAAGATTACATTATACATACCTAACACTGATACGTATTGTTGAGATACGTAAGCGTGTGTTACCTTCAGGCACACGTTGAACAATCTCAGACAATACAACGTGTTTAAATGCTGAAAAGTAAGTTTAATCGAAAAGATATCCTAAATTCTCCTATTTTAATCAGACTTTATTTTAGAATAAAATAGGTAATGTCGAATTTCATCGACGTCGATCATTTCAATCGCGTCTAGATTTTATTTTTTTTTTTTTTTAGTTTTCAGATTCAGTTTGCAAGATGAACAACACAACACCCACAAGCGTTCATTCTGACGTAAACGCTGAAGTCTATGATGTGCCAATGGAGGTAATTGTGAGACCCATTCCTCCAATAGTAGATGAAGAGAAGGTTCAAAGTCTAATGGACACTTTAAAATGCCCAAAAACGGAATCGTCTGTACCACCGATCGATATTCTGTGGATTAAAGGCAGCGAAGGTAATAGGATTTTCGATATTCTTTTGTTTGACTGAAAACTGAATTGAAGTGTATGTATATTGGTTCATTGCACATATTTTTGTTTCCCTTTGTTGTAGGTGGTAATTATTATTACTCCTTCGGTGGATGTCATCGATATACGGCCCACCAGAGACTTGGTAAACCATTCATTAAAGCTAAATTAATACAGTCTACGATAACAGATTTGAGAACATACCTTGGTGCCTCGACACCAAACTTGAAATAATTTATAATACATTTTACAATTCTTTTTAAATGCTCTGTACTGCATTGTAAATATAAAAAATGAACCTATTTATTTACTATTAATTTTGTATCAATATCATAATTAGTGTCAGTATCAATTGTAATAGAAATGCATTTACATGAACACAAATAAGTTCTATGCAAAATTGTTAGACCTCCATATTGCAACCCCATAAAAATTTGCTTTTAAATATAAATGTGGAAACGTACACACTAAATATTTCTATGCGAGTGCAAAAACGAGAAGATCTAAGTACACACGATTATTATGCAACAGTATAATCACAGCATACTTTTTTTGTAAAAAGAATTAATTTACGAATATTTAATCTTTCTTTTGTGACGCTTTTTACTTTAAAAATTATACCTTTCAATAACACTATCCTATAATGCATTTAATGTACAATATTACATATATGTCTGAAAGTTATTACTACTTTACCATATATGTATACTATTCTCGACACACACGTGTTTATTAAAAAATTTCTTATGATTATCTGTTTAAGAAATTTTGGTTATGGTTAGTTAATCTATTTAACTTATCTACGTCAAACTCATCTACTGTTTTTTATGATTTGTTTGTACGTATTAAATCGTATTAATTATTTGAACTCTATTCATGTACAATTTCACGTTGAAACAGGCACAAAGCTAAAAACTTCGGTGCTATAGTTTCATTTTTGTTTCTTTGTGATTGCATTCATTTAATTTACGATCCTGTTTTCCGCGGGTTTTTTGACATTTCAGTTTTTACTTCTTCCAGATTAAATTCGTAAGTATTTTTCAAATTTCTCTTTTGCAAAATCTTCTGACTAGATTCTTTAATGAAATATGGTTTATAATTCTTAGCGATATCCTCTGCAACAGCATCGGATACATCGTTAGTCTCACGAGTTTCACGCGTTTCATTTCCAGATCTACCAGTATTTTTCAAATGATTCGGTATTACTGATTGTTGTAAATGCAACAATTGCGTATTAGTAACTTCGCAATCGATTTGCATCATAGTTATGTGATTTGTGGGCGTTGAAAATGTTTCTGCAAAAAGAAAAGAAGAGTATATGTCTGTTAGCTATACAAATTTGTTACTTCTTTCAGTTTAGGACAGAACAGCCCTCACCATTTGGAGGCAGCGCAGGAAGAACCAACGACATTTTCGGTCTGCCTGTACTGTTTTTCCTCGAAGCTGGTAAAAGCAAATGCTCTCCGCTAAACCAAACGACGTAGAATGTATCGTCTCTCCTGCCCAAAGCTTCAAACAGAGATGCATGCTCCTTCAATGTCGGCGAAAAAACTTCCACGGCATTTGTAATGGTAGAACTTGCTGTTTTTCGAAGTATCTCCGATTTGTTTTTTCGTGGCAAACTATGCTTGTCTTTAGTCCTTTTCTGTATTATGTACGGTGACAGTAGCCCTTCCATAAATTTCTCGTCAAATTTTGCAGTTTTTGACGTAAACCAATTATTGTGATCAGACTCTTCACCGATCCATCGTCTCAATTCGTAATCCAAACGAATCGATTCGCTTTTATTTATGTACATTGGACACATCGGTTGAAGCGCTGATATATTTTTACGGAAATTCTTCTCCTCTTCTTGTTGAGCTTGATCTTTAGGTGTCCAAAGCAATGTTCTTCCATGTCTTATATATGGCGTATTGGTAGCAATGTCAACCGGTAACACGTTCAAATGATTTTCTCTTGAGAGAACGTTACTGTAAGAGGAAAGATTTTTCAGGGATACCTGTTCATTTTTTCTAATCTTAAAATTCCTAAATATACTCACCTAAAAGTATTGACATTTAAGGATACCATAAAAGCCATACCCAAAAGAATAGCAACATTCTTCTTATTCGTGTTGAGATTTATACTCCTAAGCTTGTTAACAGTACTCGTTGTGGTCTCTAGCGCAGAGAGTTTCTGTTTCAAGCTTGTATTCTCCTGACACAAATACAGTTCAATTACAATAATTTACCTAAGGCTGGGACCCTCTGGGAAGAGGAACCGAGTTTCCTTTTCCATTACCTCTGCTCTATAAAACCGCACAAAACAAAGTATCTATTATCTTTAACTGTACTTCCAACATAGACACTGCTATGGTGGATAACAAGACTACAGAGATGGAGGGTCTGTAGTCTGTATACATTGAAAGTGGAAACGCGAGCCTCTTGTTTCTTATCAATTAATTTCATTCTCAGAGCGACCCCAGCATAATAAAAGATCGAGTAACTAATTTGTTAGAGTTCTCACCATCTTTAACTGCTTGTTTTCTTCTTGCAGTTTACAAATTTGTTTCTCTAACGAAGACACATATTCTTTCTTTTTCTTTCGCGAAAGACAGGCAGATTCCCTGTTTTTTATCATTCTTTGTTGCCTTTTCAATGCTTTTATTTCATTCTCTTGTCGCCCGGTAAAATTAACATCTTGGGTTTCACTTTTTATAACGATTGGAGTATAGCTCGAATGTTCTGTTTTAATTAATATTGGCCTGCAGCCAGGGGTGTCGTTTTTTACAACTATAGAAGTGCATCCAGCGGTTTCATTTCTCAAAATCAAAGATGCGTCTGCGACACCGATATTTGTTTCTTTTCCCGATACATACATGTCCGCGGTATTCGTAGAATTCAATTGTGATATTTGTGCTGCGTTCGCTTCTGTTTTTATTTGAACTGGTGAAAATTGTATCGAATTTTCGGCTGCAATATTATTTCCATTAGCTGGTAATAAGCGAGTCATAAGAGGGTACGGTGTGTAGTTTTGTTTAACCTTCTGTGTTAATGTTAGTAAGTTTTGTGTACTCAATAAAATAGTATTCTGAGGCTGTTCTGGAAAATATGAAATATAAAAATACGTATCATGCAATTTTCAAATATCACTTGACCAAATGATTTATATCGGAATAATGTTTTACCATTGTTTACAGGCTGTGTCTTTGGCTGTACTTGAATATGTTTGGCTGCATTAGTTTTGGAAAGAATAAATTTCGTAGACTTTCTATCCTGACAGTTAATAGGCATAAATTTTACTTGCTTTGCGATAGTTGCATTAAACACTGGCTCTGGTGATATAGATGGAGAAATATTTTGAGGTGGTGAAATTGGTGGTGTCTCTGGTGTTGACTGTAATAAATTAATGCATAGAATATTTAGCTAGAGGAAATAATAAAAACCATTAATGTTGATATACAGGAAATAATATACTTTAAAGTCACAGAATGAAAGAGCAGAGTCTGGTTCTATCTGTAATTCAGATCTACTGGATTCTGAATGACTGGATTCAGGCGACAGTGGAAATTGCACGGGAGGGCTTCTAGGTTCCAGCTTAACTTCTTCCATTTTTACATCATCCGTTAAATTTGAATTTATGACTATGAAGAAAATAGTTTTGATAAATGTATATGTACATCTATAATATAAATTTACAACTTTTAAGTTGTAGGTATGTATACCTGAACTTTGTTGAGAACTATGTGCATCGAATTCTTCTGTACATGGTGCAGATTCTCCTAAAGAAACATCATTCATGATTTGATAATCAAAATCGTTCTCTATCTGGAAAGGTATTTCATCCTCTAAGAACGTTGAAACGCTTAATTCAGGATTTAAAGACTGAAATAAATCATCCGAGAAAGGTGAACAATCGCCATCTGCAAGAAATTTTATGGTCTTATGTTATTAACATTGAAATTCTTTCCACATTATTCTGCAGAGTAGTTGTTGTTGCTTATACGTTATATATGATTATATAGTATAAGAAAAAAATGTTCAAATGTTTTAAACTTAGAATATGCTGTACCCATTAATTCAAGATCTGGAAACATCTGAATTTCAGATGCTGCAACACTATTCCACTGTAGATCCTGGTTTATCAACATATTTCACTCTGTGTGAATCCTTTTTACTCAGACAAAAATAATAACCTTCAATCCTATCAGCACGTCAGGTGCATTAGTAATCTACTGTTTTCAATGAAAACTACAACAACCGACAAATTGATATTTAATCATAAAAATATGTTATAAATAATATTCGACGAAAGTTACTCGATTCATAGAAACACATATCAATTCGAATAAAATCAGAATTGCGTTGCTTTGGTTGTGGATCCAACGACTAACAATGAAATACACCGGTCGAAATACAATATTTATTCATCAACACTGATCACACAAGAATCACTGTACTTTATCACGGCCGTTATATCTTGTTTTTTAATACTTTATTGCATATGAGGTATCTTGACATGTTTTCTATATGATATGTATCAACAATCATCAGTTGTCGTGTTTTTAACTAATACTTGATTTTTTAATAAGTAATGCTAAATGTGGCTGAAAAAATTCATGATGCCAACACGATAGATAAATCACAGACTGTGGCGTGGGTTGTGAGCTGGTTGTGAGCACAGAGTTGAAGCTTCTTGTGGATCTAGTTCCAGCATTTATTGTTTGTCAACGTAGAGGGCGCAAGTAAACGAGTTGTTTTGTGTGAGGCAGAAAATCCCATATGGTGATTGGTCTAATCCTATTCCTCGTCTGTGCCTGGAGTAGACTATCTACCCCTATACCTCGTCTGTGGTTGTGGGTAGTGGCGCCATCGGTGGCAAAACACTTAAGCATGAAAACAGGCAATATCACCGCGATCGGTAAAGTCACAAACTTTAGCTCTGTCGGTAAGTGTTGCTCTCATGGCACTAGCCGTCAAAAAATAGCTGGTTATTTAATAATAATTGATATTAATAAATAATAAATATAATGAATATTAATAAATAATATTTAATCAACGACATTATATTATTTCGTTTGATTAAAATGAAAAATGTGTACTCGCATGTAGATATTTGTTTATTCTTGGTAATAATGATGAGAAATGGTCAAACAAATGGATATAAATATGAATTTTCAGATTTTGCTTGTATTTTAACGTAATAATTGTAAAGGGCTTTTGTTTCTCACGAGTTTCATGTTTAAAATGTATTCTCTATTACTATTAGACATCTACCATGGTACATCTTCCTATTTACATGTATCGATTAGTTGCCTACACAGCACTCTCTCGTTGTTTGATAACTGCCTGTACACATTTCGCCATTGTTGGCGAAGCCCGAGACACTGCATCTGTCATGAAGAACTGATCCAATGACTTTTGTTTAATTTCTAATGGTTCCGAAGATAAGGATCCTTTACATTCCTGCACATACACGTAAATATATACATACATTAGCTTCCACTGAATCATTGAATCGTGTTTAATTCTCTGTTTAAGTACCTTCGATAACTGTAACGCTTGGGCAAAATAATTAGCTGGTTCTACATTGCCGTATCTGACTAAATGGGGTGCAACTTCTTCTAATCTAGACCTGACCTCCATTAAGTTGTCATACGGCAAACAAACACCGGAGACCTGTCGAGACGTTCAATTGATTCGCTATTTTTGACGAATTCCAAACATATGAAGTTTTGAGAAGATTAAAAATTACCTCAGAAAGCGCCCGTATAATCTTCCAGTCTGGACGCGCCATTCCTGGAGGTGAAATAGCGGCACAAGTTTGTTGAGCACGACCTTCTGTATTTACGTATGTTCCAACCTTTTCAGTGTATGCTGCACCAGGCAGTATAACATCTGCGATCGCGGCTCCTTCATCGCCGTGACTACCTAAAATAAGACGGGAAAACGTTGATCATATTTTACAATCAACGATAGCGAAACATATTAAATGTACCCTTGCATATACCTATATATACGATGAAAGTATTTGGAAAGTCTTCTTTCTTTATATTTGCATCGTCTGCCCCTAATAGGAAAAGAACCTTTGGTTGCGCCTGCTTCACTTCTTCTACAGTCGACGAATAACCTATGTCCAATGCAGCTACTTGTGACGCATTCGTATGCAGGATGTTTAGTACTTTCGAACCTTGAGGAGCCTACGAACAAGAAAAAACGGATTAATGCAACTAAATTATATCCAAAACAATGGGGAATTCCTAGAACGTTCAAGCAATTGCTTTTATAGGTAGATATCAACCTCTTATGCGGAAAAATGATTATCTTACATTCGATTTTTCTCCCAAAGCTTGTGCCAGCGACTGTGTTTCGGATAGAATTTTCACTCCATCTTTTCTGGTTAATTGCTCAGCGCCTAAAATAACTAGGGGTCTCTTAGCAGCTTTTAAAGTATTAGAAAATGGATGAGTACCACTTTTCAATTGCGTTATAATGTCTGGGGATTCGCCTAAATGCTGAAACGTAAATTAAATCTCAACCTGTAAGCATTGGCAAGTTTAAGGAAATAAATATAATAAAAACTTACCTCGATGTCATACGTCAAATCTACCTTCGGACCTATTAGTGCAATGGTTTGTTCACCATGGATGTATCCCTTTCTCAAACGTGTATTTACCAATGGTGCTTCATATCTCGGATTTGTTCCGATTAGCAACACCACGTCTGCTTCCTCCACTGCGGCAATTGTACTATTTAACAAGTAACTGCTTCTTATATCGATACCTGCACCCTCTTTTGGAAATGTTTGTTCTGTTGCGAGGGTTTCACTGCCGAGCTTATTTATTAGATCTTTTAAAACTACAAGAGACTCGGCATCCGCCAATTTTCCAGCAATTGCCGCACATTTATCTGCGGGTATGCCTTGCATAGTTTGAGCGGCTGAAAAACGATATGATTTTGGAGTTAGAAAGTACAACGAAGAATAGACATTTCCAATTACAACTGTACTATACATATATGTGTATGTAACATTACTTTGAAAGTATAACTACGTTTAAAGTATAACTACGATATACTTGCTACAAGAGCATCTTCCCATTCCACGGCTTCCAACTTCCCATTGACTTTCATCATGGGAGTAATCAGCCTCTGGCGCTTCAGTCCGTCGCAAGAGAAACGTGCTTTGTCAGACAGCCACTCTTCGTTTATTTCCTACACAGTATATATATATGGTATAATTAAGGATTATAAGCAATTAATATAACATTGAGAAATTATCGTCGATAACGATACCAACTTCGTTCACCCTTGGTAGAATTCTAAGAACTTCGTTAGTCCTATGTGTTACCACTATATTGCTGCCGACAGCATCGAGAACATCAATACTGTCTGTAGAACGGGTCTCCCATGGACGGGCAACGAAAGCATATGGTTTACTGGTTAATGCACCGACAGGGCATAGGTCAATGATATTGCCAGACAACTCAGACAGGAACATCTTTTCTACATAAGTTCCAACCTGTTTGAAATAATTTGAAACATGCATAAACATATAAACGTGAAATATAATAAGATACATTTAAAGTAAATGGAAAAGCTTAACATACTTGCATATCGTTTCCACGGCCGGTAGTCCCTAAATCGTCGATACCGGCTACTTCGGACGCAAAACGTATGCACCTTGTACAATGAATACAACGTGTCATAATTGTTTTTACCAGGGGTCCAATATCTTTGTCTTCTACTGCTCTCTTGCCACTATAATCGATGTCAACAAATCGGCTCCGGTCGCTACCGAAAGCCATACTTTGATCCTGCAGATCGCATTCACCTCCCTGATCGCAAATAGGGCAATCCAATGGATGATTTACCAATAAAAATTCCATAACACCTTCTCGAGCTTTACGAGTTAAATCAGAATTTGTTTTGATTCTCCAACCTTTCATTACAGGCATGGCACAAGCGGCAACAGGCTAGACACATTTTATAAGAAAAAAGGTACAATTATTATTTACTCTTGTCTCCTGTATCGCGTATCTCATTGTATGTAGTTGTACAAATAATAGATACCTTCACTTGCTTCTCAATTTCTACGAGACACATCCGACAATTTCCAGCTACAGCTAAACGTTCATGATAACAAAATCTGGGAATTTCAACTCCCACTTTTGCAGCTGCCTAAAAAACGCAATTAAATTGAAATAAACATAGTAACATGTCACGCAATGTTTGTGAAGTATCGCAAGATTTGAGAAGCAGCTAAATCGTAAAAACAAAATTATCAAAAGTTATCGAAATTGTACTATGTCGCTTAAACGATGCAAAGAGTTGTTGTTTTACCTGCAAGACAGTTGTCCCGGGTGGGACATGAACGGGTTTGTCATCTATGAATACTTCTACCAATTCTTGTTGTAACTTGGAGGATGTATGCAATCCCACAGCAAAGGGCCTACCACTTGGTAGCCCTGTAGACAATCTTATTACCGGGAGCCTCAACATTTTGGCTCTAATCACCCTTTACGCGTCGATCTTCCACTGTTATGTAAGAAAGAGTCATAATTGAAACTGTGTTCAACGTATCAAGTCCGATAACCTAATTCTATGTCAACGAGTAAATCTATACTTTTCTGCGATTAACACAAACATAACAGAACACAATAACTTCTATACGTGTACATTTACGTGACATAATACTATTCGTAACTGTTAAACTAATTAAATGAACTTTATATAGTCAGAAATTACCAAAACTATCCCTCTTCTCCCAGATTCCTTACAGACGTAAAGGGATGCCTACGGCAAACGGATGACAAGATTGATCCGAAACTGGGCTTTGATGTATTGAATAGCTCACATTCACAAGAACTAAATCGTTACGAAGCGACTAATTTTTGAACACACTTTTCAGAAATCTTGCCAGAAGTAAATTAATTCCCGAGAATATATAACTACTTGCCAGCGTAGAATAAGGATGCTTGAATTAACTATTTTCGGTATATAGATTACATTTCATCTGGCAAAAGTGTTTTATATTTCGCAATGTTTTTTTATAAGCATAAAGAAGACGCAAATGAATCTATATATATTTTAAACCGGCTTAGTGAATAGATGGAACATCAAATGTATAAATGTATACACACATCTAGTGAAGTCGAGTACTCCGACTCGCGATAAATATGTTCGTTCTTTGAATTTGACTTACAGCTTAGTTGATTTTAAATTTTGTTTAGGTCTCCAAAAATTTGGAAAATGGACTCGCAAATTTTGAAGATTTAAATGATAAACAGAATAGGCAAAGAGTTATTATAACATATATGTATGTACAAGATGAATCGAACTCTTAGCAAAACCTTCCTTTCTATATAGGTATATTTCATAGGAAAACCAAAAAATGAAATAATGTATACAAGCAAGTACGTTATTGATATGATTCATGATTGCAATGGTCAATATACAATGTAGGGTAGAAAGTAATGCAATATACATGTATGAATGTGTCGTATCTAAAAGTACTTATAGTTTTAAATAAGACAAAATAAAAATGTAATAAAAGCATCGAGCGATTTAAGTTTTGAACATTTAGATGTTGTTATTCTTCTTGAATTTGAATAGAATTAAATAACGGCGTAAATAGAGTTAAATAATTTCTACCGTCTAGAAATAATCACTATAAAGTAATAGTTACTTTTTATTTGCCAAGAGTAATTTACCGGAATGACGTCATCTTGCATCGAAGCAACGAATCGTCAACTTTTTCACTGCATATAGCTTTCTCTTCCGGTGAGCAGGTAGCGAGTACTTCGTTACTGTCGGCTTCCATCAAACATTGTCTTTACCTGAACTTTCGCAATGGCTATTGATGATCTTAAGACAGATAAGGGTGTTAAGGAATTAAATTCTTATTTAGCAGATCGTAGTTATATCGAAGGGTAAGTCTTCTTTTATCGGTAAAAAATCTTTGTCGCGGTACACGTGTTCCACTTGTCGGCATCTTATAAGAGCCGCAAATCTTCTTTTTCTTTCTCTCTTGTATGAAAGTCTGAAAGAGGAAATCCTTGAAGAGAATTATTCGAACTCGTCACTTAACAATTTCTTTTCTCAACATTTCACGCGCGATACTTGTGGTTGTATTTTTCTTATTGGCATTTCTCTTGTTAAATTTAGTTTCTGGTTAGTTTTTAACTAGGCTCCAAATTTTTCTTAAAACCATCGATCCATATGTGTAATAACAACGCGAATTGTTTTATATTTATTATTGTAAAAACTGTTATTATCGTGGGCGTGCAGTGACATGTAGTTTCTATTTCATTATCTGGTTTATGTAGCTTCGTTTTTGAAAACTTTTTGGAGTAAGAATCAAATATACAATGAACAATGAGAATTTGGTGAATATTTAACATCGAAATATAGAATTGGATATTTTTAAGGTGGCAACCTACTCAAGCCGATGTAGCAGTGCTAGAAGCTTTGGGAAAGACTCCAACATCTTCGAATCCTCACGTTTTACGATGGTACAACCACATCAAATCGTATGACTTAGAAACACTTCCTGGAGAAAAAAAAGCACCCACACTCTTAAGTAACGATAATGTTAATACTCCACCAACAGCGGCAAAGAACGAAGAAGAGGACGACGTAGATCTGTTCGGTTCCGATGAAGAAGAGGACGCGGAGGCTGCAAGAATTAGAGAAGAAAGATTAAAAGCTTACACAGAAAAGAAATCTAAAAAGCCAGCTTTGATCGCTAAGTCTAGTCTTGTATTGGATGTAAAACCATGGGGAGACGACACAGATATGAAAGCGATGGAGGAAAGCGTTAGATCTATAGAGATGGATGGATTAGTTTGGGGTGCTTGTAAGTTAATAATCTTTTTGGTACAAATTTCATTTTGCAACGTTGTTTCTAATTCGCACACGTTTACTTTGTTTTTTCAGCCAAACTAGTTGCTGTGGGTTATGGTATTTCTAAGTTCAGAATAATGTGTGTCATAGAAGACGACAAAGTATCTGTGGACTTACTGGTAGAACAAATCGAAAGTTTTGAGGAACTAGTTCAATCCGTCGACATCGAGTCATTCAACAAAATCTAAATGACTGTTTGTGTCCGTTACTTTTAATATTAACTTAATAAATAATAATCATTGTTTCTATATATAATTTGTTATTGGATGATCCTGAAGAATTACTAATGCAACTTCAATGGTAATATATTAACGAAGCTTTATAAACAGAGTATTCATTTGAGTTCTATTACCTTAATGTTAGCAATAGATTACAAAAGATATCTATCTTAAGTTTACATATTCTTTTTGTATTTCAAAATTAAATAGAAGCACGCATAACTAGTACATACTATATATTAATTAATAACAATGATACAATGATAGTATGAACTTCTAGTTAATATTTACAATCAGTCTGCATTCGAGAGTGCTAAGCGCATAGACTACCTTGCTTATCAAGATGTTAACACCTCTCTAGGTCTTTGAAACATCGATCAAAGTTCAATCTACTTTGCAACGGTAGCTTGTATTTTACTTTGTAACCTTTTGTTTCCCTCTGTCCTTCGTAAAAAAATACAGTAACAACAATGACGATTCTATACAATGTTCTATACAGTTGAAAGATATTAAATGAAAATGCGTTCGTCCTTTATTGTTGATGCGTTCATCATATTAAATGATGTGCGAACAGAACATGCCTTTATATTTGTCATTGTATATTATACATACTGTAGAATGAACTTTGGAATAAGTTACTTATATGGTAATTTCTATTAATATCAGAAGAACAGACATAAGGCGAACGGTTGCGTATCTGGATATACTCGACGAGGGAAAAATTTCGGGTCCGCAGATACGAGAGCGATAGTTAAGGATTTAATTTATAATAAAACGAAATACGTCTGAGTTTAAATCTGTTAATATGTTACTCGGTAGCTTATTATATGTATATACGTTTGTTGTTTATTTAATAATCAACAGCGACCACGTAATGGAAATGCAATTTTTCAATAAACGTCCAATCGAAATATTTTGTTTCGTCCACAAAGTACGCAAGTAAAGCGCATATATTTATTTATGTAGAAGTGATATAATGCATAAATAATGATTTTAATTAAAAATACTTCGGATAAGAGTTGAGTAGTTTCGAGGAGTTACATATATCATTTGACGTAATTAGTTTTCTCCCAAGTCTCAAGTTGCCAAGCGTTGAGGACATATGAAGGTCAAGTTTGTTTCTTTAAATAGAAAAATTAATTTATTATTGCATTATCATAAATGATTTAATAACCATCGTGATGAACACCACTGAATTTATTTGACTATCATCTATAGCTTTGAATCGAGACAAAGACGGCCTTGAATTTCATGAAACAAATAGTAGAAACAAATCGCATAAATTTACTGTGAGATTATAGCGAAACTGTTCGTAATAGTGCAGCGTTGAAGTGGTTGCTTGAGGTATGATCTGTGATCGAAGCGGTTCAAGTTACTTGCTCCATCCTGCATATGCGTCTAACAAAAGTTCTACATTTGTGGTGAATTTCTAATTCTGGCATAAAAGGTCGATGCGCTCGACTACAGTATACCTTGTTTAAAGCTAAAATCCGGTTTCGACATGGGTTCTCCGTTCTTACGCCGCGCCGATATGAGTAAACGTTACGCTTACATCGCACAGCGTTTTAGGAACCCGCTTTTCGTGGTCCAACTTACTTCAACATATAAAAATTTAGGTAACTTAGATTTGTAGAAAGCTGAACACTGATTAACTTTTATCTGATATAAAAGTGATGATTTATCAGATCATTAGAAATGCCTGAAAATCGTGATGACAGTACGAAAGAGATCCAGGAATCCGTTATTCGTGGTCAAAATTAGAAACGTCTGCATATCTACTCTTGATGAAATATGATCAATATAAATGCAATAAATATAATTAATAGGACTAAAATACATCTAGAAAAATACAGAAATATAATTGTTTTTAATTTTCAGTATCTACGATACCTGCATATACTGGCGCGGCGGCCACAAATCTATAGCGCCTTCATTTATTGAAACTCTGATAGATTTAAAAGTTGAACGAGGTTGGACCTCAAAATTGTTTAGTTCTTTCAACAAATGTTTAAACTTTCTTATAAAAAAAAGCCCAACTGCTAGCACTTATAATTTTTTAAAACCTTCCGCGAAGTTTGATTTGCTGTAAAAATTGCACTATTTATACATAAGTTAAAAAATACTTTCGACGCAATTAAATAATCAAAATACAACTACTGAAATAACAAAGTTGTTCTACAAAACTATTATTTGATGATGATCTATTTTGACTTCAGCACGTTGTACGCGGTTACACGATCGCCTAAAATAAGTAATATTTTGGATTTCATAGTTTTAAAGTGTCCTCACTATGCAAATAAAAAAATATCTGCAAAGCATTAAACTTGAAAAATTTAATTTTGGCCACGAAAAGCGTTTCCTGGAGCATAGTGCATCGCGCCGTGAAGGGTGCAAAGTATGTGTACCCGTTCGATACGCGTTACAAAGAAATGAATCAATTCCTTTCTTCGTTTCTATAATAATATGCAATCTTTTTCAGTGTCAATTGTACATGTTGCGTGCACGATGACTGCAACTTTAAGATAATCATCTGAAGATGTGAACGTTGGGAATTCCATTACACGATTCCAGGATGACTGTTGAAATAGGAGCGGAACTATCTACAGACATAACTCGTCGTCGTTATCGTCGCCTCTATTTATCGTTTAGCGGAAAGAAAAAAAGAAAAATCAGTTCGGGCAGACGTTAGTTCTTTCGTACGAGATTGAAATACGGTAAGTATTTCGTTGAAATTGATACGGACGTTCGTGTGCAACCAAATGGGTACCAGTTTGAGTTTGATTTTTATTTGTGGACGTTAACGCCGCGACCACTTGAATTCCAAAAGGTGTGAGTCTTCGTTTTTCAGTGACGATCTTTCTCACCGGATCGCAGACCTTGCCACTGACCTTTGTCGAAGTCCCCACTTCTGCAGCCGTGAACATACGTTCACCGCCCACTTGCCATATCCGCTACAACTCTTTTGTATATAAAAGAACGAAAGGACGGAGTAACGTGCGAGTATCGTTTCAAGTATCGCAAGGGAATTCCCAAATACACGTATCAAGGATACTCAGAATACGAGACTCTAAACTAAGAAAAATCCAGTGTTACGTACAACCTGCAAAAATGTCGCCGAGCATGCCGATTCTGGCGATATTTTTCAATTTATGTCTACTTTTTGGTAAGTAAACAATAGTATTGCTATCTACATATATACCTACCTACAGAAAAAGAAAAGTTAGTTCCACTGTGACTTATGTTCGTAAATTTTTAAATAGTTCTCTTTTATAATAGCCAATCTACCCGATAGACCGTTTTTCGCTTCTCACAAAAATACCCTCCGCGGAAGAATTTATTTACACAACCGTGAAATGTACGAATTTAGCTGTCATTCTTGTTATAAAATATTACATATCTCAATACCCTGCGATTTTACATCGCTATTATATATAATCTGAAAGTCCATTGCCTTTGTATTACATATACATATACAGGGTCCCTGGCCTGATATTACTATCTTGATTGTCGTCATTATTATTATTATCCACAGCGAGAAAAGATGCAGATACTTATAAGATGAGTGGATTTGCGGGGGCACATTCTAATGTTTTGATTTTTTCGTGTCGTGGGTGGGCGCGTGAAGGACCTGCGAAGGTCAACTCTATTTTTTTTTAAATAGATTCATTTACGAGATATTTTAGTGCGAATTAAATTTTAATAAAATCGACTTCGAATTGCATTTTACTTCTTTGTCTTCCTTATCGCCTTTGCTATTCTCTATTGTTCTCGTCTATTGTTCGGTGCCGATACAATAGTAACGTGACAGTAAAATATTATCGGTTCCTATTTAGGGCAACAAGATTCGATGACGGAAGCTTTAACGATATCAAAAACTTGCTTCGGATGTATATGCGAGGCTGCTTCAGGATGTAACGTTACAATTGGTTGCGACGAGAACGTCTGCGGACCGTTCAGAATAACATGGGGCTACTGGGCCGATGCTGGTAAACCGAAACTTGAAGGCACATCTGTCTCCGTCGGCGACGGTTGGTATACAGTTATTTATGTACGGTACATATGATCTTATTCACGGAAGAGAATTTCATAGAAAATTGATTTTGTTTTCTCAGGATTTCAACAGTGCGTAAGCGATTCATACTGCGCAGCTCGCACAGTACAAGGCTACATGGAAAAATTTGCTCAGGTAAGTTTTTCAAAATAAATGCGTTCGCGCGCTTGCATGTAACCACTTGTTTTCTTTGATTCGTAGGATTGCAACGGTGACGGCAATATCAATTGCGATGACTTCCTTCGTATTCATCGATTAGGCGGTTACGGATGCAGTTCTCCTTTGAATGCTAAATACGAAGATACATACAAACGATGCATGGCAATCTACAACGTCTAAACCACGAAGTATAATCGCTGCACTATAAAACTATATTTTATGTACTTTTATTCTTTAAAAAAATTATAAGCTTGCTTAATAAACGACGAGATAATGTTTGATATTAGAATCAAAGGAGCACTCATCAATTAAAAGGCGTACGCACAAACATAGAAACATTAAAACGCTTTCTGAAGGACTTAGAATAATTACTACCTTGTAAAAAAATTTGTTATACTTTAATCATTTCAAAATTTCAGTTTCGTTCCATGGGAACTTATTATTTTATCCATTAATTCAGCTCTTTTCTTAAGATTTAGTTCCTTCTCGCCTAACGTGTCAGATGAATCTATATTCCTCATTAGAAAATAATTAATAAATAAGCGTAGGCTTTCTCGAAAAGTTTGTAATTGAGGAGACATGGATATTCTCTCGAACACTTCCAAACATGTTTGCTCGTTTTTATGTAAAAGAATACCTAATATAATTTGTCTGACAAGTTTCATGGTTTGTTTGTCTAATTCCGTGAATTGAATAACCTGTGGTCAAAATAAAGTTAATAAAAACAAGTAAAGCTTATTGCGTATCACATAATCTACAGTGTAACGTGATACAAAATATAGTACTTACTTTTAAAACTGACAAGGCAAGGCATTTTTCAAGGATTAAATGCGTTAAAAATCGGGCTAGATTGCTTAGCTGCTTTGTTCCATGTGTATTCAGAGTTTTCAATTTATCCCAGAAAGCGTATTGTATTGTAAGCTGAAACATTTATATATATATATTTTTTTTGTATGTATGTATGTATTTATGTATATGTACATATGAAAAATTGTAAACACCATACCTGATATTTTCGGTTATATTCGCATAATTTTTGCGCCAACACAGCATAGTAAGGATTAAATTTTTTTTCTTGCAAGCAACAATGCATTAAAACATGTATAATTTCTTCCGCCTGTTGTTCTTTCAAACCGAGATGATGGAGGTTCTCAAAAGCGTCTACGTAATCTTCGGCCGTCATAAGAATACAAAAGATATTTCTTCTTGTATCAGTGTTCATTCGTTGCTTCTCTGCTAATTCGAGTATTTTTTTACCAAAACGAAATTTTTCCTGATTTTTTACTACCTCGTGACTAGCCGTGTTGCTTGAACCAGTCCAAGCGGAACCGACAACCCACCATTTTCCATTTTCGTCAGCTGTGCAAATGCCAATCAAATATATAGATTCTTATTTTATTTCCTTACATATTACAATCGCCATGAAGGCAGAGAAATGAATCGCATTTACCATGTAACAAATCCTCTAAGGTAACATTAAATTTTGCGATAATGTTACCCTTCCGTATTACGGTTCTCAAAACCTTCTTCAAATGCTCCACATGCGAAGGATCGTATTGTGGTATTTTACTAACATTGTTGTTCTTTATTGCTAACAAAACGTCTAACATAAATCGAACTCTGGAACTGTACAGTAACAATGTGCTTTAAATTAAACATTTATATACGAATTTTGCCACTTTATTTGAATTAAGAATGTACACTACCTACCTCTGCTCGTTATTACGACTCGCTATTTGTTGCAACTTTTGTATAAATTCTTTTAAAGCGGATGGATCATCTTTTCTTAATGCAAATCCTACTGTTCTCAAAACAAGTAATATCAAATCAATTTCTTTCTCTGTGAATTTGGTTGTAAGTCTATCGAGTATTTGATAAAGAAGCTTGTGCCCATATACCTGTATTAATCAAAGAAAAATACTTGTTCTTAAGTGTCTAGATAATTTCGTGTCAGTCTTAGTTAATGAATAACTTGTGTCCAGAATCGCAGTACCTTAAAATTATATAAATGCGAAATCATCAAAATCACATTATCCAATCTTTTATTTTCTACATCTTGCGGAGTATCTATTATTTCAATAAATTTCTTTACAAGTTTTTCCAAAAAATGAGCACCAATTTCAACTCCGACGTTGGCATGTAAAATAGCAATCATCATCATATATTCACAGACTAAACGGTTTGGTGTAATCACATCGGCAATCACAGCTTCGAATGTTAACTTTGTCAACAAATAATTCATATTATTGCGGCTGTTAGCCATATACATTTCCTCTATCTGTAATGCATACATTATATTAAAAAAAAGAGTTGTAATTCAGACAACTTTATGGAGACACAATTACCTGATTACATATGGTATGCATATTATTTTCTGCTACCCTATTCATACAGCCTTTCAATTTCCTTTTTAGAGAAAGTAGTTTTTCGTCATCTTCATTTATGTTGTGTATTTGCGCAATATGGGATTTATGTGTATCTAGTTCGTGTATAACTTGACCATCTCTATTTCTTTTCCTTCCATAAATATCTTCCCAAGTATCATCCTTGTCATTGATATTGTCATCTGATTCACTTTGTTTAACATTTAATTCTACTTTATTATCACCAGATATTTCTAAGTCACTGTTCTGCAACTGAAGTTCATCTGTATGTTCAAAATCAGAACTGTCCATCTCATCTACGTTTTCTTCGTTATTCTCTTCGGTAGTTTCTATGCTATTTTCCTCAAGGACCATAGATAAATCAGATTTAAACTGATTATTAAACTCATTCTCAAACAGTTCTTTTTCTGTTTCCACCATACACTTTCTATCTTTTTCAAGACAAAAATCCAAAATATCTATATATACATTAAGAACAATTACATGTCAATTGATTAAAAAAAAACTACATGTACTATAAAAATGTTTAATTATCAAATTTATAACAAAAAAGGATACAGTCTAAACCATCCGCTTGAAAAGATTTGGGTATTGTTTTCTTCTTCTTTTTATTCAATTTTAATTGCTTTTCCAATTTTTTAATGATAGTATCTTCCTTCTGGTTTGCTTTTTTAAGGATCTCGTTCTTCTGATTTTTCTTCTTGCATTCGAGTTTTCGATACTTTTCTTTTTTAAAAGATTTTGTTTGTAAATCTGTGCCGATTTCGTCATTAATATTGTCATTATGTACACGTTCGACATCACGGCCTCCCACAACACGCGATTCGTTTCCTTTTTTAAAGTAATTTGCTCTATTAACTTTTTTTTGTTTCCTAAGCTCTTTACGAATTTGTTTCCGTGATTTCTCTGCCAACTTTGATTTACTTTTCGATTTCGATTTCTTAAATGAACTCATTTTTCATTTTACAATATAGAGTCCCGACTTCTGTCAACTTTTAAGGAAAATACCTAACCTCTTATTACATGTAAAATTACTGTCACAGAATATGCAATCTGAAGACACCTCAGTGATAATTTTTCACTTTCTTTCCGTTTATGAATCCTATATAGGTGTTATAAGAAGCGGAAAAAGTAACATGTAACACCACTCTGAAAACCTAATAATTCGTTATATCAGATTGTGTATTAAAGTCCTTTGAATTAATATTTTATATTAACAATTTTGACTTTATCCATAATTTATTTATACATATGTACATATGCAAATAGACCAACCGATAATAAATTTGTGATACCACCTACGAAGATATGTTCAAACGTAACATCTCTGGTGTTATTATATACATAGATAAAATCATTACCAATAATTCTTAAAGTATAATGCAAATTCAAGGGAATAGAACAATTGAATACTGTTAAATAAAAATGTGTTCAATATACAATGTAAAGCATCGTAATTGCAATTTGCGTGCATTTGAGTATTTATATATATATATTCTGCTTACATATTTTTAACCTCGAATGCAATAGTATTATATAGAGTGGGTTTTCAGTTCGACTGTTGAATCTCGAATTGCAGAGTGGGGTGAACACACTATTTTGATTGTCGATATATTAAGTACATGTGTATCTGTATCCCCTTGTGTATCTACAGCATCTACAGTGATCTACAGCAATCTACAGGAGGGTAGTTATCGAGGTTCTTTTCAGATGATTAATTTCCACTCTTAAATCGAGGAAGGTGGGAAATCCAGTTTAAATGTTTGAAAATTTTGTGATCAGCTAACATGCATTTATTAACGAAAGTGTCACGGAGCTCTACGGTAGTTGCTCTCAAAAAAAGGTATTTGGCTTTATGCAAAATTAGAAATGTGTACTTGCACAATTCGAACTTTTATTTAGTCAACCTAGTTATAGATTCAATGGACGCATTTCATTTAATGTGAGTGATGTTTGTTTACAGTGCAATGCAAAGACAGACCTTTTCTTTTTTAAGTAAATGCAGCTTTTCTTCCCAAAAAGTTATTAACACTAATATAACACGTAAATCAGTTATTACAAATCATCCTCCGTTGACCAAACCTATTCCTAACTTACCGAAAGCAGTCTACGCTACAAAGAAGGAAGAACATCAAACAACTAAAGTAACTGTTTTGCCAAATGGATTAAGAGTTGCCTCTGAAAATCGGTTTGGTCAATTTTGCACGGTTGGTGGTTAGTATACAAGGTTTTTCAAACAAATTTTACATGATCTTATCGTCTTCGGCATATAATTTATTACTTCACAGTGCTGCTTGATTCTGGTCCACGATATGAAATCGCATATCCTAGCGGAATCTCTCATTTTCTAGAGAAACTAGCATTTGGGGTAAGTTTCTATACATATTGACAATTTAATCTTCACAACAATGTTGGAAAAGTACAAAAATTAAAGATTTATTATTTCAGTCCACAAAAGTTCATGAAAGTAAAGATCAAATAATGTTGGCATTAGAAAAGCATGGTGGAATATGCGATTGTCAAGCATCTAGGGATACGTTTGTTTATGCTGCTTCAGCAGAACGTCAAGGGTTAGATACAGTTGTACAAATACTAGGTGATATTTCTTTAAGACCCAAAATAACAGAAGAAGAAGTAAGAAAGTACTATGTTTTTAAGTACTGTACAAATTACACGATTGTACTAAATGTTCTCTACTAATTCAAACTTACTATATGAGGACAATATTAACATCGATAAAAATGAATATTTTCAGTTAACCTTGGCGAGACAAATGATTAGATTCGAATTGGAATCTTTACTCACAAGGCCAGAACAGGAACCGATACTGATGGATATGATTCATGCGGTATGTAAAAGGATTTAATTGATAGGCGATACACAGGTTTCTACATAGAAATTTATTTTTCAGGCTGCATACAGAAGCAATACTCTTGGCCTTCCAAAAATCTGTCCAGAAGAAAATATTGATTACATAGATAGAAAAATATTGTTCCAGTATATGAAAAACCATTACACACCAAATAGAATGGTTGTGGCTGGAGTTGGTGTGGAACATGAACATTTGGTTTCCGCAGTTCAAAAGTAATTAAAAATTAGTGTTTAATATACATTGGAAATTATATTTTTTTTATTCTATAAAGCCCAAGGTATAATATTCAATTTGACAAGAAAGAGACATTTCCAAGACATGTTAACATTTCTATCGTTTCAGACATTTTGTTCAAAAGAAAACTATCTGGGAAGAAGAAGAAGCTGAAGAAAGAGGAAAAGATAGTAACTTAGTATCATCAGGAAAAGAAAGCGAAAAGCTAAACACGGTTGACACATCTATAGCTCAATATACCGGAGGTTACATACTAGTACTTATCCCCCTAATTACGTAAAGAGAGAAGAAGTGTTACACACTGGGATAATGTTTACTAACTCAAAACTTTTTTATTACAATTATTCAGGAGGAATGTAACGTACCTGTTTATGCAGGGCCAAGTGGTTTACCGGAACTGTCTCATGTGGTGATAGGTTTAGAAGGTTGTTCCCATCAAGATCCAGATTTTGTAGCAATGTGTGTTTTAAATATGATGATGGGTGGAGGTGGCAGCTTTAGTGCCGGTGGGCCTGGCAAGGGAATGTATACTCGTTTGTATACAAATGTGCTCAACAGGTAGGCGAGATCTAAAGTGTACTTCTGCGTTGATCGAAAGAAAATTACCGTGGATTGTTATTGCCACAGGTACCATTGGTTATACAGTGCAACTGCATACAACCACGCATACGCTGACACAGGACTCTTTTGCATTCATGCATCTTGTACACCGTCTCACGTTAAAGAAATGGTAGAAGTAATCGTGCACGAGATGGTTGCTATGACTAGTAATATCACGGACAGTGAGCTAGCAGTAGGACATCGTTTTAATATTATTTTCATTTGTACATGTCTGTGGTTGTATTTACCAATAATTACAATTAGATTTATTTTCCCAACGAATTAGAGAGCAAAGAAGCAATTGCAGTCTATGCTGCTCATGAATTTGGAACAGAGGCCCGTTGTTTTCGAAGACATTGGACGACAAGTTTTAGCCACTGGATCCAGAAAACGGCCAGAGTACTTTATAAAAGCAATCGGTAAGCAATACTGATTAATTCAATGGAATTCGGTTAAATTAGAAATATAACGACACCAAATACTTGCAGATGAAATATCAAAGGACGACATAAGTAATGTAGCACGTCGATTACTCAAATCACCTCCTTGCGTAGCAGCTAGAGGAGAAGTAAGAACAGTACCTTCTATCGGAGATATTCAAGCCGGATTGACTGACGAGCAAGGCCGATTACCCGGGTCTCGCAATAGATTATCACTTTTTCGGTAGAAATGAAACAAATCATTTGTCTCAGATTCACACATTTTTCTTTAGGCGATAATTTTCGAAACAGTTTTTATGTCAATTAAATTTGATCAACTATGTTTCTTTATATTAAAATAAAAATTAAAATATACTTGTCCCAACCATCGAAAATCGAAGTTTTATATTTTAATTATGTATGGAGTTTTAAACTGAAGCGTTAACTTTTGTGCTGTGAATTTTATTTAGTGATACGATCTTGTTATTGCAGCAGAAATATTACGCGCATATATGTGTACGCATAACTACATATAAATGTATATCATACATCCTATGTAAATACATATTGTATGACCGTAAATAAAATCGACGAATATTGTACTGCATGTTCGCTGCTATCAGAAATCGAACCTTGATCAAACACCACCTACATCATCTCATTCAAAAAAGGATCTGTCTTACTGTTTTTTAGGTTGACGATAGAAGCGAACATGTAAAACATGTGAAATGAATTGATAAGAATGAACAAGGTCATAGTTTCTGACGTAGCTTTATGTCGAAAAAGGTCACTATATTACAATTGCTTAGAAACGATGTATTTAAATAAAAATAAATAAATTTAAATATTAGCCATTACGTAAGAAAAATAAATATTTTTTATCCGATATTCTTTATTTTTATTCCACAATCTTTTCTGTATACTTGTTGTTTAATACACACAATCGTAACGAAAAGTTGTTTGCATACTCCGGATGTACATGGAGTAGGGTAGAAATGTCTGTCCCAGAAAGTTAAGCCTCTGTTTCTTCTAGCGTTTTAAGAAAAGATGCTTTCTTTTGTGCGACGCGGTTCTTCCTTTCTGACAATGACAGTTTCGCACGGTTCCACCGTTTCTTCACGGGCACTTCCTTCCTCTCAACCTTTTTGTGTTCAGGGTTTGCACGTATTGAGTCGTGGGCTTGTTTATAGATATTTTCAATCTATCGACAACAACAAACATAGTTGATACATAAAAATATATTATAGTAGTTACAATGTAACACTGGTCAATAGGAAAAATGCAATTATCTACGTATTTATCTCTCATAACCAATGTGCTTGCTATAGTCCAACTGCGACACTGTAATGCTTTCGAAGCCTGACAGTAATTATTAGTTGGACGAAGTTACTGTACAGTAAAACTATAAACACTCACATTGTCAGCGGAGATGCCGTTTTTAATGTACTGCGAAAATTGCCTCTTGAAAACTTCGTCGTCTTCTTCTTCCAACGTTTTCATATAATTTGCAACATGTTGACCAAAAATATGTTGCCGGTGAACGTCCGCGTTGAATGATTTCTCCTCATTGTTGTATCCTGGGAACCTCTTGGTGCTATCCGTTATAGGAAAAAAGAATAAGAAAAGTTAGAGAAAATGTTTAGTTGCTCTCTGTACGTTCGGGACATCCGATTGTGTATTATCAGAGACACGTATTTTAATCTTGTTTTGTCTGTGCAATGATCGTCACTATGCATTGTAGTACACAAGACAAAGGGACGACTTGCTGCGACTCAGATGACGCGCATGTGTCATACGTTCATCATAATTATTTATCATTATTCAATATCGTTCTCTAGATTTTATAAATTTCAAATAAACGATTAAAAAATTATACCTATGCGGAATGTTTAAACCACCGTCTACAGCACCTTTCATGGCACCAAAAACTCTAGCACCTGTGGTAGTTCTCATGAGACCGGTATCCAAATAACATCTGAACGCCCCTGGTCCTTCATATAAGTCTTCAACGTTATATTCGCCGCCTGTTACTTCTTTTGTACCAGTATATAATGTATCCAATCCCAATTTGGTCAACAACTACAGAAAAAATATACAAATGTTGTTCTAAATGTACATGTATAAATTTCATGAATGTTTTGGTTTTATAATTATATGATTCAGAATTAAAAAATAGGGAACAATTGTGTTTTCTTCAGTTGTGCATCAAAGCGAGCTGAGTGGTTCATCATTAAATATCTGATTTATATATAATCAAAAATTAATAATGCATAAAAGCCTTACTCTTCGTGCCAGAAGAAGACCGGTGCAGTATGCAGAGGCATAATTCGTAAGACCAACTTTAACGCCATACTTTGGAAGTTCATGGCTATAAGCTGCGCATACTATTCTGTCTCCTTCGATTCTTGAATATGCCACCTAATCAAATGTATAATATATTATAATTTTGGTGAAACAAAAGTGTTGAATGAAGTCAGTGAGGATTATTTACCTGACATGTAATATCTTTGTTTGATAGACGTACAATCAGTCTATATTTTGGTGTATTGTATTTGTTTTTATCTTGAATGGTTAGCCGTTTACGGGCATAATAATCAGTCTTTCCTTCACGTCGCCTCTTGAATTTGACTTGATAACGTTTGAAATACTGCTTATTTTTAACAACTTTTACAAAACCCTAGAACACAACATATGTAAGTTTACACATTGCAGAACGATATCTATATTTCATTTATAACGTTCACATAAGATCAGTGACATAGGGAAAATATTATTTTCATTATCTCGTCAAAGTGAGCTAAGATTGTCATCATGTAATAGAATTCATTACGATTTCATACAAATTTATAAACATATCTTTACGTTGTAACATTACTTAAAATACAAAAAATAACTAATAACAGTTTAAGACAATAATTAACCGTTGCTTCCCGAGTATTTTTTGTGTTACAGATTTATGACTGCGTATTTGCACTTCGTAAACAAAGTGTATTTCTACTTCCAATATTTAATAGACACTGTACAGTAATGAGGCAAAATCATAATTTAATTAGAAAGTACATTATTATTACATAAATATGAAATTCCTATGGTAAATGAAAGAAACCTTCGCGTCGGCCATGCGTTCTGCCGTTAAACGAATCGAAAGTTAAACATCTATGTTTGAATCCTACGAAATTTCGTGCATCCAGTGTTTTCGCATTAATTAAATGATTGAATTAAATAATAGAGAATTCAAATAGTCGAATTAAGTTAATCTTTACTGTTCTTTACTCACCATTTTTACAAAAGATACAGGAAAGACCCCGTATGGTACAGAGCCTTCCGAAGTTCCACGTCAAAAAAGGAAGTTGTTTCCAATGTACGGATACTCCTTACGAAATTCGAGATCACTCGTTGATTATGGATTGTGACACCAGGGAGCACTGATGTCATTCTTTTCGCCATCTATCGTCGTCTTAAGCATAAACTATATTGATTACATAAATTATACCAGAGCGGAAGACGGCCCGGTTCTGTGCCATGCTAAGGCTGAGAAGATGTCAGCATTATATCGGGAATACGAAAACCGGGGCGTGAGCACTCTCGTTTCCTCTCTGATTATACCACAGACGAGGTATAGGCGTAGACCAATCACCTGTGGGATTTTGTGTCTAGTAAAAATGGATAATAGTACTCGAGATCAGCTCTAGTGGCGCTAGAGCCCCGCGGATGCGAGACAAAAAAATTACATTGGTCTATGGTTGTACACACGGATTTTGTAAATGAAAGATCTCATATTTTCCTTTCAATTTTAGTCGAATTTTTAAAAAATAAAATTGCCCAGAACATTATTGATTTATTAATACAATCAAGCATCATACATATTAATCACAAAATTCGATATGTTATAAAAGTTTATTATTTGATTTATGTATTAAATTTTGTATTAGGTTATTGTACTTATGTATGCATGCATGTATGTGTATAATCAGGATCGTGCTTTAGAGACGAGTAATATTTGTTCCACTGCAACATTAGGCAAATAACAATAATTGTCTCGTTAAAAAACTTTGTTCTGAACTTTAGTTCACATGTATTTTGTACAAATTTATTTTACGAATTAAGTTTACTTTTGTATCTTATATAATACATACGATTTAAAAAAATTTGTATGTTTTCTTAAATCTTCAATTCTTGAGCATCATTCATTCCCCAGTCGCTTAAATCTTCATCCCAACCATCATTCTCTTCGCTTACATCTAATTCGTTTAAAGCTTTAATGTCAAACACGCTCTTCGACGTTAACTGTGGTTGTTGCACATGCAAGACTTGAGTCTTTTTTATTACGGGTTCCATATCCGTGAAGAAATCATACTCTTCCTTCATGGAATTTGTTAATTTTGAATTCTTGATATCGAGTTCTGAAATATCGCATAAAATAATTGATTTCTTTGGAAATTTCGACTCGTTTGTTTTAGCTTTGTTTAGATCAAATACTGGATTTGTGTCAATTATTGGTACTAAATCAACGGTCGAAACTTCATTCGCATTGGATTCGCAAGTCTGATCACACGATTGGGAAATCTGAGGATGGGCATCTCTAGTAGAGGTTTCTTGAGTCTCCCAATCAGACCATGTGTATTCTTCTTCTGTAATCGAAGAGATATTCTCTTTTTTATCTTCGCCTCCATCCGGCGATGGCCTTTCTGGTAAATGAATTATGCTTTGACTAGTACTTGTGGAGGCTGCAAAATCAACGATATTTACAAAAGAAGATACTGCCTTATTATCTTGCCCGTTGTCTTTTACTTTATTCGGTCGACCGTCCGTAAATAATTTTCCCCTGTTCCCACCAACTACGGTAGCCGCACCGAGAATCGGGACTACGTCGGCTAATGCTTTTAACGTAGCAGAAACGAGATGATCGTTCGTATCTTTAATTCCAACAAGCAATTCAGGAAGTACTTGAGATTTTAGTTCGTCCACTTGAAACGTATGAACGAACGAATTAAAATGTGATAAAAGTACCAAACGTATCGACACGTCTCTTATACAAAACATCTGCAGCAGTTTAGGTACTAGATATGCTTTGAACGTTGATACTACAAACAGATTATCGTCCACGTTGTCTTTTCCATCTGTAAAAGAAATAGTACTGATTATTTATGCATTTAATGCATGATATCTTTGAAAGCATTATACCTTTAGGTTTTAAGATGAACGGTAAAAGCTTCTCTTGCGCAGTCGAATCTAATAACACCATTCGTGAAAGTAATAATCGACCCAACTGTTCGGCAACAATATTTTCGGGAAATGTTCTCAATTGCACTATTAAGCCCCTGTAATTTGATTCAATGTTTTAACGAATATTGTAAGTAGTTCCATTCGGTAAAACAAATTTATTTAATTTATTAAGTTTACTAACCCAAAAAATATTTCTTTTTCTTGGCTGCTTTTTAATGGTAACTCCTCTAAAAATGCATGTATCCTCATGAAATCATGGGTAAAAAATGGGTGTTGAAGCACACTTGATAATTTGCTTCTCAAACGTGGATCAGAGTTCTGTAAATTCTCTTTACAAAACTGTTTGAATTCTAGGAGACTTGGTACATCCTCTGAAACAATGTGATCATTCTATCAGGTTTACAATCTTCCCGCACACAAAAATCATTTATTGAATAATATGTTTACCAGCATTCTTTAGTTTTAGAATATCTTCTGCCAAAATGCCGAATGCGTATGCATCGATTGCCGTAAAATTAGACGACGAGATAGTTGTATCTTCATCGGGCGATACTGCTTTCTCATACCTGTAGCTTCTTATTTTCTTTAAATACGCTGGAGTCATTTCTTTGAATTTACTTAGGCATTCTAAGCCACCGAGTTTCCAACATCCTTCAGATGTAACATAAATAACGCTGCCGCATATGTTGTTATGAGAAGCAGATGCTTTTTCATGAAGAAATACAAGTGCCCGTAAGATGCTATACAAACCCATGCATATTTGGAGAGTATTCTGTGTTTCTATTGTTTGGATCAGAGGTCTAACTTGTTCGGTTGTGAGATAAAACTTGCTGCCTTTGGACCACGACGAGACATACTTAAGTATACAAGGATGCCTATATAACATTAAATTCTGAAAAATATATTCGTTATTCACGCGGATGTTGTATAAGTAATTAAAACAATACGTTGCAAGAAATATGTGTGACTTCAGAGATATGATTCATACACGTACGCGCATATTTTACAATATACAAGGTAATCAATAAACTGACGTTAACCTTTGCAGCTTTCTCCAAAGGAGAAGGATTCCCAAAACTTGCACTATAATGCAAAGACGGTTCGCTGACAAATAAAGATACTATTTGAGTACCATGCTGTTTTACACGAGCGGTATGGTGCGCCCAAAAATCTGTTATTTCGACAGATTTCTCGTCAATTTCTAGCCCGTTGCGGGCGCTTATTTCATTCCCCATTAATTTTGTTAAACCTCCAAAAGGAAGAACTTCGCTGTTATCAAACGATAATTAATAGCATCCAATCTTTCTCCAGCCTTTATAAATAAGATTAAGAAAAATTTATCTGTGTCACAACCATTTTCAGTGTGCTATCAATTCACAGAACACCAAGCATTTCGAATGGGACTTAACCACCTTCGATATTTTTGTTGTAATTTTACACGTCAGTACATTGATAACACTAGTTCATTAACAGTTGTGTTGACATTATGTGTTTATAGCATACAGTATGTACTGTAACATATACTACAGCGACACCCATTAATATACCAGTGGCGACACAAATACGGAAGTATACGTACACCTGTGCAGCACATATAATCCAAATTCGCGACGTTAGCGTTGTTAATTCATTTTTATATCGGATGCTAACTATTTTCACACATTCATATATATCAGATTTCAAGAAAGCTTTAGAAGCTTCATGAAAAATTCAAATTTAAAAAACGCATTTCGAAAAATGAAAGTAATGTACGAAATTCATGTTTTCGACAGAATTTATTTAATAAAAGTTTTAAATCAGTTTTGTTAAGACGCATTGCAGATAGCTGAATCTTTTGTAATTATTTTATTAAATTTTATCGAATATTTGCGGAAGTTAGCTTATTATATAATTATAAATACATAAAATCACATGCGCTTAATAATTTAATATCGGGTGAATCTGTCGTGTCTGTCACATATATTTTTGGCAAACGTTTAAAGAGTAATGATCCGATTGCCGCAATACCTATCTTATCTTATTATTCCGACAACAAAGAATCTATATAGTAGTAGATGTTTACAATATGTGAAAATATAATAACAGCCGATTTGAAGTATAATAGAAGATGATATACATAAATATATGTATACTGTCAAAAATAATAATGATTATACTACTGTATATTCGCACATATGCACGCACGCACGTTTTTATACATACACAACGTATTTTCAAACTATATAAATGTTGACCCGTTCAAAATAGATTACGATTTTATACGAAATTTTTCAGTACTTTTACTTGGTTACGATATACTTTGATAGATACCTGGACTTGCATTCAGTTCGGTATTTTTTTCACAGACAATAAAGATCAAATCGGAGCCTGTGTATACCTTACTTACTCATCTTACCATTCTTCTTTTAGCTGCAGTTAGCCGTTGCAAATTGTTGTTACTAATTCGTTATGAAGGACAACGTTGCCAGTAAAAATGTTATTCCCAGGAAATAGTAACAATAATAATGATAATAACGATTACAATTATACAAGAAATCTAATTTACTAAATTATATTAGCTGTAAGGATTGTATAATTTAACAAAATGGGAAAGAAGGCGAGAACAACGAAGACAACGATGACGACGATGACGGCAACGACGGCAGTGACGATCACGACGAGGACAACGACGACGACGACGACGACGACGACGACGACGACGACGACGACGTCAATGACCTATAGCCGTAACGGTGGTGGTTGTGAAATATTGTTATACGTAATAATAGTAGAATCACTAGGAAAGAGTTAAAAAAAAATGTAATGAAGTAGCTACAGCGAAAACGAAGAAAACGATACATGATCTTACATGATCTAGCATAGTATAAATTAGTTTAAAAATCAAATATTGTACATGTAGATATATAATTATGGTATATAAAAGAATATTACTGTGAGCAATACTAATCGGTAAAGAAATATAGATGATAATATAAATAATTGTGAAGTAACTGTGTGTAATAACGCCTAATCCCTACAGGTCAGTAATGGTAATTGCAGTAGCAATAACGGTAGCACTGCTAATTCATTTATTAATGTTACTATTTCTAATAAAATAACTATATCGTTTCTGCCACATCTACTGGTACTGCTGCTAGAACTAGTACTATTATTGCTGCTATTGCAATTTCTTATGTCACTACTATTACTACTATTAGAAACACTGCTGTGGGAGACAAAGAAACTTATGAATAGTAAAATATAGTCCTATTCTTTTCTTATTATTAATGTGGTTACTTTTCCTCAAAAATATTATACTTTTAAAATTATTTGAAGCTAGAATGCATAGTTTTGTGGCAGTATTTCAAAGGCACAAAGTCTTATTTTCTTGTAGAATGAATTCACACGTCTGCGTCTCAATACAGCCGAGATTTATAAAAATTTTTTGCGAGTTACGCAGTTTAAAAACTGAGTGGTGAAACAAATCGTTTTGAACGGTAACACTTAAAAATGGCTAATAGTATTATTGCCCCGTGTAGTTTTTACCATACATCACTTACACAATGTGCATTCATATTTGAATTTAAAGTCGAGGATAGTAAACGACCACATATAATTGGCAGTATAGTAAAATTTTTGATTCCTCATACTTTGATAACATGTACTCATGTCTACAAAGTTGTAAATGAATGTACCCTTCGTCTATTAAACCTAATAAATACTATGCATTTTTACAAATACTACTGTCTACTTTCATTCGGTTCCCGATTATAATAGTGGCAATAGTAATAACAATATTGTCACCGACGACGACAACAACAACTGCAGCTGCAACTGTGATTGCAGCAACAATGACGATGGCGACAATTGTAATGCTAACTGTAGGAACGACAGCTGCAGCAGCTGCAGTAGTTGTGGTATTTGTAATAATAGTAGTTGTAGTAGCAGTAGTAATGTAACGGCAGCAACAGTAGTAGTAGTGATAGTAGTAGTAGTAGTAGTAGTAGTAGTAAGTAGTAGTAGTAATAGTAGTAGTGGTAATAGTAGTAGTAGTAGTAGCAGTAGTAGTAGTAGTAGTAGTACTAGTACTAGTAGTAGTAGTAGGAGCAGCAGCAATAGCGTTAGCAGCAGTAGCAGTAGTAGTAGTAGTAGTAGTGATTATGAATTAATTACCGCGATTACCGTAACGGATAGTAATTTTAGCACCGATGATAGTAATGACAATATCATAATGTATACCGAAGTATAGTAATATGATAGAAACAATAATAATGGTGATGATGATGATGATGATGATAGTGGTGGTAAGAATAACATTCAAAATGAAATATAATGACAATAATAATAATAATAATAATAATAATAATAGAGGTGATGATGATATAAATGAAGCGGATGATGACGCGATGATGATGGTATCATGCACATGGCTTACGGCGACGGTGACAATCATATTTGATTCGCAATTAAAATAGGAAATCTACAGTCAATTTTTGATGCGTTGTAGAATGTACAATTAGACATTGTCGCTATTTAATGGAATATTACGCACGGAGAATCGAATGCGCTTCACATATTTTCAAACGATATGATATATTATTATATTTTGAATTATTGATAATCTTTCCGTGAGTGTCTAGGTCATGATAATATATTCAGTAACTATAAACAATTGTTGCACTATTTATTTTTCACAAGCTTCGTCATGACCGCACATTATATTTAATAAACGATTAATGTACACGAACTTTTTACTTGTCACACTGTATTAGGGACAACGTCATGCAGATCTATACGACGACCATCGCATAGGTAATTTGAAATTTCGATATACATAAAACAGTCTTCTTTACCGACGTTTGTTGTTCTTTTCCCCCATTTGAATGGTGCTCTAGAAAATGTATTTGTAGCAACGGTCGTGCTATATCTTTGTCGAACTACGTTCCCGGATAATTGGCTTTTACATTATCGTATACCACAGACCGCCGTCGTGTCCATATACAGAAATACGAGTCTTGTGCACATTTATAATCTTCATATTCAATGCAATTAATTGGTAGGGTGGTTGATTAACACCAAGAAGTGATACGTTGTGCGTACCAGTCCAACTGTGATGCATCTCTAACTTCCATTTTTTTCCATTGAATCGAGCAACGCGCATTACAGAGTTCCTTTCTTTCGTAGAGTAATCCGTAGAAAGTTTTCATTTTCATTTTCGTTTGGACAAGCACGGCTTGTCGATTTATGTATCGATTGGATTTTTGTTTCCTTGAACTAGTTTCGTTTTTTCCCTCATACTTCTAACGTTCATTGCAGCGTTGTGTACTTAGTACGCACTATTATTTTCTCGAACAAAAGGGAATGTTCGATAACGTGATTTGTTCGTAGAATTTATGAAACGCAACTTCGTTATAATTAGTTCGGAGAAGCGTTGAGACGTGTACAATGACGATATCACCTATTTTTCTTTTCTTCAATGCGCCAAGGTTAAGTAATTCTAACTAGATACATATACCAGTATAGCCAAGTGTATCGAATACGTCTCCCGAGAGCTCATGAGCTTCTTTAAAATGGCAAATACAATGTCATTTGGAGCAAGAGTCTTTTCCATGTACAAAAACAACTTAATCGTTATAATTTACCTTTCGAACCGACGTAATGTGGTTATGTGATCGTAAACAGTATATTTCTTTTTTTTCAAGCGATAGAATGAACGATACGGTTTTTCTTTCACATTCACTCATTTTGTTGGTTCACTTCTTCTTTATTGTCATTGTCCTGTTGATTGACGTTTGCCTTGGTGCTTCCTTGTTGCGTACCGGTGCCATTGTCATTGATCTTATCATTGTGAGAATCCGTTTTCTCGGTTGTATCCATTTTCACGTTTCCTACCAAGCACAATTAAACGACAAACGTGAATGAACGAACGAACAAACGATACTATTTCTATTGTATTTCGATATCTTGAGAGAACAAACCTTGAGTGGAGTAATATTGTTGTTGCATTTTCATGTTACGTTGTTGCTGTTGTTGCTGTTGATGCATATTGGGTCTGTGACGATTGATTTGTGTTTGCGGCTGTTGTTGCTGTTGTTGCTGCGACGGCATGCAGTTCGGTTGCTGTTGAGTAGGATTGTTTGGATTCGGGCCCGGTGTGAATGGAACAACCGGTCTCTGAATCGGTGGCGGATATCGTTGTTGCGACGGTTGAATACCGGGACGCGGTGGCATTCCCATGCCGCGTACATTTTGCTGCAAAACCTGCAATTTAGTTGACGCTGATCTCGTGACAGGATGAACCTTCTTTTTCATTTCTGTCGATAAATGTCAATGTCGAACGATCGAATCGAATTGAATTCTCTTATCTAATCTATATCTTTCTATTATTTCATTATCTAGATTTCTATTATCGTTTAATCGAATGTGTTTGATTTATGGTAATTGAGTAAGCGTAAGAGCGATACATACGTAGTTACTGTAACTGCTTACCAAAGCAGATTGACTAACGCCTTGATACTGCTGATACTTGTGATGCTGTGTGGGACTTGGTTGGGGCTGTTGGGACGAAGATTGTTGTTTACAGTTTCTTGATTTCGGAGATGGTATTTGTGGTGCTGCGATAAACATTCAACACAATCAAATCGTGAATGAAATGTTCGTGACAATAGAATCCGATAGAACACACTGAAGATAGAGACTCACTGGAACTGAAAACCGATGCGAGAACATCTTGTTGATTTCCAGATGGGCTCTTCAATTGTCTAGGCTGCTCCTGCGGCTGATGTTTGCTGAGAAACGTGGGACCAGCGTTCGCTGGTCCTGGAAGTCCACCGGTAGGATTACGAAACTGCTGAGCCGCCGCGGCCGCGGCAATCTGTAAACCGGAACTAGATAAAAAGCCAGAGCTGAAATTTTGTAATCCAACGGGTGTGGCGCTACCGGTTGCCAAATTCTGGCTGTGCTGACCGAATCCTTGCATTCCGTAATGAGTGCCGGTTTGTTGGGTGGCGCCACCGGGTTGATAAAAACCAGTTTGCGAGCCGGTGAACACATCTGCAAAACAATAGTTTTCCTGACTATCCTGACTAAATTACAGAAAATTCCATAAAATCGCAGACATCGCGTATGATATTTATTATAAGGCATTTCGTACAAGTTTGCTGCAGCAATGAACTGTTGAAATATTTACCAGCCGAAGTGGCGCTGTAGTAACTATTGGCTGAAGCTTGCACGTTCGGACCGGGTCTTTGTACCAATTGGGAATTGCCCATGTAACTGCCGCTCACCCCCAGTACTTGGTTTGGATCGTAGGGTATGTACGTCAACTAGAAGAAAAGAACGGATTATAGTTTCCGAGAGTTTGAGCCGGTTTCGTTGAACGGAGGAATGAATATGGAATTAGTACTGGATTCGGTTGCGGAGCAGACGGTGCTTGGAAATGTGGCGCCTTCGTTCCAATAGCGCCAATTGGTTGCGAGGACGGCTTCACGCTCGCCGACATCAGAGAATTTGAGGAGGAACTGATGAGAACTGTGTTCGGATTGTTGCTAAGCTGTTGGTTTTGTCCAAACGGTGGAGCAGCAGCTGCGGTCTGTGAAAATGGCGTGGTCATTCTCTCGAAACCTTCCAAAAAATCGAATTCGACTATCGCAAACTTATCATGCGATGTTTTACTTACAATGCGATACTGAGAGAGGTTACTCTGATACATCTCCGGGGTAGGCGCGTTTGGCGCGTGCGGAGGCGGTGGCGGAGGTTGTTGCAAGTAGAGGTTCTGCTGGCTAAACGAATTTTGTAGGGACGGCGCGTACGGCGGGTATTGAGTAAAAGGAGATCGGCTTTGATCTAATTGAAACGTTCCGTAAAGACCTCCCGCTTGAGCCGGAAGCTGGCCGGAACCTGTGTTAAACAACACGGCTGGCGGGGAGGGTATAGCAGACATGCTACCATATTGCGCGGCTTGAGAGGCCGGGTATTGAGGAAATTCCTAAAATGATAAGAAAAATAAAAATGAAAAAGAAAAAAGAGAAGGCGATGATTAATTGTATTGTAATACACAACGTCAGCCGATGACGTGAATAGAACCAACCCCTAGTAGCACAAAAATATTAGATAGATATTTTTTTCAAATATTGGAAAAATATTTTTTAAGCCACATTTTTTCATATGAGAAAAATATTGGATCTGAATATTGTATACATGTACGAGAAATATAAATTGAATGTTTAAAAAATATAAGCTAAATATTCAGAGGATATAAACTAGATATTTAAAAAATATAAAGTAAATATTAAAAAATGTGAATTCAATATTTGAAAAATATAAATTCAATATTTAAAAAACATTCAATAAAATTTTCAAATTTAAGAAGTTTCAAATTATAACAAAAATTAGAAACTATGAATATGTATTACTTTCTGCGCACTGCTTGTTGAGGGAATATTATCTGTATATGGAAAAAATATTGGTAATTATTTACATTAGGGGCTTCCTCACCGATTTTGATGACCTTGAAATATGTTGTCAAGGTCATCATTCTGAACAACTTCTTCCTATACATGTTACCGCCGCTCAGCTTTAGTTTCCGAGATATTCGCAAAAAAGTTTCAACATCTCAAAAAGTGATCGGAGTAGGTGTGTGTAGGACTGTGTAAAATAGTATTTCAAATGGTTGACAGTAACTTATATTTTTATGATATTTTGTTGCCTGTAATGTTATTACGATATTGTAGTCTGTTTATCAACATGCTAACTATTATAGCTTCTCATGTTAAAAATTATGATTTATAATATTAACTACTTGCTCAACTTATTTTCATTGTAAGGAAATATTTGAAATACAAAATAAAAATATTTAATTTTATCTATCTGGTTGTCCAAATAAAAATATTTGATTTAAAGTAGTATCTTATTTGAACCACATTAAATTATACTATATACCAAATCATTAATGATCGTTAATATACGTTGCAAAATATGATAGAAAACCTTGTATCCAATGTTCCACATACGAATACTAATCCTACATTATAAAATACTAATGTAAAGTGTACTTACTTCTGAATCTTCTGTACCTCCGTCGGATCCACAGCACACAATTATTCGCTTACGAGAATAGGTCCGAATAATTGAACAACAATCACTAAACAACACACACAACACACGCGCACAACACATTTTATAAAATCGTGACAACGAACGAGAAGATGTCACTCCGACCACGAACAAAATAATACTGCGATTTTAACAATGATCCCTTCCACGGAGGTGGTACGGTCAGGTTATCATAGGAAGGTTAGACGCTGAGGGTCTATAAACACTAGATACAAAACCAAAGTAAAAAAATTATGGCGGGGCGCCGACCCTATTTCCCGGAATTCCCTGTTTTCGTATCACACGTCCGTGGGAGGGGGGCGGTTAAAATCGCAGTATTATTTTATTCGTGGTCGGAGTGACATCGTCTCGTTCGTTGTCACGATTTTATAAAATGTGTTGTGTGTGTGTGTTGTTTAGTGATTGTTCAATTATTCGGATCTCTTCTCGTGAGTCAATAATTGTGTGCTGTGGATCCGACGGAGGTACAGAAGATTCAGAAGTAAGTACACTTTACACATTAGTATTTTATAATGTAGTTTGTAGTACATTAGTATTATATTTTATTATTCGTATGTAGAATAAATGCAAGGATGCAAGGTTTTCTTTCTTATTTTGCAACTTCAATTCTAACCCATACCTACTCTGATCACTTTTTGAGATGTTAAAACTTTTTTGCGAATATCTCGGAAACTAAAGTTGAGCGGCGGTAACATGTATAGGAAAAAGTTGTTCATAATGATGACCTTGACAACATATTTCAAAATCAGTGAGGAAACCCCTAATGTAAATAATTACCAAAATATTCTACTTGCAATATGAAATAGATTCATTTAATATTTAGAAAAAAATATTTTTCTCGTAACATGACATAGATATTTCCTGAATATTTAAAAAGAAATATTTGTTACGTAATATAAAATAAATATTTTATGTATATTTGAATATTAAAAAAAGATTGAATCTCTTTTTAATATTATATGAATGTGTATACAATATTTTGTGCTACTAGGGACGTGTCAGACAAAGTGTAACGCGGAGTCCAGAGAATAGTTTGTTTTCAGTGGAACTGCACCTGATAGTTGATGTGAGACGGTTGTCCCGTGGAATTGAACGGAGGCGGGCTCAAAGGTCCTTGAAGACTGACCGGAGGATGACCGATTGGACTCTGACCCGCTCCGATGGGGCTTGGTCCGGGAACCGTTGAACCCGATTGACCACCGCTGCTTCCCGAAGACTGTTGCTGCGGCTTCACCTGCGGGGGAACCAGCTGCGCATCAGGCAAAGAGTCAGCATCTTCCCACAGGGGACATGGTATTTCGTTATTTAATTTTTCTATTTACATCACTATCAACTGCCGTTCTAATTGATGCTGACCGAATCACGCGTATTTCGGGGAACAATATTTTCTTCCTTTCTTTAATCTGCTTTCGAACTGTGGTGAAAATAGTTAGGTTCATCGCTAACCGTGTTTGAACTGGATGAAGGGAGCGTCACTCGATAGAAAGTACAGGAGAACTGTAATTAATACTAGGGAGCGGAGGATGGAAAAGACTATAATAATAATAATAATAATAACCATAATAATAATCGTAATAACCATAATAATAATAATAACCATAATAATACCATAGTAATAATAATAATAATAATAAAATGATAATAATAATGATAGTATTGCCGGTATCGGCGCGCAATCATATAATCAGTAGGTTCGCATAATCGAGTGATCGGGTAGCAAAGAAACGACACTTTTCTGGATTAAGTCTTGCCGAACGACAAGCTTTGGACATCCGGATATATGAGAAGCAACTGTAGAAAGCAAGGTATTACTGGTGACGATGAAGTATCTGAATCAAAACGGATGATCGGTGATGATCGTGATCTCGGCGACGTTAGGGATTATTCGGAGATAAGCGGTAAGTAAATAACTAATGTTAAAAACTCGATTCGAAATGGTTGCAGAAGCGAACATGGTATAGAGATCGATATGGAGCGGTGGTTGGTTGCTGTTCTAAATGGTTTGCCGAGAAGATCGTCGGTGTTGCAGGGGTTGAATAGAAACTGATCGAACGATACGCGTTAGCCACTTACCTTTCTGATTTTCACCATGGTAACTACTCAAGGGAAACTCTTTGAGATACGGGCGAAAGGTAACTTTGAATATGTCGACGAATGTGAGAAACAAGAATGGAGAAACAAGAGAACATACATATATATAAATTCTTGAATTTCAGTCGGACTATCGAGTCAATTTCTAGTGATGTAATAGCTTTGATACGCATGCATGATACTATGAGAATAAATGTGCGCGAAATGATTTCTCACCTTGCACACGTTCGTGGAAGTGGTTATTTCACTTTTCATGTTATTTTGATTGTACTGTTGGTGCGGACTGTAGCTATCGTCGACGTCCGCACTTTCGAACGCCTGTGGGAACGTGTTAGCGCTACTGACTACGTTTCCGTCCTCGTGCTCGACCACCGTTGGCATCGGCGGCGCATTTTCCCAAACTTTCTTCACCGAGGCAATCTTTAAGTTGAGCTCGGCGGTGGAGGGCGAGATAGTGCTCTGGCCTGTGGCCATGTGCATGGATCGCGCCATTCCCAGGCTCTTGTTCTTGTCCTCCGTTAACTGCGAGAGATCCGAATCGAACGTGAAGTCCAACTTCATGTCGGCGTTGTCCTCGTTTTTGTTAAAGGACAACGGCATCTGAATCGGCTCCTGATTCTTGTCTTTCATCAGATCATTAGGTTTATTCGAGAATGCAACCGGAAGGCTTTGTTGCTGTTGTTGTTGTTGTTGCGGCATTCCGGAGGGGCCTCCGCTGCTGCCACCGCCCTCCTCATCCAAATCCGCACGTTTCTCGACGCGTTGCTGTTGTTGTTGATTTTTCATGTGACTGGGAAACTTGGTCTTGACAGCGAGATCGGAAGGAGTAGTCTTGGTAGTCTTTGAGTAATTGGTGTTCTCGAAGATCAATGTCTGCACGGGCGGCGAAGAAACATCGGGAACAGAGTTTTTTTCCGAGTGTTGTTCCTTCAAAGTCTTGCCACCACTGCCAGTTCCTCCGGCACTTCCGCTTCCGCTGCCACCGCTGCCAGCTCCGGCACCGCAGCTGCCGGGTTTCTCACCGTTCGGCGAGTTTCGTTGACTACTGTTGCCAGAATTCGTTTGCTCATTGACCTCGTGCCCGTGCCCGTGTACGTGACTGTGACCATGACCGTGGCCGTGACCGTGACCGTGATCGTTTTGTGACGACATGCCGGCCATCAAGGGAAGATCGGCGGAAACAGCGGACGGCGAGGTCGAACGCAGTTGACTGGTGAATGGTTTGTCCCAAGCGTTGACGGAGGGTGGCGGCGCCGGTCCTCCCGACGATGAATCCTTGCCGCTGTACGCGTTGCTCGAGTTACTCGGTTTACTCGGATCGTTCGGCTCCGACGTACACAATTGCTGCTGTTGCTGCTTCGCCAATTGTTGCTTCTGGAATCTGGGGGCGAGCTTCAGTCCTCGCCTTCTGTCGTGCTGCTTTTGCAGCATGCTCGCTGGTTGTGGAATGGTTTGACTCAACAGAGACGGCACATTCTGCACCTGTTGCAACGACGAAGCGGTTTGCGAACCACCTCCGTTCGCCTTCGACTTGGAACGATCGCGCTCTCTGTCCTTCTCTTTTTCGCGTTTCAGCGGTTTAGTCTCTTCCTTTTGTCCATGTCTGGACTCTTTGACATTCTTCTTGGAACGCACCTCCTGGAAACCGTCGGAATCGACGGACTTTTTCTCCGTTAAGCTTGACCCATCCTCGGCGCAGTTGCTCGGTTCCATCTCGTAATCGAGCGTCATCTTTTTCTCTTTTATCTGAGACTTCTTGTTCATATCGTTCAGAGCCTGGTTCACCAAGCTCGGATCGCTCAGCTTGATCTCGTCTATGCGGTTCACCGTCGCGTCCTTTGCGCTCGATTTGCTCAAAATCGTCGCGTTACCGCCACCAGAAGTCTGGCTTCTCGATCTGCCGTTCTGAACTTGCGTGGACTGCATCAGCGGCGGAATACCACTGGCATGATTCTTCTGATTGGCGAAACCCAAATTCTGTAGGTTCCGTTTTTCTGCACCGGGCGCACGAGACGTTGAATTGGAAGACTTTGCAGGCTTTTCGCGCTGTTCCCGCTGATTGCCGCCCGGCGGCTGCTCGTTTCTACGAGAGTGTCCCACGTTCGATCCTACGACATTCTGACTACCGCCAGAATTTGTACGTGTACCGAATTGTTTACGGCTGTTTCGCACATCTTTGTGCTCCTCCACATGCTCCTCGCTGTTCTCCGATGTCGATTCCCAGTCTTCATTCCCAATGTCCGACGAGTTTTGCTTCGACACGTTGCTGCTGCTGCCACGGTATCGCGATTCCCGGTTATCTCTACCCTGTAACCAACATTAACGTTAACGATAAATAGATGGTACGATTGTACTTATTATGGAGTTGTGTGCTAGCAAACGATCGACCCACGAAATTAACACGAAGAATCAGTTTCGATTTGAATGAAAAGTTCGCCGATAGGTTACTTACCCTTCTGCTAGCACTGCGAGTTCTTTTCGAGCGTGATGGTTCTTCTTTGCGACCGTGTACCTTCTGCGGAACGGCATTGTTGCTCGTGTGATTAATGTCCTGTTTGCTGCAGGGTTGTTGAGCCTGTTGGTGCTGTTGCTGGGGTTGCTGAATCGGAGACTTGGCACGTTTCCCGGTGATTCCTGCTGTGAGCGCTTGTTGTTTCGCGATGATTTTGTCGTCGGTAGACTCTAGTTGCAAGCAGGCGAGGACCGTCGGTTCTTTTTCGGACAATGGTGTCGACAAGACTGGATTCTGGCGCAGCGAACTCGACGACTCTTGCCGTTCTTGCCGCTTCTCGTCGCCGGTTCGTTCGCAAGAAAAAGGGCTCTTACTGGAGGGCGGTCCGTAACCTTCCATGCGATTCCCGGTCCTGGTAGCGCTTCGCATTCTCCCACCGCCTCGACCGAGACGAGATGGTTCCCCAGATGGAGCGAATCCCTCGTGATTCGATTTACCCTCGTAGGCTCGTTTCTCGCTTCGCTGTGACTGTGACTGCGGTTGAGGCTGAGGCTGAGGTTGAGACTGCGGTTGAGTTTGAGCTTGAGCTTGAGCTTGAGCTTGAGACTGCGACTGCAACTGTGGTTGCGGCTGCGAGTAATCGGCTCGCTTCTCCTCTCGACTCGACACTTCTCGATTCCGCTCCTCCTTTTCCGCTTTTTGATTAGGCTTTGGTGATCTTGCAGACTTCTTCTCCTCTTTGCCCGATTCAGTCGAGCAGGATATCTCGTCACCGCTGTTTTCGGAATCGGTGTGTCCGTAGGAGCCACTTCTAGCTGAAGCTGGCCTGCCAGTGGTTCTGTGTACGCCTCTTCGTCCTCTCGACTCCGAGCTTCGCCAACCACCACCTCTGGTGTACGACGTGCCATAACTGCCGGCCCATTGTCGACCTCCACGGGGATCACGGGCTCTCGAATTCGATCCGCCACTGCTTGTTCTATTCCGAATACTCTTTTCTCGTTTCTCTTCCTTCGCTTGCTGATCCGCCATCGTGTCCTCGTTCAATAATACACCTTCTCCTCTTTTCTCCAAGCTCAACTTCTCCATATTCTGCTTGAGTTCGTCGGTTTCCTTATCGTTCTTGATACTTTCCAAGCTTTTCTCCTCTTCCTTCTCGAACGTCGGAGAAACGGCATCTGCCCATGCCTTTGGAGAATTGTCGCCTCTCTCGACCGTTCGATTGCTATCGCTTATTCTTTCTAATTTCCAGCTCCAAACGTCCGCCTCCTTCTTCGCCTCGATGGCCGATTCTTTAGCCGCGTCCTTTTTATCGTGCTCGGAACTCGCTCGTTTCAATTGAGTTAAATTACGTTTCTCGCCTTTCAGTTCGTCCGCCTCGATTCTCTCTTTGGTTACCGGTCCGAGGGGTTGTCTTCTGTCTCGTTCTCTCTCTCGGCTGTCTTCGTGCATATAGGAGTCGCGCTTGTTTTCCTCGTAATCGGCAACCTCGCTTGCCCAGGAACCGCAGTCGCGCAATTTGTGAGAATCGTCTTCGCGCAAAGACGTCTTCGACTCTCTGGAGGTACGGCTGTCGCGAGAATCCGGTCTCTGCGGCCGCTCGTTGCGCTCGACACGGTCGTCCCGTTGCGTGTCGCGACGATTGTCGATCGATCTATCTTGCATGATACGTTCCTCCCGCCATTCGACGCTCTCCGATCTTTCTCTTTGATCGCGATCACGTTCCCCCCTGTCACGATCACGATCACGTTCACGGTCCCGTTCACGGTCGCGTTCACGATCGCGTTCACGATCACGGTCACGATCACGATCGCGATCGCGATCACGATCTCGGTCACGATCGCGTTCGCGTTCGAGTTCACGCTCGCGTTCGCGTTCACGAACGCGTTCACGGTCCCGGTCCCGGTCACGATCACGTTCACGGTCACGATCGCGATCACGCTCCTCGAAAGAATCCTGTTGGCATTGACAAAAAATTAAAATTAAAACTGTATACTCACAAGAACAAACGCATCGATATGGAATTGCAATCAATTAATCGGCAACAGAGAATGCTGAATACCTTTAAGTAATTGTCGTAATCCTTTTTCAGCTTGGTATCTCGTTCGCGAGTTTCCCGGATGTCCCTGGTCGCGCGACTATCGCGAGCATCTCGATTCTCTCGGTTCTCTCGGACGTCTCTCACCTCCAGGTTGTCCTTTGAATCGCGATCTTTGTTATCGTCGTAGTATCTTTCGCGTTCCCAGGAATCGCGAGAATGTCTGTCCTCGTAGTCGTGATCTCTGTAATTGCGGGTGTATTCGTCGCTGTAGCCGCCGCTTGGTTTTCGGGCATCGTAAGGCCGATGCGAGGAATGACGATACCGATCCTCCCGGAGGAAAGATCCGCGATAATCTCGGGACGGAGGTCGCTCGTCCTCCATCGTAACCGAGATGTCAGGATCAGTTCTGCTTCGGCGTTGGGGCGGCACGGTGCCGTGGGACTGCTTCAAGCTGTTATCTACTGAGACGAATTCCATTGAAATGTTAGGGATATTAATTGGTCGACTCAAACACTATTGTATTTCAATTTTGAAGCGCAGTGTAGGAAATACCACTCTTTGAACACTTACTTAAAGAACTGTGACTGTGAAGCCATCTGCTGGGCTCGTATTGCCCGGAGAACGAAACATTCTGGACAGACGATCTCTCGGTACTCGGTGAAATTCGATTGAATCCAGCATTGCTTCTCTCCGCTTGTTGCTTTTGAAATCGTGGTGGTAAGTTGCATTGAAAGGAACGGGAGAACGACGGCATATGTTCGCGATCTCTCGTGTCTCTCTGATCGCGATCACGGTCACGATCGCGATCGCGGTCACGATCACGGTCACGATCACGATCACGGTCACGATCGCGATCGCGATCACGGTCCCGATCCCGTTCGCGCTCACGTTCGCGTTCGCGTTCGCGTTCACGTTCACGTTCGCGGTCTCTTTCCCGTTCACTGCGCGCACCGCCGTCCTGTTGCCTCATGAAACTTTGTCGATCGACTTGTCGGAAATCGGACATCAGCTGGTCTCGCGAATCTCTGCTATACTTTGGAGCATCCCTGTTCTCGCGAGATTCGCGGGCCAATGGCTTGTCGTCTCCGCCTTTCCCTTCGGAAGATCCGGCGCAAGACCGTTCCCGATCTCTGTTCTCCCTTTCGCGTTCCCATTCTGGTACCGGGATCGGAACCGGTGGGACACTTATCAAACTCTTCGGTTCGATCGACTGTTTTTCTTTTAATTTTTGCTCGACGTCTTGCTGTTTCTTGGCCGCGGCTTGTCTACTCGATTCTTCGTACAATTTCTCCGCCTCCTCTTTGCGTTGCTGAGCACGCTCAGTAACCGATGCCACCTCGACTCGCACTACTCGTCGTTTCTCGTTCCATCCTTCGTCATCTTCTACGCCTGTTCACAGTGAAACACATTTAGAAATTAGAAAACATATACATCTATATAGTTTTAAAATCGAACAAGATACTGAACGCTACATTCAACGAAAAACGAATGTTCTCACCTCTCAAAGAGTGTGCCAAATGTAATTGTGATTGATTGCTGTTGTAACTACCGGACCCATTGGACCCACGATAGTCACGCGGCAAAGAACTATGAGTCCATGAACGATGAACTGGTTGATCTCGGGATTCCTTTGACTCACGATTATCGTGAATATCACGGTTATCTCGAGGCTTATTATCTCTGTCTTCCGCTGAAGTCTCTTCAGTTTTCTCCTCCGTATTATCCTTTTTCTCATCTTTCTTCATTGGTTCGGGATCGGTTTCGTCATCGCTAAAAGTAAGTTTTTTGTTATAATCGATGTCGTCTTGTTCTGCCCAACCAGCATCACGGGAAATATCGTCCATTCGGGTAAGATCTTCCTCTTTGATAATTGGGCGCGTAACTATCTCTTCCTCGGCTACACGTTCGCGTTCTTGTTGACGCGGAGGTGGTGCAGGAAAACGTTCCGCGGGGTAATTAAATCGTGGTCTGGGTCCACTGGGGCCGGCATTCGTTGGAAACTGTGATGGAAATCCTCCAGGAAAGTTTCCCCGATACATCTGTAAAAATTTTGTTTCAGGTAATAGTTTTATCAAAGTATAGAATTTCTATTATTAGCCCGTCCAACGATCGAAACAGTAGAACGTTTCTAACTTAACAGCGAATTTTATGCAATTATGACAAGCATTAGTAGGTGTAATTTAAAACAGTGAAAACATTAGAAAAAATTAGAAATGCTGTTATTTTCAACCTATTAAACATATTAAGAAAGAAAATAACTTTTTATTTTACTCCAGTTTGTTGCAATGCAGGTAAAAAATTTTCATTTTGCGTAAAAGATCCGCTGTCTAGTTATAGCAAAACAAAAAAAAGTAATGGCTAAACTTACAAACGGAGGAATAAATCCTCTGTAGTGATGTATATTTGGACCAATTTGATGAGCGCCAGAGTTTAGGGCGCTCTGACTGTTCGAAGCATTATGAGGGCCTCCCTGGGCCATGCCCATGTTGGGAGATTGGACCAAGTTCTGTCGTCCGCCAGACACGTCGACATGTCCTCCTCCAGTTCCAGCTGTATTCAAAGGGGGGCCCTGGACCCCCGAAGTGGTCCCAGTGCCGGGACCAGCGGTTCCCAACCCTGCACCACTGGCCGTACGACTTCCACCTTGCATCCAACTTCCTTCCGCTAGCAAATAAATATACATATTGTTAATATCATGATGTTACAACTCCGGTATTACATTGTACTTAGAAACTTGACGCTTACTTTGTGGGCGTAAACTTGGACCTGGGCCGTATTGAGCACTTAATTCCCGATTTGTCGACTGCTGTTGTGGGATATGTTGCGGTCCTGCCGATGCACCGCCTAACCGTTGTACCGCGAATAAAAAACAGCCGTGACGAAATGTGCAAAACGAATCGAATAAAATTTAAGTAAAATTGTCATTTTTATACCATCTCCTGATCTGCTCATTATTGCGCTCCATGACGATTTGATGTTCGCGTCGGAACTGTATGAAGACTGAGAAATGCTTTGTTGTCCTGGCAGTAGAGGATGCAGCGATGATGTTGCAGTAGTCCCCGCTACACATTGTGACGGTGAAGAATTTGACTAGTAAAAATGAAAACAGTCGTTTCAGTATCCAGATTTTTTAAAACTCTATTAATTAGACATATAGCTATTTCCAAACGAATCGTTTTTAAAAACTAACAGCGGTTGTGTCCGGTGAAGTTGTAGTTGTGGTGGTTGTGATGGTAGTGGTTGTTGTTGTTGTATCTTTGGTAGTAGCCCAACCACTTCCTCCGCTTGGTACGAGACTCACAGCTGGATCGCTACTACTATGTTCGCTTTTCAAACTGGGCAGATTGGCAGGAGGTCGCCGTGCCGAAGGCACCTTTCCAAGACTTTGCATTCCATGTTTGCGTGGTAATGTATTTTTTTGCTGCTGTTGCTCCAAAGATTCACCCTGTATTCACAGTATTGCGTAAATTTCATTTTCTTCTAATCTCTCGCGATTTTGCATTGAATGGTATTAAATGTCTGTCAAATTCTCTGGCTAACTTACTCTACACTCTCTGTACAAACTATTGATGTCTAATGATTGGAACTTGGATTTTCCTTTCTCCCCCTTCGACGCAAGCCCTGACAGAGTAGACATGCTGTCTGCAGGCAACCATTTAGTACTAATCAGACCCAAAGAACGAACCTTTTATCTGAAATCATAACATAGACATTTTCTACTTTTTAAATATTCTACTCCTGGTTATGAAATATTTGAACCTTGCTTGATGCGTGTATAAATAAATAAATAAATAAATAATTACATAAGTAAAGAGGTATAGAAATATTCGAACAAAGAACTAATCGAAATTTCTCCTGATAATTGAATGGATTACTAAAAAATTGTTACGAAAAACTATAAGAAATATAATAATTATATAAAATTAATAATATATTCTATGAGTGAGCACGCGCGCGTAAACACATACGCGACACAAAAGCCTACGACACAACACAACTTAAGTGCGCAAATATACGAAAACGCAATGAGCATTGGTGTAACTCCTGGAAAAAATGAGAGATTAACAAATAACGCTGGCAATTATGCGACCGAGAGTAACGCATTGACGAACTAGACAGCGAAAAGGTTGACAAGAACGTTCAATGCGGAAAGCGAGCGAGAACGAGAGGGGGGATTGATAGAGACAGAGACGGAGACAGGCAGACAGACAGACGGTAGACAGAGGGGAGGGAGAGAGAGAAAGAGAGAGAGAGGCTGACAGGAGAGAGTCGGATAGTTTTGTTATGTAGAAAAAAGAAAGAAAAAGAAGGAGAAAAGCAGAAAGAAAGCAATTAAATGGCTGTAAGATCGAGAAAATATCAGGGAAAATATGCGAAAGAAAGATGCTGGTTGAGAAGGTGTATAGGCAGAATGTAACGTTCCGACCCAACCCCTCGATCGCGATGTCAAAGTCACGAAAATTCAAAACAAAAAGATTCGTGACGCAACGGTCACGTACACGGTTCACGATAAACGATTAAAGGGTTCCGATAGTTTCGATACGAGATAGTTACTCGGTAACCATACGAAACGAGAAGTAGCACTCGAGGTTGACGCTTACCAGGACCAAGTCGTATAGCAAGGTTTCCACGTAGAAAAAAAGATTCGGACGGGGAAGCGAACGAAGGAAATAAGAACTTACCTTGGTCCGTCCAAATGGGTATCTAATTCACAAAAGGGTTAATTCCCAGTTAAACTAATTAATATCCGGATCGCCACGGATTACAACTGTTACAAGTGTACCGCGCCTGTGAGACACAGATACTTCTTTTCCACAATTCGTCCAAGATGGCGAATGCGCGACTTTCGGCTCTTCTTCCGCGATCAATACAATTACGTCATACGACCAGAGAGCCGTTTGCACAGACGCGCCACTCGTCCGGATTTTCTTGTCACTGCGTTGCGATGCTTTTCACCAACAATTCTTTTCCCTTCTCAATTCGAAAAATAAAATGAAATTCTCGATTCGAACGACGATAGACACGCTTTTTACGCGTTAAATCTACACCACGGTATTCAATATCTTTTTTTACCTAACCGTTACTTATGACGAGAAACAAGCGGAACATTCAACAGAAATAAGTGGCGCTGCTCCTACGATGCCTTGCCGCTTCGAACCAAAGTCAAATTCATTACAAATTTATGGGAATTATTTCGTGAGCTATATCCCATGCTTCTTTTTTCGCTTTAAACTGCCTCGTTTTTGTCGTAAATACGCTTTTCTTAATTTTCTAACTTGTCTACGACCATTGAGCAAAAATATATACAAGAAATGCATGAAATTTCTTTAAAAATAACTGCACACATTTGATTTCGTTGGTACTCGTATAAAATTCAAGATGGCCGCCTATACGTGTATACGTTCGGTTTTTTTATCGGTTCTGCGTAGATGGTTTGTCATGGAAAATGGGAAATGCAGCTAATAATAGGTAATGGTTTTTCAATTTGAAGAAATTGACCAAAATCTGTTGAAAAATGGTACGTAAATAAATACCATCGTGTTCGTTGTAATTGGCGCATTTCATACATAATTTCATTTTCAGAGCGTAACTCTACACACGGACGTCGGTGACATAAAGATAGAGTTGTTTTGCGAGCTGTGCCCAAAAACGAGTGAAGTAATTATTTCCTATCTGTACCAGTTAACTTAATGCGCGCATGTTCTATCAACCTCGACTAAAACTTTTTATTTTGTAGAATTTTCTTGCTTTGTGCGCCAGCGATTACTATAACAATTGTTTATTTCATCGCAATATAAAAGGATTTATCGTGCAAACTGGGGACCCCACGCAAACCGGTAAGGGTGGAACTTCGATATGGAATCGTAAATTTGAAGACGAGTTCAAGGAAGAACTAAAACACAATGCCAGAGGTCTTGTTTCCATGGCGAATAACGGTCCGAATACAAATGGCAGTCAATTTTTCATTTCTTATGGACCGCAACCGCATTTAGACTTAAAGTATACATTGTTTGGAAAGTAAATATTTTCGTTATATAGTTTACATCGCTATATACAATAACTGTAATCCAGATATAATGATTTTCTTATTTTTAGGGTAATAGACGGAATGGAAACGTTAGAGCAATTGGAAAAGCTACCCGTGAACCCAAAGAATTACAAACCCCTTACAGAAACCCGAATAACCAGCGTCACTATACATGCTAATCCTTTGGCATGCTAGCTGTACACTTTAATTGTAAAAGTACAAACAAAGACTGTATAAACGTGTTACAATCATGGACACAATACGTTTTCATAAATCCCTCTTATCCTTTTGTTCTGAGGGTCGAATGGACTTCTTAGGTAAACATCAGTTTTGCATCGTTTTCCCATTACTTCAATCTCATAGTTACCATTTTTCAGAAACTCTTCTGAGATATTCTCTCCGCTCGGATGTTTAATATATCTGTATACAAAAAGGATAAAAGATTAGTAAGTTTGAAGTCATTATGTTCGGTTGTATCTTTATTACCCGTGTCCAATAGTGCTTTTACAGCTGTATCCTCGTTCTGCTCTTCGTAGATAGCCAACGAGGACATCGTTTCTGTAAATAGGTTCCAAACCCCACAATGGAATGCAGCTGTTGCAACAAAAAATAAGACCATTGTATGTATCGTATCTATCATATGTAATACCATCGAACGTGTTTCATCGGTGTTCCGTTGTGATAAACACACCTGTCCACATGAAAGTGCAGCAATCTCCTTTTGATTCCATTTTGTCGCAACAGGTCGACTGATGATTTTCCTTGATAGCAACCGTGATCGCGACAAACGAATCCTAATCCAGCTTCAACGGGATTATCATCCGTTCGAATATCTGAACCCCAAAGATGATACCCTGAGGAATACATGTAAGAAAAATTTTCGTTGCACATTCAACCTGCTCAGTGTGCTATCTCCGCTGTTAGATTTTTATATTATGTACCTTTTTCGCAACTAAGACTGTACAGTGCTCTGAATCCAGCGAGTTTCATGTTATGTTTTTTCCTGTTCTCCATTAAGGACATATAAATCGCCTGGCACGACGACCTGGGTATATGTATCTCGAAACCGAGTTCGCCGACAAAACTGATTCTGATTAAACGTGTCAGATGATTTCCAATTTTGCATAGTCTGCTGGTCGAGAAGCCGAACTTTTCGTCCGAAATTTCCTCTTCTATCAACGATTCCACGATGCTGCGGCTAAAATCGCACATGATACAATCTTACTAAGTGAAAACTTTTATTCTGTTTGTGGTTCTATCACGAATATTAGGACATTCTGAGTAGTTTACGATACCTGTTAGGACCTTGGATCGACAGGATACCAATTTGTTCGGTAACATCGTGCAAAGATGTATCGAAACCTTCCACCTCTATGACTTTGTTTATGTGAGCCCAGGTGTGATACGCCGCCGCTCCGCTCGAGACTAATATTCAAAATAATCGAACGCGAAAGAAATCATGAAAAGTCGGAAAACGACACGAGTCAGAGTCGACGATAAACTTATGGGATAGAACAACACCTACCGACGTAGAATGCTATGTCTTTGAATATTGGGTCCACGATTCCACTTGAACCGGGTTCCATGATTGTAACCGTGCAGTCCATTTCTACTCCTCCAGACTTGTTCAGCATGCAAGTGTAAATTGTTTTATTCGTTTCGCAACGCGTGTTTGCCGTAAACAAGTAATCGGCCGCTTTCCGTGCTTCTGGACCGCAAAGATAAAATTTTCCAAGGTAGGACATGTCGAATAAAGCGGCATCGTTTCGACAGGCAAGAGCCTCGTTTCGAATCTAGTGGAAACACATATATTGCTAATATTTATCGACGCAACCATCATCGGATAATTTGACTTACCACGTCGTCGAACGACGAAAACTCGAAACTATATTCTTTTTCTAATATCTCACGATATTCGTCTTTCGCGGTTCTCGACGTTTCAGATGGTTTTTCATAGTTATACGGTATGATCTGCACTTTTTTGTTCGGATAAAACCATCCGGGTCGTTCCCAACCTTGACGTTCTTCCATAATGGCACCCTCTTCGACAAGCAGCTGTAACAAACAAATCATTTCTATATACAATTCTGGCAAAAATTGAAATCAAACGTTAGAAATTAAGAGTTCACATCGTGAAAAGGATCCGTTTTGAGATTTCTACCGCTCAGTGGTTGGTCGTGAGGAAATACGATGTTATAATTTCTCGCATAGGCTTCGTAAGATCTTTCTGTCATCCAACTCAAATTGTTTCGCTGCTCTGGGATAAATCTACGAGACGACAATCGACGAGATGCAATGTAATTTTTTGTGTTACACTGTGACACATTCGATTGGGACAAGTATTACCTTCTGATGTCGTAATCGAACATGTAATAATCTGGCCGACCGTTAATTATCCATCGTGAAATCTGTTCTCCACATCCACCTCCCCACATCATGCCAGCACTGTTGTAACCGCAAGAATAAAACAGTCCACTGCACCGTGGATCCTCACCTTTCAAACGTAATACACGAACAGGTTCAATTAGAAATAACTAGATTATTTAATCTTCTTAATTTTTACCCATAAGAGGCTTATGATCGGGCGTGAAGCTTTCCGGACCGCACACGGTTGTTCTGATCCCGGTCGTGGAAAATTTCGGCATCAGTCGAGTCGTGGCATCCATGTGTACATTGAAAATATCCCAATCCAGCTCGTACAGACTGAACGAGAAGTTGTCGGGTGGCTTTTGTACATAATAGAAATCATAATAGAAATTGCGATAACGCGAAAGATGCGGGCAGATTCGAACAGAGTTGATGAGAACTTACGGATCCTATTAGAATAGGATTTGATTCGTAACCACCTAATGCGATCGAGTTTCCTTGAATTCGAAAGTACAGACTGTAATCAGAGTCCCGGACGTTTGGAAGTCGCTGTTCGACTTCCTCCATCGGTTCGGTGACAACATACGCGTGTTTAAACGGTACCAGTGGAATGTCCACGTTCAATGAGTTCGCAACATTCTTCGACCAAACTCCGGCAGCGTTTAAAACAACGTCACTTTTCAGAATCCCGTAGGGCGTCTCGACACCGCAAACCTTTTTCTTATTTGGACCGATGTCGTCCGTTAATATCTTCGTCACTGGACAATCTTCGATCACCTATGGACGACCGAGAATAGAATAAGAACAGAGTAAGAGCTAACAGAAAAACCGGAGCACGATTTTCACCTGACAACCATTGTTCCTCGCCGATTTTGTCAAAGCGTTTATCAGCATGCTTGGATCGACGACACCGTCTGTTGGAGAATAGACAGCTGCCCGAAACGACTTCTCGTCGAGCAGAGGGAACAAGTCTTTCGCCTCTTTAGGCGAGATTATACGCGCTCCAAGATCGAGCACTTTCGATCCACTAACCAGTCTTTTGCATTCTTCCAGTCTTTCCTACAACGTCGACTATAGAAAATATTGTCCGTAATTGTGCAGGGCAGACTAGAGCTCAGAACAGGATTTCAACGCGTGAATAACTTGTTTGATAATACTTCAATTTGTTAGTTTACCGATTTGGAAGATTCGTTGTTAGATTGTGGATCTTTATTTCTATTCCCAGCGAAATTTACTACGACGAATCTCCCACGTCTCGGTTATGCTACTTGAGAAGGAACGAATTGAACTATTAGAAAAAGTTATTTCCAATCCTACTCCGAGTGTTGGTCCACTTTTTACAGTCATTTTGTACGTTCTGGAATATTTACGACAGTGTGAACGATGAGGAGCCCACCGTTGTTGATCCAACCTGGATCGATACCAGTCTCATCCTCTAAAGACTTCAGCACTCGTTTGGTAGAGTTGAGCAGTTGCATCTCGACGTCGTAGGGTCCACGTATACCCCATACGAGGCCTGCAGTATGCCATGTGGTTCCGGATATTAATTTCGATTTATCCAATAGAACAGCTTTGATTCCCGATTTTCCCAAGTGATACAACGCGTTGCAACCAGCGCTTCCACCACCTGCAATTAAATTTCATTCAATATTATCATTCAAATATTACACACTTTAAACAGATCAATAGTTTTGCAACGATTCGAACGATGAAAATTTTTGGTTTAGTTGATTTACCGATTATTACAACATCCGCGTGGTCCGGTAGTTGTACCGATGAAGTCTGGGCTCTTCGTGGCGTTGTCGCTACCGATCTCGCAGAGCCGATACATCTCGCGTTCACCTGAAAATCATTCGCTGAAAACATTGCGATTTTTTGTTTCGAAAAGAAATGAAAAAAGAATGAAGCTTCCATATAAATACCTTGGTCTTTATTAGTCGGAACATACTTTCGCCGTAGAATGTAACACGCGTGTATCACAGCTCTGCGGCGGTTGATCACTGATACATAGCTTCTTTGGCGGACACTATCGTTCCGACAACTTTGTTTTTTTCAATTCATGCATTATCGAAACTACGATTGTAATGTTTTCGTTCGCACCGATACCATTATTCGAGGAATACGGAAAGTACAATATTTCTCGACGAGTTGTTTTCCACGAGCAATCTTGCAGACGCTTGAAATATTATATTCGCGAAATTTTTATTTTCAATTAATAATCGTTACGAGTGGAATCACGACGCGCGTCGAACGATACGATAACATTGACTCGTCGCGGTGTTGCGTAAATGAAAGTACATTTATTGTGAAAAATGAAAAGCGACTCGCATCGGCAATTCGTTATCGAAAAGACCATGTTGTTGCTCGTTTAAAAGTTTTTATTATCATCTGTAAACTAAAGCATTGGTTGTTGTATCTTGTCATTGAAAGCACACTTTGCATTAGAGTATATTTACTTATTTATACTTGACACGATACAGTATTGCATACGCGCTCGCGTTCTCTCCCTCTCTCTCTCTCTCGCTCGTTCTATCTCTCATATGCATGCACGCACACTCATAATTATATATGTACAATACTTGGGTTTTTGTTTTATCGAAGATCAGCTAGACAATAAATAATAGCGATAGCATAGTTGCACATTGATAAAATATAAAAATGTGTCGATACCAAAAATTTCGAGTTAGCTCCGACGCTTTGAATGACCGTTAAAGTTTAATCGAGTCGAGAACCAAAAGAAGATATACATTTGCTAAATAAAATCCGAAGTTTCGAAGAAAAAAAAAAGAACGTACACCACGCAACAAAATATTTACCTAGGACGGACGTTAGAAATTATTCGTTTCGAATATAACTCGAATCGGCGTTTGTTGCTGATCGTAACTGGTACTATATATCGTTAACAAAAATCTAACGATCTACGGAGTTAGAACGATCGTGCACAGTTTAAACGGTTCGTTGCAACCGAGTCGATCAACTAGAACTAGCGGAACGGGAAGAAAAGAAAGAAAGACGGAGAAAGGGCAGGATAGTGATCCTTTTTCTTCGGTACGAACGAATTGCAACGCGATGAACGGAAATATCGTACTCACGAACAATACGATCGTGGATTACGTGGTACGGTAACGCGTGTCCCTTTTCTCACGTCTCACGACGATATCGGCGGATCCGTATCGACGTTATTTGCTAATGCATCCGCGGAAACGGAAACGAAAAACGGACTAGATCGATTTCGTTAGAGCGAAGTGTGTTCCTCGCTGGCCAAGCTGTCGGTTTCCTCGGTGTCGGAATTGGTTGCAGCTTGGACTCGGGCGTACTCGTCGGTGTCGATACTCTTGCAGAAATGTATCGCGTACTTTAATTTCTGACAGAGTACCTGTTTGCACGAGTACCGTGGCATTTTCAACAAGAAAAAGCATGTGTAACTTTCCGGAAGATAGCGATCGGGCGGATTGTATTTATCCATCACCTGGAAAAATGCATGTGCATACAGCAAACGTAAATGCAAACGTAATTGACCGGTATCCGTAAATGAATAGAAAAGGAAGAGAAGGAAAAGCAACGATTTACCTGCAGGACAAAATCTCTACCGCGAAAGTCGGCTATCGTGCGCGGTAGACGAGTTCTCCCCCAAACAAATCGCAAAAACAAAGATCTCTCTTGATTCGAGAACTCCTCCATTACTTCCCAGAACCATTGAATCAGCGGCGCGTTTGCCTCGATGCCTGGAAAAAAATATTATCGGAATTAATCGAGTAATAATACATTGTAACAATATTTCCAAGTGTTTATAGGTGTTCGTGTGTGTGCGAGTGAAAAGATGAAAATCAGTAGCGAGCCAGCAAAACTCTAATTTTGGTTAAGAACACTTTTTAGTCAATTTATTGAAAATGCCGAAGGAATCGTACAGGTCCCCTCTACACTGCGTTGAAGTGATCCTGTATAAGGGGGCCTCAAAATCTGTTAAGTTAGGGCCTTTAAGAGTCGGATTATATCAGTCGGCCCGGATCCTGAGGACGTATAAAGGCTAGATACAAAAACAGGGTAATAAAATTCTGACGATATTGTTCAACCGTCTGGATGTTTTGATTGGACTGTGATGCGCGTTGGTTCTCGTACCTTTATACGTTGCGACGGATTTCAAAAGAGTAAGCGGTATATCCGGACTGCCGCAGACCATCGTTTCCAGTTCCGTGCCGCTGAATAACGCGAGGAACGGTACAGGTATCACTTTCGACATTCCGTCGCGTACCGCGGCTACTTGCGCATCGAACTCGTGCAGTCTATAGTTCAAGGCCAATCGAACGTACTCGTGCTTGTTCGCTGGTGTAATCTTCTGATATCTAAAAACCGAGACAATCGAACGGAGAAACGAAAGTAAGATACGAGAATGAACGTCGACGGATAGTGTTTCGTCGTCCCGCGTACCTGTTCGACAGCGGTACGTCATGACCTACGGCCGACGGTGTCGAAAACGGCATTTCGAGAGTTTGAAAGACTTTTTCGTCGGGGTCCATGTCCCGAATACAGAGCAACCCGGGGACATAGTCCCGGTCGACTTCGGTCAAGTCGGCTGGCGTCAACGAGCAACCGGCGAGCTGCTTCCATACGGGTTCCGCCAAGTTCAAGCTCAACGGACTGCCCGTTCTTATCGCTATACCCATCAAGATCCCAAGAAACCGGAACATGTTCAAGTGCAGAGGCGAGTCGGCGGTCGGGTTTAACAGGAAACAATCCCTGTTGGTGCCGTTGTCTTCTCGTCCGTTCGGAGTTGGTATGAACAACGGCAGGGAACCGTTTTGCAGTTCGTCGCACATTTCCGCGATACTCTCGCTGTAACCGCCGCCGCAGTCGTCCACGCTCTCTCCTGTCAGGAAGATCGAACGAACAACATGATGAGTAATGAGATCAACGAATCGTCACGAATGCGTTTAATTTTCTTGATTTTAGACGTCCGAATTGAGCGTTACATTTACTTACCGACGAATTTCACCTTCCATACCCTGTGCGGGAAGAAGAGGACATCTTGAGTCAACAGAGACATTTTCGACACCATCTGACCAAAGACCGACTTGATGCCGTCCGGTCCGGCCAAGCCGCCTTTGCTTCTGGCCCGTTTTACCTGTATTCGATTCAACTCTATCACCGGGCCGTGTTGCCGGTCTCTAACCATCGTCGCTTGGACCACTTTACGGAAGGTCGCCTCTTTGATACTGTAGACGAGTATCGGGGCTAGTTTGCTGAGACTGAGAGGCCCGGTGATCGGGAACATTGGCAGACATGGGCAAAGCAGCTCGGCGAAGTGGTGCAACAATACCAATCGGCTGTGCAGCACGGAAAACGGAAGATCTTTCACCAAATCGTACTCCATCGGCGTGACGGCGGGCATTTTGGTTTGCGTAGCTTTGGTGGTGCTCCAGGCAACGGTGTGCGCGCTCCCGCAGGCGACTCGCGTGATCTTCTCGCCTTGTAGCGCACGAACCAACCGAGGTCGTTGGAGTGCGCTGGTCGTTCCGTCGCCAAGCTGACCCTCGTCGTTGTCTCCCCACGTGAAAACTTCTCCTTTGTCGGAACAGGCGACGCAATGCAACGAACCCGTCGCTATGGAGATGATTTTCTTGCTTTGAAGCGCCGTGATCTTGCGCGGCCTACGCACGTGTTCGTCGATGCCGTGGCCCAACCGATGATAGTCACCTTTGCCCCTACAGAAACACGCGCATCAGATTTTTTTCGAACCAACTCGATGGTAGGTGGCACGTTCAATCGTTATGTCGTAGACAATACTCTGTACTTGTCGACAAATGTGTAAAATTTCCGTAGGAAGTGTAGATTATTACTACTACACATGCTTATGCTATCGACATAACGGTGAAACGAAGATGTCTGTGAAATTAAACCAGTCAAACAACGAGCGAAAGTTGGGGATGCCGAGAGATCCGATAGTACGTTGGCTGGAGAATCTGGTCCACTGGACCGTGTTTGTATAGAAGACTCGTCGGAAGGGCAACGGATAGGATACGTAATCATTGGGCAAAGAGGAAACAGCGAACGAATCACCGTACCACGTGTAGATCGCTCCCGATCTCGTCAGAGCCACCGAGAATTGGCTGCCGCAATCGACTTTGATCACCCCGAGTCCCGCGAGAGACTCGATCTTCATGGGGACCTTGCATCCGTCGCTGCCACCTCTGCCCAATTTCCCGTAGTCCCCGTCGCCCCAGCTCCAAACGTTGTCGTCATCGGTGACGCAAAGCGTTTGCGCGTCTCCGCTTCCGCAGGCAACGTCGATCGCTTTGTAATCTTGCAACGCTTCCACCAACTTCGGTGTCAGCTGGTCCTCGCTGTCTCCGTGGCCGAGACGTCCGTATCGACCTAAACGAGTACACGCAAAGTTATCGTATTCCGCTAGTCTGACAACAAAGTCAAAGAAGTCGCAGAACCCAGTTTACTTCACCTTTTCCCCAGGTGTAGAGCAAGCCGGTGCTCGTGATCGCCGCGCTGTGGTTACCGCCGCAAGCGATGTCCACGATCTCGATTCCCAGAAGTTCTTCGATCAGTTTCGGTCGATCGTGGGACATCCGGTTTCCGTGGCCCAATTTACCGTCGTCGCCTTCCCCCCACGAGTAAACGTGTCCTTCGGAGCTGAGCGCGAGACAATGTTTCCCTCCAGAATTGACCGCAACTTTCTTCACGAACACGTGCTGAATGGATTCCAGAAGAGTGGGCACCGTCACGGAGTCCGTTCCTCCGATTCCGAGTCGGCCGATCGCACCGTATCCTATAAGCACATCGAACAGAGCGTGAGTATCAGACTTGCTCGAGCGAGGGAATCAAGAAGTATAACAATAGATTTGAGAAATTATATTATTATATCATACCGGTCGCATAGACCTTCCCATCTGCGGTGACGGCGAACAAGGTCTGCTCTCCGCCCGTAAGCTGGACCGGCCGAAGAGCGGAAAGGTTCTCGCAAAGAACCGGCAGTTTCGCCTTGGCACCTTCGAGGCCGCCCAGTTGACCCCGATGATTGTGTCCCCAGCCGTAAATCGCTCCGGAACCGTCCCACGACAGCGTCCAGTCTTCCGGTCGACGGTTCAGCCACTGCAACAGCTGCTCGTCGTGTTCCTGCTTGAACAACTGGTGGTTCTCGTGATCCCTGTTGGCGGTCTCTCCGTCGGCGTTCATCTCGTTGATGCGCTTGGTAACCTCCAGACAGAACGCCCTCGGAAGTGGCGTGCGATTCACCAGAGCTTTGGCGACCCTCGCGGAGAGACAGTACCTTCGGAACCAGGACCATTTGTGGATTTCCGAGCAGCAGTACATCCCGTCGAGTTCGATGTCGCACGCGAGAGCGACCAGCACCTTGAACAAATCGCTGTGCATCAACTGTTTCCCACCACGGACCAGCGGATCTTCGTAGAAGTACTGTTTCAGCAGAGCTTGAGGCAGCGATCCGAGCAGAGTGGTGAGAGCGACCTCCGGCCGTATGCTAGGACCGGTCGTGTAGACGACCTGCAACTTCTTCAGCGCCCACATGCGCTGCTGAGCCGACAACACGCTCAGCTGACTGCACTGAGCCAAGGTTGCGGCGAGCCTGGTTGCGTCGTTCCTATCCAGACCGATCAAACCGTTGTCGAGCAGAGACTCGGCCAGCCCGATCGACGGCTCCGAAAGAACCGCCCTGTCCGAGACGAGCTCGTGGCCCGAGAGGCTGGCGAACACCGGATGCACGGTGAATCGCCATCCCCAGCCGTTCACGGACCCGTCCGACGAAAACCTCCACTTCAGCTCGTCTCCAGGAATCCGGATCTCGCCGTTGGCCCACTCGCTCCACTCCCGACCAGACTTCACCGCCACCACCCTGTTGTTGGCGTCCATGAACGCGAGCGGATCGTGGCGTCGCTCGGTCGAACATCGTCGATCGAACTCGATCCTTAACGCCTTCGCGCCGGGAATCTTCACGTGGCCGGTCAACGTGGTGCCGTCGATGTACGGGTGCGGGCTCTCCTGCACCACCGGCTGCGGCAGATTGCTCCCGTTGTTCGAACTCTTCACCGTGTCCTCGAGCTCGGTGATGCAAATCTCCAGGATCATCGTGCGAATCGAATGGTTCACCTTCGCCAACGCTATCAGCACCGACGAGAGGGTCTCTCGGGCTCCTTTGCAGACCCGATTCGCCACCGCCAGCTTCAGCAGATCCACCAGCATCCTAGCGTCCTCCTCGGCGATCGTCGACGTGAAATCGTCGAGGCTCGAGTCTGGCGAGCCGTTTCCTTCGCCGACCAGTTGCGCGTTAGACGTGAGCGTCGCCGCAATCACGCTCATCGCGCTGCTAGACATCTTCGAGGCTCTCGAGGACAGACTCGCCGAGCTGGACATCGACGGGAACATCGTCAGTGGGTAGTCTTCCGATTCTGGGCTGGTTCTAGGATTGACGATCAGGTTGGCAACCTCGGCGGCGTTCGCCGGCGCTTCACCGCCACCCTGCGAGCTTTCCCCGACGTTCTGATAGACGGCGTGTCCGACGCCGGTGCCGATACTTGTCTCTTCCGCTCCTCCTGCTACCGTCCCGACCGTCCCGCCATCAGGCGATGTTTCCGTCAGGGTGTAGGATCCTCCGCCGCTCGATCCGTTCCCGTTGCTCCCATTGATAGAGCTAGCTTGCGCACCAGCGGCGATTCTCAAGGTCGAGTGACTCTGGAGCGCGGTCACCACGGCGATGCGAGCTTGCATTATGCGAAGCGCGTTGATGACGTGCTGCAACGCTTGCTGTTTCACCCCATTGCTCTCCAGAGACAATACGATACTCGCGAGAGATGGTCGGCCACCGTTGGCGTTCGAGCCGTTACGAGAGTCGCTGGTACTCGTTGAATCGTCGTAGGCGCCGTTGCTGGTTCCGGGAACGCCAATTTTACCGCTTCCGCTGCTACCGGCGGCAGCGCCGAATCCACTGATCGAACACGACGGAACACAGGATGTCCCAGCCTCTCCGCCGTTGCTTTTGTATCGTAGCATCGTCTGGCCGAGCGGATCTTTGGTCGTTGGAAAGGTGACTGGTTGTTGATTGCTGGCTGCCGGTTGATAAAGAACCCAAGCAATGCTGTGGCTGGAGCCGCACGATACCCGGTTCACCCGCGTGTCGTCGAGCTCGTGCACCAACGACGGTTTCTTGTTGACGGTGGTCGAGCCGTTGCCCTGCTGTCCATGATCGTTGTCGCCCCACGCGTACACCTGCCCGGTGTCGGTGACCGCGAGGCAGTGCAGAGCGCCGACCGCCACGTGGACCACCTTCTTGCCTCGTAGACCCTCGACCATCGTGGGCTTTCGAACGTGATGATCGTCGCCGTGACCCAAACGGAAATAGTCGCCCTTGCCCCAGGTCCAGACCTCACCGTACTTGGTCAACGCCAAGGAGAACTGTGCTCCGCACTCGATCTGCACGACGCTCAGACCGTTCAGCATGTCGATCAAGAGGGGAGTTTTGCAGCCGTCGCTGCCACCGCGGCCGAGTTTGCCGAAGTCTCCGTCGCCCCAGGAGTAGACGGACCCGTCGGCGGTCAACGCCATCGTCTGCGCGTCCCTGCTACCGCAAGCCACCTGAATCACTCGGTGACCTATCAACGCCTGCACCAGCTTCGGCTTGAATCGGGTGGCGGTATCCCCGTGACCCAGTCTACCGTACTCTCCCAAACCCCAGGTGTAGAGCTCGCCCCTGCTGGTCACGGCGGCGGAGTGTCCGGAGCCGCAGGCGATGTCTCGAATCCTCTTTGCCTTCAGGGCTTCGATCAGTCTTGGCTTATCGAGCGTCTGACAGTTACCGTGCCCCAGCTTCCCGTCCTCTCCCTCGCCCCAGGAAAACACTTTCCCGTCCTTTGTCAGAGCGAGAACATGCTTGCCGCCCGAGTGTACCGCTACTTTCCTGATCACGTACTGGTCGAGGAACGGTATCGGCTTCGGCTCGCAGACGTTGCTGTCGTCGCCGAGACCGAGCCGACCGTTGGTCCCTTCCCCGCAAGCGTACAGTTTCCCCTTCTGACTGACGACGAACAAGGTCTTGCTGCCGCCGGCGATGTAGACCGGCTTCAGCTTGGACAGAACCTCGCTGTAGACCGGCAACTTGATCTTGGAGCCCTTCAGGCCGCCGAGTTGGTCCTTGTCGTTCAATCCCCAGACATAGACTGCCGAGTAGTGGGGCGCCTCGGTTGGCCATTGCGCGTTCATCTGCTCTTGCTCGATCTCCCAATCCGAGGCCAGAAACGAAACCGAGGTTGCCAGCTGATTCTCGAAGACTTTCTTCTTGCCGACGATTCGGAGACCGTGTATCCTGCAGTCGATGCCGCCGTTACGACACTGTTTGATCGCGATCTCGATGCACGGGTAGTACTCTTTACTATCTTGTAGAAGCAGGACGCTGGTGTCCGCGTGCCACACGTTGATCGTCGCCAGCTCGACCAGCCGGCTGAAACTCTCGCCGACGTACACCCCGATCAACGAGGGCATGTAGCTTCCGTCCTGCGGGTTCACCAGTATCTTCAGCGAGTGCACCAATATGCCGGGTAACATCTCCAAACGGATCCAATGTTGGCACTGGACGCCGCAGCTCTGCCAGTACCAGCCGGACTCGTCGACCAGTCGGGCAGCCCAGTTCTCCCTCGAGGACACGGTCAGCGTTCGAATGCATTTGGACCAGTCGTCGATCAGCGAGGATTCCGAGTAGTCTTGCCGATGGTATCTGCCCGGTTTGCCGGCGTACACCGCCGCCGATCCTGGCTCCACAATCCTGCTGAATCCGTGACGGTGACACCGTTTCGTGTAGAAACAGTTCTCGCAGAGGTTGTAGTTCTCGCAGTATTTACACTTGAACCGTGGACCGGAAATCGGCAGCAGGTGGCAGGAATTGCAGGAGAACGAGTGATGGAAGGACGGGACCCTCTCCATCTCTGCCGCGCACCCGGTCCAACCGCTCTGATGAGGAAAGTCGACCGACACGTCTTCACCGTCATTGATCACGGCCGTCACGACCCCAACCGACTGATGGTTCACCGATCCCCATTTGTATTTGGGCACGGTCACGGATGCCATCACCCGGACCTTGTCGCCGACCTTGAGCGGGGCCGGCCCGCCAGGTATCGTCGGCGGGTGTCCCAGCAGCTCGATGTGAATGAACCGGACCCAGTAGGTAGCACCCCATCGTTGCCACGCCACCTGCACGTTCAGATCATGCAGGCCCCCCGGATCGATCTTCGTCACCTGTCCCACGTCCCCGTACTCGACCTCCTCGTAGCTCTTGCAACACCGTACCAGCATGCCCGGAATCAGGTTGTCTCGCACGTAGGTCGCGTACTCGTCCACCGACAGAAAGTCGGACCTCTTCACGTAGTTAGGCGGCATCGACGAGGACACGGCGTCGTTCGCCGACGGCGAGTCGTCGACGTTCTCGCTGGTCGAATCCTCGCCGTCCGACAATCCGTAGACGCTCGACAAGGTCTCGCTGTCGCTGAGCGCCGCGTCCGGGTTCTCGAGGAGCCAGGCCACCACGCTCTCGGCAGTGATGTAGCCGACCGCGGTGTTCAGACTCTTGATCGCGAACTCGACGCTCCGCTTCGGAAAACCCATCTCCGTCAGCTGCGCTATCAGCGGGCTCATCGGCGGAGGGCTCTTTCGTACATTCCCGGAACTCCTGCAGTGTTTCTTCTGGCTGGAGGTCAGCGAAGCCAACGAACAATCGGACGCGGGAGAATCAGGTTCCGAGATGGGTCCTCCTCCAGCTCGCTGGATCGGCGAGTGACTTAGCTCCGCGGCTAGATACTGCGAGACTGTCAAAGCGGCCACTTCCAGTTCTCTCCGCTTGAAGATGGGTCGTAAGGGTTGCGGTCTCGTCGCCCGGAGTAGCATCTCTTGGAACAAGGTGACCCGTCTATCGCGACAGCCCTCGACGTCCTCCGCGTGGTTGTCGCTTTCGTTCCGGTCGTTGTCGATTCGATTGTCGTTGTCGTTATCATTATCATTGTCGATATCGATATCGACCTTGCCGTGTGGCGGTGGGGCTCGGCGGGCGTCCTCGCCGATCTTCGAACCGTCGGTCTCGATCTCGTACTCGGTGTTCAACTCGTCCTTGTTATCGTTGTCGATATCGACGTCGACCTTGCCGTTCGGCGGCGCTTGTCGCGCGTCATCGCCGATCCAAAAACCATCGGTCCTGACCTCGTGCTCGGTGTTCAGCTCGTCCTTGTTGTTGTTGTCGTCGTCGTCGTCATCGTCTTCGTCGTCCTCGTCGTCGTTGTCGTCGTCCCTCTCCTCCTCGTCGGCGATGCGGTCGTTTTCGTTGTCCAGATCGTCGACCACGTTCTCTCGGTGGTGGTGTTGGTGGAGGCGGTAGCGGTGGTCATCGTCGTCGTCGTCATCAATGCTGGCGGCGGTGACGACGTCTCTGGTACGAGCGTCTGCAGCTTGGGGACGCGCGCTGGTGCTCGCTCGAGAACGAGAGCTGATTCTACGCGTGTGGACGCGTCTCCTCCGCCTGATTCCACGGTTGATCGCGACTCGCTTGCTGCCGACATCCCCCGCGGAGCTTCTACCGTCACCGACACCGACGACATCATCGTCGTGCGCGTTCAACTCGTTCTTCTTGTTGATCGGCTGTCGCAGGATCTTTCTCAATTTGGACTGGTGATCGAGAACCGCTTTACCCGCGTTCAGCGCGGCAAGCTGCTGCTGCTGAGTGCGCAGAATGGACGGGTTCACGGCGCCGGCGATCACCGGCATCCCGTTCGGTCGCTTGTCCAGTCCGCGATGACCCAGCAACAGGTTCGCCCAGGTCGACAGAAACGAGTCTGGCATGGGCATGCGGTCCAGACGGAACTTCTCGCCGACGCGTTTCACGGAGAAGAACGGCAGCTTGTGGCGCGTGTCGGTGTTGTGCATCTTCACGAGAACCTTGGCGTGTCTGGTGAATCTGTAGATCGTTCCGACTTGCCCGTCCACGTCGACCAGATCTCCTATTCGCGGCCTCTCGTCGAGTCCTCCGATGACCATCAGCGTCGCCATTACCGTCTGTTGGATGCTCAGGCTGTTCTCTCCACCGTTCTCGTTCACTTGTATATGGAAGAGGGGTCCGTCGCTGAGCAGGTCCGATGCCAGAGACAGTTTCGACGCGAGGAACGCGTTCAGCGTCGCGTTCCAATTCGGAACCGAGTGCAAATACCTGATCAGAGAGACCAGTTCCTCGATGATCGTCGAACTGTGGGAGGCCGTGAGAGACACGCGACACCTGTTCGCGTACGGTTCGGACGAGGAGCCAAGGTCGCAGGAGAGCGCGATACGGCCCATTATGCGGAACGTTCTCTCGAGGAACGGCACGGCGTTCGGATTGCCAGCGGACCAGCATGGCAAAACGGTGCTCAGCAACCGGACAGCCATGATCTGTTTCTCCAGGTTCGAGTTCCTCTCCTCCGCGATCACATTCAGAAGAAAATCGATCCAAGGTTTGGTGCTCAACGACTTGCACAGCTCGGTGGAATTGGCGATCGCCCTGAGCATGCTCAACGTCGCCCAGGTCTCCGTAGATTCTTGCGAGAGGCTTCGTGGCGATTGACCGATCGAGCCGATCGAGCCAAGCGAGTTCATGGTGTCGGCCTTGTGCGCTGCCGAGGTTACTCCACGCAGCACAGAGGCGAGCGTCTTTATGGCGGACGGTGTCACCTTGTCGGCCACTATGCCGCAGCAGAGCAGCAGAACTCGGAGCAACGCGAGAGAAGCGGACTTGAGGCAAGTGGTTGGCCGGATGTCGGGTGCCGCGTCGGTTGTTATTTGGCAGCTCGTATTCGGCTTGATCGTCTCGAGTGGTGTGTCCAGATCGCTGTCGGTTGCCGGTGGCGTCGTCGGCTCGGCCAGCTTCAAGTCGTACTTGCCCTCCTTGCCCATGCGATACGAATTGGTGTTGCCGTTGTCCCACTGGACTCGAACCCAACCGTCCACCCCGGGCTCGAGGATGACTCGACCTTCACCGGGCGGTGGACCATCTTGATCACCCCATTTCCAATCGACTCCTCGAACCACTCGAGTCCCGACTTTCATCAAGGCCGCCAGCTCCATCCCGGTCAGTTGCACGCTCGGCGGTTTGCTCTTCTCCAACGCGTCTTCGTAAATGGCAGTCGTAGCGTCCTTGGACTTGAACTCGTCCCCATCTGCTCCCGTGGAGGACGTCGCGGCGATGGTAGCGTTTTTGCTCGCGTTTCCGGTCGCGTTTACGTTCGTGTTCGTGTTCGCGTTACCGTTCCCAGTCGCCACCGCTGTCGCTGTCGCAGCGGCCGGTCCGATCTGCCTGAGCAACGTCAACACGCTCGACAACGTGCCCGAGTTGATCAACAGGCCAATCTCGTTGGCGTGCTGATAGTTGGTCAGCATGCCCAGTATCGTCAGCAAGAACCTGGCCCTCGGCAGCTTTCGCAACCAAGTGTACGTGCCCTGATTCAGGCTGCTCTTGTCGCTGATCTTCGGCTTGCTCGGCACTTCCGCTTGGACGACGTACGCCCGCAACGCTTTCACCGCCCACGAGGTCACCTCCGCCTCGGACAGAATGATCCGCGACTTTTGATAGGGCGTTATCGAGCGGATATTGTCGAGGCAATGCGTGATCGTGTTCTCGCCGACGCGCGTGTTCTCATGGGTCAAGCCGAGCCAGCCGTTCAGCAACGAGTACTTGACGGACGTGATCAAATTGTCCTTGCCTAGGAGCTCTCGCATCATCAGAATTCCCTGCTCCCGCAATTTCGCCCGCTGTGTCTGACAGTACATCGCCCGGCGCAAAGTCTCCACGTCCGCGCCGTCCTCGGTCACCACGAAATTGATTATGTTCGCCATCAGTTCGCTCCCGTCGATGTTCAACGGCCTCTGTCTGACTCGCTCGGCGATCTTACCGATTCGTTTCTTCGCGTCGTTCTCCGAGGTGTTCTCCAGCTTGGAAGGGGAAGACGGCGACGGTTTACCAGACACCGAAACAGAAACGGTGGCCTCTTTCGGGGTCGTGTCCTCCTCCGACTTTTTCCGAATCTTTCCGTTCTGAATCGAAACGTTCACGATATCCTCCGGCTTGCTCGGCGATCCTCTGTTCCCGCGAACGATATCCCTTATCACCGTTCGAACCGCCCTCTTGAACCTCGGGACCGTGTGCAACAGCTTCGCGTCGCGCAACCCTTTGATCTCGTAGCTGGTCGCTGATCGAATTTCATGAAGCAAGAACCTGCATTTTTCTTGGGCCGGCGCGCACACCTCTTTGTAGCTTCTGTTCTGTTGCTGTCTGATCCGGATGAAATTCCATTTGGTCTGATGAATCGCTCGGACCATGTCGGCCAACGGTTTCGGTAGTTTCCCGTTGACTCCGTTCCCCGTGGTCTCCTGATCGATCGTTTCGATCGCCTGGTATCCTAGTCTGAGGTGTTTCACGATCACCGCCATCAGCAAACGGCCGACCTCCTCGACAGGGTGATCGCCGGAGAACTCGGTGTGCGCCAACAGGTTGTTCGCTTTGGAACACTTGTCGACGATCGTCAGGAACGCCTGAACCTGCGGCTCGGTTCTGTGGGTCTCGGCGAGCGCGTGCACGAACGCGGTCACGCGGTCGTCCTTCTCCTTTTGCGGCTCGTTTTTCGTGCGGGTCTGGTGCGGTAGCTGTGGCTCGGTCGGCGAGTTCGCTGCCGTCGAGGTGTTGCTCCTCGCCTCGCCTTTCTCCTCCTCGTACGGATTCGGCGGCTGTAGAACCTGCAGACCACCGCGGAAGAAATTTGCGTCCAGCCAAACGCCGGACTCCTCTTCGGCCGGCTGCAACGGCAGGCTCTGTCGCATCCGGTGTGCGTGCAATCCCAAAAGAAATCCGAGGGCTCGCTCGGCGTCGAGCAGAGAAGAACACGCGTCCGTCGCGTGGATCGTGATCTCGGTGGTCTCCGGCTCCGACTGGCAATAGTGTCCGACGAAATACGAGTCCATCATCGACCGCGGGGGTAACGGAGGCAATTGTTGTTGTTGCTGACCGCGAGCCGTGCTCGAAACACCGGAATGACCGCCGTCCCATCCGAACGCCACCTTCTCCCGAATCCCATCCTCAGAGGAATCCGCCGCGGTCGTCGCCTCGAATCGTACTGCGTCCTGTACGTCGTACACGTTGTTGTTGATTACTACCCAGAGACCACCGTCGCGATTATGGTTCTCCAGATCGGCCCAACGGATCACAGACGGCTCGTCCGAGATCGAGATCTTGTTGCTGTGCTGCGGGGCTATGATGCCCGGCCAGGACAGCTCGTCCGCCTCATTCCTGTCGATGCCGGGTACCAATTTGTTGAACCGGTCGAGCGCCTCCAACATCGGTCCGATTCGTTCCATCCAGTTCATCCGGAGCAACAGCATCGGGTAATCGACTTGCAGCAAAATCAGGCAGGTGATCAGCTCCGGTAGCAGAACGTGGACAATGTCGCCCCTCAATACCGTGCAGACGAACACAAATTGTTTGAGGCTCGCGTTCGCCAGTTCGGCGGCCAGCGTCGCGATCTCGGTGACGTGACTGGAAATCAGCGAAATGTATTTGCTCAGAAGCGACTCGGCACCGAGCATCTCCTGGTCGCGCGAGTTCTCCGTTCTCGACTGATGAACGCAATCGTACAATCGCGCCACTACCAACCGTTGGAATTTCAGCAGAAGGTTCAAACTGGGAGAGGCGTCGTTCCTCTGCCAGATCAACGACTCCTCGTTCCCGCGAGTCGACTGATCCGATGACGACCAGCCTAGCCGCAATTTCGATCGTGTGGTGCACGTACCGTTCTTGATCAGCTGCTTCACCAGCTGCAACAGCGAGATGCTCGTGTTGCTGTTCTTCTCCGAGCTGAGCTCTTTCGCTTGCTTGACCGCGTCGCTGGATTTACTAGCTACCGTCGCCGTGGTCGCGATGGTCGTGGTCGTTGTTGTCGTCCCGTTCGTCGCGAAGAATTCCTTGTCGTCAATCAGTTCGCTCGTTTCCGCTTTAATTGCAGTCTTCAATGCCAGCTCCAGGCCGCCATCCGCCATTAAACTGGACACCAACAAATCCGCCATGAAACGTTGCCCGTTGTTGTTAACGTTAACGTTGATGTTGATGTTGACGTTGACGTTACCGTTGCTGTTACTATTGTTGATATTGTTGATGTTCGTGTCGATGTTGTTGTTGTTGTTGCTGATGTTGTTATCACCGGTTGCCTGTTCGTCGGTTCCGTTCGACTTGGACAAAAAGTTAGACAACGTTTTCGCTCGTTCGTTCGCTGTCGGCAAGAGAATACTCCATCCGGTTTGCAAGACCGCCTGGGCCGCCTCTTGGATCGTCGCTAAAATTCCAGTACCGCTGGCTAGCGAAACACATCGTTGTTTCAGAGAACCGAGGAGGAGTCCCAGAGATTTCGCCTCGATGTTGTGCGTTATCATGGTGTGCAGCTGCAGCCGAAGCAAATTCAACGCGGCCACGGCCAGACACTCGCGGTCTTGAGTGGGTGGTCGTGTGCCCGGCAATCCTTCGCAAGCTTTGCTCAGCAGAGTGTCCAACAACCGGAACGTGTCCTCGGACAAGTCGACGACGAACGGCACCCTGGTCACAACCGACCAAGCGGACGTGCACCAGGCGAAACTCTGGCTTGGCCCGCAGGCTAGTCCGATCACGTTCTTCCCAGACAGGGTCGGGCAGATCGTCGGCTCGGCTACCACGCTCTCCAGCGCCGGATCGATTTGGCCGTAGTCGTTTCTGCCCCAACCGTAGACCAGCTGATCCTCTGTTAAGGCGAGCACGTGCAAGCTGCCCACGCACAGGTCTTTCACCTTCTTTGACTTGAGTGTTTCGATCGCTTTCGGATAGTCGACGTGCTCCTCGTTCCCGTGACCCAAACGGTAAGCCTCGCCCTTCCCCCAGGTATAGACCTCCCCGTACGCTGTCAGAGCCGCCGAGAATTGACCGCCGCAATACACCTTCGTCACGTTTATATCCAACAACTTGTCGACGATCTTTGGCGTTTTCGATCCGTCGCAACCGCCTCTGCCGAGCTTCCCGTAATCGCCATCGCCCCAAGAGAACACTATGCCGGACGCGGTGACGCACAGCGTTTGAGAGTCGCCGCTGCCGCACGCCACGTGCACGACCATGTGCCCGTTCATTCCGGTAACCAACGTCGGGACTGTCACGTCCTCCGAGTTACCGTGTCCCAACCTTCCGTAATTGCCACGACCCCAGGTGTAGAGCTCGCCGTTTGAGCTGAGCGCCGCCGAGTAGGTGCTTCCGCACGCGATGAACGTAATGTTTTTGTCGACCAATGCGTCGATCAGTTTTGGCTCGTCGTACCATGTCCTGTCTCCGTGACCCAATCGGCCGCCGTCTCCGTTCCCCCACGAATACACCGCGTTCTCTTGCGTCAGAGCCAGGTAATGCTTGCCATCCGAGTGAGAAGCGATCATCGTCACCGGTTTATCTGAGAAACCGTGCACCCGTTGCGGATACTGGGTCTCGGACCCATAGTACATCATGTAAACGTTCCCGCTGATCGAAAGAATCATCAGAGCTCTCTCGGTGCAACAGAGTTGCTTGATACCAAGCTCCGCGATCGCATCGCAGTAAAACGGGGACGCGCCGTTCCCGAATTTCACGGTACCCCAGGCTAAAACTTCTTGGAACGTTTGATTCTGACTCTTCGGGAATCTATCGATTACCAACGGTGGTAGCAGCGGAGCGGCCAGCCTGCTTAGATTGCACATTATAATCACCGCCGCTTTTCGTAGGTCGACAGACGTGCTGTCATCGTCGGGCAATCTCAAGTATTTCAGCAGAACTTCGCACGGACCCGGCGCCATGTTCTCGTCTGGACGTCTCGACTTCGAGGCCGGGATAGCGTTCAATCGCCTCAACAACGGTACCAACGGCGCTGTACTTCCCGGTGGTATCACACGATTATCTTGATGCTTGTGTTTCCCGCTTAAGTGAAGCAACAGGCAAACGGAATCCAACAAGCTGGATAGAGTAGCTCTTTGCGTGACCAATTCCAGCAACAGGCACAAAGCCGTGTGCTGATCGGTCAACGGTATGGGGCACCATGATCTTCCACTGATTATGTCCCTGGAAACCAAAGAGATTAGCTTCTAATTCGCCAGGCGGCTCAGTGTTGGAATATCGAGTAGCAAACTCAAAGAGAATTGTATACCCCGTGACAACTTGTCGTAAAAATTTCGCCGATCGCTCCACCACCTCCAGCCAAACTTGAGAAACGTTCGTCTCGTCGAACAGCGTCGCTTCCGGTAACGATTGCAAAGCTTCCAGCGATTCCGATAACAGCTCGCTGCAAAATTCTATGTCCTCGCCGGATCTCCATGCTCGTCGTAGGTACGCAAACGAGAAATTGAGGGCGGCGCGAGAGCCTACTCGTGCTAAACCCAACGTCGCCTTCTCGTTCGGTCTTATCCTAAAATTATTACACGTGTTCGATGAAATCGTTTTGTTCGATTCAACTGTAAGTACTCTACACTCTATAGAAGTCAAATCCTTTCGTCTCTAAATGCGACAATTAAATAATTCCTGGACGGTTCGTTCGAATGAGAACAAAGTTTGAGAAATAGAAAATTAATATGAATACATTTTTTGTAGTTTAGCAGCTGGTTTAGGCGCCATTGGAATGTCTTTGGTCTCCTGTGGTTTGTGACGAACGAGAGCCATCAAGTATCGTCGTGCTACTACCAATCGTTGTTTCAGTCTTGTTGAGGATAATGTGCTGTTTGCTACTTCGTGACACAATTTTCTTTGTTCTTTGATGAGTAAATCGATGCATTCGGTTAGGTCGGACAGTGCTGGAAAATTTGTTAACTATTGAAACAATTCAAAAACGTACGACAAATTAAAAACAAATTAAAAACGAATTAAATAACGAATTATTTCTTACATGGTTGAGGACCCCAGAGCCAAGAATCCATAGTGCGTCGTGCTGGAGTGGTTTTTTCCGCGAGTGCGTTCGCTCTTGACGCTTCCTCTTCATCTAGCTTCTGACAGGGTCCACAATTACAGCCATGTTGTGGACCGCAAATACCGTCGCAACACAGGCACGACAACACTCTCATGTTACAATAATAATGGCCGGTTTCACCTGAAGAATATCAAAGTTCTGTGAAACTATGGAACATATGAGAAACAAATGGTTGCAACCGAGTATAGCTTTCGTACCTTTTCTAGCTGTTATGCCTGCCGAGTTGATTAAGCCATCGCTAAAAGAACCTACAATTTCGCCATCCCGTATCATTTCGTTCCATAGTTTGGCCAAACCGTCTCGATAAAGTAAACGCTTCAGATCCGTTTTAAGCCACTTTGCGTCCAAACGAACCTCTGGCCTAACTACGATATCCAGTGGAACGCTCATGTTGATTGTTTTACTTTATGGTCGGTTAATATGATTCGATTTTATAAAATCAATTTATTAGCAGAGTATTGTGCGATTATGAACGCATATTTTCTGCAATCTATATAACAGTGCCTTACTTTAGTGTCCAGTAAAATGCATTCTCGTTGAAATGTAGCGATTTATTTCACGTGCGATGATTGTAAACTAGTTTTGTATACTTTGCTGCCTTGTACTGCTGCATAAACAACTTTGAATCATTTTAAAATGAAATTTAACCTTTCAGTAATTTCGCACGAACGCTTATCGTAGATTAGTCAAAATAGTTGGAGCAAATTTTTAATACCCTCGGCTAGATGAATTTCCGAGTTTACGATACATTCGTTTCTTCCCGTAGCAAATCGTCCGAAATCCATTGGAATCGCTCATTGTCTTTAAACGACACCATAATGACAGTATACGTTTGACAAGTTGCAAGAACGATCGTTGATTTACAATCGGTTAAAGCTGTCATTGTCAAACGTCAACAACAATATACATTCCTCGAAGTTGCTCCTTCTATCGAATCACATTCTTCGGCCGAATTTTTTACAGAAAATATGTTATCCGCTTCTCGCCTCTCTATTGATCGTTAAAAAAACTCGAGCGACAGTCACGAACGGTAACGAAGTCGCGATAATCGGCGGAGGATATCAAACGGCGCAGGTAATACATCACTGGATATTCGTATACATAGTCTATCGCGCAATTATTATCAAACTTTTCGTTCATAATGCCTATGTGTACGGAATACATTGTTCACAGAAACATCGCACGATTTGACTGTGAACTGCGAGCACGGGTAAGGTACTTTGCGAGATACGATGTATCCAATCTCGAAGGTATTGACACTCTTGGAAATTCATTGAATCGAAATAATTCATTCGTCGAAAAATCGAAAGAATATTAATTCACGACATATCAAAATGTTCAGCAGCGCACGATGTGCTATTGTACGGCACATTCGAAAGTATGGTGAGTAGCGAACATGAAAATAAAAATGAAGAATCGAAAGATAGGTTATATTGTTTTCGAAATTTATGGAATCATTCGTCTCGATCGCTAAAACTGGCACGCTATTAAAAAATGAATTTTAATTGTAGGACAACGAAGACATATTCGACACTCGATAGGTACATTTACGAACAATACGAATCGATGTCAATCGGAGGAATTGTCGGCAACCCTTTGTCGGGCATGCGGACAACCAACGGCGATAACGCATCCTCATTTACTTAAAAAAGGGGAAATTGTACCAGGTATCCAGCTGAACGAATTAAAAAATAGGCGAATTAAGTTGATGGAAAGCATTATTTCGCACGATTGCGTTCCAAACGTAGACAAATCTCATATCGTGATTATTCCATCGTCTTCGAAAGTGTACATATCCGACAAAATCCCGTATGTGTTCCGTCAAAATACAGACTTTTTATATTTCACTGGTTGTCAAGAACCCGACAGTATTTTGGTAATTACAGCGAAGAATGAAAGATTTGTAACCACGCTGTTCGTAAGACAGCCAGACAAGCATTCCGAATTATGGGATGGACCTAGAACCGGAGTCGAAGATGCCCCTACATTATTCGGCATTGACTTAGCACTTCCTATTACAGAGTTTGAACAATTTTTGGTCTCGTTTGTAAATGAAAACAACAAGTGCAGTATTTGGTACGAGAATGACAACATAGCACAACCAAACCTGCATAAAAGGTTACTCGAATTAATTAAGAAAACTGATAATCAAAAATTTGTTTCCCCTACAAGCATAATTCATAAAATCAGATTAATTAAATCTCAATCAGAAATCGATTTAATGAAAAAAAGCTGTGAAATTGCTTCTGCCGCAATATCTAGAACGATAGAAACATCGAAACCAAGAATGAGTGAACACCAGTTGTTTGCAACAGTGGATTATGAATGTCGTATGAACGGGGCAGAATTCTTAGCATACCCACCAGTTGTCGCGTCGGGTAAAAATGCTAATATTATTCACTATATAAGTAATAATCAAATTATTCAAGACAGGGATATGGTTTTAATGGATGCAGGTATGTCATCGACACAAAACTAACTTTATTTTCTTCGTTATATCCTTTGTAGTTTATTTTTCTAATATTTCTTTTTAGGATGCGAATACCATGGTTATACGTCTGATGTAACCAGAACATGGCCAATCAATGGCAAGTTCACACCAGAACAAAAAGTTTTATACGACATTATATTAGACATTCAGAACGTTTTAATTTGTAGACTAAAAGAAATGCCTACCTTGGACCAATTATTTCAGGATATGTGCTATTTGTTAGGCAGAAGATTACAAGAAATTGGATTAATACCGAAACATTTAATCGGTGATAAATTACTTTCAGCGGCATACATATATTGCCCACATCATGTAAGTCATTATTTAGGAATGGATGTGCACGATACAGGGAAAATTTCTAGAAGCATAAAACTTCAACCAGGAATGATAGTGACTGTAGAACCAGGTATAATTCAACCAAAAACGTTGCTTTAATTCACTCAGCATTTACTTTATCAATATTTACAGGTGTATACATAAGCTCGAGAAATCAGTTTGCACCATCGCAATTTCATGGTTTGGGTATACGCATCGAAGACGATGTTTTAATAACAGAAGCCGGACCAGTGGTTTTAACTGAAAGTTGTCCAAAAGAAACTGCGGTAATAGAAGCTTTAGCAAGTCGGAATCAGTAATTGCAATGGTAACAATTATTTCTATGGATTCGTTCGTTCGTTTAACGTCGTAACAAGTGTTGATACAATAATCGATGTAACTTGATCGCTTTTGTTTCGTTTCAGATGAAATGAGTAATATATCCGTGTTATCGATGTAAGAAATTTTATGAAATTCTCTTCAAATGACATAGTAACAGTACAAAACTATCATTGCAACTATCGAAAATGTGTATACACTTCTACATATGTTATTCGAATATTTGCTTAAGTGGAAGTAAGTGAATATTATATACTTGTAACCAATAAAGAATCACTAAGAGAAAGAGTAATACGGTGTACACAAAAAGAGCTAGCATGAACATTTGATGTTAAATCGATTACAAATTAAATATGTATGAATGTATATAGCGTTGATAAGAAACAAGCACGGTTATTATTAATTCGTTAGTCAAAGTATTAGAAAAAGTTTGCTGAAAACTTATTGAAGCTGTTTCGCGTCTAACGCGACGGATAACATGAAAATTTTAGATGACAAGATTTCTTAATTTCGAATCGGCTTGTTTTAGAGCGATGAAATTCGTTAGCTGCTTAACTCGCAGTCGGGACCAAAGGACGTGATCGTGTAATGCATGAATTTGAGCTGCTGCAAGCGCAGCAGTTTCCGGATAAGCAACTGTGGTACATCCAATTCCTAAAGATAATAAATAATTAATAATATACGATACGTTCAAACAAGGGAATTTTATAATTCTAATCGAATGCGCAATTATATATCACCTGAGGGTACATTGACCGACGACCATATGTCCTGTGAAATGTTTTCCGGTTTGAAAGGTGGACAATTAATAACAGGCAAAGACGTGTTTCCAGACAGTACTGGTCCCAACCCATTGCTTCTCCCAGCTACAGCTATTAGCACCACCTAGGAGTGAGAAAGACAAACCACGATAACTTAAAAACAAGCAATATATTCGTTTATATCAGTTGTTTTATCACTGTGTTTTGGCGATAGTATGGTGTCATGACATAAACATTGAAGAGATATACAGGTCGGATACAATCCACGGAAAATGAAACAGAAAGAGTCAACCCCAGCGTCGCTATTCTGATAATATTGCTCATACTTTTATAACTCCTTCAGAGTATTACGAAAAAATTTGTTTACTTTCAAAGAAAATACTATACCTTTTCGGAACAACCTTCGTACTCGGAGAGGATACGTAGTGTTTCTTGAGTTCCTTTATGAGCGCTGCTTACGCGAAGATGAACTTGTAAACCAAAAGACTTGGCATGGTTTGCTATTTTCTTGCAATGTCCTTCGTCGGACGCTGAGCCCATTAAAATAACGACATGACTATTATTTGGAGGAGTAAGATAGTCTAGTTGATCTGCCACCCATTTGAAATTGCGTTTGACAGCGTTTAGATCTTCTTGAGTAACCGTTGCTAGGTTTCTGTATACCTGAAACGATTAATTTAATTAAGTAATAACACATTATACTGGAATAATTGAAATAACTGTATTGCCAAATACTTGTTTGTCTTTCATCAGCCTTTTATCGCCAGATGGCCAAAGTCTCCAAGAGTCACTATCAATTATATCTGCTACCATAATTTCACCATTTATATCTATGCCGAATTCTATTTTCATGTCTATGAGAGCGCAATCTCTAGTTGCCCATGCCCGCTCCAAAATTTCAAACACAACAACAGTTGTTCGTTGCATAATATCAAACTCATCTTTTCCTATTGTAATTCCATTCAACTTGAAACCTGCAGAAATAACTTGTTCTTCTGACCATTGAGGATCATGATTAGCATCATCTTTAAAGAATGTTTCTTGTAACGGCGGATTGAATCTATATCCTTCTGGAACTCCTATAACAAGGTGAACGCAATTATGTAAACACCTACTTAAGTATAGTTTCATTGAACAGCTTATTAACATTTTCAGTGCTGAACAACCACATATAATATTTTTGACTGCACTCACGAAAAATGTTTGTTTTATTCTAATTTATAGATTTTTAATGATATTAGAATCTTATCTTATTCTAATTTATGGATTTCTCTCTAGCATTTTACACTCAAGTTCAATTTTTCAGTTGGCATTGAAAGAGTTAATCTCTATGCTATGCTATATTTGCTAACCTGGATGTCTCTTTAGAAAGCTACCGGTAGCCAATCTTCTGGTAACCCATTCTATGGGTACCATTTCACACTTTCTGGCAATAAATTCTGTATCATTTTCCACTTTAACAAATGCAGTATTTACTCCTGCTTCCTTTAATAACTGGAAAACTTTAGCTGTAGTAGCTGTACTAATAGCAGCTTTGCCTTCCAAGTCATGAGATTTTGCACCATCTCCAGCAGTGATACGATCTTTGCTTTTTAAAAGACATAATTCAGGACTATTTGGTAGCTCGTAGACCTGTTTGGTCTTTCCTTCGATAATCAACTTTCCACGTTCGTACCCTATAAATCAGAAACAACATTTTTTTGTACTAACACAATTACTCAAAGAATATTATTGCAATTTGGAGCTTGAAATAATTTAGAAAGCATATTGTAACCTTTTTTTAAAAATTAAACGTTAAAATGCCATTAGCTAGGACTGTATAATTTATGAAAAACTACTAAAAAATCTATTAAATACAAAGAAATGCCTGCATGTTTTTTTTTCTCCTAGAATAATTTTTTTTAATCCCGAGAAAATATGTATTTGATAATATTGATCAATTAATTATCAATTTTACTGGTGCATGTTAAATTTATAATATGTATTAAACATTACTATGAGTTTCTTTGATGTAAAACATGTAATCGTACAAAAGAACAATTAAAGTTTCCTGGAAAATGTTTAAAATGATGAATAAAAATTGAAAATATTATAGCGATAATTAACAGTTGAAACATGCGTATTATCGGGATGATTATTAATCGTTTTACTCCTTACCGGTCATGTTTCTTCTTCGTTTACTTCCCGAATGCCAGCTTCTCTCTTCTTACACAATTGACTCTCGATCAAGTCTTTAGCGATCCCCACTTTGAAAATTCTGCTTCGTTTGATTGGCGTAATTCTATAAATTATTCTTATGTGGGTTAAGTGGTAAATGAATGTACGTAAATGTAGAATAAGATAAACATGATTGGGAAATACATTCGGATTTAAGGAATTGAGAAAAATAGTCAACAGTTCGGCTTTATCTTGTTTTTCCGGCAGAGATAATAAATTAATTCAAATATATAAAATTCTGTAGAAGATTATATTTGTTGCTCGATTGGAATCAAATATAAATGCAAAATAAGTCTAACATCTATAATGCTTTGAGAGAAGAGTAGCGATCAATTTTGTACATATCGTAGCATTATCGTTATATAATGTTGAATTCATTCGTAACATATTTTCGAAAAAAAGGAGACCATGATCGATATTCAATGAAACTAGATCACGCATAGAAAAAATGGTGTTGGCATAACATAAAATACATGGTAAATATTCTAATAAGTTTGATCACGTGAACAGAATTTCTATTTAAGAATAACAGGCTACTGTTAATTTCGTCTTAAGCATTTGCAACTGCAGTTAGTTTGTTAATTAGTATAAGTATAAGCAAAGGATCGATAATTTTAAAAGTAAGATAATAGCTAAATAAGCTAACCCCCCCAATCAAAAGCAGGTTTCCATTGGTCTACGCATTCATTCGTGCTGAAGAAGCCAGTCGAGAATCATATTTCATGCGGATCTCTTTCAAGCTGACAGCAGAACATCACGACGCTCAAACGTTTGACGCACGTGGTACGTAAACGCATGCTCTAATCTTCTACACATAAATGAGATTGTTTTTGAAACAAGATTCAAATCGTATGAATTATACTTTCTTTTGTCAACGCTACAGAACAAATTTATATAGAAATTTAAATCGATAATCGATATATGTAACTTTGTTTTCATTCAACAAGTGGGTACTACAGTCTATGATATAATCGAAAATGAAAGTTCTTTAAGCGATCGAACCTTGAGCAATTTAGCTAAATTAGGTTTAATTAAACAATTATATGTAATTTTACGAAGTACATATGCGTGATATATACACATATAATTAAACTTACGCACTAACGAGCGTGTTATAGCATAGCGCATAGAACTGTAAACGATAAGCGCACCAATTTCAAAATAAAACTTTGTACAAAGTACTTTCTTGTTGTTGTTATCACGTAAATAAATATTATAAATTTGTTTGTCATGCCAAAGGCATAATTTCTTTACTTTTTCATCTTTGTATTGTAATGCGAAAAATCTGTTTTGTACAAGAGCTGCAATATTTTTGCAGTATTATTTGGACTTGTAAGATTAACTTACACATATTTTGTACATATACTAACGTGAATGCGATACACTGACGAAATCAGTTGCGAAATGCTGATTAAGCAAGCATGTAAAAAGAGTAGAGTAGTAACATTGAAAAAGAAGTTCTATCAGCTCAGCAGGGGTCAATAGTTTACAAGAGCATTACTGATAATTGAGAAGAAATCTCGAGGGGGTCTAATACATGATCTGTAATATACAAATAATATTTGTTTTCTGTGACTGTTGTGTAATGTTGTACGTTCCACGCATAATTACTAAATTTCAAAGAGATACGACTAAACGCAACGGTAGAGCTTATTCGTTGTAAAATTATAATTGTTGACAGAAATTTTAGATTAATTAATAGACAAATGGTTTTTCTAGATTACAATAAAAATGTCTTGCAACACGCAAGTAGAATCTCAAATTGAAATAACATCTAGAGGGAATAACAAAGGTAGAAGGCTGCGCAGTAAAGGAGAAACTAGAGGTCAGAGAATGTCTGGTCTTACGCACGAGTGTGGTGTTTTTGGATGCATTGCTGCTGGTGATTGGCCATCTCAAATTGATGTTGGTCAAGTTATTTGTTTAGGTAAATTAAACCATATACTTTCTATTCCTCTTTGTTTTTTAAAAAACAATCACCGATTCTTTCACAGAGACAATATTTGTGTAGGTTTAGTTGCCCTACAACACAGAGGTCAAGAGAGTGCTGGAATTGTCACTAGCGAGGGTGTTTGCTCGAAATCCTTTCATGTTCACAAGGGTATGGGAATGATCAACAACATTTTTAATGACGAAAATATGAAGAAACTCCGTGGGAATCTTGGTATTGGCCATACTAGATACAGCACAAGCGCAGCAAGCGAAGAAGTCAATTGTCAACCGTTTGTAGTTCACACTGCACACGGAGCATTAGCTGTCGCTCATAATGGAGAACTAGTTAACACAGAATCTTTGAGGAAGATGGTACGCATAATATGTTAATAGTTGAAGTACATTTCTGTTTTTTCAGCTTTATGCCTGAGATTTTCTAATTTACATTTGTTGGCTTAGGTGTTGGGTCGTGGAGTTGGCTTGTCAACTTACTCGGATTCTGAATTAATCACGCAAGCTCTTTGCTTAAACCCTCCAGAGGGCGAAGTTAATGGCCCAGATTGGCCAGCACGTATTAAACATCTTATGCAATTAGCACCGTTATCGTATTCCTTAGTAATTATGCAAAGAGACAAGATATACGGCGTCAGAGATCCCTATGGAAATCGTCCATTATGTCTTGGAAAAATTGTGCCAATTGGAAATTTGGGTATGTCAACATAGATGGAAATATATCATATTCTTCATCGAAAAAGACAGTTTGATAGAATGTTCCCATGTAGCAGGAAATGAATCGGACGAAGACGATGACGAACCCGAAGGTTGGGTTATTTCTTCCGAATCGTGTGGATTTCTAAGTATTGGAGCACGATATGTGCGCGAAGTATTTCCTGGGGAAATTGTAGAACTCACACGCGAAGGTATTAAAACTATAGACATTGTCGACAGGCCAGACAAAAAGCCACAAGCCTTTTGTATATTCGAGTATGTATACTTTGCGCGCAGCGATAGTATTTTCGAAGGTAAAGTATGAAAATATCATTATGTCAAGATATAGATATTGATATAGATTTTCAAATTTCGTTTTCTTACTGTACAGGACAAATGGTATACTCTGTTCGCATGCAATGCGGACGGGAACTTGCCTTAGAATGCCCAATAGAAGCAGACATAGTCAGTTCCGTACCCGAATCAGGAACTGCAGCTGCTCATGGCTATGCCAGACAGGTAATCGCAACGTATCTACTTTTCGGATGGCTAAGTTAGCGTTACAATAACAAATACATTTTGAAGATATTATTTTTTCGTAGTCTCAAATACCGTTTGCGGAAGTATTATGTAAAAACAGATACGTTGGCAGAACGTTTATTCAGCCTAGTACACGACTCAGGCAACTTGGTGTGGCAAAGAAGTTTGGAGCTCTATCAGAAAATGTAAAAGGGAGAAAGTTGATTCTTATCGACGATTCAATCGTTAGGGGAAATACTATTGGACCTATTATCAAATTGCTCCGAGATGCTGGAGCAAAGGAAGTATGTTTCTTATATAATTTATGTTGTGAATTTACAAAAAAAAATTACATTTAATCATATTTTCGTAGGTTCACATTAGAATAGCTTCACCTCCATTAAAGTATCCCTGTTATATGGGAATTAACATACCAACAAGGGAAGAATTAATTGCAAATAAATTAGATAACATAAAACTAGCGAAACACGTTGGAGCTGATAGTTTAACATACCTTTCAGTAGATGGACTTGTAAAAGCTGTAAGATTTGGTATGGATAATCGAGAAAGCAGTTATATCGGTCACTGTACCGCTTGTTTAACTGGAGATTATCCTGATGAGCTTCCCGGTGATTTGAATTGGTGAAAAAATGAAACCATATTTACAAATCTACAGACAATGAATTACACGTTATTAAACTGTGTATTATGTATGCTGTTTATTTTCATATTAACGTTAATGTTACTCAACAAGATCTTATTTTCGTGTAACTTAACAAACAGCCACGTAACTAACGATCAGTCACCATTGTACATTTTTGAAAATAATTCAGTATTTCAAAACTAATTTATATAAGGAATACCTATTAATAACAAAAGCCTTAAAATATTGTGATTTTCGAATCACACTGCTATCAAAATTTAATTTAAAAAAGAAGAAGAGGTAAAACTATCTTGACAGAACGTTTAAAAACAAAATTTTGATCATACGTGCATAATTTGATGCAATATTTTTATAAATAAATGCGTAGAGAATATACAAAAAAAATGATTATATACTATATACATTTTATTAGTTCTTAGTGTAAAAGAAATATTCGATCAAAGGGTACAAACAAAGAAATAAATAAATGTTGCTTAAACTGTGTCACTGTGTTAATCGTATTTAATTAATTTGAAACCCTATTCGCGTGAGATCGTTGCAGAGAATATTGGCGTTAACAAATAGATTTTTAGAGAATTACAGGTATTGATAAATGCAAATGATACATACGTTGTGCAATTATTTAGTCAATACATGTTTTTCTCAATCCATTTTAGCATTCATGTTCTTTCGCGTATGCTTTCAATTGTTCTGATATTTCTTTCATTTTTGCTTCTCGTTTCAGTTGTTTGGAAACTTTATCACTAGTTGAATCTACTCGATCAACTTCTATGTTACATTTCTCAACGCTCATTATTCTACATTTGTCGCTAACGTCTTCGTTCTTTAAAATATTCGAAGCGTCGGTTTCTGACTTTTCTTCTACTTGATTAAAGGGCTTTTTACTTTTCGGCAAAAGTCGTGCCTTTCTATCTTTTATTTTTTGTACTGTACAAGCCTTACTTATATTCTTTTTTTTGGGCAACCTAGTTTTATGTGTACTTGGATGGCAACCATCATCTTCTACAGTCGAAGATTGTGGTTCCACCCCTGATGTCTCAGATTCCTGAATATTGCTGTCGCAACTACTTTCAATTGTATTTAGGGTTTCGTTCATAATTTCATTGGGAAACATTGGCTGAGAGTGAAATTCATCACCGCAATGACTAGAAGTTTCTTCACCTTGGTCGCAAGTGTCTTCAGCCTTATTTATGCTATTAAATTCATCTTTATGATTATAGATGGCAAAAGGATTATCTTCATCAGATTCAGATTCTAATGTTATACCCATATCCTTTTTTTCTTGCCTGATCCTCTGTTTCTCCAAATAAGAATGAAGGGCATTTAATCTATCAGTTCTCACGGACTTCCAAAACGAAAGAGCTAGAAAGATATAAATGGAAAAGTGTAAACTCTACTACAATTAAAATATTATTAAGTACAAATTATGCCAAATTATACCTTCCTCTTGATATCGACATGGTACTCCAGCTAATTGAAGAGTCTTTGAGTTTGGAACACACTGATGATGGTCCGAATCGCCGAGTACTTCTGTTCTAGGTTTTATAAAAATTCTCTGCATTTTTAAAATCTTTCTAGTTTTAGCAAAATATTTTAAGTTTGAAATATCATCGAAAACAGGATCTTCTGCTACAAAAGTGTCGTTCCTTGTGAAAAACATGTATGTACCAATAACATCTTCGTAGGCACCTTCATAAAACTAAAATCATTAGAGTTACCGATAACATTGTAGGTGAAATCTTATTGTCCTATGCATGGCATAATGATCAATTACCTTTCCATTAATTTTCATAATCGGATGTTCCGTGTCTATACCGATCATGTCTAATTGTAATTGTTCTTCGCTGAACACATTACCGTCTACAAGTCCTTCAAATTCCACATACACAAGAATTTCATCTTCGTCTTCGCATATTTCGTCGTCAGATCCCATTTCAATTGTCACTTGTTATCTTATTCATGTAAATACTTACACTTTACTTTCTTACTTTTACTTTAGTATCTATATACGCAAACAAGTAAGTATCATCATAGTATGTATCATGCAATAAATATATAATATGTATGCAAAAATGCAGTTTATATTGATTCTCTTTCGTTGTAAAATTCAGGAGACACAGCGAGCCGCTACAAAGCACGAAACGAAAATTCGTCTGTGTTCTAATTGGTTGATACCACAGATCTGCGATGCGACTATGTTGACACTATATAATTTGATTGATCGATATAATCAATTAATTAAAACTAAATCCTTAATTGTAATTGTAAAGTTTTCTATTTTGTACCTCGTAAGACATGGTACATATTGTACATATGTAATAAATACATATGTAAATATATAGCAGAGTGCATGGGAAAATCTGTTCAATGTTTCCCGCCGATTGCGGCATGACAGCGGTGAATAGTATGTGTTCAGTACAATTTGTAAACTATATATATATATATATACAATATATTTTGGTGGATTTATAAAATAATAATTGCGAATTAAAATGATTCAATAATAAAAATTACTATTTATTTAATTTGTGTGTTTATACAGGTTATGATACATGCACATTGTATTCATCTGTGAAGTAGCGTAATTACTACGGGCAAGTGGTATTATCCACGTGCATTACTAGTATGTAGTAAATTTTTTATATCACTTGTAATATAAGTACATCAGTTTTTACAACAATTACAGAGCATGTTTATTTCGAAACGTAATTATAGTATTCAATAAGTCAAAAGTATTTAGTATTGTTAAGCATTCGATCTGTTGCATAGGTTATGTTGTTTGTACATATTTATATGTTATGTACGAATGTTTTATTACTTTTCCACTATAAGATTTTCTTAATTTGTTAATACAGGTAAAAAAAATGGTAAGACATAACAACCAATTACCGGAGAACCTTCCACAATTACAAAATCTTATTAAACGTGATCCAGAGTCTTACAAGGAGGAAGTAAGTTTATACATGACCCAGTCATCGTTGATATAATCATTTATTTGAACTTTTAATTGTTATTCTATGTTCGCATTTTTATAGTTTCTGCAGCAGCATCAATACTATAAGTCTACTTTGGAAGTGTTTAATCTAGCACCTAATAAGTTTAATAAGAGTCTCGATGAAATTGTCATCTTTTTGGCACAGGTGAATTTTTTACTAATTATTTTAACTAACATCTATTATTGTGCATAATGTCTATTTACAACTAACATTTTCAAAGATTTCATCACAAAAGTTTTTGTCTTGCAGGTATGGTAATTAATTTATATAGAAACAGTCTTGGCCAATAGATTTCTTGTAATAATTTCTAGTAAAAAAGTTTAAGCACAGTAATTATGGAGAAGTACTTGGAATATATTAAGGGTAAAATTATATGTCGAAATAACATTATAAAGCAGTTATACTCTTTCATCGGCAATCAGGATGAACCTATGCCTTACAGCATATTCGTGTGCGGTCATGTAGCAACTGGAAAGTCTTTGGTAGTGGAAACGATGCTTTCATTTCTAAATTACAATACTTCTATAATTAATTGTGTCGAACATACAAACAGCAAGCATATATTCGATTATATAGTAAGCGATTTATCTTTAAACAAAAATGAGTTTCTGCTTAATACCAAACTACAACACAAATGCGACAATTTTGTCGATTTTGTAATAAATCTTAGAGAGATTTCGGCCAATGATACTCGACCGATCGTGCTTGTTTTTGATAAAGCCGAGAAACTGAGAGATATTGATTCTAGCTTGCTACCTGCATTGTCAAGGTTGAAAGAATTGTCAAATGTTAATGTTTGCGTAATATTAATAAGCGATATAGTATGGGAAAAATTCCGCGTAAAAGTAGGCATGTACGAACCGATTAAAGTTCATTTTTCTCAATACACGCGGCACGAGTTTGCTGAAATATTGCTTACATATAAACTGCACGATTACGAGGACGCATTTTATAAAAATTATTTGAATTTGTTCCTCTCTGTGTTTTTACGATTTTGTCGAGATTTAAACGAACTTCGTTACATGGCTAAGATTAATTTCAAAAAATACATTGAACCTATCGAAACAAACAGATCTAAGAAAGATGATACTGCTATGCTGTGGAGAAACATTTCTGCAGTTTTCAAGTCTAACTTAGAAGTTATCTATCTCCGAGTTTCGTCCGAAGATTTTGCAAAGCACAGTCAGTTATCCAAAGAAATTGAATCGACAACAAAATTGGCATTGAGCTTTGAGTTACCATATTATGCGAAATATATGTTGATCGCTTCGTATCTTGCATCATATAATCCTGCTAAAGAAGACAAACATCTGTTTATAAAGCAGAAGATTGGAAAAAGAAAAAAAGCTAAAAGAAATCCGAGCAAAGTAAATGCCCATTGTGGCCCTTATAATTTTTCAGTGTCTAGAATGCTTGCCATCTTTTGTACGATTCTTGATGAAAAAGTAGATATAAATGCCAGTTTGCTCGCACAAATTCCGTCTATGTGCCAACTCGGCTTATTAAGTTTTGTGGGAAATTATAATTTGGACGAGCTAAAGCTTAAGTGTTGTGTGTCCTACGATTTTATTCTTGTAATTGCTAAGACTGTTGGATTTACCATACAGAACTATTTGTACAATCTTATGCATTGAATATGTTATACATTCCATAAAATAACATTGTACAAACAATTCGATAGCGTGAAAACATTATTTTTTGTATTCATTGATAATTACCAAATAAAGAGTTACAGTTTATAAATTTATTACGTCTTTTTTCACAGGTGGCCCACTGTTACCCAAACGATCTAAAATTATTTCCACAAGAAATCATTGATGTACTGCAAACGTATAATACTGTACTTGACAATGATATGCGATTAGTGAGTGTTTTACAAAGTGTTACTTTGTATATTAAGATACATGTCTCCTCAATGCATACTATTAACCAGGCTTTTTTCTTTGTAGACGTTTTGCAAAGCTCTAATTCAACTTCGTAACAAATCCCTTTTGGAACCTACTGTGCTTCTCAGGCTATTTTTTCAACTTTTACGATGTCAAGACAAAAATTTAAGGGAATTCCTCGAAACACACATTATAGCCGATATTAAAAATATTAATGCCAAGCAAAAGAATGCCAAAATTAATACTACTTTGCAAAATTTTATGTTTTCAATGTTGAAAGACTCGAATGTCAGAGCCGCGAAGATGTCTGCTGATATTATGATAGAATTATACAAAAAGAATATCTGGAACGACGCAAAAACCGTTAATGTCCTGGCAACGGGATGTTTTGCTAAAACGAACAAAGTTATGGTCGCTTGCTTAAAATTCTTTTTAGGATCCAATGAAGAAAAACGTGAAAATGATGATAGTGATAGCGATAGCGAACCAAATATCAAAGAAATTGTGATGGCTAATAAAGTAAACAAGAAAACGAAGAAACGCGAGAAGCAATTAAATAAAGCGAAACAGTTATTGTCGGTAAGTAGGTCATGATCAGTGAACGCTTGGTTTTAACGCTAATTACGAATTTCTTGTGATGATCATCTTGTGTGTACATCTTGGAATACTTTAGAAATCTAAGAAGAAGGCATCGAAAGCACCAGCATATAATTTTTCAGCATTACATTTAATTCACGATCCACAAGGTTTTGCAGAAAAGTTGTTCAAGCAATTAGAAAAGAACAATGATAGGTTTGAGATTAAATTGTTAATTTTGGACGTGATCTCGAGACTCATCGGTCTGCACAATTTGTTTCTATTAAATTTTTATCCATATCTCCAAAGATTTTTGCAACCGCATCAAAGAGGTAAATCATTTTCATTCGATCAAAGATCTTTACATAGACCTGGATGATTATTTCTATGTTTAAATAAATGCAATGATCTGTTATCTTTAACCATCCTAGAGGTAACAAAACTTTTACAATTTGTCGCCCAGTCTTGTCACGAACTCGTGCCACCCGATGTATTGGAGCCTGTTTTAAAAACTTTGGCAAATAATTTTGTCACGGAACGAAATTCGGCCGACGTTATGGCCATTGGGTGCGTATATGATTGGATGGATCTTACCAAAATCTCCGTTCAATTCCCGTGGCATACGTGCAACTAATTTCACCGACAAATTATACTCTGCAGGTTGAACGCAATACGAGAAATATGCATACGATGTCCTCTGGTTATGAATGCAGATTTATTGCAAGATTTAGCACGGTACAAGCATTATAGAGAACGTAGCGTGATGATGGCTGCACGTTCGTTGATCGGTTTATTCAGAACCACAATGCCAGAGTTATTACATAAAAAGGACAGAGGACGACCAACAGAGGCAACTATGGCTTTAGAAGTTGCAAAGTATGGACATATTCCTGCCCATGATTTTGTTCCTGGAGCTGAAGTTTTACTGAACGAAAACACTAATAAAGATCCGAACAGTTTTGTAATAAATAGCGATACCGATGTAAGCATAGCATATATATTGTCATTCGATATATGTATTAGCCTCTGATCGCAAACATTTTTATCGTAGGATAGCAACGATGATTGGATTGATGTAAACCACAGTGACGATGACGGTAATGATAACAAGAATGAGGACGTTGCCAAGGCCAAGGCCGAAGACGAGGACGAGGACGAGGACGGGGACGATGACGATGACGATGACGATGACGATGACGATGACGATGACGATGACGATGACGATGACGATGACGATGAGGATGAGGACGATAACGAGGACGATGAAAACAATAGTAAAAGTGATGAGAGAATAGATGAAAAGGCGGATGTCAGTAATATTAAGCATGTCAGAAATCGGATAAGAGTAAGAAAGTTACGTTACATGAAAAAAGTAGAAAGAAAAAAATTAAAACAGAAAATGAAAGAAAACTCAAAAGAGGAAGAGAAAGAAACTGTAACGGTTGAGAAAAAGGAAAAGGCTTCTATAATATCTACCGAACGTTTATTAACCGACGAAGATTTTAAAACAATAGATATGGCATTGGCAAAACAACAAGTAACGTACGCTAAACGCGGCATAAAACGCCCGCATACGAACGATGTCGAATCTAGTGATTTTGTCAAATTGTCAGATATCGAAAATATATATAAAAAACGAAAGCACGATAAACAAGCGCGTATGGAATCTGTAAAGGTGAGTTTTAATATAACATGTAGAAGACCGGAATTTTCTATTTTCTAATGAGTATAAGATTATTTTAGCGTGTAGACTGTAGCAGAAAATGATTGATTTAAGTAAATTATTTATTTTCCAGAAAGGTCAAGAGGGAAGAGAGAGATTCGGTTACAAAGATGGACGGCAGAATCCACTTTGTAGCACAACGAATCGTGAAAAGAAGAAAACAAAAGCTTTCCAAATGTTGAAGCACAAAGTGAAAGGAAAAGTAAAGCGTTCGTTTAAAGAAAAGCAAATTGCTTTGAGAAATCATTTACTCAAACAAAAGAGAATGAAATGATCACAACTAGAAAAGTATTGTGTACATATAAAATAAAATATGTAATAAAACTTATATTTTAGATGATATTAGTTGCAAATCAATTGATTATCAATTTTTTATCTATTATGTCTATTTGTTTCATATTTATAATAGTTACTTTTGCTGCAGATGGTGTTAAACACCCATATATTTAAAACTCAACTTAAATTGTAATTAATTCTAATGGATGCATTTTTTATAAAAAGTTAATTTTATAAGTATAACATTTATTTGGGAAGGGGTTTGTACAATTGTGAATAATTCTTTAATAAACTAATACGACGATTTGTCATCTCTCTAATCGTACCGTTTTTATACAGGGTCTGCCATATCTACGTTTGGCTTCTTCAATGAAGGCATTCTCCATTTGTCTTACTATTTCATTAAAAAATAAATTAGAAAAATGTGAGTGTAAAAGTGACTTAAATTCAAATGATAAGGAAAAGTCAATTACACATGTTTGTGCATTATTTTTTAATCCTGGACTGAATAGCCATAATGTATTCAAATGATTAAATAATCTACCGTCCGTGCATTCGGCTTTTACTAAATATGGTCGGACAGTTGTTACTTTGGAAGTATAACTTTCCTTTATCGGCGGAAATCCTATAACTAAATTGGCTTTAAGGCCATCATCATCGTTTGATATAACATCGGATTTTTTACAAAACGGTACGAAGTTTTTGTAATTCTTCACGTCTGCTACGACATCGTATATTTGTTCCGATGAAAATCTGTACATAAAAAGAATATACAGTGATTCATACTTTTATTTTTCATAACAGAATTATTAACGTTATCTTTTTTAAAAACGTACCCTATTAATTTACGTCCTTCATATTCCTTCAATTTCGAAGTATCAACCATATGCATCCTTTCCACACATTGTTTATTAAAATTATTTCTGTTTCGAAGCACTACATTTTCAAACAATGCAACACCTCTGAAAATAATATAATTTTTATCAATCTTACGATGAATTTAGAAAATTTGTCGATGCATTTGGTTTAAAATGAATTAGATCGAAAGTTAGGAGAACGCTCACTATGAAAACCGACCTTTATCCTTCTTTGAGTGTACAGTGTGATATTCGAATAAGTAATGGTGATGTTCCAATAATAATAGGATTTAAAAATTACCAATAAATGGTAATACAATAAGAATTAAAAAAAATATTAAGTATGAATATATATTGCTTAGATTGTTCAAAAACCGTTCCCATTATGATATGGCATATAGTCGTTCTTATACAATGTTAGTTCCGCAAGCTAGGTTAGACCACTCTGTCATTATAATTTTCATTGTTAATAATATATTCTCATTGTATTTGTAAATATTTAATCGAAATAGTACAATTTGCTTTTTACAATTCATAATTTTACTTTTTAAATTGTAATGCAGTAATATTACACAATTACTAAATAATCTTGAATATAACCTATATATACAAATAACATGGAATTCGCAGCAAAAATCAAATTTGTAATAACATGCACATAAAATATATTACCTATGCATGATGTTTAAAAATATTGTTATATTCACTACGATATAATAATAAATTTTGATATGCAAACTATGTCTCCGTCTACAACATGATGATCCTTGAACATTATAAATATCCACTAATCCACTTCATTGTTTTTCAGTTAATTCTAAATATTCTATTCATTCGTGATGCGTTTGATAGTATTTATATTGAAATGTATAGGATATATAAACTTTTAAAATCACACGAAGGCTAAAGGCATGCGTAGGATCTATGTTGTCGTTTCATACTGCAAGCACGATCAAAAATAATGTAATATTTTTATAGTTAAACGTCAGCTGACAGTCTATAACGTCTATAGACATTCTTGTCGTATAATAAAAGTAATACTTGTGTATATTTAACGCTATTTCAAATATTAATAGGATTTCTTAATATATTTATGAAAGTGAGTTTTATTCAAATAATGTTGAGTTTAATAATATTTGCAATGAATTTACGCGTTGGTCAACGTCATATTAAAATTTTACAGTGATTTTGCATTTGTACATATAGAGAGGATTCTCTCTGGTATATACAGTATAAAGAACATTATTTCAGTATAGCCGACGTAGTAAGGTTGGTACACTTTCACGTGCAAAGTTACATAACACAGGTACCGCAAACGCCTTCGTTTCGATTCATATTTAAAAAATGGCTGGCATCGCTCCGCAGGCCTGCAGAAATGTATTTCGGCAAGTGAGTACTTGGAAAATTATTTCATTCGTTAACAATGAAACTTTTATATCGCAACGTATTTTCGCATTATTGCAACATGTTATGCAAAAATGCGGCAACAGAATATAATTCTAATTTGTTCCGCTACTAATGTCAGATCAATAGATTTTTTGTTTGTACAATTTGACATTTCTCTATAAACGCTGACAATATGTACCTATACCATAATTAAACAATACTTTTCTACTTTACATTCTCGTGTCAAATATTGTTTATTAATTCTCTCTATATAGTTACGCGAGTCTAATAAACACAACCAATTATAATTATATAATTGCAGCTATATACTCGTTTTATTTATAAATGTTTTAGGAAATTGTGTTCTTCAATGGATACATGTGAAATGATAAACTTCGTTTGAATATGATTTTATTAAATTGAATTTTGCATTTGTTATTCTAGGTTAGAGGTTTACATACCTCTGCTAACCAAAATGCAGCAGCCAGGTTAAAGACTTTTTCTGTATATCGTTGGAATCCAGATAAACCTGATGAGAAACCATTTATGCAGGATTATAAAGTAGACTTAAATACGTAAGTTTAGTGATTAAAAGAAACTATATGATTTGATCATTTACTTCCCTTCTGTGTAAGTGGAAAAACTATTATTATAGTTGTGGACCTATGGTTCTGGATGCGCTGATTAAAATTAAAAATGAGGTTGATCCAACTTTAACTTTCCGTCGTTCTTGCCGTGAAGGCATTTGTGGTTCTTGTGCTATGAATATTGGTGGCACAAATACTTTGGCATGTATTAGGTAATTGAAAAGTATTTTTATATTCTTCTATCATACAGACATTGAAATGAAATATAAATAATATATTTGATTGTTTTAGCAAAATTGATACTAATTTAAGTACAAGTAGCAAGATTTATCCTTTACCACATATGTATATAGTGAAAGACTTGGTCCCCGATTTGAACAACTTCTACGATCAGTATAAAAGTATACAACCATGGTTGCAACGTGGTGATGGAAAAGAAGCTGGCTCCAAGCAATATTTGCAAAGTGTTGATGACCGTAAAAAATTGGTACTTTATATTTATTAAACTTTACTTGATCGTAGATACTTTTAGTTTTGCTAAATACAACTGACCATTTTTTTATTATAGGATGGTCTCTATGAATGCATCTTATGCGCTTGCTGCAGCACTTCTTGTCCATCATATTGGTGGAATGGTGATAAGTACTTAGGACCAGCTGTACTTATGCAAGCCTACAGGTGGATTATTGATTCACGTGATAATAAGGCAAAAGAACGTCTTTCAAAATTGAAAGATCCATTTTCAGTGTATCGTTGTCACACTATTATGAATTGTACTCGCACTTGTCCAAAGGTGAGTATCTTTGTAATATTATACTATTCATTGGGTATAAGTTACTACGTTTTTTTCAACAGGGATTGAATCCTGGGAAGGCAATTGCCGAAATAAAGAAACTGCTGGCCAACATTAGTGAGAAACAAAAACCAGGTCTCGATGCTGCTGTGTAAGTAAGTAGAAAGAGTAAAACCGACTAGTAAACCATGTGAATTCTGTTTAATATGGTTACCAATAAATTTACGTTTTATCAAATTAAAGTGTCTGAGACACTTATTTAAAGTATTCAATAAAACAGAATACGCTGAATTTGAAATAATTTTTTATGTAATAAATAATATATTTCAATTAAGGCTATTGTCTTTTACTGTAAATAAAGCTAGACTCCTAATAAAATAGATGGGTATTTATATTTTTATTTGGAACTGTTTATTTTATGTACATTAATACATAAAAGAAAATATGTTAAAATCCGTCAAATGAATGCAGTATAATCTACTGCATATTGTATTTTTTGTGACAACTTGTATTAATAATATGAGCTCGCTGAAACAATTAACAATTTTTCGATGAGCAAAATTGTTTTAGATATGTATTCATTTGTTTCCTTATACTAAGAACGTAAGAGTGCTAGTTGTTCGAATAAAATTTTTAGTATCATCAAAAATATATGGATACATTATGTTAATACTAAAAACTCGTGCAGTATAGTAGACAATAAAATTATAGGAAACCATGCGATCGTAAAGTACGTTAAACAACAAGTAGTAATATTTTAATATTCTCAAAATGCAATGTTTGCTCATGGAACACGTAGAACTCATGATATGCATAATTGAAAACTATCTACAAATTGTTTAACATTTTCAAAGATTATATATGTTTCAATGAGATTTACGGCTCCGCAGCCATTCTGCTTCTAGCCGTTTCCCTTGATCGATTGTGTACCTCTGCCGTCCGGGAAGTTATGCCAAATATGTCTTCGTGATAACGATTTTCGTCCTTGAAAAAAGTAAAGAAAAGATGAAACAATTTGAATTAATTGTTTAAACGACAAACCGATGTATAACTTACACGTAGAGACAGCATGTACGCTTCGACTTGTTTGTCTGTCATTTCACTGTGCGTTTGTATAATTTGCTTCAAAGTTTGATAAACATCTTCTGCCATTGTGCAGTCACCGCATACATAGAAGTGGCCGCGTTCGTATACCAACATGTCGTAAATTTGAGGCGCTTCCGCTTGAATCAGATCTTGTACGTACGTCTATAAAAAATAATTAAAAAATATTAAACATTAAAAATAACGGAAATATATTATAGGTGCATCGTACCTTTTTCAATCCAGACTCTCGAGAAAGGGCTAAGAAGACCTTATCTAAAACTCCAGCCTTTATCATTTCTTTTTTTTCATCTCTATATAAATCTAAGTTTCTCTGTCGACAACCAAAGAATAACCAAACTTTCCCGTACTCAAGGTCTGTAAGTTTTGAATTATATTTATGCAAAAGTTAAACACTTATACTGATGAATATATAAAGAAGTACCTGGACGTCGTTTAATTTCTGCGAGTCTGTGACTCCAAAATCCACGGAAAGGCGCGATTCCGGTACCTGGACCGACTAGTATCATGGGAGCTTTCGGATCAGGTGGCATATAAAAGTTAGGCGCGCTAAATGAAAAAAGGAAATATAGTAAAATTCTTATAAAATAACAACACTCAACTTGGAGCATCCTAGACGTGGATTTACCTGCGTACAAACACATAGAGTGGTTCTCCATCCGATACCTCGCGTAAATAATTAGAACAGACTCCATAATGGACTGGTCCAGACCCACCTAAGGTATTTTTTAAATAAATTAATTACTGGCAAACAGTTAACAAACTCGTTACTCTAGAAAGCTATATGATAAAGAATACCTTGTGTTTTATATTGTACAACGGCGACAGTAAGATGTATCTGTCCTTGATGTACATCAGGAGAAGAGGAAATGCTGTAAAACCTTGGTTGCAAAGGTGTTAAATGAAGAAGTAACAACGGTGCAAAAGGTTTTACAGATGGGAATTCATTTAACACTTCTAATAAATTAGGAAACTTCCAATGCCTCCAGTCCTCGTACGCTGCTGAGTCCTGTATAGGTGAAAACATGTTTTAATGCTACTTTTGATTTTATGCGTCGAATATTTTTTGATTGAATTTCAATTAGACATTTACAGAAGACAGAAGGTTTAGTTGAGCTTGTTCTTTCACGTTGGTAGCTATTGACGCAAAATATCTGAGAAGGTTTGGCGTTGGAGGTGTTGTAATATCCAAAAATCTGGTTAGCAGCATTCTCAGACTGTTAGGTAAATATCTATCATGTGCTACCCATCGTTTTTCAATACCTAAACGAGTAAGATAAGTACAATTAAAATCACGAAAATCTATCAATTTTACGAGTTGTGTGACACTCGTGCAAACCATTAGGCGTGTGAGATTGTTTTTGCATTTGCAATTCTATTGGCACATCTGGATCAAACGGGGTCTGCACTCGTTTCAAAATTCCTTCCACAAGTTCTGACCTATTGCACGCAAACACCCCCAAATGATCGCCAGGTTTATACGATATTTCCATACTTGCTATGTCATCTAATTCCAGAAGCAACGTGGTTCCGCTAGAAAAACGAAGTTACATATTTTTACAATGTAGTATTATAGAATTATCGAATATGTATAATTACCTTGCCGAGTCACGACATAAATTTGTTTTTGCAAACATATTACAAGTGGTAACGTTCCTGTTATGGCATTTGCTTAGCGCTGGAAAGATGGAGTTTCATTTACGAAATTTTAATCAAGAGATTATACGTAAAAGTTGCATTCGACATACTGAAATGTATAGACATAATCACCTTTCGCTATTGGCTGCGGATCTGCTTCTATGAAACGAACAGTCGCAGCCGTCAGTGCTTCTGATCCTAACGACAAAGCAACTTCTCTTAAAGTGTCGTCGTCATCCAAGCAAAATGTTTCGCAAGCAACCTTAAGCACAACAATTGGAAAAGATATAAAAATTGTTTTCATTTTTAAAAATCTGAATACAATATGAAATACTAACAGCAAATGTATCAGCTGCCCAATTTCGGAAAGCCTGTTCCTGTCCACACATTTCATCCCCTTGGGCTAATCGTAATAAACGTTCTCCGCCTAATTCGCCCAGCAAATTGTCCACGTAGCGACCAAACGCGCAAAAATTCGGATACGCCGACGATCCCAACGCGAAAACAGCAAATCTGTAGAAAGGTATTGTTCACTGTACATTCAACAACAGTGCCTCGATTTATGTACACAGCTCGTACCTAACATTGCTCAAGGGGCCGAAGGTATCTTCCGTTTGAGAATCCGTGGTCGATCCGCGCATGGAATCCAATCTATCCAATCTTTTGGTATTGCCTACTTCCGTTTGGCTGTTTGCCTTGATGAAGGACTTCGACGTTGCTAAACTGCAATCGAAATGTAATTACGACGAACAATACATAAAAAACAAGATCATTGGAAACGTTCGGAATTACCTTATTTTATTGCCGCTATTAATGTATGTTTCGTTCATTTTCATTGCGTACAAATTTTGAGCGAAGGCCTGAAAAATTAAAGCGTACGTAACACATGCGATTCAAGAAACAGAATCGTTTCTTGCAAATTGAATTACTTCGCCGTTTTCTGGAGGGTCGCCGTTCCCAAAAGTGGACGTTATCACCAACAATAGAGCCTCGTGTTCGATGTTGCTAATGTCGTAATCCGACATGGACAGTACCTGCAATCGACAGCTTCAATGTTTTTCAGTACTTCACTGCTTTCAGTATTTTTTCAGACACTATTCCTCCGGAATAGGATTGGTACCTTATTATTATTAAAAGGTACCTGGGAGTGGAACGCGTGTCCCAGTAGTTCAGCCAGTTTTTCGGCGTACATCTGCGAAGTTCCGGTTTCTGTAGCAAACAGCACTGTTGCTTTTATCCTTCGGGACAAAGCTCTTCCGAATAACTTGGATGTGAATTTCACGGCTCTGGAAGTATTGCGAATTTATTGGAAAATTGAAGTTGTTACATTCAAACGGTGGTTTACCTGGCAATTTGTTTAAAATGAAATTTTCGTCTCGGTTTCTTCGCCGTTGACTTCTTGTCTCGCCCTTTCTTCCAAACGTGCGTTTTCCAAGCTGGATCCTGAAATCGTGCATCGAATAACGTAAATAAAGCTGGAGCGAGATTTATACGGAATCGTCGATTTTATTATAAAAACCTGAGCGTCGTAAGACGGTTTTAAATGATATAAAGCCATTTCCTGATGGAACACGGGTGTTGCTGATCCCGATATCGGTGGGACAATCCACAACCAGTCGGCCGGACATCCGTTCCTCAGCCGCATCTCGTTTTCATAATGTTTCATAAAAGACTCTGACGCCATGTGATGATCTACAATTGTCACGTTTTTCATCTAAAAAATATCTCGATTCATTATTATTTCTCGGTGTGTGCCTCGAGCATAGTGTAACGTATACGCATACTTGGAAGCTATGTAGCACGGCAACGTTGGCCTCTATCATAGCTTTATCTTTCCATAAAGACGCGGAGGTTCTCGTATCGAGCTCCATGTGCGTTGCTATAGTCTAAAAATAATGTTCACGTTATTAATGTTCACATTGTAAGCAAACTATTACAATTTTGTTGGGGGATGAACCTCTAATAAATTATATCGTTGCACGTCACACAGATCTCTAGCTCCGATTTCGGTGCTCATGTACCAGCCGTTAAACGGCGCAGCTGTGAACTCTAATCCTCCGCAATCGAAAACCATTCCCGATACAGCGGGCACAGCGAACCATTTTAATTCCAGCTTCTCAAACCAATCGTATCTATCGTGAACGATCGAATCAATTCGCACCGATATAGCAGCATTTCTATACTAATTATCAAAATTGAAGGATCACCAAATGCAAGTATAATAATCCCACTTGTCGCGAAGAATCTTTACATTGGGAACGAAGTTCCATTTGAGATTCAATGATCCTTTAATTTTAATCGTTAATATATCACCAACACTTACGTGGGATGACTGAGAGGAACTTCAAGGACCAGATCACTCGGAATATCAAAGTAATCAGGATCATGACCATTTGCTGACAATACCAATGGCAATATATCGAAACGGGTGCGTGCCCCTTTCCATCCTAATTTTATACAGAGCTGCGTAAAAAAAAATACGGCAAATGTTCAGCGCAATGTTTTACGGTGGGTCTTCTCGAACTTAAGAATTCAAGATTTTGAACAGCATAGTGATTTTTAGCAGCCCCGTTTACCTCTGTGAAATCCACATTTACTGGATCACCGGTTACAGTACCGTCTGGATTCTTATAACCGGCGTAGCCAATCAGTTGTTGGTTCCACACTCTGTAATCGTGTTTCCCGTCTGTGCGTTGCGGAAATATCGTTATCGCGGACCTGTAAATTTAGTCATTAAGGAATGGCCAACCGTAAATAAAAGTTGCATTATTCAGACCACCTGATGTTTCCTTTATTCGTACTGTACTTAATGTGATTGCACAGAGCCTCGAACATACCACTGGTCGTGGTCACATAACGGCAATCGAACACCTACGTACAAGCGGGTCCAGAAAATGTTCATTGTTATTTAGAATATTATCCGGTTACTTTGGCGGAATACCTACTTGCAATTTTGACCATTGAATGCGGCCAATACACCTTGCAGCATTGCGCCACGCCAGTTTCGCCCCGAAAATTAATTCCGTTTCGGTTAATTGATAAGTGCTGGTGGCCAGGACCTCCTTCTGCACATAATCCCAACGAGAACGATGGGCGTCACTGTTCAATCTGTAAATTAATCATCTTGCAGAATTATATACGATGTATACCTTGTAAATTGTTAAGGGTGAGAGATAGTGTAACTGGGGTAACCTGAAAGATAGCAGATACTTCAACTCAGGTCGGTGAACATCATTATAAAACCTTCCATAGGTAGTTAATTCAACATTTGTTGTGCAATTTAGTATAATTTTTTTACGATTAATTTTCTAATGCGGCTATCAATCGAAGTTTATCAAATAGCTTTGTACAAATTCAGAATTGGATATTTTACAATGTTCCGTTTATAATTATGACTAAAATTATCTTTACATTTCTCTGATTGAATGAAATGGAAAAGATCAAACGTTAAATATATGATTTCAGGTAGAAAATATTTTTTACCGCTTTTGGGACCCAAATACTATAGCCAAATCCATAAAGATTGTTATAATCGAGTCTCGACCCGTTTGAAGTTTCCGGTACCTGTAGGTCTCGTACCTTCTGATGGAGGAAAAGTACTGCTCGAGGAAATCTTTTGCGTGCACGAGGATTTCTTCTCTGGTACGAGGTTCCGGTCCATGCGTTGGCAGCTGCATAACGCTACCGAGACATGCTTGACCTGAGCACAACGTTTTCTGAAAAAAAAAACAGGACTCGCCATTAATAGATCTTAGGCGAAACATTATACTTCAATCAAGTTCCGCAACGATATTAAATTAATTAATTGTTCATAAGCAACAATATTATATTTTATAAGCAATTATTTTCTTATAAGCAATTCTACAAGTCCCTATAAACAGGTATGGTGTTCTTCATAATAAAATAACGAAGTAATTCAGTTTGTTTCGTCTTCGTGAGTCATTAGATAAAAATTTTGTTGCTTCCAGCCTGCGCACACGGGCCCATAAACTTTATTCGTTGCCTAAATGATTGTGACGTCTATATGCTTTCAGAGATGATATCTCGGGGATGATCGAACGTCGCCGATGAAAGTACCGATACGGGCTACGCTTTAAAGCTCCATAATGTCTTCGATTTTCTTGACTCCGAAGCGTCAAATTTCCTGGCGCTCCAAAATAAACTCTCATATATCACATTATCCATAAGTCTTAAATGAAAAAAAAAAATTTTTCCGAAATTTGTTTCATAAATCATTTTTCAGGAATTCTTCTCATAATAAAATTCCGAATACAGCTTTGTCGCTCTCTGTATAGCTGATTATACTATTGTTCTCCTGAGTACTCAACTGTATATCTCCTAAACAATTATTTCACATTCTTCTCGTATTCTTTTCATCGTCTACACTTTCATCGAAGATTTTCCCTGGCCATTCTACAAGCAGTAATTATACTGAATCGTGTAATTTTTGCGTTCTTAAATTCTCAATTCTTAACACAGCTTTAAGAAAGCTGTATATATGTGTCTTACATGGCAGTAAATGAACAATATATACATAAAAATTGTTTAAAAACAATCGCATATATACAGTGCTTCGAAATAATTTTTTGATCGTGTTACACGAGAGCCTGCTGTATAGATATATCATCGGGGATTGTACTCTAATTTCATCGGTTGGTACGGTCTCAGGGTCTTCGGATGTATCACATTCTTGGAAAGTCTTTCGCATGATTTTGGCTACGTACGAGCTCATTTTTACGAGTTCTTTTTTTTTATCGTTTTGAAAGTCGCTGGAAAACACGATCAGCCAGGTTGTTTTGAGCAATGTATCACATCCACCCCTGCATCCGCGCAACTAGTGGGCCACCGATCGTACGCTCATTCTTTGATGAGTATTGACTCGGCCCACGTCAAATTCGCCCACTCGTAGTTTAGCACCAGCCCCCTCGGCTGTCATCTTATCTCTCGAATCTCGCGAACATGAAAATCCCACGAAAATCAAACGATCCCGAGTCTGGACAATGGGATGGAAGAGAGACACGCACGCACACCGATCGAAATAAAACGGATACAGGGAGAGAGAAAAGACGTGTGCAGTTTCGAAAAGCGTTTCGTCAGTGCCCTACCTCCGCATTTCTGACGTGCAAAGAGTCAAACGCCTCGGTCTTGTAGATCAGGTTTCTCAGTTTGGTCGGCTTTCTTTGGCAGGCTCCAGTCTCGTGCTCCTTCATCTCGACGTCTTCTCGGCTCGAGAACGCGCCCCTGACTCGTTTGTCAACGCTTACCGCTCACGTATATACCGTGCCGCGGCGTGTAACGTTGTAGAGAGAGAAAGAGAGAGATTCGCGAACAGCTTTGGTGGGGAGGGAGTCGTGTGAGAGAGGGGCAGGGTGAGAGGGGTAGGGATGAACGGGAGGAGAGGACAGCACCCCCAGCGAACGAGATGTCACATGCGTCGCGAGGCTGTATCATCGATTCACCGCCGAAATTTTCAACTATCGAAAATCTTGAGCCGTTCTACTCGCCCACAGTCTATATCGTCCCACCCTTCTTATGCTTTTGCTTCACACAACCGCTCCAACAAGCATGCAAACGTCTGTCCTGTGACCCGAGTCCTTCGGGAAATCCCTCGTACGCCGATTGATCCTGTTTTCGAAAGATGACACTATCTAAGACGATCCTATAGATTCGCATGTTGACTGCCACGCTAATTTTTCCTGCTGCTCCCTGGATACCGCAATACAATTTTCTTAATTTAACCCTTAGCACTCGAATGATGTAAGGCACCACTAAAAATTGCTGTATCAATATTCGAAATATACATATACATTACTTCAATTATTTCAATCATTCGACAAAATTTCATAACGCCAATCACGGATGGCCATTCTGCATCCATTGAGGAAACGGGAACTGGTCACCGGTGACCGGCACCGGCAATCAAATCATCATCGTACATCTATATTTGGAAGGCGTTACTGAACAATTTTCTATTTCGATATTTAATGCGGTATTTCGATTTCTATTTAGCGCAAAATAAATCATTTTCCTGGTATAATTGTATCATCTTAAATACTTGGTAATCAGAGGAGGGACTGAAGGAACTATTTAAAAAGTTGAAAATCCCATAAGTAAGATTTAGGTGTGCCATCGATTGGCGCGTGTTAGAAATTTGTCATTCGTCTTTGTTATTCAATAATTTTTTGTTCGATTATTCTAGTGGTATAATGTTTTAGTGTTCGAGTAGTAACTCAAGTAGTACAGGTAAAGGCTTAGCGCGTCGCTCAAGCGTTCAATCTATTTACGTAGTAGGGAGGAAATTCAACCGATCGACTAATGTAGAAATTAAATCGTGACGTATCCGTTGGATTCAGATTAAATATACTAGTTTTTATCATCATCATTATTATTTCTGATTAAGCAAATCGAGGTGAGTAATAAAAACAAGTCTTTTACCCGTAACTAGCGTAAGGAAATATATCTATTGTGGAAGCTTAGAAAACGTACGACGCAAAATTTGTTGTACGACGCAATTAAAGTGTGATCAAAGCGAACACAATGATGCACCAGGAGGAAAATAAGCATAAATCATCTTTAGAATCATGCAACATATCTCCGAGCAAATTTCAACGATTGCCGAGAAGCAGAGGTGAGTTTTATTAACTTTCGTAACTCTTGAGTGGGTAATGAAAACTGTGTTCGCATAATTATTCTACAGAATCTGAAGGAAGAGACGCACACAGATCTCGTACACAGACAATAAAACGAGCATTCGAGTCTACACCTCGAGATAGTCCTCAGAAGCACATGAAGACACCCGAAAGTCACGGTAAGTTCCATTTTGGAGGTATGAAGAGATACTGAAGGTCATATTGAAGGTCACTTGCGATTCGTTAGAAGTAACGTTTTTTTATAAATTTGAATTTGATTTTGAATCAAATATAAGTATTTTCATACATATTTCGAAAAATATTACAGGGTCGTTCAGGAAAGATCCGGTATCACAACCTGGAAGCGGTTCCAGTTTTCAAAAAAGTGAATCGATCCAGCACCGTGAGAATCTGTTGAAGATTCAAAAAACATGTCCCAAGGGACAATTCTTCAGCACGTTGATAGAACAATGGTCGAAGCACATGGGTGTGCAGATCCCGTTGACGCAAACAATAGAGGTAATATTTTTGCAGTGATCACAATCGGACTGCGATAGCCTGTTCTGTATATCTAGAGTAGAGTAAAACTATTATGAAAGTATTTTAACAACTTTTATGTTTCTAAAAGATTCTATTGTTTTTAATAGTCACAAGAGAACCCCCAAAATGACGAAATTAAGCGGAAGCTCGCTATGGAGGAACAGAAGATTCAATTGCTCACGAAAAAGCTGAAAAGTGCTGAGGAAACGATATCTTCACTCACAGCTATTCGTGATGCCGAATCGCTGGCGAAGGAGGAATTTTTAAAACAGTAACTGGATCATTTTTATCATTAATTTAAGTAAACATAGTTAAAATTAACGAACAATATTAAAACTAAACTCTTGTAGATTGAACAGCGACTGGGAGTCGATAACCAATTATTATTCCGAAATATCCGAGAGCCTGAAGGGATTTAAAGAACACAAGGATAATTTATATAAACTATATAACAATATTACAGTTATGCAAGAAACAGCAGTGAAAAAATTGCAACGAGAGCTAAATGATATGAAACTAAAAGGCAAGCAAATGTATAACCATATGAGATCGTAAACAGATTTATTTTTTTAATTAATATTTTACCCTTATTTTGCATAGACGACGATCGCAGGAATATTTGCGCGGAAGCTGAAAATAAAGTAAAAATTCAAGAGAAAAGGTACGTTTAAAAATGTTTTGGGCAACTTTATCCAATCATTGTATTTAAAATTGTTAGAATGCAGGAAATGATGATCGCGGAGACCAAATTGAAGAAATTATTGGAGAACGTCAAGAGCGAGTCAGTTTCGGAGAAAAATCGTTTAGAAAATGCTCACGCGGAAGAGAGAGTAGAATTAATAAAGGTTTGATAACATCCTCCTTTGTTTATGCGTAAAAATGCGTGCGTTATCTTCTGCTTTACGCATTTTTATCGTAAAGGTAACAAATGTTGTAATGTAAGTGATCACGATTTTAGGAACAAGAAAAGCTCACGTCGACGAACGTTGAGTTACAAGGGCAATTAAAAAATATCGTTCAGGAGAAGGAAAATTTAACTGAATTGCTGAAAGAAAAAGATAAAGAAATCTCGGTTCTGCAACAAGATATTGTTACATTCAAGTAAGTATATTTTTACTCGTTTTTTAATAGTTTACAACAAGTGTTAATATAAATAATTAAACATGAATGCATCAATTTCTTTTGTAAGAAACAAGATTGAAGACCTTTTGAATCAGACTGCAGACGTAAATGTTAAATACGAGAAGTCGGTTGAAGAGGCAGATAAATTTAAAAAGGAATTGGGGTCTAAACTGCAAGAAGTAAGAACGTTTATTTATACATTACTTAAACTATTACTTAAACACGTAAAAATTCATATTATTATTTAAATAGATCAGTCGACTCAGAGAAAACCTAAACACTCGACAGGAAATAGAAACCAGTTTAGACAAAGATCTTAAAATAATGGAAACGAAGTATAAAAAGGCAAGTAATGATTTCGCAGCTATACAAAAACAATTAAAGGATATGGAAGTTCGTAATTCGGATCTACAAAATACAATTAAAAAAATAACAAACAAAAGTGAGCACCACACCATGGAATTAATAAAAAAAATTGAATCCTTGGAACAAGAAAAGGAAAAAATACTTTCCGAGAAACGTACAAAAATTAAGGTATAACTAGGAAAGTGATTATGTTGATAAAGAATATTTAGTGTATAATTTCAATTGCTTATTTTTTAAATAGGAACTAGAAAACTCGTGTAAATTAACGATAGAAAAATACGAAGCGGAACTAACAGCTTTGAAAAATGACTTTGATTCTAAATTGTATGAAATGAAGTATCAATCCGCTCTCACGCAGTTTAATGTCACATTAAACAGAATAGATGAAAATGCTAAAATAGCAGAAGAGAATAAAGCACAAGAAAAACAGAAAGATTTTAATAAACCACAATCAATTGCGGAGGTTTCAAGCGAGCAAAAGCGAACACAAGCTAACAAAACGATTAGTACACCAAAGATTGTGCAAAGATCAAAACAAAAAGTAACCCACGAAGAAGAACAAGAAGAAGATATATACCATTTTTCCACTCAGAGAATTAGTAACACGACAGAGAAAGTAAGTTACAATATATATGTGTGTATGTACGTGTAAAATATTACTTTATTTCATTGTTCAGGATTTTGAGTACAAGGAAAATATCTCCGATTTTTTAAGATCGCAAAAAAGTCAAGAAAAAGAATACGAGGTATTTCTAAAGCATAGTTTTTATGTATTGTTTAGTTAAGTGCAATATTACATGTATTTATAATTTCAGAAGAAAAATAAGATTTTTAAGAGCCGTGGCACTGGATTAAAACAATATACAACTACAGGAAAATTAATGAAAAAATAAAGTTTCTTATAAAGTGTGCATAAAAACAACTCTTCACAAAATAATAACATTTTTTAATACGAAATAACAACTTTTGTAACAGTACATTATACTCAATAAAACATATGGAACACTTTACAACGTTACGTGCTACTTTTATTCTAGTATTTCGTAATACTGTAAAATTTGGAATACTGCATATTACATACACAATGTTCACAGTCATGTACAACACATATATTCCAAATACAGTTTCACATATTCCAAATTTAAATTATACTCTCCCTTGTATTCATTTGAGCAATCTATTTGAACTTCAAATTATTTGTCAAATGAAGAGGATGCAGTATCCCAATTCATTGATCTCTCTATAGCCATTTTCCATTTAGCGTACCTTAAATCCCGTTCTGAAACATAGAGGTAAGGTATACATTTGTATTGTTCTTTTCATGTTATTACACTAAAGAACAAAATATTACCATCTTCTCCGATCTTAGGTGAAAATTTCGTAACTTGTGATGCGTCTACGTCGTTAATATCAATGAGCTCGATACCTACAGCTGCTAATATAGCTGCACCAAGTGCCGTCGTTTCTACCATATTGGGTCTCACTATGCAAAATAAATTTTCATAATTTGGAGAAATTGATTCGTTAAGAATTTGAAGAAATTGAAAGATACGTACTAACGTTTATTCCAGTAATATCCGCTTGCAACTGCATGAGTAAATTATTTACAGTCATGCCACCATCGACTAGTAATGTTTTTAGCTTTGTTCCAGAATCTTTTACCATGGCTTCTAAAATATCTCTTGTTTGGAAACAGACAGCCTCTAAAGTTGCTCTTACTATATGATGGTCTTGGGTATCTTCTGTGATACCACAAATTACACTAATGGGTGTACATAGGTGTACATGATTAATAGTAGGAAAGAACAATAGCTGTTGCAAATATTCATTTCTAGAGGTGTGCGAGAAAATGTCAGGAGGTTCTCGCAAACCTCTATTAATTTCTGATTATGTATATTTACCCTCGTGCATCTTGTTGCCAATATGGTGCATACAGGCCAGAAAATGCAGGAACAAAATATACATCCCCTGAAGTTTTTGCACGATCTGCCATTTCTTGACATTCTGCAATGTTACTGAAAAGTTGCATGTTATCACGTAACCAAGACAATGCAGCTCCAGCCACAGCAACAGAGCCTTCTAATGCATAAACTGCTGGTGATTTCCCGATTTTGTATGCAATAGTTGTTATAAGACCCTGATGTGAATCCACTTTCTAAAAAATTTGTATAATTGAATATATCTAAAATTTGTATATCCAGTTTTTAGTAGTGTTAACCCCTCGGACCTGATATCAGAGAGAAAATATTAAAAAGTCTAAATCATCAAGAGATTATTGTAACATCTGTAACATCATATAAAATCGATCATACAAAAGCAAACTGACAATCCATTGTCATTCCGAGGAGTTAAATCATTGAAAAAGATTAATACATACAACACTTCCAGTATTGTATAGCAAGAAACATCCAGTTCCGTAAGTAGCTTTTGCTTGTCCAGGCTGTAAACATAACTGACCAAGCAACGCTCCTTGTTGATCACCTACACACTATATATGTAAAAGGATAAGTATATTGATTTAGCTGAGGATGAACATTCATAATTAAACATTTGAACACTTTACCCCTGATATAGGTACTCCTGAAAGAATAGTAGGATTCGAAATAGTCCCATACTTTTCAGCGCTGGACCGTATTTCAGGGAGAATGTGTTGTGGAATTCCAAAAAATCGACATAGCAAAGGATCCCATTTTAAAGTTTCAATATTCATTAACATAGTACGGGATGCATTTGAGACATCTGTCACATGCAATTGTCCTTTTGTTAGATTCTGTGGGATGACAAAAGAATAAAGAACAATAAAACACTACTATTATAACTATTTGACAAATATCCTGATAAAAATTGTTAGCATACCCAGAGAAGCCATGTGTCTACTGTTCCAAAAACACACTTTTTTGCTTCTACTGACTGCTTCACACGTGGTATATTGTCAATAAGCCAGCGTATTTTAAGAGCACTAAAGTATGGTGACATTGGCAGTCCACAGAGTGGTTTTAAATAATTTTTATTCCGTGTTTTATTAGGTATACTGTCCAGTATATCTTCCAATGTAGTAGTTGTTCTCATGTCATGCCAAACTATAATATTGATATCATGTTATTATTAACATTAATTAAACAACATAGATTAATAACGTAAAAATAATCAAACAATACACAATATTTATTACCAATTGCATTATGCAATGGTTCTCCAGTATCCTTATCCCACAGTAAAGTAGTCTCCCGTTGGTTGGTAATCCCAACTGCTTTTATATCTGACGCACTTAAACCAACATTGCTGAGCTTTTCCATTGTCTTCTTTATACAATTTATCACAGCTTGTAAAATCTCCTTTGGATCCTGTTCTACCCATCCTTCTTGTGGATACTTTTGAGTAATTTCAATCTGATGTGACGCTATCACGTTTCTGCTTAATACATCAAATACCTAAAGTAGAACATACAATGCATATATTTTTCCTTGTCATTTTCACTGAATATTAACATGAATAAGACTTTACAAATTTGTCAAATTTATCAATAAAAAGTAAAAGCAATAAATAGATAAAAAAAGTCAATAAAAGATTTCTCGTGGAAAATTAACAATATATAAAAAGTTTCAGGATAAGCATCAATGTTTATCTAATATATTTGCAGATGTTTAGTTTACAATGTGGTAGAACGTATCACATAAAGTAAACACAATCGTGAAGACGTGTTGAGGGTAAAGTTAAAGTTCTACTCGGATATCTTTTAGATATCTGTTCGTCCATTATTTTTTTTTTCATTGATATTTAGAAGTTGAAGGGAAAAGTGCACTTACCAAGAACCGAGCGCTACTTGTTCCCTCGTCAATCGCCCCTATAAGTGGCCCTGCACGATTAATGTTTTCCGGCATATTTTTTTGTTATTTTCGACTTAGTATATAAGAAAGCACTTAAGATGACCTATGGTTAACCTTCGTCCTAACTTGTTACGTAATGATGCACATTAAATATAAATTCGGTCAGTGATAAGAGCGCATATCAGAAACCCAAAATTAAAACGCATCTGAAAGGCACAAAATACCGTTCTATCTCCTTCAGTTGCTTCTTCACAGATCGCTTTTCTATTGTATTTGAATTATATCATAAATGCTGTTTCATGCATGATCATTTATAGGTAACAGTTAAGAAATTTTTGTAAGTTAATTGCTAATAGAATTTGACAATTTATTTTACGAATCATATTGAAAAATAAACATTTGCTGTGATAAAGATATTACGCATAAAGCATTGACTCCACGTGGTAAATATGAGATTTTGTTGCCTTTTAAGAATAAACATTACATATATCAATATTCGATAAATCATTATTATTCGTTTTATACTTTTCTGTAGGAAATTTACAATATTTTATTTGCTTTCCTTTGCTGAATTAATACCAAAAAACGTATTGATCGAAACAAAAGGTTTTTCTTTTGCATCTGTCGATATTTATACGTATGTATATGTATTTATACACATATATACAAAATACTTTAGTGGTATCAATATCACTATGAAAGGAGGCTGAATTACATTACCTGTGTAGCTAATATTATAATGTTAATAAATACAGATTACTCTGTATAAAATATCGTAAAGCATTTATAAGTGTCAAATAAATATTTTTCAATAAAATTCCTAGATACATTTAATAGTACGTAAATTATAAAGCACGTGACTTTGACGAGATTGTAGATATACATCAGAATCATTTATAATTAGTATGAACAGGGATCCATTATTTTTTCAATTATATACATAGCGTTTGAGATATGTAGTTTTAAATTGAAATTAAATACCCTTCCCATAATTCATCTCTTCCACTACTGATATTATGAAACATTTGTAAAAGATACACTTTACATTCGTATTCATGGTAAAACGTACGAATAAGAGAGTCACTCTGGATTTAGTGAAATCAGACAGTGGTTTGTCGAAATTAGATTTTTTTAAAGATTTTTCTGGAAATGAAGTTGTAGTTTAATGTGTATAGTGTTCTTGAAACCACAAGGTTGGTAGGAAAAATGACTTCAGATATCCCTACATTATAGTAATTTTCTACGGTCGAGGAATATTTATCTCATTTCACTTTGCGTTACCGGTAAGGAAAGACGTACGTTTGTGGAAGAAGTGAAAGATTCTTTGCTCGATATAATTGAATTAGATTAAACTGTGATCAGTGGCTAATACGCGTGGATTTTCTCATGTTTCAGGCAAACCCACCATTAAACTGGCTTCGTAATAGACAGTTATTACTTGGCCGGATTTCTTTATTACGGTAGAGTGAGTATGGCTTCCTGAAACGTCGTGTCTGTCCCATACGAATATCTCTCTTTCTCCTTCTTTCTGTCTTCTTCTATCCGAGCATAACGGCACAAGCTTTGGGTTTACGGGTGTTTTTGGTTTCGTTCGAGAAATTCATGAACATCGTTTCTTGACACGTACAACGTGCACACGTACCATTTACAAAAGAGGTTAGCGATCTTGTGACGTGTCAAGTGAATACTTCATTCCATATGGTGGTCACTGGCACAATCACTCGCTGGTCATTGACATGCTGGCATTTAACTTGAATCTGCTTTGCTCTTTCCCGTTCGAAGTAATTGTCATGGGACCGTATTGCTTACCGAGATTTAGACCGATTCACCTTGACTGCAATATAGTCGATTAAACGTTTACGTAAAATGAATATCGTTAAAAGGTGTTTTATGCCGCTTTCTATAGACATGACTATCGATTCCCCTTAGACTTTTTCGTATCTACCGGTTTTCTTTTCGTAATTTCTCAGACTTCGAAACTGCATTTTACGATTTTTCGATGCTATTCAGAGACTTGACCAACTCAATTAATGTAACAGTGAAATACATTTTGAATATTTTGTTTCATTTAAAGCACATGGCAGAAGTGTAAACATTAAATACATGTTATGCAATGAGACAATTTGAGTCTAAATCTTTATGCCTCTTTGCATTGATAATATTAAATTGGTATAGCGCTTATTTGGAAGGATGAGACATTGACAATGTACAAGACAATTTGAAGCTTTTTGTAAGTTGCATGAGTAAATACATTCCGGTTCATATTGCAGTGCTACTGTAAGGACTTGGCACGAAACAGGATAATCCCACCATGCAGCAGCAGTCAGTAATGGAAGAGGGAACGGCCTATGAGCCACCTACCTACGATGAGACATTCCCAGTACTTCCTGAATCAGCCAGTTCAAGTTCAGGGAAATTAAATATTTTCTCCATAAATAATAATTTACAATTAGGACGCATAACAATTACACAGGTACAATTACACAATTTTTGTACACACACAATTTCCCTGGTTCTGGTAATTTTATGTAAACCTTGCATTGTCCGCATAGATGTTCCGTGTACCTGGAGAAGAACGAAAATTTGATCATAGCGACAAATTTGGTGAACGTGAATCTATTCGTACATGTAAAACAATAATGAAAGAAACAAATACAATTATCGAAATAGCATCTTCAAAAGATCAATCGCTTACATTCCTAATAACTGGCAAGCAGAATCAGGTTTTGGAAGCTAAACGTCGAATTTTAACAACCTTTCAAACTCAGGTTTGATACAAACAATTCCGACAGTATGGGTTTGTTTTCTAAAATTTTGAATATTTTATAATTTTAATATTGGAATTATTATAGGCGAGTAAACAAATTAGCATTCCAAAGGACCACCATCGTTGGATTCTTGGAAAGCAGGGACAGCGTCTTAAAGATCTAGAGAAGACAACTGCCACTAAAATAAATGTTCCACCTGTACAGGATCAGTCAGACCTAATAACAATCACAGGAACAAAAGAGGGGATAGAAAAAGCTGAACATGAAATTAGAGTAATTTCAGATGAACAGGTAAGTGGACATATTTTTATTGATTGAATTGAAGTGTGTCTCGGCAAGGGAAGAATGCGTACCTTATATATGGTGATGTATATTACAGTCACGAAAGGCGTTTGAACGAGTATCTGTGCCAAAAATGTATCATCCTTTTATACATGGTGCGCATAATGAGAATCTCAATGCCATGACGGCAGAAACAGGAGCTCGAATTAATATTCCTCCTGCCTCTGTGCAAGAAGATGAGATTACTATTGCTGGGGAAAAAGAAGGTGTGCTGGCAGCAAAGCAGAAAATTGAAGCTATCTATAGAGATATGGTAGGAGATTCAAAATGATTTGTAAAAGTGTTAATTTTATTCAAAAGTAACATTGCATTCGTTTCCTAGGAGAAAAGGTGTACTACAGTGTCCGTTGAAGTTCCCAAGTCTCAACACAAGTATGTTATTGGTCCTCGAGGAAGTACTATAGCGGAAATATTGCAAGTCACTGGTGTGAGTGTCGAAATGCCTGCATCAGACTCACCCACGGGAACTATTACTCTTCGAGGTCCTCAGGAGAAGCTTGGTCAAGGTGATGCCGAATTTAAAGATTTTTCAGTACCTAGACACAAGAATAATGCATTAACATGAACATTCTAAGTATAGCGCTGAACAAAGTGTACGAAAAGGCGAACAGCGTCCGCACAGCTGTAGTGAAAGCACCTGGTTGGATTCACAAATACATAATAGGGAGAAAAGGCGTGAATATCAAACGTATCACGCAAGAAATGCCTAAAGTGAATGTGGAGTTTACTGGCAAAGAAGATAAAATCAAAATCGAAGGCCCGCCGGAAGAAGTTGAGAAAGCACAAAACGAACTTCAGTTGATGGCTAGTGATCTGATATCTAAGCTTACATTTACGGAATTAAAGGTTGATCCCAGATTTTATAAACATATTATTGGGAAAAATGGGTGCAATGGTAAGCTTTCATATATTAAGTTGGTAAATTCGGGACAATTTAATAATATGTTATATCTGCAATGATCTGTTTCAGTAAACCGTGTAAAAGAAGGAACAGGCGTTGTTATTAATATTTCTGAAAATGATGGCAGTAATGTCATTCGCATTGAAGGGAATATGGCTGGTGTAATGAAGGCTGAAACGGTGTGTAATGGTTATTCATTTCGTATTATATGTATTGTATGTGTAATCTTAATTTTCTACTTCTATCTATAGGAATTAGTGGAAATGGTGAAAAAATTGGAAAACGAAAAAGAGAAAGATGTGATAATAGATCACCGATATTATCCTAGTATTATTGGGAATAAGGGAGATAATATTAAAGAAATCAGAGATAAATTTAATCAAGTACAGATTACTATTCCTGGTCCAGGTATGTAGCGTGATATATATGCAATAACTAGAACTCGGATTTATGCCAGGTACAAACATTTCAAAGACCTCGTCCCTTGTTGGCATTTGGCCAATAGGAGCTCTGTGTGCATTTTTAGAGTGCAGGTCACGTCTCAGATTTTATATTGTTATATAGTTTCATTCTTATAAATTACGTAAAAGACTCAAAATGTTAATAAATATCAAATAAGTTTTTACACAGCGAAGATAAATTAATACTTATTTGTAGGAGAAAAGGGAGACATAGTAAAAATCAGAGGGCCTAAAGAAGATGTAGACAAGTGCCATAAATATTTAATGAAGTTGGTAAAAGAATTGAATGAGAATAATTATGTGCTAGAGGTACCTATTTTTAAACAATTCCATAAATTTGTCATTGGAAAAGGCGGAGTAAATATTCGCAAGGTTAGTATCCCAAAACGAAATAATTTTTTTTTTGTAAACCTGCCATTTAATTGCTAATCTTTTTTTCATCACTTTCAGATTAGAGAAGAAACGCAAACCAAAATCGATTTGCCCGCTGAAGGTGAGAAAAGCGATGTCATAACAATTACAGGAAAGAAAGAAAATGTCGAAAAAGCTAAAGAAATGATTCAAAAAATACAAAATGAATTGGTAATTTAGTTCTTACAATTTTATGAAAAGTACTATCGATTAATATTTATATTACACTATTCTCGTTTTTATATTAGGCTAACATTGTTACGGATGAAATAGTAATTCCGCCAAAGTTTTATAATTCTCTTATTGGCACTGGTGGGAAATTAATTCATTCTATCATGGAAGATTGTGGAGGTGTTGCGATTAAGTTTCCTACCGCGGAAAGTCGAAGTGATAAGGTAAATTTCTTTTAAAAATTTACATATATGTATATGTGCATTTCTCAATATCAAAATTTAATATATAATGTATTTCGTCTAGGTAACTATTAGGGGGCCAAAGGAAGATGTTGAGAAGGCAAAGCAACAGCTGTTGGAACTTACAAATGAAAAGCAATTGTCTAGTTACTCAACGGAAGTCCGTGCCAAAGTGCAACATCACAAATTTCTCATTGGAAAAAATGGTGCCAATATTAAAAAGGTTTCTGCAAAATTATTTGATTGTATATGTCTTAGGCACTATGATGTGTTAATTATCTTATACGTAAGAATTAATTATGCTGATTACAATATATATATATATATATATATATCTTACTTAGATAAGAGAATCCACTGGAGCACGTATCATATTCCCAGCTGAAGATGACCAAGACAAAGAAGTAATTACCATCATGGGAAAGAAGGAAGCTGTTGAAAAAGCAAAGGCTGAATTAGAAGCTACAATCAAAGAAATTGTAAGCATATGTATTGTATATTTTGAAATGACTGTGGACATTTATTTCATTAAACAATGTATAGGCATTCTGACGAATTTAGTTTTTAATCTATCAATCAATATTTTTATTGTTTTTCAGGATAACATTACCGAAGGTGAAATTCGTATCGATCCAAAGCATCATAGACATTTCGTAGCACGTAGGGGTGGAGTGTTACATCGTATCGCAGACGATTGTGGAGGAGTGCAAATTTCATTTCCAAGAGCAGGTGTTGACAGTGACCGCGTAATCTTAAAAGGTTCGCATGAATGCATAGAAGCCGCGAAACAACGAATGCGAGAGATTGTGCAGGAATTGGTAACACTTTTTAATTTTAATATTACTATTATTTTTTAACTGTCAGGTTCTTTGATAATACATGATCTTTTTTATTGTTTCCCTTAGGAGTCGATGGTAACTGAGGAATGTATAATACCTCAAAAGCATCATCGTACCGTTATGGGAGCGAAAGGACGTAAAGTGCAACAGATCACTTCTGAATATGATGTACAAATCAAATTCCCAGATCGTGACATATATGGTACGTGTAGTTTTATCTTTCTACACAGTTTTTGATAATAAACTTCAACTAAGGATAAAAGAGTCTCAAGTGTGTATACTATTGTAAATTTTAGACGAACACCGCGAAGCAGAACAAATGAACGGCGAGAATGGAGAAGTTCCAGAGACAGTTCCAGCCTGTGATATTATTCGAATTACAGGACAACCAGAAAATGTTGCAGCTGCTAAGCAAGCGCTTCTCGACCTAGTACCGATTACAATAGAGGTTGGTATAATTAGTCCTAGACTAAATAATAAAGTAATTTTATGATCAAGTTAAACAAAAAATTGGACGTATAATTGTAGGTGGAAGTACCGTTTGAACTACACCGTTCCATAATAGGACAGAAAGGTCGTGATGTGCGAGAGTTAATGTATATATATGACGTTCATATCATGTTATCTCCAGCGGAAGAGAAGCTTGATTATATCAAGGTATGTAAAATGTCGCATGAAGTTAGTATATTTGCTATTAGAAATTAATATATTACATTTTGTTCATCAGATTTCCGGAACTCCTTCTTGCGTTGAAAATGCAAAGCAAGCTATTTTAGACAAGTGCAAAGCTTTGGAAGCTGAACGACAAGATAGGGCCTTGAAATCATTCGAATTGGAGGTACTAGTATTCATCATCTCAAATGATTTACGTCAAGTTGGTTTACTTCGAATCATACCGAACCTTTATACCCCATCCATGTATTCCTACCTAATCTTGAATAAACCTTGTTTGTCCAGCAATTCTGTTGACGATTTATTGCAAAAATGGCTATAGCATTAAGTTTGTTTTCCTCTAGCTCGAGGTCAATCCGGAATACCATCCAAAAATAATTGGTCGTAAGGGAGCTGTGATTAATAAAATACGTAGTGATCACGATGTTCAGATCAATTTTCCGCGCAAAGGTGACCTTGACGAACATATCATTACAATCACAGGTTATAAAAAGAATGCGTACAGTGCTCGAGATGATATTATGAAGATCGTGAATGAATTGGTAAATTGAATCGTTTCTGTTCAACTTTGTAAACTATCATCGGCGATAAATAATTCTAATTTTGTTGTCTTCTCACATGTTTAGAATGACTTGACGAAGGAAGAGGTGGATATAGATTATCGTGTACATTCGCGTTTAATTGGTACAAAAGGTAGAAACATTCGTAAGATAATGGACGAGTTTACAGTTGACATTAAATTCCCCCGCAAAACCGATCCCGATAAAAATCTGGTAACTATTGTGGGTACAGAAGAGAATGTAGCTGACGCAAAGGATCGTTTATTGAATTTAACAGAAGAATACGTGAGTATTGTATAACTTTGGTGATTATTTGATGAGGGAATCAGGTTACAATGAAATACGAAACAATGTTAAATTGCTTACAGATACAGGACGTTTTAGAAACGCAAATATCACCCAAATCACCTGATTCGTTCCGCGTTTGGAGTGAAACAGGATTTAGGGTGGCTAAACGTAATTCCGAAGGAGGTTCGACTGGTTTCTTCGTGAAAGGCGGTCCTTGGGAGCAACAACCGCAAAGCGCTCCAAATACTGCCAGTGTGGAGGAATTTCCTCAGTTCGCTGGATACTCGCATGTACCTATGACAAACCCAGACGGTCCTTGGGGTGTCAAACGTTAAACAAATTAAATCAAATAGAAAAGAAAAACGAAAAAAATCGACTAACGCATGTAAGGTAACAAAGCATAATAACTTTCCTCTGACAAACAATATGAAAGGGTAAACGCATTAGTGCTAGGTGGTTCCCTGTTTCATTACTGATGTTGCTGCATACGACCTGGCCACTCTATTGGACTCTGACACTGGTTTACTACAAAATGTTTGACGACGGTGTTTATATTTACAGTTCATATACCAATATCCGATGTATCTGTAACTGTAACGCATAATATTTTAAGTTCGTTGCCATGTAGGAAACATGTACACGTGCGCTCATACAACGCTCATACACAAAGCATGCAGGGATATACAGTCAGATGCAAGATGGCGGCCAATTGTATTCATAACGAGAACATCTAATTTCACATTTTATTTCTGCTGATATGCCTTTCAGGTACAGATATGTTGTACTTAAGACTGTGGCTTCGTAGGAACCAATTATTTTCTTTTTGTGTATTATACACAGGGTGGTCAGTAAATTGTGGTACACTTGAGAAGGAGTTTCTACGTGTAAAAAAAGGAAAGAACAAGGATACACACACAACGAAAATTTAGAATAAAATTTTTTTCATACGAATTTTCAATAATGAAACTTCGAACAAAAAAATTGTATTGTGATTTTTCGTTCTTCTTCCCAAGTAGATGCAACTCTTTTTCTTGATCGTACTACGGTCTACCAAGCAACCTGTATATATTTCTCAGATTGTCTCCATCTGTGTAGATTGCGCGACTAGACGTTTCCGCGTTTAACCGGGCATAATGTTTTTTTTGTTAATTTATTTATATTTTTTTTTGTACATAAATTGCATTTTCTTTCGTTTTTGTTGCGTTGGACTTCAGTGGAATCGATTTCGAACCACGTCATTATATTAGAATTCTGTACACAGAACCGTATGTGAAATGTGAAGCTTTAAGGTCTTTCTAAGGAAAACGTTCCTAGATATACTACATATACATATATATGTGATTTCCTGCTTTTGTAAGTACCTAGTATAAATAAAATAAGGTCGATTCGTACACCAAAAACCATCGGTGACGCTATAAAGCGAACCAAATTGCCAACAAAGTGTTAAGCGATTATTGTATAGTATCAAACAATGGAATTTAAGAATAGAGATGTTTTTAGCCACGATGAATAAATATGTTTTTGGGGAACATAATCTTTAGAAGGCCTTGATATTTTTCTACTGCTTTTACGCAGTGATCGAAGACGAGACACAGCATCATTGGCATCATTTATGACAGAATCATGAATGTTCGTAATTTAAAGGCTACTCTTAATTTATTCTATTCTATTTTACTATTTGCTGTATAATGCGCAATGTTTGCATTCTACTATTTATGAGGCCAACTAGCTAAGAAAAAGATATTCGGTTCAAGTGCCTTGTCTATTTTCTTCAGGACAGCTCATTTCAATTGTTGGAGGAATGTGAATATTAGATTATATGTATAAACATACACGTATATAAATATTGATAATAATTATATTATTATACACATATACCTGTATATATATACATATATACGCATGGTATGTATATATATACGCGTATGTATATAGGTAGCTACCATTGGTAGGTTACCAATACTACCTGTATATACTTACCAACAAAAGTTAAGAAACAAAGCAGTTACTCGGAAATTATGTAATATATGTTTTGTTTTTTCATTTGTGTATGTTATTAAATAAACAAAATACGAAAGATATGTCAGTTTTAGTATAAAAATTTAGGTAAATAGTCTACGTCTATATATTATTATAGTTTCGTATGTATTATACAAAGTGGGTCATTTAAGATAAGTCAGTTGAATAACGTTCACATTTTCAGGGGAGCATTATGTAATGAGAAGGATTTTTTCTCAAGTGGACATGCTTAGGAGATTCAAAACCCACTTTTATCTTTTTTAATGAGGAATACATAGGTCAGTTACCTGGAATGATGTTGAATGATCACGGTTGTTGAAATTTCCTTGAGTAGAATTATAATTGTAGACATTCAAAAATTCATAGTCCATCTGGGAAAATATTTTAACAAAATGTTTTTTCCAAACATTTTTTTCACCTTTCTAAATTGTAGGAGTTATTTAGTTCACTAGACTTAAGTGACTCATCCTGAGTAAACACAAGAGACAAGTGTGACCAAAAGTTATAGGATCCACACTTGTACACATTTTATTAATAAGAATAATTTAATGCAAAAGTGTGAATTTTTGTTTACAGTCTTAATAAGATATTAGAGACCCTAGTTTACATTATGTTTGACATCTAGACAGCATTGACCTGATTAACATAATGCAAAATCCTATCAGTATTTGGGACCATATTTTGTAGTTTGTTGCATTCATTCATCTATTATATACATCTAAATTTATAATTATCTTGCAACATATGTAGTTACATGTATTTCCTATAGGGTTTAAATCTGGCTACTTGATACCATTAATATTATTTTTTGTTAAAAACATATGTTTGCATATAATTTTGCAAACTTCTTAGATATTAGATATTTTTGTCCTTGGTATTAAATTCTTTAGGTTTTAATCCTTTTCTTACAGTTCACAATTTTGTAAAGTGGATGGATATTTTAACAGCTTGGAATTCTATAGTTCATCTTTTAACTGGAACTGGTTTTCTGTGTTGAATGTTTTAATTGTAAGTTGCTTTTTCGTTTCCATTAAGTGATGCCTATTTGTCATTTTTGTAACAACTAAATCGTAGTTTAATGTTTTATGTAAAACTGTTTTCGCGTACACACGAAACGAATACAACTAAAAACAGCGATCTACCGGAAAACATAATGCTTTTTAATTCTCTTCTGTGTTCTATTATTCCGATCCCGTTAATGAATGCAGAATGTTATTACAATATAATATATAAATGAAATAATTTTATAATTTCATTATAATTTTATACAATCATATCTTTTTCATAGTATAAGTAATATAAATTTATTCGCGACACATTTGATGATAAATGATAATATATACATAATTATATATATGATTATGCGATATTTGTTTCTTTACTTTTGTTGGCAAGTGTATATATATAATCAATATAATAGGTATTGTACTATAAGGTGCAATAACATAATACTATCACAGAAATGAAATAATAGGTCATGTATACAGAAATTCACTTATATTTTTTAGATTTACAGTAATTTTTATAAAACTTCTTGGTACGGCGACCTACATGTCATCTTTCCAAAGCATGGTTTATACAAAAATGCCAGAATTAGCAGTCTTTAAATACTTTTAGTTTTGGCTAAGAATTTGATAGATGCTGTGCATGAATGTACCTTTTCTAATAAATTATAAATACGAAATATTGTAATTATAAAATAATATTCTCTGTACACATAATGTCATAATACATGAAATCTATTGTAACAATATATATACATAATTAATCTATTGTTAAAATCGTGTTTTCCTTTCTGTAATACGTTACGACAGGTATTTCTGGAGTGTTAATAATTTCTTTTGAACACTTATTTATTACGTGCCATTTGTAATGTTCGTAATTGTTTTATAAACCCCTCATTTGGTTTGATACAATCCCTAACTTTTTTCACTTTGTAGTAAGCATCGTCAAAGAACAATCCTTCGGATGTCATCAAGTAAGAAATGACAATGGTCGGCGAACGAGATACACCAGCGTTGCAGTGTACAAGAATATTTTCATTCCGATTCTCATTTATAATTTTTATGCACTTTTCTATTGATGCAGTGACATCAACTTCGGGTAAATCTAGTAAATCGCAATAATAATATTTGATACCATCAAATTTAATTGGCGCGTCAATGCCAACGCTTAAAATACTATGAATATTATGTGTTTGTAAAATATCTATATTTACAATAGGGTCTTGCGAGCTTAGAAACAATCCTGGTATTATCTGTGCAACTTGTAAATCAGGTTTATTGTCTACAACGAATGGTATTCCAGGTGGCAATTTTTTCTTTTCTCCATCAACTTCTTCGTATCTTTGCCCTAGCGTATTCGTTACAACAGTTTTACACGATTTCAAATGTGATTTTTTAATGCTTAGCATAGTTTTTAGATCCATTGTTAATGAATTTCATAAGGGTAGAGCAAAACAACAATTTCTTAATTTCAATTAAATCTGTATTAAGTGCTTTCTAAATCTAGCGCTATAGTTGTAGTCTCTTCAGAATGTGCTGGCTTATACCTGACGATATATTTATTTATCTCTTCTTGAGGATATTCCACGTTTACTAAGTGTAATCCAACTGGTGGAATTACTTGTGCTGAACGAATCCAATTTTTGTGGTTAGGAACTTGTAACATAAATATTATATCCTTTTCTGTGATAATTCCAGCACCTAAGCATAATAAAGAAGTAACTATGCGTCTGACCTGAAAAAATGGTGACAAAGTAACATTAAAATATAAAAACTTTTATAGTTTATAACATTTGGTATCTTGTAGATTTTGCATACTTATAAACACACTTATGTTTGAATATTCAAATGGTATTAACTAAGGACCAATAAAAAAATTAATAAAATTGATGTCTTTTCATTATTACAAACCTGATTATATAAGAAAGACCTTGAACTACATTCGACATGCCAAAAGTCAAAATGGTCTGACAAAGGATCCAATGGCATAAGTGGCAAACTTTTTTCTACAGTAAGTTTATGTAAAGTTCTCACATAAGAGATTTCGAAGTCTGTATCCTTTCTTGCAGCAAACGTTTGGTAATTTTTTTTTCCTTGGAAAAGCTTTGTTGCACATTTTACTCGTTCTATATCAAATTCTTCTGACCTAAGAACACATACATAAGAAAGAATTAACATCCATTCTGAATCATTAAACATATTTGAAATACAAGTTGCAATAGTACCTAACACAGAAAGTATGTGCTTTCTCAGTTATTGGTATTTGCTGAATTTTTCCTGAAGCATCCTGCTTAGGTATCATGAACCTATAGACATATGATCTTAACGTCGCAGTTTTTCTGGCATGAAAGTCTTGTGTTACAGGAATACAGTCTAATAGTCTTAAAAAGAATATATTAGTTTATCAAACATCTACAAAGATTAGAAAATATTGAGTAACAAGTTCCTTACTTGATATCATGGTGGCATTTTAGTAAGTAGCGATTCACTTGATGAATTATAGAAGCTGGATTGTACATACAATCATATTTATTGTGTAAATCAACGTGAGCTGCATTACAGAATGCATGTACACCCTTATCGGTTCTAAAAATTGTATCATTATGTATTAGAATTATTATCAAATATGATAAAAACATTCGATAACATTCAATAAGTGTTACCTGCTGGAAGTGGTTATTCTTGGATATACTTTGTATTTAGGTGCTATTGCTGAAAAAGCACATTCTAAAGCTCCTTGAATTGTATCTAAATCATGTATTACGTAATCTGAAATGATTCCATTTTTCTGTAATCCCCTAAATTTAAAACAGTAAAAAGATTACATGTGATAGTCTGTATGTTGTAAGATTCTATACATTTATTGCAATATAATATATATTAAATTATATAAATTATATATATTAAATTGTTCAAAGCACGTGTATACTTATAATACCTGTAGTGCGTACCAATATAGGAAAATTTTATAAAGTATCTTTGCATATTTCTTTGGAGCTAATATATACAATACAACAGTATTCAACGTTCAGTTTTCAACTATTATTCAATTAAACGTGCATTATATTATTATTTTATATCCTTCTTAGATTAAATTATGCGCTATAAATAATACGTTAAAGCAATAGATAATAACTCTCTGCGAATTAAATATTTTGTTTAATAATGTCAAATCAATCGTTCAAGTTTCTGAGATCGATATTCAGATTCAATGTTTGTTGGTTTTTAATTTTTCATTGACATTTAACCCTTCTATCATACACAAAGTATGTTAGTCAGAGACGATACTATGTAGAACACAGACCACACAGACCTTAGACCTGGCTGGATCTGGCACAGACCTTAGACCCCTTAGACACCGACGAGATATATTGAAAGACTGCCAGCCCCCGTGTTAAACTGCGGGCCCCAAAGTGGGTGCTGAGTGGGTGCTGGGAGCGGTCGGTAACGGCCCCAATGCCGAGATACTCTCATCGGTTGTGGAACTAAGAACGTGGAACTATCACTGATCTCAAATAGCAACATCGCTAAACATGCCGCGCTCACTATGTACCTAAATACGACATTTGCTCGTGAAGTACGAAAGAAACGTCAGTGACATAGGCTATAAATAAACATAGAATGCTGACATAATGCATTCCGTAATTGCTTGGAAAATAATTATTTTTTATTATATAATTTCATTACACTCTTATTGCCTTCTTATTTTCCATATTGTTCACCATTGTAATCATTGTTTTATAATCGATAGTTTATAGGTGTAATTAATTAATTTGGAAATTATTGCGATATTTATAAAATAATGATTATTCAACAAAATATATTCTGTAGTAATTACAGAATAAAAAACAAGAATAAATACATACACAAGTAATGACAAAATTCAATCGTTCTTATTGTGATCCGTAGTAAAAAACAGAAAATTAATGTTTTTACTTATTTATCCGATAATACCACTTCTAATGCTCAATTGCATTGACTTCAATTATTCAAGTAGAGGTAGTAACAAAATAAAAGTGTTCAGTAATGAAACTAATTTTTGACGGCTTCTATCCGTATAATACTACAATGTATTTGGAGACAGTATTATTGCTATTTGTCCGCACTGTGCGACGCCGTGAAAACTGAGCAGTCGAACTCGAGACGAGAAGGTCTCGCCGGTTCTCTTTCTTTCGCATACGCTGTTCTTCTTTGCGTCCGAAACTTTAATCGTTCATTACACAAGTAATTATCATCGGAATCATATCATATTTAGTATCGTTTTCAATAAAAAAATGCTACGAATATGTTGGTGAAAGTCCCATAAAAAAATAATTAATAATGAAAAAGATTACTTTTTGATTTAAAGGCCTGAGTTGACGCCAGTCTTTGATCTTTTCCGAACGCTTCGACTCGCCGCGTCTCTTTCTTTCGCATACGCTGTCCTTCTTTGCGTCCGAAACTTTAATCGTTCATTAGACAAGTAATTATGATCGGAATTATATCATATTTGGTATCATTTTCATTACAAAAATGTCACAAATTTGCTTGTGAAAAAGCCATAAGAAATAATGAAAAATAAACATGTTCTTTTGTTTGATTGGTAGTGATGTCACACCGATATATTCGATGCAACACGACATACATATAATGTTACACTCTTTGGTGACGGAGGCAGTCGAGCTTCACTGTCCTCTTCTCCGTTCGGCAGGGGATCCCAGAAATCATTTCTTGGAAGCTAAATCTGACCGGACCTGAGTGTGCAGAGCCTACAATAATCTTATTCTTTTTGTCAAAATTTGATTTTCTATTTAAACTCACTTGAAATATTTTAAATGATATTGAAATATTGGAATATTACAATTTGGAATATTTCGCCGGACAATTTAGTCAAAAATTCCCTTCAACAGATTTGAACGGCCGTTGCGCCATTCGATTTTCGGTCAATTTTTCCCAATTAATTGCATGTAGAAATATAGAAAAAATCTGACGAATTACGGTTATTTATATTCATATTTGAGGATTTCTGTCGATTTTTCGGTTGAAAATCATATTTATAAAAAATGAAAGACACGTAAGAATTTCACAAATGCAGATTCTTTTATAAAAATTGAAAAAGGACATCGATCCTATTTTTAAATCAAACCAAAAATGAAATGATTCAAAATTTGAAAGGTTTGGAAAGAACTGAGATTTATAAGTGTGTGTCTAAAGTTTTATTCGAGCCCTGTTTTGGTCATTGGGCGATGCAACTACATTGTAACGCTCGCGTCGGTCTTTGACTGGTCTGTCCTCGTTACAGCATTTGAACGCGGCTCCGAAAATTATTCGAAATCAAATAAACCATCGAATAAAGACACAGATGAAAATGAACACTTTTTATTCAACACTAAAGATGAATCGCTCAAACCAATGAAAAATTCGTCGAATAAACTTATTACGAGTGGAATAGAGATAACATAATTATTTTTATTTGCCGCGTGCCATATAAGTTTTTTATCTTTTATTCGTTATTATAAATATCTATTTCAATAAAAATTTGCCCATCTTTGCTCCTACAATTACATTATTTTATATTATATTAGTTTTTTTGTGTGATTCTCACTCAAATTCTGTACTATTCGGAATAGTATGTCAAATAAACGTTATTCTGGTTTTCAACATATTTCTGTTCCCACAGTTCAATTCTTGAAACAATCAACTATAAAAAAAGTGTAAAGAAATAATGCTTGTTTATGAAATATTTTTAAATTACAAATTGTGCTATCTCATATGAAATTTGAAGTAGTAATTATTGATTTTCCTAAAATTATGCTTTAATACTTTCTTACGTAAAATATTTCTAGGAATTTTTTGTCCTTGATATTAGTTTTACTTTTAATATTTTATGTCTTAAAAAGCAACACTAAAAAAATATCTGTTTAATTCGAATACGTTCGTCGGAGAATGTAATAAATAATCGATATGGTTCCGTGATGATTCACCTTCTCGCCGACGAGAATTTCCTTAGTGGTCTTCTGCACCGACGAAATACCGTAGTTGGCCTTCTGTTTCTTACTCCAGCCAAAATCTATTCTAGAGGGCGGTAGAAGACACCGTATTTTTCGTGAGACACGTTCTCCCGTAAGGCTGGCAGTCTTTCAATATATCTCGTCGGTGCCTTAGACCATATATAAGTACTTATTTAGGCAGAGGTATCCTCTCTGACTTAGATTTACACGGTCTAAGGCATAAGCGAGGTGTAAGAGTAGACCAATCACCATATAGAGTTTCGTGTCTCACACAAAACAACTCGTTTTCTTACGCCCTCTACACTGACAAACGATAAATGTTGGAACTATCGTTTGTCAGCGTAGGAAGCGTAAGAAAACTATTTGTCACAAGTGGCGCCATTTTCAAATTTTACTGGCGAATCAGTATAAATTTTTTATAACTTCACTTGTACGTTCTTTCATATATTAGAATGCAAGGTGAATGTATGCATCTTCTTTCCTAAAACCCTTCTCCCATTTCGTAATTGCTCTGAGGTGAATAACAACAGCACTACGAAACGTATACGTTGTACGATTCTTTATTATAATAGCAATAATAATGGGATAGTGGTAGTAGTAATAATATGCAGTATACATTTCTCATTATCCATATTTTCCCATAAACATACATCGAACGTTTGAACCGCAAAGTGCATTAAAGATATATATCGGAATATGTTACATTAAGCCCGAAACGAGTCACTCATAAACCATCATATACATACATAACATACAGCTCAATTAATACTTCTGTTCAACTTTAACGTGTGTACTCATAGTATCCCCTCCTGTCATTTGCGGATTCATTGCAATTATATATATACAGTGACAGAATTAAATCTATTCATAGACCGGTGACGCTTACTGTCAACTGACAATTCTGGTTTCAGTGTAACACTAAATTAACAATTATCTCCATCGGCCTACACCTTAATAGGAATTGAAATTACCATAGACAATTCAGGAATGAAGGACATTCGCAAATTTAATGTTATAATTTACCGAGAATAGTATGAAAATAATCAAATGTAAGGTTGTAAAAGTCAGCGGTGTATGAACATTTTCGCATGCCGCTGTGTATCGCGTCGGGAAGTTTCGAGCAGATCAATCTGCTCGTCGACCTGTTCGCTACCTACTTATTACATACATGCGCGCTAAGTTCTTTCCTCGGGCAGAAGAAAACCATCGAGCATGACAAAAATTAATTTCAAGCACCGACCGAAATGCCAACCTCGTTCAATAATTTATATTTCACAGCTAAAATAACGAAACAACGTAAACAGAAACGTATCTTATTCGCAACGAAATGCCATTTTTCACAAAAAGAATTATTCTGATTTTGAATATAGATTTTCGAGAAAGAATGGTGTCATCGATTTTGCTCTAACTGCACTCTTGTAGTGTTCCCTCGGAGAGGAACGCTACGCTTACGCTTATATAATATGTACAAATCAAAAATTTCAATAGATATCTATATATATGTATATACATGTAACGTACACTAAGGAACGCGTTCGCATTATATAATATGCTATAATTTATGCGCGATGTATTTGTCTTTGAAAGCATAGTTTCGTGTCACGAGTATAAAATCAAAAACAATCTACCGTATGTTTCGCGAGAATTGACAAAACCAGCGTCACTCCAATTGTGATCAATGGCGGGGAGGAAAGAATCTAATTTGACGTTAAAGAAAATGGAATTTTTCGATCTTCCCGTTCCTCTCGAATTCCTCATGCAAATGGAATAAAACCTACACGTTCTCCTCGGCTTCTTCGCTACTATCAAATCGACGCGATTCATATTTGACACGTTTTGTTCAATCGTCTTCGTAACGCGTCGTTTTGCTCTCGATCGTTGTCCTATCACAAAACGCTGGACACCACCATGAGAAACCGATCAAAAGGCTTATCCTACGTGTTTGTACATCGTATCGTAAATCGCTACTCTTCGTTCATCGAGTTCCCACGTTCTCCACTACCGGTTGTGGCTTACACGTAATGAAACAAAATTTCTCCCCTGTTATTAAAGTTAGCTAAAACATATGTGTGTAAGTATGGAATATATCACCGAAAGTAATGATCAGGAAAAGCACAGACTTTCGGAGCAATCGTTAGTATACGTATTTTTTTTAAAGAGTCTGCTATCGCTCTGGCAGATTAAACATTTTATGGCATAAATCGACGAATTGAATATTCGAATGCTGTAGAAGCACCATTTTCCTGGAATCTGAGATTAACACTTTGCTATTCTTTGTAGCGTACCGACAAGTTTTTGATCATTCTCTTTTTCTGTTTTGCAAGAGAGCAAAGTGTTAAGCAAACTGTGCACCTTTCGATTGGTATGAACAAGGTATATATCGACGGATAGACGAGAAAAATCGTGTGGCAATTTGTTTAGTAAAAAAATGAGTAAGGCGGCGGCTATGTTCATTGTTGGAACGTTCGTCCCGCTTTCCGTTACTCTATCTAAAGTGCTAGAAGAAAGACTTTACAGTAGGAAAATGGAAATTCAAGACCCCGGAGCTCGTGTAATAATTGCAAACAGGAAGAAGCAGGCCGCAAAGCACTTCGATTTTTCCGATCCCTCGTCGATAGAATGGCAGTCACGTTTCTTATTAGTTACAACCTTGATGTAATGATACAATTCGCTCAGTAGTTAATAACAGTAGCTGCATTGCACATCACCTAACAATGGGATCCATAAAATTTTTCATATACCTAACATTTCTTACATCATCGATATCTCGTGCCGCTTCGCTTTGTATAATGCAATAATTGTTATTCCATCCAGCGTATAAAATCAGACTTCATATCGTATCGTGTCAGTAGACGTGTGTAACAAATTGTCGCGATACGATCAACATTATTTCTGCTATAGTTAACTTCGCAATTGATTCGCGTGCAACTTAATATTCTTCTTAACATTCCTTTCTCTCTCGACCTCGCTTTCACACGCACATTCTCTCTCTCTCTTTCTCTCTCTTTCCATCTCTCGACTTGTGTTTCATGTACGTTTCCTTCGCAATTGGAATTCTAGCGCTTCATCAGTGACGCTATAGAACAGTATGAATTTTAAACGCACTAAAACGGTTCGGCAACGTGGTTCAGCCCACTCGGCGTTGGAGTAAGAAAAATATCTAAGATTTCCACTACTCTTACACTTCTCCTCGTTGAGCCCGCAAAACATTCCGTGGAAAAGGAAACTGATCGTACGAAACGCTACCCTGTGTATCTATCTCCAGTGAAATTCGGTTAAACAAGAGCAGGGGGAAGTATAAGCTGAACAACACAAACTGGTCTGGATTAGGTTTAGAATAGTCTTGCGCGAAACGACAGCTACGACGGTCTACTGGAGGAGTTGTGTCGTTAACTTCCGCTTCGCGGGCGAATAAAGCGGCGTCCAAGTGAAGTTAAAACTGAATTCGAAACTGTTGTGTACACTCAACTGAAACAAGCGGCGCGTTCACTGCCGTTCACTTACTTATCCTGAGGTATTTTTGCCGGTGTGTCTGTGTGCCTTACAAAAACTTTGATTCACGTGAATGATCCTGATCAGCGAGCTCGTCGTGGAACGTCCCGCGAATTCTATCGCGGAGGATACCGACTCGGCTGTATAGGTTTCCCTGAATGATCCTTCAAATCACACGGGTTGTACATCGTTGGTCCCTAAAACCAAAGATTCGCATTAAAATACCGGTCAACAGAAATCGCACATTGGAATTATAAAACAGATATACATATATCGATTTTAATCAAACAACATTTGTTATACCGTTTCCGTACGATATGCCATCGAAAACGAAACTAAGATGAAATAGAGAAATTAATATAATCATGTGACATTATCTTTCCGCTTCTTCTTTACAGTAACTTGTTTGCGACTTTCGTAAGTTGAACAATTATAACTGCAACGAAAAGCGTAAACAGTGTCGACCGACCGCCAAAAAAACCATGACAATGTACACTTGGAGGCCGCAACCAATAATCTATCCTTCACCAAGCTTTCCCATAGTTTTGCCATTGAAATCTTATGCGATTAACGTGCTCGGCATGGCGAACGTAAGCTTGATTTAGCAGTAAAGCCGCACCGGTGGTGGCATAAATCAAAGGTAAAAAGGCGTGTATGATATCTAACGAGGAATGCAGAGTATTTTTTAAGTGGCAGATAATACGAATCGTGGGACAAGGCCATTGAGAAGCGTGTCTTCCATAGCGAGATCAGTCGCGAAAAGTATCGCTCTCCTTACACATCAGGAACCACTCTACCTAGAAGAATGTGCCAATTAAAATATACTCTTCAGTTTAAGTACCGTATGGTAAATTTAATACTGTCGAATTTCGGTAACTCAAGAACTCGAGACATGTCTATAAATCTTAGTTCAATTTGAATTCGAGAGAAGTTCAAAGCGAAAGGTTCATCAGTGTAGTTTTACCGAAGTTCGACTGTACAATATTAGCTCATCTCATGAGTAACGCTGTCTTTCGTTTCACTTTGCACAAACATTTTTTACATTAAACAAATTTTTACATTACTTATGGGACGAGCTAGTAAATAAGTTACTGTTTTCTAGCGTGTGTAGCTCATTAGAATGTATGAATGGTCACCTCTGGAATGAGAAACGACTAATGCCGCTGGATTACCTTGTTCCTCGGGGGGAGACGCAGATCCCTCATCGTGTAGCTCTGCACCTCTCGCGATAACGAGCTGGTTGAGCTCCATCGAGAGAGCTGTGTGCCATATACAACACAACAATCTTGTCTCACTAATCAATACTCGGCTTCCGCAATGATTAGGCATCAAAAGTATGCGAGGAGTATGCAACGCCGATGCTCACTAGGTTTGAACAGTTTTAACGCACCAGTTCTCTTTTCTACCATTGGAAAGAAAACGTTGAAGTCATCGGTGTTGCAAGCCTCCCGCATCGCCGTAAAACAAACGCAGAATTTTTTTACAGTAAAAGTGTAATTTCATTGTAACAATCAACCATGCTCAGAATCATCACACCTTGTCAAATGCTCTACTGTGTCCTGTACCGTGTATTATGATGCCAACCAGAAACCTTTTAGTGCTCTATTCACCAGAAAAATTGTCTATGGTCTACGTGCGTAGAAATAAAAATTGTTAAAGCAGCACGAAGCTCTTAACAGAGACTACTTAGCTGTTGAAAGACTGTTAGGTAGGCGAAGTATTAACAAGAACGCAGTGGTTAGTAACAAAAGAAAGAAAGGACAGCATTTCGAACACTACTCCATTTCCTGCTGCTTTATCGTTTTCCACAGGCATAGCAGCGCTATCATCGATTCGTTCGGGTTGTTGTATTGCAGAGAACTAAGGTTTGCTGTACCAAACGCGCAAACATTATTTACAGTCTGGACCATGCTGGCAGATAGAATACGGCATGCGTGCACGATCATGAGAACAACGTATACGTATAAAATTAATAAAATAGTCCTTACTATCTGCAACAATTATTATTTGGCTACATCATTCTGCCTCCCCGACTGCTTGCAAAGAAAACATAAAAAAGAACGGTGAATTAAACACAGATTGCCAAGAGGAAGAACATCTGTTACGATCTCGAGAAAAGTCGAATTAGTACGATGATCGTTAATATGACGCAGGGAAGCACACGGTTTTCAAGAAACAGTAACGAGACTATCGACACTCTTTCTTTTTTAATCGCATCTTTCTAAAGGAGAAAAACACCGACCTTTTGACCTCACTTCTGTCCCCCTCACTCCCTAATTTTTATACGCACACAGACTGTACAAACATAAACTGAAAGTGAACGTAAGAGAGCCATTATTGTTCAGGGGAGTAGACGATGCACAAAACTAGGGGAAATGTTCAAACATCGTACCGATCGTGTGTTACCGAGAGGGGAATAATAATCGGTAAGAGAAAGTAACATTTTAACATTACAGTTCCAGAGACAAGTACAACCAAGCTGCATACCAGCATACTGCAGCCATAACTTAAAGATAACAAACGGGATTGTGTATACAATTAGTCGGAAACTGTAGAGGCACATACTGCAGCCACAACTTAAAGACGATAAACGGGATATGTGTACAATTAGTCCGAATCTATAGACGCATACGTGAAACTGTATTGTTAATGTTGTATATCTATACATGTTTGCAGTGACAAAACTGTGTACAGAAATGTAACGGAAAGAAGAGAAATGGTGTATCTAAAAACATAGCGGTAATTGCATTGGAAAACTTACTGCTTGGGATGCATTTTCGGAAGCGTTCGCCGATGGTGCAGCGGGCGTCGAAGTTGATGTCAGAGAGGTCACGGTCGCGTTCAGATCGTTCACTGAAAATTAATTACAATATAGAATGTGCATAATATTCAAACCCTTTAACACTACGTTTACGGAATGAGGAATTATTCATCAAAAAACTAAAATGGCGAAAAACTTGGATAGGCACGTTCTTGTTATTTTTATAAAATAATGTGAAACAGTCGCTTTTAGTGCTCTGTAAACCTAGTGTCAAATATATTCGAAAATAATAGTGTACAGACCTGGCGCAGGAATGAATAATTGAGGCGAGGAGGTTGCCATAGGTACAATCGGAGACGTTATGGGGGTCGGCATGTTTGGAGGTGCAGCAGTGCTCTTCGAACCAACAGGATTCATCACGTCTATGTAATTAGCGCGCATACTCCTTCCCTTCGGTAATTTGAATTTATTAATGCCGGATTCTTCGGCTTGCGAGGGTGGCTGAGGTAGCTGAGGTGGCTGAGAGTGCTGAAGTGGCTGAGAGGGCTGTTCCGCTACAGGTGGTCTGAACCCCATGTCGGAAGCCTTCGGAGGAGGAGCTAACGTCGCAGAACCACTGTCCCCGTCTTCGTCCTTGTTCGTCCACTTCTTCGCAACAGGATCCCACACGATCTGTTGGAACACGCAATCAGTTAATATAGGAAACTCTTTGTTTGCAGATGTTCACAGTAATTGCACTGGAACTACAACCCCTAGTGAAAATATGACAAACGTGATTGACAGTATACACATAAACAATTGATAAACGCTTCGTCTGATACTTTTCACCAGAGGTGTAGACTACAGGGCTCAAACAGGGAATTGCATCGGCAAGTATTAGGAAACGGCGCGTTAAATCTGAAGCCGGAACATATAAATAATTCGTTAGCTGTTAATTGTCCGAACAATCAGGTATACTGGCCTTCTCTTCCGGTACCGTTACAATCAGAGACGTTCAACTACCCCAAGTACCCGCGTGAGCCCTTATAAAACATAGAAAGCAACTGTCGTGATTGTTCAGAGATCTTTTTTTAGCAGAGTTGGGTAAAATTTGAAATAAATTCGAAGAACAGAGATTAAATGCTCCCCCTGTATTAAAAATTCTATTGTCTTCTGTGACCACCGTCTCAAAGTACTTCGATTTTTCCCAGCTCTGTTTTCACACGCGTTAGGCTACCTGGAGAGCGGGAGTCTCACCGTTGGATTACTGTCATCGGGTAGAATCATTTGGTTCTTCGGTTTCGGAGCGAACTTGCTGAACAGGCCGCCGATCCATGATCCTCCGGTGTTCGACGATTTCTTCTCGGCCGGTTTCTTGGCAGGGGCTGTCTGCTTGCCGGATGTCTTCGGTGTCTCCAACGTGTCCAACTCCTCCAGCGGGTCGAACTGCTTCCTCGTCGACGGGGTCATCGAGATCGCCGGCATAGGTGGCTGAAATAAAGTATACGATTCATCATCGCAAAATTGTTCCGGCAAAGTTGATCACTGTTTACTGCAACAGCGACCGGTCCCAGGGCTTTATTTAGCTGTGTGGCTCTGTTCTACGCGTTCTGAACATCCTGGTACATCCGCGCAGCTATCACAGTAAGCAGTGAAAAACTTTGCTTGCGTAACAAACAGTATATGTCGTACAGTTGTTGTCGTTAACTTAAGACAACAAAAGAGGCGCGGTCTTGAAAAATCCACAGAATATTCGATGATACATATAGGAAACTTTATTGTATATTTAACAATAACAGACGTGTGTACATAATGTGACATCTAAAACAAAGAGCTAGTTCTATGGACCTGGCTCTAGAGTTACTTTGTATCAAAGAGCTTCGTTAACAACCGACACCATATAAACAACGCAAAGCATCCGGTAGACTTTCTCGACGCGGAAGAACTGAAAAAAATACCGCGTAGGATTCGCCGTGTGCTCGCCGACTTCGTTCAAGCTCGTTAGATTCTTGAAATGTGTTAGGTTGATGCAAACGAAATATCTGATCTTTGATAGTAACGTTAAACAGACATAAATTTTTCCTAAATAAATCCTATTCTAGAAATTACAAGTTTCTTGATGTACAACACTGTCATCTCCATTTTCGTCATCGACAAGTCCATTACTACCACAATTTTGATCAAACAGAACATCATGCTGTGGTCAATATGTTTATTTTTCCAGTCATAGAAAATATCTAAATAAAAAGATATACGGCTTTAAAGAGCAGGTTCATATGTTTAAATGGTGTACAATAAACCTGCAGGTTTTAATAGTATTTCTTGATAGAAAAACTTTGTAATATTTGCATTCTAAAATCGGACACTTCACATGCAACAATCTAATACAAGAAATCATGTAAGTTTGATCGAAATGGACGGCCAGGCGGCGAATCCTGGGCGATTCGAATGGCTCGGAAGTAACTTAATAGTAAGTTTACATAACATTTCCAATATGAAACTGAGATTGGTGGAGGAGAACGACTTAGGCTACCGGTTATCAAAACGCAACAATCGCAGCATCGAGCACGCCCGTCGTCGTCTACTCACAATTCGTCGGGACATCGATGTCGTATGTTTTCATGACTAACTTTTCGACAGGGAGATCGGTGAGCTTAGCCAAGTTAAGATCACTTCGAACCGGTCTCACCGGTAGATCTATCGGATAGGTTCCGCCGAAGACAAGCGGCTTGTACCGACAGAATTCAGAGGAATTCTGCGAGGAGTTCGCGTAGGACCAGGCGTCCACCGTGTCGCAAATAACGTCTTTCCTTCGAATGTGTGGGGCTACTCTCATGACCTTTTTATCCTCGAAGTTACAGTACTGCTTCAACGTCTGACTATCGGTATCGGGGGAGGGGCCAGCAGGCGTTCCTCTCCCTAATCGCGAGTCGAGCTTGGAGATCGTCTCCAGGCTGACCTCGGTGAACTGTACATCTAAGTCGGTGGTGGCCGCCGGCGAATTGAAACTATCCTCGTTAGCCTGAGTCTCCGGTTCGCACGGCATAGTATCGTTATCGTGGTCCGACTTCTTTCTGACTTTGCATTTCAAGAACACAGGAGGTTCCGAGGGGGGCGGCTTCACGTATCTACCGTCTATCTTCTTAATCTTTCTCGCGTCTCTCGGAGGAGATTTGTTGCTCGGTAAAAACTTGGGATAGGTCGTCGTGATCTTTGGATAGGTGATCAGTTTTTTCGAAGGTTTCGTGGACTTGGTCTCGTGTACGTGGCTCGACCGATAGGGATTCGAAAACGACGGCGACGACGACGAGATAACGACATTTGACTCGCCGGAAGAACCGGAAATGATTCCTCCGACTGGTTTCGCTAGAGTGTCGCTTAATACTTTGCGTCGACGTAACGAGCTAACGTTGGCCCCGTCCAACGAGCGCTCGCCGGGAACGATACTACTATCCGCAGTGAGCGCGTAATTACTTACTTCAGGAGTGGCTGTTTTTTCTTCTGTTTCCGCCTGTCCGTATGCGAGCATCAAGAAAAAGGTGAAACAAAAGTTCATTATTCTCGCGTCTACTAAAGAAGCTTTGTTAAGAGTCTGCTCGGAGCAGTGGGATGCTTAGGGTGTCCCTTTCATCCCCATTAACACCTTCGCTACCTTAGTCTTCAAGTCCTAACGTACATTCAGAAATCTTCAAGACAAGAATATCTTATTTCATTTTCATTGGTAGCGAGTGTGTTAGAATAGAGACACCCTGCACACGATCAGCAAGACTGAGGAGATGAAACGAAAGAGTTAAGTTAATCTATTGCAACGACCGACTCTTACCTCATAGTTCCATTTTTCCTGTAGCTGAGTATCGTTGTTGTCACCTTGTTCCGGGGGATATGGAGCACCGGTTGATTGCTGCTGCCAATTAGCAACGCTGCTTCCGTAATTGCTCTGGTAATAGGAGTCTTGGTTCCAATAATCTTGCTGCTGCGACTGTTGGTAAGACTCGTCGTTGTTTCTTGCGTATTGCATGGACTGGTCGTACGCGTCCGGAATATTGGGCGGCAAGGACAAAGGTTGCCATTCTGATTGCACGTCGGTAGAGGGAACGTCCATCATCGACGACGGACCCTCTCTGTACTCCGCTTGAGGTGGGTTCCATTGTTGTGGTTGTTGCTGTTGTTGCAGCTGCTGTTGCGGGTGCTTCGTCTCGTACATTTCTGGAGGTTGCATGCTACCGCACGACTCCTGCTTCGCGTGCGATCCTGTGGCATCGTTTTCGACTATTTCTCCAGACTGCGAGAAAATCTAACAATTATTACGAAAATAATCAACTCGACCAAATTAATACGCATTAAACTTACATAACACTTGCTAGCAATCTCAGCTAAATTGTCGAACCACGGTACAGTGATAACTTCGTCGGTGGAGTCCTTGTAGACCGGGTCATGGTACTTGATCCTGTCCCCGAGATTGTACACCGAGCAGATGAACGACTTCTTGTACTTGGACGGTTCGTTGGCGATGTTCACAGCGATCTGTTCTATGTACAACAACGCTTTCTCGATCAGGCCGTGATCCATCATCTTCGAAGCCAGATCGAACTTGAAAGTCTGCAGATCGGCCAACGTGAATCTCGGCTCGCTCAGGTTTCTCGCGTACTCGTAGATCTCTGTCAGCATCACCGCTTCCGTCGAGAGGAACGTGTTGTACGGTTTATGGTGGTTCGCGCCTATCAGCACCAGCTTTACGTTGCTCGCACCGTACGCTCCGAAGTCGACCTGCGAGAGGATGTAACAGAAGTGAGCGGCGTGGATGTCTCCTCGCGCGGATAACGTGTCCCCGAGAGTGGTGATCGAGCGACGATTAATATCCGGATTCGAGGACGTGTTGGAGATGATCATGGCCAAATGGGGCCGCCAATCGTCCCATTGTGGATCCGAGATACCGGTGACAACGGCGGGCACGCGACCAGAGTGCAGCTGATACAACGTTTGCAACGGGTCATGGTATGGTAAGCTATTCGCGAACCGGGTCATCACGGACGCGTGGGTGCGTTTGTCCAGCTTGCTGGCCAGGAACAGCGCGTGCCCCCAAAGTCCCTCATTCATAGCATACTCTGCGCAACAGAAACGACGAGGATTAAAAATAACGCGACTTAAAAATAACTTAAAAAAGACGCAGCTTGAACGAAGACATACCCAGCGCTTCTTGAACCAAACCGTACAGTAATGTATTTCGGAATTCGTCTGTTATTTGCTCGAGGCTTTTCCGCGGTTTGCTCTCCGGTTTCTCCGAGACCGCCGCGCTAGCATCTTGGCTGCTCTGATATCCATCCCCACCTAGATCTGATCTCTGAGATATCACCGACTCTCTTCTACCCGAATCCTGAGGCTTTTTAGTTAATTCGTAAGGATACGATTCCTTGTTTCTGAGCAACAACGCCGCTATGTCGACACCGACAACGTTCTGTAACGACACGTATAATTGTTAGGCGTGCAACAGTTCGTGCCTGATTTTGTATTAAAATTCCCTCATTTCAATATGAATTTTTAGAACATTGAGAAATGTATCTTACGCCGTTTTGTTGGATCAGCATGATCATCAGCTCGTACAAAAGTATGTACGAGGCACGATCGGCCATTTCTTCGTTCGCCGCTGCTTTCTTTATTTTATTCTCGCAATACTCGATAATTGTCTTTTTATGTGTGACGCCCCTATACGAAGAACAAACGTCGCGTTAAAGAATAAGCGGAAACCTAAAGGAAATTAGATACTATATTCTAAGCAGGCATATTCGAAGGTGCTACAAATAATTATCTGTACATGCAAAATTACAAATGACTCATCTACTCGAAATAATAAGCATGCTTAGACGTATAAATATATTGATTACACTTGCTTAATTAAAGGTCCAGGATACGCCCGTAAATCACGCGTTACAGGGTCGTGCAAGAGTAGGTTGTCCAATTTAATTATGTCCACCTTGGCTCTTTCACCGTCGGTTGGATAAGATGGAAGCACATGAATCAAAGATCCGATCGAGAAACACCCTATAGATGTGAGATTCTTTATAGTCTACTATGGTGCGCTAGAAATGTTTGGTATGCCTGAAAGTACTGTCCATTTTTAAGCGAAACAGTTTTCGAAGCTGGACAGAACTCTCCGACGGATTGAATATATTGTATTGATATTTTGAATAATCGAGTACTATACCATATGCATGAGAAGTGGAGAATTTAGTTGGTGTCATTCTTGCCGAAGCGCTCGTTGAATCCTCGAGCAGAGACATGTCGGCCAAAGTTCGTTTGTCACCGGTTGTTCTGCAAAATACAGTTCTTAGTCCAAATAGGTGCTAATCATTAGACTGCGGATCTTTATGCAAAATAAAAATTTCCTGCATCAATTGCAAGATGTAGAAATTTTAACAGACCAAAAATAATTGACATTCTAAAATTCTTTTAATCTTCCCACTATTTTAAATTGTATCTATTCAATTTTGCCATCAATTTGCCACCGACTTAAACGAAAGTTAATAATCGCATAAAGATCCGCAGTCGAATCGTAAGAAAACTAATAGAAAAATAAGCTGCAATGAACATCCATCTACCGAGAAGATCTCAACTTGAATACCAAATTTACTATAGCAACACTATCTCTCGTACCATCTACAAAGGATGAAGAGTAAATGGATCTCGCTGAAGATCTACATGAGCAAAACATAAAAATGTTCGGTCGAAAAACCATCTAGCATAGAGAAGGAGATACATCGAATGCGACGAGAGGATGTTTCAAACTAACAATAAGTTACTTTCAATAGGTAGCAGAGATTCGACAAATTTCAATACGTCTGTTGCAAGTTTCGAACCGAGAGGACCCTCTCTCTCTCTCTCGGTCTCACCTATTTGAATTTAGACAACACGTCGGTCTCCGTTGCGGACTCCTGGACCATCCAGGACACCCGAAATACGGGACATATAATGCTTTGTTTGGTGAGTGCAAGCATGCGCTTGGATTCGTAAAAAATCTAACACATAATCGACATTATAAAATCCATAAGGAATCAGGTTCTTTTCTCTTAATTCTTTACGAAGCTCGCGAGGAGGCTCACCTGTCATCGCAGGAGCTACGACCCGAGTGAACGCTGGCCCTGTCTTCTGGATAATTGGCGACGCCACGGGACACGAGCTGTTGCTGATGTCGGTTGGCATAGTACTTGTGGTACCATTCCGAGTAGGCGGCAGGATTCGTCCGTCGTAAATTCTCGATGTACGCGTAATAATTACTGGCGTAATGAGCACCGTAATCGTATCCAGGGTAGCCTCCTAAGGTACAAGCTCATTTCAATTCTGTTTGTAAAAGTTTAATCAGTGACAGACTTAGGCCGCTGTGCACATCCGCTTTTTTATCGCACGGCGACCGTGCGGCAACGTAATTGCGGTCTGCAGTATTATAAATTAAATTAGGCAATGCACATCCGTAATTTTGCCGCAAATTTTTCATTCCGGCAACGCAGAAGCACCGCACGTTAATAAAACGGGTATGTGCGGCGGGCCTTAAATTTCACAAATGTATACCGTTGTAACCATAATAAGGATCCCTCGATCTGACATAGTACGCTCGATCTCTGTCGTTGTAGGAGGATCTGCTGGATGGTCTGGACCTGAGGAACAAAATAAACATTACTGTAACAATTTACCCCGCTGGCACAAATTTTCAAAAACACATACCCCCTGCTATACGGATCATCGTAGTAAGGATCTCTGATATCGTAATCGTCGTATCTTCTCGGTCGTCTATCGTCCCTTCTCCTATCACGATCAACGTAATTCCGATCCCAAGGGTACCGGGGATCGTAATCCCGGATCTCCCTCTCCCTCCGACGTACATCATCAGCCCTGTCCCTTCTGCGATCATCAGGCGGCCGTCTCCTACTGTCCCGTTCATCCAGATCGTCTTTAGGTTTGTTCCGTCTCTCGATATCTTCCCGGGAATGTCGATCCAAATCGTCCCGGCTGTGATTCTTCCGATCGTCCTGTATGTAAGGCATTTCCCGACGATCGAACTCGTCACGGCCGTTGTATGGTCGATCGGTTTCGGCGCCCCGACGACGATCATAATAATACTCGTCGTCGTATTCACGTTCACGATCGTAATAGGAATTCTTTCGTTCGTACTCGTATCGTCGCCGTTCCGAGCTACTGTCGCGTCGTCTCTCCCTGCTGTCGTCTCTGCTGTTCCCAGATCCCTCGTCGTTCTCATCATCATATGAATCTCTGCGATTCGACGAGTTCGAAGCTCCTTGAGCCTCGCGTATCGACGCACCCACAGCTTCCTCGCGTTTGATCCTCGAGTCGCTGGCTTGCTCCGATATTCCGGCTGAAACACAATCAATGAAAGTATACAATTCGCATACGATTTGAACAATTAATAAAGAAAATCATCTTACAGCTCGTAGAAGGAACTTCCTGGGAGCCCGTGACCACTCTCCCATTGGGCCTGTCGTCCGAAGATTGAGCAACCTCGTTAGGAGATGCGCCTCCAGGTATCTGCCTCAGGTTCTCGTCTGTCTGCTGATTAGGGTCTTCGGGTTCGTTGCCCCTGCCAGGAACTTCTCGCGTCTCGCTAGATTCTAACATGATCTGAGGTTGTGGCTGATGCCTCTCCTCTCCGGAAGGATCGTTCCGGGATTGTTGAGGAGGCAACGAGCGTTCCCTGCCAGATGGATCGTTTCTACGCTCCAACGTGTCCGAGTCTGCTCGCGAGAGTATCGGAACGCTTCTCTCCTGACCAGGAGGGATATCGCGTCGCTCGGATCTCTCGCTGATATTTCTCAATTGCAGACCCTGTTCCTGGCCCGAAGGATCGTTTCTCCTTGGATCCGACAATCTCTGAGTAGACTGAACATACTGCTCCTGACCAGTTGGATCGTTCCTACGAGGGTCTATAGAGCTAGACTGGCCTGGTACTTCTCGCAGGAAAGGAATATCATTAGGCACTTCGTCGTTCTCGTCATCCTGGCTCGGTGGAGTCGGCTCGTGCTCCTGATGCGAGTCTGTTAACTCTCCGGTCTCCAAAAACGTGTTCCTATCGTTCGATGCGAACTCGTAATTGTCCGGTACCTGTGAAATAATAATTTTTCAGACATTACAATTTTCTATTCGAACTACGCATGACTAGCTTGATCAACCCGGCATAATCATTAGACTGTGGATTTTATGCATTTACGACAAAAATGACTAGATGAAAGACTTTTAGAAAACTTAATAATATTTTTGCATTATTTTCAACTCGATAACATGATTAAGGAAAGAAATTAACGTCTACGTAGCTTATCTTGCACTTAATACAAATAAAGTCCACCTCTACTGGTAGAGACCGTGTCGGTTGCTGAGCAGCAGGCACTTCAACGTTGTTCACCTCTTGCCGAAAATCGCGCGTGCTCGCAGTCTCTTTAACAGGATTAATAACCGGTTTCGGATCGTTATCCAGCGTCTCCTTGTTTATAGAGTCTCTCGAGCCGTAAATATCGCGTTCCTGCAATGACGGCGTGACCACCTCCAGATTGACAAACTCTGTAGGCTGTTGAATATTTTCATAATTCTCGACGTTCTGTTCGGCGCTCCAGTCCTTGGTCGGCCTGGTCAGATCCTTCGTATACCATGGATACTCAGAGGACCGTGGTAGAGTGTTCTGATTGTACCACTGATCGTATCCGCTTTGCACCAAGTTGTCCACTGGTGGAACACTCGGTGCCTGATACCCGCTCTGCGCAGACAGTTCTTTGTTCACCTGATTATCAATAGGTTGGGAATGGTCCGCAGCAACTGCAGCATATTCCGAGGACACCACAGGAATATGATCCGTGATAGCATGAGGAGCCGTGCTTTGAGCCCATGCATCTCCGGGCACAGCAGGAACTGGTACCGCTTCGGACGATTCGCTCTGATGTTCTAGGTGTTTGCTAGTCTTGGGACCGAGACTCATCTGTTCCAATTTTGCAGGCAGTTCCTCAGGTGAACTGTTCTTCCCCCATTCCGCCAGGTCGCCGACCGAGTTGAACTCGTTGTTCTCCTGGACGGATACGTTTTCAGAACTTGCAACGGTGGATACAGTTTCGGGAGTCGACGACATGTTCAGTCGGGAATCAGACAACTGTGTTTTCGAGACGCTCGCTTTCATAGCAGGATCTTTCGAGAGGACATTCGGGACTAACGAGGGTACGGATTTCTTCCTCTCCTCTGGCTCTGCGCCAGTTTCTAAAGGCGGCGGTGGTGGCATGTTCGGTAAAGAGTAGTGAGCAGGTGTGCGACTTTGTTGCCAATCGTTCGAAAGAATAACATTGGCGTTGTCCGGTTGGAGATGCTCTTCTGGTAGATTGTTGTTCTCCTGTTGCTCCTGTAACCATTGACTACTGTGTGACTCATTCGAATGCTTCCATTGCTGCAGGGGATCCGCGCCGATTGGTTGAGGCCAAGGTGTGAAATCGTTGTTAACGCTGGAACCTTGCGTTTGTTGAGCCTGGTTGGGCAGTACGGACTCGTAATTTTGATTGTTCCATTTCGACGCCGACATGTTCATTTGATTCGATACGTTGTTCGTATCGTTTGTGGAATGTTCTTTCTCAGTGTTCTCAGGGGCGGGCGGAAGATGCTGATTCGACCTGTTTCGTGGCGGCCACGGTAGACACTGATTACCCATATCATCGAAATGTTTCGCCTCTGTGTCCATCTCTGGATCCAGCCAATCGCTCGGCACGTTGCTCTGGCAATTATTCGGCGGCAACGAGTTCATTTGATCCGACTTGTGCCAATTATAATTGTTACCGGCTAAAAAACTATATGCCGCTTGATCCTCCTGGCTTTGCACGGCAGATCGTTGCTGCGGATATGGAGCAGGTTGATGAGGTTGGGGCTCGTTTGTCCATTGTGGACGATCGTAATCCAAAGAAGCAGATTTACCGGAACTGGGTCTAGGTGGCGGTGGGTATTGCTGGTACGGATAATTTAAATAAGGTGGCAAGGAATCCGAATGGTTCGGAATTGGCTGTCTGTTGCCAGCTATTCCATGTGTGTTTCCATCTGGTATAGAATTCTGATTAATCGAATCAGCCTTGTTGCCGTTAACGTTTTGATAATAATGATCCTGGATGGAATTGGATATCAGCTGTCCTTGGTTCTTATACGGTGGCGCATAATGCTGTGGTTGTTGCGGTTCTTGTTGAGGTGGTTGTTGTTGCTGTTGTTGCAAATTGTCTGTCTGCTTATCAAAGTCCCAATTCCATGAATTATTCCAAGGATCTGCTGTTTGTTTCGACTGATTCATAACTGCGGATTGTTGCTGCATGGAATCATTCGATGGCACATCCGATTGCATTCTTCCCGTCGGGTTCCATATGTTTTGATTATGAGCTCCATATCCTAAATTGTGATCTACTCTAGACCTTGTTGGTCTAGCTCTATAGGGATTCTAAAAACATAGTTTAAATGTTAATAAACCAACCGAATGTAAATGTTTGTATGTAAATACTGTTTTACTCACACTCATACCGCCTTTAGGACAGGACCGCTTGCTTCTTACTTATAATAAAATCTATAAACCAGAAACTAGTGTTTGTATTCAATTACATCAAGAAGAGAGCATGCACAAAATTAATCTCATTACTTTTAATAATTTCCTAGTTGTCAGACAACAAGATGAAAAAAAAATTAATACTTATACCGACATCGCGACTATCTAATTGGTTAAAGCATTGAGAATTGGCAATATTCTTATTAATTATTTGACCACCGATAGGTATTCAATGACAATTCATTTATTCAAGTGGAGGGAAATCTACTTTCGCATTATATGTACGTACGTATACGTACGTACGTATACATATGTACACACAAATATATATAGGTCAATAGGAACCTATTTTTCATTATTCTAATAACGCTTCCCACAATCACGTCAAGCGCGTACGAGTACCTGTTTTCATTTTCACATTTTCGGTAAAACGGAGGCAAGTCGTAAGGTCGGCAAGCGTTAAAAATCAAAATACAAAATCCGTTGGTGCTGGCAGGAGGTTCGTCTAAGAATCAAAATTCCTCGAGCTTCCGAGCGCGAGAAAATGCGAAATTAGTTTAATTATGTAACGAAAATCATGAGAGGGCAGCTTTGGCGTGGTAAAATCGAAGCTGCCGGACAAGATGCAGACGAAGATACGAAAAATTCGGACGGTTCTGACAAAAAGTCAGGATACCAGCTGTGATAGCCAAGTTAGCGTTCAGGGACCTCTCTCGTACTCGTTCACTCACCTAGCTATCGTATCTGGCACTGATGTCCATACGCGAGCACAAGCATTATTTTCTTCCACGGAACATTCGTATCGTTGCTCGGACAGATTCGATCGTTTATCCACGCGGATTCGAATATTTGCAGGGGCTGAAACGGAGAATCACAGAAGCCCAAGCATTTTACGGGCACTACGAGGGAAAGGTGTGGGTTAAGCACGTCACGAAATTTTTCCTCCTTCACTTTCCACGCGAGCAGAACCATAGACGCGCACAGCGCGAACGTGTTGATCTCAAACGTCAAAGAGATTTGCGGTAAACCGCCGTCAGATGGCGCCGTAATGCTATTCGAAATTCGAAAAAATTCTATACAATATTTTACGTTTTTCTGTTAATATTAGATATATTTACATTAATTGTAAAAAATGGGTGACAAATAGAAAGCATAACAGCGACTATATGAATTCCATGCAATTAATACATAGCTGAAGGTGAGATAATAATTTAGAAACAATGTTGCGATGCTGTTGATTCGAAACGTCAAAAAGATATGAAACTAAGCACCGTCAGATGGCATCACGATGCTATTCGACATTTAAAAAAAATATTTTTAAAAAATCATAGAAGCAGCTCTATCAATTCGTTACTAGAGTTGAGATAATAATTTAAAAATGATTTTTTACGAGTTACAGGGAAATGATAAGGGGATAGTGGGGATAGAAACGCGACGTAATGGAGGTCGTTGCGACTAGACGGTAACAGGTGATTTTTACAACTTCGTAACTATGTAACTTCTTTCGTCCTACATATATTGTCGCAACGATACATTGTCTTCATTGTATTTATAGTGTTTTCCGGCCATAACGCAGACATCTACAGTGCTTCTACAATTGTAGAATTGCGTTTGTTCACGAAGATGTGAAAACAGAGATGAAATCGTTCCATGTCGGAGCTTCGGAAACTTCACACCGGCTGACGTGGTATATCAAGAGTGGACGATTTGACGAATCGGCCACACTGTGACCAGTTCCGCGTAAATGGATCTCAGGTGGTAAAGTTTCAGTTCGGACGGAGTTTTCTCAGCGGCTTTTTCGACGTTTAGCCTAGCGAATCCACCTCATTTCCGGGAAAATGGTGTTGTTAACGATGATTGCGAGGATAGCAGATGGTTTGCCATTAGCGGCAACCATGCAAGAAGACGAACAGGTTAGAAGTCTGTTATGATGAAACGTCAAGTTTCGTTTTTCCGCGAGTTTCACTATTTTTCCCGACTAACATTTCCAATTAATTTGCATACGATCGAGTGCAATAACGTTCCGTTAAAATGGAAATGTTCTATCATTACACATTATGCAACTTTGTCGAATGTTAACAAATATTTTTATTTATTTACAGAGTGGTAGGAGCATCTTAGATTATCAGAATCAGGCGAAAATGTTGTTTAGAAAATTAGGGCCTCAGTCTCCGGATAGGTGTACTATAGAAACAGGTCCATATTTATTCCAGTAAGTTCATTATTTGTAAATTCAATGTGTTTAATTGTCTGTTTTTTCAATGTGGTATTAATTGCTCAACTTTGCAGCTACCTGATTGAGAATGAAATATGTTATTTGGTATTATGTGAGAAAAATTACAGTAAACGTGTAGCATATAGTTACCTGGAAGATATCGCACAAGAATTTCATTCTTTGTATGGTAGACGGGTCAACACAGTTACCAGGCCTTATAGTTTTATCGAATTTAGTATGTACCCTGTTTATTGCATAGTTTAACCTATTTGCATTATTAAGCGAAATAATCTACACACAGTAATTGTACATTTAGAGCAATGATGCAAATGGATTAAGCATAGCACTTTTTACAGAGTATATTTAATTATTAATATATATGACCTTTCCAGATACTTACATTCAGAAAGCAAAAAAAGCTTTTTTGGATGGTAGGTCGAGAAGAAATATGAATGCATTGAATACTCAATTGCAGGATGTGCAGAGAATTATGGTTCAAAACATAGATGATGTTTTACAGAGGGGTACTGTTCTTTCAGGTAACGATGCAACAAAAATTTTAAAGTGATCTGTTACATCTCTAAAAAGCTTGTATTGACTTGAAATTCATTTTCCAGAGCTAGATACAAAAACGCAAAACTTGTCTATGTTATCGCAAAAATACAAGAAAGATGCAACTCACTTAAACAGTAAATCAATGTACGTGAAGGCTGTGGCTGGACTGGTCGCATTCTTGGTCTTCCTGTTATATTTCTTTGTTCTTTAGTTCAAATTAATCGACGAGTTTGTCATCACTGTGCAAAGACCATGGAGGTTTTTAATCATTCTGGTTTTCTTTCAAGATTAGCGATTGCATTATTATTTCCCGATAAGCGTATGGTACATTTAACTTTGACTCCAATCGTGATTGAGAGCGATGTACAGAAGTTGTATTCTGAGGAAAACTCGTCGCGACAAATACTATGACGTTGATACCGATATCAGGACATTCTTTCATACGTTTACTATATATTGCCGTGCAATAAATATATAGTAGGTAATTGTTTACACGAGTAATGTACAACCATCACTGTTTCAATTAATGGAAAAACGATGCTAATAATTTTGTAAAAATAAAAGACAATATGTACAGCCGTATTTATATTAAAACGAAACTTCACTTTTATTTTCAAACAATGAAAGTTAGTCTCACTTATTCCTGTTTGAGGCTGTATTAGTTTTATTATATATATATTTTTTATGGGGTTGCATAATTTATGAAATCAGTAATGATTTGCAAGTAAAGAAAATGTGTTAAATTATATTTATTCCTGTGGTTTTAGTATTATCTGGAATGTAATCATATATTTAGTTTTTCGGAAAGGGAACCAAAATAATGTATACAATTGGTTTTATGTTAATACAAATGTTATTTTATGAAATCCAATTGTGTCGGTATATTAAGGTATTATATTTACAGTAAAAAAATTGAATTTATATTAAATGTACAATATGTTTCCTACTTTAAACCAAGAAAAATAAAAATCTTATACACCTATATTTTTCCGAATATGTACAAAAATGCTATTGTTCCATTTTCACAAGATCGTCGTAATTAGGAATGTTAAAAGTTTTCATATTTGTTGTACCAATTTTTCGATCGTCGTTACCCGTTTCTTCTTCAGATTCCGAAAATTCGGAGTTAAAGAAGTAATTCACAGTTGAATTTCCTTTCGTGTTCTCCCTCGCTTGTTTACACGTTTTCACTCTTTTTCGTGGAATATTTCCATTACTACTTTTACTTATCGAATTTTCCATGCATTCGTCGTCTGAAATATTAATTTATGCGTCATTTACGAGATTAATAACGATACTAAATATAACTACACAACAAATAAACGCACCTGTATCAATAATTTCATATATATCAGAGTGCTCTTTCAAAACCGCATATATTATTGGAAATTCTATTATGGTTTTATTTTCGAAATTTTCCTGCAACGACAGAGTTACGTCCAATTCATAAAACCTGATGAACAATTTGCAATTGAAGAATTCGTATTATATATTTAATTAAACAGAGTACAATAAATAAAAACATCCTTACTTTGCATCCGACTTTGTTACTCTTTCTGCCTTCAAAAGAAATTTTATTCCAGATAAACCAGCTGCTTGATAAAACTGTAATCTGTCGTTTAAACACATTCTCAAATTTAATTCATCTATATCATTCGTGTTTTCTAATGACTTGAGAGGATCCAAAATATTTTCTATAACATTCGATAGCCTTGTATTTTCTAAAACCCTGTAATTAAAAAAATTTTCCATATCCAAAAATGAATATAATAGTACTCTATGTATTAATTACTTTACCTATCTGTTACCCATTTTGTATGGTCTGCTTGAGCAAAAATCCATTCTATTCTCCAAAATAATTCGTCAGTCTTCCAATTCAAATAAGTTGTATTATTTTGATGCCTACTAAAATGTTGTGGCATAAATTGTAAGTTAACGTTTCTTTTAAATGCCGCTGCCCTGAGCTTAAACAAATGCTACAAAGACAATGTTTATATAGTATATATTTTACTCTTACGCTACAATCAAATCATAACTAACCACTGGAAGATTGTTTTGTCGAGTACATTTTTTAAATGGGTCTCTCTTTAATTGGTATACTGATCTGCCAATTTCTTCGAGTAGTCTATAGTCTAAAAGTTGACAAACATTTAGCTTAAGTGCATAATTTCAGAATTACGTGAAATACTTAGAAGATTATAACTGTGTAGATAAGTATATTTTCGTAAAATACTGATTTACCGTTTAGAATGTCCAAGTCTGTGAACGACTTTAACGGTACAAATTTCGTCTTATCCCTGACACCATCGCATTCTAACTCTTTTTTGTGAATGTTTACGCATTGGAGGCAACAAGTTCTAACCTCGCACTTCGGACACGTGTATTTCGCCTTAGTTGCGCCGCATACTTCGCAATTTTCGATCCTGTAAATGGTTGTTATTTAAATTAAGCATAGCACAATGAACTTACAAATGTATTCATCTCTGCGAAGGAATAAACGAGGAGATTATTAAAATTATCATACTTTTCACTGGAAGTTGCCATATTAATTCTGTACCACAAACACAGGATATAGTAGAGACGGAACTCCTATAGTAAATTTGAGTGTTATAAATATTTTATGCTTGACTATTTTATCGACATTATACACATTAGTTTTCTATTTTATCGACTATGCAAATATTGTCTTACTAATTTGTTATCTCAGACGAGATGTAGAATTAGAATGTACCTTACGTCTAATTGTCTAGCGGAGATAATAAATTTATGAAATACATTTACGCGATAAAATAATGTTTGATAGTAATCATGTATTTAAAGTTTCTCTGTATCTAGTAGAGAAAGCAGAGATAATAGGAATAATCCTATTTTATTGTTCCTATTTTATAGTAAATATTAACATTACACACGGTTTCCAATTTTAAGATTTATTTTTCATATTTCTGTATGTACATATTTGTAGGTATTTCATGTATATTTCCATTTCATTTAGAAACATAGAATGGTAAATGCATTGACATCAAAATATGGACAATTTAGCTCTATTCTTCCGTTGATTTTGTTCAGTATCAATATTCTTTTCCGATGCTCTTAGATCTACGAGTTCTTTTTGCTTTTCATTATACTTCATCGCGATGTTATTATACTGAATGCTTCCTTTCGCGTGTCTTCCCAACGATTCCCTCAGCTTCGACGATTCTCTCTCCAGTCTTAAAATATTTTCTCCGATTTGAAAGCCCGCAAGATTCAATTGCCGATTCGTTTTCGTTTTAAGTTCATTTTTACTTTTCGTACTACTCGTTTGGCTGTCTGTTTTTGCTGAAAATAAATTTGTAGGTTTATTAAAGCACAAGAACCAAGCACAGAACGATGCAAGAAATATTTCTCGGACATACGTTTGTCACCCAGAGTAGCGTTTATAAAATTAAACACATTCTTCTCATCCCTTTGTTTCTCCCTTTGGTACTGTCTCTCTCTTTGTTGTTCCAACTTTTGCTGCTTTTTCCGCATTCGGCGTTCAACGGAGAATAAATTTTTATCTCCGCCCGCGTTCTCTCGTAACTCCATACAGTGATCTAAAGATGTTCATAGTGAAGTATTACGTCAGTGCAAAAGTTCATGCCTGATTCCTGTTGTATTTTAAGACAGAATATATGTAAATTCATACCTAAGGATTTACCAGCTGGCAACACCGTTGCTTCGACTGGTTGTATTCGACCATCGGAATTTTTCCCAAGACCAGTACCCACCACATATCCCATCTGAGCCATTAACTTGCTACCTATACCACGAGTATGTTTCTCCCAATTTCCAAGGGGTGCACTATTATCCATCATGAGAGGAGACTGGTGAATGACTACTTCTTTAGGATACTCTGGAGAATCGCTTTCGCTGTTCGAATCATCGGATGTATCCGACATTTCTAAGTCATCTATGATAACATCTACGGTAATAGACAACATGAAAAAAAGAAGTTGTGTAGCACATCGAATTTAGGCATGCGATACTAACCGAGGGGCAGAATATCTTGCAAGAAAACTTCGGCAATGTCACCGCTTGTTACGAACTTAATCCTAAAAAGATCTCCGGCTTTGTCTGGCATTTTGATCACAACACCTCTGTGCCAAAGTTCATTCTTTTGTTTTGCCAATACCCTGCTACCCATTTCTATACTTTGGAAATCAGGTTCCCTATCGATAGAAGCACACTTACATGTATATACGTGCATGTACTCGACGATCGGTGTTTACGTGTCGGTTACTAAATCTTGATTGATTTACCTATATTCTTGAATGCTAGACAACAACACTAATTCACCATGAGAGAATCTGCAGTCCTCGTCAGAAAACTTGCAGTTCCCGTTCAAATAGTACGGACACGGAAGCATTTCTTTGTGCATCGGATTTAGGAAGAATACTCTGACCTGAACAATAGTTACATTCTCTTAAGCATGCAAATTTGTGCGGATTAACGTCGTTGGACAACTAAAAATCGTCCGACTTTTTAAGCGGTTCACTTTAAAGGATACATTGTTAATTAATGCTACAACGTGCTAGAATTGCAATGCTCTAGAGAAATATGGATCTCCTTACCTTTATTTCTTGCATACTTTTTATTTCCATTGTATTGTTGATCCAGTAAACCGAGCATATCATAGCATTATGATAACCAACTCCTCCCCAACTGCTACCATAGGGAGCTCTACATTTCATGCCCTCCAGCTGCTTCAACTCTTCCTACAAGATTAACTTGCACCGTATAATTGTGTCATTGCTGTGCCGTATAGAATACTTGCATACTGACTTCTATATTGTTACTGGAAGCTCCAGCAGCTTGTTCATTCTGCTTATTATTCTCAGTGTCATCTGAGACTTTCTCCAGTTGCGCCTGATGAATTTACAATGAAATAGAACACCGCATATAATGCTTGTTAATAGGAAACGATGCTCGAGGAAAACATTTTTCAAATCGAATAAGTAAATATATGGCTGCGGATCTTTATGCAAAACAAATAGACAAAAACTAATATATTTACACCTTTAAATTTTGTTAATCTTCCTACAATTTAAAATTTCACTTACTGAGAAAAATATTTCTAGAAAATATTTCGAGAAAATATTTGAGGATTACCTTCAACAAGGCATATTCCTTAGCCAGTGGATCATCGTCGTCGTCGCTCAAAATCTCAGCGGAGGAATCATTTTCTGTGTCCCCGGACTCGATGCTTTGTAGGCTCTCTTTCGTTAAATTAATTAGCTCTTCAATGTCCGACTTTAAGCTCAACAAATTCTCCCGATCGGGTCCCTCGGCCGTCGACGAAAGGGTAGCTTGAACTTGTGCCAGCTGACAAACGTATGAAATCACGTAAATTGAAATGAATCGTGAACCGAGAGGATCGTTTATTTGAAAGGTTAATCCTTGTCAAAGAAGGAGGCTGCTCGTCGTACCTGTTCCTCGTACTGCGTGATTGATTCCTTCAAACTTTCCACGTCTGTCATGATACTCCTATGACGACGACAGAAACGGGAATTGATTCATAGGTCCCCGAGAAACAGCGGATTTCGGTGTCGAACGCGTTAACAGTTTACATTTGCACTATATTTGCCGTTTTGCTTAACGATCGAAGTCGTAGATACACATATCTATACATACATACACGGTGTCACCGACAACGCCGAGAGGATGAAGTCTGCTGTACTTCAGCGGATGAGTTCCTTCTTTACCGACCGAGCGAAGGCGCGCGCATTGAGCGCCATTCAAATTATATCGTAATTTTCACTTATTGATTTTCGTTATTGTTTTCGCAGCTTGTTCAATTTGACAGGCTGCGAATGTTTATGCAAATGCACATTTACGATTTCGTCGAAAAATGTGTTCCGTGATTAAAGGATCTCGAAAATATGTTGCTCGCATTGTATACTTTGCGTTACAGAATCTTTTTGGAAATAAGTTTGATTAAATATAATTAGATGCAGCATCGTCAAACTTTTGTTATTATAAACTCGACTGTTCTGTTTTTGGTAAACGTGCTCATCTTTGCAAAATAATGAAACACACAGAGCTGGCGAAACGAATAAAAAAATAATAATGCTCACTTTCGATCTCTGTCGGGCCTTTGTGAAATGATTGGGAATTTTTCAGTCATGCAATCGATGACCCTAAATGGTTTTGGAGATCTCGACTCGAGTATGAAGAGTGGATCTACTGCATTTTTGCGACAGGTCGTTTCCGATACACGCCGGCAACAGGAAATCAATATCCGGAAGGAAGATTGATCGCGTCGAATTAAGGGCGCCGCGACGCCTACGTTAATAGGGATAATTGCCTCAAACGCGAAGCATATTTCCGGATCAAGGGTGCATAGCTTGGGGAAGGTTGCTCGCAGCGGCCAGGACACGAGCAGGACTTTCTTCGGGGGATGAAATCCTGACCGTCTCGCCCTCCAGTCGACAGGTCTCTCCTTTCCCGAAGAGGGATTTCCCGAATTACATTCGATGTTCTCGATACTAGGAGAACACAGATGGCAGGAATCGAATTGTAAACATCATCGAGTCTCTGATAACTACGTTTTTCCAGTCATCGCGATGATTAGATAGAAAATTTTCCGTTTCCGAACCTCGGAACAGTACGTTACAAACTAAAGAGACTCTTTCGTGCGGCCAGAACAATTATGTAACGAAAATACCGTTTGTTATGAACGTTCCATCGGAGAGTTCCGTCGATGATGATGAAACTCATGTTACAGGACGGACGTAACGTGACGTGGAATGCCTCTTTCCGCGAAACAGCGCAAACACCGGAAGGAAGCAGGAAGTCGGAACGTAGGGAAGTAGAGACGAACGGAGGTCGTCCGCTGCGATCATCCGATGAGGAGGAACTTGCAGGTGTCTCGCGTCTCGCTCTCGGTATAGCGAATACCGTAATTATCACTTCCTCGCAAATAACAATCGCATTTTTACTCAACACTACTAATTCCAAATCACATTCAGCGATCCTTCGGCAAGCTCCGGCGCCTCTGCAGAGTCCTTCGTTCGACGATCGCTAGCAATATCGAAGCCAATAATTTTTAAGGCAAATCACCGTCGAGACACATCATAGGTAAAACTTCAAAAGACGAAATAAGCCCAGGTATTAGGGTACGAGGAGACGGAAGTAGCGTGCCAGGATATCTAGGATCCTTGGTTGTATCCTTCTGACGAGCCTGCATCCCTGTATCCTGAAAACGTGGCGGGTACGTGTCGAGGACGAGTCATGGACACCACCACGACCACCGTAGGCCAGTGGTCCTCATTGATATTGAAGGTCCTTGGACTGGTCTTCATGTTGGAGCAAATTCTTCAAGCTGGAAATTTCTATCTTTTGAAAACCGGGGGTTTCACGTGCAAATCTATAATAATTGTTTTGATATTTAACACGTGGACGACCGTGGTGGTTAAAGTGTGGTCGATTTGATAAATAATTATTGTAATAACTAGATTGCGGATTTTATGCATTTGTAATAAAAATGGGTTGGTACAATTTAAAACAGGAGAAAAATTAAGATGAATAAAGATATGTTATATTTTATATTAGAAGAAAGAATTAAATGTGTATCTGCCTCACATCTCTTGTAAATAATGCAAACAATTTTTACTTTGCATAAAGATCTAGTCATAACGTTAGTACTAGCACCGAATATCAATTTCTTCGTTCAGAAATGTTTGATAGGTTCGGTTTGGGATTGAGAACCACCGGCGTACACAATCGAAGGGATTCTTTTTTTTTCCGCTGAACCACAGACGCATTAGGCTCGCATAACAGCGCGACAATTATGCCGATCGCCGGGTGGAGCTGTTCAGGGTGCGACAGGACGGACATGTTATCCTGGAAACAGCGACGACGCTGACGCCGACGCGACGGCACACGTCGGTTTGAAATGCTGTTCTAACTAGAAGTAAAAATTAAAAGAAAAAAACAGAAATACCCGTAAGCATACTTATTCTCCGCTAAAGATGCTCGCAATAATTTCCCTTCTGTCATCAACGAAACAAATGAATAAATCAGTAGTACAGCCAGAAATTGACGAGTGCATTTCAATGCGTGTAACGACAGGTGTCTAAGACAAACAATAATGCGAAGCATTGCAAAATACTTGAACATTTCAAGCTTAGCTCTCGCTGGTAATTATGACACTGAACTGTTACAAAGCAATGTTTCACTTATTTTTTATTTTTCACTTGATTCTTTAGTCTGCGAGGACTGTAAGACATCTTGCGAAAGAGAAGGAATATAGAAACCTGTCAGGTCAATTGCCATTGATATTAACCTGATTCCTTGCATTCGATTTCTCCTATTAATTGACGCACAAAAACGCGTAAAAAATTAGGAAAAATCTGTAGAGATCAAAATAATTTAGCTCTTCAGGGAGGTGTACGTGAAATCAGTGTGCGCCGTTGCGCGCTCGTATCTTACGAACGTCGAACGCAACTAGGATAGTATGCGAACGGGTGTGTTGTTCAGGGCGACCGTGTCCCTTCAAGATCCTGGGTGGCCGAGCTTGCGCACGTTAAGTATTCCATCTACCAGGACCCCATGCCAGGACGCTCGCTTACCCCGTCACGAAGCTCCGTTGCCGTTCGAAGGAGACGGGACATCTGCACGTCTGGAGTGTCTGGACGTCCTCGGGGTCTCGTCAACGTCCTGTCACTCGTCAACCGCGTGGCGCCGGAAGCATCCGCGCCACCAGGACCCCATAACTCAGCGGCGATATCCTCTGGGATGCAGGACGACCGCGTGGTGCCGACGTATTCGCACGTTCGTAGCTCGCCAGGATAACAGGACGTCGGCGACCGTTCGCCGGTGCCGTTGCTTCTTCGGAAAAATTTAAGACACCTCGGGGAAGAAGACTTCCGGTGGACAGGTGGACGTAGACAATCGTAAGATAGAGAAACGGCACCGTTTTTTGGTACATGTTGCGCGGTGGAGGTGAGAGTTTTCGAGGAAAAAAGAAACGGGAGAATAGAGAGATAGCATGTAGAAGCTTTCTTATCGAAGTTGATCGGTAGCTGTCGAACTCGCAACGTCTTCCGCGTGTCTTAATTTTGGCTGCGTATCACAGGCGATCATAAAGCGGGTCGCGTGTGCCACCGAAAAAAAATTCCAGATATCCGGATGGATTTCCGATAACGGACCGTGCGGCTGTACGTGTACACACACGTGTACAGCCCGTTCCCGCAACACCGTTCCCACCCCCACGAAACAAATATTGATTCGATATTGTCGGACGCGACGCCACGCGACGTGACGCTATGTCACGGAAAATTGCCTATTTTTTTATTTTTTTATTTTCGGTGCGCTTCGGGTTTCGATCAGGGAAGCTTTTCGTAGTCTCGCTCGAGAACGGGATCCAGAATGCTAGAGTCTCGTGATCAGAGAGAGAGCATTTAAACAGCGGCTCCGATCGATCGCAGGCTTTCACCGGGTGACAGTCGGACTTAACCCGAGTTAATATCGGCAACGATAACAGGATTTATTCCAATTTGAGCTTCAAAGCGTCGCCCTGTTTGTCCATCAGGATACCAGCGCAGAGGTGGAGGCCGACGTTTCTATTATTCATCCGCCCACAATTGATCGGAACGGGGGTGGCACGATTGGCCCGGTTGCTGGCATAGTCTGCTCCGGAGGATCGCGTTTAGTCGATTGTCCTGTCCATTGTTGCTCGATCTGCCGTGGTGGTCGGCGCCTTCCCCCCCCCTTTACAAATTTATTTATTTCAGAACGGATTTCAGACTTTTTCCCCTACAGTTCGTCAAGTTATATTGAAATATTTTATTCAGTGTACTACTGACAATTAGACTGCGGACTTTATGCATTCGTGACAGAAATGAGTAACTAGAGATAATGTGCTTAATTTTATCATAGTTTGACCTATGAATTTTTTGCACGTTAACCCCTTGCCCTACAATAGGGCAAATAGAGTCTAATAAATGTGAACGTTATTAATTTCCCATAAACCGAAATAAAATTCTATTTAGTTGTAGTTGATACATATCCTTTGGAGAAAACATAGACATACAATAAATATTAACTATCTTATTTTTTTTCTATGAAATTCTGAACGATGAAGAATTTCTAATAATTATAATCACAAAATAAATAGTAGTGTAAGGGGTTAACACTTTGATTGCCAAATTAGAAAGCTGAAAAATTCCATGAAATCAAAGTAAGTTATTTAATGAAATAAAAATTGGAAAAAATTAAATATATGATACTGAGTAGGCTTCCAACTTTCTTGAATTTTACGGATTCTAATCGAATTTGGTACAATAAATATATTAACGTGAAAATTCATTTTAAAACCTGGACAAATAATTCCGTTACTCACATATGGGTGACATGGCAGTCAACGTGTTAAGGTTGCCAGACAAGTTTTGACACGAATATAAAGCGTAATGTGAAGTTGGGAAAAATTCTGGAGAGCAGACAAGAGACAAATGAGAATTTTATTATTTTTTCATTTTGAATAATTGCCTTTCTATACTTGATATACAAATGTTGAGTCCACAGTTTCCCTTCGCATGGACCTGGTGGGAAGTAAACTTGAAGTATACTTCCGGACCGTTGTTAAATTAATTTTAGAACGTATTATTCTCAGATTCTCCAAATTATTCGAGAAAGAATGAAACGTCTGACTGCTGTCTCTTGCAATAAAGATCCATAGTCTACCGACAACAAAGAGTGCAGCCGCGAAGGAGGCGATAAGGGGAGGGGTTGAGGTAACGCTATCGATTCAGGAATTCGTCAGGGAAACTTAGGCGACCGGAGGCAAAGGCTCGTGTTTCCGCAGGACGAGTAACGACGTATCCTCGAGCGTGGCAGTTAGTAATTACGGAGGAAAGCTGCAGCTTCTCGCGGCTGCGAGAGCACTGATACTAAGAGAGAGAGAGAGAGAGAGAGAGAGAGCTGCTATCATGAAGAGGTATCGTTCGCCGGTGGAACAATGTTCCTTGGCACGGTGTTGGTGCATCGTTGCCTCTTAAAACCCGGCAGCCTCTGGGCGTTTAAGTCCTCATACCGTTCTAATTGAGGTTCCTCCTCGTTACCGCGAAAGGGTTACCGGAAACAATGGCCGGGACGACAGCGGATGACAATTGCACGTAGCCAAGCATCCGCGCCGCTAACAAAAGCGCGGCCAGCGTGGTCCTTCTCGTTTTCGCAGTGCCTCGCATCGTGCTGCTACTCCGTCTTCTTCTTGCTTCTTCTTCTACTCTCTCGGCATTGTTCCCGGCCGAGCTTCAGCCTCGGATAACGAGTAACGAAGCGTCCTCCGCGGTCCTCGAGGTATCGAGACAGAGGGCCAGCCCGAAACGGCCCCCTCCCCTCGAACCAGGCAACCTTGCCGAGGAACCTGAGGTAGTCCCGAAGCGGTCTAAACGCGACAAGGACTCCCTTCTGCCAAAGCAACTCTATAAAAAAAAAAAATTATAATTTTATACAGGCAGGAAGCACGGTATCAGGACTTACGGTTTTCAGGATCGCGAACCACCTTGAATAAGGGACGTTGTATTTGTTTTGGAACGCCTTGAATATGTATAAATAAAAGAAACAAACATATCGCTTCATTCAGAAAGAATAGGATTAAGCTTCACCTAAAACAAAATTATTTGGCGACTATAACGCGCCGCTAAAAGTTGCTGTATCATTTAATAAATTACTACACATTTTTCAGTATTGTACGAGTAAACTCCACCATTTTCGTACGTACAGTATGAAAATAAATATATAAAAAGATATAGAAATATTAGGTCGGAAGAAATGTTGTGTTTTGAAGTTAAAATAACTTCGAGTGCAAAGGGTTAAAGCTTCGAGGACGAATGTCGATGTATTGACGGAATCGGAATCGTGTATCTAATTCCTGTAAACACATAATTTAATTGCACACCTTGGAGAAGATCGGTGCGGGTACATATTGCTAATTTTTTCCTCTTATTTAACACGTTGACCGCCATGTCACCCAGATGTGGGTGACGGAATTATTTGTCCAGGTTTTAAAATGAATTTTTACGTTAATATATTCATTGTACCAAATTTTATTGGGATCCGTAAAATGCAAGAAAATTGGAAGACTACTCAATATCACACATATAATTATTTTCAATTTTTATTTCATTAAATAACTTACTTTGGTTTCATGGAATTTTTTAGGGTTCTGGTTTGGCACTCAAAGCGTTAAGACTTTTACGCAACATCTAGTTGTTCTTGATCTAAAAAGTTCTTAAAAAATCCTCGTCTGCAAAGGGGAAAAGAAACCAGGTTGCAGGCTTCTTGAAATCAAATTTTATCTGATGTATTCTTTTCTGTCGTGAATAGCAAGTGGGATATTCGAGCGATCAGTTTCGAACGCTCCACCCTGTATAGTTTCGAACCTAAATTGTTCGCCAACACGGCGCGGTAGCTTTGCGAGTCCGTTCGATCGTGAAACCGATCCCGATTTCCGTAAACTTGTTCGGGATTGGTCGTTAATCGGCGACGTTCCTGCAGACGTTAACCAACGAGGACGATAACAGAGCGACGATATAACGAGGCTCGCGTCGGTGTTGGGCCAATAGAATATCCGTGCAATTACCGGAGTAGCGTGCGTAATTATTTTAATGATCGCGCCGGGAATCGATAGCCCCGAACCGGAGGGATAGTCTGGCGGACACGAGCTTCGCTTTACGAAAACTAATTTAATTAGTACTTTAAGCAGTGCTGCGCGCGCGCGCGTGTGCGTAACAGCGGTCGCTGATAATAGGAGAGAGAGAGAGAGAGAGAGAGAGAGAGAGAGAGAGAGAGGCGAGCGTTATCAGCAGGATCCTTTCACGTTAAACCCATTAACGGTACAATTAGCCGCACGCTGGATTTTCCATTGAAAAGCGGCAGGCGAGCCTCGTGAAAAGGCTTCTACCTAATTTCGCGAGAAAGGGTGAAAGAATCCATGATGAAGGAAACACGGGGAACGGTTCTGGTTCTCGGGGGGCCCGGGGAACATGACTCCCCCTTGCTCTGAACACGACGAAGAGGATGATGAAGAAGAAAAGCGGGGTTAAGAAGAGAAAGAACCGGACGGAACAACGAAGAGGACTGAAAGAGGAGGAAGAAACAAGTCGAATCTCCGACTCCGCGGAGTTACTCGCCTCTCATTTTGCTCGAGTGCCCTCGCGAACGGGGAAACATTTCAATTAATTACTGCGTAATTAAAATATGAAAAAGTAGTCATTACCTCGCGTTTCCGCGTCGGTTACCCGGACAACTTTCTTGTTCGCTCGCCGACCCCCGTGTTCCGTTCCACAAGACTCTTTTCCCGACTCTCTCTCTCTCACGCTCTCTCTCTCTGTTTCTCTTCTCTTTTCCGTTTCGTGTTCCTCGCCGCTCTCTCTAACCCAGGCTCGACTTTCGAACGATATTCTCGCGTTTTATTTCGCCGACACAGATAATCCGCTGCGGTGCACTTGCTCTCTCTCCCTCTCTCTATTACTCTGCGTTTCTCGTCATCGCGAGCATTAATTATGCACGTGTCAGGTAACTCCCAAGTGGTTGCCAGGTAAGCAGCCTGCTAGATGCACACCGTGTGCGCCGTGCACCTACATGCAGAAATAAACACTCTGCCGGGACATCCTCGCGCTTGACCCGTCGCCGTACCAACGCTCCCGAACATCTTCCGAGATTATGCCAACGTTCCGACTCTTTTCCTTTCCGAAAAACCCTCCACAGACTCCTCTAAAGGAGTCCCATAATTTATTTACTCGATCTCGTCGACTTGCTCCTGTTGTACACGCTGCTAGGTCCATTAGGACTCTAACTAAGTCCTCGATGAACCGACTAAATTCATAGTTGTTTCATTATAAGTAGACTGCGGATTTGATGCATTTATCAGAAAAATGTAAAGGTTTCACCCATTTGCATCATTAGCGTATACATGCGCTCAACTTTGTTGGTCACTATCATTCTCACTAGCCTCCTGCTTTCCTCAAATAATTCGATTCCAGCAGGGAACAAAATTGTTTCGAGCAATTTCTAGTCTTACACTTTGTACAAAACATTCAGGCTTAGTAGTTTACCAATCTGTGGCCATTTTGACAATTTTCTCGTTATAATGGCACGACTTAATTGACCTAGACAAACCTCAACCATATCTGGATTCCCCTGATTTGTATTGCTTCAAGGTTTGGCTTAACCCATTCGCATCATTAGCGTATATATGCGCTCAATTTTTCAAGTCGCTATCATTATTCGTTAGCTAAAAGATAGAAACGGTGTTGTTGGAGACGAAAGTAGTAATTCTGATTTTTTCTTATAATGCCGAAATATGAGGTTCTTTCAGTTGCAGTCATTTTTGTACTTAAATATATGTTAATTTAAAAAAGTTTGGTGAGATAAAGATCTTCTTTTCATATTTCCTTATGTTGCAAATGGGTTAAGAATATCAGAAAATTTTATTCCGCTTTTATTTAACTTTGTTAAGGTAGGATACAATTCTTAAACTTCAACAGATCTGTTCTTCGAAGACAAAATTTCTGAAAGCCTGATGGCGACAGAGAAGAGCGACATTCGAATTTGCATTGACTGCACGAGAACCTATCAGTACATACTCTTACCTATTCACCAGCTGATTACGGGAATGGTAAAAGAGAAAAGTTAACATTTGTTGGACAGTGTAATCGGCGATCTGCGAAGCGCGTGCAGGCAATTGCAGGGATCAAAGGCTGCCGAGGTTAACGAGAACCGCGACCGTTATATCGCGGAACAGAAACACCCCTATACAGACGCGAAATTGAAGAGGTCGATTACAAACGAATCGACGATCGAACGGGATATATCGTTGTGTGGACGGATCATCCATCGGTGCTCGTGTGCCATTCGCGAACAAGAGGCGCGTTAACTTTGGTTCGCGTCGCCAGATAATAGCGTGGAGCCGAAGGGGGTCGAGCTGTTATGAACGTGAAAATAAGCCTTAATCCGTTGTGTTAGCCCTGCCGCGAGGAGGATCGCTCGATCTCTCCTGCTCGGAGCAGAGCAAAGCAGAGCAGAACAGAGCAGAGCAGAGCAGAGCAGGGGTGGCTCCGTCAACGAGCCCCCGCCCGCCACGCGGCGCTAACTTTTCAATCTCGGTCGAATAATCTGTCGGAAAGCCCCGCGGTTACCTCGGCAACGATCTGGCCTCTCATTGGCTCGCCGACTACCTTTTCCATCCCTGTTCCTCCACCTTCCGATTTCCCTCCAGCCTTCTTCTCGGACCTCCCCGCCGACTACCCTTCTTTCGTTCCGTCACCCTCCTCTACGGATGGGACTAATTCGCTTATCGCTCCCGCGTCTCCCATTAGCCTAAACCCTGATGTTCGTTTCGACTCTATCAAACGCCAATTATCACTTTCCTCGACGACTCGACTTGCACTACCCCTCAACCCCCTGCTCTATTATTTTCTCGTCCCGCCTATAATCACTACAATTTCTTGTCCTTGGTCTAGACTAGATAGAACCTCTTCATTTAATTTAGGAAAATAGACCAGCGCGCTGACAATAAATATTTTTTACTACACAGTATCGTACCTGTTGTCGAGACGAATCCAACGACCTACTATACACTTTGAAATAATCCTACAAAATTTTTTGGCCAGCTTTCAAGGCCAAATACTTCGCTCTACCGCGCCTAGGTTCGGCCTAGTTGGCTGGGACCCTAGGTTGCACTGTCAGGCAAATCATCGGTCCAGCAATATCAGTGCAAAACGCTATTGGTAACATTGCAAAGACCTTCTCAAGATCCACCTATCCTTAATGCTAGTTCAACACTAGGCTAAACACCCCTACGCTATTCCCATAAACGGTGAAACGTCTCTGTTGCAACTGGGGTGAGCATAGTCCTCATAGTTGCGGCTTACGACTTGAACGATGCCTAGACTGCGGATTTTATGCATTCACGACAAAAATGGGGGTGTGAAATATAAAACAGTGGGAGATAAAGAGAATTGAAAATGTGTTATTATTAGACTGCGGATCTCTATGCAAAATAAAATTGTTATACATCAATTGCAGTCTACGGTTTTGAATTACACTTACTTATTTTTGTCGTAAATGCTTGAAATCCTCAGTCTGGTTGTTATAGACGTATTCGAATTATTAACCCCTTGCCTTACAATATCGAGTCAGACTCGTGATGAAGATTTTGAACAGAGTCTAATAAATATGTACGTTATTAATTCCCTTTAAAGCGAAATAACATTCTATTTCGTTGTAGTCAATATATATCCTTTGGAGAAAACATAGGCATACAATAAATATAAATTATCTTTTTCTTTCCATGAAATTCTGAACGATGAAGAATTTCTAATCATTATAATCACAAAGTAAATAGTAGTGCAAGGGGTTAATGGAAGAAACAAATCTGTACTTGATTCCAGTATCTTGAAGTTGCCTGAGCAAATTTTTATTTTGCAGAACGATTCGAGTGAGTATTTTTCTAAGAAATGCCCCTCTCCATAGAAATGTTATGAACCCGTTTCCTGAGTATGATGGGGTTAGAAATTTTCCGCGGAGTAATTGGAAATTGCAGGTGCAGCGTTCCGAGGGTAGTAGGTGCAGCTTGCGAGGACATTGTTCCCATCACTACGCCTCTTCACCCTCTATCTCGCTCGAACCTCCTCCATCGGTGGCTGTTTGGCCAACCGTATATCTTTGCCGGTATCTTCCCACCCCATTTCGCTTCGCCTCTGCGTTATCTCCCTCCCGTTTGTCGTCTCTCTCCGTCTTTGTCGGGCTAGCAGCCCCTTCCCAGGAGAGGTTGCAGAGCGTTTCCGTCGTTTCTCTCGGCAAACTGCGAGGCCCTTCCACCCTCTCCGTGGCCCTACGCTACCTACCATCTACCTAACCTTTAGTCATCGCTTCTCCTTGCTCCTCCCGAGCGGCACTCCCCGGCGCACTTAGCCCCGTGGTTAACTTCAATGAGCGGATAACAAGCCACCCCTCGACTTTGCCCTGTAATATTCACTCGTATAAATGGACCCGCGGCTTTGTCAAATCAACTGTCGCTTGTAAACAAGCGACCCTCTCTCGCGGCGTCGATGTTCGCCAACCGAGACCTCCGCACACCGTCTTTCGTCATGTCTTCGCGACACCCGTGCCGAACATAACTTCGAGGCCCGACGACAGATTTGCGACAGGGAAAATCATTTTCGTCCGTCTCACACCCTCTTCGCGTTGATACATTAGTTACTCGTCTTATATTATTTCCGAACCATCCGGTTAACGGACCGTTCCACTGTGAATACGCGATTGCAACATTCGAGAATTTATTTAACAGATACGGTGGGGCCAAGCGAACCGACGTTTCACATGTGTGTTTATACATGTGAAAAGTAATAGTACAAATTATTAAAGCGTGTTTTGTTGAAAATTCTGGGAGTTATTTTAATGAACCCTCAGGTCCGACTTTTAGCAGGCTGTTCTACTGTAAATACACAATTGCAATACAACATTTGGGAATTTATTTAAGATATATGGTGGGGCCAAGTGAACCGACGTTTCACGTATTTGTTTATACATGTGTGTAGTAATAGTACAAATTACCACAGCGCGTTTTGTTGAAAATTCTGGGAGTTATTAATGAACGCTCACGTCTTACTTTTAGCGGGCTATTCTATTGCAAACGCGCGACTGCAATGCAACATTTGGGAATTTATTTAAGAGATACGGTGGGGCCAAGCGAACCGACGTTTCATATGTGTGTTTATACATGTGAGGAGTAATAGTACAAAATATTAAAGCGCGTTTTGTTGAAAATTCTGGGAGTTATTTTAATGAAGGTCCTCAGGTCCGACTTTTAGCAGGCTGTTCTACTGTAAATACACAATTGCAATACAACATTTGGGAATTTATTTAAGATATACGGTGAGGACATGTGAACCGACGTTTCACGTATTTGTTTATACATGTGCGGAGTAATAGTACAAATTATTACATCGCGTTTTGTTGAAAATTCTGGGAATTATTAATGGAAGATGATGCTCAGTTGTTAATGGTCTGACCTATGACGGGCTGTTCTACTGCAAACGCGCGATTTCAGTGCAACATTTGGGAATTAATTTAGGAGAAACAGAGCAACTTGGTAAACTGTTGTTTCTCATGTGTTATTTATAGATGTTTGTAGTAATGGCATTAATTTTTCTAGGGCATATCACTAGAAATTCTGAGAGCTTTTAATCCGAATTGTGTAGACGAATAATAAACTGCTTAGAAAACAAATGGACGATATTGGGAAGATTTAAAGGGGGAAACTCCGGGCACGGTTATTCCTGTTATTCTACTTCCGAGCTGAATGGGTTAAGAATATCTGTTCCCCGTTCTACGAAGCACAATGCGATCCGGTAACGAAGGATAACTGTCGGATAAGATCCCTCTAGATCCTCCTCTATCTTTTGACACGCGAAATTAACGATCGATTTGAGGGGTCCTCGGCGGGATTCACGGTTTATTAATTCGTAATGTCTATAGGTGGTTTCATTCTTCCTCGTTTAATTCGATGATTTCTCGATTCGATGGAACCCGTCGTCGCGAGCGCGAGAAAATCCTCGTTTAATTCCGTAACGAGAATCGTGGACGGTTTTCAGCGGAATCTCGTTAGAATGGGGGACGAGACCCGCGTCTCGTTTCGTCTCGTTTCGTCTCGTCTCGTCTCGTCTCGTCTCGTCTAGTCTCGTCGAGCTGAGTCGTGTCGAATCGTGTCGAATCGTGTCGAGTCTCGCCGAGCGTCACCGTAACGTAAACGAGCCAATCAGCCGGCTTTGTGGCGGCAATCATCCCTTGATTACACGGCACTTAGCTCGAAAATAGGGTCGGCAGTACTATCGGGCGATCATTTTCGTCTTTGACGATACACGAAGGGGGGGGGGGGGATCGGTTAAATCGCGTAGGAGCAGCTATCCTCGGAAATAACTGACGACGGGGCAATCGTGTCTATGGGACGCGTCGGGGTCATTCATTCAAATCCGTTTCTCTCCAAATTCACAAAAACGACAAAAAAATAATCTTTGATTCGACCCTCCTCCATTATGAAACATTCAACGATCTTCAATAAAGTGAGACGATTCTTATCGATCCGATTACCCTTATTTTTTAACAATTATTTAGTCTATGCGTGAACTAGAATATGTCTCACAGAAATTTCAAGAATTTTAACCCTTGAAATAACGCACTTAAACGCATCGTTTGTCATGATTAGACAGCGGATTTTCTACATTTATGACAAAAATGAGTAGGTGTAATTTGAAATAGTGAAACTGTTAGAAGATTTTAAAAATACTGTTATATTATTTTCAGCCTATTGAACATATTAAGAAGGAAAATAAATTTTTATTTCGCAATTAAGGTAGAAAATTTTTATTTTGCATAAAGATCTAGTCATGAGGCTGTCTAGTCATGATCATATTGTGGTAATTTTAATCTAAGGTGTTTGAAGGTACTATACGAATTTTTCCAGATTTTTTGAACAACCATTACTCGCTAAAAAATTGCTTCAGACATGAATGATCGAAGCAACGTATAATCTTAAGATTGAAATGATCTTAATATTTAAATATTTCTCGCACGAGATATACTAAACCTACCATCGACGGTCCAAATGATCGGTTTCAGATTTTTTATTTTATAAATACCGAAATTATAATTTTCATTTTCGTAGGAAATGATTAAATAATTATATTTAGTACAGCATGTATCAAAATACGAACCGCACAAAGTCAAGAATCACCATCATCATGAATAAGACTTACCTGTAATTGTTCCAAAATGTTGCTGACATTCATCTTGCTTGAATCACCTGAAGAAATCTGTCTGACCGAGCACGTGTTCCGTGCCTCTGTTTCCGTGTTATGATGGTCTTGATTGTTCGGCGGCAACCATGGCGGCTCATCAGTATTTGCATTTTAGTTGCACGTTCGGACGAATAAACGTTCCCTCGGTGGTGAAAAGAGGAAGACTTTTTCGCTCGGCGTTCGCCATGGAAACACGCGCGTCGGGACCCGAAAGTGGCCATGGGGTAAGAGTGCCTTGTACGAGGCACTGAAGAGTCCGCAGTTACGGGAGGCGAACAAACAGGGCCGCCTTTCAATCGTAATTGGAACCGCGGGAGCCTGACCAACGTCCGTGTTCAAGCACTCTTTTTCCCATAACCATCATTCTTCGAGAGTGTCTCCTCCTCTCCGCGGAAGAAGAAGGCACAATAGGCTGTATATCTGCTCCACGTGGGTTGCCGTCGAATTTTTCCTCGAGCCTGATTCAACCTTCCGATTGTTTCTTCCTGCTATTAGCGATCCGATCCCCTTAACGTTAAGGTGCCCATTCTACATCACCTTATAAAAATAACGAAAATGTATCTATCCAATAGTTTTAGCCATTTATTTTAGAATATACACCCAAAGAAATACATTTGTTGAATAATTTCTCATTCGTGAATTAAGAATCCTAGAACCCGCCAAGAGGTTTAAAATAGTGTGACAATAGTTCCAAATTCTTTTAATCTTCCTCTTACCTATTTGTATCCTCCTTAATAGGCTCAAGACGTTCAAAATAGTGTGACAATAGTTCTAAATTCTTTTAATATTTCTTTTACCTATTTCCGTCATAAATACAGTGACTCAAACAATTGATCAAATGTTCCCAGTGTAAATTTTTATTTAATCGAACACATGTTAATAAGTAACAAATAGTATGTAACAAAATATTTTATTATAATACAACATAGTTTTCGTAGTTCATATACTACAGAATTAACTTAAATATGTTATACAGCATTATCAACGCTACCATTACGGATTAATCACTTTGTGGTAGTGGATAACTTTGATTTTCGTCCTGCTTTATTTTTTAGTATGTTTTATTTTAAAGTTTTACGTACTGAAGACACAGTACCAACAGAGCACAGTACCTTCTTAGAAATCTCGCGATGAGAAAGCCCAGTTATTAATCACTTTTTGATTTCTGATATTTTACTTGCTTTTATTGGTCTCATTATGAAATATGACTAAAAATTTTTTTTTTTATTTATTATTTTATCACAAACGTATTCTCGAATGTTTAAAAATAACGTTATGACTTACCAGTAATTATATTTGTGCTAAGGAATGCCACAAATATAAGAATTTTTCACAATCGAGCTTAACACAAATAATTGATCGAATAATGCACGGAATATAATTCGTAATACACGTCCGCTTTGTACGATTACGGGGCTTAAACTGTCGTGAAGTACAGACGCAATGTTTACATTTTTCGTATATATATCAACAGTCTTAAGCAAGATTCTAAGAAAGGTGTACTGTGACTTGTTTTCTTTTTGTTCGAACATTTGATCAATTGTGTGAGTCACTGTACATATATATATAATTCGCAGTCCAGTGACATTCCGCTTGATACGAACGAAAATTTATTTTTTCCAAGCACGAGAACCACCTGGTATATTTTGAGTCTTTATCTGCACGTGGAAACCTGTCAAACCTGTGTTAGAAACCGGAGTAAAAATGATTTATGCGAACACATAGGGGAGAGTTGCCGAATGCGTACCACTTAATTTCGAAGGCAGTTTATATATTCTTTAGTAGGAATTTGAGCAAAAATTATATGTTTTGCATTTATGTATTAACTATCGAAGTTGCAATTTAATATGATTTTTTAAATATTTATTGATAGATCATTGTGATATGAACACTTTTATAAGATCATGCAAACAGTACGATTTAGGCAACCGGTATCCTAAATGGTTCCAGCCGGTTTCCAAAATTGTACCCCATGTATTGGATTAAAAAGATACAAAAAAATCATAAGAGAAACTGTATTTTGCGTTTAATTTCAGTTTAACATACAATACAACATAAAAATAAAATGAAATATTACATTACTTAACTTAAATACAACTAGAACAATAATAAATATTGTCTTTTTTCAAAACTCCTCCACAAGCTTCATGTACCCACTTTTGGCACTTTAAGCATTGGATCATGTCTTCTAAATAAGAATTATGGCAAAGAAAACAGAACCAATCGTTTTCATTCTCCACTTCTACGGGAACTGGAGCAGCGGTGCTGGTTGATGGCGTGAAATCAATTTTTCTTTGTTTCATTTGTCTTGTTTTCATTGCAACTAATTCCTTTTTATAGGGGCTACTGTAAGCTACTTTCCCATGCTAAAAAAATTTGGAATATTGTAAATCGTTTATTTTCGCGGTAAAATTTGAATAACAGTATCTTAAATCGTACTGGTACGATTTAGGAAACCACACTGTGGTACGATTTAGGAAAAAGACGTCCCGCTAAATAATTGAAGCCAACCTTTAAAACATTATCAGCATGTTTTATAAACTAAATAGAAATAAATAATATAACATAGCCCAGATAGCACAGAGACGTCTTAAAGACGTCTTTAAGACGTCTGTCAAAGACGTTCAGACGTCTATTAGACGTCTGAATGTCCTACGAACGGCTTCCGAACGGCTTCTGAACGTCTCTGGAACGTCTTTGTGAAAAAACTGTACGTCTTAAAGACGTCTTTAAGACGTCCGTTCGACGTCTTTAAGACGTCTCGAACAGACGTATTCAAGACGTCCCGAAACAGACCCCTAGCACCACAAAAATATTAGATAGATATGTTTGTCAAATATTGGAAAAATATTTTTTAAGCCACATTTTTTCTTGTGAGAAAAATATTGAATTTGACTATTGTATACATGTACAAGAAATATAAATTGAATGTTTGATATAACAAAAAAATTAAATAAATAAAAAAAAATAAATTAAAAGAATGTTTTTCAACATATCCGCGCACATTAACATTTTATGCTTTATTTATTTATTTATTTATTTATAAATAAAAAAAATAAATTAAAAGAATGTTTTTCAGCATATCCGCAAACAGTAACATTTTATGCTTTATTTATTTATTTAATTAATTAATTATTTTATTTATTTATTTATAAATAAAAAAAATAAATTAAAAGAATGTTTTTCAGCATATCCGCGAACATTAACATTTTATGCTTTATTTATTTATTTAACTTATTTATTTATTTATCTATTTATTTTGATATTATTTTGGATTTTGGATTTGTGATATACAATGTATAGTTTTATTATTAAACAATTTTTATTGCTAAATTCTATTGCGAATATATATGTAATATATTATAATAGTACTAAATTAACAATTTAGTTATTTAATTTTCCTAAATAAATAAACGTCTATTCGAAGGATGGAAAACTGCGTTATATTTTAGTTGCGTGTGTACAGTTTGTAAAGCTTTTCTCTAGCAGTTTAGAATGACTGAAACGTCAAGAAATGAAACGTCTTAAAGACGACTCGTAAAAGACGTCTTAAAGACGTCTGAAATGAGACGTAAAAACGACGTCTTTTACGAGACGTCTTTAAGACGTCTTAAAGACGTCTTTTCAGGACGTAAGACGTTCAGACCAAAAATGGACGTAAAACAGACGTCTTTAAGCCGTCCAGTGCTATCTGGGAGCTAGTTTTCAAAAATATATAAGACTACCTCAGAAACTGTAGATTTATATTTAATTCAGCCGATTAAAATCGTTTAAAATTGACATCAGACTTGCCTGATTTCTTTGTGCTTCTGTCATTCACAAAACAACACTTCATGCGAATGACTTTTTGGTCCTACTTTATCGACATAAATAAAAGTTCATATCTTTACCACCAAGAGGCATCAAAATGCATTAATTTTTAAATAAAAGAGGTGGTACGATTTAGGTGACCAGTACGCATTTGGCAACTCTCCCCTACCTTGTAAAATAGATGAGTCGAGGAAAATCTTCGCCCAGTTCAATAGTTGTGCCAATATTTTTGTATGTACCAATAGATTTAAATGAAAATTCTCTTCTAGAAGCTGGAGGATCGCCTAGCCCATAGTCGGACCGGAAATAGAACTGCGTTGCCAGGAGCGTCGTCTTCGTCGATCTTGTCCGGAAACGCGAGGAGGATCTCGTGGGAGAGCCGCGAGAGAATTCGCGCATTCTCCGCGGCATTCCACGCAGAAAAACGCGGGTAAATCGACGGGATTGCAACGTATTTTTGCCGCAGTCCGTGCGAGACGTCGCGCCTCGTCGTTTCCCCGGAGACGTGGTCGTTAACTGAAGAATACCGCGAGGCGGAACAAAGTATACATATAGAAACGGCGCAAGGAACGCGGCTGACAAGGAAATCTAAATGAATGCTGCCGTTGGGGGGGCACATTCAACGTGAAACGAGAGAGGCACGTGTATACCGAACGATCTTTTGCTCTGTTTAACCTCGTAGCAATGGACTGAACAGATACACACCCTCTCATCTCTCTCTCTCTCTCTCTCTCTCTCCCTGTGTCTTTCATCTCGTTCGCTTTATCCGCAGGTTTTTTGCCTCTCTCTAGAAGGAGAAAACATCGCCGCGAATGACTTTGTACGCTTTGATTCGCGAGAAAGGAAAAGCCAGCAAAAAAAAAAAAAGAAACACAGAGAGACGACGCTTTCGACCGGACGGGAAACAATAACCAGACGACCGGGGACCAAAGAAATCCGGAATCGACTTCGGGCTGGGGGGAACGGGGGAAAGGAAACAAAAAAAAATGGATTGGAATGGCGGATTGTTAGTCGCTGTAAACAGAGCCGTTCTTTTCGTTCGCACTTCTTTCTCCCCCCAACGGGGGAATAAACGAACAGAAAGAGCCCCTCCTCTTCGCGTTCTCGCACCGGACGACGACGCTGCTCCGCGAGCAGAATATTCAGCCTCGACAGTTATATTCACACGCGTGGTCGCACCTCAATGGACTTTGCTTTTGCCGCGATTGTTAACGATTTCGAAGCCCTCGTGGCATCGCGGGCGTTCCGATCAATCCTCCGACAGCGTCCCAGCGCCTCGCGAATTGCGAACCACCCCCCAACCCCCATCCCCTCGCCACTCTATCTCTGTCGCTCGGCGTTCTGTTCTAAATCGCTCCACCGTGATATCCTCTTCAATGTTTTTTGCCTCTCCTCGTCCTTCTCTCCTCTGGTCTTTTCCCTCCTCCTCGCTTTTTTAATCCGTATTTAGCAATTCGTCTCGACGCGATCGACGACCGACTCTATTATCGATAATCATTCAGACTCGAGAGAACGTTCCCGAGCCCCGTGTCTCCGCATTGTACTTTTCTCTAAATAATTTTTTTTTGCGGTGTTTCGTTCCCACAATCCCCCGGGGGACCCGCGTTTTACAACGGAGATTAACGTTCGTTGAATGCCGCGCGAATTTTTTTGCGCGTTTCACACGAGCATCACCTGTGTGTCGTTTGCAGATGCGATCGGTGTTGTCGATAACGATTGTTAGTTACTTGATAATGAATTTCCACTTAGGTCCTGTAGCTCGCAATTGATGCGAACAAAGTGTATTTTGCATAATGATTGTAAAAGTGAGTATTTTATATTACTTTATAAAAATAAGAAGAATGGGTAATTATTTACATTAGAGGCTTCCTCATCGATTTTGATAACCTTGAAATATTTTGTTAAGGTCATCATTCTGAACAACTTTTTCCTATACACGTTACCGTCGCTCAGCTTTAGTTTCTGAGATATTCGCAAAAAAGTTTTAACACCTCAAAAAGTGATCGGTGTAGGTGTGTGTAGGACTGTGTAAAATAGTATTTCAAATAGTTGACAGTAACTACTTGCTCAACTTATTTTCATTCTAAGGAAATATTTGAAATACAAAATAAAAATATTTCATTTTATCTATCTGGTTATCAAAATAAAAATATTTGATTTAAAGTAGTATCTTATTTGAACCACATTAAATTATACTATATACCAAATCATTAATGATCGTTAATATACGTTGCAAAATATGATAGAAAACCTTGTATCCAATGTTCCACATACGAATACTAATCCTACATTATAAAATACTAATGTAAAGTGTACTTACATCTGAATCTTCTGTACCTCCGTTGGATCCACAGCACACAATTATAGACTCACGAAAATACGTCCGAATAATTGAACAACACACACAACACACACACACAACACATTTTATAAAATCGTGACAACGAACGAGATGTCACTCCGACCACGAACAAAATAATACTGCGATTTTAACAATGATCCCCTCCACGGAGGTGGTACGGTCAGGTTATCCTAGGCAGGTTAGACGCTGGGGTCTATAAACACTAGATGCAAAACAAAGGTAAACAAATTATGGCGGGGCGCCGACCCTATTTCCCGGAATTCCCTGTTTTCGTATCACACGCCCGGGGGGGGGGGGGCGGTTAAAATCGCAGTATTATTTTATTCGTGGCCGGAGTAACATCTTCTCGTCTGCTGTCACGATTTCGTTAAGTGTGTTGTGTGTGTGTTGTTTAGTGATTGTTGTTCAATTATTCGGACCTATTCTCGGGAGTCAATAATTGTGTGCTGTGGATCCGACGGAGGTACAGAAGATTCAGAAGTAAGTACACTTTACATTAGTATTTTATTATGTAGTTTGTAATACTAATGTATTATTTTTATTATTCTATATAATGTTTTCTTCCATATTTTGCAACTTCTATGTCCCTTTAACACTAGATTTACAAAGCACTAAAACTGACTACTTAACATTATTTGGTAATTATTTACATTAGGGGCTTCCTCACCGGTTTTGATGACCTTGAAATATGTTGTCAAGGTCATCAAAATCGGTGAGTAAGCCCCTAATGTAAATAATTACCGAAGAATGTGTCTTTCCAAGTTTCGAGCAATTTTCTTAAATAATATATACTTGAAGGAATAAATTTGTGGAGTAATTCCACATAGATGGATCTTCACGATCTCAATAATCGTAAATTAAAAATATTAGAACCTGTCATCTTGACGGGTTCCGTAAACCTAGTGTTATCATTAGACTGCGGATCTTTAAGCATTTATATCAAAATTGAGTAGATAAAATTTTAAATTGTAGGAAAATTTTAAAAATTCAAAATGTCGATATACTATTTCTCGTCTATTAAAATTAGCAAGCGAAGAAATAACATTCTACTTAGTTTCTATTTCTTTTAATCGATGCAGACAATTGTTATAAAGATCGTATAAGTAACCGATCGTAAGATCGGATATTGTTGCATAAAGATCCGCAGTCTAGTTATCATCATACTTACAATTACCACGCTTACTTAGACAAGTACTATCGTTCGAAATTATTCAGTAGATTTAGTCATACACTCCCTAGGTTGGTTTCCACATAGTTCTGTACATAGTTCAACTATTCGCTGTGAAAAGACTGATATTAACAGAAGTAATTGCAATCGTAAGCGCAACCATTGACTCGTACTACTTACGCAACCTTGCAAGAAGTACAGTTACCATAAATTCATAAAATACTATCGTTCGAAATTATTCAGTAGATTTATTCATACACTCCCTAGCTTGATTTCCACATAGTTCTGTACATAGTTCAACTATTCGTTGTGAAAAGACTGATATTAACAGAAGTAATTGCAATCGTAAGCGCAACCATTGACTCGTACTACTTACGCAACGCTGCAAGAAGTACAGTTACCGTAAATTCTGTGAACTATTTCCTGTAAATATTATATTAAATTCGTAAGTTTCTTTGAACATATTGTTCCTGAATAATACACTAGCGTTATCTGTACACCCTGATTCACCAAAGGGACCACAGTACCTTTTTTAGCAGCATCGGTTATCGAGCACCGTCTATTCAGCAATTAGGCATTATTTGTTTAAGCAATCCCGACAAGGGGTGAGGGTAATTGAACGCATTTCTGTCGCTAATCCGCGATCCTTTCCCCCTCCCGTTAAAGCGAAAAGATTCACCCCGAGCGAAATCCCATTTGTCCATCGCTTGTCCGTGGGTGGTTGTATCGAGATGAAATTTCGTATCCCACTGGGGAGCGAATATCACAAATTACCGATAACAATCGGCGGCCGAGGGGGATGATTTCCAGGCAATTCACGCCCAGCCCACCGCCCTAATTTCCATTGATTCGTTGCCGTCTAATCGCGACAGATGCGGTACGAAAACTACAGTGATCATTCGTTGGGGAAACAGGTTACAAATACGCGGAAAATTTCTTCGCAAACACGAGACCGCGTTTATTCAGATTTTGTGAGTTTCTAAGCGTGGAAACTGGTATAAAAATATTTGCTGTTAGCAGACTCTGGATCTTTATCGGTCCTAAAAATTTTCTAAAAATGCTGTAATATGAAATTCCACAGAATTTTGTACGATTTTTATTTAACACTTTGATCGCCAAACAAGAAAGTTCAAAAATTCCATGAAATCAAAGTAAGTTATTTAATGAAATAAAAATTGGAAAAAATTAAATGTATGACACTGAGTAGTCCTCCAACTTTCTTGAATTTTACGAATTCTAATCGAATTTGGTACAATGAATATATTAATGTAAAAATTCATTTTAAAACCTGGACAAATAATTCCGTCACCCATATATGGTTGACATGGCAGTCAACGTGTTAAAGGTCACTACCACTGAAAATTATTTGGACTTTCCTAAGATTTGCCGACTAAAATGGAAAATTGCATAAACATCCTGCGTGTTCGGACGAGATTGGCTACAGTTATAGATAGCAAAGAAAAATGCAGAAGTATTTCTTAAGAATGGTTGAATATCGCAACTTGTTACCGAAGAATTTTTCTAATTTTATTAATCGCGGAGTAAAAATTTGTAATTCAAGCGAACGATTGTAAAAATTATAATGTTCTTGACTTCCAACAAATATCATCTTTAGATGCAATAAAAGAAGAATGTAAATCTTCAGAAGCTCGTTTCTATAACGATGAGTTTCTAAGTTGGCAGAGCACTCGCGCGTGATGTGTCGGCAAATTAACACCTTCGGGAAGGTATCGGGAGACAAGGGGTCCCTATTCTAATTGGATCGGTCGCGGAGGAGTTCTCGGGGGGGAATGGGCCACGCTGGAAATCGTCTGGTTGGTCCAGGCTTTGTTTTCGCAGCTCGGCACCACTCAATTTATCCCGTCTTCATGCATTTATTCCGCCATTTGCGCGGCACCGAGGCCCTTTTCCAGCGAGCACGAAGAAGACGCCCGGGCCGCTTTGCTGCCCCTTGAATTAATCCCCTGCATACGTTAATCCTAATGAATTCACGAACGCGCGCCGAGTCGTGTCCGACTCGAATCCAGAGGGGTTGGTTTTCCGCCGTTACAGGTGCCAGCACGCAAACTCGAGGCCATTAAAATACCCATCATACGGTGAAGAGAGCGCGCAGCCACCGCTCGCGTTCCTCTCCTTTTTCTTTTTTCTTTTTTTCGCGCATCGACGCGAGGATCAGCGAATTTTATGCGACGCCACGCGACCTCGCGTTGCCGAAAAATGCATTCCCGTGGCCCCCTTGTTGCTCGACCGTCGACCGTCGACCGGCCCGCAAGCGCACGCCTTTATTATTCGTTTCTCGGTCGTGCCCATGAATTACCGGGTTACAAGCAATTCGTTTTTATTTTTAATTGCACTGTGCATAGCCACCCTTCGTTAACCCTCGCGCAACCAACCGGGTACTCGTTCATTATGGTCTTCATTTTTAACGATTGTTTACGAAGTTATTAAAGCACCGAATGTTCACTCTGTGGATACCGTTAGGAACAACGAGAATTTAATATAATTTATGTCGGGCTGATGCTGGTGAAATGTCCGAATTTTGCCACTTTAGTGACTGCATTTTTATTAACCCTTATGTGCTGCTTAGAAATAGTTTAGGAGACTCCGGGATAATGTTTTACACATTTTTGCTTCACGCATTAAAGCTGCAAAAATTGTGCCTCATCTATAGAGTCACATTTTTCAAGAAATACATCTCGCAGCACGGGCAAAAGGGAATCATTTGTTTTATGTAAGGAAATTGTTACCCTGAGGAACATGTGAGAAATGGATCAGAAATAAGAATAGAAGTAGTGGAATATTGGGCTGGCTATCATTTTGGGCCACCGATTGCAGCTTCTATTATACTTCTTCACCTGCAACGTTCGTCAACATTCAATGTTCTAGAAAAGCGATTTTCGGTATGCTCGTATAAAATGGAATGTAGGTACAGAATATATACAATCTGCAGAATGTACGACGTGGAGACTGCACAAGACACACGAATTCTTTCCTGTTAGAAATTTAATTTTAACACTAGATTGCCCAAGCAAGTCATTTTGACTGCTTTTTAATTTCAATTAGAAAAACAATTATTTATATAATGACACAATTTCTTAGAATTTTGTGACTTTTTGTACAACATATAAATGCGTTTATTAATAATTGTAGTTACCTCCCCCTTCCTTCATTTCCGGTATATATATGTGTTGTACCTATATTGCCCAAAAGCAGTCATTTTGACTGCTTGGAAAATTTTAAATAATCAAATGACTTATTATTGCATCGAGTAAATTTCTTATATGACCAGTTCGGCTCTGTATTGAAATAACATTTTTCATTTCTTTTCGATTACCGTCACATGATAACATACAAGTACATGATAAAGTGTCCATTTGGGCGTATACTTGATAAGTTGCAGTTGCTCAATAAGCCAAAGTAGTACAGGTAGCCCTCCTACAACACGGCATCTTATAACACGGTTTCGCTATAACACGATTCATAAATTACGGAAACCCTCCTACAACACGGCATCCTATAACACGGTTTCGCTCTAACATAATAAGAAAATTGCAAAAACCTTTGTACAACACTATACTTCTACAGCCGCGGCGAGGCTTGCCGTCTTAAAGATACAATATTGCAGAAAGTATTTCTTTTCATCTCCGTAGCCTGAATACAAAAGTGTCTCACGCTGCTGGTCGGCAGTCTGCGTCGAGCCACGGTGTGTTAAAAATTACTTTTTCGTCTTTAAAACATTAAGTTTCAGTCCCAAGCCATGTCCGATAACGATAAAAAAAACAACGTTTAAGAGGAAATTTATTTCTTTAGAAGCAAAGATACAAATCTTGGGTCGTCTTTTGCAAAGAGAAAAAGTACATCTCACATTGGAAAATGTCTTAATTTGAATGAAGCAACAGTCCGGACTATTAAGAAAAATGAAAAAGAAATAAGAAGTGCAGTTGCTGCAGGATCTTTGACATCCGCAAAACGTGCAGCTCGCCCCCGGGCGCCAATAATTGAGAAGATGGAAAAGGCACTCATCATTAAATTAAAATAATATCTTTTGTGTTTTTTTTGTTTTGTGTTGTACATACATTTATATTTTTAATAAAAAGTAAGTTGTTTATGTAGAATTAAAAAAAAAATTTGTTTTTAATAAGTTTTCGGAACGTAACCCCCCTTTTTATACTGGCTCTGGGTCTCATACAACACGGTTTCACAGAACACGGCATTTTCTAGGAACCTATCTAGGAGGGTTACCTGTACTTGTTATTCGAATCTTTATGCAGTGATACTTGTTCTAACAGGTTGTTTATTTTATTTCGTTTGCTTGTTATATAACTGTAAATAATATAAAAGGTATTAAAAATTAATTTTAAACAAATTTCATTACACACTAGTAGTATTCTTTCACAGTGCAGTCATTTTGACTGCTTTTGGGCAATATAGGTATATACTAATTTTCGGTCTTTCTAGCGTTAATTCTTTACTGTTGGAGCCGGACAGGAACATCGTGCCAGCAATTTAGGGCCGGTGGAAATAGATCGCCGACTGATTTGAGGCGTCCGTTAATTAAGCATCGCGGAGCAAAGAAGCTACGAGGGAGAGGTCGGCGAACTGGCATATCGCGAACCATCCCCGTTCCGGATCGACTGACTCGGGGCGCGGCTGATTCTCGCGGAACGGGAAATGTTTAGGTATTGAAGTCGGCGGCCGTGCAGTGTACAGGGGCCATAGAGTCGCGCGAATGCTCCCGGAAGATAAGTAGCGACGAGGTGAATAGACTAACGGTGGTGGGGGAGGGTGTAGGGGGTTGCTGCTGCTCCGGCGAGAGACCCGGCAACGGAGAAAACGGGTTGAAAAGGGGGATGATGGAGGCGGTGTCGAGGATTGGTGGTTTCCATGCGTCATGCATATTTACGCTCACATACTAGCCGCGCGGAAGATGACTCGGGCCGAGGGCTCGGCAAATTGCGAGGACCGTATTTATGCAAATACCCGGCCCCGTGTACTCGCGCGCGATACTACCCTCTCTCTCTCTCTCACCCCCGGCGCCGCGCCACTTTCCCGACCGTCCGCAAATTGACTTCGTTAGAGTCTGGCCTGGGCTCTTTCAAATCTGCGCGCATCCTACTCCGAAAAGCTGCGGCTGCGGCTGCTGCTTCAAAAACAGCAAAAAAGGGAACGACAAACCGGAGGAAAAATAGAAAACGAGCAACCGGCGAAAATCGTGGCCCGCGCCGCGGTGGCATTCGGGTCGTGCAAGAATTTTTCACGCGCCTAATTCGCCGCACGGCGCTGGGATAGTTGGTCCGATGTACCGGAAAAAATTATTCTAGCGTTATTTATAGGCTCAAGGCCATGAAACGGTAGGTCGTTGAATTTGTCTTAACGCGTTGACTGCCATGTCACCATATATGTGTGTGACGGAATTATTTGTCCAGGTTTTAAAATGAATTTTTTACATTAATATATTCATTGTACCAAATTCGACTAGAATCCGTAAAATTCAAGAAAGTTGGAGGACTACTCAGTATCATACATTTAATTTTTTCCAATTTTTATTTCATTAAATAAGTTACTTCGATTTTTTCGAACTATTGAGGTTTCTAGTTTGGCAGTCAAAGTGTTAACGTCGACTACAATATACTCAGATAAAAAATGAGTATTATATGCTATTTTCATTCTAAAACTACATTTTTCTTCTGTCTTGGAATATCTTCATTTCATTCATACGAAACTGATCCGATTTCCACATACAATTTCTAGTGGTGCTTCAGAGTCATCAGTCGAGTGCAACTTAGTAAATCAAAGTGACCTTGATTTTTGATTACAAAAAATGTTACATTGAGGCTTTCAACCTCTTGCCTTACAATACCGAGTCAGACTCGTGATGAAGATTCTGAACAGAGTCTAATAAATATGTTTCTATTAATTTCCTTTAAACCGAAATAAAATTCTATTTTGGTCTACTATCAGACAACATATAGGCGTACAATAGATATAAATTGTCTCCCCTTTTTAGGAAATTATGAATCACAAAAAAGTTCTAATCACTGAAAGCGTGAAATAAATCGTAGGGGTTAAATGTCTAAATACTGATCAAGTTTTTGCCGGAAATATTTTGTCTGCTAGATTACCGGCAGTGGTTGAAAAATCGTAGCGGAGATATTGGGTTTTAGCCACCCAAACCTGATTTCCCGAGTAAACTCCAGCGGAAAGGTTCTTAAAATGTGGAGTAAATAATAAAAATCAACTATGCGTATTATTTCGGGATGCTTCTGAAAATTGACTTTTCTCTGCTTCTTGGAATACCACGGTGTGCGTCGAGAGAAAACAGGAAAGCGGAGCGCGCAGTCTGCGGAGGATGTTGCGAGAAACCGCGAGGAGAGGCGACCGTTAAAGCTACCCCCGGTTGAAAGCGGGGGTTGTTGGAGGTGGGTCGAGGGGGGAGAGAACAATCTCGATATCGCGGCCAGCGACTATACCCGAGCGAAACGTTTCACATCCAATTTGTTCCTCTCGTTTCGCGGTAATCGCTCGCCAATGACTTTCCTACCCCTGGTTTCCCGGCGCCCACCCCCTCTACGGCCCTGGTAGCTCGTTTTGCTCGCGGTCGTGCGTTTCTCTTTCGGAGCGTGCACCGAAATATCTTCGCTCTCCTCTGTGTCCCCCTCGTCGCCGCGCCTCGGCCTCGGCTATCATCCCCCGCGGAGACACAACCCCCTTTTGCGCAGGCCGGTTCCCACCGACCAATCCGCGGGCTTTCCACCCCTTCGTCGGCGAGTTAACGCGACCAATGAATGAACGGCCGCGGCGAGGCACGGCAAGGTAAGGCGAGGCGAGGCGAGGCACCGTTTCCACCCCCAAAATGGCTGCGAATTCGCGCGGGCATTAGGCAGCCCGTTCAAAATAAACGGGCGGATTAATTGGAGCGGGGCTGCATCCCCTGGCCCTCTCTCTCTCTCTCCCCTTTTCTCTCTGTCTTTCACTCTCCGCGATTCGCGTGGCAACGCTTCCACCTCCAGACGCGCGCTCCGCTTCAGCGTCGCGACGGAGGACGTCGACGACGACGACCACCACGACCAGGAGGACGGTGCCAGGGTCGACACTGACACATCCGGTCACCAGAACGACGCCGCGCGTCCGCACGTTAGCATGAAACTCGCGCACGCTGACGACGAGGTGTTCCCGCGCCGATTCGCATCGTTAGCACCATCGGTTTCCGTGATTCTTCTGTAATTCGGCCGAGAGTCTGTTCGTTACAAGGTTGTTCGTTCGTCCGATCGGTCAACGCGAGATCAAGGAGTACCATGATGCAGGAGCACAAGTCGTTTCTCATACGGGATCTCCTGGGCGACGTGCTGTCCGAGAGAGTGCACGGTAAGTACGCAGGGTGGTTTTTTAAGTGGATGATTAGATTAGCGGATGATTGGAAGACTGCGGGTTTCAGCGAAACAGTAGAAGAATTCTAAGTATTCAACCCTTTGCACTCGAATGTTCCCTCGGGAGCACCACTGAATGGAGCATTCACTGGCCCGATCGATTAACCCCCCTTTTTTTAATATTTTGAGTTTAACACTTTGATCGCCAAACAAGAAAGCTCAAAAATTCCATGAAATCAAAGTAAGTTATTTAATAAAATAGAAATTGAAAAAAATTAAATGCATGATATTGTGTAGTTCTCCAACTTTCTTGCATTTAACAGATTACAATGAATATATTAACGTAAAAATTCATTTTAAAGCCTGAACAAATAATTCCGACACCCATATATGGGTGACACGGCAGTCAACGTGTTAATTGTCAAAGTACTCGGTTCAGTCGTATGTTTATTATTTCGTCACATTTCTTCAGTTTCTGTTTTACGGATTTCATCGATTTGGCAAGCGAGCGGCTCAAATATTACTATACTATTTTTCGAAACTGTCTTGGTAACTGTGTTTGTGTTCAATGTGCTTCATACTGACATAAAATGGTCGTGTACAACGGAAATATTCTGGAGCAATTAAAATAGCTTCGAGTGCACAGGGTTAACACAATGTCCATATTCTATTCAACTTATTAAAATTATTAAGGTAAGAAGGAAGCTTGAAGAAGTCTCTGCTGTTTCGTGCAATTGTTGCAGGCAATTTTTATTTTGCATAAAAATCCGCAGTCTTCTTATTTTTGATAGCCAGGGGTTGAAATGGTCCGGTTCTAAATACTGGGCCCTTGATCGACGATTTATGTTGGATTTTTCGGACTGGAACGTACTGCGATAGATCCTCGAGTGCCCGAATTAATTTGGAGGACACGGGTGTTCGGATAATGAAGCGGTTGCTTAGTTGCGGTGCTAGATAGAATACCGCGTTATACTATTTGCGGGATCCTACTAGAATATTTTTGTTAAAATACAATGTGTTATAAATGAACCTCGTGACTACTTAACCAGTTAACTGTGGAATTTAATTTTAGAAATCCCTCGCGGCACGGAATTAAAATCAAACAATGACGAATATACGCGTCGAACGCAGGCCAAATGCCGCTGTTATAAATTTTACGAAAAAACTAAAGCAAAGTGTGAAAGAATTACATTTTTATTCGATAAGAAATTAACGATTCATTAACGTTAACCGCACCGCAATAGAGATTTGGTTCGACGTGTATATACGTCAAACGCGCTTAACTAGTTAATCGCAACTTGATCATTCATTCCCGTTCATTAGCCGTACACACATTCAAACACAAAACTTGTAAGAATCTTTTCGCAGTCTGTCGTACTGCGTGCATAACTATAAATTTTGACTGCTTCGGTTCGCAATAATTCCTAAACGTGCAAACCAAACCGTTCTAGCCTGCACTTTTTCGAAAAGGGGAATACAAAGATATGGACTATCTAAGATTAGAAAAATCCTTCAAGAAAAACCGAGTACAGTGAATTCTCGATATATGTTAACAACACGAGTCTTGTCAACGACATATATCGTCCAGGAGACATACCCGAACCGCGTTACGAGATAACCGAGATAATTCCACGACGTTTATCATCCAGGGCTCGGTGACATGTACAGAGAAATCATTGTATGTACAAAAGCGCAAAAGTCGGAAGGTTAACACATTGCGTACGGCGCTCTGCGCGTTCAACACGCGCTCAAAGCACGCACATTTTCTGTCATTTTGCTGCTTTTATAGAATTGGGGCCTATTTCATGAAATCAATTTTTGTTACAATTTATCAGTAACAGATTGAAAATACAGACGATTCTTAAAAAACTGTTGCCTTACGAATTAAAACACGAAGTTTGAAATTCCAAAATGTACAATAAAAGAACACTTTATAAGATACGGTACGTACGACGATCGGCACAGATCTACTGATGTACTGGCTACATTGACTGATCATTTTTACATGCTCTGAATGTCAAAATTCAATTATTTCGCTCATCATTTGTCTTAAGAATGGGAGAGGCTTCGTTACCCTGGTAACGTAAACAAAATATTTGCCGTTGGTTGCTTAAGTTGCCGATTGAATCGAAAAAAAACATGAAAACGAGATATCTCGCGACCCGGTCGCAACGTTCGATTTGCTAAAAACGAGATATCTCGTGACCCGTACGCAATGTGTTAACACACAGATAATTGTACGCTGCTTCTTCAAGTTCCCCCACTGTTCACCTTCGCAAATCCTCGGTAGCCAGAAGGCAAAACACACGGACAAAGTTCGCGAAACTAAATGGTCGATCGTGTTTTGCGCGGCGATGAATCTGCTCGATTCCTATGAGAATCAATGGGGAAACTGGAAGTTTCATGGGACACGAACGGTGTCGCGTGGCCGCCAGCTAGGATCCTCGTTAGGGGGGTGCCCCGCGGCGCGGTTCTATTATCTTTAGCCACGATTCGGAGCCTCGGGGGCGCCTAGATCGTCGCTGACGGGGTGCCCGAGCCCCCGTTAACGACGATCCTACAGATGGCCCGAGCTGCGGAAGGATTCGTTAGGTCTCGTTAGCGCGAGCTTTCGAGTCGCGCGATTATCGTGTCTTGCTGCGCGAGCAAGCTTTTATTGGCCGCGCGGCCTACGGGACAAGCGTTCCCGTAATTGAGATCGTTTACCGTCCGACCAGAGGCGATTGCGATCCGCATCGTACACACGTCCGCATTGTTCGGGTAATCGACTTTGACGGGAGAATCGACCGATTCGGACGGCCCCCTCCATCCGAAATTGGATTGCATTTTATCGCTGTTTCCGATCGATCACGGTGGCTCCTCGGGTCGAGAGGGTGGTCTCGAACTTCCATTTTTCAGACCTACCGATTATTTATCGTTCGGAGCTTGGGAAATGACACGCGGGTCTCAACCCTTGGACGACGGACTCTTTTCGCACTTTTACAATCGATCAGCTTCATTAGCGATTTTTTGAAACGCGTTTTTGAAGGTACAGTGAATTCTCTATACCCCGTGAGGGGCCAAGGAGCTTGAGAGACATCACTGTCCTCTTCTACTTGAAGAAAAACTTGACTGTACTTGTAGGTACATTGGTCTTTCTATCGTTCTTAACGTAACAGCTATTTACTCAATTGAATTCGATTAGAAATTGAGTAATTAACCGTTCGAGTCCCAAGCAGCGCGATCGCGCTGTTGAGATTTTATGTCGAGAAAACCCAGCACATTTCGAGCATTGTGGACAACTGACGGTGCGTCACCAATTGTCGAATTCGCGCGCTCAGATTTACTGACGCAAGTACATCACACAGCTCCTACTAATGTAAATAGAACATTTTACAATAGATAGAATGATACTATAATAATGCAATAATACATTACAAAATAAAAATTCTCATTTAGAGAAAGCGCGGTTGCGCTGTTTGGGATTCGTCGACAGTGTTTTTTCAATACCCCCTGGGACTCAAACGGTTAAGTAACAGTGTAACGCTCTGGATCGGAATTCACTCAGGCACCGTGGTAGAAGGAAGATAGTTTCTGTATCTGTTCTCTTAGGAACTCATAGCTCGAAGACAATTGTCATAAATAGACTGCGGGTCTTTAAGCAAAACAAAAATTGTCTGCATCAATTACAAAAAAACAACAACGACACTAAAGCTTCTTTCTTTCCTTAACACGTTGATCGCCAAACAAGAAAGCTCAAAAATTCTATTTCAAAAATTCAATTTCTATTTAATAAAATAGAAATTTAAAAAAATTAAATGCTTGATATTGTGTAGTTCTCCAACTTTCTTGCATTTTACAGATTACAATGAATATATTAACGTAAAAATTCATTTTAAAGCCTGAACAAATAATTCCGTCACCCATATATGGGTGACATGGCAGTCAACGTGTTGATAACCTTCATAAGGTGAAAATTGTATTGGCATTTTTCAAATCCTTTTGATTTCTACACCATTTTAAATGACGCTTCATTTTTGTGACAAAGTCCGCAGTCTATGAGGGTTCTACGGTACGCGTTTTAGATGGCACCGAGTTCCAGAACACTATCGATCATAAATGAACTGTTCGAGGATGGCTCAGCTGTTCAAGGGTTGAAATTGGTTGACACACAGGTGACTCGGAGGACGACTCCGCCGTTCACTCGGACTCGGAGGACACGATAGACCCTGGCAGCAGTCCTTGCACTCGTTTGGAGAGTCCTCCGCCAGCTTTGTCGCCGTCGCCGGCAGCAGCCACGTCCGGCAAGACTTGCGGAACGACCACCGGACCTCCCAGCGGAAGGAAGCCTAGAAGAAGACGAACAGCGTTCACTCATGCTCAGTTGGCCTACCTGGAGCGGAAGTTTCGCTGTCAGAAGTATCTGAGCGTGGCGGACCGCAGCGACGTTGCCGATGCCTTGTCCTTGTCGGAAACGCAAGTCAAGACCTGGTACCAGAACAGAAGGTCATTCTCCAGTCTATTTCGCATAAGTACATGTTCATAGATGTACGTGGTATCGCTTGATACTCGATCGACAGCCCTGACCTTTTCATTCATTGATCAATAAGCGAAAATCACTATCACTAAGTCACTAAGCCAAATCACTAAAAGTCACTATCTTAACCCTCTATGGGCCGAATTTTCTTCCGTTGATTTCTGTTTGCAGGCAACTTGCAAGGCATTTACTTTTATATTCCAAATTGTTGGTGCAGCTAACCGTCATCAATATTGTTATTGGTTATCTCAGAGACATTATATAATTAAGACGTATACGTTATCTTCTGAAAAAAGTAAAATTATTTGGTAAAATGTCGATATATCAGCACGTGACCTGAAAGTTACACGGGCCCATACAGGGTTAAGAGAACAGTATTGTCACGTCCCGTGGGTTGGTCATTAATGAAAATTAATCGTTAATCACAAATTTTTCAGTGATGATGCTACGCGGGAAACATCAATAAATGAAAGGATGGTAACATTTTCATTGATGTTTCCCGCGTAACATCATCACTGAAAAATTTGTGATTAACGATTAATTTTCATTAATGACCAACCCACGGGACGTGACAAGGTTAAAAAGCATTCGATTAGCTTCAATGGCAGAAGGAACTTGGGTGTAGTATTCTAACGCTTGATTAACCCTTTGCACTCGAACGGCGACTTTGACCTGCCACTAAGAATTGCCGTAGTATTATCCTTCTCTTATTACTAGACATCGGATCTTTATGCATTTATGGCTTATGGAAATGTTAAAAAAATGCTATAATATAAAATTCGAGAGAATTTAACACGATTTTTATTTGCTTTGGATCTACAAAGGCTGTCCCCATTAAAAATAAAATTTTTTTTTCATTCCACTTTCTTAAAATGTTTCTATAAAAATTGGAAATTGCATAAACATCCGATGTCTACTTATCACATTATCTACCGGTGATTATTGCAAAAGTTAACGGTCCATGGCTGAGGATTTTTTAGAAGAATCCTTTAACATTAACAGCAACAGCAACTTTAATCATAAATCAATAATTTACCCTCAATAAAAAAATCTAATGATCTCCTTCGGGATTATCGTATAGAAGAAGATTTCAAGCTTCCATTTTAAACATCACAATTATTGAGAAGCCTATTAATAGATTTCCGGTAGATAAAGTGTTATGAAGTGACGAGTGACTAGGAAGTCCTAATCACCGCAGTGGTAAAATAAATCTTGGCCCTAATCACCGCAATGCTAGAATAAGTCTTGATGCAAGGGATTAAAATAGAGTGCAAAGGGTTGAGGTGTGTGGTCACGGTAGCTGTATCGGTGACGGAACCTAATCGGTGGTAGAAAACGAGTATCGTCCTGTTGCAGGACCAAATGGAAGCGGCAGAACCAGCTTCGGCTGGAACAGCTCCGACACCAGGCCACCGTGGAGAAAGAGCTTCTGGTTCGCGGCGTGGGTCTTCATCATGGCAGCATAGACGCCTATTGTCCACCGTACAACGCTCAGACCCAAACTCAGAGCCATCCGCCTCCGCCACCACCGCCTCCAGCACCCTCGACAGCTTCGACGGCCGCGTTCCTGTCTACGGCGGCGGCTCTCTTCCGGAACGTCACCTACGTCCACGGATGTCCTCTTTAACCCGCGCGACGGCGGCTCCAGGATCGTCCTCGCCGGAAAACGACCGCGTTTCCGGTACCACGACGGCCTCGGTTGCTGGATCTTTGCGCCGGACTCGTCGCGAAAATGATCTCGACGATCGACCACCTGCTCTTCCGCTTCCGGTGCAAAGGGAACGGGCCCCGGTACGGTGACGTCGTCGTGGTGATATGCGCGTGAAGACAATGCTCGCCAATCGACAAAGTCGCACGCGTTTTGTTTTGCTGCATGCGGGACAGTGTACATATGTAATTAAGAGGTTCGCTGGGTAGTCGTAGCTCTGTTTCTTTCTGGGTCCGACACGGGGACGCTCGTTTAGGTTCACCCTCGAACGGCTGGCCATAATTACAACCACTATTCCCCGATTTGTCTATCAATTTCTTTGAAACATATTTTTGGAGGTACTTCTTGTTCGTTCGTTCGATTTAACTCCTTGTGTTACGACGAGTAGAATTTCTCTGATTTCTCTGACGAAAATTTATCGTTATTTTGTAGGCAATGTTGACTGCAACAAAAGAGAATTTCATTTCAGTTTGAAGGGAATTAATGACATACTTATTTAGCAAATTGAAGCAACGCGTTAATAGCTGAGTGATTAACCGAGTAATTATTTTGATATCCTGGGCCAAAATAGACCCGCCGTCAGGAGGTTAACCGCTCTCGCTGACTATGAGCCGGTAGCGAGTGAGAGAGAGAGAGAGAGAGAGAGAGAGAGAGAAAGAGAGAGAAAAATTCGTAGCTGTGTAATAGAGACGTAGGTAACCGTAATCAGGAGAAAAAAGGGAAACGAAGACGACGGCATTGTTCGTCGGCCGATTTTCGTTTAGAGGATCTAGTTGGTTCACGCTCACCGCTGATTATCGATCACCTTCTCCAGCTAGTCGACGACCTTTTGCGTCAACCGAAACAATTCTTGTAGATAAATAAATTATTATCGAGCAGAGATTCAGCGTTTTTTGATTACCGTATCCTCGCATACGGTGTGCTGCTATTTAAGTATTCCATCCAAAACACAAGTCCTGTCAATTCTGCAAGTATTTTTCTTTCTGAAAGCACATAATCACAGCATAATGCTTAATCAATTGACATCAATAATTCTATAAATGTCCTTCTTACTCAAAGGACACGGCGGTCAAACCTGAATGACCATCCAGATTAGGCTACTGCCCCCTCATTTTGCATACCTCGGTAACTGTCGCCCTTCGGTCAGCATTTAATTTAGCGTCTACGAGAAAAGGAAGACAGAATTTTTTTACTTAAACTTATAACTCAATGTTTACGTTAACCCCTTGCACTACTATTTACTTTGTGATTGTAACGATTAGAAAGTCTTCATCGTTCAGAATTACATAGTAAAAAAAAGATAGTTTACATCTATTGTATGCCAATGTTTTCTCCAAAGGATATATACCAGCTACAACAAAATAGAATCTTATTTCGGTTTAACACGTTGACTGCCATGTCACCCATATGTGGGTGACGGAATTATATGTCCAAGTTCTAAAATGAATTTTTACGTTAATATATTAATTGTTCCACATTTTATTAGGATCTGTAACATGCAAGAAAGTTGGAGAACTAATTCAATATTATACATTTAATTTTTTTCAATTTTATTTCATTAGATAACTTACTTTGATTTTACGACATTTTTGAGGTTTCAAGTGTGGCAGTGGAAGTGTTAAAGGATATTAATAACATACATATTCATTAGACTCCGTTCAGAATCTTCATCACGAGTCCGACTCGATATTGTAGGGCAAGGGGTTAATGTGTCCAATCTAGCTGTTAGGATCATATATTTTAACATGTCAATTTTTATTTCGCTGAATTTACTTTGATTTTATGCAACTCTTGAGGTCACCGGCTTGGTACTGAGAGTGTCAAGGGAATAGACCTCGAACGAGTTCATTTCTGACAATTTGCAAAACTCTCTCAGTGAAAGCTTTCTCTGATCTACCGCGACGTTTATCGAGACGACACTCTGCAGCACTGAGCGTCCGATTTACGTTGTTGGGAGCTTCGCGAGTTTCGGGCAGCGTTGATTGTAGACGGATGCAGCCCGCAACAAAAAAAAAAAAAAGAAGAGGTTTTTGGTCCGACCGGACAACGATAGTAACGAGTGGCGGGCCGGGGATGCGAATCCACGCGTGACAATGGGCACGTGGCCAGAAACAGCGATCCGCGAGCCCCGGCAGAAAGTAATTGGCTGAAACCGATACAAGTCGAGTGCCGGTGCCACTCGTGGCTGGAATTGGCTGGCGGATTTAATTGAACGGAATCGACAGGAAAGAGAAACATGTGGAGATGGAACGAGAGGAGAGGAGAGGAGAGGAGAGCGGCCGATATCCACGGAGAAACGGTTCCGATTGTCGCGGATGATTTTTTCGCGGTGCTGGCAAACTCTCCCCGTTAATTGGACTAGGAGAGCGGATAGATAGAAAGAAAGAAGAAAGAGAGAGAGAGCGAGAAAGAGAGACAGAGCAACGAAGAGGAGCAGCTCTGCAGGAGAGAGAAGTGTACGATCTCGTTACACGGATGATTAGTCTACATTACGCGAGACACGCGGAAACAATCTCCGGGTAACGACACCGTTAATCACTTTCCTTTGGCTCGCGTTCGCCGATACGAGAAGAGAGAGAGGCAGAAGGGTCTCGAGGAGAGAGGGCATCAGCCACGGGAAATTGAGTTTCTCTGAAAATTTTTACGATCGGCACGAGTGTCTCGCGATTCGGCTCCAGCATCATCGGCTTTTCCAGCCGACGAGATCACTCTCTTTGACTCTCGTCGAACGCTCCCGAAGACGCGATACATACACGCGAACCGAGTTACTTCAGTTGCTATATCATGTTTTCCGCCCGAGAGTAAAAATGAAAAAAGAAGAACGATCGATCCCGTTCTTTTAATACCACTTATCGCGAATCGCCGCGACTCGTCGGCGTGTTAAAGACGCGCGAAAGAACCCGCGTTCTGCTCGGAGGAACGTAGTATTATGCGAGGCGTCGTGAACTCGCGAGCCTCGTCACCGCGTTCCAAGAGGAGCGGGGAGATACGCTCCTTTCGAGCTCGTTCAGGATGAAATAAAGCAGCGGAACGCTCCTCGTGAATCGCGAAAGAAAAAACAAGAAGAAAGAGGACAGATACGGCGTTGCCGAGCGTGAAACCTAGGAGAAATTCTTGCGACCCTCGGCAACTCCATTATTTCGCTTTCACTCGCGAGGAGGAAACGAGCGGGCCTCCCTCACGCGTAATTACTTCGGCATAATGAATCGCGTAATATTCGTAATAATTCCGCGACGGACGAGCATTGTCCTCGCTCTTCCTTGCTTCTAATTTCGTGTTTTAACGCGTTCTTGAACCCGCGATTTCGTTACCATCGGGAATCGGTACCATACGCGCCGTGTACATCTTTCTATCTCGGTGTGTAGCCATGAAAAACATTGATTTCATTGTTTAGATTTTCATGAGGATCCCTACCAAGTCCCCCATAAGTTCGTGCCGCTGATATGTTTACACTCTTCGCGGTGTGTTTTACAAATACAGAGCGATAAGCGACCGAATGGACAAGAGCCACTATAGTGGTTCGTACCCTTCAAACTAATGCTTTCCACGGAAGCCACTATAGTGGCGTACTGTCCTTCCTGCCGCAGTAGAAGGTAGGATGCATTTCCAGCTTGTGCTTTCACCTTTCTCCTCTCGAGGACGCATCCCTCGCAGTCTTTTCTGACGAAATACTGCATCCTGCAGTTTCATTAGCCTCCACACAGTACTGATCCGACTTCTTCTCACATCCAGCTGTCCCTACAATTAGAAAATTCGTTGAAAGGAGAACGATTTCACAAATGAGACTGCTGTTGTCTTAAAAAGGCATTTCCGGAAGTGAAATATCTCATCTCTGAGGCATCAACTCTCTTTCCAGCCGCAGTAGAAGGTAGGATGCATGTCCAGCTTGTGCTTTTACCTTTCTCCTTTCGAGGACGCATTCCTCGCAGTCTTTTCTGACGAAATACTGCATCCTGCAGTTTCATTAGCCTCCACACAGTACTGATCCGACTTCTTCTCACATCCAGCTGTCCCTACAATTAGAAAATTCGTTGAAAGGAGAACGATTTCACAAATGAGACTGCTGTTGTCTTAAAAAGGCATTTCCGGAAGTGAAATATCTCATCTCTGAGGCATCAACTCTCTTTCCAGCCGCAGTAGAAGGTAGGATGCATGTCCAGCTTGTGCTTTTACCTTTCTCCTTTCGAGGACGCATTCCTCGCAGTCTTTTCTGACGAAATACTGCATCCTGCAGTTTCATTAGCCTCCACACAGTACTGATCCGACTTCTTCTCACATCCAGCTGTCCCTACAATTAGAAAATTCGTTGAAAGGAGAACGATTTCACAAATGAGACTGCTGTTGTTTTAAAAAAGCATTTCCGGAAGTGAAATATCTCATCTCTGAGGCATCAATTCTCTCTTTCCAGCCGCAGTAGAAGGTAAGACACATGTCCTTGTAGTGTTTTCTCGTTTGCGCAGTCGAGGACGCTTTGATCGTGTAAACGGCCGCGTTTTGCCCGTGAATGACTAGGTTCTGCTCCCGTCCCGCCCCCGGATCAGCTTGGATCGATGTACCCCGGGTGGATCCACTCGTCGAAGAGTCAAGGACTCGAACGAGATATCCTGGGACACGAGTGGCTTGTCGCGTGTACTCGGCCACGTGCGCATTGTCGCCGGGCGAATGGATCGTGTGCGCGCGTGCATACGTGCGTAAGTCGTGTTGGCACTTGGACACGCGCCTTCTTATCCCTCTTCGGCCGCCTCTCCCTCTGCTACCCTCCGAGAGGCGGCGTCGTTAAACACTTGACGGGGTGCCTTGTGCACGCATCCTTCGAGATCGGCGCGACGACTGCGAAAATCGGGATGCGATCACTGAGAAAACCTCGGTCGGAGCTGTACTCGTTTAATAAAGTATTGGCACCGCGCTGGTACCCCTCGGAAACGGCGTCAGTACGTTGTGCTGACTCTAAGGAATATTTAACCCTCTAAGGGCCAAATTTTCTTCCGTTGATTTCTATTTGCAGGCAACTTGCAAGGCATTTACTTTTATATTCTAAATTGTTGGTGCAACTAACCGTCATCAATATTGTTATTGGTTATCTCAGAGACATTATATAATTAAGACGTATACGTCATCTTCTGAAAAAAGTAAAATTATTTGGTAAAATGTCGATATATTAGCACGTGACCTGAAAGTTACACGGGCCCATAGAGGGTTAAAAATTAGTTACAAATCGTCAAGAAGTTATTGTAATATTTGTATTACCATACGGATGCAAACTGACAATCGTCGTCTCCGGAGGGATCCCTTGCATTCGTCTGCAACCGTGTACAGGGTGTTGAGATGGGTGAGTTTCTTTTCCGACGGTTTTCAATCCGCAGTCAGTCAAAGCTAAGAATAAAGAACAATTTGAGTTTAAATACCGTGTACATTCAATCACAACCCATTTCCAATATTAGCGATTCAAGGACTCCTAATAGTGCTGTATACAAATCAGTGCTGCATGCTGCTGAGGACAGAGACATAGAGCAGATTTGCTCGTTGATTTCGAACAGTAGTTTCTCGCAAGATCGGTGACGATCCTCCCAGCACCCCTGAGGATCCCAGAGAGCATCGATCGTTGATGATCGACGGGAGGCAGCGAAAGGACGAGAAGGAAGACGGACCTCGGATATAATTCTAATTCCTGGAGGGGGGAAAAAGCGGCGGAGTAATTGCTGGAGAAACTGGAGGAGGGCGGGTGGGAGAGGGAGGGAATGATGGCTGACTGCACGGCGGTATGCGAAAAGGGATCGCGGCTCCGTTGGTGGAAGGTAAAAAGCAGAAGTGAAAGGAAGAGGAAGGGTAGCTGAATGCGCGTGTGTACGTGGACGTGTGAAGGGAAAGACGAAATCGCGGGGAGGAGGAAGGGCATAGAGAGGCGGAGAGGGACGGGTAGGAAAAAGAGCGAGAAAAAGTGGAAGAGAAAGATGGAAGGTATGGGAGGGGTGAAGGGTGCAAGGCGCAGGGCGCAGGGCACGGCGAGGGCCGGGCCGAGTGTAACGAAGCTCCGACTTTTTAATTGGAATATATTCAGAAAGCGGAACGCCTTTTCATTCGCGGGGCTCGATGCACTGAATACAGCCTGAATCAACGCGGAATCAACCGCGCTTGCAACGAGCCTGCTGTGCACCTGCGAACCGGGCCGCGTCTCTGCATTTATACGTAACGGATGCAATAGCGGCCGCATAAAATAACCCGCGAAAAATCGTGTGGATCTTCTCCGACCTCCCCTCCTCCCTCTCTCTCTCTCTCTCTTTCACTCTCTCGTTTTCTGCCACGACTCGCCGACATCCACGGACGTATAATCACCCTGAAAATACGATAAGCGCGAACGGACTGAGGAAACCGCGGAGAGGTTCGTTTACATCCCAGACTATCCGCCGACGATTCCATCCACGACCGACACTGTCATTCATCGTAGAAACATCCTTTATCCCGTGAAATCGTCCCCGCTCCTCGTAGACTTCCACTTTACTCTGCCGCTACCCTCAATTATTTCACCCATTTTTGTTTCGGGTTACTGTAATCCGAAAAGAAAAAGAACAGGGAATTGCAAGTATTCCGTGCTATTCAACAATCTTCGTTTCTCGTTTCTCCGACGTGCACTGCTCAAGAAATAATTAATTTCGATCGTCTTTCTTCAGAAAAATTTATATTCAAGATCTACCAATATTGTTCACAGAATCTAAAATTTGATCGGTTAGTACATATGTAGCGTTGAGACGCAACGTAACGCGAGACCCACGATAGTGCCTCTGGAATTTGACACCGAGTTCCAAACACTTCGACCATCCGACTGGAGGCTATAAATTAGCCTAAGAGTCGAAGGCCCTTGAGCCCGAAGCGACGGGACTCTTTCCGGCGCCATAACATTAACAATGACAGCATCTGGACCGTTTCTATAGCTCACCCCCAATTTTCTCCCACTATTCCGTACCACCTCCAGCACTTTCACATCCTTTAGAAGCATCTTTCCGTTCTTGTTCTTAGTCTTCAGCCAGTTCTCGCATTAGCTCCGTCGTTGTACAGTCCTTCCAACTAAAATACAAGTTATTGTTACCAACAAGTTCTCATCAAAGCTCATCAAAACATCTCATCCTTTACTAATTACTTCGCACGGTTTTAAGTAACCAAGCAGGAGTGACAGACGCGAGAGAAGTCGAGTACACTGATCTCTTCCATCCACGCATGTACAAGTAAGCTAAACAAATAATTAAATATATAAGAAAGCAAAATGAAACATTAAAAGTTTAATTTGACTTTAGGGAAAAGAGTGCTCTCGTCGTCTTTCTTATTGTCTCCTGATTGTTGCGTTTTGTCCATCAACGTTTAGTTTTCTATCGATCTGAAATATGTCAGGTAACATTACACAAATGTGTTCCTTATTTTATCTGCATTTCGAAAAAAGGAAAAGCATTTTGAATGGGAAACGTCTTTTCTTCTTTCCACAGCAGTACCTCTGTGTCACCGTGTCTCTCCATTGTTTTCCCTCGTTGAGCACGAACGGTTTAAATATCGTGGACCCGCACGACGCCTTTCCCGTGGATTTATTCGCCGCGGAAGGGTCGCAACACCTATCTATCGTGGAAAGGCTGCGCTCCGGCTTAATGGGCTGTTTGCTTGCAAATTGCGGTATCGCTAAAGGGCAGCAAACAATTCACAACTCGTTTTAACTTCCACGTTTCAATTCCAAGATGCTTCGAGTCCCTCCAGCGGGCGTTACATTTGCATAATTGTCTCCTGTTCTCTTTTCCCGTTCGTGAAAACCGACTTCTGCCTTTCCACCCTGCCTGGTGCGCTGGTATTTTCGCGGCGCTGTCATCGTAGCTGCCTACCCGCGAACGTGATAGCGAAACAGTTGCTAAAAATAGATACGATACTTGAACATTCTGTTATACTTAGACATTCTTTTATCCGAATTAGAAGAAAAACAGGTATGAATGTATTTTAGATAAATTGCAAAAAGAAACTGCCCCGGGTGAGGATCGAACTCACGACCTTAAGATTATGAGACTTACGCGCTGCCTACTGCGCTACCGAGGCGATGTAAACAATTTTTCTGTCCATTTATTAAAGTCAGAGTTTATCGTATACTGGTAAATACAGAAATATCCAGTTAAATTCTCTTTGCAAAATTATATTCGCACAATGATTTTACCGTATATACGGTTTATAGATGTATAGGTTCTCCATGAAGTGTAAAACCCAAAATATCGCCACATTGGAAGCAGTTCTGAAATTCATGCCTGTAATTAATATCCATTCCCTTTTTAAATAAAATAAATATGTTCTGTATTCTATAACTATGATTAAATATTACTCTCAATCTAACTCTATAATGTGATAATAGTAGATGTTCGCTAAACTAGCTAACAATTTCAAAGTACCTCAAAAGTGAACCCTTCACGATTCTTACATCGAGTATAATCATAATAAGAAGATGACAAAATATACATCGTACAAAACGATGACGAGACTTTGAGTATCTATTCAAATAAAAATATACATTCGCATAAATACCTGCAGTCTAGTGATCAATTACAGTAATTTTCAGTTAAAATTGGCTGAAGGGTAATTTGCATCCCTTTGTCCAGCTAACTATTTTCTTACATTCAAAGAAGAAGCGTAATTTATCGGACAGTACTGGCTAGAGATTTTATTTGCAACCTATTGCACGTGCTCCGACATCCCTTGTAATTGTCGATACATGCACAAGGGGAATCATCGACGTCGAAATCTATAATGTTGCGGAGACGGATGCCTGAACTACCAGGATAACAGGACTCGCTAGAGCAGGACTTCCACCCTCGAGGAAGGGTAAGTTTTCTAGGTACCCTGGTAGTCTGGTCCGCATTCACCAACGCACAGGGATGGGAACTGTTATTGTATCGATTTCGACCCTTGGAACTGCTGTACAGCACAGATGATTCGTTCTCTTCTGACCGTGTGGCCTTAGAGTTCACTAAATTCTACGATTTTGGACGTGTACTGAAAGGATACGTGTACATGGAACCCGTGAACCGTTTATTCGCTAATTAAATATCCGTGTTCTTAATACACGTGTAATTATGCATTATACTCTGTGTGTACATACACGGATATTCGTGTATTTTCATAAGCGGATCCGTTCGGCTAGTTCCAGCAACAAAACAGATTTGTTTTTGTTTTTTAATGGGATTTCTTTGGACTGTTGATGTTAGAGGTGAGACCAGAAAAGAAATGAGAGTGCTCACGCTCGGGATTTTGGTGTAACCGGTATAGTGCTGTCCTCTGGTCTGTTCCAGGCTAAAAAGATGATTCAGATTCTGTTCCAGGCTAAAAAGATGCAGGAAAATTGCTTCGGAATATTGCCACAGGAGGCGCTGTTATCATTACCCTAATTACCACTGTCGGTAACATTTGGCTAACAGTTTGAGCGTTTTGCCACTATGACAATTGGCGCTGTACGGACCCCTCGTCTGAGCTTCAGAATATTGCCACAGGCAGCGCTGTTATCATTACCCTAATTACCACTGTCGGTAACATTTGGCTAACAGTTTGAGCGTTTTGCCACTACGTCAATTGGCGCTGTACGGACCCCTTGTCTGAGCTTCGCAATATCGCCACAAGCGGCGCTATTTGTCACAAATGGCGCCATTTTTAAATTTTACGGAGCAAATGATTCTTGCATTTATTTACATTGTTCCTTGCTGCCAAAACGGATAATCATTTGCTCCGTGTTTATAACATTTTTTTTTATAAATTATACACATTCTTTTTCACTAAATGAAAATTGGAATTGAAAGGAGGACTTGTGATGTTTCGAAATATGGAACTGATGTGCAAGCGAATATAAGAATCATGAATAATATATAGTCTGATAGTTAATTATGGTAATTTATTTAAGATTACACACCTTCGTTTAATTGTACAGACACTAACGTGTGCAATATGTATAGATATTTAAATTAGAATGTGTAAACATAAAGCATGGCGACGTGTCAAAATGGCCGAACTCAACAAAGAGCTGAACGAATATCTCCTGAGCAATAAAAATGAGAAACAATATAAAATCACGGTGCCATCGGTGACATTACCGAAAACGAACATTGGAAAATGGTTCGGAAGAAATGGCGATGAGGAAGCGGAAGACGCAGGCTGGATACAAGGGACACAGAAGGAATGTTGCCCTAGTATGGTTAGTATACTTCCTAAATGTAACCTTAAATGTCAAATATTCGTTTGATAATGTATAAATAAATGATACTTCTTTGTTGACAGTCACGGATGCAAAGACTGATAGCATTCGTTGTATGTTTCGGCATGGGTATACTTTGTTTCTGTTTATCAGCGATCTATATACCGGTTCTATTGCTCAAAGCTAGGAAATTTGCGCTCCTGTACACACTAGGAAGTGTATTCTTTCTTTCGAGGTATGCGCAATGTTTAGACCGATCGAAATAATTGATTGTAACAACAGAAACGTTTAACTAATTTTCAATTGAATGTATTTTGTAGTTTCTGCTTTCTGCTGGGCCCTCTAAGTTACATAAAATCCTTATTTACTGCTGAAAGGAGATGTTTCACAGTGTCCTATTTCGCAACACTAATTGGGACACTTTATTTCGCTCTCCATTTACAGTCTACACCACTAACAGTACTGTGCGCTGTCCTACAACTGATAGCTATGTTGTCATTCTTAGTGAGTCACATACCTGGAGGTACCAAGGGTTTAATGTTTTTCACAAGAATGTTCAAGTCTTCTGTGAATTCTACGTTACCTGTATGATACTATAGTTATTTAGGTGTATCAAATATACATACCTGAGATTAACACTGTAATGTTCATTTTGCATTTACAAAATATAAAGATTTTATATATGCGAGTGACAACCTGTTCATAAAAATGTTTTATGGTAAATCGAGTAAAAATAATTACATCTAAAAGACTGACTCTTCCACACTGATATTAGTTCTGTTATAAGAAACGGAGGCTGCAAAGATCATGGACATGACTTAGTTCAATTGTGGTTATATAAGTTTTGTATATAATGTATTCATATGTATAAAAAACTTGCATTTTGTATTCTTACATTTATGTACATTTTATATAAATGATAACGGTCTTGTACAATTGTATTTACATATTTCGTATTTATTGTAATTTAAAATAAAAATTATTAGCTCCAATTTCCGAGATACAAATACATTAATATTACTTGATTACTTTTTTTTCTGTTTGGATACTTTCGTGGCTTTCACGCGATTGCTGTTACCTTGCAATCGTTTTACTTTCAATGGTAAATAGGTAATGTTTGCAACATTCTTATTTAAATTGTAATCTTTTCGTCTGTTATTTGTATTTTTATGAATATTTATATATCGCATGTGTTTCTTAATACTCGTGTCGTACTCGTCGGAATCGTAATTGCTTAGGGAAATGAAATCATTGGTCTCCGTTTGTTGAGTGAGCGACTTATTGTTGGAACTAGTTGTTGCATTTGGAGGAATAAATGCTCTCTCTTTGCGTGAAGACCTATACTTATATACATCCGTGGATAACGTGAATTTAATAGATTCAGAAGCATCTACCTCTGGCTCATTCTCCAAGCTCATCATGCTTGTCTCATCCAAGGGTTCTTCAGAATTCTTAAATAATTGAAGGGAATTTTTTGGTAAAGGTATATCTTTGAAAATATCGCATATTTTCATATAGAGTTGATGAAAGTGATGCTCTGGTGACTTTGCAACAATATCCTGGAAATAAAACAATATAAATGTCATAGAATGAATAGAATATAAACTAGATAATTCATTGTTTGTACCTTAAGAGCACATGCAGCAGATGCAAACCCAATAGCATTTAATACCGTGGTTTTAAAGTTGGGTAATATCACTATGGGTATCTTCTTATTCTGTGCCATCATAATAATATGTTTCACTAAAAGCTGCGGATCAATACCAGCATCCATTAACACACAGGAGACACTATTTTTCTCCAATGATCTTGTAATAGCATTCAAACCCAGGACAACTGAATTTCTAAAAGTAGGAACAGTATAAAAATTATGAAATATAGCTTGCTACATTCAAAACAAGTAGTTACAATATTTCAGTATCAGGAACATATTCTTGCTTCTGAAGCGCTTCCAGCTTGACTTTACTTCGCTCCTCTTTGCTCATTTCTTTCAACTGAGACCAAGGAATCGTACGGCTTGGACGTTTTATAGCTGGCATCAATCTACAATTAATCGATTACAATTTTCTGTAGTTGATTAATATACATTACAGGTATACCTTGTTTAACTTACTTTCTTAAAAGCTGCTCCAATTGCGAACATTTCTGTGCTTCTCTTACAATCGGCCTATAGAGTGTAATTCGTGACTAATTACTTACGACAATTTATTTATGTGAAATGTCATTATTGTTAAACAGAGACCTACCAAAAACTGTCTTGCGGTTGTGCTAGGACGTTTCGCAATCCTTTGGCAGGTGTCTTTTTCGCTGACAGACTGTGTTTCTGTTGTTGTTTCGTTAATATCGGTGTATTCATGGTGATTAGAGTATAAATTCAAATGTACCAATATAGGTTAAGTTTTCCTGTGAACACATGGACATTATTTACATATATATCTTAACTGCCAATGCCGCCAAATTTGAATCCTTTCACGCGCACTGCCTTGCGCTTAAATTTTGTTTATGTTTACGTTTTTGTAATTTAAACGAACAACGAAGGACGTCCGTAATTTAAAGGCTCATATAATGATGTATTGTTATTAATTTATAAGCATCTAATATATAAATAGTTGATATATAAATGTGTCATTAGTAAATAAAGATGTGTAAATTTGTTCGCAGTCTGTTTGTTGAATAACAATATAAAGATTTATTGCGGAATTCGTTCTATATTCGTGATCGTGAAATAATCACGACCGTGATCGTGATTTGCGATCACTGTGATAAATCACCGTCAATAATTTTGAACGCCATGTCTACACATGGTACATGGTACATCCATAAATCATAAAGACAGAGGTTACCTTATGAAACATGACAAACGCTATAAAACGGTGGTAATATGGAACTAGCGTCCAACCCCTTTTAATAGTATCCAACAATACATGTTGTCTGACCGGTCATGGTATGCCAGGGGCTACAGAAATTAAAATATTCAAAATATAATGTATTGTTATATTTGAAGAACCATAGTATATTAAGGCTATTTTTACAATATGACACTTTATATATATGCTTTTTTTTAATGAAAATTTATACTTTTGCATTACCTAGGAAAGTCAAGAATCGTAATGAAAAAGAAGGATACTTAATAGGATTTCCAGAATTCTTTCGACCTTGAAGAATTGTTGGTTCAGAAGTGAGATTGCTACTGACATATTCAACGGTTCATTAAGAGATCTTTAGAATAGGAATATTAGGAATATTACTGCTAAGTCTAATTACTAATTATTAATGCCGAGAAACGACGCGACGCGTTGTAAACGGTGGCTTTGGGGTGCATAGGCGCGTCCCCGGCCGGGTCGGGCGAGGAATATCTCGTGGGTGGTGGAAAAAAGTTAGGTGTTACGCCAATGGGTCGAAGTGCAGGGGAATGGATAATGTGCAGAATACGCTCTCGAAAGGGAGCAGGACCGCAGAGCAGTGCACGCAGCAAGCCAAGATTGTCAAGATGGATGCTCGCCGCGGACGGTGCGGAGTATGGATTGTTGCCGCGTGATTCGTGAAAGAGACGAATGGCCGAGCCCATGGTTGTTGTTCGGTGCGGGGAAAATATTCGCGCGGCCCGGGAAAAACGCTGTCGTTCACGGTGTGATGTTCTGAGCGTTCTCTGTGCTTCTACGGTTTACCCCGATATGTGCAGCGTTGATTAAACACACCGAGTGCTCTCGCGTAGTGATGAGAAAAACACCTAAAAGCAGTGTAGCAGCAGCAGCGGCCTTCTACAATGGTGGATAATAATTGTATTATCGAGGGGAACGTGAAATTTCGCGACGGTAAAAAAGTGAGTAGAGAACCTCGATCGAATTCTCTGTTAACTACCGCTCACCTTTTCCCCCGTCCCTGGATCCGGCCGACCAATTAACATAAATCGGATAATTGCTCGGCTCGGTACCCGTCAAAATAATACCGCCCGATCTTTTTTCTCTCCTCTCCCCCCACCACCCCTCTGTCGATTTATCGAACGCCGCTTCAAATTATTTTTCTCTATGCTTCTGCTGGCGAGCGTAAAGGATTTTTCCGCTGACGGATAAATTCTCGTCGGCGAAACTCGTGCTCGTGCAATAGTCACCTCTCAGAGTCACTTGAGCACGATAGAATAATAAAACAAACGATAATTGTTGTTCAATGTTCAGAGTAACTTAGGCTAACGTGCACGCTTAACACACGCATGTATTGTATATATGGGACTCACCTCAACAGATGTGGCCTTAATTGATTTATGCCACTGCTATGATAATTAAAATTCCTTGAATATCTTTTTGAATGTCTTTATCAATAATTAAAGAGAGGATCCTATTAGTTGTGATTATAGTTCGTTCAACTGGATAAAAATATTATGTGACACTAATTGGTAATAATTAGATTATGAATCTTTGTGGGTTTATACTATCTATAAAATTTAGAAATACAAAGGAATCTGTATATTAACAAATATTAAAGGAAGCAATTTCATTTAATGTTTATAAAATCTTGAAATCTGCATAAAAATCCATAATTTAGTAATAATAATGTTTCGAAAATTCCTCTTGCATCTGAATTAAAAATGTAAATTATAGTTGTACCGCTCCAAAGTTGTTCTGCCTTGAGTGTTAACAATAATCGAATGCACATCATTATTATATTCTGTTGATATAGTTTGAATGTGTCTGATGAATGTGATTCAGGCATTCGTACACTGGGTCCATTCAAATTTAAATACAATGGCCAACTTCTTCTTTTGCCCATGGCGAAAGAGTCGAACGAAGGTGTCTCAATCTGATTTCAATGCGGGCCCCAACGATTAAGTAGTTTGTTGAAAGCTCGAGGAAGTTAATGGGAAAGAAATGAGGAGGCATGAGGTCATAAAAAGAAGCTAGGTCATTTTCTTCTATTTACATTGGGGTCAGAGAAGAAGTCATTCAAATCAGAAAGGGGTACAGGACTCTTTCACTTTGATCTTGGAGGGGTGCAGAGAGGCTAAATGGATTCAAACAAATATGTAATACACATGTGCAATGTTTCCCTATGTGAGGCTCTTTATGTAAATGAGCATAATGTATCAGGCTGTGTTTGTTATTGATAGCAAACTCTAGCAGGACTATTTAACCGTATCCATTACAATATAATGTACTTAATGTACTTAAGATGAATTTAACTGGGAACCTTGTCAAACCTCTTTGTTTACCTTGCAGTGGAAATCACGGTGGTGTGTTATGAGGAAACTGTCACCAGTTGCAGGTAATTGTCTTTTCTATGCTCCCTAATCGATTTTATAGTACAGTAAGGACAGGAAACTGCAGTTTTTTAATGTCTTTCATTAGAGAACACTAGCTCAATATTATGAAAGATGCAGTCATGATTCATAGTGTGTGTGCAACATACATCCCGATAATAAATTTCTCAGTCTCTTTATCTTATCCATGGTGCAGTTAATATTGACCAAGGGTCTGATGATAAATTATGTTCATTATCAAGGAAGCAGGCAGATGTTGCAACATTTACAGTTCGGTGGTGCAAGGCAAAGCAAAGCAATTCTATTTCCTAGCACATTCTTAGCCTCTAATCTCTTGAAAGAATTTCCTTACTTGTTATCAGCATGAAAAATCCCTCCCTATGGACCCTCCTAGGGTGGCAGCTGGCACATCTGTTACAGATTGACTGGCTGAAGAAACAAAAAATTTTCCAAGAAGAGCTTTGCTTCTGGCAATAACCATTAATACCTGGGCCCTTGTAACTTGAGGATATTTTAGAACTTGGGGACACCAGTAGCTCGTAAATTTTCCGTAGGGAGAATTAGTTAAGAGTACATAGAAGGGTCTAAATGGATTTCGTTCGCTTTCCACCTCCGAATGACTGTATTAATAGCGTCCCGTGAAAACATTTTCCTTTCATTCACGAATAAATAATACACGGACGATCGAGTCTATGAATATTTATCGAATTAACAAACTACGGGATCTTTGATTATTTTTCAAACCGTAGTCGAACTAAATTATTCCCAAACTGCCGATCTTTCTGCAAAATAAACATTTCGCTGCAGCCATTGGAAGAAATATCTATATTTAAAAATTCTCTTTTTACTTTTTCATTAAAAGTAAATGCATTAAATCCGTAGTCGAATCATCAGATCCCTTCGTCTATTATTTTTTAGCGTTGCATACTTTTTTAACTGTATACAGTACGGGCTAAAATTCAAATAATTTATTTATTATTAAATCAATGTTTATTTTACTGCTGACGTATATTATAATTGATAGTTCGAAGGTCCATTGTGATAAATTTCACAAAGATACGAGTATATTTATTTTCCAAATTGCAGGTCCGTTTGTTTTTATAATTCGGAAATTAATGGAATATGTATATCAAGCAAGCGGATTCTGCGACGAGCCATTCATTTGCACGTTTGAGCTCGTTTTTTGAGTCCGAAGTTCATATATAATTAATAAAGTGATGATAATCCGTTGAAATACAATTTACATGTTTGAAAAGTTCATGCATTATTCATTATTGAATTTTGGCTCGGTCTGTACGAAATCCAGCGTCGACGAGCGCTTCTCGCGGTAGTGGATCGGCTGAATAATTTTCAAGTAACAATCGAACGCTCACCCCGCTGGATTTTAATGATCCAATCGATTCCAGATTGTCTCCATTTACAACTGTACGGAGATAGCAAGGATCGATACAAGCAAGGCCAAACGAAAGCTTCCTTAAGCTTGCAACACTTTCTCGGTGTGGAAAGCGGTTTCACCCTCGACAAGGAGTCGAACACTATTGCTATAATATGTCAGGACGTTACGGTCGTTTTGGCGTTCGATACCCGAGAACGGCTGATCCAATGGCAAGTCAAGATCTCCAACAACCTCGGCGAAGGTTCGTCCTCTTCTTCAACACACAACAAATCGATTATTCCTGCAAGGACAATTCTGAATTTCTTTTCTTAAATTTACATTCTTCGATCATCTAGGATTTTGTTTTTAAATCAGATTTTTCTCAGAAAACGAAGTAGCATATCAAAGTCTATTATACACGAGAGTACAATGCAGGTTCCTACTGCTAAATCCACAACACAAACTAATTCTTCTAACGCCCCAAAATTGCTCGAGTCGCGTGAACAAATTCGAAACAGGTTGTTCTACTTTAAAAAGCCTATGGAGATTTTTTTGGACTGCATATCATTATGAACCTGTGTGTATACTATCGTGCAAAAGTTGGACAAAGGGGGTTGATCCCTTATGAAAGAACCGGTAGTCCCATCTCGCAGGGTGATCAACCCCAATGCTGCTGTACATCCCTGACCTTCATAATTTTTGTTCAGACCAGCAGTACCTGATCCTGATCTCGACGGTGCCGTCGAAGGCGAAGATGACGAACGGTCCGGCGCATTTGCACATCCAGGACCGTCGTTTCTGCATCACGGTCGGCATACCGCCTCGATTGGTCGGTATCTGGGAGATCGGTCACCTACGACGTTACGGTGTGGTGGAGGGGCGTTTCTGTTTCGAGGGTGGCTCGAGATGCGGCCGGGGGGAGGGTTTGCACGTGTTGATCACCGATCAAGGCGAGGACATTGTGAAGATGTTGCAACTGGCGGCGGAGGGTAAGCTGGCGAAGAAGCGGCCGTTGAGTCGCATGCAGATACTACAGGACAGCCCTCGCCGTCAGTTTTCCCGCTCGGAGACCAGAGCGAGCGACTTCTTCCCCTCGGCGGTCTACTCGTCCACGTACGAGGAGCAGTGCGACAGCTGCAAGAACGAGAGCTCGCCCTATTGGTCGTCGACGGAGAGCAGCAGGCAGCAGACGGAGCTCGACAGGGATTACAGTAGCAGAGACACGATCTCCGTGTCTGAGCTGCCCGACCAGCCAGGGGATTGGCGCAGCTGTTCCCTGACGCGTCAAGGGACGTCCGCTCTGGAGCGATGCGCCAGTTGTATCAGCAAGCTCGGCACCGTATCGAAATCGTCGACGCTAGCCACCACCACTGGCGCCAGCAGCGTCAGCAGCCCCGCCGGTGGAACCGTCAACAATCTCGGCTGCCATTTGCAAGCGCGAACACTGGACCGGTTGTCGCTGTCCTCTTGCAGCAGCAGCAGCCACGACAGCGACTATTCCGGCTCCCAGCAGACTCAGCAGCCGGCCCAGCAGCAGGTGGAGTGCCATTGTTCGCAAACGACAAAGAACGCGCAACCAACGAGCTCGGCGCAACGCGTGTCGCCCAGCCCCAGTAGCAGCAGCAGCAGCAACAGCAACAGCGCGTTGCCACCTAGACCTCCGAAACCGTCCCAAACCACTGCCACGAAGAAATTGAAAAAACCGCCGATGCCACTGCCAAACGAGCCGATTTGCGTGCACTCGCGGAAACAGCAGCTAGTCACACGAATTACTGCCGCCAACAACGCAGCTGCCGTTACCGCGGGACCGTACGAGAACTATGACATTCCCAAGACGATACTGGCTCATCACATGCTGCTCGAACAGGCGCCCCAACCCGGTCAGTATTACGACACGCCGAGGAAGATCAAGGAATGTCTAGCACTACCGAAAACCTATCCGAATTACGACACTCCACAGACACCTCAAGCCGTGGTTCTGCAGCAATGCGGCTGCCCGGCTAAGCTGACGGTTCAGTCCCCCAGGTCGTCAGGGTGTCCCTGTCAGAATATGATGAGCTGGGCCGGCTTCGTGTTGCCCTACTGCAGAAGGGGGGCAGGGATCGAGCCTACGGGCGTGACCGTGCACCCCGTTAAACTCTCGGGAGAGGGTAAAATGCCTGTGGTGAACGCGAGCGGGGAAATCGCGATCTACGCGACTGCCAAAAGGGCGAACAAGTCCGAGAACGTCCGAGACGAGAAGTCGAAGGACAACTGCGACTGCCTCCAGGAGAGCAGGACCAACAACTACGAGAATGTCGAGCCGGTGATCGACACTCAGCCCGAGGCTAAACAAGCGAATTACGCCAATATCGACTTCACGCAGTCGCTGGAGCACTACGAGAACAGCAAGGACCTCCTGACCAAGAGCGGAATATCCCAGGAGGAGATCGAGAAGTTCGCCGATCAGATCAAGGATGAGGCGGCCGAGCCGCCTGCAGAGGAGTCCAAGATCTGCCAGAAGTGTGGCCACGTGAAGGACAGAGAGAACGATTACCTGGTGATGGATCCTGAAAAGCAATCGCCGAAGAAACCCTTCCCGGGCTATTTACCGATGCAACCGGCGCACAACGCTTGCTCCAAGGAGATTCTCTCGAGGATCTGCAGCGGCATCAAGAGCTCGAGCAACCCCGCGTTGTCCGGCTCGGCGATGGCGGCCGACGGGGGGAAGAAAAGATCAGACTCCGAGTTCCGTGTTCCTGGATCTGCCATGTTGGCCAGCCCCTATCTGCGACGACGTTACCTCGACGGCAACGGTACCGAGTCCAGCGGGAACATCAGTTTGCTGCTGAGGAAGCGATCGTACTCCGCGGAGTCCGCTCACTACCTCGACGACGAGAATCACACGTTCCCGTCGACGCTGACGATTCACAAGTGCTCCAGCGAGGCGGACAAGGCCGCGCTGGTGCAAGCGGACAGCCACACCTCCTGCGTCAACTCGGAGACGAAGATGAACCCGGATAGTGGGCAGATAGCCTCGCCTCAGCCGTCTTTCATCAAGATCAGACGATCCTCCTCGGTGCCATCCAAGACTGGTCACAACAGAGACTCTTCCAGCAGCAACGACTCCGGCGTCTCGACCGGCTCTCTCAGCCATAGAACCGCCGAGTTCGTCGAGTTCGAGTTGTCCCTGGCCCCGTCGACCTCTGCGAGGAAACAGAACGTTCTTTCCATCTACCGGAAGAGTCCACCGCCCACGTGTTACCATAGCAGCCTGCCCAGGAAGTCCAAATCCAGCGACCCGCTGCGAGAGCTCTCCTTCCAGTTCCAGAAGATCAAGATACCAACCAAATCCTCTTCGGCTGAAGCCGATATACCCACCTGTCTGCCGAAGGGAGCGAAAGGGTTCAACAGCCCCGGAGAAGTGTCCAGCACTCCTTACATCGACTCGAGGAGCACCAGCAGCGGGACCTCCGATATGTCCGATTACATTGAGACGCTGTCGCTGTCGTCCCATTCGTCCTCCGATACTCCGGACAGTCTGAGGTATAGTTCCTAGGGTTGGGAGACCCGTTGGTCGTTGCTGGACCTCTAAATTTAGTTGCTAGCAGAGTTGCCAGAAGAAGTCTTCGACTCTTTAACGACTCCCTGCATGATGAGAATACGTGACTGTGGTTGGCTAACAGGTACTAGCAGCGGTATTACTTGAGTAATGTTGCGTCACGTATTGCCCTCGTGCAGAGAATCGAGCCACATTTAATGGTAGAGGGGGAAGCATTTAGCGGAGAATAGATATCGTTTGGTAACCCTGGTTGTTAGCCTAAGCAGAGAAGAAATGAGAGTGCTCACGCCCGGGATTTTGCATCACCTTTTTAGCCTGGACCAGAACCTGCATCATCTTATCTGCATCATTAGCAGCGGATTCCTAATAATGCCAAAGTGTATCCTACTTCTATGTTAAAAGAGGCTCTTCTATATAGGCTCTGATCCAGTCTAAAAGATGATACAGGTTCTGGTCCAGGCTAAAAAGATTATGCAGAAAATTGGGGACTATTGTTAAGCTAGCTAGCTTCTTTCTAGCAGCGGACAGAAAATCGTGATAGAAATTTGAGATTCTAGTTTTTGGTCCGCAAGCAGGCTGCGAAACGAATTTTTTCTAACCGTTTGTCGCCGTATTTGTTCATGCAGACTGGGAGGCAGAGCAGTGGCGACGACGCTACGACCCCGCAGCGGGAAGGAGTACTACAAGATAGACAGAAGCATTCTCGTCGAACAAGGAAGAACCACGTTGACCACGCCGGCCGCGAACTACGCGAACATCACGCCGGTGCTCGAGAAAAGCGAGTCTCCGTCGCCGGGTTACATGAGCAGCTCGCCGTTCGAGCAACCGCAACCTACTCGCGAACACTTTTTGTTCCCCGACGTAAGTAGCACCGGTTGATGGGACATCAACGTGGACCGCGTGCACGGCCGCCGTGGGTCTCACGTGTCTTGGTTGACTTCTTTCCAGGAAGCTTGAATAACACGGCAACATTGTTTGGGAAGAGAGCGGAAAAAACTTCAAGTTCCTAGGAATTCCAAACAAAAATCAGCGAGAGTGTTCTCTTCTCGCTTGTCTAGAAACGATCGAATCGGGGCATCGTGACCGTTTACACTATACGCGGGTATCTAGCGTATCAGCAGGCAACCATGCATTCCAAACAGATGCATTTATTCAGCTCGCAACATAGATATATAAATATAAATATATATTATATTATGTGCAGGCTGTTTCAGCTGACTGGAGCATCTCAAGTGTCTCTGATTACAAACAATAGACAAACATGTTGGAGGAAAACGTGGTCAAACATTGCGGGAACAAATTTTAGTAAAATTATTTCAAAGATGGCAGTTTCAATCATCTTGACCTTGTCAAGGACATTCCCCTGAGTAATTTCCAAGAAGTTCATGCCGTCGTTCGTTATTTCTTAATGAAATCTTTATGTCGAGTGTGATGGCTGAAACCACTTGGAGAGCATACTCTGTAGAGTGTCCCTGACAACTAAGGTCAAGCACATCGAAGCACAGGCTCCTTTGATGTAAACGTTTACTAAAATTCTACCGCAGGTGTAATGTTCTTTGAGATTTCAAGGTGATTAATGTTTTGTTCAATGGGACGGTGTATTTTTGTTATTGTCAAGTGACAGCCAAGGTCAAAAGGAATCCAAAGACTCAGATATCATGACCTCTCTGCGTGATCTTGAGAATAACCGTTTGACCACCGCAGTGTCCTTCGAACATGGTTTTTTCCTCTGATATTTGTTTCTACTGTTGTAATAAGCTGTTCGAGATTCTCGAGTCCGATGGAACAAATTGCATATACGCGCGTCATTCCGACAGACTGAGGACACGATCTTAAACGGTCCGCATTTGGAACCATATTGAGCTATACACGTAGTCGTCTCTCGAACTTTCTTTCATATCTGTCGCAGCGAAGTCTTCTTCTGAAACGCAGGATAGACATTTGAATCCGCACAATCGATTAGAACCTGAGTCCGCTCGAGGACAATTTCGTCTGAGAGGGGATAGGAAGGGGAGGGGGCCGTCGGCGAGTCAAAGTCTAGGTTCTAGCGTATAGTCGAAATGAAGTCAATAATCGAAACACTTCCTACAACGACTCAAACAATTTCTAAAATGTGCTCAATAAGAAAAGAAACTGTAATAGTTTGTATAGTAAGAAAATCCTGCCCTAGGATAAAACAAAAGAGAGGTAAAGAGATAGAGGGGGAGGTGGGGGTGAGATGAGAGAGGAGCAAAGAAGCGAAAGAAGCGTGTGCATCGTGCACTCTTTGTACGAGTATATATCGTTTTTTGGATATGTTTTATTTTATATGAGTATACTTCTAAAACAAAAAAAAAAACTCTAGGGTACTGTACAGCGGGGTTTAGGGAATGCAATTCGCGGCTCTGTGTTTATATACATGTACTGTCTGACACGAGACATCATTCTATTTGCATTCTGACCGAACAGAAAGATAGAAAGGGAAAGAAAAGGGAAAGAAAAGAGCGAAAGAGACGCAATGAAAGTAGTCAGTTGCAAAGCATTCACAGGGTTTTTCAAACTTACTAGTTATTTTCTAAAGGCTAAGGTATAACGTAATATAGCCGTCAATGGTCTTCTTTCTAACGAGATTTATATGGTGGATATTGTAGAGTCTCTGGGCAATCAAAGATGGCACTATGTATAGATATTATATAAAGAACAAAAATAATAAGTATCTCTAAGTAAGTCCTAAGGTACACGCGACACAAAGAACGCAAAAGAAGAAAAAAGAGAACAAGAGGAACGGTGTAAAAGCTCGTGTGTTATTTTTATTGAATTTTTACAACAACAAAAAAAGAAAAATACCGTACTTTCTTCGACCCGTAATACGTTCGCCCCGTATTATGGCTTCTCGATTATCTATGATTTTCCTATTAGATTTACATAGAGTCACGGCAACGAATTAGTTGTTAGCAGCGCGACGACAAAGGCAATATTAAGTTCCCGTGTGTGTTCTTTCGTGTAATTGATATTGCGTAGGCGTTCGGGCCTCGAACGAGAATATTTTTTAATTGCGTACTTAAGAATATCTACGATTGTTTCCCTGCGCGAAGAACCTATATGTTTATGAAATTCTTTACCAAAAAGAAACGGAAGAGTGAAAGAGAAAGAGAGAGGGGAAGGGAGAAAGAGAGAGGGAAGAAACATAATACAAAACGGGAAAGAAAAGTAATATTTATTTTTACTTCGACGGTGCAGGATGGATCTTTTTGATAATAAACTATTTATAAACGTAGGCGATTAAGGGGTAAGCGAACGACTAGGTGATCGTACCGGGCGATCGAGTATAGTTTAGGCCTGTTTCACGTGTCTGCACAGCTTCGAAACTTTTCTTTGAGGAGGCAAACGCGATCATGATGCATCCTGCACAGAGATGGGATACACTTCTGTTTCTTGCGACCGAGAGGCAAGGCATTTTTACTTTATACAGAGGTCCATACTGTTATCACGCTTTGTGTATGACGAATGCTCGTATTTCGTTTAGATTTTTACTGAAATAGCATTGTTGGAATTCAATCTGGCAATTTGTACTGGACAAAGCAGTTATCAGTGATTTTTCGCGCTCGGCTCGGCGTTAAGTAAAGCCGTAATCATTTTCACTCATTGAACCGGATCCCATCTCTGGCCGGAGGGTGCAAAACCGGCCGCGAATCTTCTCTCTGTGCGCGTACAATTCGTTTGCTCTTTTGTCTGGCCGCATGGTCCGCCGGGATCTAACCAGTCGTGTAATATCGTTCGCGAATTAATCTTTGCACCGCGGATAATCGAGTTTTCTGCAAACGCGCGTCGACGCGGTCGACGATACACAAGCGCAGTGATACTGAACGCAATAAATAGCAATGCTAGGGAATTATATGCTGATATTAAAGAGGGGTAGGGGGGAAGGGGGCAGAGGGGAAGAGAGAGAGAGATTCAGAGGAGAAATAGTGGTGAAGAGAGAACGTCGAGAGATAGAGAGAGAGAGAGAGAGAGAGAGAGAGAGAGAGAGAGAGAGAGAGAGAGAGAGAGAGAGAGAGCGAAATGAAAGAACTAATCGATATATCGAACGTTTTTCCCATTTGTGAGATATATTAAAAGCAGATTGTTCTGTGTGTTTCATATATATTATGCTCCACGGAGCGGATAATCAAATCAGTATTCAGAATCAAAAAGATCAACGGCAACGAGAGCGTTTTCGCTGTTCCGTGTATACACAGGGGTTCATTAACCGTGTACAGTTAGCCGGGAATCGTTTGCTCGTTACTATAATACAGCTGGCGTGGCTGGGAACCGAATGTACATCTATAATACTTGTACAGTATACACAGGACGTTCGATCGAACTGTTGTCCGATCGTCGAGGTTTCATGCGACTTTGTTATCGGCTCGAGAGTTACTTAAAACTTGCATAGATCCTTAAGAGACACGGCCGAATCTGTGTCCGTTCGCTTTTCCCAGACTGCTTCTATTCACGTCGGATCGACGAGAAAGTTTGCTTTTGCTTCTCAATGGACTTTTTCAATTACCGGATTACGGATCTTTATGCAGAATAAAAGTTGTCTGCATCAATTACACAGAGCGGTAAACACCTTGAACTTTCTTCTTTTCATCAACGATTTTAAAAAGGTGGAAATAATGTATCGGCATTCTTAAATACTTTCAATCCCTTTACTGGTTCTTTTCATAAGTATATGAAATCTCCAGGTTATTAATTAGGCACTGTATTTGTTGAACAATCCTCAATTGTGTCTCCTCGATTTTGAGAGGAATATCAATTGGTACAGATAAAAGACGAACAATCTAATAATTTTTTGAACAGCTTTTACCCACCGTTTCTGGGAGATTAATGCAAAAGAAATTTCAATGCTCCTAGTACAAGGAACCGATTTATACTAGGATACTTAGGATACTTAGTTTCCGTTGATGATTAATTTTAAATTGTTTAGGAGAAGTACCTTAAGATCATTAATTCACTGATAAAGCCTAGAAGCGAGAGGAACTTTCTTCTTGATCCGACACATTTAACCCTGAATAACCGAGCTATGCTGTGAGTAACGTTATCATTGAGCATTCGTGAACACGAGGACGACAATTGCAAATCAAATTAGCACAATAGTACAATAGGAAATTCTTGGTGATTGTTTTAAACGGATTTTATGGAACAGGTTTACTAGAAACCGATTGTGATTTTCAGGGTTGGTTATTCAGGATTAGAAAGCTGAACGGGCGACGGATCGCTCGATAGGAACCTAAGTACTTAATTTACCCCTTCGAGACGAGTACTATACCAAAGAGGAAATACTCGAGAGAGAGAGAGAGAGAAAAAGTTAGATAGAATAGATAGATATACAGAGAGCAACGGCAGAGATATTATAGACGGTCAAATCGAATATCGGTTGGAACGCCTTGTACAAGAATATTTCGTCCTGGACCCCGGGGGTGCGTTCTCGTCCGTTAGTCGAACAACTATTGCTTCAGCAATGCCACGCTTATCCATTTTCCCACCATGCTCTGTTCGTTCAGCCAGCTAGCCACCAACTGGTCCGGTTACGTGCACAGTGCTAACTTTCGCATAAACGGATACGGTGCAGGGGGTTGCGTACCACCACCAGTCGGTTGACGGCTCCGCGCGAATCGTAAAAGTATTAAAGTAGTATTATCACAAGACTGAACAAAAAGAGAGGGAGAGAGAGAGAGAGAGAGAGAGAACGAAGAGGAAATAAGAAACTCGAATAATATCGTTACTTCGTGGTTGAAATCAAGTAGGAGAGTATCTAAAAATACCTACAGTGGATCCAAAAACCGTTCGAACGCTGCTCGTCCGGTTTTCGAAAAATCGTCGATGCTCAAACTGTCATAACTTCGTGAAACAAAACGTACAATAACTGGCTTCATTTTAAAGCTTGGAGCCTCTCTACTTTCACAGTACATCTTTCATCATTCTCGAAAAAATTTTTACCGAAGGGATGCTTTACTCGAAAATACTGAAACTTGAGAAGTCCATAATGGATTTGAAGATCGAACCTTCTTTTACGCAATGATCCTCTTAACCCATTTGCATAATAGGAAATAAGATCTTTAAAAGAAGATCTTTATCACCAAACTTTTTTCAAATTAACATATATTTAAGTACAAAAATGACTACAACTGAAAGAACCTCATATTTTGGCATTATAAGAAAAAATCAGAATTACTACTTTCATCTCCAACATCACCATTTCTATCTTTTAGTTGACGATTAATGATAGTGACCAACAAAGTTGAGCGCATATATACGCTAATGATGCAAATGGGTTAAACTTCATGCACGATTTTTCCTTTTTCTCGAGCTTCGAACCGGAAGGTGTCAACTTTACAATGACGCAATTTGTGTTCCATAAAACAGCAAAAAAAAAAAAAAAGACACCGTACATCAAATTTTGAGGGGTCGTTGCAAAGGAGGAATTTTTAAACCGAGCCCGGTCGTGCGATTTTTTTTTCACGAAATGATAACGATTCGAAGATGGAGAATTTTCGAAAATCGTAGACTCGGCGTCCGAATGGTTTTCGGGGGCCACCGTGAACTGTAAATTCTCGTCTGGCCCGCGAGACCCGCTTCGGTCCCCCAGCATCCCTCTATTCTTTTCCACGGGATCGGGAGAAAAACGGTCCTCTCGTTTCTGTCACTTCGCATTCCTTGCGCCGCGTGTCTTCCGTCGACGTCTCGCGGCTGGAGAGCCGACCGGAGAGCAGGATTGCCCCGTGGGGCACCGTCGTGGCCCCGCCCACGGGCCACGCCCACTTCTCGAGCGGTTCGCTCGGAATCGTCGAGCGACGAGATCGTTGCTTTTAACGCTTTCTCGATGCCAAACTCGCGTCGACCGAGAGTTCGACGAGACTCTTCCTCCTCCGGTTGCCCCAGGGGGCGATCCGAGCTTCGGCCCGGGGCCAAATCTACGCGGACGCGACGAGGAGACACCCGTGACCGAGGCAAGGCCCTTAGAATGTATCGAGTAAACTCGCGTAGAGAAACGTAGCGTGTTAAGTCGGAAAACGCGGTGGCATGTTGACTTAACTTAACTTAACTTTAACTTAACACTGAACGTACCACGCCGTTCTTATTTTACAATTGTCGGTGGATCATCGAACATGAACCTCGTCATTTTTTCAAGACAACTGGATACAACTGGTTATCGTTCGGGCATAGTACTCGGGGTACGTTTAGCGTTGAATCGGTCTATGGGCGTGGCCTTCGAGCTCCACGCCGTTGGATCGTACTTATTCCAATGTTGGGATGACGTAATCTTAAGGTAAAAAGCCGACATTGTACCCCATAATTTCTCGCGTAAATCTATCGTACACATCGGAGGGAGGACTACAGGTGAACAGCCTCCCGACGATCCCCAAAAGAGAGAAACCGGTCCCGCGAGGAATTCGTTTTTCGTCTGCGTGGGCGCGCGCACGCGATCACTGGGGATCGGATCTATAAACCACATGCTAGTCAAAGTTAAGTACTACCGTAGCGATAATATATTTTTACTGTAAAGGGGACTGCTGCGCACTGGCCGGCAGCTGCGCACACGGCGCTCCGATCGTTGTTAAGAGGAGAAAACAGTGCACATAGAATTGTTACTTCGAGCCACGGCTCCGAAGCTTAGGTAGATCTGTAACGTATGAACCGAGCCCTCGGAGATCTTGCGAAAATCACTATATCGCTACCACAAAATTCATCTTTTTGCGGTCACGAGCGAGACTTTTATTTCTTGTCAGTTTTCTCCGGTTTCAGGATGAGTCAATTCTCTTATCTGTTCCTGACCCGCTTTTCATTGTATGCGAACACGCTGCGCGTCACGCACGGATTTATCATTGGATTCATTATTTCTGAACGATCAGAAGAATTTCACGATACAGTCTCCTACTCGCAAGTGGAACGAATTCGCAAATCACATGAAACACACAGTTGATAAAATGGAAGACGAGCGAGGATCAACCCTTTGCTATATAAGATCGAGTTACAAATTCGAGAAATATTAATTAACACGTTGATTGCCATGTCACCCATATGTGGATGACGGAATTATTTGTCCTTTTAAAATAAATTTTTACGCTAATATATTAATTGTATCAAATTTTTTAAGGATCTGTAAAATGCCAGAAAGTTGGAGGACTACTCAATATCATACATATAATTTTTTTCAATTTTTATTTCATTAAATAACACATTAACTTGATGGAATTTTTGAGGTTTCCAGCTTGGCAGTCAAAGTGTTAAGCATGTATTAATTTCCTTCAGGTTGGAATACAATTCTATTTTTCTGTCGTAGATATTTAACCATTAGAGAAAATACAGACACATAATATCAATTTTCTCTCTTTTCTAGAACCTTTACACGATGATGAAGTAATCGCTGAAACCGTAGAATCATACTGTAAGGGGTTAAACAGTGAAGCTCATACTAGAATGTTCTCAGAACCCTACTTTCAAAGAATACTACTTTCAAAAAATGAATCCACTCATGAGTAAAGATTGAACAAGCTCCAGAGATCGAACATGCGCTTCATACGTTACAGCAGGGTATCCGCAGCCGGCCGAAAGTTTCCACGGTTCTGTGTATGATCGACACACATTGGGAACTGCCGAGTCGGAATCTTTTTTGGTGATCGACAGGCGAAAATTTTCGGCCAGCAGCGTACGCGTAGATCTCATCCACTCATCGTTCGCAGTTGTAATCCCTCCACTGGTTTAAGGACTTTTAAGGAAGAATGGAATTGGCCAAGCTCGGAGCCCCGTGTGCCGACTCCCGGGCCGCGGAACAACCATATCTAAGAATTTACTAACGATATACACGATTACGAATAGCGAGTAACGTTTCCCGAGGGTATTATATGTTGCACATACGGGGGGCGAGTTGGCCGAGACAATTCGACTGAACTGCCTCCCATAATCTTCGAACTGGACGGAAAAACAGTTCTCACAGTATATAAATTCCGACAAGAATATTTTCTGTAGAATTAATCATTCTTATACTTGTACTCTTCTGCTCTGCTACCAGAAAATTTATATTTAACCCCTTAAGCTTAAATCGTGGTTTCCGTGGAAAGCATCAGTTTCAACGGAGTGATCCACTATAGTGTTTAAGAAGGCGCCGTGCTTAAGAGACTAATCAGAGATAGTCTAATTAATTTTATATCCTTTACTATTTTTACGGTCGTAATACTTAATATTCAAAGACTTCCTCTCCTCTATTAAATTATTTCAATATTCCACAAAGGAGATGCGCTATAAAAACATTTTAACGGTGGGGGTAGCCTGCGAAAACAAAGATTGTAATATGTTAACTTATCGATTTCAGTCTTTTTCTTTTTATCCATTGCCAGCTGGGCAACGTCTTAGAAAATTAGGGGAACCAACGACGCATTTTATTAAACTTTTGCCTAAAAATCGTTACCCAGCTCGGAAATTATGGGACCCGTCCAGTCGATTAGTCTCGAGCGACTCGGCCGGCGTACGTGCACACGAAAATATACATATACATATACACGCTCTCGCGTTCTAATTTCTGTACATAGTCGGTGTGTGGCATTAGGCGTAACCGAGGTGTTTCTTTATTTTTAGCGATTCCGAAAGAACCGCCGTCGGGCACGATTTTTACCTGTACATACGTGAAGAAAAACGGGGGGTGGGGAGAGCAGGGGATTTAGGGGTTGGGGAGGGGGTGCACTCTAGAAACGGTGCGATGAAATGCGCTCGAATCGTCTTCGGGGCCATTATCGCTCCCGCGATTGATTCCGGGGCGTTGTAATCGTCGCGCGATCATTGTTTAATCGCGCACGAGTCCGTCATCGTAGTCGGGGATTATCCGCGCGATACCAGCAATCTTGAAAACGCTTTACTTGCACACAGGCACGAGAAAACGTTCGACGTACGAAGTCTGTCGAAAGGGAGACAGGGGGGAGAGAGAGAGAACCGGAACGGAAGCGAAATTCGCTTAAACGCCACGCCGCCGGTTCTATATGCAGACACTTTGCATTCTCGATTCGGAGAGAGGAGACTGCGAATCGCATTTGCACGCGAGCAATACGTTCCGCGGGATCGATGCTGACGGATTAAACTAGGATCGGTCTAAATGGAACTGCAGTGTAACGTTGAATGTTCTTCTGGGTACGTTTACCCTGGTCGCTTAGGAAAATATTTGGTCGTCCCGCATGTCGTTTCTCATAAAATTTCTTCGTGCATTTGGGTATGTACCCTTTTGTCAACTGTAAGGTAAAGGCACCAGTAGTTGACCATTTTATAGAAAAACATAAAAAATAAGGTTTTTATAAGCTGTGCACTTTTGATGAAAGTGAACCCCTCGGATGCCATGCCGTCTGTTGTTTAAATTTCAAAATAATAAGAACATTTCAAACCTTATTTTTATGTTTTTCTATAAAATGGTCAACTACTGGTGCCTTTACCTTAAATGTCCATGTGGAGACATTCAGAACAATATTTCAAGAATAGTTCAAGAAAAGATTATGAGAGGATTTAAGATTGGTGAGCAATTAAAGACTTACGTATAGCAGAATATTAAATAAATACACACTGCTTCAGAAAGTGACAAGATTTGAACCTTTACATTGTTACATAGTAACCACGAATATTTCTCGTTATCTCACACGGTAATTGTTTCAGTTTTCTCTCAGTTCAATGGTTCCTCAAAACAATGTTTCAATTCGATGTTCCGCTCGTTCTTTAGAATCGGAACGAAACGCGTGATCGAAATGAAACGCTTCGTTTCAATGATTAAAAGTCAATGTTATTATGTTACGCTTGAACGCACGACTCGTGGGACGATCTAATGGATCCACCTTGATCTTGGCCGTTTAAAGCCGTCGCGAAAAGACGACGGGAACGAGCCTAATACCTTCTGGGTAGGAGCCTAATACCTCCAGCCACTAATTATTCCGAGCAGTGCGCTTTACGGGTACGTCGGGAGGTTGTTAATAGGCCCCACCGATCCAAATCGAGCGATACTCTGTTTAAACGGCTGCATCGAGCCCCGGAGCCTCTTCATGTACATACCATTCCCGTAGACGGTCTGTTGATCATGTGTACTTAAAGGATCGCTCTCGTACAAGAGCCATTCCGAGCGAGTAAACGTTCCGCTCGGTCTGATGAACGCTGTGCCATCTTCCCTCGGCTGAGACCGATCTTGAAAAACGGCACCAAACGGCGTCAAACTGTGGACGCGCACACCCGACGATAACTATCCGTTGACCATTGATTATGGCCCGTGTATAAAACGTCGTCCTTTTTTTTGGTAGATACTGTAAATCATAATTTATTCTATATTTCTGTCACCTTCGATTTGTCCAAATTTTTTTCCTGGCAACCATTCAATTTTTACACAATTTTTAAAAGCCCATGGTCCATGGAAGTAAAGAATTTTTAGTGTACTTTTCGACAGCAATAACAATTTCATACATACACTACCGCTCAAAAGTATCTGCTCTGTTTATAAGTACTTATAAACTCAAATAATATTGTTTCTAAAGATACGTAAAATGTGGTGAGGACAAAGTTGAATAACCAGTGAGTTGAACAAATTTTGAATAACCTTGGAATTATTGTCACTGAATTCCTAATGAAAAGGACTATCATTGTAGGTGTTTAAAAAAGAGTGGTTCCATTTAAAAAAAGTCAAGGCGACCTTGATATCCCTAAACAAAATGACATGAAAACAAAATTTCTTATAGCATCGTGTCAGCCCCATCGTACCATTCAACTTTGTCCTTAACATACTTTACGTATCTTTAGAAACGACAAAGATATTTGAGGTGCAAACTTTAGGTGACTCACCCTGTATATACGTAATTTTTAATTTAGAACGTCAGATATTTCACAAGAAACTAATAAAAATCGATTTTAGTCACTATTTTAGGCACTGAAATAACTGATGCAATGCTGATAACAATATTTCGCAATTGTCCGGATACTTTTGAGCGGTAGTGTATATGATACAATCAATTTTTTCAGTTCTTGGAGTAACTTTAACACTGAACCTACCGAGGGTTAGAAGACTCCTAAAAATAAAAAGAGTAAACCTGTTACGATTTTCTGCGATCTTTAGTATATTCTGTACTCGAATAATCGAATCGATTCTCGCGAAAGTATTTCAACAATCGTGAAATAAAATATCTGGAAACGCCGTAGTCTGACCGACGGCGGTACGTTTAGTGTTCAGGTGACTATTTAAAACGCAGCTCATTTTTTCACCTTTTTTTCTCACCTTGTTACGCGTTTCTCGGGCCGTTATCCTCGGGTGTCAGCGCGAGGACGAATTCCGTTGGACGATAAGGGCATACCGAAGGGAGAGGGGGAACAAGAAGAAGCGTGGATCCGTTCTCCGGAATTCTCACTTTGACAATCCGTTCTCGAGAAGCAAAACAAAAAAAAAAAAATCATAGTGTTTCGGTGTTTAGGTTGTCGAACGGCTGCCGTGCGCTCGTTCTTGTTCCACGCCAGGGAAATCAAACCAGAACGAATGAACAAAGTCGAGATGCTATTTAGATGAAATTCTATAAATATAATATAGGAATATATTGTCCGTCGTACGAAACTGTTTATTTTCGAAATTCCAATCGCGCTTGGAAATCATCGCGTACCGATATACGTTTCGTCGACGAGAGCAGGATCGCCGAAAAAAAAAAGAAAAAAACTGTCCGTGGCGAGTCCGCCATTTTCGTCGCGACCGCTCGCCGATTTTGGAACGCATTTCATCGGATACGGAAAATAGGGACAAAAGCGGAAAATAGAAAGAGAGAGAGAGATCACATCCGATCCGGTTACAAATTGGTAACGAAAAGCGTTTCTGGTTCATTTTCTTTCGGGGTAATCGAAGTGTAACGGGGCGCGTGTGAATGAGCGAGGATGATTCGAAATCGGAGAAATCATTATTATGTACGTTCGTAATTAAATTATAAAAGGAACTCATACACAGTTTGTAGCGACTCGAGTCACTGATTTATTAAGAAAGTAGAAGAAATAAAAAGTTCAAAAATAAACCCCGCGTTGTTCTTTGAACCTACATTCTTGGACCAGTCATCATCAACGAAGAAGCAATCGGAAGAATATTAGGGTTTAATTTGAATTCGGGTAAGTATTTATTACTACTACAAAGCAAACAAAATTCTTTGCACGCGTTTGGAAAGAAATTTTTTGATTTCTCCAACGCTTTCTTCAAGGAGAAAATGGTGCTTCGACGGCCAATGAAAACGTCATGTTGCGTAACAAAAAAAGTTCGATTTATTGTTCGTAACGTATATTAAAACAGATGTATAATATAATATCGACAGAGCCAATAAAATCTACGACCGCGGCGCTCGTTTTCTTTCCTCGTCCTTGTACGCGCGTGTGTATAATATAATTTATATATATATATATATATACTCTCTTCACATTTAACTATATTTTTATTACAGATATACCTCACAAAAATACAATTCTTTCTTTTGTCTCTTTGTTTTGTAACGTTCTTTAATTCTTTACGGGAGCAGCGTGTGAGTAATAAAAATATCGTTTTCTCGACGAAATTTTCTTCTTCTTCTTCTTCTCCTCCTCTCTTCGTCTCTCTTCGTTCGTACAGCCTGAACGTTCCCCTCGTTATCAGCTTGTTCTTTCATCATGCTCTTTCGAACTCTCTGTTTTATCATTCTCCTGCTCGAGAAGAAAATGATTCCGCGTTCCGGAGCCGCGCCGAAGAAAATAATCCTCTCTTCGTGAACTATGCTCGCGTATCCACGTACAACGGTGTCGGATAACAGCGCTCTTCTCTAAACGAAGAACAACGCGCGCAACGTTGTTGTTTAACAATCGCGTAGAATGCTCGTTTACGGAGGCGTACGTATGTTTCTACGGTGTGTGCGTGTGTCTCTGTTTCTGTGACGTGTGTACGTGCAATGGGCGCGCCGCCGTTACTTTCTGGCACAAAAGTTACTAATTACCGTACCGTAGGTAGATCTGTACAAAAATAAATAGCAGCATTTCAAGCGGTACGTTTTTGGCGGGGAAAACGTTTGCCGAACCGTTCCACGACGTCCACGAATTCCCTGAATGTTGTAAATTCATGCTTAAATCGATGATTAAAATTCACGATTAAAAGAAACAGTTCGATCGGCTTGGACAATTTTTTATCTAATAACCACGAACATTAGACTTCTATCACACTATGGATTTTGACGTACCCGAACGACAACCAATTAATTTCCGAGTAAAATTGCTCTTTAAAATCTGTGAGTCATAGATTTCTGAAAATCATGCAAAAATTCCAAGCTTTGGATTCTAAAAATTAGAAAATTCCCCACCAGTTTTACTCGCCAAAACAACGGAAAGGAAGTTCGCATTGTTCGTGGAACAATTCGGCGATTTTCCCAGGTCTGCGCGTGTTTGTGTCATGCGTCTGTGTCGGTGTATGTTAATATGTGTGTGTCGGTGTGTGTATCCTTAATCCTCCTACGATTCTTCGATTATTTTGGCCTGCCTTTCTTCGAATGCTGTGACGTTCTACTGCCCCTAGTTGCATATTCAACAAGTTTTCTCAGTTTCGTTAAACGTTAACTCTTTTTTTCACTGTTTACGTATATGTATATGCGCGTGTACGTATAGATATTGTATAATATAGATCTACGGTATAGTATACTCTAAGATTCTCTATAAAAAAAAAATTAAGTTTGTTCGCGATCGGCGGCGACGGCCAACGATTTTCGATTCTTTGCTCGGGGAATCGCGAAACTGCATCCACCATAAGGCGCATATGTAAACGAGGCCACGATTTCTATGGGTTTTATTTGCAACATCTCACTGATTCGGAGACCCACGGGTGGGACTGCGTTCGCCATAAGGCGTATTAGGCTCCAATTTCTATGGGTTTTGTTCGACAATGCCCTGTAAATATGATTAATAGATTCTGGGGTGCGTTACTCGTGAAATGTCGTTCCTCAATTTCGATTCTCTGTGTTTGGAGACCTACAGGTAAGGCTGCAGTCACCATAAGGCGCGTTAGGCTCGGTAGAACGCCCCAATTTTTATGGGTTTCGTGTGAAAATGCCCGGAAATTTGATTAGCGCATCAGGCTTTCCGTATTGGGCCTCGATTTCTATGGGTTTGCATTTGAAGATCTCGGAAAGATTAATGGACTCGATTGAAACAACAGATTCGCGACCCCCATAAATCGTGTAGGGCCGACGCCGCCCTAAAATCTCCTATAAAAATAACAGAAGAAGCTTCTCCGCTATGCTACGCGAAACGGTAGCTGTACGAGGCCACGTTGCAACGGAATAATTAACGATCGATCGTCGGATCGCTCCTTTTCTCTACGATCTAAGCGTAATGTTATCTATCGTTGCTCCCACTTGCGTTTAAACACCATAACACACGCACCTTCGCCGAGCGTGTCGCTACTAACGTTAGGGCCTGTTAGGCGGACAGAAAAATACTCGAAATCCTCCCGGGTAGGTGTTAAACGATTTCGTTGTCGACAGTGTTGCTATACGATTCGAGACAGACGTTGGCCTAAGCTGAAGTGGTTTGTGGACGATGCCAGCAGGTTGAACCAGCGAACGCAACCACGCACGCCACGATATTTGAATACAAATGGGAGCGAGCCGATCCGCTCAGCAGCTCGTGCAAGAAAGGGTCTCTCGTTCGAAGATTCAACTCATTAGAATTCGTTACGTCTGCCGGCGGATCTATCGATCGGCGACCGTTCGAACGATCCTCGCGCGTCGAGCCCGTAAACCGTGTCGCTCCGAGAAATGCAGATCGATTTCTCATGCATCGAACGTTTTCCTAATCTTTCTTGCCCTTTCCACAGGGCGGTCCGTTTAATCGGACGAATCTGTACGCTTTTCTTCAGCAGTATACTACAAGCAGTCAACTAGAAAATCATTTCACTGAACGATAAACTTCGTTATACATAGAAAATCCAAAAGCGATCTGTTCAGGAGACGTCAGAATTTGTTTAGGCAGCCACAAATTTAAAAAGTGATCGAATACCTCATTGCTCGAACATTTTTACAATTTTGCGAACGGTAGAAGATGATCGGAGAGTGTTTGGTAAAAGAAAAACCGTACACCAGTTTGTTAACATTCTTCCAAAATAGTTTTGACCTCTTTTTATCGTATTTAATAAATACACACTATTCTCGACACGCGTTCGAACGATTCTGTCGAGGTTCGTTTAATAAATACATATAATATAAATCGTTATTTCACGTTCGAATAATATATTCAGCAGACGACACAATCTACGAGGCCGACTCGGTTTTTCGAAACGAACGGAGGAGAGCCGTTCGTGTCGAACGACACCGGAAGCCTACGGACTACTCTAATTAATCTTTATGCTCGGCTGCCGAGCCTAGGATATTAAATATCGCAAAAATATTCGCGCCAACCGGACCGTTCTTCAATTTCCGTAGCTTCGTTGAAAATCTCTTCGTCGGTGACGCTCTTTTCACGCGTTCAAGTCTCCGTGTGTGTATGTGTATGTGAAGAAGAATGCGTGTATGTACGGTGTGTGTGTGTGTGTGTATGCAGATACGTATGTAAATCGTGAAGAATGGCACTTGCACTGTAAAGCTTACACGGTATTAATGTACATGGTACACGCAAGTACATAATGCCTTTAGGACTTTGTACGTTCACCTGAACCTCGTTACACCTTACAAATCATACATACTCTTTGGCTTCGAAGCGTCTGTAACATCTTCTCTTTCTTTCTTTCTCGCGTACACGCTTTTTTTCCTCTTTGTTTTCGTTGTTTTCTGTACCGTTGCCCGAAAAAATATATATATATGTATATCTCTAGAAGCTCAATGAAAATATGATCGCGTTTCTTGCTCCATCCGTTGCATTGATATACATATGTGTGTATATACATACATATACACACATATATATATGTATACATATGTGTGTGTGTGTGTGTATACATTCCCTCTGCTCGCGATAAACATTCTTCTCTAGATCCTCTTGGTCAGTCTCTCTCTATGATATATATGTACACGATACATAGTAGATGATACATCTATCTATTCGTTAATTAGATCCTGCGACACTTCCCGGATATCTTCTCCGTATAAGACGCAACAAGTACTCAAACATCAACGGCAGAGGACAGAGCGTGAATCTCGTTTTTCTACGGTCGTTCGCATTCTTTCTTTTGTTTTCTGAATATTTTTCTTCACCGGTCGTTTTCTCTTTCTTCTTTTTTTTTTTCACGGGGTGATCGGGGAGTTCGAGAATCCCTAAAAGTCGTGCTCCAAAAAAAGGTTCTTTTGTTTTTTTCTCGTTTCCGACGGAGTTCGCTGTGGTTCGTCGAACGGGAAAAAACGGACGTTTCTTCGACACGTCGATGTGTTTTCTTTTTTTTTTCTTTTTTCGTGTGATCGATTTAAAACTTACGAGTTAGGCTAGCGAGAGTTACGGCTACGTCGCCGATCAAACGTGAAACGGACTAATGATCCTTGGTTCGTTAACCGTCCAACCGGGGAAACGCTTGAACGCGGGCGAAAACGTTTAAAAATATCATACAATCTAAAGTATAAGCTTTAAATATTCGGTTGGCCTCAAAGTCTTGTCGCATACCTTACTGTCTTACAGGTGAGTCTTACTTCGTTAAATTGAAATTAATAGAACGAGTGTTCTACTCGGAAAGCGAGTTTTGTCACTCTGCATTGCTTTTATTTGAATTCTGTCGCCGAATTTTTTCGCGAGAGAAAGACTATGCGCGGCCAATCGAATGATTTCTCTAATGATGTGGCGAGAGTAATCGTTTCGTCTGCTCCACGTTAACGACTAGTTTGATCGAATACATTCCGCCAGTATAGATCTTACAAATGCCGGTGTTGATTTAGAATAATTTTATGCATCTCGCGTTACGTCCTCGTAAGCGTTCGCAATCGGCCGGTTGGAGGGTTAAAAGTAAACAAAAATACGCTTAAACATTGCACGCGTCTAAGTAGAAGTGTTTCGCTTAAGTTCCGCAACCACCCTACGACTTGTAAACGATAAAAACGTCGATTCTAGTGGGAAAGAGGGGAGGGGGTCTCAATATTTCTAATTAGTTTAAAAAAGGGTTAGGGAGGAGGAAGGGTGGTAGAACGATCGTACGAAAAGCAAAGTACAAAACGCACCGGGGGAGTTTTTAAAAGAGGACGCCTCTCGCTGGAAGGCGTGGAGAAAACCTAGCTCTGTTTTACAGCTAATCGAGACTAGACCTAGAATTGGCTATTACAATACTGTGTAACCCTAGCGTCGTCTGATATCGTGTTCGTCTCTCGGTACAATAGTCTATCAGAATATATTCCGTTAGTGAATCAACAACTGCTCTTTAAACTCTATTAACAATAAGAACGCAGGGGAGAGCGGCTGAATCCGGACCAGCGTCTAGGATCATAGTCGTTCGCTAGAAATACTGTAAATACTTTTCTTCTTCAAGGTGCACAGCTAAAGAAGACTCGGAGCGTAATAAACATGTCCGCTAGCAATAGCTAGGCTAGTTTCGGTGATTGTAAAATTCTATCAAACGTAACGTATCCTATTATAAAATGCGAAAAAGCGTACTACCATAGAAGTCTCGTCAACTCCATGTTGCTATGTACTATCATACTGAATAACATATTTTTCCTCGAAGCTTAATTAAATATCTTCTATGCAACATATTTTAAAATTAATTTGATTCTCTATAGAAAACCGTAGCCGCCATGCATGTGTGAAGGTTGGTAGAGAACCTGTTAATAAATGAATAATATAAATAATTCTGCGAGCATTTCTCTCTCTCGGAGTACATGTTGGTTGAATCTAGGTGCTGGTCCAAGTTATGCGACTCTCCTCTACATATGTATATGTATATATATATAATAATAATAATAATATATATAGTTCTTTTCACTCTGTTCGTAGGCCAGTATCAGATATGCAGCTATAAAATAAAGTGCAAAATAGTCTTATCTTCTTCGTCTCTTTTCATCTGTGAAACCTTTTACGAACTTCGATTAAAACAGTCTTCTAAACAGAAGCATACGCGCCTCGACACGTTCAACACGTTCTCGCGATGCAACCTGCGCTTCGAAGAGAGATAGAAATAGACAGACAGATAGATAAGAAGAGAGAAAGAGAGAAAGATTCTTCTATCGAATGCGTAAACTACACGCGATCGAAATAAATGCCGAGTGAAATGCGAATCACGGACGCCTGGTCGCGCGTAACAATCGATCAGAAATGCATCGCGAATAATCAATAGAAATGCTCCCCTGGAGAATATTTTGTCCGCAATGAGAAAGAGAGTGGTCTCTCTCTCTCGTCCGCGGACCGATAGGAAAACACGTTGTTAGGCTGCCTATGAGAAGCGACGAAGAACGCAGAAGGCTCTGTGTAAAAGGCACGAGATAGCGAACCAGCTAAACAGCCCTTATGACATGTTCTCGAGTACCTCGTTAGTAGCGGAAGTCCGCGCGCGCAATCCTTTATCACAACCCCTTGCCATATAATATCGAGTCGGACTCGTCGTGAACATTTCAAACAGAATTTACAACAATGTCAATGTTCTTCGCTTCTATCCAGTAGAGATCAAACTCTGTTACTCAATATTTAACCCTGCAACGGTACCCGGTCTATTTCAGGAGGACATTTAAACTCCTCCCAAAAATCCGCCCCCTCAATAAGAGTGATTTTTTGTTCGCTAGAAATTAAAGAAATTTGTAGTTGTTTTGGAATACCCCAGGATACTACTGCAGGGTTGAACATTGAAGTAAACGTTCCTCTTTCTTCCATGAAGTTATCGAAGATAAAGTAATTTAAATCGTTCTAGAAGAAAATCATACGGCAAGGGGTGTCAAGGTGTCCTAGTTTCGCCGATTGTAATCGTGAAACTAGCGAGACCCCTAAATATTGGTGAATCCGGATAAAAACAGTTGCTACGTTGGTTTTCGAACAAAGATCGTGTGCAGCAAAGTAAACGTAAGGGGAATGGAGGCGCCACGAGTTCCTATCCTCGGTCGGATCGACGCATGCAGGAAGAATGTCCGAAAAAAACGTTTCTGCTATCCCTTAAGACTCCCAGAATGGCATTCGACACAATTTCTCTATGTGCACGGGGCTGGACGCCCTGGTGGCTGGTGCGGTTCTACTACGAGGTACAAAACTTCTTAAGGGTATTTTGCTAAGTCCCTGATTATGGTTCACGTCCAGGGTCGAGTACCGTCTGAGGGCTCTGCCCAGACGTTCGCTCGGCGCGTAATCGGCCACCTCTAAGCTATGGCATTTTAGGTTCAGTTTGGTCTCCTTCGAGTCAGTCGGCTTCAGGCTGAAGTTCGCCGAGTGCCTCTTAGTCCTGTCTAGCGTGCACTTGGTGTGCACGAGCTTCGGCTTTTCCTTGTCCAGGATCAGCGAGTTCCGTTTCATCTTGTCGTCCATGGACCGTTCCTGATTCGCGAAACCGAACCTGGTCCTCATCAGAGGTCCCAGATACACCGAATCCTTCTTGTCCAGTTGCTCGTCATTGACCAATCTCAAACCGTCCTCGTAGTCGATGGAGGTCATGGGATCGTTCGTCTGATTAGCTCCGTTAGTCCTTCGTTTCATGCTATCGTCGTAATCCATGGACGAGTTCCTTTTCGGTTTCGCTTTCTCGAAGCTCGCCGAGTGCCGCTTGGTCCTGTCCAGGTTGCATTTCGATTGCAGGACCTTGGGCTTGTCCTTGTCCAATATCAGAGAGTTCCGTTTCATTTTATCGTCCATCGACCGGTCTTGATTGACGAACCCGAACCTGGATCTCATCAGAGAACCAACGTAGACCTTCGTGGTGTCCTTTTTGACTATCTGCTGGATCTCTTTGACGATCCTCATGCCATCCTCGCAGTCTATCGACGTCCTCGAGTTGCCAGACTGTTGTTCTCCTCCGTTCGTCCTTCTCTTCATACAGTCCTCGTACTCCACGGACGAGTTCCGTTTCGGCCCGCCTGTTGTTTTGTCGAAGCTGAGGGCGCCCACGGTCCTTGATCGCTCGAATGCGAAGGATCTTCGTTTGGCGAACACCGAGTCCTGCAGATGCGGGATTTTCGAGACCCCCTGGCCCGCGGAGAACTGCGCCGGTATCCTGATGCCGGCGTCGACCAGGAACTCGTCGTCGGACAGCATCACCGGTATCTCCGGCATCGAGCTGCAGGGCCAACAAGAATTATAATGAGCCGCTTTGGTCAGTGCTCGTAGTACGGCCAGGTTCGGAGCACTGGCGAGCGTTCTCGCGGTGGCAGTGTCCTTGCTGGCGATGTTCGTCGAGAACTCGCGGGCATAGTCTCTTGTCAGCAATGAGTTCTGCTGGGACCTACGCCTGTCCTCCCGCCTGTTCTCCCGCATGATCGCCAGAAATACAGGTTGGAGATGGTCCAGACAGGAGTGGAGATTGTTCTCCTCCTCGTAGTTGCACTTTTTCTGCTGCATCTTTTGCATCAGATAGTCGGCGCACGGACCGTTGTCGAAGCTACCGTGCCCGGTGCCGACGGGGTTCGTGTTGCTATGCCCTAGCCTTTCCCAAGGTTGTGTTAGTTGAGGTCTGTTAGGTGTAAAGCGTGCGGAACTTGACGTTAGTCTCTCGCTGGAAGTCGTTAGTAGACTATGGAAACAGTTAATACGTTCGCAATTTTACAAGATGCATTTTTTCACCATCCGACATTCGGTTTTTAAACATGCTTTTTTCGAAACCGATCGATAGAACGATGTTTGATTCGACTTATATATTTCCGACGATCTTACACGGCTAGAGATATAGTCTACGCTAGTGTTAGAATCGAGAACCGAGAGAGATATAAAAAGATTGCGTACCTCATTCTCCCGGAGTCGCTGCTGTGGCGGGGGGATGCTGTACCTTTGCGAGAAATCGTGTTTTGTTACTCGTTCGAGTGGAAAATTATATACAGTCGTTCACATAATCGATGGCACACGCTTTAAACCAGAATAAACTTTTTGTAAACGGACCGAATGACTTCAGGTTCTTGACAACTAGCTTATGAACTATAAACGATTAAAAATGGAAATGATTTAAAGTGTGCGCCATCAATTATGTAACTGACTGTAGTTAGACTGCGGATTTTGTGAAACGTGTAACATTCTTAAAAACATAAATCAATGTTCATCAAACTTTATCAAGTTGCTTCTAGGAATTTCGATTTATGGAATGATCCACAGTCTAATGTTAGAAGCGTACGATGATCAGACTGCTCACTTTTCGATGTTTGCGTTCTGTAAGGAATACGAAGCATATACGTATTAGCGAAAAGGGATAATACAAATGTGTTTTAAGTCTACAGGACGAAGCATTTAAATATTTCACTTGGGTTTCGTGAATATTGTTTTAAATGCTGCATCCTGTGTACAGAATTATGGATACTTACGCTGACTTGGATGTTGCACCCTCACCCGGTCGTCTCCATGCTCCTAGAAACGCAGTATTATCAACATTCTTTCTGTCCAATATTTTCTCGGACTTTTTTGGTGACTTACCACCTTTCTTCATGGTCGCGCCGCCAGCAGGAGACTTTCCAGGGATCATTCCCGATAATCTTTTCTCTTCCTCCAACTTCTTAGCGTCTTCGACATCCTGTTTCGACTGCTTGGGCACCTGTAAACAATGGTAAAGAGATCAATATAAAACAAATAAATAACACACCATAAGTTCCCCTTCCAATTGCTCTCGATACGTGCAGAGCGAAACAAACACGTTCGAACGCGATGAAGGCGAACTATTGGATGAGGGTTCTGTATCCGATTGAACTGTTAATTAATAGTGATGGCAGCGCTATTCAACTAAAAATTGCAACTCGGCGTTGCTTACAGTTTGGCCATCGTATTTCAAGTCAATATCGTTCAATTTCCGCACAACGACGGTCAGCACGGCGATCACGTCCCTGTCCGTCTCGCTGTTCATCAGGTGTCCTATAGTCGTCTCCATCGCAGTCAATAGTTTCTTGTCGGTTGGTATCCATAGCTGGCTCTTTAATTGGGGTAAGAGCGTGACCACTTTGATTCTGATATTAGCGACAGGATCTTCCGCCAGGTTCAATAAAACAGTGAAAAAGTGCTCCTTGAAGTAGACGGACGAGAAGATCTCCAAAGCCTCCACCATCATGCGTACGAATATCATCCGGACGTAACAGTCCGGACTGTTCGCCAGTTCTGTATATAGTCTGCTTCGCATCTCGACTCTTTGCATTGGCTTCATGTTGTAACGTAAAAGGAACAGATACAACGTTCCTGCGGCGAGGCGCACGGGTATCGGCCTCTGGAATTTAAGGGGATCGCGGTTCTTTTACAGGCACGCCTAATCGAGTACAGCAGTGGCTGATTGGCAATTGCAATAGCTCCGTAAGGTTTGAAGGTAGTAAAATATGCTTGAAGATTGGCTTTTCCGAAACTCACAGCGTGCAGTATCCTGAAGAACGTCATTGGCACAAAGTACGAGTATATAAAATCGCTTGGAAAGTACTTCGGTATTATCTCGAGCTGCGAGTGCATCATCGCGGCTAGTCTCCAGTTGTGGGTGGCTGATATTTCCGATTCGCATTTCAACAACGCCCTGCCGATTTCCATAAGAGTGGAATCCTACGAGTCGATAGAACAATTTGAAACGGTTATTTTCGGGAAACAGTTTCCAAGCCTTGATCGTGATACTCTGTAGCAATTAGGAGAGATGATACAAACCACCCTGTCCACCCCGATCGTCTGACTTTCGGCTAGACAATCGAGCGTTGTCCCTATGTGGGGAACTAAACCTTGTAACACTTCCTCGGTGTCGTCCTTCAGCAATTTGATCAGATCGGACTTGATTCGTCCGCTCTTCGGACCCAATACTTTCGCCACCTACGTGTTCAATTATAATATCGTGAATACGTAACGATGCTCGAAGCACAATGTTGCACAATATACACATATATATAATGTAGAAGAGGATGAACTCCTTACTTCGTGAATTCCACTCGCTACAGTTTTCCTAACCATGTAATAGTGATCGCTCGCTAACGCATTAAAAGTAACAAGCAACGCGTCCGTGTCGTCCGAAGAGTTCGACACGAAAAGAAACATCGCAGGCAAATTAAAAGCGCAACACCTTCTGCATTCCATGTATTTCTCATCTTCAGCGGGATTCGAGTTCATCTATAACAATGGAACGTGCTCGATAAACTGGATTACAGAACTATATATATGTTTGTCTAAATAGAAATTGTCCAGCTTATACTTACAAAGGAAAAGAACTGGGATTTCGATTCTTTTTTTATCGAGGCAACGCCCATTTGTGCAAGTTGTTGAAAATATTTTAAAAACCATGTTTTGTCCGCGGGTACGAGACATTCTAAAACGAGATCGTCATCAAATTTCTAGATAGGTGAATATCGGTTATAGAATTGATGATTATCTTACTTTCTAAGCCGAGCACGAGTTTTCCAAACTCCTGAGCAATTACGCATACCACATGGTCGTCTGATTTCTTCGTGTTCTCGGATAATAACTTTTTGACGAGCGGTACTATGATAGTTTTTATCGTATCTGTAAACGATCGACAGAACAATATCATAACCCTTCCGCTTGTTAGCGGGTTTGTGTTTCATTTACCGAATTTCAAGTTACATAGTATATAGCTACAAGAAACTTGGAATGCTTAATGAATAATGCACAACTAGTCATCAAGCATACCTTCCTGAAGATGAGGTAGCAAGTACACTATTGTCTGTACAGAGGTGCATCTTACATTGCTTTCTTCGTCGCTTGCTAATTCTACAAGAGATGGTAGCAAAGCAGATTTTACAGACTCAGCACCAAGGCCTTCGGCAACAAAACGTAGCTGCAAGCAGATACTAGCTCGTACTTCGCTATTTACATCCTGACAGAGGGAGTGTACCGATGGTAGAATTTCCTTCTGTATCCTAATAACAATTTCAATGTTTATACCGAAAATGTAATCTTTTTATGTAGTTGTTTTTTTTTTTTTTTAAGAGACACTGCTCTGGTTCTCCCAATAAAAAAAAATTCAATACTCACATAGCAGAATCGAATCTTGTACAAATTTTCCCTAGTAACCTGCTGCACGTTACCCTGGAGTAGATAGGCTGAGACAATTGTCCTTTGCTTATAGCCAATGGAACGATCTGTATGATTTTATTTCAATTATCATCCGGTCGGTATATATTGTTATCTTATCAGACTTAAATAAGGTTTTAGCCTTGTCAAATAATTACATTATCAAAGCTATGTAGAGCACATAGCATCTTTCAAAAAAGTCAATGAGCTTTCAGAGTACTTGATGCTTAGTCTAGCTGGGACTAATGAAAGTAAATCAATTGATTACGTAACTACCGCATGATCTTAAAACTACTACACGAACGAATAATACTTTTGCCCTTCTATGTTATAAATGTTATTCCAATATCAATTTACTATGATTGTCTGTACAAACCTGCATTCTTATGACTTCTACCGGCAGTAACTCTATCACATCCAGTAAGGTCTCCAGCCATGCATCACAAACAACTTTAAATGTATATGTACACGTTAAGTTATGTAGAGTAACACCAAACGCATGAGAGAACTGTCAATAGGGGACTATCTAGCGATGTCTAATGTACAAATGAACATAATTAGTTTACCTGCGTCACGACTTTCGAGCGAATTTAATATACTTGGGAGGAATGTTTGACTGAAGACATTATGGCTGACAAGTTTCTGCTCTAATATCGTTTTGAACGTCGAGGAGGCCGCAATGTGGAACTCCGGGGACGCAGTAGCCAGTGACTGCTGCATCTTCGGTACCACACGAGACATGCATGACTGCGTGTCTGTCTGTAAGAGGCTCGGCAAGTTTTGTATGACGCTGAGCTTTTGGAAATCATCGCCTTTCCTGAAATAATTATACAAGCACACACACACGCACAAGTATAGTTAAACATGTCAGATAAAATCTATGTATCAATTAAAAAATCATTCCACAATTTTATACTACTAGATTAATAACAAAATATTTTCAATTCATGAATAATTTTAAATTCTCAATTTTTATTCGATCAAACGTTTTGTGGTATTTTTATGGTCGACGAGTTAAAAACGAAACGTATTCCCTGAAATGTATGCAACCACCAAGGACAAGAATCTTTACATAACGCATCCTTTCGGAGCGTGCGACAGCAGAGCTTGCATCGGTGCAATGTTTACATACGAGTGCACGGCTGCATTACTGCATACGTCGCGGTCTTCTGGAATCCCGAACACCCGACAATCGCTGGCTATTATTACGATTCTCGCGGGCAATGGAAGACAGACGCGAAACGGTGGAGAGGAACGGCCAACAACAATGCTGTCAAACTATGAAATATAACCTACTACGGCTCGACACGGTTCGATCTCTAACCTTTCGATTGCGGCGCGCTCGAACTCAAAACCATCAGCATCTCGGTACGCGATATTCGCATGACAACCGTTGTCGCAGGTAGCGAAAATAATTCGCGATCCAATCATAGCTACGGCGACATCACGAATCGCATTGTTAGCCCCTTCCCGTATAATAATGAGTCACGAAGATTTCAAACCGAATCTATTACAAATACGTCTGCTATTTCTTCCTTCTAAAATCTAATTAAAATTTGGACATCGCAGTAAACGTAGATATAGAATAAATATATATTTATTTATTTACTGTTTCTTTTAGGAACTTGTTAAAGTTTTAATTATTGTAAAAGAGCGTTTGCGGATATTTGAAATTCAGTTATTCGAGTTTAATATGTAAATGTGCTGGCGCGATGAACAATTTTTAAGCGTAGACTGCATATACGGCTCGTGGACGTAGAAGGCCGTCCCGCAGTCGAAGGGCTAAATAGGGTGGCGCGTAGCATTGCTTACGAGTAACTCGTACGTAGAATGTCATTTCTTACGAGTGGCTGTCTTTAAAGGACTATAATTAGCGGCGGTCGGACGGCAGGACAGTATACTCCTTGAACGACGCCGCGGTATTTTTAGAAACGGTGTGTGTGCGGTGCATGGGTGCGCACGAAAGGGAGAGATAAGACAGCCCGAGAAGGAAGAAAGTCTGCTGGCCGATTTGGATTTTTCGAACTGAAAACTGACTGGTCCGACTACTTACGGATCCAGCACGCTCTCGTACGGAGCTTTATCTTCCTCTTGCAACATTTTCGGGGCGCATTTTATTCAACGACACCACTGGATATCGGCGACGGCGAAAACCGATCGCACTCGACCCGAACGTTCACGACGACACACGCGTACGTACTCTCATGACGCATTCGACGCAAGAAAAACAACACGACAGAACCGTGGATGACAACTAAACTGGGCTCCCGACTCCAAGGTATCGATTATACCCGACTGTCGTACGAAGCTGCGAGCAAGACCGAGCCGAGACGGAAACGGCCGAGCACGGCCTACGTATGCTCTTGGATAGGATGCACACGTAACCCCGCGTAATACAATAGAACTGATGCGTCGCGTCGCGTCGATCAGGAGTCGGTGTTGTGTAATCGACAAACCGATGCAGAAGAATTACACGCTAATCGATTTGAATTTTCAATTCGATACTCGCTGATCAACTCTTACGATTACGAATAATCGATCGCAAAAAAAGACGCGCTCAATAGATCGATACAGTCGTCCATTAACGATTTGAATGTATCGATCCGTTGACTGTCGCTCGCTAATTGAAAATCACTAACTGGCAGTTTTTAATCGGGATTTAATTGAAATGCAACTCGACACACGCCCATCGTGTTGATCAATCAATCGTAATATGTAATGATGAGACAATGAGAAGTTGAGATGGAAAACATGTTTATTTATAACAATGCCATAACGCGTGCAATGACTCACATCTTTTTTCCTCAGGAAGCTGTTGCATCTAATTATTCAAATTGTATGCGAGAACCAATGAAAATAAATCAGGAAAGAATTTGTATATCAGAAAAATATAACCTAGATAAATATGCGTGAGTCGTCGTAACACAACGTTGTTAATATCTCCAATTAACGATTGAAAACTAATTAAAAAACTTAACAGTCAATTGCTATTGGTAATCAAATATTTGAACCGTAATTTTTCATCGTTATTTGTGTTAAATATTGTTCACAGTAATTTTTAAGCAAATAACTTTATCAATTTTTATGTATTCGCAACTGTACCTTAATTTCGATTCCCATCGGTACGTGTAACGATAGACCCACGTCTCCGTAACCCGTTATTTAGCTTGGCAGAGAATTAATTGATCAACGGGCAACCTTGATACGATAATCGCGCGAGGATTACGTAGTCCGATTCAAGGTTTCAACGAATGATTTGTCGAGGGAGTGCGCCCGCGGAATTATAGCAATCTCTCGATACATGCGAACACCTCGGCACCGAGCTACGACTTAATTTGTTAAAAGTTAAAAAATTCAAAACATTCCATTAAAGGATGACTACGCGAGTCACTGTACAATCGAAATATTACAATTTATTTTAACAAGAGTACCGACCGTGGTCCTGCGAAGATCGCAGCAACCGGAAGTTGTCCCGAGCAGGTGATAGGGAGCTGTTTTACCGACGTGTTCGCGCGGATCCAGGACAACCGCGCTCAAGATGAAAAATTTGAATTGTAAACTCGTTTTCCCTTTCGTTTACTTACGACAATAGATAATTGGCTTTGTCTATCGGCCGTTTTTCCAAACTGATGTCCAAAGTGTGCTGTTTCAGTTGCTCTTCGTTCTAGAGACGCATTCGGTTAGGTTATGAATCGGTCGGTTACTCGAAACGAGACGGGAATGGATGGTACACGTACTCTCAGATCGCCAACCGGTTTGTCTAATTGTAGGCTAGCGAACTCCTCGTAGTCCAAGATCGGTTCACGTTGCATGTTTTCCCGACGAACGGCCGAGGCGACACACCGTTTTCTCCGAGAACAATTTACCGGAACAGGAAACGCGCGCTCGGGCTGTCCACGACCGGAAGCGGGAGAACCGGGAGAAAAGAAAACGACGAACGATCGCGTTCGACGATTTTCAAGAATACAATTAATCCAATCGACACTCGGCGCACGTACAGAAGGGATACGAGAAATGAATATTTAGAGAGAAAGAGAATGGGAGCCGTGGAGAAAACAGACAGGCACGATTGTATAAAATACGAAATATATTTAACCTTTCATAGCATGTCGTATAATTTAGATAAAAGTATACATATATACCTTACGGGCGTTGCATAGGGCGTGCGTATCGTGTAATACGTTCTAGCGATATAAAAGATTACAGTTTACAATTATACTCGATATGTACAAAGAACGAAAAGAACTCTCAGCTTCGCGATTGCAACGAAATTGAACGCCGATTCTCGACAACTTTCTGGTGTATATCTTATTGCCTTAAGATTATCGCGCTCTGCGTTCGAAAGTATTCTAGACGCAATTTATACGGTCTAACGTTTACAAAGTACTAGAAGGGAGGGGGCTAATTATAATCAGAAAAGAAACAGAAAATGTGAGAGACACAAATGTACAGGGACGCGAAGGAAAATCGGTGAATCGCGTTGATTTCTCGCCTCGAGACGAGTCTGCAAGAACGATCTTGAGCTCGAGAGACATTTCAACGATAAGATCTGTGCGTTTTGCGTTGGTCTCTCGAAAATCTACCAGGGCAGCATTCGCGGAGACCATTTCGCATCTTTCTTTGTTGCTCCGCGCGAAATAGACGCTTGGCATTTACACGTATATATATATTTCTTTACAGCTATTCTCGCTCGCGTAAGAAAATTGTTACGAATAATATCATCTCGACGCAAAGTCTTGTCCGCTACAGTCTATACTTAACGATACAACCGGGGCACGAAACGACTCTGAAAATAATAGTTTCGAACCGTTCTAAAGAACCTTTACATTGAACATGAGAAACTATTGCTACGAAGAACCGAAATCACCAACTATATCGATTTTTCTTTTTTTCAGCCATCTTAAATGATACTCTACAGATTGGACAATTGGAACTTTCGGTTCTGCGTAACAGCTACTCGGAATAGAGGTACTTCGCAACCGTTTCAAGATTCTAAATCGCGTTACAATAGTTTTCATGCCCCGGATACAACATCTCTATAATGAATGTCTAATTAAAAAAAAAAAAAAAGAAAACAGAAGAAGAAGAGGAAGAAGACCTATCGGTTAAGGTTCGTGGAAGCACCCTGAATCACTGTGTAACAGTCAAAAGTCTATCGCTAAGAACCGCCGAAGATCGATGGCGCGCAATCTTTGACTCTGTTCGAACGTAAAAACGTTCGATCCTCCGTACTAATTTGTTCGTTTCCCCGACAACAACAACGACGACGACGACGACGACGACGATGTTTAACAACAACGAAACGCTATATTGTCCCGGATAATCGTGCGTTCCAGTTTTTGGACTAGTTTCAGTCGTAATGAGACCGCAAGGCGCACACGAGCCAACGTGTGTTTGCGGTCCCCTCGAGTCGCTTTATTGCCGACAACATGACCGGGATTCTACATCCTCGCAAAACCGCTATTATACAATCTTGAATTATTATTCAATCGACGATCGAACGATTATCATACAATCCCGAATTCTCGGCGATGAAACGTTTCGAACGCGACGAACACGGAAGAGTCTCTCTCGGGCCGGCGACTTTTCGATTAGGTGCGAAGAGTGTAGAACACGTTGCTCGTGTCGCGCAGGCGTCGCCCCTCAAACGTAGCTCTCGTCGTCAACGACTGATCTCCCGTAGCCCAGGTGTCTGCCTGTGACCGAGGCTCGAGGCTGCGGAGGCGGTCTGTAGGGAGGCGGTGGCGGCAGAGACCTTGACCTTCCGGCCACTTTGTGTCTGTCCTCGAGATTCATGTGCACCGGCGGCAGATGCCTGAGTCTCGGGGGCAGCGGGGGCGGCGTGTCCGGCCACGTTCTCTCCTCCTCCTCGTCCTCGTCGCCGTACAGATCGATCGCCTCGGCTTGCTTGAACGGGTACAGATCGTTCCTCTCTCTCGAGCCGTATATCTCGCTGCTCCTGTCTCTGTCCCTGTTCCCGTAGATGCTGTTCTCGGACTCGTATCTCTCCGCTCTGGTGGTCTCCTTGTTCACGTAGATCTCGCTCTTCACTTTCTTGAACTCGTACAGATCGCTGCCCGAGTGATAACTTCCGTTCTGCGAGACCGGCGACTCCCTGTTCACGTACACCTCCGACTTGACCTTCTTGAACTCGTTGAATCGTTCCTTCTTGAACTCGTATCGGTCCCCGCTGGACAACGAGGACTCCACGGTCAGGTCCTGTTCCGAATTGTGTATGGATACTCGCTCGGTGCAGATGTCCTGCTGCGAGCTTCGGTAAATGTCCTTGCAGTTCTCCACGTTCTCCTTCATCGAGTCCTGCCGTAGAAACTCCCGGCCGTAGATGTCCTTCTCGTCGAATCGTTCTTTCCTGTGATCGTGCTCGTCCAGCTTCGTTCGCGGGGTTCTCTTCAGCTGTGCTCTCAGCCAGTCCTGCCGCTGGAAGTTCGGGTTCGGGTAGCCGATGTTGTTGCTCTTCTCGTCCCGGAAACCGTGCTCGACGCCGCTCGACGAGTGATGGTTCGTCGCCGTGTAACCGTTTATCCTCTCCTCCCAGCCGCCGTACACGCGGATGTACGAGCTCTTGCTCGCGGACTTGTCCTCTTTCGCCAGGGACTTGTCGAAGCTCGACGAAGAGGCGTTCACCGCCGAGTCCTCGGAGCCCACCGGCGACTCCGGGATGAACAGCTGGCAGTCCGATAGGGTCAGACCCGAGTCTCGCGACAGAGACATGTGGTCCTTTCGCGGCGGTTCCGTCAGGTCCAGGCTGTCCAGGGAAAGCCCACCTGCTGCAACGAGAGAAACTCCTCAGTGGATCGTCAACGATTCGGTAGCGTTTAGTAATAATTCGGTAGTGACGATGATGACTTAGTAACGATTCGGTAGTGTTTTAGTAGCAATCTTCCTCGGTGGTTAACGCGATTATTCTACGGTCAGGCTCGCGGCAAAGGAGAAACCAAGGTACTCACAGTGAAGGCTATCGGTGCTCTCTTCGGCTCCGCTGTCGCTGCGCTCCTCCCCAAGAAGCTGCGTAACTCCTTCGCCGAACAGAACCTCGCATCGTCTAATCAGCATCTCCGTCAGCGTCGGTATCGCCCTGCTCTGGTTCACCGAGGGATTAGGCGACCAGAGCAGGCTCGGTCCGCAACAGACACCGAGGTTGCTCGCGCACATCAAGTTGTGCTTCGATCTCCTCGCCACGTGGTGCAGCACGCAGATCAGGTGTGACAGGAGGGTGTAATTCGCTTTGGGCAGTCTATCTAAAATACTGAAGGAGACGCGCCTTTAGCCACCACGCAAGAAAAAAAGGAACATTCTAAAACTATGAACACTTGGACAAATATTTCGCACACTTTTCATCAAAGATGGGAACGAGATTTGTACTTTTAAAGATTAACACTTTGAGTGCCAAACCAGAAACCTCAAAAATTCCATGAAATCAAAGTAAGTTATTTAATGAAATAAAAATTGAAAATAATTATATCTGTGATATTGAATAGTCTTCTAACCTTCTTGCATTTTACAGATCCTGATCAAATTTGGAACAATGAATATATGAACATAAAAATTCATTTTAAAACCTGAACAAATAATTCCGTCAGCCACATATGGGTGAGATGACGGCCAACGTGTTAACACGTTCACTACCAGCGTGACAATCACAATTTCGTATCAAATTAATTTTCTGCGTGTCGTTAATTAGAATTGTAATGGTATAATGTGAGTTTGTAACCGTTCTGTATTTAATAGCATTTAATATTGTTCAATAACGAATTCTGTTGAGGAAATACGCGCTGGTAGCGAACATGTTAAAGTATCTAGGTGTGTCCTCTTAAGCGACGCTTACTTCTTAATAGTTTGAATAGGATTTGGCGTGTCGAGGCTGTCCATCCACTGGGGGAACAGGTGAGAGGTCAGCAGAGGGTCCGGCAGGGACCTGAGGAAGTCCTTGAGCAAGGCCGCGACCGCGATGATCGGCGCGTCTTCGAGACAGCTCGGATCCCCCGTGGTTTCGATCTGATCGCGGAGCTCGCGAACGATCCTGACGTTGGCGGACTTCCGGAAGATGCCCTGGGTGAACGGGCCCTTGGCGAACAGCTGTTGCAGCATGACCAGCACCGGTTTCGGCAGGCCGTTCTCGTCCAGCCTGGACAGGTTCACGCCGAACAGGCTGGGATTCAAAGAGAGCGACCTCCTGAGCAGTCCGGTGATCTTCGACTTGTTCTTCTTGACCGGGGACTTCGGTACAGGCCTCAGGATGAAGTGGCAGGTGTCGTGGCCGCTCTTGTTGCAGTGTTCCAGGTCGAAGCCTTCGTCCGCCGAGAGGGTGTGCCGGAGATTCGACAGTTTCACCGCGAACGGTCTCTCATGGCCGATCAGGGGATAAGGTGCTTCGTCCGCGGACGTCCTTGCCCATAGTTGAAAAGGTCCTTGGAGGTCGAGCAGCCTGGTGGCCAGATTTACGCAGGCCGCCGCGGTCATTTCGGATCCGACCATTATCGTCTTGCACTGCAACACGACGAAACGCGCGGACGTGATATGCTGCGGGGTCGACGGATACAATGGCACAGATTCCGAGACGAAACAACGAGACGAAGCGTATACCGCGAGCGAACGGTTGTTATTTTTGTGAAACAAACAGATAGAGAGACGGGGCGGTCAGCTTCCGCTGCGGAACGCGAGCAGCTCGTGCTCCCGATGATAGCTCGCGTGTATTTAAACTTAAACGAGAGGCTGGGTCGATAACAATGAGGGACGAGGAGGAAGGAGGATGTTCTCGCGTCGATAAAGTCCACGGAGATAGAGACTGTCCGCTTCGGAGGGAACCGATCGACTCGACGCGTTGACGTCAACGATACAAAAGTGGCATCTCTCGAGAGAGAAAGAGAGAGACCGACCAAAATGCCTCCAGGAAGGTCAAGCGGCACGATCGAACCGCACGCTCTCGGTGATGTGCCAAGAATGGACCCGCGAAGGCGTGACCGCCCGTCTATCCGACAATAAGAGACGACCGACGAGTATGTATGTGTTTGTTGCACTTACGCATTCCGTGCTCGTGTCGCTGTCGTGATACACGACTTGAATGTTCGTGTCCGGCGGCTCCTTCATGCTCTCCTCTCGCACCAGCTCGGTCAGACGTCCCCACCAGAGATCCCTGGCTGCTGCGGTCCTGCAAACCAATCGCGAAAAACACCATTCAACACCATCGGTTATCGCCAATTTCGAGGACGTTCCTCGGATTCCTGCCATTACCGACGCACGAGCCGTAGAATGCTGAACCGAGTGCCTAACAGGCCCTGGGGGACCATCGAAACTTTTTAAATCTTCATAGCTGCATAATTATTTTCCACGTTCCGACAAAACTTATCTCTAGACCGTGGATCTCAAGCGAAGTAAAAATTGTCTGCTTATCTGTTGCAGGAAACGGTAGAATGCTAAACTGAGGTGCCTAACAGGCCCTGAGGGACCATCGAAACTTTTTAAATCTTCATAGCTGCATTATTTTCGACGTACCGACAAAACTTATCGCTAGACTGCGCGGATCTTATGCGAAATAATAATTGTCTGCTTATCTGTTGCAGGAAACAGGGGAGCCACTTGGGAATTTCTTCTTTTCTTTAATAATTCTAAACGGGCAAAATTCAACAAATTCGTCAGCTAAGCTAAATGACAGATGCTCAATGGCGAATATTCAAAGGAGTTTAGGCCTCGTGACAACAACTGCCCGACGAGGAAATTTTAATTGCAGCTGCGAATTCCATTATTAATTTCATTATAATCGAGTAAGAGTTCTTCGAGCATTCTGATCAAGGTGCTACATGAATTGCAGCTAACGGAGGAGCTATGGCAAGCTAACTGAAGGTACTTGAAGACTCGGAGCATGAAGACCGCTTACATGAAGGTGGCGACGACGTTGGTGGTGGGCCAGCCTAGGACGAAGCTGGTTTCCTGAGATTTGCTCGTCTCGGCCACGTCCTCTATGTGTCCAGCGGTCAGCCAGAGTTCGCTCATCCTCACAGACTGTTTCAGCTTGAAGTTGCCGCCGCTTCTTGCCTTGGCTATGAGCAACAGGTCCGAGAACAGGAACAGGTGTCTCTCCTGAGACTGCACGCCCTGCGAACACGATCGATATCCCGTTGTAATCCTGGAAAGATTCTCCTAGCGACGCGACCGATTTCGGAGAACGATTTCGGTGGAACGTACCGTGGTGAACTGAACCGGTGTCTCCAGGAGGAACGTCCTTGGCGGGGATTTAGGGGCCGGCAAGTTGCTGGACACATTCAACGACTTCTGCGACAGCACTCTCGTCAGCCTTCCGGTGTTCCCGCCGCTCCTCTTGCGGATCAGGCTCTTCATTTTCTGAAACACGCAGTCCACGTTGCTGTACACGCTGGGCACTCCTCGTTAAAGTATACTTTAAAGTAACTGAGAAATTAACTTTTGCTTCTGAGCATTTCGAAGCTACAGAATAATTTACGATTGATTTATGTGTTAATATTTTTACTTTCAGTGTTCTCACCCTCGATAAATATTGAAAGGAATGTCGGAGCGATCCCCTGAAAGCTTCCCGACGAAGGGAGCGTTTTAAAAAAATGGCGGACCAGTTCTGGGAAGCATTTGCAGCGAATATTTTCCGGACTGTGTGAGCTAGACGTCTACGAGTTTTGCAGGACAGCGAATTTATGAGTTCGGGGGAAATTGATGATCGGGAAGAGGCACGGAGAATCGCACGGGCGGAATCGATTTATCGGGAATCGAAACGAGGTTATCGCCGCGCATGGTACACGGATCCACCGGGTACGGGAGATTAGCATTAAATTATCAGCGGCACGGCCGATCTCCGGCTCTACGCTCTCTAGCCGGTTGCCCGCGCGCGCGAGCAACGTGTGTAGCTCGAGGGCCACAAAGTAACGACCAATTTTGATGCTCGGATCTAGGACATAAATTATTATCATCCTCGCAGCGGGCGGCTAATAACCGGACGCCAACGTGCCAAGCCGCATTAACTTTCGGATGACTTAACAGCATTATTTCACCGGTGAACGCGACAGTGAGGCATCGCGCGCATGCGCCGCCACGGAAACCCGTTCGAAATTTTCGCGTGCAACCGTTGCCGATATGCTGACCGGTTGCGGCGAAACCGCGACCGAGCAAAACAGCTCGCGGGAACGGAAACCGAACCGGAGAAAATGCGCTGCCATTAGAGGCCCCCCGGGTCAGAGTTCAACGCGACGAACCCGATGCGCCGCGGCCTCGCAGCAGTTTATTATACTGTTTCCGCGGAGTTGCTGCAGCGAGCCGTTTCCATCAAATGCGTGAAATTAACCCGAAAGTTCATAAGCTTGGGCTGCCTGTCTATTTGAGAACTGCCGCGAGTTACAGTGATTTCTCTATACGGGGTGAGTCACCACATTTTGCCATCTAGATTTACGTCATTATTATTACGCATAGCGAATAATGTTTCAGATGAAGTTGAATGGTTTTGAGAGGGGCACATTCTGATGGGACATTTTTTTTTGTGGGTGGACGTGTAAAGGACATATGAAGGTCATTAATGTTTTTTTAAATGGAATCATATATTTTTTATTGTATCAGCTGATGCTCCTTCATATTCTTTACAAAAAAGTATTAACACTTTGACTGCCATACTAGAAACCTCAAAAATTGGAAAAAATTAAATGTAGGGGATTATGAGTAGTCCTCCAACTTTCTTGAATTTTACGGATTCTAATCGAATTTGGTACAATGAATATATAATATTAATGTAAAAATTCATTTTAAAACCTGGACAAATAATTCCGCCACCCACATATGGGTGACATGGCAGTCAACGTGTTACTCTATTTGTGTAAAAAAATCATTAGTTTAGGACATATTTTAATTGTAAGGTCTATTTACAGAAAAGGTTCAATGTGGCGACCATTTGCATCAGAACATTTTCTGAATCTAGAAGTTAATGACTCACTAACATTGCGTAGTGTATCTGATGTTATTTTGTTACACTCATTTTTAGATGATTTATCATTGCATACACGACAAATAATATGGATTCAACAGGATGGTCGACCTGCTCATTATTCAGGAATAACAAGGGATACTTGCATCAGAATGTGCCCCTCTCAAAACCATTTAACTTCATTGCTAACGACGACCAAACATTGTTTGCTATGCGTAATAATAATAACGTAAATCTAGATGGCAAAATGTGGCGAACCACCCTGTATATGTCGCCGAGGCCCGGATAAACGTCGCGAAACTAACACCCCACTAACGCGAGGGATAGTCCCTGAGGAGCTACGAAGCTCGAGGAAGCTCCTGCACGATACATGTCGTTGGCAAGAGCCGTGCTGTTGACATATATCGAGAGGTCATTGTACTCTTGAGAATAAAATTCGTCAGTGTTTTATTTTGCATCTGAGAGCGCTGAATTGATTCTCGAGAGTAACTCGCAACAGTTTCGCTCTCAAATGGACATGCATCGGTAGATACTCAGTGAATCAGTAAGGTAAAGGCACCAGTAGTTGGACCGTGTACCAGTAACTACTGGTTCCATTTGATAGAAAAACATAAAAATAAGGTTTGAAATGTTCTTATTGTTTTGAAATTTAAACAACAGACGGCATGGCATCCGAGGTTCACTTTCATTTTTTTTTATGTCATTATTTTTCATTATTTTTTATGTTTTTCTATCAAATGGTCAACTACTGGTACATGGTCAACTACTGGGGTGCCTTTACCTTAGATAATCCGTCTAAAGAGCACACGCTGTGGGAGGAAGTCTCGTTTCAGGGCAATCAAAGGCAACTAACCCCCACAATTTCGTTCCGCGGCGTTTCTATCGTAAAAAAAGGGAGACAGTTTCATCGCTTGTCCAACGAGCCCCGTGGGAAAGGGAGTCCCGGCGCGCGTCCGGATTAATAACTATACTTTCCACGGTCGACGAGGGAAAATTGTTCCCGTGAGAATCGCCGGGACCATCAGCCGCGAACTTTTCTCGCTCACGGTCGACGCGTTTCCACCGGAAACCTCGCGATTATACGCTGATTTTTCCGCGCGCAGATTTCCCGATACAGTTCCCGAGGCTTTCGACCGGTTGTGGTAATCGGTGTACCCTCCTCGAACTGTTTTCCCAACGTTTTCGCAAGCGGTGCGCGCATAAATCATGCTTGCGTACGGTGCGATGCTCTTGCGAAACCTTGGGAAAAGAATTCCAAAAGCGATGATGAAAAGAAATCACGCGGCACTGGTTCATGTTCAATAAGATTCGAATTCTTTCCAGGTCACTGGTTTCCTGCTTGCAATTTTCAAACTTCGAAGACGAGGAATTTTCCGGAGATTCGACAATGGAAATTTTAACACTTTCAGTGCCAAACCAAAAACCCACAAAAATTCCATGAATACAAAGTAAGTTATTTAATGAAATAAAAATTTAAAATAATTATATGTGTGATATTGAGTAGTCAATGCAATTCAGTACAATGAATATATTAACCCTCTACGGGCTCGTGTAACTTTCAGGTCACATGCTATAATATACGGACATTTTACCAAATAATTTCAGTTTTTTCACAAGATGACGTACACGTGTTAATTATATAATGTCTCTGAGATAGCCAGTAACAATATTGATAACGGTTAGCAGCACCATCAACTTGAAATATCAAAGTAAATGCTTTGCAAATTGTCTGCGAATAGAAACCAACGAAAGAAAATTCGGCCCATAGAGGGTTAACGTAAACATTCATTTTAAAACCTGAACAAATAACTACGTCACCCACATTTGGGTGACATGGCAGTCAACGTGTTAATGGAGAGACAAGAATGATGCAGAAGACAAGTACCGTGGTGAGGACATCTCGCTCGTGCAGCCGGAGGTTGTCTCCAGGGAATAATTCTTGGATGCGATGCAAATCGCCTTCGAGTTGGCCGCGTTGCAGCACCGCGCCGCTTCCGACGCTTCCGCTTCCGTTCTCCACCAGATTCCTCGCTTCCTGGCCCAGGTACCTCTCGTATTCGGCCAGCCTCTGGACCTGCAAAACAAAAGATTTCCCTTCGTCAAGAAAACTGAAACTCTCCGAGCAATTTTTCGATTCTTAATATTACTGTGATTAGCTTGCAGCCGCGGCCGCCGCCGTAATAGCGTTCAGCTCTCGTACCATTGTGTTTATCGACTCGGCAGAAGAATCGATGAGTTTTGCGCAAGACAGAAGAGAGAGTTCCCCTGCTGCTAGGTTCGCTTGCCAGTTAACGTATAGCTGACGGCGTTATTGCGGACGCATGCATAGGAAACGATTGGCAAACGCGTCTCTCTCGCGGTTTCAGAACAACAGAGAAACTGGGCGCAGCATCATCGTTAATGCAAGCGATACCACGGAAAATCCTCGCCGCGGAATGAGATTCAGCGTCGATTCGAATCGGCGACTCGAGTTATGCCATTCAGGCTCGGGGAGAGAGACTCATCGAGCAACTATTCGACACTCGAGGGAGGTCTACGCGGCTCGACTACGTGAACGCATTGATTCATCCGTGTACCGCCGAGCACTGCATACTATTATAGAACCCTAACTTCTGGTTGCAAAAGAAAAATACATTTTCCTCGAAGACCATTAGGCAAGTCAGCGATGGATTAAAATTGCAAATCACAATAATCACCGGTTTCTATTTCTCGGAACGCAGAGCGCGCGCACCGGTATGACGAAGCGCAAAGTGGTTCTCGGCATCTGGTGCTCGGGTTTTCGCTACTGTTTATCAAGCAACACGCGAACGCCCACGCGTTCTCAGCTTCTGCCGGCTAGGCTCCCAGAGAGAGCTCGTTGTCGGCGATCCGCTCCCGATTTCAGACCCGCTGAGACATCGACGGAAATATCGGGCTCGGATTCGACCCGTGGACACACGCACGCCAACGTTCTCGCAGCTGCTCTCGGACGCTCCCACGTGCGTCTCGAAATTTTCAATTAAAATGCGAGCAAGCGTCAGCCGCCACGCAGGCTGTCCGTACAGCCACCCACACAGGCTTTCGTAACGAGAACGCCGTTCTTCCCTCCAATCGAAACGAGCCCCGAGCCGAGATTCGATCTGTAAACCCGTACGAATCGGTAATCCTAGGCTTAAGACCAGCTACTAACGATCCGAACTCGCTCTTAGGCAAGAACAGATCCAAAGCGGATTCGCTCCATCACTAATTTCGTGTAAATGCGACCGCGAAGCCGCTTCTCCCAGCTTCCGTGTCAAATCCAGATGCAATACATACGTACACGCAGAGTTCTGCAGAATTACTGTCGAATTGCTCCGGGAATTGTAATTACATAGCAATCGAATTACATTGTAATTCAGGTAATTTATAATTTATAATTCGGATCTTCGTTCAATTAAATTACAATGTGATTCGTAATTGGAGTACAATTATAAAATACTTTGTGAGTAAATTACATGAAGTAGCGTTATGAATGAGGACGAGAAATAGAAAATATGTCGCACAAACAATGCCGCGAACAAAATGAAAGAAAAATATAAAAATATATCGCACTTCTCTTCAAAGTTTTCTGGGTTAAAAATTCGGAGAGTCGTATTTTAGTTATATTGTGTTTCAATTGCACTTCTGATTACAATAATTGGTAATTGAATGAATCGAAAGGTTTGAATTACACATGTAATTCAGTTACGACGTAGATGAATTACCACAGAATCGAAATACAATGTAATTCAATTGCACATCTGATTAAAATAATTGGTAATTGAATGAATTGAAAGGTTTGAATTACACATGCAATTCAGTTACGACGTAGATGAATTACCACAGAATTGAAATACAATGTAATTCAATAGCACATCTGATTAAAATAATTGATAATTGAATGAATTGAAAGGTTTGAATTACACATGTAATTCGGTTACAACGTAGATGAATTACCACAGAATTGAAATACAATATAATTCAATTGCACATCTGATTAAAATAATTGGTAATCGAATGAATTGAAAGGTTTGAATTACACATGTAATTCAGTTACGACGTAGATGAATTACCACAGTATCGAAATACAATGTAATTCAATTGCACATCTGATTAAAATAATTGGTAATTGAATGAATTGAAAGGTTTGAATTACACATGTAATTCAGTTACAACGTAGATGAATTACCACAGAATCGAAATACAATATATACAATCGAGTAATTGCGATTGTAATTCAATTAGCAATGCTGCTCAATTAGCAATGCTGTTTAATTAGCGATGCTGTACGAACTTCTGCTTCGTTGTTAAATGCGAAGAATTCTGTTCCGACTCCACAATTCTATTTTTAAATAATGTTGCTCTAAAGATTGAACAGATGATCCCTTTTTTAATCTTCGTACCGTTTCATGTTTCGCCTACTCGAAATCGTCGAATCGTAGGCCTGGTCCGCGAACAGTTCCTCGATCTTCTTGAACATATCGATCTTCCGGGATCGCGTATAGATCGCCGAACACCGTTTCCCCGCAACGATCCACCGGATCCACGCGATCGTTCGCGGTTTGCGAGGCAGAAGCGTGGCGCGACCGGTTGCTCGACTCGCGCGACCAACACTGAACACGCTCGAGCGCCCGATTCCGCTCGAATCTGTCCGCTCCGCGACGCATCTTTCGCGGGCAATGAATCACCGGAAGCAGCCACTATGCTTCGAAGAGCCGGAGGAGGCTGTGCATGGTTTATCGTGTGTCTTATGTGTCACCGATTTTCTCACCTGTCCGGCCACTCGAGCACGTCTCGCTACGCCGATCTCCACGAACCGTAACCGAACACGTCTCTCGAGGCGACGAACGAAAGTGTTTGCTTTTTTCTTTTCTTCTTCCATCAACAGGAGAGGAGCTTCGTGCTTCCCTCAGGCCCGTGCTAATCGGAGAGATTTTATATTTCTTTATTTATCGCCGGGTCTTTCGCTTTCACTCGGCGCGATCGAACTCTGCGGATTCCGCGAACCGAAGCGATTTTCTGCCAGCCAGAACGATCTCCGATAGCCGAGGCTGCTTAGACTCGCTAATTGGGGCTACGATGTTGTTTACTCGGGTCGCTGAACGATTTTCTATCGACTCTGGGCTCGCTCGCAAAGCAATCGGCAAAGCGGAGAAGTGAAACCGTTGCCTCGATCGGAGAGATTGATCTCGCACGGTGGGCCATGTTGCGCCATTTTGGTACCGCTTTACCTAGGTCGTTTCTGACAATAGAAAATTTTCACTCAAATTTTCATTGCACAATCGATTCATTTTCAATTCTGAGGGAGTGGCACAGAAATGTTTCCCGAAGCGTGTATCATTTTCGCAAAAATCGTTAAAAATTGCAACAATGCGAGACAATCGGCAAAGCGAAGTGAAACCGTTGCCTCGATCGGAGAGATTGATCTCGCACGGTGGGCCATGTTGCGCCATTTTGGTACCGCTTTACCCAAGTCGTTTCTGACAATACGAAATTCTTTCTCGTTGCACAATCGACTTATTTTCGATTCCGAAGAAATGGCACAGAAATGCTTCCCGAAACGCGTATCATTTTCGCAAAAAATAGTTAAACATTTCGATAATGAAAAGAAAAAAAGTAAGATATATATGTAAGGAAGTTTACTTCCTCGGGACTGGCATTTCAATGCTCCCGCGCGCTCATGGCATAAGACGAAGTCGCTCACTAGAAACACGTGTGATTGTTGTGGAAAGTGCGAAATTTATACGATCGAGAATAAACATTGAATCTGTAGATTCTTTGTTATTGCAGGTATACAAATAATTGTAATCGACAAGTCTAATGTACAGTGTGATCTTATAATATATGACAAAAAACTTTGTTATTGCAGAGAAACTCTTCACGTTATTCTTGACCAACCCTTTCGTTTTCCCCATAATAGAAAGAATATAACATTATATATGTACATAGGTTCGGTGCGTGTCAAAGAATGATCCGAATCATAGTGCCGCGCGTAAAAGATAAACTTTCGTGCGCGGCGGTGTCGTTTTCCGTGTGCCTTCGTTCCGCGCGCGTTCGGCGGCATCGTTTAATGTTTGTCGGCGGGAATAAAGGACTCACGCGGACCCAGGCGGTCCGAGCGATGCGATAGCGTTTCGATAATAAACAATGTAGACGAGCTGACGAGTTCGAGAAACGTTCGGCATCGGGCAGTTCTCGTCGAGACGTAGAGAAGCGCACTTCAAGTCGTCTTTTGTAATATCTCTATATATCATTGGTCTTGTCTTTTATCTCCTTATTGTTAAATATATTCACGCTTTAAAATACCAAAGGTTTTTTGTCCTTCCATGGTCCGTATGATCCCACATATACAGGGTGCGGCGCAAATTAGTCCCCACGAGTTTTCTGCCTCTTCGGATGGTCGGACAGAAAAATGTTTCTTACCAAAGTTAATGAGTATTTAACCGACAAGAAATTGCAATATTTTAAATTAAAAAAAAAATCGATTTCCAACAAAAAATCAAGGTCGCTGTCATATCTTTTAATGGAACTGGGTATTTTTGACTTCATAATATTGTAGTCGACGTCGAAACGAATTCAACGACCTGCTATACAATGACTTTCAGATGACCTTGAAAGATAATATCGCCATGAATCAATTGTCAGAATATTTGAAATATTTCGACTATATATATATATATATTGTGAGAGGAACACGATAAATATAAGTAACCGGAAGTGGAGGAAACGGTCTTGCTGGTAAATATAAGAGTCGTCGGAGGTTCGATTCCGCGATGGCGTTTTTTCGACGCAGGTTTGTCTTCCCCCCTCTCTGGCGGCCCCTAGCCTCTCGTTTTCTTTCGTTCCGTTTCCCATCGTCATTGTTAAAGCGACACGTACTTTTACAAGCGGCATTCTTATCCCCGACACCGTTTCTGGGCCCGTTTTCGCACACTTTCACCGCGCCGCACCGCGTCGTCGGTTCCATTCCTAGGAATAGCTCGCGAACATGGAACGCCGCGCGGCGTGTACGCTCTCGATCGCCGCTCGATAATCGTTATCGAGTCACGATTGGGCCCAGCGTTGTTTCACGGACCCAGGAATTTCGCTTCGTACACGCGGGTCAGCCTACTTCGATCGAAACCAGACAACGGCCCCGCGAGTTTCCATTTTTCCGATCGGCCTAAGCTACAAATCTCCGCGCGGCGTTCGAGTCGACAGAAAGATTATTCTTAACCCTTAGCCTTTTCTGTAATTCGTAAATCCCCGAAGAAAAGCAGAAAATTTGTATCTATTGTTTGCTCTTCAATAGCTGTACATTAACACTTTGATCGCCAAACAAGAAAGCTCAAAAATTCCATGAAATCAAAGTAAGTTATTTAATAAAATAGAAATTGAACAAAATTAAATGCATGATATTGTGTAGTTGTCCAACTTTCAAGCCTAAACAAATAATTCCGTCACCCATATATGGGTGACATGGCAGTCAACGTGTTAACAACGCCAAAATACACGGAGAATTCTCGATATATGTCGCCGAGACCTAGATGCTAAACGGCCTTCGATAAAACCAAGGGGAATCAGGTATTTTCCAATATTCCCAAGATGCGGGGTTTTCCACAAAGTACAGTAAAGAGTCTAACGTTTTGACACTACTAATCCAATGAAAAAGCATCTATATTCTTCATTATTTCCTATTTTCACTATCGTCCTTTTCTACATTCGGCGTGAATCACAGAATAATATCTTCTGGTCGATACATGTCCGTGGCTGGACCAATTGTTGGACAAATAACGAGCACGCACCGTATACTATTTTAACCCTTTGCACTCGAAGCTATTCTAACTCCAAAAAGAAATATTTCTTCCGAACTAGAATATTTCCCTTCCATATATATTTTTTCATGTTATACGTAAAATGGTGCAATTTACTTCTACAAAATACTGAAACTTTTAGCAATTTATTAAATTCTCATAGTTAAATTCTTAGAGTCGCGGCTCTAATTAAAATTAGGTAGAAAGATCCGCGGTGTTGGTGAATTAGCGAGATCATTGAAGTTCGTCGTTTGCGAAACCGAGCGTCCGATTTTATCAATGATCGACTAATGAAACTCGGATACCAGTCCCGGGCTTCGGTTCCCTTGTAAATCAACGCGGGCAGGTTGCGCGTCGGTGCGTTAATCAGCGCCGCAGGAAACGGATTTTGTAACTTTTCGAGACAGGTGTTCTCCGCGGGTTGCGTCAGTCCGCAACAATTTGTCTCGGCTCGCGTGTATCCGTGTAGGTACGCCGCTCTCCGTTCTTGTAATATCGAGACACCGATGGAAAAAGTTACAGCCGCCTCTCGTGCCTCCAGGGCCTCGCCGTTCTGCTCTCGCCATTCGCGCACGATTGCCGCAATCCGGATAAAAAATCACGCCGCACGATTTTTGGATCGCCGACAGCCAAGCTTTTTCAAAGATCCTAGTGTGATCTTCTCGGAGAATTAATTTATCGAGTCTAGCAGAGCAGGAGACTTGAACGCCATCGGTGTCTTTACCATGCGTTGAAGTCTCTGGAGTCGCCATAGCGTCCACGTTCGCGATCCAGCTGGAATTGAATTTATCATAACAGAAACACTTTCTAGATCAGAGAAGCTTCTTAACACTTTAAGTGTCAAATTCCCAGAGTTTCCTACAAAATCAGAGTAATTTAATTAACACTAAACCTACCACAGCCGGTCAAATGACCGGTTTCAGATTTTTTATTCCACAGTTATTGAAGTTATTAAGATGCCTTCGTAGGAATTGATTCAATAAATTTCTCTATTCAATCATATATTGTAATGAAAGTCGCTCGAAATCCAAATAAATTAAATCTTATTAATCTCATAAGACAATACATGCTAGCCAATTTTAATGTTCGGTAGCTTTAGTGTTAAAGAAAACGAAACCAGAAACTTTAAATGTATTATAGGGGATGTTGTTTTAATTCTAAGGATCTTAGTCAAATTCTTGAATTCCAAGGATCTTGGTAGAATTTAATTTATCCGGATATCTCGATAAAATTAAAATATTCTAAGACGGAAGGATTAACGTTAAGGATTCGCAAAGTATAAATGGTCGAGAGCGTTGCTAGGATTATCGATCGTGGCGGAGCGATCGGGGGATCCACGGCGATTGCGTTCTCACACGGAAATATGAGAAATCTGAAAGAAGCGGGTTGCAGATCTCTTCTCGGGCACCGTTCCAACTGCCAGGAGTTTATCTGGATTGTTATCGCGGAGTCGCGTTAATCACGGGCAACGGTGGACGTAGCCGGGGTCACGAGAGGCCCGGCGATCACGATACCGAGGCATATTTCGCATAGAAGGCGTAAACAGTCCGTCGAGAAATAGCGCGGACGCTCGGAGTCGCGGAGGTCGATGCTTCGAGCGGGACTAACGGTAGAATATACGTTTAAGTACGCTTCCAGATACACGGCCGGTGCCACGTATAATACCATATCCGTAGGTATTCAGCTATCCCGATAGGCTGATGTATGCATTCGCGGATAGGAGCGTGCGCGGACACGCGAGACGACTTTGCTTGACTCTCTCTTTCTCTCTCTCTTTCTCTGATCGCTTGCTCGGCTCTCCGCTCTCGAGCTGGAAAAGGCCTCTCGAGCGGAGGCGCGCGAGAATCCTCGCGACCTTTCTCTTCCGTTCACCAGCGGCTCGAACAATTTCCATCGGCGAGCACGTTCCCGCTGACTAATTAAATGATTGATCGTCGGAGCCGGCAAATTGAGCTGCTCATTTGCCAAACCGATTAACTCCGCGAAAAAGTACCGCCGAGAATTGATGAAACGGCGCAGCGGATAGAGACATGAGATGAGCCCATCTCATTTTTTAATCCAGAAGCCCTCGGAATAAACGACTAAATCGAAACTTTGCCAATCTTACAGAGTTTCTGATTTTCTTACTAATATTTCTTTTTTTAATGATGCATCCAAGCTCGAACAGAATGTCTTCTCTCCGATTTACACGAAGGATTTCTCTCTCGAAAGGGAAAGAGAGAATATTTGATTTTCTTTCTAATATATACAGGATGGTTCACGCAATTGTTTCTTGTTTTTTTTTTTTAATATCTCGAGATCTAATAATTTTTTTGTCTAATCATTTTTTACGTAGAATGAACAGAAGAATCGATCTGTGAAAAAAATATGCATTTCTATTTAACGAAATGATGCAATTGTTAATTGCGCATGCACTGCTGCATCTAAAAAAAATTTAAAGGCCTACAGATGTAGTGCTCTTCGAACCATTTGTCTTTCTCCTTTGGCATTTTCTCGTAAATGCAATAATAACGGAGTTATGACTTGAAACAATTGCGTAGACCACCCTGTATATGTGCCCATAATTATGAAAGTGGTCCAAGTCAAAATTAAAAAGAAATGAATTTATCACTTATTTCACACGACATGATTTTAAACTAAATTTATTCAATAAAAAAAAACAAGAAAAATATATGACTTAGACCACTTTCATAATTATGGGCACATATATATTTTTAAATGAAGCATCTAAGCTCGAACAGAATGTCTCCTCTCCGATTTACACGAAGGATTTCTCTCTCGAAAGGGAAAGAATTTTTGATTTTCTTACTAATATATATATATATATTGTAAGGAATGGCCGGGATAAAAGTAAACAGTTTATTATTTAATTATACGTCTTTCTCTGGTGTCGGACCTGACGAGACTGTTCGTCCTTGTTTCATTCTGTTCGTTTCTTTTTTCAACACATTCGTTTGTCCGATCGCTTATCAATAACAAGAACATAGAACATATTTGTTAACAACATGAACAATATATACAGTGACGGATCCGTTACAGCTTATCTTACAATATACACTACCGGCCATAAGTGTTTACCCACCCACATATTTTTTAACATTGTAGTTCACGGTTCTACGGTTCAGCTTCAATAACTTTGCTATTTCTCTGTTACTTTTTCCGGTGCTATGATGGGACACTATTAGAGCGCGCGTTTCAATCGATAATTCTTTTCTCCCTGACATTATTTGAAATTTTCGCAAAATTCTTTAGGCACGTAAAAATCAACTGTTTACTGTATGAAAGCTTAATGCAGTATGAAATGCAGTATGAAATTTGAGAAGACTAAGATAGCTGTATTACCTGCGTTCATATTCCCTACTGTCCGTTATAAAAATTTCAGAAAAATGGGTTTCTTTACCTGAACTCCAAAATTGTCGTTTTTCATAAAAAGCTGTAAACTCATTTACAGTACCTGATTGTGTATGTACAGAATATTTTGGATGTTTTTTATTAGCCTTATAATTAGGATTTAATGCTACGGACATTTTCATAACAATAAAATACCTATTATTTGAATAGTAACGAAATTTGAAGGTGGGTAAACACTTATGGCCGGTAGTGTATATGTACATATATTTTTTTTAAATGAAGCATCCAAGCTCGAACAGAATGTCAATTTACGAGCACACGAAGGATTTCTCTGTCGAAAGGGGGAGAATAAGACGCTATGCTAATCAGAGATAATTTAGCTCAGTCCGGGACAGGATTATCGGGCGAAAATCCTCTCGGCCGTAACGAATCGCGTTCCTTTTTCTCGGCGGGACCCTTTTTTCCCCGGGACGGATTCTTTGCTCGCGCGACGAGTCCTGCGAGACTCGTCCTCGCTCCTTTTTGTGCGGCTGTTTAATATGCGAGAAGGACCGCCGCGCTGGCTCGTCGCGACGAGCTGAATCGACAACGAGCGTTTCTCCGGCGCACCCTGGTCTCGTCCTAGAACCACCCTGAAGCCTTCCACCGTTTCCTGAAGACACCCCTTTTCCCCGTCCCGGGGATTTCCGAGGAGTCCCTTTTCAACCGAAAGACCCGACCGTCCTCGGGTATTTATTTCGTCGATCTCGACCCCCGATTCGACGAGACCGGTGCCCTTTGTGCTCGGAAAACCGGGAGGGGAACGAATCTCGAGGGCACGAAGGGTTTCGAGATGATCCCGCGTTCCTGCGAGACCGACGAAATTTTTTAATAATTCGGTGTTCCTTGGAAAAATTTTGCTTCGTTTGACAGTGGTGTTGTGCCGTTCGGGAACTGTGAGCCCCGTTTCCGCGGTTTTGCACAATACGTTACTTATCGCCGGAATATTATGGAATTCCATTAGACTTTTAAATCGCCGATTGTCCTCGTAACAAAGTGTGAGAAGCTCGGCTGGGAACTAGGAGCGCGCGGACGTCGCGAGCCGAGGAAACCGATCGGCAACGGAGGTAATCGATTCACCGAGAATCGTCTGCAAATCCTCCTTTTACTTAACATTAGGTTTACGGAGCAGCGACTATTTTACGTTAGAAAAATAACAAGAAAGTATCTCTATCCTTCTTAGCCAATTCTTAACCCCTAGCACACTCGAACGGGGACCGTAAGGCGCTGCTAAAAATTGCTGTACCATTATTCAAAATATTTTTTATATTGTTAAATTCGTTTGTATTTAAGTTACAACTCTCTCTCTCTTTAATCATTTAACCCTGAAGATTCTGAACAGAGTCTAATAAATATGTATATTATTCATTTTCTTTAAACCGAAATAAAAATCCAATTTGTCGTAGTTGATACATATCCCTTGAATAATACATAGGCATACAATAAATACAAACGATCTTTCTTTTTCTATGAAATTCTGAACGACAATGAATTTCTAATTATTGTAATCACAAAATAAATAGTAGTGCAAGGGGTTAAACATAATCTCATCTATTTGGAAATTCTTGAAGACATTTTTCTCAAGGGCATAAACAATCCAAACGTGTATTTCTCAGAATTTGTATTTTTCAGGAATGGATTGCTTCCGATCCTGAACAAACTGCAACTCAATTTGTTGCGTAATAGAACCGGAAAAGGAAGTGCACTGGAAGATAATTGGAAACGAATCGAACCATCTACCCGGACGTGTTTCAGCAGATTTTTCCAATTTCCAGTGGCGCGTCAGATAATTCGAAACAAATTGTCAGGTTGAAGGTATCGGAGCAACTTTTCGAGCGTTACAGGAACACGGTGCGTAAACCTAAATGCGCCGCGGTTTCGGTAGATCGGTTCGGCGCGCTCGGATCGAGGCTAGTTTATATAACGTAATGGGCATTAATAACACGGCATCGAGGTCAAATCCACGCGGAATGCATAACGCGCGTACGAACGTCGGGAGGAATGCAACGTGCATTACGTACCGGCGGACACAGGCGTGTGTGCGGCTCGGTTGGGTTGCGAGGCACGTTGCAAGAAACACGAGGATATAACTATACGTACGTCGACTACCGACGCTATTACGAAACACGGTTTGCGCAGCGCGCGCGCGCGCCGTGGCTGCGCAGCGCGCGTCGTTGCCCGACGATAATACCCTCTCGACGAAGAATATGTAATAACGCCGGGGAATAAAACCAGCCAGAAGGGGGAATTCGATTGCACCTATTATCCTATATAATCCTATTCAAGGGTCCCGTGTGTTCGGAAGAGGATCGCGCTCATTGCTGCCGGAAGATGAAGTCATCAACGGTGCCTCTCGCTCGCCTATCGATTCAATGAAACCCCTCCGGTAATCGTCTGCACGCCAATTACTCCGTAATCGAGTTACGAAATGATATCGAGCAAAAACCCCGAGAACGATAACTAGCTTTCGCGGCTGCCCGTGGTGTAGCACCCGATCCGATTAATATTCCGAGCCTACACATATAGAGAGAAAGACTATTACGCTGCTTCCGCGTCGATTCCATCGACGGCACCGGACTTCTCTTTCGTTGCAGCCAACTGTAGAATTTTCTTTTGCAGCCGTAGAATAGTGGTCTAGAGATTAATAGAACCTGTCTACGACGTCGGTAGAACGGCGTCTAGGATCAGCGAAACTGGTCTACGATCGGCAGAAACTCGTCCGAGGTCAGTGGAACTGCTCTGTGCTCGGTAGAGCTTGCCTGGCATCGGCCAAGTGCATCTAAGATCGGCGAAACTCGTCTGGAATCGGTAGCTCAGGGCCTAGGATCGGTAGGAGGTGTCTAGGATCGGCGAAACTGGTCTAGGATCAACAAAACTGGTCTAGGATCAACGAAACTGGTCTAGGATCGGTAGTAGAACGCCCGAGGTCAATAGAACTTACTCCTCTGTGTTCAGTGGAGCTTGTCCAGGATCAGCGAAACTCTTCTGGGATCGGTAGCTCAGGGCCTAGGATCGATAGGAGGCGTCTAGGATCAACGAAACTGGTCTAGGATCAGTAGTAGAACGCCCGAGGTCGATAGAACTCCTGTGTGCTCAGTGGAGCTTGTCCAGGATCAGCGAAACTCTTGTGGGATCGGTAGCTCAGGGCCTAGGATCGATAGGAGGCGTCTAGGATCAACGAAACTGGTCTAGGATCAGTAGTAGAACGCCCGAGGTCGATAGAACTCCTCTGTGCTCAGTGGAGCTTGTCCAGGATCAGCGAAACTCTTCTGGGATCGCTAGATCCCGCCTACAATCGGTACAAATCATCTAGCATCAGCGAAACTGGTCTACATCGAATTTTCTACACCTCTATGACACTCTACCCTGTAAACTCCAGTCTCGAACCATCCCACTTATCACACTATCGGCGGGTAACATCATGAGCTTGACTCACACGTATAGCGGGCGAAAATGAGTAAAGTATGAAAAAAGTGCACTTTTTAGAAAACATGTAATATCTTCACATGTAATAGTAGGATTTCAATGAAATTTGGAAAATAGGTATCACATAGTATTTCGAAGATGTGGATGAAATTAAAAGAAAAAAATTCAATTTTTAATTTAGTTTTCTATTACTTCATTTAATGTATAACATGGACCTAAATTAATAAATTTAGGACTGAACACTGGTCAGGCTTTACGAAAAACAACCAAAAACATCATTCCTGCCCAAAAATTAGTGACAATGAAAAAAAAAAAAACAAGCATTGGTAAGTGTTTTACTAACACTTTGCGTACGTTCTGCATAAAAGGTATTAATAACCGACCCGCCGATAAGCGCCAGTCTGTGGAAAAGGTATTAATACCCTTCCCGCAGATAGTGTGTTATCTTTTACTTGACCCATTTTCTCCCACAGGATCTCCCATCCACTTCTTGCATTTCCTCGCACCCTTACCTCCCCTTTTCTAACCTCGAAACCATTCGTTTACCCTCGACACTCGAATCGATGTGTTCCAAGCAAAACACGCGATCCTTTTCTCGGTTTCTTTTTACAAACACACGAGACTGGAGATCTCGCGTCGGTTTCTATAAACAATCATTACTTTACGAGTTTCCTACTACAAAAAAAAAAAAACAGTGAAGTTTCAACAAGAACTTGTAAGATACTTTCTTCAGGAGTACGTACTTGAGTGATCATAGAGTGAACTCTTAGGATTGTCTAATTATCTCATAAATTTCTACTCTCCCCTCCACTTTCAGAGGGGATCCAAACAGTGGAGATTCCTCGGTTCAACTTGGAAGATGCTAAATTTATCTTTATTTATTTATTATTGTAAGCAGTAAGATACGTTCTTCGGGCGTCCGTACTCGAGCCATCATAGAGTGAACTTAGGATTGTCTAATTATCTCATAAATTCCTTCTCTCCCCTCCACTTTCAGAGGATGGGGATCCAAACAGTGGAGATTCCTCGATTCAACTTGGAAGATGCTAAATTTATCTTTATTTATTTATTATTGTAAGCAGTAAAATACGTTCTTCAGGACTCCATATTTGAGCGATCATAGAGTAAACTTAGGATTGTCTAATTATCTCATAAATTCCTACTCTCCCCTCCACTTTCAGAAGATGGGGATCCAAACGGTGGAGATTTCTCGGTTCAACTTGGAAGATGCTAAATTTATCTTTATTTATTTATTATTGTAAGCAGTAAGATACGTTCTTCAGGCGTCCGTACTCGAGCCATCATAGAGTGAACTTAGGATTGTCTAATTATCTCATAAATTCCTACTCTCCCCTCCACTTTCAGAAGATGGGGATCCAAACAGTGGAGATTCCTCGGTTCAACTTGTAAGATGCTAAATTTATAAGATTTATATTTCGGGAAACGGTTCACCGAGGTTCAAATGAATTTTCTAAAAAAGTTTTCTAATACAGCGAGTATAGCTGATCCCCGGTTGTATGTATCTCGTTCATTCATTAAAGTGCGCGCGCGCGTGCGATCGAGGTCCACGAGATATCCAGCCTCGGTGGTGTACGTACAGCGAAGGCAGTGCCAAGCCTTGGCTTAGATTCCAGGTTTGTCTTGTACGCTAACTCTTGTCGGCCCATTGGCGTAGCCCGCGAGAGCCGTGTACACACGCTCCTTTTCTTTGTGTACCGCGAGCGGCGCACTTTCTCCAGCGGATCCAGGCGGCGACTGTGACACACACACGTAATTGCATACTTTCGTCGACGAGTTACGATGAAAGTTCCCAGCCAGAAATCGGGAGGCAAAGCCGTTATCGCCCGAGAGCCCACGCTCCTCCCGCCGAGGGAAGATCGAGAAGGCTTTATTCTTCTTCTGGCATTGTGCCAAACGAGTCTCGCAGGTTACAGGACTCTCAAGACAGAGGAATCGGGCCGACCGATCGAACCAGGAAACCGATCCCAGCTCGAACGGATTTCGAGGAGAGAGAAACACACGGCGAGAGGCCTCCGGGGCACAAACTACGGCGACTTCTACGCCTCTGCCCTCTCTCACACGTACACACCTTCGCTATTTAGCGGCACTTCGTAATAACCGCTGGCAAAGGCATTCGAGCCACGACCAAGGAATCTCATTCCGTTCACCTCGATGACGGAATTCCGATAGCGAAGCCTAACCCGATCCAACGATCCACGATCCACGATCTCGCTCCCTGTTAGAGAGAGAGAGAGATAGAGGGAAATTACAATTCCGAGATCGAGAACCGCGTTCCTTCCGAAACGAGACACCTGAACCGCTTCAGGTTCGAATCAGAGTGTCCAATACCGATTTCGATGCAGCGTTGTGAAATCTGCAAACGGAGAAACGAAGAATTCAATTTTGACAACGTTTTACGGCTTCGACCGCGAATTTTGGACGATATACACGGGTTGATTTTGTAGACTCCTCTGAATGTAATGATTCAGATCTCATGCATTTATGATAAAATCGAAGGAGTGAAATTTACAAGAGTAGGAAGCTTGTAAGAATTAGGGAATGTCAATGTATTATTTCTCAGTCTATGAAAATTCGTGGAGCGAGAAGAATCTTTCTACTTTTGGCTACCGTTTCTTGGAATTGACCAAGAAAATTTTAAATAAAAATTGTTTGCGAATTTTTGACCTTGTACCAGTGGGCCACAATACAAATTTCACATTAAAAATTTTACAATGCCAAAGAACTGCGAAATATATTAAAATAGCGGTACGACCTTGCCAATAGCACATTTTTCTTAGCGGTAGTAAGAAAGAATTGAGAATCTCTCTTAATTTATTTCCAGTATAGTAATTCTTTTAAGATTTAATATTATCTTGAAATTCCCCTAAATTCAAGCTAAAATTTAACACGTCGACTGCCAACTACGAGATAACTCGTAGTTTGTGTTATTGCCTAGGACGCCAACTACAAGTTATCTCGTAGTTTGTTAACTTGCCATAATATAATTAATAATATTTTTGCACTAAGAAATGACATTCGCGTATAAAATGATAAATTATTTGAGAACAGCAGTCTTTTGCGATGATAATTAAATTAAATTGGATTTTCACACCGGAACCGCCGCGGCAGCGAAAGTGTTAACAAACAAGGAAACGGTGACCACTATGGCACTCAACGCGTTAAATTCCAAGGGTTTTAATAATTATCGACACCGGTCAAAGGTCTTGGTCGTTCACGGTCATCCGCGAAGACTCGCCAGTTTCCTCGAAGGCGTCTGCAATTGCGGAACTTTTCTCCGATCGAGTGTCTCCCGCATGCATTTCCGTTGCACGCGCAGTTTCGCGGTGCGTCTCGTTCGTCGTCGACGAGGCGAGCACCGAGGAGAAAGCACGCGCGACGTTCGTGTCGTGTCCCGACAATATTATCGTGGTCTGTCTAACGTACGGCCCGTGTCTTTTACCCCGTTAACCTAGAAGCTATCTCGTGCGTCATCGCGACGAGGTCGCAACTTTCGTTGTTCGAGGTCGAAAAATCGGGGTACAGCCGGTACAGGTACGGGTACAGGTACGGAGTACAGGTACTCTCTCGGGGAACGCGCACTGCACGCGCCAACTTCAACCGGCACGTATGTAACGCCGGGTAAACGACTTCGAGCGCCGTCTTCCAGCTTGTAGTTAACGGTATACGTTGTGCCTAATACGAGTCTCTCCTGTCTGTCGGGGATTAAGGCTGGATTCGTCTTTCTCTCTCTCTCTCTCTCTCTCTCTCTCTCTCTCTCTCTCTCTGTCTCCTTGTCGGACGGTTCACGATCGATCGCCTATCGTCGAACAAATTGTGACGTTTGACGCGCACCCCTCGGAGCCTGGAGATATCCTGTTCCCTGTCGGTGCAGCGGGACTTTCCACATCGATTCGAAAATGCATCTACTACTGCATCATCTTCGAACCGTTTACAGTTTTAGCAATTTTTTCGACTGCCAACTGCTTTTCGAAAGTCTTTGCCCCGTTCCCGACGGGCAAATGTGCCCATAATTATGAAAGTGGTCTGTCATAAAAAAAAAAAAAATTACATTGAATAAATTGAGTTTAAAATCATGTCGTGTGAAATAAGTGATAAATTCATTTTTTTTTAATTTTGACAGACCACTTTCATAATTATGGGCACAAATGTGTCGTCACAGGAGACCGCCATACGCCATATCGCGAGACGGGATCCTTTGATCGATACTTTGTTTGACCATTCGGTTCTGCCGATCGTCTTTTGATCCGATCGTCTTTTCTTTTCGGGCCGCGTCTTTTGTATTCGACAGACGCGACAACCAACGCATCGCGTAACGAGGCTCCGCCTATGTTTCAACTATATTAGTAGAATAAACTGTTATTACCTTTACCGTTGTTAACTACGGCTTATTCCACCCACTATCGCAATTCCATTAACAATAAAATGGAAGTCGATTACAGTCGATTTTAATCGACGTCGTTATTGTCCCCCTACGCTTAACCTCTTGCACCACGATTTATTTTACGGTTTTAGTGATTAGAACTTTTCTGTAAATTCCGTAATTTCCTAAAAAACAAAAAGAAAATTCGAGCTCCAAAAGCTGTGCATTTACAACGTCAAAGTAGAATTTTATTTCGGTTAAAGGGAAATTAATAACTAGACTGCGGATCTTTATGCAAAATAAAAATGGTCTGCATCGATTTCAAGAAATAGAAACCAAGTAAAATGTTCTTCACTTGCTAGTTTTAATAGATGAGAAATGGTATATTGACATTTGAATTTGTCTAAATTTTCCTACAATTTCAAATTTGATCTACTTAATTTCGTTATAAATGTATAAAGATCCGCAGTCTAGTTAATAACACACTGTGTTATTCTGTTCAGAATCTTCATCATGAGTACGACTCCATATTGCAGGGCAAAGGGTTACTAATAACTAGAGGATCTGTTGCATAAAATACAAATTTTCTGTGTCAATTGCAAGAAACGATCAGCAAACAATTGTTCTTCGTAATCCTACAAGATGCGTAAAAATTGCTACTGATATAATGTCTAATATTGCTATTGAGATGTTGTACATTGTACACACAAAGACATTTGGATAAAGATCCTAAAATTCCATTGGATCGACATTCTCAAATTCCTCGAATCTCCCCACTATTTTAAATGTCACCTATTCGATCACACCACGAATGCATGAAACCCTTGGTCACAGTAACAGCGTCGCTCACGGACAGCTTAGTCAGCCAGGGTTAAAAGCTCTCGACGGAATATAAAGGAAACAAAAGCAGCAGAAAAAGAATATCGCCTCCCTGGTATCGCTTGGCGTGATCCAGAAATCAGAGGGAGGATCGTACGCCGGGAAAGAAAGTAATCCGCGGGGCTTAACGAGGATCTCCTCGAGGAGGGGAGGCAGAATCGAAAAGCCGTGTCGTCGGCCAAGGAGAATCGGTGCCGATGAAAGGAAGGAATTTGGTGAATGGGAGTGCCGCGACTCGTTTTTCCACTACAATGCCGGTCGCCGGTTGCGAGACCGAGAGAAACGGTCATCGTGCACAGTGCGCACCGCTGCACCGCTGCACCGGCTACCGAGGAATTTCTCTGGATCCACATCGATCGGGGTGGATCGCTTAAACGCGATACGAGACCACGGTTATTCCCCCCGTTCTTGAAAAGATCTCGATCTGACACGTCATCCTCGATCAGAATGCACGGGTAATCAAGATTCTGAACGGGATCTGATAAAAATATGCGTGTTATTAATTTCCGAAATAAAATTCTTCGGGGTTGATAAGGTACAGCTATTGAAGAACATGTAGGCTTACATATAGGCTCCTTTTTTCAGGAAATTACTAATTATAAAAAATTTCTAATCACCGAAACTGTAAAATAAATTGTAGTGCAAGGGGTTAATGCTAATTTGAGAGAACTCGCAACTTAATTTCGTTGAAACTAGGTGCTACTCTCGTGTCAAGTAATGTCTAGAGTCATTTTTAGAGTCTTTGCTAACTTTCTTGCAAGCTCTTACTTGAAATTAATATGCAACTATATTATTAAAATAGGTTTTGTGTTTAATTTTTGAAAGGGGAATGAGAATGTCCAAAGCTTGAACGTTTAAAAAGAGAGAGAAGCAGAGAAGTTTGTACAAAGAGAGAGAGAAAGCTTAATTCAGAAGCGATTGCGCGGAAGAGAGCAAGGGAGGGGAAGCTCCCAGAGAGGGTGGGGAAGCGCCAAAGAGAGCGAGGGAGGGAAAGTCGGAGGACAGAGCGAGGCAGAAGAGGCGAAAGATAGAGATTCACGGTCGGCCGGCGATAGCGGTGGCCGGCAAACAATTCGAGCGTAAAAATAAGCTTGTTTGCGAGCGAGCGAACTCGATAACGCGTTCGGAGCTCTATCGAACGAGTCAATACCCTAACCGTTGCAACGGTCGTCGAGGAGGAAGCGGAGGGGCAACGTTCGTGTAAATTCGGTCGCGCATTAACGCCTCGCAGTAAAAATCGCGTTTAATCGTCGCGATGGTCCGACATTTTTCACGCTGCTTACGAGCGAGCTCCCCTCTTTCGAGCCGACCACGAAAAATCGCGCAATTAGCGCGGCCGCGTTGTATCGAGGCCGACAACGAGAGTGGGGAGGGGTAGGGGGAGAGAGAGAGACGATCAGAGGGTGAAAAATGGAGAAAAAAAAAGAAGCGAGATTGGCCGGGAGTAAAGTCAGAAGTTTCACGGTGCAGATCCGCGATAGCGAACCGAACCACGATACCGTGAGGCCGAGGGGAGGGGGAGAGGTGGGTGTCCTTGAAACATGGTAGTTAACCACCACCAGCATCGGCCACGAGGGTCCATTACCATCGGCGTGGAGCCCGTCGTCCGAGAGGAGAGACGAGAGCCGAGAGTGTAGGCCGAGAGGTGCGTGCACGATCGACAAATACACGCGACCATAGTCGCGTCGCATTTTACTTTCCTATGTGCACTCTAATCACCACTGTCCTAAGCTCGCCAAAATTATCCAGATCCTATACCAACGCAACTAGCTGCGCACAGCGTTTTACCCCAACGTTCTCCCAACGACTGCCACAGCAAAGTCAAGGATTTCTAGATGAGTACAGTGTGATTTCTCTATATATGTCGCCAGGGCCTGGATCGTAAACGTCGCGGAGTTATCCCCACTACCCATAGGTATACCCCGTGATGGGCCGTAAAGCTCGATACAGAAGGCAAGACCCGTGTTGTTGACACTTATCGAGAATTAATTAGTTTCAAAACAACGAAAAATTGGTAGCCATAGTACTCTATCCTTGTTAACACTAGATTTACGGGACCGGCGAAATGACGGGTTTTAATAATTTTAATTTACAGTTACCGAGATTGTAAGGATGCATCCTTGTGAAATTCAATCCTTGTGATTATTCGACAAATTTATATCTTTGGGTATATATTATAAAAAGAAATATCTAAAAATTTAGATAGATGAATTCTTGTTATTTTTATAAAATAAAATAGTAATTTCTAGTGGCTGGTAAATCTAGAGTCAATATAATAAAACAGTGGATCTTTATGCAAAATAAAAAGTTTCTACGTCGAATCCTACTCTAATAATTCTAGGAAAATAAACATATAAATTATATGACGTCCTTAACACTACAACTACCGAACCAGTCAAAATGACTGGTTCCTAATTTTTTCTTTCACAATTACTGAAATTATAAAAATGTTTCCATCAGAATTTTTTGAATGAACTTTCTCATTGAAGCACATGTTAGAATAAAGATGGTATTTGTTTTGAATAGATGTAGTCTCGTCATCATTAGTTGTATTTATTACTCAGTAGTTCTAGTGTTAAATTACTTAAATCGTTCTATATTTTTGAATTGCAACCACTCGTTTTTGGCATGAACGCATAAAATCCGCAGTCTAATAACAACCAAAGCATGTGTTACATATTCTTTGAAAATTTGATACCGGCTAGAGAAATGGCATCGAAGTTATCCTCAAACGGCTTCAAAAATGGATAGAAATTATATTCCATAGCAATTATTGTTACTCTTTCAGACTCACTCGGAATGTACACGCAAGCAAATCGACTGGAGCAGTAAAATAAACAATCCAGACACGGTGGGCGTTGAACATACTTTTTATCCACCGTGTCCGAAGGTCGCAATCAGATTCACGTTCCCGGGTGTAAATTATTCGCGCGTGCAGAACGGACGGGCTGTTTAGGAGCGATCCTAAGGGCCGCGAAATTGGATCGAAATTTAAAAGATCCCGGTTTTCGTCCTCGTCCTTTTTCAAATGGGGGGAGAGGAGAGGAGAGGAGGGCTTGCACGGAGTAGGAGTATACAGGACGGGTCCCGGTCGCTTTATGCAAATGCGAACGGCGGTAGCTGGACCAGGTAGCCGGCTCGTAATTTACCGAAAATATAGTCGAGGCTCACAGGTGCAAGATCCCGCTTAATGACGGTGCTTAACAGCGCCAGCCCCTCGGTGCGTCGCTTCGAATCGAACCGACTCTCGCATTCTGATTTTGTCAACGCGTGCCGCTCCTGTTACCGTTTACCGAACTCGTAATAAACTAAAATTCGTATTATAGTAACCTTCTCCGTTCGTTAGTTCGCTAACTCTTCGAATTGCTGAGCGAATCGACACAAAACTCGCCGACCGGAAGGCATAACGAAACCATCAGAATATACGTGACAATTATTATAAGGAAGTACTTAACACGTTAAGCGCCAAAAATCAATCCCAGAGATTCTCACAAAATCAGTGTAATTTAACTTTTTGCGCTCGAAGCTGTATTTACTTAAAAACAAAACATTTCTTCCGACCTCATTTCTTTCTTCTTTCCTCCATTCGCATCATTAGTGTATATATACGCTCAATTTTCCTGATACACTTTGTTGGTCACTGTCATTATTCGTTAGCTAAAAAATATAAATGGAAGGTGTTTTTCGAGATGAAAGTAGTAATTCTGATTTAGTCTTATAATGCTGAAAGATGAAGTTCTTTTACTCGTAGTTTTTTAAAATTATATTGAAGTATATAAATAAGTTTGATGATAAAGGCCTTCCTTTCATATTTCTTTATGATGCAAATGGGTTAATATTTCCCCTCTATGTATATATATATATTTTTTTTTTCATGTGATACATACGAGAATGGTGCAATTTACTTGTACAATACTGAAATGTTTAGTAACTTATTAAATACAAACAAAACATTTCTTCCGATCTATTAATATTTCCCCTGTATGTATATATATATTTTTTTCATGTGATACATCCGAGAATGGTGCAATTTACTTGTACAATACTGAAATGTTTAGTAACTTATTAAATACAAACAAATTTAATAAAGTAAAAAATATTTTGAACAATGATACAGCAATTTTTAGCGGTGCCTTACGGTCACCATTCGAGTGCTAAGGGTTAATTAATGAAACCGAAACTAGGAATTTAAAATGTATTATAGGAAATGCTGTCTTAGCCCTTCTGAATTCCAAAGATCCTAATAAAATTCGGTTTATCTGTCACAATAAAAATGAATTTCTAAACCTAGTCAAAAATCACTGTCGGTCATACGTGACTGACGTGGCAGTTAACGTGTTAACGCTTAACGCTTATGTTACAAAATAATCGTCTCGAAATTAGTTTGTCCGTTCCATCGAGCGTGTATAAGCGACAGCACGCGGTCAAGGAGTTGAACAGTTAATTAGAGAAACGGTGGTGAGTGGATTGGATGTTCGCAAAGGGCCAGGATGTCTCTAAATTGATTATGCACCTGATCCGTCTCTCGATCGGGATCTAATTCGGGATCTAATTTCGTCCGTGGTTCGGAGAAAAAGAGGACAGAGCCGGCAGATAAGATTGCCGCGTGTTTCGCGCGGTCGCGAGCGACGCGGAAATTCCAGCGTTCCTCTCTTCCTATTTCAAGAAACGAGCAACGCGGTACCGACTACTCTCGGCGACGGCTTTGAAGACCGGCGAGAGACCCTTACCAGGAAATACGTGCGCGAACGCGAGAGAAAGAGAGAGGAGAGAGAGAGAGAGAGAGACAGAGAGAGAGGGGGCTCTCGTTGGTCCGCGTCTCTATCGGTTCTGTTTTCTCTTATTCCTGCCTGCGTCTCGTTCTTTTTGCACCGGTTCCCGGGCTTCCTCCTCTTCGCGACAGTCTCTAGGAACGATTGCTCATTCGTCACGAACAGGTGCGGGCTTGATAAACGAAACTGCTCTCTGTCTCTCCTCGAACCGCGAAGTTTACCTGGAAATTAGGGGAGGCGGAGAGACACGCTTCTAATCGCGGTAGGCCGGATCGAGTTTCGCCTGGATCGTTACTCCGTGAAATCGTGTCGCGCGATCAACCTGGCACAACAACGGGCCAGGCACGGTCGCGTTTCTGCCGGAGCGAACGATAACTGTACCTTGTGATTAGGGCTCTACCGTCGCGTCCCCGCGATTCGCAAGATTTACAAGCGAAACCGTAATCGGCGGACGCCCGTTTTCCTCCTTGCTAACGAGGATTTCGCGTCCGCCGCGACCACGGTGAATGCAATCAGCTCCCGGCTACCGGTGCAAGATCGTTAACAGGGATTTATAATAAAGACGGGACGAGAGATAATGGCGGATAACGCGCCCGGGCAAGAGGAAGAAGCTCATTGACGTATCACCTGGCTTCGCGCGTTTAGAACGTGCCTGGCGACGCGCACCGAGAGGAGGCCCATTCCTTCCAAGATCTTCTTCCGATTCTTTCGAGTTCTTCAACGTCTTATACTCTGCCTGTCGATCTTTGTCGCAAATGCATACGCAATCTGCAATCTGTTTACCGTACGATTTTTTCCAGAGCTGTAGCGATCAATTTGTTCTCGTTTCCTGGTAGAAGAAAGACAGAGAACATATTTTCCTCCGTCTATTAACTCCTTGTACTGCTGTTTATTTTGTGATTATAATCACCAGAAATTCCTCATCGTTCAGAATTTCATAGGAAAAGAATCTTTTATCTGCCTTTACTGTAGTAATTAACCCCTTAACTTGTACGCTCGAGTTAATTCGAGAGCGCTAAACAGACCAAACTGTGCACACTCGAGATACTTAATTCGAGCGGCGTTGTATTTTATGCTGCTATAATTTTTCACACTCGAATATAATCGAGAATTGAAAATAACAATGTGAAAGCAAAGGAAAAAAACGTTTTATTGATATTTATCATTAACATGGGATTGTAAGCTATAACACTTATTTATTCAAGAATAAAATATAGCCTTTTTCCATGGAACCATGGAACAGATCTTTTCCATTGATTTTTTTTTGGCCGGTTTAAAAAAAAAATCTGTGCGTTAAGGGGTTAATTGAGCGTTGATTACATTTGAATAGAGTGCAGAGCAGAAGGTAGAAACATGAGACACCAAGGTTTCTTCCAATACACAATATTGCTAATTATTGGACTGCGGTTTTTATGCACTTACGACAGAAATGAAAAGGTGAAATCTAAACCTGCAAAGATACTAAAAGAATGTGAGAATATTATTACTCTTGTCGACTTAAAAATTAAAATGATCGAAAGAAGAAATTTTATTTGGCTGCTGTTCCCTTACAACTGGCTTGGAAAAGTTTTATTTTGCATAAAGACCCGCAGTGTAATAATTAGTAAAAATAGCCCCATATTTGGTGAATACTGTGTGAACTATTCCCGATAATGTGTGATCGACGGACACTCGAGTTTCGTTCAACTTTTTGTAATTCAAGGTTTCTTCCAATACACAATATTGATAATTATTGGACTGCGGTTTTTATGCACTTACGACAGAAATGAAAGGGTGAAATCTAAACCAGCAAAGATACTAAAAGAATGTGAGAACATTATTATTCTTGTCGACTTAAAAATTAAAATGATCGAAAGAAGAAATTTTATTTGGCTGCTGTTCCCTTACCACTGGCTTGGAAAAGTTTTATTTCGCACAAAGACCCGCGGTATTATAATTAGTAAAAATAGCCCCATATTTGGTGAATTCTGTGTGAACTATTCCCGATAATGTGTGATCGACAGACACTCGAGTTTCGTTCAACTTTTTGTAATGCTCGTTCACGCTGCAACGCGTCTTCCGGGACAGGAGCCTCGCGAGTCACGGTCGCTTTTAACGGGCATACTTTTGACAGCTTCCATAAGCTCGTGAAGCCCCGTGTGTGACAACGACCTTGTCGTCGGCGGACCTGAGAATGGCCCTTAGTCATCGTAGGAATGTCGAGCGACGCACGATGCACTTCCTCTATCTGACAGAGGCTAAACGAAACGACGCGGTTACGCGTACTATCGAATATTCTTAATGGACCTTCCCGATTGGAGTACATACTCGGGTGTAATGGTGCGGAAGCTTCTAGGTCGGCTCCTCTAAAAATTTCTTTGCCTCCAACATTTTTCCAAAGTCCGATCGAACCCCGAATTCGACGTAGTTCTAATTTCTACACCTGTACTGCAGTTTTCGACTGTTTCACGCTTTGAGTGCCAAAACAGAAACCATAAAAAGTCCATGAAATCAAAGTCTTATTTAATGAAATAAAAATTGAAAATAATTATATCTGTGATATTGAGCAGTCTTCCAACTTTCTTGCATTTTACAGATCCCAAACAAATTTGGTACAATGAATATATTAACGTATTAAAATTCATTTTAAAACCTGGACAAATAATTCCGTCATCCACATATGGGTGACATGGCGGTCAACGTGTTAACCCGTTTGCATCATTAGCGCATATATACGCTCAATCTTCCTGGTCATTATCATTATTCGTGTTGTTGGAGATGAAAGTAGAAATTCTGACTTTTTTTTATAATGCCCAAATATGAAGTTCTCTTACTTGCAGTCACCTTTGCACTTAAATATAATAAAAAATAAGTTTGGTGGTAAAGGTTTCATATTTCCTTATGACGCAAATGGGTTAAACCACCCGAAGAAGCTAGTATATACTGTCGACAGTTGCTTTACAGACCCAGAAGTATAATATTCCTGTGATTCGACTCTGTCGAGAATATAAATTAGATTTTAAAAACTTCTAAAGAGAGTCCTACCGGCATTCGAAAATTGAGGGAAAAAAGGTTCGGAGGACGATCCTAATTCAGAGGCCTCGAGCAGGCCAGTTTCCCACCGAGGCGGCAACCATAAGCGGAATCGGTCACAGAGTCGCGCATAAATCCGGGATAAACGCGATTACCCGAGGCTGCCGATAACGAGGATAAGAGGATCGACGTTAAGGTAGGTTTGCACGTTGCGCCAGGTGTTGGACGAGTTCTCGAAGACCTAAACTATCATGACGAGTGGAAGAGAGAGAGAGAGAGAAAAAGATAGAGAGATAGCGACTCGCAGTCAGCGAGTACGGTCAATGCACCAGCCCAGTTTTCAAAATAACTTCAAACGCGGCTCTGCCGTATGAGCCTGTGTCTCCTCCATCCTGCTCTTCCCCTCCCCTCCCCTCCCCTGCCCCTTCCACTGTTTCACGGAATCGAGAATATCCTCGGACATTCGCAGACTGTCTCTTGACCAGGCGCCAAATCGCCCACTTTATATTTGCCCGCCGACACCGGAATATGCACGGGCCGATTCTATAATCGTGCGGCCGTCGTCTGCCGAGTGAATCACCCCCGGGGGTTGCAGAAATCGAGCATCGAGAACGCGCCCCGTAACAGCAACGAATTCCTGGTGCACCGTGTGTCCCCTGTTCCGCGAACACCGCAAGATGCAACTGCGCTTCGCTGTGCACGTGCTTTTTACCTTGATCCGATGCTGCCCCCGCTTCCGGTGCAAGCCCAGCAACGTTCTCGAGATCCTGAGGAGGTCCGTCGGCTCGCACAGACGCATCACTTTCACGCACGACTACCTGTTGACGCTTCGTCTACCGCAGGATCTTCTTCAAAATAATTCTATCATATCGAATGGAAACGTGGAAACATTTCCTCTCAAAGTATATTAATCCCGGAAGAAATTTGCTACACCATGTCACAACGGCCTCGTTCCTTCACGAGAGAAACTAACTCTGTTCGAAGAACTCGTTGAAAAAATCCCCAGCTGTGTATACTTTGACAAAAAAAAAGTATTGAACAACAGTAGGTAATAAGGTAAACAGACACTCAACACTTGGGATTCACAGGCAACGCTGAACAAGATGCCGCCTGAAGAAGCACCACTCTGACACCGGTTGCCGATTTTTAAAGTCTTCCCGTTTAATTTTACCGGATTGGTTAATTTTATCTCGTCAAGAGAGTGTTGTAACGATTTTTCCAGTGAACAATGGCACCGGACATTCAAAATCTCCGCGGTTTAACGTCGGCTGAACAGGAAGGGCTCTTTCTCGTTGGACCACCGGCTTCGACTGGCACGATCGATGGTCACGGGATCGACTGACAGGCGGCCAGGGTGTGGATGGCTTACCGATTATCGTTCGACGACACTCTGGTGGTCGGCCAGCAAAGTAAAGCCACCCCCGAAGTCGTTATAGCTCGCCGGCGCGGCGTTTACACTCGGATTTCCTTTCGCCTCTTATCGCTGACGACATATATAGAAACCGTATAGCTGGACTCTCTTTATCTGCTGGGAACGTTACACGGGAGCAATGTAACAGTAACGTTTATACGACTCCGAGGTTTATAACGTTTATCGACGTCGGTGCGATTTGACGATCTGTTTCGTCAGTCGATTACAGGACTTTAAGAGAAAGAAATGACTAAACTGTCATTCTGATTAACACATTTGCATCATAAGGAAATATGAAAGGAAGGCTTTTATCGCCAAAAATTTTTTTTTTTAATTATATTTAAGTACAAAAATAACTACAAGTAAAAGAACTTCATATCTCAGCATTATAAGACGAAATCAGAGTTACTACTTTTTCATCTCCAATAACACCGTCCATTTATATTTTTTAGCTAACGAATAATGATCAGGAAAATTGAACGCATATATACGCTAATGATGCAAATGGGTTAAACACCGCCTTCATTCGTCTAGCTAATACGACAGTCCTCTGGATCAATTGGGATCCAGATTTCTCAGATCTCACGCGTGCAACGCGAATAATCTCCCCAATTGCAAAATTCAAAATTCCCCAAAGAAATATTAGGTTGGCGCACATGAAATGTCGGATTTTTTTTACATGCGAACGTTTGTTTTCGTTATACTTTTGTTTTTGGTATAACCTCGTTTCTAGTCGTACTGTCAATTCCCAGAGTCACATTTCAACACAGGAGATTTTCTCGAAAGCGTTCCCTTTTGTTATTTGTTTTGAATTTTGTACCGATATGAATTCAACCGATGTTCGTGTCATTTTTTTGTATGAGTATAAACTTGGTAATAATGCTGCAAAAGCTGCACGCAACATAAACCACGCGTTTAGGGAGAATACTGTTAACGATAGAAAAGTGCAGCGTTGGTTTTAAAAATTTCGGTCTGGTGATTTTTCACTACAAAATGATCCGCGTGGAAGACCCAAAACGTCTGTGAAAAATGATGATCCGAAGGCATTGGTGGAAGCGAATCCAACTGTATCCAGGAGGAACTTGCTACCAGGATGAAAGTTGACCATACAACAATGTTGCAATATTGAAAAATTGAAAATTATACGCCCATCGCTTGTTAATCGGCATGGCCAACTACTTCTCCATGACAATGCTCGGCCGCATACATCGCACAAAACAATTGCGAAATTAAATGAATTGAAATATGAAGTTTTGCAGCACCCAGATTTTCATTTTTTTAAACATTTAGAACTGTTTTTACGGGCTAAACAGTATGAAAATGAAGACAGTTTGAGAAATTCGAGATCAGAGTTTATTGATTCTAAAGATCAGAATTTTTTTAAGACAGGCATCTATGCTTTAAAGTCTCGTTGGGAAAAGTGTATTGAAGCGAATGGAGCATATCTTGATTGAATAAACAGCTTTTGAAGAAAGATATGCAGTTGTATATATTCACTTAAAAATCCGACATTTCATACGCACCAACCTAATAATATCTTCTCATCCAGAACCGATCGAGTACCGAGACCGTCTTGTCACTTTTTATTTCGACCGTGAAACTATAATTCCCGTTGGATTTTCGCGAGTTTCTCGGCGAAGTATCTTCGGTTTCTCCGACGATTATCAATATCCACTATTACGAACGCCACGCTTCCGCCGGTTTATGGAGCGTTAATATTCCTCGTAGCAGAATCGGGAACTGCTTCTCGTTAATCAATCGCCGCGTTTTATGCGCCGCGCCGAGCGATAATCGATCGTCAACCGACATTTTTGCGACGAGCGTTTACGGATCGTTGCGCTTTACGAGGCAATGCCAAGCGCGACTGCTCCCGAAGAACCTAACAACTCCTTTTCAATTAACTTCTGAACGCCGAAGATGGCCGAGCGAGAACCGATCGATGGCTCGCCGGAGAACAGAAGCAAACTAACTAACTTAGATTCGATATCGAACGATTCGAGGATTTTTTATTGTTAGACTGCAGATTTTATGCACTTGTGACAAAACTGTGTAGATCGATTCGAGATCGGTGGCCACATCCAAGCTGTTTAACCTCCTAACTAATTTTACGGTTTCAGTGATTAGATCTTCTTTGTAATTTCCAAGGGGATAAAAATGATATTGTACTATTTTATATCTATGTGGACTATTAACCCCTTGCACTACTATTTGTTTTGTGATTGTAATGATTAGAAATTCTTCATCGTTCAGAATTTCAAAGAAAGAAAGGATAGTTTATGTTTATTGTATGCCTATGTTGTCTCCAAAGGAATATATCAACTACAACAAAATAGAATTTTAGTTCGATTTAAAGGAAATTAATAACATATATATTTATTAGACTCTGTTCATAATCTTCATCACGAGTCTGACACGATATTGTAGGCCAACGGGTTAAATGTCTACGTAGCTACTGTATTTGGTAATTTTTATTTTGCACAAAAATCTGCAGTCTAGGAATTATTTACGCGGACCCGCGAGATCGTGTTAACTTTGAACAAACTGGAGAATTCTTACCGGCGAACTGATTAACGTTCCGCGAACCTGTTAGCGATATCGATTTTTCGCGGAACGGATCGAAGAGAATTTCCACCGTGATTTAAACATAATCGAGCACACGGAGGCGGCAATTGTAAACTGTTCCGCGATAAAGATTTCGAAGTTTCGAAATTGCATTAGCACCTAATGTATTGCCATGAATAACGATGCATCGAACGGCACAACAAATAAGCACAGACTAATTAACCCGTTGATTGCCATGTCACCCATATGTGGGTGACGGCATTATTTGTCCAAATTTTAAAATGAATTTTATGCTAATATATTAATCGTATCAAATTTTTTAATGATCTGTAAAATGCCAGAAAGTTGGAGGACTACTCAATATCATTGATATAATTTTTTTTCAATTTTTATTTCATTAAATAACACATTAATTTGACGGAATTTTTTAGGTTTCTAGTTTGGAAGTCAAAGTGTTAACAGAGAAAGAACCAATTCAGAAATCTACGGCGTCCTCCCCGTCGTTCTACCCTAGAATCGCCTAACTCGAGCGAGCCTCTCGTTGAACGTTTCCATTCGCCTCAGAATTGTTCAAATAAAATCGCCGTTTAATGCCCAGCGACGTTTATGATTCCTCCTGTCGAACAATCGTTCGATAGACTACGGAAAAGCTCAGAAAATAGGATTTCCTCCTATGCTTTGAAAACCTGGGGACAATGGCGTCTACTCGGCCCCGGTTGGCAGACATCGTTCGAATAGTAATCGTTCGATGGGCCTGTCTAGCGACGAACGATCGAAACAATGCCAGGCGCCTGCAACAATGGATCATTCGGAAATTACCACGCGTGAATTTCCCCGGTTTATTGAGCTAAGCCGGGTCGTCTCGTTTATGGTCGTCGTCGCAACACCCTGAGGAACCGCGTCGTTGACCCGCGCGCGTGCCCGCCACGAACGTAAACGCTCCTAATCCACTTTCGAAGCAGACAGTAGGCCAAACGATAAATTCAGCGCAGCCTTCGGGGAATATCGGTCGTTTCGACTCGGCCGATCGACTCCTGGCTGTCTGCCGGCCATTGTTGCCCGTTAAAAACCACGGCAGATACATTGTCTCTGACGTTGCGAAACTGCTTCTCCGTGACTTCAGTTTTCTCGTTTTTACGCAACCTTCCCGAGAAAGGGAACAACGGAGATTATTATTTTATACACGGCAGATGCAGTCGATGCTTCGGGGATTCCCTCGGGAATTCTTCCAGGAGTGCCAGATTCCCTTTTTTATAACCTCTTATTGATAAAGACTTCTCTATTTTATCGACTTCAACCCTGAAGATGAGCATTGAAACGAACGGTGGTAGGGGACAAGGTGGTAGGGAGAAAATCTCGTATTTATCTTCGTAATTTAGAAGAAATATTCCCGGGGGAGGGTAAAGGCACCAGTAGATCATGATCATGTACCAGTAGTTGACCATTTTATAGAAAAACATAGAAAATGAGGTTTGAAATGTTCTTATTGTTTTGAAATTTAAACAACAGTCGGCATGGCATCCGAGGTTCACTTTCATCAAAAGTGCACTTATAAGTGCGCTTATAAAAACCTTATTTTTTATGTTTTTCTATAAAATGGTCAACTACTGGTACATGGTCAACTACTGGTGCCTTTACCTTAATTGTTATTAATTTAGCCAACCAAAGCCCTTGTAAGCCAACCAAAGTGTATAAATAATTTAAAAACTGTAGTATCTAACGTTTCCTGCACTATAAATCGATACCCAGTGAATTCTCTATATAATAATAATTCTAACCTTACTAGAGCAGGTCTTCAAATGCCATTGGACATATATGTCCACTATAGGTTGCTTAATAGCTGAATCTAATATTATTGCTTGCCTTTTTAAATACATGTAACCTACGTGCCTAAGGATATTCGATTTTTATATTGTAACTAATTTTTTTTGTTATACCATGCAATATACCTTGTAATACTCTGTATTAAGCATTATGTTGTAATAAATCTCATATGAGATTTCCTAATTAAAAAAAAAAAATAATTCTAATTCTCTACGTCGCCATGGCCTGGATAATAAACGTCGAGGAGTTATCCCTACTACCGCGGTGTATACCTCGAAGCTCGAGAGGCCTTGGACACCAAGGAGTGTAAACATAATAATCTGCACGATACTTGTCACTGGCAAGACCCGTAGTGCTGACATATCTCGAGAATTCACAGTAACAGTGAACAAAGAAAGGATAGCTCCAAGTTTGCAATATTAGGAGTATTAAAGCATAAAGCTTTAAAGCTTTTTTTTAGGAGCTTAAAGCTTTTTTTTTAATTGTTGAAAGTAATGCAGTAAACGGGTATGTACTCGACGGGCAACGGTTAAATTGCTCGTGCAAGAGCAAAGCGTCGGTGGTTTTCCGAGCATGCGTCGCGACGGAGATATGTTTAGCGTGGTTTAAGCATCACCAGGTCCCGAGGGAACAAACAAAGGAAAGCCGGCCGACGAAGAAGAGAGCCCGATGAATCGAGCGTTTTTCGCTAGCAAGATTTCGCCACCTGTCGTCGCTCCGTTTTGTCTCGACCGCGCCTCTCGTGTTTTCCCTCTCTTCTCCTCTCTTTTCTCGCGAGTCTCTGGTGAATCGTCGAGGGGGTGTGTTTTTTCATTTCGAAACCGGATACTCTGGATATTCGGCTCGGAAAGAGAACTCGGAGAGGGAGGAACCCGCAACCGGCGCCAAAATAGAAACGCATCGGGGTGAACGCTACAAGTGGGACGTCGCGAGCCAGGAACACGGTGACGGCGACGAGCACACGACGAACAAGACGAACAGGAATCGACGGAGAAATGCATCGAAATAACCGGACGACTGGAAGAGGTCCAAGAAGAAGGAGATGCCGGCGTTGCACGCGCCGAGGCACGAACGAACGAGACAGTGCGCGTCATTCACCAGACACCAGAGAGAGCCCCTCTTTCTCTTCCTTATCGAACCTGTCGGCGCGCGGCCGGCCGGTTTCCATAAAGTTGAATCGAACATTTTTGTTCCGCGAATTAGGGTGAAACTGGGGTCTTCTCGTAAGCTCCAGAACACGGACTCGAATCTGATCTGATTTGGCAAATAAATAATAGTCAAGTTCAAGTCTCTCCGAGCAACGCGTCGGACAGTTTTCTTCGCCTTTGAGACTTAAGGTCAGATTATACTGGGAAGGTCAGACACGCTGAAGGACACTAGAACTACCGGACGAGTCAAAATGACTTGCTCCTGCTCTTTTCTTTTGGAAATATTGAAATTTTTTAACAAACTCCTCTATCGAAGTAGATATTTAACACGTTGACCGCCATGTCACCCATATGTGGGTGACGAAATTATTTGTTCAGTTTTTAACCCTTTCACAGTGTAGTAAAATTACGAATTCTAGTCCAAAAAATGTCTAGATTTTTCATGTTCGGAAATAGCCGACGGTATACTGAATTCAAAACTAAACCACGTCTCCTTCTTCAGTTAAAATAAGCTTAGAAAACAGAGGAAGCAAAGAATCTAGCCATAGTCTTAGATATCTTTGGTAGACTAAACAGTTTGAACGCCTTACCATGCCCGTGACTGTCACGGGATACACTGTGAAAGGGTTAAAATGAATTTTTACGTTAATATATCTATTGTACCAAATTTAATTATGATCTGTAAAATGCAAGAAAGTTGGAGAACTACTCAATATAACAGATTTAATTTTTTTCAATTTTTATTTCATTAAATAACTAACTCTAATTTTATGGAATTCTTGGGGTTTCTAGTTTGGCAGTCAAAGTGTTAAACAGAACTGTGATACGAAATCTAAACAAATGTAATTTTGTTGTTACTGTGAGGCAATGTATGCCTGTTGCATTTAGTGCTTGGTGGTTCTAGGGTTAATGCCACGTTCTGTTTCTAAGCGAATATTTTCCTGTCGATTAAGAATGCATTTTATAATACTAGTTGTAGTAAATTGTAATGTAATTTTGTTGTTCCTGTGAGGCAATGTATGCCTGTCGCATTTAGTGCTTGGTGGTTCTAGGGTTAATGCCACGTTCTGTTTCCAAGCGAATATTTTCCTGTCGATTAAGAATGGATTTTATAATACTAGCTGTAGTAAGTTTATAGTTATCTTTTTCTACGAAAAAGAATTTTTATATTTTCACGCTCGATCCTCGTACGTTGCTTGGAAAATTTGGACATTTTTATCTTGATAATTAACGCTAAATTTACCACGGTCCCGCGATCGCTATTTTATTTTACTAGCTTCTAATTTCATTCTGAATCCTCGTACCTTCTTCAGGTACTGAATCTACCACTGTTTTAAATGTCGGTTTCTTTTTTCGTGGCTTTTTTTGTGGCCTACGCGTGTTTTTATTGAAACGTATTTACCGAAATATCATAAAAGCTTGTCGGGCAATAAAAGCTTGTTTGTCGAGCATTTATCGCGCACCTAACTTCACCGAGATGTATCTACCGCAATAAAGACTGTTCTCGTGTCACGGGAGACGCAAACACACGACAATCAACAATGCAATAATCGACACCGATTCAGAGGAAAATTACCCGATCAACAGGTCCAAGCCTCTAGCGCACAAACGTCTTCGATCGAGGGTTCGATCGCGAATAAAATCGATCACGAAAGCCTCCAGGTTTTCTGCAACCTTTTTGGAGGTCCACGTGGTCGCGATTAGCTCGGTTTCGCGAGGAAATAAGAGACCACGGATTTCCGTAGCATCCTCTGCGAGATAGAATCGTTCGGTTTCACGCTCGGTTGGAAAGCGAGTCGATTTATCGAGGAGCGAGAGTCGATGGATCGTTTCTCTCTCGGTTCGCCTCGTTATCGGAGGCCAGGGACCGAGGAGCCCCGGAGATAGAAGACGACGACGAAGACGACGACGAAGACGACGACGAAGACGACGGATCTCCGTGACTGCCGTCGAGGAATTCGTAAAAATCATTTCGATAAACTCGACGAACAGGGAGGAGGGAGGAGGAGGAGGGGGATGTTGTCGCGAGTTGAAAGTCCGCTTGTGGAATTTCAATCTTGTCGCGAAGACCTGCTGGGAATATTCTCGCCCGAAACTCCGATAAGCAAGAAGAGGATCGATAGGAAGCGTAAATAAGAGTGGAGGAGGAGGACTCACCAGCTCCAGCTCCAGCTTGCGAACGTCGTAGTATCCCTTGTAGTATTTGAACCACATCACTTCGCACTTCTCACTCCGCGCCGATCATCGTAACAAATCCCCGGAGCTCTACGAAGGGGGTTCGTTCGTCGGCTGTTCGCGAAATCCTTCGTGAACAGTTTTTCGACACTTAGAGGATCTAGAGAGAGAGAGAGAGAGAGAGAGATCCAGAGAGAAAGGGAGGGTGTCTCGGAACGATCACGGCGCGTTAGATCGACTGCTCGAATGAAAAGGAGTTCTTGTTCGTTCCCTGAACGCGTGGTATCGCCGCGGCGCGTAAGATAAATACACGGAGAGCGGAGAGGGAATCAGGAGAGGCTGAGAGAGGAGAGAGAGAGAGAAGAACCGTGATACGATGCACTCGAGGACCCTTGAGAAACTGTTCGGCTCGCGGCATAGCACCGAGGGGCCAAGTATAGACGAGGGCTCGCGAGCATGAGCTCCGCGGTGCACGCGCGCTCCCACTTCTCTGCTATATGCTCTCTTTGCTCTCTCTCTCTCTCTCTCTCTCTCTCTCTGGTTTCTGTTCCGTGCACTCTATGCACTCTGCTTTTTGATGCACTATGACACGTTGCCGCCCGGCGAGCTGCTCGCCAACACGGAAATTAATTAGCACCAACGCGACACCACCAGCGTTACCTGCGCTTCGATACGCTTTCTCCGTAATTTATTAAATAAATCAACCCTTCCCGGAGCCATTACGCCGGCACCGATAGATTTAGCGTTAACAGAAGATTGTATTATGCACGAATATTTTTGGTCCGCCTACAAAGCCATGTAGTTCAAGGGACCCAATTACCGTGGGGGCACCAATCACTGTGCCCATATTAGGTACACTTATTTCTAAAGCATTGTGCATATTAAAAAAGTAATTGTTGGAATATATGTAAATCTTATACTCTCGATCTATGTGCCATCTAGGAGTATGGATGTATGAACGAGTATGTATCTGTGTGGAAGATGTAAGAGTTGAGAAAGACAGTCCGTTAGATTAAAGTATATGCGTAGCGAGAATAATTGCAGTATAATTAAGTTTGTTTATAAATTACTATATATATATATATATATATATATATATATATATATATATATATATATATATATATAGTAGTTCCAAGAATAGTGACAAGTATTCTTTTACCAATCACATCCCGGAATATCCCAACAGTAATATTAAAATTAAATTTATTTCGAGTTGGCCACGCCACATTGAGAATAGCCCTACTTAACACGTTGCCGTACACTTTTAATTTGACGATACACAGAAACACATTTTTTTCCGAAGCGGTAAAGCATGAGAAAACGCATGAAAGAACAATTAATATGCTGATGTATTACTCAATAATTAACAAGTGAATGCGTTAGCACATTTCGTACTAACGCTGTTCTTTTTTTTATTGATTAAAATGTGCGGCAACGTGTTAAATACCATATTACAATCTCGTGTGGCCCAATTGACCGGCCGCGGTAGATAGGACAGGCTACGTATCTTTCTTGAAAACAAAAATAAATAAATAAAACGAGAAATAAATACTGAAAAATACATTGTACACATACTTCTTAAGAAAAGTCGAACGTATGAAAAAAAAAAACGCAGAATGAAAAGGTCAATTTGACAGGCCGCGGTGGGTTTGGTGTTCCATTATTATCAATTATTATTATCAAAGCATTGTTTTCTCGGAGGAGATGGGAAGCGAGCGAGAACAGTTATTTAGATTGGTCTCTGTTCCTCGCGAGAATGGTCCCCGGAGCCGAGAAAATACTGGTCGTCGTGATCGTCGTCTATATCAGACTCGTTAGCTTATCTGCTCTCGACCCAGATCAACCAGGCTAATCAGGTGTCGGCTGCAGAACTGCCGGCACTCGTTCGTTAATCGATTCCTAACGCATGACGAACGAGTTTCTAATAGGACACGAACTGTGTCGCGGCGAGCCGGATTCCGTCGCATTTTATGCGAGCACGAGATTTCCGACTCTGCGCTCGCGTCTATTATCACAAGTTACGGTACAACTCTTAGATAAACAACAGGTAGAAAATGCGGGAGACTCGTCGAGAAAGTAACTGGACGGTACAACTAAGAAAATAGTGTCGTAGAGGAAATGAACCATGAAAATAAGATAAGTGGTAGACAATGGCTTCCAACCCTGGTGTCCTATGATCGTTTTCATTGGAAATTCACTATCCGTCTGTTTCTTGTATTTCGCAAGAAATACAAAATTGAAAATTAATATTCGAGGAAAATTGTTTCTTTTCTAGATTTTGTCTACATCAACCCTTAAGTTTGAGGGCTTCCAAAATAGGTTCCAGAAATACAGTAACTTAACCCTTTGCACTCCGAACCATTCTGGCAGAAATTTACAAATCCTCGTATTATTTAGTATAATTTTGGAACCAAGTAACGTATTTTAATGATATTGGACTTATATGAATATAAGGAATACCATTCCTCTATCGAGGAATATATATTTGCAAAAAAATCAATATTTTATTTAAAGTTGCGCTGGAATAAATTAATTCCCCGTAATCGCTAATAAACTTTAATGTCCCCTGAGAGGGGACAGCGGAGTGCAAAGGGTTAATTAACACTAATCCTACCACATTCAAAATGATCGGTTTTATAGAAACTATAAAAATTTATGGAAAATTTGAAATAAATTTTCTTGTCCAAGCATTTATTTATTATATTAAAAATTACCAGAGGCCATGAACCTCTAGATCTCTACACCTCTTTTCTACGTGGATTACGTGGCTTTCAAAATAGGCTTCAGAAATGCAGTAACTTAATTAACACTAATCCTAGCACATTCAAAATGACCGGTTTTATAGAAACTATAAAAATTTATGGAAAATAGTGGAACAAATTTTCTTGTCCAAGCATTTATTCATTATATTAAAAATTACTAGGGGCCATGAACCTCTAGACCTAATTCTTTTCTACGTTAATTAAAGAACAGTATCTCCTGGCCGATACATGTCCTTGGCTAGACCCTTGTTCTGGACATGTACCGCACAAAACACTGTATTCCTGGCTAGTGTTGAGCCTACTAGCCTACTATCTTACAACGTTAAACCTTCGAGTAACGCTAAAATAATTCCGACCACAAAAAACGGGTTTTCAGCCCAGTGTGCCGCGGTAGCCTAAAATTTCTGATCGTTGAACACGCTGCCCGGCAATTTGCTCGCCCGGAGACAAGTTCTACCGTCTTACGCGCGTGCAAAATAAGAATCGAGAGCTGATTGCTCGTCGTTCACGGAGTATTCATCATGCCGGGCAATTTTCGAAAGTGATCGCGGGCCAGCGTGGTGCCCGAAACTGGTCGACGCGGTTCATCGGTAATTAATTAGCTGGCGAGAGCGACAGGGTTGGTCGTGGTCGTCGTTGTAACTCGCGCGAAATTGATCGTGAAAGAACGGTGGTTAGGCGGCGCAAATGAATTGCCTCGGTCGCGGGAAAAGTCAATCGAGTTTTTACGAGCGGGCACGATGCCTCGGCTGCGATTATCCTGCCTTGTTTTTTTTTTTTTTTTTTTTTTTTCTTTTTTGGAATTTTTTACGGAACGAACGAGTCCCCCTTGGCTTGCTCGAAACGCATCGTTCTCGAACGAAAGAGAGAGTCGTCGTCGAAACGGAAACGGGTACCGAGACGCGTTTCCTGCGGAGTAATTAGAATGCGCTCGCTCGTACCCTGGACAGTCGCACGCACCTATCGATCCCTTGAATCTCGAGCGCGTGACCGTGCGTACGATCCCTTCGGAGAGGAGTCCCTGTGGCTACGTGAGCCTGGGAAAAGTGTCCTTTCGAGCTCTCGAGGCTTCCCTACGTGATCCTTCAATCTTCCTGCGATGAGAAACGGGTCCTGCTTCTCGAATAATATTAGCAGAACTTCAGAACCGAACCATTAGGTTGGTGCACATGAAATGTCGGATTTTTTTTTTACACGCGAACGTCTGTCTTCCTGTTTTCGTTACACTTTTGTTTTTGGCATAACCTCTGTCTCTCATATGGCTCTCTTGTAAAATTTCCTCTTTTTGACTTATATCGCTTTTCTTATGAATGAACATGAATATGACATGGCTTTTCTCTCTGTATTAGTTTGATTGTATTTACGGTTGTTTTCGGTAATTATTTACATTAGGGGCTTCCTCACCGATTTTGATGACCTTGAAATGTGTTGTTGAGGTCATCATTCTAAACAACTTTTTCCTATACATGTTACCGCCGCTCAGCTTTAATTTCCGAGATATTCGCAAAAAAGTTTCAACATCTCAAAAAGTGATCGGAGTAGGTGTACAGTGACTCGCAATAATATTCGGACGCTTTTAAAAATCGTATAACTTTGTTAATATTTAACCATACGACTTGGATTTTTTTTTAAGTGAGCACAATTGATTTGGCATATAAAATGAAAAGAATTTTTTACAAAAATTGCAATTGGTCGAAATTGCAGAGAAAATACTAAAAGTTGTATTTTTCAACTTTTTTATGCGTGCTTATATTAAAAATTTAAAAAGTACGTTTTGTACATCTGTATCAATTATACATATTCTGAATATTTCATCTAAATCGATCAACGGTGCACTGAGCTACAAACGTTTAACGATGAAAACTTAACTTAATTGACAAATCAATTGTGCTCACTTAAAAAAAAAATCCAAGTCGTATGGTTCAATATTAACAAAGTTATACGATTTTTAAAAGCGTCCGAATATTATTGCGAGTCACTGTATGTAGGACTGTGTAAAATAGTATTTCAAATAGTTGACAGTAACATATTTTTATGATATTTTGTTGCCTGTAATGTTATTACGATATTGTAGTCTGTTTATAAACATGTCACATATTCGTAATTAAACTACAAATAATACTTTACTAACTATTATAGTTTCTAATGTTAAAAATTATAATTTACAATATTAACTACTTGCTCAACTTATTTTGATTGTTAGTTTGATTGTAATAATTAAACTACAAATAATACTTTACTAACTATTATAGCTTCTAATGTTAAAAATTATAATTTATAATATTAACTACTTGCTCAACTTATTTTGATTGTAAGGAAATATTTGAAATACAAAATAAAAATATTTCATTTTATCTATCTGGTTATCAAAATAAAAATATTTGATATAAAGTAGTATCTTATTTGAAGCACATTAAATTATACTACATACCAAATCATTAATTTTCGTTAATATACGTTGCAAAATATGATAAAAAACCTTGTATCCAATGTTCCACATACGAATACTAATCTTACATTATAAAATACTAATGTAAAGTGTACTTACTTCTTAATCTTCTGTACCTCCGTCGGATCCACAGCACACAATTATTGATTCACGGGAATAGGTCCGAATAATTGAACAATCACTAAACTCTACACAACACACTTAACGAAATCGTGACAGCAGACGAGATGTCACTCCGACCACAAACAAAATAATACTGCGATTTTAACAATGATCCCCTCCACGGAGGTGGTACGGTCAGGTTATCCTAGGCAGGTAAACAAATTATGGCGGGGCGCCGACCCTATTTCCCGGAATTCCTTATTTTCGTATCTCACGTCCTTGGGTCCGAAGCGGTTAAAATCGCAGTATTATTTTATTCGTGGTCGGAGTAACATCTCGTCTGCTGTCACGATTTTGTTAAGTGTGTTGTGTATAGTTTAGTGATTGTTATTCAATTATTCGGATCTAATCCCGTGAATCAATAATTGTGTGCTGTGGATCCGACGGTGGTACAGAAGATTCAGAAGTAAGTACACTTTACATTAGTATTTTATAATGTAGTTTGTAGTACATTAGTATTATATTTTATTATTCGTATGTAGAATATTGGATGCAAGAATTTATTTCATATTTTGCAACTTCAATGTCCCTTTAACACTAGATTTACAAAGTACTAAAACTGACTACTTAACATTATTTTACAAAAACAACAAGAACGTGTCTATCCACATTTGTATCAATTTTTTAAATAATATATACTCAAAAAAATAATTTTGTTGAATAATTCCCCATGGATACGTCTTCACAATGTCAATAATTGTAAATTATAAATATTAGATCCCGTCATTTTGACAGGCCCCGTGAACCTTATGTGAATTTTACGTTAGTGTCAAATTTCGTTTGTCTCGAGGCACGCACACGATTATGTTCCATCTCACACACTGTACACTTTACATTAGTATTTTGTAATGTAGGATTATTATTTGTATGTAGAATATTGGATGCAAGGTTTTCTTTCATATTTTGCAACTTCAATGTCCCTTTAACACTAGATTTACAGACTACTAAAACTGACTACTTAACATTATTTGGTAATTATTTACATTAGGGGCTTCCACACCGATTTTGTTGACCTTAAAATATGTTGTCAAGGTCATCATTCTGAACAACTTTTTCCTATACATGTTACCGCCGCTCAGCTTTAGTTTCCTTCAGAAAAATTCTGGAACACGTGCCAAAGTCTCTGTTTCAATTGTGGAAACGTCTAAAGAACTACCTAACGGGGGAAAAATAAATAAAAGAAATTCGTCGATGACACTGGTTGCCCACTGGAACCCTTTATCAGTGTTTTGTAAGGGCCAGTTCCCTGTTAGTCAAAATTGTCCGGATAGCCCAAGCGTGGAAACGTTCGCGGAAACCGGAGTGAAAAAGGAGTTCTCGTAATTGTCGCGGGGAACGGTGGTGTCGCGACAATAAATGCGATTAACGACTGGAACGATTTATAACGTGAAATCAGGCGCATTGTGGGTCGCGAGGAGGGGGTTGAAACCCTCGATAGTTCGTCTTTCGAGTCGGGAATCAATCGCGATCCACCTCGCCCCGACAATTCCGCTCGTTTACCCTCCGTTCGGGAATTTATGAACGAGACACGCCGCCGCGCCGCGCGCCGGTCTCCCATTAATCATCGCACTCGTATTCGCGTTCATTCATTCCGAGAAAAAACGCGCGTGCGAGTCCCTTCCCCTCGCATTGATTTATGAACGGTGCTCGACCGATAGATCCTTTAAAAGTCCGTCGCTTTCGCGATCTATACGACACGCGGAATAATTTGTCCCGACGGAAAACGCGTCGCGGAAATCGTCCTCCACCGATCTCGATGGAAAACCGAATTTGCGAATTTTCACTTTGTTTTCAAGCAATGGAGAACAGCATAGAGAATCATAAACAATCACTGTGCCTATATTAATTGTACTTACTTTGGAAACATAGTAAATACTAAAAAAGAGATATACACCATCTCTTTTTTAATATTCATTCTGCTTTAAAAATAAGTACAATTAAATTATATGAATATTTCGAATATAAAAAAAAAAGACTGCGATTACTTTAACCCATTTGCATCATAAGGAAATATGAAAGGAAGGCTTTTATCGCCAAGCAAAAATGACTACTAGTAAAAGAACTTCATATCTCAGCATTATAAGAAGAAATCAGAATATTACTACTTTCATCTCCATTAACACCATCCATTTCTATTTTTTAGCTAACGAATAATGACAGTGACCAGGAAAATTAAGCGCATATATACGCTAATGATGCAGATGGGTTAATTCCCATAAAACATGATGATGCTACACGATGCACACAGCAAATTTAATCGTTTCATCAATGCACCATTTCTATAATGTGATCGTTTACTCTTTTATTGTTCCATGATACGTTTTGGGGGGAGGGGGGTAGTGTTTTTATTGCCCAGGAAGTTAAGCAAGAGCAAGTTTAATAAGAACACCTAACTCCGACCGAGAGTAGTTTAACGATGCGCGACTTCTGGGATGATCTAATGCTTCATTCACTTTCGCCGGGGAACAGGTACAACGGACATATAAATTTTCATTTGCACGAGGATTCGCAGTCTATTAATTACCGCGTTGTTAAAGACAGAGCCGAGGGTAGCGAGTGGCAAAAAGATGCTCGGATCGCGACGTTTATCGATCGAGGCGCGCGGTTAACGTCCCTGGTATCGATCTTCGAACGGACGAGCAATTATCCGGATAATTGCGGCTTCCCGAGATGGATCGCTGTGTCGAAACGCGTGATGCTGCAGTTTTCGATGCTGCGGCTCTTCCGCGGCAATATCCTTCCGGATGTTTCCCGTCATTTTCTGTTCTCGAACCGTTTAGTCGACGAGGAAGCAAGCAATTCGTTCCGACACCAGAATCTCCCGAACCAGATTGTGAATTTTAAATAATTCAAATTTTAAATAATTCAAATTTTAAATAATAAGGGGCAGTGAGAACTAGTTGAAGTCATTAACACGTTGACCGCCATGTCACCCATATGTAGGTGACGGAATTATTTGTCCAGGTTATAAAATTAATTTTTACGTTAATATATTCATCGTACCAAATTTTATTAGGATCTGTAAAATGCAAGAAAGTTGAAGGGCTATTCGATATCATGCGTTTAATATTTTTTAATTTTTATTTCATCAAATAACTTATTTGAATTTTATGGAAATGTGTAGCGCAGTATGCGAAGTGGGTTGGAAGAATTTCAGCTTCCTTCTTTTGTCCATGTTTCCAGAAAAATCCCAACGCGAATAGCAAGCAATTAATTTCATTCCGAGTACACTCGTCAGAGGTGAAGGGAAGAGAAACATGTTTGCCGAACATCTGACGTTACTCTGAACTTATTAAAATCATTAAGAGAGAAGCAGTACATTCGTTTACCGAGAGCCTCCGAGGGCGCGTGTTCTTCTCGACTTATTCAAATCATTAAGAGAGATGAAATACATGTTTATCGAACCCCTGACGACGACGCGTTAAGTTATTAAAATCATTAAGAGATACGTGTTTATCGAACACACCTCCGATTCCTGTAATTGACGCGGCCAATTTTACACCTTGCGATACGCAGATGAGTACACCAGTGACACATAAATTCGCGAGCGGGACACCACTGGGAAGAGCTAGTTTCTCATTGGCCAACTAACTAATTACGCAAACGGGGGCCTATGTATCATCGCGATCGAGCCGTCCGAACGATTTCTGATTTATGACAGCCGCTCGCGCGCACTTTTCGAGATCGTATCTATTTTTAATGCAACCAATTGCATTTTTCCTACACTGCTGCACGCACATGTTGCAGAGGGTGAAAGAGAGAGAGAGAGATGGCAATCTCGCGTTTCAACGGTGCCCGGGCGTAGGAATTAATTTCAATTCGATCGTATCGCGACAGAGCCAATACCGCATCGCGAAATTTATGAGGACCGGTCTTATTATCGGGACTCGACGGCCTGGATTGCTCTCTCCCGGACGGCCCGTGGGATTCTCAAACCCGTGGGACTCGTTGTCTCGTTCCGCGGCAATTTTCTTCAATTCTGTTCCCGAAGAAAAGCCTCGTTATCCCTGGAATGGATGCAGGTTGCTCCGGCACTTTGCGCTTCTTGAAAACTGCTCTTTTCGTTTAACCCTTTATACTTATTGTTTATACTTTCAATTTATCAATAAGTAATAAGTTAACCCCAATAAGTTTAACCCATTTGCATCATTAGCGTATATATGCGCTCAATTTTCCTGGTCATTATTCGTTAGCTAAAAAATAGAAATGGACGGTGTTATTGGAGATGAAAGTAGTAATTCTGATTTCTTCTTATAATGCTGCGATATGAAGTTCTTTTACTTGTAATCATTTTTGTACTTGAATATAATTTTAAAAAAAGTTTGGCGATAAAAGCCTTCCTTTCATATTTCTTTATGATGCAAATGGGTTAACTCGTAAACTCTTTCGTTTGAAGGTGACACGTCAAATTGTGACACGATCGCAGGGAAATTAACACTAGGCTTGCAGATACATTATTCAGAAAACGACGAATAACTTGGATAGATACATTCTTGTTATGTTTATAATGTAAAGCGGTCGCTCTTAGTAACCCGTAAACATAGCGTTGAAGATATTAGAGTACCTAACACATAGAGCGAGTGTTTTACGTTGCTAAACACTGAGACCTGACAGGAAAAGAAGATTCATAACAGAGTGACGAAATTTGGTTGCGCTGTCAAAGAAACGAACGGCATTTATAATTGGTGGATTCATGAGTTTGACTCGTATTTCGCGAAGATTTTGCCAATAACATGGACGCGAAACGAGCATTGATATGACAGCGCTTCTAATTCTCGCGGTACACTCCTCGTCAAAAAGATAGCCCAGGTGTGCTATCTTTAATTTCTCAATGACGCATGTAAAGTTTTATGTTTGTGATGTATAATCTCAAAACATTATGAGCTCAGAATATGCGGTTCGTTGGAAAGAATTAAAAATATTATAAGGTTTAGTGTGTAACAAAAAAAATTGTTTTATTTTAAGAACGAAATGATAGCACATGTACAATAAGAAAATAATAATGAATATAAATTTTAAGTAACAATAATTACTTATCAAACATATATACTTATTTAATAATGGGTACATACCCCTTTATTTTCTATTACTTCTATTGTACTTAATTGTATTGTTACTTAAATTGTGTATTCCTTTACGACTTCTTTTTATTACTTTCGATATTTTCGTTACTGATAACTGTTGCTGTTTTAGTTCAAGAATTTGCTTTTTTTCTGACTCGTTTAATTTTCTTCCGCGTCCCATACTAACAAATTTATATAATATTGTACAGTAATCATTACTCGTTGATAGATCATGACATACTGAGCAATTTCTAAACACATTAACAGAGTGTGCTATCATTTCGACCTTAGTATGGAACAGTTTTTCTTTGTTGTATACAATCATCTACGACATTGTGATTTATTTCCAGCAAGCCGTATATTCTGAGCCCATAATGTTTTGGTATTATACGTTACAAAGACGAAAAATTTTACATGCGTCATTGAGAAATTAACACGTTGACTGCCGGACGGATTTTCCATGATTTGTCCCAGGCGCCAACATGAACTTTTCATTATGCGATGCATATTATGATGAAATATAGTTCCCAGCAAATAATATGAGTTATAAAATCATGTTTGAAGCATTTTTTTTGGTGGGGGTCACCGGTGCCCCCCCACGGCGCTGTAGGCAAGTATTACTTTTTTTTTTTTTTAAACAATCGTGTTTCGGTTGCTAAGTGATTACTCTCAGTGTTTCGAAAAAAAAAACAAAAAAAAAATTATTTTGTATGTTCTATATTGCATTGATTTCTTCAAACCATTATAGTAACAATGGTATTATTGAAAAATTGATCAGTATCCATATTTACTATAATTATGTACTTTTAGTATTGACCACGCCGCCGGTCACCGGTGGCCCCCACGGCGCTGTAGCAAAGTCGAGTGCCGGTCACCGGTGACCCCCACGGCAGTTAACGTGTTAAAGATAGCACACCCGGGCTATCTTTTTGACGAGGCTGTGTAATAAGGCTGTCGCGATCGCGCGGGATCCATGCTTCACCACCGGGAGGAGAATTCAATGATCCGTTGCCGCGAGGGAACTAGATAAGGGACGGGAAGAGTTTTTCTAGCACCCGAACAGAGAGAATTCGCTTGGTCGAGTCTTGTTGGTCTCGCGCTGCGCTGCGCTGCGCCGCGCCGCGCCGGCGGGTTTCAATTTAAATCAATGCCGCCTCGAAAAATCAATCATCGTCCCCACCCCCCTGACCGATATATCGCCGGAGTGAAATTTATGAACCGCGCTCCCATTAATCAATACTATCGGTCGCGCGGTCGCGGAAAAATCGCAGATTCATTTCTGCTGAAAGGAGCGGGCGCGCGCGAGCGAGCGAGACTCGCGCATAATTGCATCCGCGGCGATGAGCAGAAAGAGAGAAAGAAAGAAAGAAAAGATAGACAGAAGGGGGAGGAGGGGGAGGAGAGAGACACCACGGGACGACGAAGAGCCGGGCACACAATTTCGATTTCCATACGAGCTCCGGCAACCCGAGTCCACGGATAAGAGATACCGGGGAGGATCATCCCGCACGTCCGGCGATTCCTGATTTATGAGCCGAGGTTGCTTTTCAAAAGTCCGTGCGCCGCGTTGCGCGTCGCGTTTCGTTCCTTTGCACTGCGCGCGTGTTCCTGCAATTGCCCTGCCGCAATTATTGCGCCGAGGGACCTCCGAGGATCGGCCGGTCGCATCTTTCAGCGCCTGCTCATCTCGCCCCCGTCCCTTCGTCGAGCTCCCTTCGCCTTTAACTCGGTCCCATCTACGCTGTTGAAAACTCGCTTCGCATTATCGACCAGTCGAGAGTCCGGTCGAGTCGGCTCCGAGTCGACCGTGTACAGATGACAAGTTGAGGAATGAATATAGTCCCTGAATAGCACCAGCAATGCTCGGAGCAGATGCGGATTGCCCTGCGGGCCATTGCCTCTGCTAATCCCGGGAGCAACCAAGCCACGCCCACTAAATGCGTTCGATACAGTGCGTGGCGATCATTTCTGGTCTCTGGAGCTCAATATTTTAGAACATTGAGTCCTAAGTTATGGAACGGGCAGAGATTGTCACGCCCACTTGCAACAGAACACGCCTACTCGGGGCAGTTGATGTAGAAATTAAGTCACTTGTGGTCTCTGGGGTTAAACCTTTGGGATCATTGAATTCTAGCTTAAGGAATGGACTCGGATTACCCTGTGGGACATTGTACTGGATCGATGGAGCACCAGAGCCACGCCTACGTTCAGCAGACCACGCCTAATCGTGGCATTAGATACAGAGATTGAGCCATTATGGTCTCTATAGATAGATTTTCAGAGAATGTTGAATTTTGTTTAACAAATGGGAAGAGGAGTACTCCTTGCAGCACTGTTCTAGCTGAGGAGCAAAAACGCCTACTTGGAGCAGGCCACGCCTACTCTGGATAGAAAGAGGAAGGTCTCTTTTGTAAACGTTATTTGTATTTAAACTTCACTCGTAGGGACAATTTAAGGAGCGTGTAGGACTCGTGAACTAGATTTCTCGGGTATGTATCTATAGATTAGACTTTAGATCACGCACGAGCACAGATCGCCCTGTGGGGCAATGTCTCCCAGCTACATTCAAGCAGAGGGCAAAGAAGTCATGGCTATTAACCCGTTGCCCTACAATATCGAGTCAGACTCGTGACGAAGATTTTGAACAAAGTCTAATAAATATGTATGGTATTAATTTCCTTTAAAGCGAAATAAAATTCTATTTCTTTGTAGTTGATATGGAGAAAACATAGGCGTACAATAAATATAAACTATCTTTTTTTTCTATGAAATCCTGAACGATGAAGAATTTCTGGTCGTTATAATCACAAAATAAATAGTAGTGCAAGGGGTTAATCGAAGACAAGAAGCAAACTGACCTAACAAAGGAAGAAAGATTCTAGTTTTCTTCTTCAAAGTTAGATTTGTCTAGGACTGTGCCCCCGAGTTCAATATCCAGAGTTCTATTTTACCAGCAGAGCAAAGTCGCGCGAGATTTAAACGATCTTGTTCAAAGTTCGATAAAATCGACTTCCCGTGAGCGATTATACTGTCATTATAATACTCAGAGCCCGTGGCCGTAAAACGCGTTTCACAAGTCCTCCTGGTATTTTCGGCGAGGTGTCAAAGTTCAAACGTTTTATATTCCCAAGCGCATGAGATCATCGAAGAGAGGGCGCCAAGCGGTTTAACGGTCGAGGATTCCGAAATCTGTTCTCCGAAAATAGAAGAGGGAATCCTATTTAGGTTTCGGCGCTGATTTATGGCCGGTCTTTTATCGATCACCCACGAACCGGACCCCCGACGATAACGAGAGGCTTGTTCTACGATATTAAACTCGCCGGGGAAAAATTCTCCGCAATAACCGGCGCGCGTTTATCAAGAGGCTCCCGTTACAAAAAGCTTCTCTCCTCCTCTCCCCTCCACCTTGAGTCTCTCCCGGTAACAAACGAGCCGACGTTTATTTGTGCTGTCAGTTTGTTAAACGTTCGCCGTTGGAACGACGCTCGTCGGAGAAGTCGATGCTCCACTTCGGATTTATCGCGCTCGTTATCGGCCGCGGTACGTAAAGAGTTGCCGACGCGCGAGAAACTGCGAAACACACGAACCGCCGAAACCGGCGACAATGTTGCTGTTAATTAGTCGCGAGAGAGCACTTTCTCCCGGGCTCCGCTCTCGCTTCGCTCCCGGCAGACAATTTCTCCGCCATCGAGAAATTCGTGGTCACCGATTCGTTCACGGACCCGGTCATTAAACAATTAAGCCGAACCAGACACAGCCGGAAAGTTAACTTACTCGTCTCCGTGATTCCTCGATACGGTAATCACTGGTTTGCTCAAACGTTTCGGTTAATTAACCCTCGTGCTCCGATCTCAGCTCAAACCGAGGGTACATGTTTTCTTTATTGCTGGATTTCCGATTCGAAGCATTTATAAATGACAGAAACTGACAAAACACGGAATACAGCGTTAGATTTTGAAAAAAATTACCGAGAAATGTCGATTTCTATTCGACTATATTAGGTTCTATAAAACCAGAACATTTTGATTTTCTAGAAAGAAAGTTTCTCTGGGTAGTAGAAATTGTTACAGTGTTGCCGAGGACATTTCTCGATTATTGTCACTGTGGGCGCATTTTAACCCCTTGCCCTACAATATCGAGTCAGACTCGTGATGAAGATTCTGAACAGAGTCCAATAAATATATATGTTATTCATTTTCTTTAAACTGAAATAGAATTCTATTTTGCTATAGTTGACATATATCCTTTGGAGAAAACATAGACATACAATAAATATAGAACAATCTTCTTTTTCTATGATATTCTAAACGATGAAGAATTTCTAATCAGTATAATCACAAAATAAATAGTAGTGCAAGGGGTTAATTTTGGTTTCTATTACAGAAAATCGTACAAAGTAGCAATTTATGGAAAAATTGTTACATTAATTGCTCTACAGTCTTCCCGAATTTTGTATTTATATTCTATCGATATGATTTATGTACAGATACACAAACCGGTGTGTTTAATCCTAGACAATTTTGTTCAAGAGCTATCGGCAGCAAAAATTGGAAAAAGATGATTATATTGGAAAATTATTAGTGACGGGCGTGATACTAATATTTCTCCCAAGTTTCAAGCAATTCGATTCCCGAGTAATTATTTGAAGTGTTCGACAGATATCAAAAATTGAAATGCTTGGTATTGACGTCTGATGTAGTGCTTTACAGTCTTCCCGAATTTTGTATTTATATTCTATCGATAAAATTTTTGTACAGATACGCAAACCGGTGTGTTTAATCCTAGACAATTTTGTTCAAGACCTATCGGCAGCAAAAATTGGGAAAAGATGATTATATTGGAAAATTATTAGTGACGGGCGTGATACTAATATTTCTCTCAAGTTTCAAGCAGTTCGATTCCCAAGTAATTATTTGAAGTATTTGGCAGATATAAAAAATTGAAATGCTTGGTATTGACGTCTGATGTAGTGCTCTACAGTCTTCCCGAATTTTGTATTTATATTTTATCGATATGATTTTTGTACAGATACACAAACCGGTGTGTTTAATCCTAGACAATTTTGTTCAAGAGCTATCGGCAGCAAAAATTGGGAAAAGATGATTATATTGGAAAATTATTAGTGACGGGCGTGATACTAATATTTCTCCAAAGTTTCAAGCAATTCGATTCCCGAGTAATTATTTGAAGTGTTTGACAGATATCAAAAATTGAAATGCTTGACATCTGATGTAGTTCCTGAAATTGGGAATATTGTCACCCACGAAGAAAATTGGCTGTCTCATTTTCCACGAGCGTTGTCTGCGCTCGGTTCGTTAATCGTGTATCGCGTGACGCAGCAGCGATGCAGCGATGCACCGGCGGGACTGCACCGATTCCGCAGCGTTATATGCGCTGGTTTCTTCGAGGTCTCATCTTTTCTGCGAGTCACGAGGCTTTGCGTCGTATCGCTTTTCAGTTGTCACTTACCCGACGTGCTAGTTATTCGAGCGTGTCGCGGGAATGGCATCGCGCTACGGATGTCACTTACCTGCAACACAGAGAAGGAAAACAATAGTTAGTTAAAGAGCGCTATCCGAGGAGTTATCCGGCGCGGTTCGGTTCCGATCGGTTGCGTCGCGGATTCCGGCGACACTGTGCCCGCCATTGTGCGACTCTATCCGCGAGCTTTCGCATAATCAATGCCCGCCTGTTAACGAGAGAGTCATCCCGCGACAGAAACGAAGGAAACCGCGAACCTCGAGGGACTTTCGATCCCGCAACAGCCGAGGATTTTCATCGAGAAACCCCGACAATCATCCTTTGTGCCGCAGATTGCGAACGATCAACGTCCATCGTCTTCGACGACGCCGACCGCTTCTTCTTCGTGGTCTTCCAATCACGAACAACCGACTTTCGCGACAATCAACCAAACCCGATGGCGTCTCCTAACGGACCCATCCTCTCGACGCAGGAAAACTGCGTTCGACGATCCTAACTGTGGCGAGGATTCTGTAGATCCAGTTAGATCATTTCTTTAAATCGAGTGCAAATTGTGCTTCGCACCTTTTACTTTCTTACATTAAAACGGCACATTGGAAAATACGAGAAATACAGTAAGGAGCAAAACTTAACACACATACGACATTTTAACAAAAATAACTTTTGAAGTGAAACTTCTTTGCTGAGGGTTACGATTTTCTGATGTGACGGAAACGATGTGACGGAAACGATGTGACGGAAGTCGAAAGGAGTGGCGCGAAATTTAAACGGAGATTTAACGGAGAAAAATAAGTTCTTAACCCCGACGGGATTCGAACCCCGGTCTATACCCCGCTTGGTAGTCCAACTCCTCAACCGTTTGGACAACCAACGATATTAGAATATTATAGAACATTTTTGGTATGTATCGCAATGAATAAAATGCTGCAGCGATAGGATTTTAGTAAAAATTACGGTAGTAGGATCAAACGAAAAGGTTAGAAATACTTGCTTATGTTATGACAGCACATGCATCTATTTACATACGTTTCCACTAATTTTATGTGATTCCAGACTTCTTGAACATTATTGATTATTGTGGCATATACAACGGGTTGCAGATATCTCCAAAGATAAAAAATAATAAACGCGTGAAAAACCACGCGCGACAGAAGTGAAACTACTTGCAGTCTAGTAATGTTTAGAAGTAAATTAAGATTGGAAATGGTATATGAAGTGAAAACAAGATCAAGAACAACTAATACAAAAAAAAAAATCATAGAAAAAGTTTCATTTAAAAAATAATGAACGATCAAAATTTGTGATACAAAGAAGGAGAGCGTATGGGAAATTGTTGAATATTTGCATGTAGAATACAAAAGAAACAAAATACTTAGTATTATCTACAATCTTTTGGCTTTTCAAAACAAACTTAACATTTGTGATATTATTATTATTTCGCTTCATAAAATTTTTTTCGTATAGTCGGTTTTGCACCGCAACTAATTTTAAGTAAACATTTCAGATTTTCGTACACTTAATATTTCGTCCATGAACCTTTAAATATATAATTATAGAATAGAGGTGAACCGTGCAATAAACGAACGAATCTGTTTCGAGATTGGCACTTTTATCACAAATAAAATCCACAAAATACAATCTAAATTGTGAGCAGAAAGAAATTATCTTGGGAAACGTACGAGGATTGTACAGTATCAAGGACGTGTGAAGAACTTGAGGGACACGCGAGGATCGGAGGTGAACCGTTCGTGCAATAAATGAACAAATCTATTTTCGTGATCGACGCTCTCATCAAAAATAAAATTCACAAAATACAATCCACATTGCGAGCAGAAAGAAATTATTTTGGGGAGCATACGAGGATCGTACGATATCAAGGACGTGTGAAGAACTTGAGGGACGCACGAGGAACTTGAGCTGATCGTGCAATAAATTAACGAATATATTTTCGTGATTGACGCTCTCATCGAAAATAAAATTCACAAAATACAATCTACATTGCGAACAGAAAGAAATTGTCTTCAGGAACACACGGGGATTGTGCAGTATCAAGGACGTGTGAAGAAGTTGAGGGACATGCGAGGATTAGAGGTGAAGAAAAAATAAAATCCACAAAATGAAATATATTATGTGAACCACTAGGTGTTGCCACGCTCTTGAAACGCTGTACGAAAACCGAATTAACGGATAGGATGGACGGGAAAATAATCACCTTGACTGTTATGGTCGTGATGCACATGTTGCCAGACGCGTGGCTCGCATATCACTACTGGAAAGACACGGCTCTGCACTACGGTGGAAAAACGATCTCGACGTAAGCGCACTCGGCTCCGATTTATTGGCGACTCATCGCTACGCTCGTTGAAAATAAAACAACTCCTCTGGATCAGTAAAAAAAAGACGATCCCGATCTTCAAAACACACTCGAGCGACTCGACTCGGCTCCGATTTATCAGCGACGTTGGCAAAACGGAGAGAAAAAGAAATCAGCTGTTCCTGGATCGGGAAACAAACGATCTCGATTTACTCCGATCTCGACTCCGATTTAACGGTGAAAAGAAACAGCTCTTCTGGATCGATAACAAAAAATGATCTCAACCTTCGAGCACACTCGAGTTTACTCCGATTTATGTGGTTGATACGTCGGAAAAAAGGTGAGAAGAACCGAAAAAAATAATCTCGATCGCAGGCACACGCGACTCCAGATTTATCCCGGAAGCTGGTAGCACTGGTCGTTTCGATCGAGGGAAACGATTGTTTTTGGATCGATAAGAGTGATTCGGCTCAAATCTATCGGCAACCGATCGCGCGCTAGCTCGGATTCTGACTGACTTTTCGTGTCGGGTCCGTGTTCTGTGTTACGCGACATCTGCTTCCTCGTCTCGACGATCAGGGTAGGGATGGCTGCTGGCCCTGCGATTGGTTCGACAGTGTAGAGCTCTCGACGCAGCCCTTCGTCGGGTTCTCGATCTCGAACCCCCGAAAACCCGCGAGTATTTTTACCGGGGCTGCGTGTGAAGTCTAAAGGATCTCCTATCGGGATCGAGGTGGTGGACTCGTTTCTGGAAATAGACGCGTGAGAAACGCGGAAGGCCGCGCGCGCGCTCGTTCAAAACTAGCCGAGCAGAAAGAAAAAATAACATTTTTCCCGAGAGATACTCGGAACAATAAATTTTGTTATCGATTGATTCGTTGTTAACGAAAAATCGATAATGCACGACATTTAACAGGTGCTTACAAAATTCCGGAGTGCACAGGGTTAACCCATTTGCATCATTAGCGTATATATACGCTCAACTTTGTTGGTCACTATCGGTATTTGTTACCTAAAAAATAGAAATGGAGGGTGTTGTTGCAGATGAAAGTAGTAATTCTGATTTTTTCTTGTAATGCTGAAATATACATATTTCACTTGAAGTCATTTTTGTACTTAACCAGTTAACTGTGGAATTTAATTTTAAAAATCAAACAATGACGAATATTCTCGTCGAACGCAGACCAAATTCCGCTGTTATAAATTTTACGAAAAAAGTAAAGCAAAGTGAGAAAGAATTACATTTTTATTCGATAAGAAATTAACAATACGTTAACGTTAACCGCACCGCAATAGAGGTTTGGTCCGACGTGTATACACGTCAAACACGTTTAACTGGTTAAATATAATAAAAAGAAAGTTTGGTGATAAAGGCAAATATTTCCTTATGATGCAAATGGGTTAATGTGTTTCAAAGCAGAATGAAATTTCATGGTGATTAGACTATGGGAAAAAGTCTGAGGGGAAAAGGGCCTCATTGGTGGATTATAACTACCGAACCAAACAAAATGTTCCTAATGTTTCTAATTTCTTCTTTCACGATTACTGAAATTATAAAAATATTCGCATTAGGAATTTTTTAACGAACTTCCTTATTGGAGCACACGTTGGAATAAAAATGGTACGAAGTTTTCATAGATGTAATCTTCTCATTATTACAAGGCAATGCTCATCAGTCGTCTTTATTACTTGGTAGTTCTACTGTTAAACGAACTCGTTAGGATTGCTTCAAAGACAGAAATGAAATGAATACACAAGCAAATTAAAATATACAATGGAAATATTCCGAGGGAGTTTCGTCGGCGGAATAACTCGGGAACAAAAATAATTTAGCGTGGCTGAAATTCGCGTGTAAAACCAGAATGCGCGGATTTATCGTCGATCCTCCACCGCGATCGTTTGTTTCACGGCTTAATCGCCACTGTAAACGTGTAAAACACCCCCCAGGTAATAATAGCGCTACGAGATACAATATATCGCGCGGCTCGTTTCGTTACGCAGCGTCGCTTCGCTCCGTTATAATTCGTTAGCATTGTCCAGGAACGCCTTCTTCTCGCACCGATGGAAACGCGTGTCGGCATATGGAAAACCCCATACAGTGTATATTCCGCGTGGATTATTCCATAATCCATGGGGGTTGGGTAACGCACCGTGGTCGTTCGTGCTCGTTACGAGCCATTGAATGTCGTCGTTCGTATAGAAACAATGTATGGGAAATATTTATGCCGGCTTTGTTAACTATGGAGAATCTCGCTGACAAGGTTGAGGATAATGATTTTCTTACGAATCAAACCATAATGTAAAAAGTGAAGTAAGGGACGAAGTTCTCTTTCGTCGACCGAAAGATTCTCACTGATAACGATAAAGTAGAAACATTATTCTCGAGTTGCTGCGTTCTTCGTGTTTATAAATGCAAGATCTGCGGTCTAGTGATAATTTAATTGCGCCAGATCCTTGTTTACAGGAAAGATAATCGCGCAGTACGCGAGCAAGCTATGAGACTCACGGTAAAAAAATATACATGTATTTTTATTTTATGAAGAGTACTAATACTTCAGGGTAACGGAACTATCGTTTACAGTCTTTATGGAAAATGAAAATTTCCTTCAGGAATTACAAGTTACAGTATAAGGTAAAGGTACCAGTAGTTGACCATTTTATAGAAAAACATAAAAAATAAGGTTTTTATAAGCGCACTTATAAGTGCACTTTTGATGAAACTGAACCTCGGATGCCATGTCGTCTGTTGTTTAAATTTCAAAACAATAAGAACGTTTCAAACCTTATTTTTTGTTTTTCTATAAAATGGTCAACTACTGGTACATGGTGGTCAACTACTGGTGCCTTTACCATACATATGGACCGTTTATTTTAAGAGTGATGCAAGTCCATTTCTTATTGATAAAAAAAAGTACATTACACCACTTACATCACTTTCCGAATAAACGGTCCACTTAGAAGTTTCTCCCTTCCCTTAATAATTTTCGTTAGGATTTAATATTATCGAATTCTGTTAATGTCTCTACCGTCTAAAACTTCACTAACCCATTTTCAAATATAATACAATATTTTATTTTATTTATTTATTACCATTTTCAAATATAATACTACGCGAATGTAATACAATAATCATTTGAAATCGTCAAGTTAGAGTGTCTTGTTACCGCACGCAAGCACAAAGGAGTCTCGCAAAATCAACAAGAATGATTAAACACGGCACAGACACCGCGACACGATAAATCCAAGCGAACGTTAGCCCCGGCAATGATCGCGTAATCTATTTCTCTATATCTCGTAAATATTCCGTATATTTAGCACATTTCGCCCGTTTCACGGTAATGATCCATCGGGCGATAAACCTCGAAATAAATTGTACCGTCGATCGTGACCTTCGTTCGGCGAGTATTAATAGAGACATCGGTCTAACCAGGCCTCCCACGTTGAATCCGAGGATCTATCGATCCGCGGATCCGTTCGTACAGTAGAGGTGAGTTTTATGGAGAGGCGCTCGGGTTTATTTACCGGCTGGTTTTCCCGTGATCGAGTTTAATCGATCGACCGATAGGCAGGGGCCGGTTCACGATCATATCTAGGAACTTCGACGGACATTTTGTATTCCCACAGCAGGCTGCCAACGTAACGGAATCCTAGATCCGCGAACCACCGTTAAACGAGTGCGTGCGATTACAGGGCGACGTAATTAACGCTGCATCGACGATGCGGTTCGACCCGATCACACGACCGGTGCATGCCAACGAGTAATCGGTGGTACTGCCTCGAGAAACGACCTGAGAAACAATTTTTTTGTCTGAGTTTCAGTATCAATATCTTGATAGAATAATGTACTGTTTATACAACAAGTAATCGGTGGTACTGCCTCGAGAAACGACCTGAGAAACAATTTTTTTGTCTGAGTTTCAGTATCAATATCTTGATAGAATAATGTACTGTTTATACAACAAGTAATCGGTGGTACTGCCTCGAGAAACGACCTGAGAAAAAATTTTTTGTTTGACTTTCAGTATCGATATCTTGATAAAATAATGTACTGTTTATACAACAACTAGTAATCGGTGGTACTGTCTCGAGAAACGACCTGAGAAAAAATTTTTTTGTCTGACTTTCAGTATCGATATCTTGATAAAATAATGTACTGTTTATAAAACAAGTAATCGGTGGTACTGCCTCGAGAAACGACCTGAGAAACAATTTTTTTGTCTGAGTTTCAGTATCAATATCTTGATAGAATAATGTACTGTTTATACAACAAGTAATTGGTGGTACTGCCTCGAGAAACGACCTGAGAAACAATTTTTTTGTCTGACTTTCAGTATCGATATCTTGATAAAATAATGTACTGTTTATACAACAAGTAATCGGTGGTAATGCCTCGAGAAACGACCTGAGAAAAAATTTGTTTGTCTGACTTTCAGTATCGATATCTTGATAGAATAATGTACTGTTTATACAACAACGAGTAATCGGTGGTACTGCCTCGAGAAACGACGTAGGAAAAATTTGTTTTCAGAGAGTTTCAGTATTTTGATAAAATTGTTGCATGGAATCGGAGAGATTAAAGGTCGCGTAAAGGCCATTGTCGAGCATCGACGATCACTCGTGCACGTCGGATCCTTGGAAACGAGATTACGTTCGTCGGAATGCACTAATCGTCCTCCCGTTTAACGACCTCTGTCCGCGAGAGGCTAATTGCCGAAGGCCTCTTAACGAGAACCAAATTGAACCGTAAACTACGTGTCCTAACTGTGTGACTAACTCGAAAGGAATTTGAATACAGGAAGGCAGAAGAGCTCGTCCTGCGGGGACGAGCGAGCCCTTTGAAGGGAATCCCTGGAGGGCGAGCGTGAAAAAGAAATGCACCAGCACCGACCCCTAAGACGCCTAACCTGAGGACGCAAGGCGTCTGACGAAACCCGACGATTTTCCCACCGTTTTCCTCGGGCCACACGTGCAGCCTGTTTGCACAGTTGTCACCGTGGCCCTATTAGGCCCTTTCGCGGTCTACCATTGCCGCCTCATGCGATTTTAGTAGCCGCACCCCGCGTTCCGTCTCCGTCCTTCGTTTCCTCGTTTCGTACGATCCGGAATGACGCTCGAACGCCATTCGCGAATCGACCTCGGAGCGAGCGAGCTGCGTCGGGAGGCGCAAATTAGTTCCACGTCCTTGGATTCTTTATGCGCCGTTCCTGCGGTGTATTGTTGCCATTTCGACGAGAATAAGAATCTCTGAACGTGCCGAACACCGTCGCTTACCAACCTGATCGCTTACCACGCTGCAGTCGCAAGAATCAGGTGAAACTATTTAATCGTTCACAGAAAATGAAGTTCCGTCTCTCGTACATAATTATTTTTTTTTTTTTTTTATTTAATGCAATTAGAATCTCAAAGTAGAGATTATTTTGCCATACATAATTATTTCATCGTGTCCTTTAACCCCTTGCACCAGTTTCAGTGTCTAATACTTTTTCGTAATTTGTAATTCCTTTAGAAAAAGGAGAAAATTTATAACTATTGCATGTCTATATGTTCTTCAGTAGCTGTACATTAACAACGCCAAAATAGAATTTTATTTCCGTTTAAAGGAAATTAATAGCATACATATTGATTAGATTCTGTTCAGAATCTTCACCACGAGCATGATTCGATATTATAGGGCAAGGGGTTAATACTAGAATTACCGAATGAGTCAAAACGTGTTGCTTCTAATTTTTGCTTTTGGAAATATTGAAATTAGAAATATCTTTCCATGAGAAAATATTTCAATAAACTTCTCTATCGAAGTAGATATTTAAACACGAAATTTTTGTTGTTATTACAAGGCAATGTAATGTTGCATCTAGTGAATTTGACTTTGTCTTTCTCTCCTGATCCTTAGTAAGAATATTTACAGATATAGATATTGTAGACTTAATACGATCCTTTGATCCTTTGTAAGAATATTTCCAGATATAGGTATTACAGATTTAATACGATCCTTTGATCCTTTGTAAGAATATTTCCAGATATAGGTATTACAGATTTAATACGATCTTTTGATCCTTTGTAAGAATATTTACAGATACAGATATTATAGATTTAATACGATCCTTTGATCCTTTGTAAGAATATTTACAGATACAGATATTATAGATTTAATTCGCAACAATTAGTTGAATAGGTAAGAATATTCCCAGATATAGGTATTACAGATTTAATACGATCCTTTGATCCTTTGTAAGAATATTTCCAGATACAGATATTATAGATTTAATACGATCCTTTGATCTTTTGTAAGAATATTTACAGATACAGATATTATAGATTTAATTCGCAACAATTAGTTGAATAAGTAAGAATATTTCCAGATATAAGTATTAGAGATTTAATACGATCCTTTGATTCTTTGTAAGAATATTTACAAATACAGATATTATAGATTTAATTCGCAACAATTTCTTGAAGAGCACCAACATCTTTGAATTTACTGGGAAGAAATTGTTTCCGGGTTTTTCCAGCAAAAAGCATTAACTTTCAAGTTTGAAGTTTCCCTCGCCATGGCTGACACGTTTCTGGCCGCATCGAGCGGAGTTGACATCAAGGTCGACGAGTTCCCCAATTTTTCCAAATCACCTGTTTACGTGCACGCGTCTGTTTCCCCTGGCTTTCCGCCCAAAGCGTTCACCTCGCCGCGACTTTCACGCTAAAAATCGGCGTCAAAGTCCGCGATCGAGATACGTACAACGCCGACCCCCCTGGACCCCCTTGGACACCCCGTGGTTCCCCCAGAAACCATGCTAGAGGTCCACCGGTCGTCTGCGAACGCTCGCGCACCGAGTCGGACTTTTACGACGATTTTTATAGTTTCCTGCGACAATAAAAAGAAAAAAGAAAAAAGCCACTCGGGAAAGAACTCCCCTTAGGGGCCCCTGAAAGCTCGAAGGGGACCTCGTAAACGCCAGTGAAATACGCGAGAGCCCTCGCTCGCTTCGATCCTCCTTTTTCTCGAACGCAGCCAACGATGTTGCTAACGTTTATTCGAGGAGTTGCTCCCTTCGCGTGAAAACCATTTTCCATTTCTAAATAGAGCTGGTTAGAACAATAGAACACATGGTTGCGGTGCTAGATTCAATCTCTGTTGATCCGCACTGTTGCATATGGATCACCTTGGATCGAGCTATCTACGCTTATGAAACGTGTTGAAATTGCAAGGATAATCGATGCTCTACCGCGTACCGACGATTGTTTGATTTTTTTTTTCCCGGTTATTTTGCAACTCGAATCTCCACCGGTGTACACGTAGACAAAATAAAGACATCGCTCGAGGATTTACCGTGTTTTTTCAGAGTTAAGAGTTCGCGGTGAGAGTTACTATTCGTTTTCGAGGAACGAAATTGGCTCGAATCACGACAAGAACTAAACTGTTCGAATCCCGAGCGGGGAATTGTGTCACCCATATAAACGTACGACCGTCGCGACGCTCGCTGCGATCAAGAATGAGTCCATTGAACCAACGTAACACACAACTCGAGCCAAATCCCGACGTCCGAGGCGCTCACGAGGCGTAAAAACTCGACGCGCTCGATCACGTTTCCCACTTTTCGATCCCGCCCCACTCTCGTAAATCGAGAACAAGTTAGCCGGCTCCGAACCCTCTATTTCGACCGGTCGTAAATCAAGTAATCCATCTGGTCGCGTGAGGCGAACGAAATCGGGTTCACCCGGGCCCGATTTCAAATCGATTTCGAGTAACCCCTCGGAATACAATCATTTTTCTCCTCCGATCGGAACTTCCCAATTTTTTAACGCGGGCACGGAATTTTTCTCAAAACCAAAATTACCCCGTCCCAAAGTGTCATCTTTCGTCTTTAATTTCAGCCCTTGAACGTTTGAAAATTCCAACGGAAATACATTTCAAAATCCACTCGAAGCAACATCATAAAGTTCAACTACTTCCTCCGAGCTACCCATCTCGACATTTATTTATTTATTTATTTTTTTTGGAAGGGTTTCGAATTTTCCTTGAACTCAAAATGCACCTATCCTAAAGTGCTTTTCTTCGTCTTTAATTCAAGCCTTCGAACGTCCAAAAATTCCAACAGGAACATATTCTAAAATCCACTCGAACCAACCTAATAAAATCAAACCACTTCCTTCGAGTCAACAATCAACACTTTTCAATTTTTTTCGCAAGGAATTCGAATTTTCCTTGAACTCAAAATGCACCTATCCCAAAGTGCTTTTCTTCGTCTTCAATTCTAGCCTTCGAACGTTGAACTCAAAATGCACCTATCCTAAAGTGCTTTTCTTTGTCTTTAATTCTAGCCTTCGAACGTTCAAAAATTCCAACAGGAACACATTCTAAAATCCACTCGAACCAACCTAATAAAATCAAACTACTTTCTCCGAGTCACCGATCGACACTTTTCAATTTTTTTCGCAACGAATTCGAATTTTCCTTGAACTCAAAATGCACCTATCATAAAGTGCTTTTCTTCGTCTTCAATTCTAGCCTTCGAACGTTCAAAAATCCCAACAGGAACACATTCTAAAATCCACTCGAAGCAACCTAATAAAATGAAACTCTTTCCTCCGTGGTGCCCATCGACAACCATTTCGTTCCCAAATTCTCCTCCGATGCTCAAGGTCTGTATTCTCCGAGTAAAATCAGTTCGAGCTTCGATTCGAGCCCCGAAGAGTTAATAAATTTCCCGGGGTAAACATTTTAATTCAGAGCTGCCGGCCCACGCAGAGGCTCGGGGTTTGTTTGGAAACGAGATTAGAGGTGCGAACAGAGAAACCGGTGGGGAAAAGCTAGGTCTGGGAGCTTCTTCGGATCTGTTCCTCTCGTCGTCCGTGTGTCTCGTATTTCTAGACCGTCCCTCTGCGTGACCCGATGCTTATCGACACGCTGGGGATCGTGATGTGACGAGCATCACGTAGCTCAGGCTCTCGCTTTCCTACACGCCTGTGACCGACACTTTGGAAACATCCTACGACCGCGGGTCTAGACTCGGGATGGTCCTATCAGGCCCGAGAGGTTTTATCGTAAGCTGATTGACGCGCGGTTTCTCGGAATCGAGACGCGTTCGTGCGTCAACGGGACCCGTTACTCCCTTTCTCGACGCATCCCCGACCCGGAAAAGGCGGAGCCGTCGAATCCATTTCGGGGCACGAGATTTGTAATCGGAGAGCACGTGAGCATCGAGCAAACGAACGCGCGGTGATCTTTGATCGCGTTGCAGAGGATCGGTGAAAAAAAAGAAAAATTACTCCTCGCTCCACGATGAAATTACCCCGAAAAAGGTTCGCAGAGCCTGGAATTAAATGCGAGGTCATTTCCGGTGTCAATAATTTTGATACACGGGAAAGAAAACTTCGGACCACTGCCTTAGCTGTGTATATACAATTGAAAAATAAAGAGAATCGCAACCTCGTGCTAATGGAGCTGATAATGTTTTCTGGTCTTCTGCGATGTACAGTGAATTCTCGAAGACTCGAGTGAGACAATTGTTCATTTTTCATTGTTGTTTGTGGGACTTTCACCAACATATTCGTGGCATTTTTCTAATTAACCAAATATGATAAGTAGACAGCGGATCTTTATGCAAAATTAATATGCAAAATATGCAAAAATATATGCAAAGTATATACGAAATATATGCACGACATATGCAAAAACATATGCAAAATAATGAAACCAATTATACATTATATACATACTTTCATTTATTGTTTGTTGTAGTTTGCATTACAACATGTAACTATGATTTTTTCCATATTGTCAACGGTAAGTTGATGTCTTTTCTCGCTAAAAATTAATTTGTATGCTGAAAATGTCCTTTCGACATCACAGGACGTAATGGGTGCATATTTGTACTTTTCCATTTTATTATTAGTGACACGAACTCATTATGTGTTGTGAATCAAGTAGAATCTAACAATAGGCTACTAGAGAAAGAACAACGCAAAACGTCGCGACGAATCTCGCCTGTCCAAGTTCTGCCTCGAATTGCTTATGCACCAGGGGACGGATATTTATGCGTTTGTGTATTTTTATTGCGCGCTAAAATAGCAGGTCTTCAGGTAGACGTGTCTCGAATCCGATGACCGGTGTCCCTTCAGGAACCGAGGGATTTTCCCGGCAACTAAGCCGAGCCTAAGAAACCACGACCAGAAAACAAATATACCACCCAGCACGTTTACCTTGCATCTTGCACTGGTCCCGTGTCTCTCGGCGCGTCGAAATCTAATCTAATCTAATCTGTGATGTGCCGTAATAAGCTCCGACAAAGTTAAAATTAGAAGCATGCTTTTACGTATAGCGTACGACTCGTTCAAAGAAATATCTCTCGCAGCGTGCATGCGCTGGCATTAGCGTAGTTCGAATTAGGGGCTGGGAAAGTATATTGGACCGTCGTAACGGTAATAGTGGCAGTAAAAAGGAATCCCTAAAATATCCTAGACCTTTTCCCCGGGGCGGTAAAAGAAAAGCCTTCGAAACGGTTTTTGGGGAGCATAAAATTTAGTTAGTACTTTCGGGGCGCATTAGGCTAGGACCGGCAGAAAATGATGATGCAATTTCACCGATTTCTCAGATCGAATTTCCAGTGGCACGATACGGTTGATCCACAGCACGATCCTCTCTTGTCCGAGAACTATGGAAGCGTGTGTTTCATTATCATAGGTCCTGCTTATCGTCGAGCAAATTTATGAGCCGATGGTTTGCGTTCCTCGGTCTCGCGAGCCGATTTATCACCTTCGAGGCCGTGATTACCGGTCGATTGTTTCTCGACCGGGCTCCGAGCAGCTCGAAGCGCCTCTTCTACGCTCGGCGGGTACGCGCGATTACTCGAGGAGCGTCGGGTAATCGGCACGAATCGCGTCTACGTGCAATAATAGTTTCCAGCTTACCGGAGCTTGCGGGTTTCAATAAAGCGGAAATTCCTGAACGCATGCGGTACATGTACGTCCGATAAAAATAATGCAAAGCATGATGCAAGACGGGTCCCGTACGACTAGCGTGAAACACAATTTTTGTTGACTTCCGATCAAATATCTCGTTAACTATTAAGTACGTGCGAAGGTCGGTACATTTTTACGCAGAATTTAAAATTCTACCGATTCGCGATACACAGGATAGATTTTTCTGTTTAACCCATTTGCATCATTAGCGTATATATGCGCTCAATTTTCTTGGTCGCTATCACCGGAGCCGTATGCACACGCTCAATTTTGTTGGTCACTATTCGTTAGCTAAAAAATTGAAATATGTAGTATTTAATAATAGAAATATGTAGTATTTAGTAATAGAAATATGAAATATGTAGTTCTTTTATAAATATGTAGTATATTGTAGTACATATGTCATAAATATGTCTTTTATTTATATAAAAGTTGTGTTTATATGTCTTTTATTTATATTTATATACTACATATTTATATATGTAGTACTAAAAAAAAAACGTTTGGTGATAAAGGCCTTCTTTTCATATTTCCTTGTGATGCAAATGGGTTAAAGAAACCGAGTCTCTTCTTCACATATGTATTAAATATTTGCATCACAATATTTCCCCCTCCTTACCACGCAATTTCTGTGTATACAATTTTTTCGTGTGATTACAAGTAACAGAAATTCATTCAAGCTGAACAAAGTCCCACTCTGTATAACCCGAGCTTGAACAGAAAAATGTATTCAATAATTTTTCAGAAAGGGGAAAGAGTAACAATTTCAGGGAAGCGCATAAAGTACTATGAAATCGATCGCGAAGAGGTAGAGAAAAATCGGGAATCGTTCCTTTGAGCCGAACACGACCGCGGTCGAATAATTCATATCGAAGGGGATAGACTCGTACTCGGTGGGATTTTTCCCGGTGCCATGCCGGTTCATGGTGTCCCATCTTTCATCGGGCAATTGCAGCTTGGGTAACTCGAAATCAATGGAAAGCCACTCGAGGCGAACCCGTTTCACCGTGGAGGAAAAGAGAGAGAGAGAGAGAACGGAGAACGGTGCGCATCTCCAGCGGCGTGTGTCAGGGAGCACAATAACTCTTCGTTCCGTCGCGACATGTTAATTCACAGTTGCGGGGAGCAGCGCTCTTTCGCGAGGCCAGAAAATAATTAAGTCCGGCGAGCTAGAGTCCCGCGAGCATGGCCGCCGGCGATTTTCGTCGCCGGACGCACGGTGGTTCAACGAAATTACCTCTATTCCTACTTATTTATCGTTATTCTTCCCTTGCGTTTCAGCTCGGAGTACATTTCACAGTAAAAGTCGCGCGAAAGTTGCTCTCGATGCTGTTCCCACGCTCTACCATTTGTCGAGATTTCGATACTGCAAACGAACAATTATACCAACAGTTGTTAATCGTCTGCTAACCTTAACAGAAGTTTTCTTCTTTCACTAATAATTTTTGGTAAGCTGGGATTAACAAATTGAGGCTCCGATACAGCGTTTACTCGATACATGTCCAAAACACCGGTCTAGCCAGAGACATACACTTACTGAGAAAAGTTGAGAAACAAAATAGTCGTTTGGGAATTAATGTATATTTTTAATCTCCTGTAATACATATGTCCGAATTAAAAATAACATGACGAGATTACGTATCATACATGAACATACTGTTACGATGGAAGCTGTCGATTGCGGAAATCGAGAGAAGTTGGCCGTCGAATCGATATTGTGGTTTCCGGCCAACGGGGTTGTTATTGAGAAGAAGAAAGACGATAGATTCTCTCGAGTCGTTGAAGCGAGAGCACGCGCATATAGCATAATCTCAGACATTGTCCGTTGACAACTAATAAAGAATTTTATAATTATTAGTAGTGTTTCGGTAGTGCTTGTTGTGTTGTTAAAATGTGTTCGCCAGCGAGGCGGAGCCGACGCCTCCGCAACAATAAGTTTTTTTCGAGTATACCTGTATAAGCACTATAATTAATATTAAGTCAAAGAGACGAAAGAAAAGTTTGTGACAAAATTTAAGAAACATACTGTGCTTGAATCATGTAATCACTTTTAACAAAAAACAACAATGTGCAGGTGTTTATACTTTTTATGATGATCTAATAAGATGTTGGATAACCCTTGGATTTGATGTCTGCATGGCATTGATTCGATTAATCGAACATAATGCTTGGGTGGTATTTTAGACCATATTTTCGTAATTTCTCGCATTAACTCCGCTTTATTAGTAAATGAATGACTCCCCAATTGACATCCAACGTAATCCCACAAATGTTCGATTGGGTTCAAGTCTGGAGATTGACTTGGCCACTTAATTATATTAACATTTTGCTCCATGAGATATGCCTTAATTAATTTAGAAGAATGTTTTGCGTCATTGTCATGTTGAAATAACCACTTCATTGACATTTTCTCCTTAGCAAATGGCAACATATGATTTTGCAAAATATCGCAATACTCAAATCTATCCATAGACTCCTTTATTTGTATTAACGGACCAGGACCGTTACGTGAGAAAAAGCCCCACACCATCACATTACCACCACCAAATTTTACCGTTGGTTTCAGATACTTGACATTAAATCGCTGTCCAATAGGGCGTCGTAAGTTACTTCCGGAGTCATTTCCGAATAAATTGAAATTACTTTCGTCACTCCATAGAATTTTTGACCACTCAGCAACAGACCAGTTAATGTGTTCTTTAGCGAACTCCAACCGAGCTTTAAGATTCTTCTTAGAAACAAATGGTTTCTTACATGCTTTCCGTCAAAAAAGATTATTTTCATCTAAACAACGGCTAACTGTCCTACTGCTAATGTACCTGAGGTCCAACTGACTTAATTTTGACAGCTGTGCAAAATGGATTGCATTTAGACAGCCTTGCAATTTGACGATCCAGCTTTTTACTTGTTTTTCGTGATCTGCCGGTTCGTGATGCCACTTTAACAGTTCCATTGTCTTGAAAACGTTTTATAATCTTCGTGATAAGACAACGATTTCCACCAAACACTTTTGCAATGTCAGTTTTCCTCTGCCCTTTTTTAAACGTTTCAACTATTCTTTGTTTCTCGCTTTCAGTTAAATGTTGCCTTCTTGCCATATTTACTGCAGCTAATAATACAAACCACACTCGAAGATGTCAGAAAGAAGACTAGACTCCTTCGAACATATTTGTTTACATTGCTTACTCTACTTCTTGCAAGAAGTCTTCATGTTTCTTAACTTTTGTCACAAGTATTTATTTTGTTTCCTTGGCTCAATATTAATTGTAGTGCTTATACAAGTATAATCCCAAAAAAACTTATTGTATGTTCATGTATGATACGTAATCTCGTCACGTTATTTGTAATTCGGACGTGTGTATTTCAGGAGATTAAAAATATACACTAATTCCCAAACGACTGTATTGTTTCTTAACTTTTGTCGGTAAGTGTATATCGGCCAGGAGAAAAGCAAAAAATCAAGACAAAATATAGCTCAATTTATAGCTGGACATATTTTCCATACAATGAAAGCTCATTCAATGGCACAAAAATTCTTGGATCCCACGGCAAGCGCATCACCAATTTTTGCCCTACTTCTAACGATTATGTTACCAAATATCCGCATAATCTCGTCAGCTCGTGACCAGAGCGCTCTAGATTGAACCTTCCTCTTTCGAACGAGCCCTTTCCCGGCGAAAAATATCCTCGTACAAGGATCGAAAAGTCGAGGCGCGTGAAACCATTTTTCGCCTGTTTTTGTCTGTAAAGTGGTCGCTCTACCTTATCGCGGATCCACGGAGCTCGCGCGTAGATCACGATGGAGACCGGTAATGATTTCTGTCGGAGCGTTGGGGGGGATCGTGGCGCAGCACAGTAGGCCTTTATTGTGACACCGAGCGCACCCACACGTGTCGAACCGGCACAGAACGGGTCTTTCATGGTGCTCCTCGGTCGCTGCCATTCCCGCTTCGCCACTGCCACTGCCATTCCCCGTCGACAGCCAGTCGAGGCCCGATACGCCGGATTGGGAGCAGTTTTTTTCGAGCCGATCGAGAGACGCGTCTCGAGAATCGAGCCGCGGCGAGGACAGTGCGGCCCTTTCTTCGCGCGTCCGTTCCACGATCGAAAAAAGAAAGAGCCGTGGTCGTCTGCTCGCTGCTTGCCACGCCCACTAGTCTCCCGATGGATCAAACGCGCGCAAAAACGGCGTCGGTGATCGCGATCCTTTAAAAAATTCAATAATCCTGACGCGCTCGGCTTCGTTACCATAAACGCCTTCTGCCGGAAAGAAACGAAAGGATGACGCGAGACAATTTTCCTCGCGTTCTTCCTCGCTTTCTAAGAAAATTCGATCGAGTCACCGACACGAGCTTGGACACCATTAACACTAGAACTATCGGATGGGTAAAAAAAATGACTTCCTCCTAATTTTTTCCTTTAGAGATATTGAAATTACAAATATGTTTCCACATGAGAAAATTTTTTAATAAACTTCTCTATCAAAGTAGATATTTAAACAAAACTGATGCGAAATCTAAACGAATCTCATTTTGTTGTTATTATAAGGCAATGTATGCCAGTTGCATTTAGTGCTTGGTAGTTCTAGTGTTAACGTAATGGCACTAGTTGTTGACCATGTATTAGTAGTTGATCATTTTATAGAAATACATAAAAAATAAGGTTTTTATAAGCCCACTTATAAGTGCACTTTTGATGAAGGTGAACCTCGGATGCCATGCCGTCTGTTGTTTAAATTTCAAAACAATAAGAACATTTCAAACCTTATTTTTTATGTTTTTCTATCAAATGGTCAACTGGTGCCTTTACCTTATTTGGTCCAGAACAATGGCAAATTTTGGTCATCGTCTTACGGCTTCCAATCAATTTCTTTACCAGACTGTGGATTTTGGGTGTTCGTGACTAAGCTACCGATCGTCATGAAGAATAAAAATTGGCGAAGTTCTGCGTGCAATGTCGTGCTCGTTCCTCGAATAATTTTTCAAAACGGTACTGTGACGCAGTACAGTTACACTGTGTTGAAAATAATTATATATGTCGCCAAGCCCTCGATGCCATTTTGGCGCTCTAAAATAATAACTTTTAAACCATTAGAGACCATCGAATGAAATTTAACCAGTTAACTGTGATTGACGAGTACACTCGTCATGGAGAAGTGGCACGATTTTGTGTATTGACGAGTATACTCGTCATGCGTATAAAGTAGTGACCATTCACTATTTAATAATTGACTATTTATTGACTATTTAGTAATAAAATTATCAATTTTATAAAATAAACCCATCTTTTTGATCCAATATCTTACCAGCGCAACTTACTCTGTGATTGACGAGTATACTCGTCATGGCTCGATTCTGGCGACACAAAACGGTGAGCGCTCTCAGACGAGGGCGCCACAGTTAACTGGTTAATAGGTAAAAAGGCAACATTTATAGCTTCAAACTGCAACAAAAATCAATCAGGCAGTTCCCAATATTCCTAGGACCGTGGTGTTTTCCACAAATTACCGTAAAAAGTCCAATATTTTACTTGGACACACAACCACAAAGTTTATTCAATTTTCACAAACCAGAAAAATGGCAAATTTTGGTCATCGTCTTACGGCTTCCAATTAATTTCTTTACCAGCCTGTGGATTTTGGGTGTTCGTGACCAAGCTACCGAACGTCGTGCAAAATAAAAATTGTCTCGGCTCTGTCTAGGGCACTTGTAACAATTGAATAAGAGTTTCACAAACTTTACGGATAACCCAATACAACATCGGCAGTCGAATAACGACGAAATTAATGAAATTGAGCAGTCGTCGATCCGGAGAAGGTTTGTGCCAGCTCGTGACGGCTTACGTGCGTCCACGGTCGAATTACGACGCGCGGTATCTCGCGAGCAAATACGGCCGAGCTGTAGTCAAACACGTGAACATACAAGCCGGTACATATATCGTAACCGGGACAATATTTGTGAAGATAATCTGTTCACGCCCAACCAGAGCGCCTCGCGGAGCAACTTCGACGGGCCTCGTTTGACTGGCTGTTTGTCTTCCCTTATCGACATCTTTCTGGAACAGCAGCGCCGGCCGTCGGGAAAACGTCTGGCCGACGAAAAATCAAAAGCGCCGCGCACTTGTCCGGACGATTCACAGGCTCGTAAAAGTTCGCTTTTAGGAGGCTTTTAGTGAGGCGTCTTCTGCGTCGCGACTTACACAGTTTCCAGAAAAAGCGCCTATTCCCCCTCCACCGTCAATTTCCCCTCTCGCGACTGTCTGCACGAGGCAAATGTCAGCAGTGTCTCGTCAGATCGAGTCTTTTCTCCCACTCTACTCTTCCCCTTTTGCGACGCTATTCCCCCATTTTATTCACGGCTCGGTCACGTGACGTGGAGTGGGGTAAGTGTACCCCAGTTTTTAGTAAGTTTGACTTTCAACCCAAATATCTTGAATTTGTTTTATAATAATGTAACATTTATTGATATCAACGAATAGTTGAGTTAATACTCTTTAACACATTACCGACCGGTAGCCTATTAATAGGCTTTTTGTCGCCAATGCTTACCGACCGAGAGCCTATTAATATAAACAATCGATAAACAATCGCGATAAACAATCTTTATCGTTATATGAACAGTGTTTTGTTATTTAGTACTGACAATGAGGTACGTTGCTCAGTTGCGTCAATTGCGTTGTAAGCTCCCACATTTTTATTTAATTTTGAATCTGCGCCTGAGCGGCCGGTCGAATGTGCGTATGCTGTTGAACCGCTAGCGGTCGGTAAAGTGTTAATTAACATTGGCAATAATGCCAATTCCACTTGTATATTTTAATTTTTTAAGAAAATTGTAAAAAATTGCAACAACTGTGCACTTTCCCAGAAAATGGGGCAAGTGCACAATCGACAGTTAAAATCTATTTGACGCCTTATATTGTATGCTGCGGGGCAAGAGCATAACTATTGATACATATGTCAGCTACAAAATGCTTTTTACCGCATTCAAATATGTTGTTTCGTTTTGGAGTAAAGCAAATAAATAATATAAATAAATGAATACGAAGGGATTAGTAAAATAAGATCAATATAAAAAGAATAAGAGTCCATATAAGAGTCTCTTATATTAATAAGAGTCCGTTTATGCACTTACCCCGTTTATGCACTTACACCACTCCACCTTAATCCGGTAATAACAGAGAAAGAGAGAGAGAGTGAGAGAGTGGGAGAGGGAGGGGGAAGAGAGTAATTGCATTCCCCTCAATTTCCCTGCTCCTGCGACACAATAACAGTGCTGTGGGGCGAACTGTGACGTCACATTATTCTCTATATACGAGGAGAGCCACATTTGCAACGAGAGCAATGTTCTATACAGTGGGGATCTAGAACTTTTATCGGCTAGGCAGGTACAGTTAATAGACTGCGGATTCGATGGAGTCATAGCGAACGTGAGTGGGTGCAAAATGCTAGAATGATTAACACTAAACCAGCCAAGCACAAAACATATAAAAGTGAAACGTCTTATAGAAGGGAGAAGACTGAATTTATTTAAACTTTGTACGATTTTCATTATAATATATGCTTGAATAAAGAAGTCGATTCAGTAATTTCCTATAAATACGTTTGTATAATTTCAATAATTGTGAAATAGAAAAGCGGTCATTTGACCGCGGTAGGTGGTAAAAATTCATTATTCTCGGCTCGTTGAAACGCTTAACTGTCCATCTGGCTCCAGGTCGTTGCAATTAACGCAATTTTTATTTTGCACAAAGACCGGCAATCTAGTAATTAATTTAGGTTTAGGATCCCGGACGAATTCTACCTCGAAAAACCGGCTAATGCAAATTTAAATGCTAGACGCGTAATGGGCCGCGCAAAGACCACGGCAAGTTGTCGGTGGATTGGTGAGCCAACAATTAAGAGTAACGCAAACGCGTGTAGAGACAAGAATAGCCTCGCCTCGGGTGCCTATCTCGATCATCATCGTACCTGCGTCTCGAGACGAACGAAGAGCTATCTATCCCCTCTTTCGATCTAGCACGGCCCCAACGGGGTGCATTGAAAAATCCCCGTGTAATTGAACGACGTTACACCGGCCCCGTTCTTACCCCTCCCCCCCTGCCCCCACCCCCGTTCCATAATAATTGGTAATCGCCGGGGAAAACGGCTGACCCGCAACTTTCTTGCGTTTTCTGTAATTAAACTATCCGGGGCGCGGCGATGCACGCCCTCAATCGTCCGTGCCCCCGGTGTTTTCCGCGATGCAAGAGTCGTCCCCGGTTTTATGGTACCCGGGCCGATATCATTAACCGGCGCGCCACGTGCAATCAACGACCATCGCCGTTCTACTTCGTTCTGTTGCCCGGCCGGATTAACGACCGAGATTTCTGATCGACGCGAGGAACACACAGAATTCGAGATTCTTCTTCTTCGATAGTTTTTTGCAAACCCATGGGAAATTCTTCTTCTTATGGCGGAACGCCTAGGTCGGCCATCAGGATGTGGAGGATCCATGCATCTTTTGATGAGACCGCCAATCGCGAAAACAGATATTTATTGCACGAACGGTACAATTCTACTTCTCGCGTGTCTTACAGTTTCTTCACACGTCCTTGATACTGTACAGGGTGCGCCGTTAAAATCCGGACAGAATTGAATTTGAAGCTCCCACTATATTAGAATTCAGAGGTTGGTGTTAATTGGCTCTGAAGTTAGTTAAATATGTCAATAAGACTTCTAAAACCTCAAAATGGCAGAGTTCGTCAAGCCAAGTGTGGAATACAATAGAAGAGCGGCGACTAGTTACCACGTTACCGACAAAAGTAGGCGAAAAATGGTTCATGGTTTTACTAATAAGCTATAAGCTTATTTACTATAATGTATAAACACAACCCTTGCAGTAAAGAAGAAGCGAGGGCTGCAGTCAAGCTAGCGCGTCATCACATTTTTCTAAAAAGCCATTTCAGTGTATTTTAGTCGTAGAGTTGTATGTACTCAACTATTCATATCTTTAACCCATTTGCATCATAAGAAAATACGAAGAGAAGGACTTTATCACCAAACTTTTGTTTTTATTATTATATTTAAGTACAAAAATGACTGCAAGTAAAAGAACTTCATATTTCAGCATTATAAGAAAGAATCAGAATTCTTTCATCTCCAACAACACCCTCTATTTCTATTTTTTATCTGACGAATAGTGACAGTGACCAGGAAAATTGAGCACATATACAGGGTCATCCGTTTTTAAACGGCCAAACGTCAACCAGCTATAGAGGGTCCCAAATGGAACAACTTTCACCCCTAACACTTTTTTTTGATTCGGCCTTGATTTCTTGAAAATATTTTAAACAATACGTACCCAAAAGATGTATTTAAAATCATTCATCATAATTGCAGTCCTAATATATTTAATCTTAAGTGAACGCAAAAAATGACGGGTTTTTGCAATTATCTAAAAATCAAGACCGAATGAAAAAAAGTGTTAGGGGTGAAAGTTGTTCCATTTGGGACCCTCTATAGCTGGTTGACGTTTGGCCGTTTAAAAACGGATGACCCTGTATACGCTAATGATGCAAATGGATTAACACTGTATACGCAATATCGTAGAATTCCACTGCATATTTCAGTAAAGTCTAACGATAATGTTCCTTTATCCAGATCTCGTAGGATCGTGAGTTCGAAGGATTAAAGAATGACGGGTACTTGTGGGATCATTTGAAGCAGTTGGGATCCACGGGAAGAAGAGGGGAGTAGCCGCGGGCAACGGTAGATAGCCCGTAGATCGCGATCAGCGTTCCAGCGGATCGTCGAACCCGGTGGCTCGCGATCGCGGTTAATTAATAAGGCGCGTCGTTCGGGTTTAACGGTGAAGATCGACGTCGAAGGCTCTCGGTCGTGAGCACGATCGCGAAATCGCGTGACGCAGGGCGTGTCATCGCCCGCCGCCAGTTATGTTCTACGTCGAGTCAACGTAGGCAGCACGTCTTCCAACTACGGGGAGTTAAGCCGTCGATCGGTGTCTGTCAGTCTGTTTGAGAGAACGTGGCCCGTTTTTGCGGGCCCGCAACGAGGAAGCACGTTCTCCGCGCCAACCGTCTTCTACAGAAGAACAAAAAGAAAAAAAAAACGGAACGAGTCCGAAGAGTATGCGAGTGAAAGAAAGAGAGAGAGAGAGAGAGAGAGAGAGAGAGAGAGAGAGAGAGAGAGAGAGAGAGACGTTAGCGCGTGTTTTGCACGGTCGATCGCTCGTGCGGATCTCGCGAGGACCGGACTGGATTTGCCGAGCGAATCGACAGGGCTATTTGAATTCTTTGCAGTTCCGATCGCGAACGGCTCGTTTGATCGATCGATCGATTGCCCGTTCGTGAGTCGATCGTAAAACACGCCGCGCCGGGACGGGCCGCGGAAGCACCGGAAACACCGTGGATTACTATGTGGGCGTCGGTTTCCTCGCCCGGGCTCTACAACGCGAAATCTGCAACCATTTTATTGTGCCTATCAACAATTTACACAAGGCGTCACTTTCGAAGGTTCGCACGCAATTATTCCCGAAATTATAACTCGTTGTAATCAATATTTCAATGAAAATTCGCACCGTTAAATCTTCTCTAGGTGAACGTGTTTCCGTCTAGCTAAGCTAATTACGACACTAAACGACCTTGAATCACCTTGGAAGACCAAAGCGTTATGGGTCAGTGAATTCGTCTCGGGGTAGGGTACACGCTTACCTAAATAAAAACATGTAGTATGCAGAAACACGGGTCACCTTGAAATCTTGGTTAGTACGTCCAAATAAAGGAGATTTATGACCACTATAAAATGTCCAGCCCGAGAGAGAGAGAGAGAGAGAGTAAGTTTTATTCCAAATGTTTTTGGCAACCAGCGATTTTTGCGTTTTTAGGGTTTTTCCGTTGTGATTTTAAACTTCTTTGAAACAAAATTCATATATTACTTTGATCATAATCTCTGAAGCAGGTAAAATTAATTATTCTGTGCGACGAGTTATTTTATAGCTCTTTCTATTTTTCTGAGTGCAAAGCAACAAGGTGGGTAGGGGGATCAGCGAAGACGACATCATATGACATAGTAAGCGCGACTTGCATTTAATTTTCGAGTCTTTGAGTATTGATAATTAAAATATCGTGTCATGTGTTATGCGAATGTTATTATCCAAACTTGGGAGAGGCTGCTCCCAATATAGTATAGTTTATAATAATGTATAATGTATAGAAAAATGATGTGTGGCAAAATAATCTCTACTTTGAGATTCTAATTGCATTAAATAAAAAAGAAAAGCCTATTGCGAGATCGACGAGGCTCTTAAGGGCAGATTTTCATCGCGGCACGGCGCGTTGCGTAAACGAAAACGGTTGGAATCTCCGTTAACGACTCTTTAAGTAGTAATTAAGGTCTCCGTGGGGGCCGAAGGTGGAGAAGGCTCTCGAACAATAGCGACAATTGGATAAATTGCTTCCCTCCTCGAGCACCTTGCGCAACGTCAGTGCGCGCACTGAAGGCCTTCGTTTTTCCGACGTTCTTCAAGAATCATCCTCGAAATATGCACTATAATTAGTATTAAGGACACAGCCGTAAATACAATCAAACTAATACAGAGAGAAAAGCCATGTCATATTCATGTTCATTCATAAGAAAAACGATATTAGTCAAAAAGAGGAAATTTTACAAGAGAGCCATTTAAAAATTACCTAGAATTGCCAATTTTTTTTATTGTATACAACCGACTTAGAATTCCGGGAAATAGGGTCGGCGCCCCGCCATAATTTGTTTACCTTGGTTTTGTATCTAGTGTTTATAGACCCTCAGCGTTTAACCTGCCTAGGATAACCTGACCGTACCACCTCCGTGGAAGGGATTTTTTTTTTATTTAACCCGTGGAAGGGATCATTGTTAAAATCGCAGTATTATTTTGCTCGTGGTCGGAGTGACATCTTCTCGTTCGTTGTCACGATTTTATAAAATGTGTTGTGTGTGTGTGTGTTGTGAGTGTTGTTTAGTGATTGTTCTTCAATTATTCGGACCTATTCCCGTCAGTCAATAATGTGTGCTGTGGATCCGACGGAGGTACAGAAGATTCAGAAGTAAGTACACTTTACATTAGTATTTTATAATGTAGGATTAGTATTCGTACGTGGAACATTGGCTACAAGGTTTTCTATCACATTTTGCAACGTATATTAACGATCATTAATGATTTGGTATATAGTATAATTTAATGTGGTTCAAATAAGATACTACTTTAAATCAAATATTTTTATTTTGATAACCAGATAGATAAAATGAAATATTTTTATTTTGTATTTCAAATATTTCCTTACAATGAAAATAAGTTGAGCAAGTAGTTAATATTATAAATTATAATTTTTAACATGAGAAGCTATAATAGTTAGCAAGATATTATTTGTAGTTTAATTACGAATACAGTAGGCCCTCGACTTTCGCACATAATTGGTTCCTGAAAGTGTGTGCGAATGTTGAATGTTCGAAAGTAGAGGGATGTAAAAAAATATGCACCAAAAACTGTGTTTTAAAGTATTGATCATCAATCCATGATGACAAAGATCTTTCCATTCCATCCATCACTATGCTGTGTCTTTTGGAAACAATCTTTGTAGATATATTTCCACAATTTCGAACGTATTCCTTAATTTTACTTTTGTTTTTCAAAATTGAACATATCGTAGATCTGTTTACACCGTACAAACGTCCGATCGAAGCAAAAGATTCACCGTTTTCAGAACGTTTAATTATTTCCATCTTTGTCTCAATCGTATGAAGTTTACGAGTCCTTAATTTCTTTTTCTTCGTATCAACACTGCAGTTTCTCCGTTTCTGACTCACGTTTATTAATTTATAAGGGCGAAATATTTAAACTTAAACAAATAAATCAGCAAAACACTTAACACGTTGACGCACGCCCTAATGCAAGACTGAAACTGTTTTGTTCTCTTGATCCGAACAACATTGTAATCCGATGGCTAGTTTGATGTCCCCTGAGAGGGGGATTAAACAGTTGAATCTTTAAAAATGTGCGAAATAGCGAATTGTGCGAAAGTAGAATATGCGAAAGTTGAGGGCCGCCTGTATGTGTCTTTATTTGTATACATTTAGTAGTATAATTCTTTTTATAAATATATCTTCAGAACGAACGAATTATTTTCACGTAGAAGAATCCTAAACAGTTACATTTGGTATATTTTCTGTTTCGAGATGTTTCGTTTCGAACGACAACATAACACTAACTGTAAAACATCTACTATAACTAGACCGTGTGTATCTGCATGGAAAATAAAACTTGTTTGCATAATTGCAATATGTAGGATCCAAGTAGGAATTTATTTCTGTCTTTAATGGTTTTATCGAGTCGAAGAAACCGTTTTGATATTCTTCGTCTCTTTTAATCTTCCCACTATTCGAGATTACACTCGCCCGTACTGTAATTTAAATCAGCAGTCAAGCTATAACATATCGGAAAAGAAATCGAACCACACTCGGGACGTTTTGTACTATTTACTCGAAGGCCAGTATGCGTGAAGAATCTAAAAACCGATATCACCTGTGGCTCGTCGGAAGCGCGCGATCGTGTTAAATACGTTGTCGAGGCTTTCAGCAATGCGTCTATTCGACACCGGCGGTCAGTTACAGCGCAAAAAGCACACGCAGCCTGTTCATAGTTAATAAACCCGGGGCACGTTCTCGCGAAAGATCGCCGTGTTCGATTACCGATCGCGACAGGACGGGAATAGGGGATAGAGGCTCGCTAAGACGAAGGGAACGCCGGATGATCGAGCGCTACACGATCGCCGGGGTGTTCAACCCCGAAGCGGGAATATTACTCAGGCCAATATCGCCGATTAATTAAGGAGGACAGCGGGGATTGCTCCCGTTTCTATTAAACGCGAAACCGCGGCTTAGGCCGGATAGGACGTTACTCCCGGTTTTAATCGTTCCCGATGGAAAATGAGCTGCTCGAGTTTCGCGGCGACTCGTACGTGTATCGCATTTAACGGTAATTACGGTAATGGACTAATAAATTGCCTGGATCTGCATCCCGTCCGCTCGGCGACTTTCTCTCCTTCTCTCACACACACACACTCGCTCATTCTCTCTCTTTGCCTGTTGGCGTGCATTCACCGGCTGACCGAGCCTAACCCGACGCGTGCTCGAGGCCGACGATCCCGACGAAATCGTCGACGGAGACCGTCTGAACCACGTTTAACCCCGGTCGCGATTCACTTCGTGGTTGCGATCTACTTCTGACCTTCGAGAGGCAAGATCGAAAGAGAAATTAAAGAGAAATTAGCGTGTTCGAATTTTACCAGTCGAATTAGATTGGAGTTGACCCCTTGCACCATGAGCTTCTTCGCTTCTTCAGGGTCTTGTAGGGTTTTAACACTTTGAGTGCCGAAGTGGAAACCCCAACTTTCTTACATTTTACAGTTCCTAATCAAATTTGGTACAATGAATATATTAACGTAAAAATTTATTATACATCCTGGACAAATAATTCCGTCACCCACATATGGGTGACATGGCAGTCAACGTGTTAAATAATTTTTTGAATCCATTTTGCAATCCATGAGGTGCTACTTGCAGGTGATAATGACTATCAACTAACCCTCGAAACGAGGGACTATTCAAAACGACGAGAAATCTATCAGGGTCGAAGCGAACACGATGCGGTAGTAGATAAAAATATGGATCAAATCCTGCGATCGATGAAAACATTTTTTCTTTTATTGTAACGAGGAGTTGACTCTCGTTATCCCCAATTAAACGAGCAAACTGTTGCACGAACGATTCGAGCCTTTTTGCTTGGATTTTATCCAATGTTCGCAGCGCCTGACCGAACGATCAACGCGTCGGCATTCCTCGCAGCAGGAATTCTAGCAAAAATGTAGAAGAAACGCTTCTGTTCGGTGAAAGGAAGACGGAGGAGATCTACCATCCATAAGGATCCATTTCGCGGAGGAAGCTCCGATTATTATCCCCGAGAGAGTATCCCGTTCGCCGCGATCAAACTTCTAACGAGACGCGTCCGATCGAGCATTATCTCCGGCCGATCCTAAGCCCTCGATCGCGATTTAGCGATTTTATCGGGCCCGGGATCCACGAGGTGCCCGCGTACACGGCCGCTTCTGCGCTCGTTCTCGCGAAAAAGTTCGTTTTTCTCGGTCGTTTCGCGGCTTCGGCGATGCTGCACCGCCTCTCAGCCTCTCGACCGCGAGGCTTCTTCAGCAATTTACCATTCTTCCTTTCTGCGGAGCTCTTCCGCCTCTTCTTCGTCCTTAACCGGCCGTTTTTCTGCAGGGGCAGTACCAGCTGGCCAGCAATGCGCCTCCCTCCTTCCTGTTTCCCCCACGGGGAGACCCTCATCGCGCCTCTGCGGTTCATTTTTTGAATTCTTCCGTGGCAAAGAACAACCGCAAAAACCGGCACCGGAGGCTTTGTGCTTCGGCCGATAGCTTCCTATCCGCCGCTTCTCTCGAAAACACCGCAGAAACTCGGAGGACACGTCCTCCCGCCACCTCTTCGATCGATATCAATGCGATTTATACATTGGGTTACGATTTTTAATGCAACTCTTCGAGCTTGAACCCTTTAACGCGTCAAGTGCCAAAAATCAATCCCAGAGATCAAATCAATCTCACAGAATCAGTGTAAATTAAGGTAAAGGCACCAGTTGTTGACCAGTTAAGAGAATTTTTCCACGCGAACAATAGTAACCACTTGCTCTGTCATCAAGTAGATGCCTGAAGACACTCTTTAAGTCTTCTAGATTATGTAACAAAGCCAGTTTTTAAAAAACGTTTACTTATACAAATTTAAGAAACATATTTAAAAATTCAGTAATTGCTTCAGAAGTTGACCACTCTTAACATTAGGTTTACGGGACTCGTCAAAATGACGGGTTCCAATATTTTGAATTTACAATTATTGAGACTGTAAAGATCCATCTGCACGCAGTTTCTCAAGAAATTTATCTCTTTAGTTATATATTATTTAAGAAATGGCGAAAAACTTGGATAGACACGTTCTTCTTATTTTTACAAAGCAATGTAAAATACTAATTTTTAGTGCTCCGTAAACCTAGTGTTAAAAATGAACAATCTAGTAATTGACCGTCTGTGTTCGTTAGTAGTTGACCACTTATACTAGAAAGAGGGTTAAGGCAATAATGTTAGGACTCATTTTAGTATCGTTTAGTTTCAACAATTACCAGCACAAATTACAGTTAAAAAATAAAATAAGAAATAGAACACAAATCAATTCCATCAAAAGTTCAATTCAGTAACAGAGTAGACGTTGCGAGTTCTGCTCGATTTCGTGGGCTCATTGATATCAGAAAATACAGCCTACCACTCGTAGTCCAGCAAATCAGGCTTCTCTGGCCACTTCCATAATCGCCCGTACATTTCCATGGATGAAATAGTCGCTTTAGTTTTAGTTACACGAAGAATTTTTCCGGGGAAATGTTTTCCTTCGTATAAAAATATTACGTGTTCGTAATATTCTATTATATATTTTAATGTTTTATTTTTTTATTCACAATTGACCACGCCTGTCAACTTCTGAAAATTGTTCAAAAACAATATTCAGTATTTGACCACCTAATAAACTATTGTTCTTCAGGTTAGAATAACAAAAACAATGCATTTATCACTTATAAAACTCTGTGAGAATATAAACAGCAAATAATTCAGTCGGGAAAATTTCACAACGTATGGATTTTTTCACCTGAACCGTACAGCTGTTCTTAACGGAAACATTAAGGAAATAGAGATATATCAGCATATTACTAACCTTAATGAATTCAGACGTCCGTTATTACTATGCATACTTCGCTTCGCATGCAATTGTTTTGAAATTTAAACAACAGACGGCATGGCATCCGAGGTTCACTTTCATCAAAAGTGCACAGCTTATAAAAACCTTACTTTTTATGTTTTTCTATAAAATGGTCAACTACTGATGCCTTTACCTTAATTAGTGAAACCGAAACTAGAAAATTAAAACGTATTATAGGGGATATGCTGTCTTAACCCTTCTGGATTCTAAAGATCCTAATAAAATTCTATTAAGGTCCTAAGGTAAAGGCACCAGTAGTTGACTACCATGTACCAGTAGTTGACCATTTTATAGAAAAACAAAAAATAAGGTTTGAAATGTTCTTACTGTTTTGAAATTTAATTTTGGCGATCTCTTTGCAAAGCGCCCACCAGTGTGTGTCGTGATAATCTTAGATACTGCTTACGAGTTAGCTCTCAGGAAGTTATAAATCCAACTCAAATTATTTATAATTTTCATTTATTTGTTTCATTTCGTCTTGACCTCTAAACATATTAAAAATATTAAAATTTACGAATATAATTTAGTTTTCGCCAGAATTACAATTTAAATATCAAATTGTAACAAAATTTTACGCATGACGGATATAGTCGTCATGACACAAAATTCTGCCACATCTCCATGACGGATATAGTCGTCAAGCACACTTAACTGGTTAAAAGACAGACGGCATGGCATCCGAGGTTCACTTTCATCAAAAGTGCACTTATAAGTGCGCTTATAAAAACCTTATTTTTTATGTTTTTCTATCAAATGGTCAACTACTGGTACATGGTCAACTACTGGTGCCTTTTTACCTTAATAGAATTTCTAAAACCAAGTCAAAAATCACTGTCAGTCACATGTGACTGACGTGGCAGTTGACGTGTTAAGAGCTGCGCGAAAGTCGAGAAGACGGTCCAGAAAATGGATATTATTGATAGATAATAAGACGACACATCGGCCACTTATGGTTCCGGAAAGCGGAGTCCTTCTCGGAAGGGAAAATGGTAAGGTGACGATTGTGTTGGACCAAGTGTCCAGTATCGATAGTCGCGCGAGGTTCGTCTAGAGTTACCAAGAGGACCGGTGTCCCGACTTTTCCTATTTCGGCAACGTTACACCGGCTTTGTTTCCCGGACTCGTTATCAACGGCCACCCAGCGAACCGTCAGCGCAGGTGCTTTCGAAATGACAGCGTCGGGTGTCCAGATAAGGGACGAGTCCGCGAGTCTCGAGTTTTATCTGCGAGACGATTAAGTAACAGTAGCTCGGGTGTATAGTGTCTCTGAACAGAGTCACCGCCGAGATAACCCTTTGATCCTATCCTAGGAAAGAAACCATAGTTCCTTCGGCGAAGTTCTGCGTGCAATGTCGTGCTCGTTCCTCGAACAATCTTTCAAAATGGTACTGTAACGCAGTACAGTTACGCTGTGTTGAAAATAATTATATACACAGGCTCACGAAAGTATTCGAACATCCTTTAAATAACTTTTTTTTTTAAGTGGATCAAATGACCTGACTTTTTTGAGGAGTTAGAAGAATTGGTTTTCCAAATGATGTGCAAAAAAGATTTTGAAAAAATTGCAATTGGTAAGAATTACACGAGAAAATAAAAATGGCACTTTTCACAACTTTTTTATTTGAACCTAGTGAAAATTTAAAATATCTGTTTTGTAGATATATGTTAGTTATATACACGCTGAAAATTTCATTGAAATCGATTAACCCTTAGCACTCGAAAGGCAACTGTAAGGCGCCACTTTAAATTGCTGCACCGTTATTCAAAATATTTTTTACATTATTAAATTCGTTTGTACGTAATAAATTACTAAACACTTCAGTATTGTATCAGTAAATTTCGCCATTTTCATATGTATAACATAAAAAAGAATCTATCCAAGGGAAATATTAAGAAATGTTTCGTTTCGGAGTTAAAATAGCTTCGAGTACAAATGGTTAATATACACACGAGCTTCAAATAGTTATAAGTGATGAAAAGAGTAGATTTTCACGGCTTTTGGTCAGTTTCTGCTTAAAATCCTCAGATTCTAACATATTTCGATACGTGCCATTTTTATCTACGTCAGCCGACTTCGATGAAATTTTCAGTACGTGTATAACTAACACAGATCTACAAAACGCATATTTTAAATTTTCATTACAGGCTCAAATAAAAAAGTTTCGGAAAATGCCTTTCTTACTTGCTCTTATAACTTCGAGCTTGAATTGAAATTTTTTAAAAATCGTTTTTGCACGTAATTTGGTAAGCCAATTCTTCTAATTGCTCAAAGAAGTCAGGTCGCTTGGTTCAATTTAAAAAAGTTATACTGTTTTGAAGGGGGTTCGAACACTTTCGTGAGCCAGTGTATGTCGCCAAGGCCTCGATGCCATTTTGGAGCTTTAAAATAATAACTTTTAAACCATTAGAGACAATCGAATGAAATGTAATAGGTAAAAAGGCAACACTTATAGCTTCAAACTGCAACAAAAATCAATCAGGCATTTCCCAATATTCCTAGAACACCGGGGTTTTCCACAAATTACCGTAAAAAGCCCAATATTTTACTTGGACACACAACCACAAAATTTATTCAATTTTTACGAAATTATGCCGGATAATATCGACTGTCGTAACCGCGAGACGATTCATCGAAAGTTTCGAGGAACGAGAAGCAAAACGAGGAGTAGGGGAGAGTTGCCAAATGCGTACTGGTCACCTAAATCGTACTACCTCTTTTATTTAAAAATTAATGCATTTTGATGCCTCTTGGTGGTAAAGATATGAACTTTTATTTATGTCGATAAAGTAGGACCAAAAATTCATTCGCATGAAGTGTTGTTTTGTGAATGACATAAGCACAAAGAAATCAGGCAAGTCTGATGTCAATTTCAAACGATTTTAATCGGCCGAATTAAATATAAATCTACAGTTTCTGAGGTAGTCTTATATATTTTTGAAAACTAGCTATGTTATATTATTTATTTCTATTTAGTTTATAAAACATGCTGATAATGTTTTAAAGGTTAGCTTCAATTATTTAGCGGGACCTTTTTTTGCCTAAATCGTACCACACTGTGGTTTCCTAAATCGTACCAGTACGATTTAAGATACTGTTATTCAAATTTTACCGCGAAAATAAACGATTTACAATATTTCAAATTTTTTTAGCATGGGAAAGTAGCTTACAGTAGCCCCTATAAAAAGGAATTAGTTGCAATGAAAACAAAACAAATGAAACAAAGAAAAATTGATTTCACGCCTTCAACCAGCACCGCTGCTCCAGTTCTCGTAGAAGTGGAGAATGAAAACGATTGGTTCTGTTTTCTTTGCAATAATTCTTATTTAGAAGACATGATCCAATGCTTAAAGTGCCAAAAGTGGGTACATGAAGCTTGTGGAGGACTTTTGAAAAAAGACAATATTTATTATTGTCCCAGTTGTATTTAAGTTAAGTAATGTAATATTTCATTTTATTTTTATGTTGTATTGTATATTAAACTGAAATTAAACGCAAAATACAGTTTCTCTTATGATTTTTTTGTATCTTTTTAATCCAACACATGAGGTACAATTTTGGAAACCGGCTGGTACCATTTAGGATACCGGTTGCCTAAATCGTACTGTTTGCATGATCTTATAAAAGTGTTCATATCACAATGATCTATCAATAAATATTTAAAAAATCATATTAAATTGCAACTTCGATAGTTAATACATAGATGCAAAACATAATTTTTGCTCAAATTCCTACTAAAGAATATATAAATTGCCTTCGAAATTAAGTGGTACGCATTCGGCAACTCTCCCCTACATAGAATGGCGATTTCTGCCGGCGGAACGGTAATTTTCTTTCGCTAGGATCATTTCTTCGGTAAAAAGGAAATCATCAGAATGTAGACAATCCTGGTCTGACCATCGTCCTGATTGTCCGCGAGTTGTTCGACACCTGTAACGACGTTCCATAGTGCGTCCAGTGGTTTCTCGCGTCGCTGGCACCGGCCGATTCCTGTCGCCGTGGTTTTTACCAAGTCGGGAATAAGGAAAAAGGAATTGTCGCTATTGTTTTTTCTTTCTTTTTCCGCAGCGAGATAGCCTAACCGATCGCGCGGATACACGGGGCGGTTTGTCGTTCGCGTTACGCTCGGAGCGTATTCCAGACGCGCGAGCTGCTGCACAAGCCGCGAGCTGTTGCAGAGAAAATCGGCGCGGTTCCGGTGCAACGACTCGCGCGCAGTTTTGCTGCGTTCGAGCTGCCGTTCGATGCACACGAACACCGGCGAACGGAGCTCAGAAAAAGAGAGACAAGTCCGGACCACGAGAGCGCAATCGTAAAACCTACGGGAACATTCCCGACGGGCGAGCGCACTGCTCGCGTGCCGGCCCCGCATGCAAAACTTTGCGGAGAACGCCTTTCCTATTCGAAAACCCGCGGACGGAAAACGCGTTCGAAATTTCAGGTTATGTTCCTGCGTGCGCTTTCTGCCGCTGTCCAGGTTCTGTCAAGAACGAAAGTTTCCCGGAGAGTGCAGCAGCTTTTCTAAATTCAATCACACTCGATAGTCACGGGAGGGATGGAGCTGAATAGTGCAAAACTAATCGTATAAATTTTTGGACAATTTGAATTATCTGTCCAGGTTTTAAAATTAATTTTTACGTTAATATATTCATTGTACCAAGTTTGATTGGGATCTTTAAAATGCTAGAAAGTTGGAAGACTTCTCAATATCACACATATAATTATTTTCAATTTTTATTTCATTAAATAACTTACTTTGATTTCATGGAATTTTTTAGGGTTCTGGTTTGGCACTCAAAGTGTTAACGCATACACATTATCGCTGAAAAGTATCCGGACACCTGCGAAATATGTATTAGCATTGCGTAAAAGTTATTTCAGTGCACAAAATAGCGACTAAAATCGATTTTTATTAGTTTCCTATAAAATATATAACGTTTACATTAAAATTAGATACGAGATTCATCAGTGGCGTATGCGTCTTTACATGTTTCGAACTTCTGTCTTAAACTAAATCGGTACATCATAAATAATTCAATTTATTTTCAGATGTGTTACAACGGAGGTATTTTAAGAGCTTCGCATATAATATCGATTAACCCATTTGCATCATTAGCGTACATATGCGCTCACTTTTCATGGTTACTATCATTATTCGTTAGCTAAAAAATAGAAATGTAGAGTGTTGTTGAAGATGAAAGTAGTAATTCTGATTTTCTCTTATAATGCTGAAATATGAAGTTCTTTTACTTGTAGTTATTTTTGTACATAAATATAATGATAAAAAAGGTTTGGTGATAAAAAGGCCTTATTTTCATATTTCCTTATGATGCGAATGGGTTAAAAAGTTGAAATAGCATATTTAGAATGCAACTTTGCTACGAAACGACAAGTCTAATGAACGTTTGCGTAGAAAATACTAATGTTTTCTAAAAGCGAGCGGCATTTTATCGAAGCAAGTAGCTGTCCTCTTTTATTTATTCATCATGCGCGAATATCTCTAGGAGGCAGCGAGGCATCGAAATCATTGAAGCATCAACGCGCAAGCACGATGCATCTAGGATGCTGGCCGAAGTATCTCGACGTGATCCAGTAGGTGACTCCGGTAGCAGCATCTCGGAGCGATTAGCGTGACACAGCGATCGCTCTCGGTCGATTCGAGTGGCCGGAGGGCAGCGATTAGTTCGAATCGAATTCCGTCGGTTAGCAATCGATGGATGGTCCTTAATCGACGCGCGCGCGGATCGTTCTAGGAGAATTTGTATCGCGCCGTTTGCGGCTCGTCCGGTGCCTTTCGGCCGTCCATCCCCGGACATTATGATTACGCCACGATACGACCGGGCGCATTAAATAGAAATAAAATAAATCCGAGAGCTCTCGCCGAGAGGGTAGAGAGCCGAGTCTCGAGTTCAGTAAACGAAAGAATCCCCGCAGGCTTCTGCATATTACACGGCGAGAGGCGGCCAGCCAGGCAGAAAACGCATGCCAACCTAAGCCAGAGAGCCAGAGAGAGCCAGTCGTCGGGGATGTGATCTCGAATTCCCTCGTAAAACGCATCCGCGCCGCTGCTGTAGGCTGATTCTTAAAGGAATCGGTGCAGCTGCAGTTTTACCGAGCGCCGAGCATCGTCTGCCTTCGATTTTTCGCGCCGAGACGTCGATCTTCGAATCTAATATTTATCCTTTCCCGCCCTTTCTTCTTTTTCTGTCGGTAGCTCAGACTCCGAATCGATCATTAGTATACTTCAACGTGAATCTTTCTACATTTATGGAAAATTCGTATTTATAAAATTCGGAGAAGAAAGCACGTGTATCCGCTGACATTAATTCCTTACGGTATGATTTATTCTACCGTGCCAGCAATTACATCCCGTGAAAGCATCCATAAAAGAAGGAGAAGGAAATTGATGACAGAAAAATAGAATTTTATTCCGATTTAAACACTTTGACTGCCAAACTGAAAACCTCAAAAATTCCATAAAATTCAAATAAGTTATTTAATGAAATAAAAATTGTAAAAGTTAAATGTATGATATCGAGTAGTCCTCCAAATTTCTTAAATGTCCGGATACTTGTCAGCGATAATGAGTATGCGTTAACACTTTGAGTGCCAAACCAGAACCCTAAAAAATTCCATGAAATCAAAGTAAGTTATTTAGTGAAATAAAAATTGAAAATAATTATATGTGTGACATCGAGAAGTCTTCCAACTTTCTTGCATTTTACAGATCCCAATCAAACTTGGTACAATGAATGTATTAACGTAAACATTTATTGCAAAATCTGGACCCAATATATAGGTGACATGGCAGTCAACGTGTTAAGTCGCGAGTCTAACTCAATGTTATAAGGGCTTAAACAGATTTTTATTTCAATTTGACCACAATTAATGTTTCAGCAAGCGAAGGCAATGTTTATCCTATTATCTACCAAAATGGAAATCTCCTGCCGACCCCACCAAAGATTTTCTACTATAATCACTAAGTCTGATTTCTCTATATAATTATTAAACTACAGATCTTCGTGCAAAATAAAAATTTTCTACCTGAATTGCACCAGACTGGAGTGAAACAGAAATTGATCTTCTTTCTGAATATGTTCAACAAGTTGAAAATAATGTGACAGTATTTTAAAATATTTTTCTAACGTTTCTACCGTTTTGAAACACGCCTACCCATTTTTGTCGCAAGCGCAGAAAATCCGCAGCATCCCCGAGAGATCTCGAAGTCGAATAGAAAAGGGGTAATTTCTACCTTTTATTTGAAAATTTACACATGTTGGTTTAGAAGCTACGTTGTTTGATTCATTTCGAGATTCGTCGGGCAACGCGAGTCGGCGAACGCGAATTATTATATATTAAGAGGTAATTTCTACCTTTTATTCGAGAATTTACACATGTTGGTTTAGAAGCTACGTGTTTGATTCATTTCGAGATTCGTCGGGCAACGCGAGTCGGCGAACGCGAATTATTATTATCATCGTGCAAGGATCGATGACTTCGGGCTCGAGAAGCGGGTCGATGCACCGCAAGATTAACGCAGAAACAATCTCTCCTTGTGGTTACATTGAATCTCTTTCTCGGTGGTGCCTTTATCCCAGCATGGACAGCAGGTACACAGGTTCCGGCGATGTACCGAGATAGCCTGTAAAGCCAAAACACGTGTTCCGCCAAAACGCGGGCCCACGACACCACTAATCCCTTATCTCCGGACTTCCTTTTCAGTTTCGTTTATCGTTCCGACGCTAATGGACCGAGCCACGAAACCGAACGTATCGCCACGCGGATCTTTTAATTTCGAACCACGTTGTCGAAGGGTTACGTCCCTCTGAAAACCAAAAAAAAAAAAAAAAAAAATTCCAGACGATTCTTCTCACCTCGAATCACCAGAACAAAACCGACAAATGCTCTGAAGACAGCTACGATAAAATAATTTCAGCTCCGCCGTTCAATCTAGAAAATTAACCCTTTACACTCCAAGCTATTTTAACTGCCAAATGAAACGTTTCTTCCGACCTAAACTATTGCCCTCCCGTATACAGGGTGGGTCGCCACATTTTGCCATCTAGATTTACGTTATTATTATTACGCATAGCAAACAATGTTTCAGATGAAGTTGAATGGTTTTGAGAGAGGCACATTCTGATGGTACATACATTTTTTTTTTGTAGGTGAACGTGTAAAGGACATACGAAGGTCATTAATGTTTTTTAAAATGGAATCATATATTTCTTATTACTTCAACTGATGCTCCTTCATATTCTTTACAAAAAAAGTATTAATCTATTTGTGCAAAAAAATCATTAGTTTAGGAGATATTTTAATTCTAATTTGTTAGAAAATCTCGACTTTCTCGTCAATATTATGAATTCAATGTCATAATGTAGTAGGAGAGCAAGAATGATCAATATAAATACAACAACACATACATATGACATACATATATACATATACATATACATATACATATTTACATTTTCTGTATTGATAATTCATGCTCTCCTACTTATTGTGAAATTTTGTCTCTTTTACGTCTCTGATACGGTGAATACGACGATACGATGAATCACCTCATAATGAAGTATTCTAAAGAAGAAAAGATAGACATGTTATCAATTGATTTTGAAGCTGGGAAAAGTGCTACACATGCAAAAAGATTATACGCCAATAGATTTCCTCAACGAAATCATCCATCACGTCGTACCTTTGATTATGTTTTTAAAAAATTTCACCCGACGGGGTAATTATTACGCAAAAATGCATTTCGTAATAAAACAATAACAAATGAAGCAAACGAAATTGTAGTGTTAGCCGCAATTACGTTAAATCCATCCGTTAGCTCTCGCGAAATCGAAAGACAAGCTGGAATTAGCCGCAAAAGCATTTTACGCATACTCAAAAGGCACAAATATCTCCTACTTTTTAGCTAAATATCTCCTAAACTAATGACTTTTTTACACAAATAGATTAATACTTTTTTATAAAGAATATGAAGGAGCATCAGCTGATGTAATAAAAAATATATGATTCCATTTAAAAAAAACATTAATGACCCTCGTATGTCCCTTACACGTCCAACTACATAAAAATTGTACCATCAGCATGTGACCCTCTCAAAAGCATTCATCTTCATCTAAAACATTGTTTGCTATGCGTAATATTAATGACGTAAATCTGGATGGCAAAATGTGGCGACCCACCCTGTATATATTTTTTCATATTATCAGGTTCTACCCTGGAGACAGCTACGAAAAAATAATTTCAGCTCCGCCGTTCAATCTAGAAAATTAACTCTTTACACTCGAAGCTATTTTAACTACCAAATGAAACGTTTCTTCCGACCTAGACTATTGCCCTCCTGTATATATATTTTTTCATATTATAAGGTTCTACCCTGGAGACAGCTACGATAAAATAATTTCAGCTCCGCCGTTCAATCTAGACAATTAACTCTTTACACTCGAAGCTATTTTAACTACCAAATGAAACGTTTCTTCTGATCTAGACCTATTGCACTCCTATATACAGTGGCGTGCAAAAGTTCCCGGCCAGTTCTACGTCCATGCCTTGTCGCTGTGCTGCTGTTATTGCTGCAAAAGGCATGGCTACGAAATATTAATTATAACATGTTAAATAATGTACTGCAATGGTTACACAATGAAAAACAAGCATCATTTTTTCGTTAACTATCAAGCAGTAAATGCAACTGGCACACATTGTCTTACAATAACAACAAAATTGCATTTGTGTGGATTGCGTACCAGTTTTGTTTAAATATCTACTTCGATGGAGAAGTTTATTAAAGAATTTTCTCATGAAAACATATTAGTAATTCCATTATTTCTGAGAGAAAAAATTAGGAGCAAGTCATTTTGACTCATCCGGTAGTTCTAGTGTTAAACACACTGGCCGGAACTTTTTTAACATGTTAATTTACTTATTCCGCAAATAAACAAGTAAGAAAAATAATGGGCGTTGATTTTTTTTTGTAATATCCTTTCATGTAATACGCCCTTATATGTGATTCTAATAAAAATTTCTTAACGCTTTTTTTTTGGAAGAAAAATAGCGAAAACCATCTGGCCGGAAACTTTTGCACGCCACTGTCTATATTTTTTCATATAATTAAGTTTCTATCCCTAGAGACAGCTACGATAAAATAATGTCAATCGGAAAAATGAAAAATGCGTTACCTGTGCGCTTTATCGACCGGTTCACTTTTCCAGTCAGAAACGTACTCGACACGCGCGACACGAAATTCTGGAATTTGGGACTCGACCGAAAGCGGTCGTAAAAATGGTGGGATTTAGCGATCGAGCGCGATCGAGCCAGCTTGGCCAGCGAATTTGCAGTGCGCGCGAGAGCGTCTACCTGCGCGAGAGATCACGGGTACACGTACGGAATCGCGAAACGGAGGTGTGCGTGGATCGGCACGCGTGTGTGCGTGCGCGTTTAACAGCGAGGAGGGGTACTGACCGCGCATTCCACGAGGGAGGTGACCGCCTCGCTTCTCATCTGTAAGAACCTCTAGCAGCTCCGCCTTGAGCTGAACTCGAACTCGAACTCGAACTCGTGGACGCGACGACGCAGAAAAACGGCGAAAAAATCTTGGAAATCGTTCGGAGCTCCGCGAATTATCGCGCCATTGTTGCCCCATTACCGATCGCGGTGCCGGGAACGAGAGCAACGAGAAACGGAACGACAGCATGACACATACGACGATACGTGTGCGCTCGGTATCACGATTATTCAAGGAGTTCGCACGCGGTTTATCATCGCATTATCTCCGACGATTCTTGTCCGTTCGCAACATTTCATGCGCGTTCGCATCGCTCGTGTGCTTTTCCATGCGGGTTTGTATAAGATCGGCCGGACGTTCGTTCACGCAATCGCGTTCACAGCCGTATCATTACAGCGGGACTAACGTTTAGTTGTTTTTCGCGAGCCGCTCCTCTTAATCGTATAATCAAGTTTTTGCGCGCTTCCCGGCTGGTCCCCTCTCTCCGTCACGCGAACGTCTGCGCCGGAGAAATTAATTTCCCGGTAAACGGCGGTTTCCCAGCTCCGTACAACCAAGTGTTGGTACAACCAAGGTGGGGGTGATTCTACATAAAAAAACAAATCGAAAATAAAGAATAAAATTTTTTCATTTCAGGTTTCGTTCTCGAGAAAATCGGTTTTGAATATTCAGCGAGTACGCGTACACGTAACTATGGTTTAGATGGATCGATCCTGATACAAGTCATATGTCACTTACAAGTAGAACTAATATCATTAGTATCAAGACGATGTGCTGTATTACTCATTTCTACCTAAAATAAGACATGTAATTTAGTTACTAACTTACTTTATCAATGCAAAAATTGTTGGAAATGCTGCCCATTGTGCTGCATACACGACTGTACTCGCCGAATTAAATTCGTATGAACGCATTCTAATGCATTCTGTACCTTTAATTCTTCAAATACTAAAACGATCCTCGCTTTTGGTTGAGGAAGGCTTGTAATCTCCTCCTCGTACACTTTTAATGTAACATGACCCCATAGATAGAAATCAAGGGGTGTCAAATCTGGGGATCTTGGTGGCCAGTTTATTGGATCACCACGGCCAATGCAAACTTCGTGTAGTTCATTTAATGAATTCTTAACTTCTCGAGAAAAATGTGGTGGGGCACCATCGTGTTGGAAAATGAGATCATCGTTCTTTTGTCTAATAGCTGGAGGTACGTTTTGGATTGATAGAAACTGTTAGTCAAAACCGAAGACAATAACATGCTAAGGCAACAAATGAATCTGTGAGAAGTGCTCGGAACGTCATGTCAACAGGAATGTACAGAAGTGGAAACATAAACAAAAGTCTGTATCGAGATCCATCTATCTAGGCCATAGTTAAGTGTACGCGTACTCGCTGAATATTCAAAACCGATTTTCTCGAGAACGAAAATTTTATTCCTTATTTTCGATTTGTTTTTTCATGTAGAATCACCTCCTTCTCGGTTGCACCACCGATGCTGGGACACCCTGTATATACTTCTTCATTTTCTTGTTCTCGATCAGCAGAAGAGCCGCAATCATGCCAAAAGTCAACAAAATATTTCTTAAAATATATCTCATGTCATTTTTATTATTTTTGTTTGAAAATAATAACTTGTGTACTTCAAATACTCATAAATATGCGTGCAAAATTCTAATGCAAATGGTTTAATAGTTCTTCTGAAAAAAATTCCTAGTATATGTCGCCGAGGCCTGGATTGGTTTCAACTTAACGAAAGAATTGAAACAAGAAATAAATTTTTATTTCGCTCCTGCGTCTTGTAATCATTTTGCATAAAGATCCGCGGTCTACCGATGACATGTGGATATTTGACTTCTGTTTTCGCAGTCCGACCATGAAGAACAAGATCCATCTATCTAGGCCATAGTTAAGTGTACGCGTACTCGCTGAATATTCAAAACCGATTTTCTCGAGAACGAAACCTCAAACGAAAAAATTTTATTCCTTATTTTCGATTTGTTTTTTCATGTAGAATCACCTCCTTCTCGGTTGTACCACCGATGCTGGGACACCCTGTATATACGAGGGAATTTTGAAAGTCGAATCGAAATCGGAATCCGGAAATATCGCGGCCGAAGAAGAAGGTAGCGTCGGAAGAGGGAGATAGCGAGAGGAAACGCTGTTAGCGCTAGGGCTAATGTAATCGGGAACCTGCGCGATCGATCGATCTCGAGAATTCTATTAAATACAATTACCGGTCCGCCGTGGGCTTATTACGTTAACCGTAAGGCGTCTGGTGGCATCATCGATCTAACCGCGCGCACAAAGGCTCGAGAGATCTCTCGGCAGCCACGGTGTGTGCGGCAGTTGGCCGTCGTCGATCGATAATTCAGTCCAACTAATTGCCAGGCTACGATTGCCGTGAACACACTATTACGATCCTGTCGACGCGCTAGCGAGAACGCTATACCGGCCACGGGACACGATTCGAACGGCAATATCCCTGTGCTCGAACACAAGCCGTACAAGTACCGCCGCGTGCTAACGTAAAATGAGCAAACGAACGACATGGTCCACCCACGTTCTAACCTACATACACCATCTCTTTCTTTCTCTCTCTTTCTCTCTTTCTCTTTCTCTCTCTGCCATTTTCTCGAGACAGACTGTAACACCGTTCCTAGTCACTAAGGTACAGCATGCGAGAGAGCCTTATCGCGACCAAGATTCCTATCGCGCCCATGGGTTCTCTTGTTTTTTAACCTCGGACTTCTCTGACAGTGATTGAAACGCCAGTGTCGCGTCAGAGCATGGAATTTTGTGTTCTTTGTGCCGTCTAGAATTCGCGCAACCTTGGTTTCTTCCTCTTCTCTCATAAGATAGAAGCCCTTAACCCATTTGCATCATTAGCGTATATATACGCTCAATTTTCCTGGTTACTATCATTATTCGTTAGCTAAAAAATAGAAATTGAGAGTGTTGTTGGGAATGACTACACGTCATTTCAATTTAATTAATTTCATTTCAAACTCGGTTTTTTCGTTGTAACTCGAAAATGGGGCCGAAATTGGAAAAACACAAAAAAGTAAACCATGTTTGAAATGACTTTTTCTATCACCTCCTAAATTTTCTGGCACAAAAGTGGGGTCACCCTGTATAATATTTTTCAATTTTCATTTCATTGTAAAACTTACTTTGATTTTATGGAATTTTTTAGGTTTCTAGTTGCGCAATCAAAGTGTTAATATACAACCGTTGGAACACTGAATGTTTCAGGCATTAACGAGAAAGAATAAATAAAGAAATTAAAGAGTGAAATTTCGCGAGTTGTCCACACGGAGGGTTAACGTAATCCAAGGTGCGTCTGCTTTCAGACATTCTACCCAGAAAATCGTTGCAGCGCAAACATTTGCTCGTTGCTTTTTCGCGTATCCGCCGAAGGAGACAGTACAAACAACGCTCGAATCGGGGACGTACGTTAAAAAATCAGTGGTCGTACCGGTACCGACCGGTGGCAGCTCTCCGGGCACGGTTTTGTTTCCCCGTCGGATCTCTCCATCGCAATTCACCGGGTGTTCCGCTAGCCGAGTACATTGTGTGGGCGATCTCGCGCGAGCCTGTGCCTGCTTGGCTTGCTTGCTTGCTTGCCTGTGCCTTTCTTTTCCTTTTTCCCCCGGTTGGCCCCTGCTTATTGTCAGGGTTGAACCTGTCCGTTAGGAAAAATCAAGGGCACGCTCCCTCGTAAATTTGTCCTCGCGATACTAGAGACTTTCGAAGCCGCGTGACACGACCCTCTCGCAAAGCTGCGTTCTCCTCGGACCGTTAAGGCGCGCCGAAACTCACGAGCAGACATCGATTTCACGTATAACAATCGTGCTTCGATTAGTTTTTCCGTGCCACAATATATTTTTGAGAAGCAACAACGACGGTACCCGCTATGACGGTTCTTTTCGTTAGGTGCTGTAAGTGACTACGAATACTCAAGGTCTTTCAAGGTCACCGATAGAGGAAACGTGGGAAGCATCAGTACTTCTACCTTGGAGTCATGGTGTCCCTTTGGGTAACAGAATTAACCCCTTGCCCTACAACATCGAGTCAGACTCGTGATGAAGATTCTGAACAAAGTCTAAGAAATATGTTTCTTATTAATTTCCTTTATACCGAAATAAAATTCTATTTTGTTGCAGTTGATATGTATCTTTTGGAGAAAACGTAGGCATACAATATACAGTCGGGGACAATATTAAGTGGACACTTTTAAAAATTGCATACCTTTTTTAAAATTGATCCAAATGACTTGATTTTTTTAAAGATGTTACACTGATTAGTTTGCTAGACAATGAGTAAACAAAAATTTCTTTAGATTGCAATTGGTTCGAGTGATAAAAAAATGAAAAAATGATGATTTTTTAACTTTTTTATGTAAACCTATAATGATAATTTAAGAAATGCGTTTTGTAGATTCCGGTAACGTATATGCACACTGAAAATTTCATTGAAATCGGTGAACGTTGTAATGAGGTACAAACGTTTAAAGATGATCACATAAGGGCAAAATTCCCTGGCAAGGTCGAAAATCTGCGACTTTCACCCTTAAACTCTAATATTAACCCTTAGCACTCGAATGGCGACTATAAGGCGCCACTAAAAATTGCTATATCATTATTCAAAATATTTTTTACATTATTAAATATATTTGGATTTAATAAATTACTAAAAATGTCAGTATTGTACGAGTAAATTCCACCATTTTCGTAGGTACAACATGAAAAACAAATATATAGAAGGAAAATATTTTAAATAGGAAGCAATGTTTTGTTTTGGAGTTAAAATAACTTCGAGTGCAAAGGGTTAAAAAGTTTGTAGCTCATTGCACCGTTGACCGATTTCGATGAAATTTTCAGTATGCATATACGTTACCGGAATCTACAAAACGCATTTCTTAAATTATCATTATAGGTTTACATAAAAAAAGCTAAAAAATCATCATTTTTTCATTTTTTTTATCATTCTAACCAATTGCAATCTAAAGAAATTTTTGTTTACTCATTGTCTAGCAAACTAATCAGTGTAACATCTTAAAAAAAAATCAAGTCATTTGGATCAATTTTAAAAAAGTTATGCAATTTTTAAAAGTGTCCACTTAATATTGTCCCCGACTGTATATAAATTATTTTTTCTTTCCATGAAATTCTGAACGATGAAGAATTTCTAATCATTATAATCGCAAAGTAAATAGTAGTGGAAGGGGTGAAATAATCCCATAAATCTTTCCAATAGAACACCTGTTAAGACAAAAAATAAATTTTCTTAATAATTAGAAAGATTGACTGAAAGATCTTACTGGATGACGCGTAAAATGACCGAAGAAAAACCTTGAAGATTTGCCGGCCCTTTAACCCCTTGCCCTACAATATCGAGTCAGACTCGTGATGAAGATTATAAATAGAGTCTAATAAATATGTATCTTATTAATTTCCTTTAAAGCGAAATAAAATTCTACTTCATTGTAGTTGATATATATCCTTTGGAGAAAATATGGGCATACAATAAATACAAACTATCTTTTCTTTTCTATGAAATTCTGAACGATGAAGAATTTCTAATCGTTATATGTAATCACAAAGTAAATAGTAGTGCAAGGGTTTAAATCATCCCATAAATCTTTCCAATAAAACACCTGTTACTGAAAGATCTTACTGGATGACGCGTAAAATGACCGAAGAGAAACCTTGAGGATTTGCCGGCCCTTTAAGGGATACCTTTTATAGATTCGAGCTGGCAAACCCGATGAAAATATCATGAAGATCGGTTAACATTGCTGTCAGGTGTGACCAGCGATGATTAGACCCGCGTAGGCCCTTCGATCGCAAAAAGCAGGCGGCAAAAACAGTGGTAATTTCGTTCTTTAACAATTTTAATAAGTTTAAAATCGTGTGGTTCTTCGATTCTCGCGATCTTTCCACCGTTTTAAATTGCGTCTCGGTTCTGTCGTAAACGCATAAAACGCGCAGTGGATGGACCAAGTCGATAGTTCCACGAGAGCAATCTATTTTCATGGTAAAAAAGGCGTAAGAGAGCAACAGGGAGAGGGAGAGGGAGAGAGTGAGAGAGCAAGTCGCGTCGCAAGTCCTCGCGCATCAAAATGATGAGGGTAATGCGATGAATGGCGGTCAATTTCCTGTCATTTTCGCCGGTCCCGGGACGAGACCGAGGTTACACGCGTTTTATATGTCCGAGGAGAGAAGATGCGGGTTAGCGTGTCTCGGAAACAAGAATCCCTCACTCGCCACGACACGAGAACGCACCACATGTACGTTCTTTCACATTGTATGGCCCGTCGAGACGTTCAACGAGCGCCGTTACGACGAACGAGAGGGGCCTCGATTAGTCGTCGATACCATTATATACGTCGGGGGACTCGTGGTACCCTCGGACGTCTTTATGCGTCGATCATGCATCGAACGTTTAAAAGCGCAGCCTCGTGGGGACCGGGGCTTCTGGAATGGCCGACATAGTTGCTCCCACCTCTGGCAGTTGGTTTGCTGAAAAGACGTGATTTTATCCGACTCCTGTGTTCGCCTGTTATTCATTCCCTTTTTCGGAAGGCAGAGTGTGTGCGCGTGTGTGGTTTACGTGGACAGACAGGGAGAAAGATAGTCGTGGTGGTGTCCAGGGTTATTTCTACGACGATCAACGATAATAATTGGTAACGGTACGCGGATGAAGAAAAATGAGGGTCCGAGGCGGACGGTTTTCCACGAAACGATGGAAATCCGAGAGTCACAGTCCTTTTTCCCTCTCGGACGTGTCCCCGTAGGAAGAAATATTGCGTGGGGTCTCTCGCAGTTTCCCGAGCTTCCACGAAACCAGATTCTCCCCGAGAAGCGATTCTAATTGGGAAGCAACTTCACCAGGCGAACACGGAATTGCACCATTAAAAAAGAAAAAAAATAGGATTGAATAAGTAACATATCTCATGTAATTGCAAGCTGCGTTAATTCAGACATGAACACGTACTGCCCTCCGGAGCACCGCACAGTGGGCAAAAACGGCCTTTTTCGATTAAAAATCAAAGAACTTTCGATAGGAATGAGATAGAGCGATGAAATTTTTAAAAAATGAAAGCTGAAACTTTGTAGAATATGGGAAAAATAGGGAGATTACGGTACGAACGTTTTTTAACCTTGAGAAAATTCGTTAAAGTTGCACAATTTCAAGAAAATTTTGTTTTTGCCGCTAATACGCGCGGAAATTTTTTTTTAACATTCTATATATCGTTTCCCATAGATTTTTTTCACGCTGATTTCAAATCTGTTTTCAAAATTTGTCTACGACCTCTGGTTTTTGAAAAAACTAGATTTTTGTGACACAAATTAATGAAATTTTTTCGTTAAAATGACTTGATAACACACTAGTTTGAAAGTATATCGTATTCTCATATATAAAACACAATAAAAATAATAATAATGAACTATTTTAACATTTTGAGTTACTTACGAAACATGAAGCATTTCACATCCGTCATCACTTGACGTATCGCTGTCATTACTACTGGCACTTTCTTGAAATTGTGCAACTTTAACGAATTTTCTCAAGGTTAAAAAACGTTCGTACCGTAATCTCCCTATTTTTCCCATATTCTACAAAGTTTCAGCTTTCATTTAAAAAAAAATTCATCGCTCTACCTCATTCCTATCGAAAGTTCTTTGATTTTGAATCGAAAAAGGCCGTTTTTGCCCACTGTGCACCGTCCCAGCTCTGTTCGAGTTCGGAGCACAGAAGCAACGCCCTCTCAAAGTGCTCTACGGAGATACAGCGAGTTCTCGATGTATGTCAACAACACGGGTCTTTGCGAACGACATATATCGTCCAGAACGCATACCCCGAGGAGTATCAAGAGTAGAGAACAAAGAATAGCATCTCCTGGACAGGGGATACTATACACTGGCTCACGAAAATATTCGAACGCCCTTTAAACTAGTATAACTTTTTTTAAATTGGATCAAACAACCTGACATTTTTTACCAAGTAGAAGAATTGATTTTCCAAATTATGTGCAAACAAGATTTTGAAAAAATTGCAATTGGTAAGAATTATATGAGAAAATAAAAATGGGAGACTGTTTACAACTTTTTTATTTGAGCCTATAATGAAAATTTAAAATATCCGTTTTGTAGACCTATGTTAGTTATACACATGCTGAAAGTTTCATCAAAATCGACTAATATATACACGAGCTCCAAATAGTTAAGTTTCTGTTTAAAATTCACAAATTGTAACATCTTTCGATGCGTGTCGTTTTTATCTGCATCAACCGATTTCGATGAAATTTTCGGTATGTTTATAACTAACATAGATCTACAAAACGCATATTTTAAATTTTCATTACAGGCTCAAATAAAAAAGATTTAGAAACTGCCTTTTCCATTTGCTCTTTCTAATTTCTAACAATTGCAATTTTTTCAAATTCTTTTTTGTGTGTCATTCGGTAAACCAATTCTACTAATTGCTCAAAAAATGTCAGGTCGTTTGGTCCAATTTAAAAGAAGTTACACTGTTTTAACCCCTTAACGCACAATTTTTTTTTTTTTAAACCGGCAAAAAAAAAAAATCAATAGAAAAGGTCCGTTCCATGGTTCCATGGAAAAAGGCTATATTTTATTCTTGAATAAATAAGTGTTACAGCTTACAATCCCATGTAAATGATAAATATCAACAAAACGATTTTTTTTTCTTTGCTTTCACATTGTTATTTTCAATTCTCGATTATATTCGAGTGTGAAAAATTATAGCAGCATAAAATACAACGCCGCTCGAATTATCTCGAGTGTGCACAGTTTGGCCTGTTTAGCGCGCTCGAATTAACTCGAGCGTACAAGTTAAGGGGTTAAAGGACACGTTCGAATACTTTCGTGAACCTGTGTATGTCGCTGACAAGACCCGTGTTGTTGACATATGTCGAGAAAATACTGAAACGTAACGGAAATAATTTTGGCCAGCTAGACCGAACCAGTACCTAGAGCAAAGACCGTTCGCTGTGTTTGGCTAGTGTAACGCGACTCGTAGCTCGCATTGCCCGAAGCTGATTCAAGCGTTCTCCGAAACTCCACGCGTGCAAAATCGCTCGAGTCAGCGTTCGCGGGTTGCGCAACGACTTTCGCAGCGCACAAGAGACCAGAGGTGGTCAATTAGCTTGAAAGGTGGGGGGACGCCGATGATAATTCGACGAGGGGGGCGAGATATCGGGCTAAAACGAGCGAATTCCCGGGACGGCGACGTTACACCTGTGCTATCCACTTTCGACGAGCGGCACAGGCCGCTGCTATGCCGATTCGTACCACCTGCGAGAGCGCACCTTTCACAGAGACTCGAAACCACGGCCGGCGGGGAGAGAGCACACGAAGAGCCCGACTCTGGCCCGTAATAAACTTTCTCTCCACGAGAGACTCGCTCGGCCGTTCGCCTACTCTCCCACCCCCCTCTCTCTCTCTCTCTCTCTTGTTCAAGTTTACTCGCTCCGCACAGTGGGACATATAGTCAAATTGATTTTATACACTTAAAGTCAGAACACAATATTCAGAGAACCCTCGACTATTTTGCTGAATTAAGTAATAATATTCATAAATAAATTAAATAGTAATAATATTCAGAGAACCCACGTCTAAAAATTCAGTGGATCCACCTCCTTAATTCTGCTAAATTGTTTCAATATTTTACGAAGCAGGAACATTGCATTCAAACCAATCACTGAAACTATAAAGATTTCGTGGGAAATGATTAACCCATTTGCATCATAAGGAAATATGAAAAGAAGGCCATCATCACTATCGGATTTTATCTCAATAATTCGTCTTCGTTTCAGTGGCCTAATTTCTTCTTCACTATAATCAGAATTACTACTTTCTAATTTTTTAGCTAACGAATGATGATAATGACGGTGATAGTCACCAGGAAAATTGAGCGTATATATACGCTAATGATGCAAATGGGTTAAACGAATATATTTAGCAGAACCGCACACAATTCAGATAAATTCAATCTCGTCATTTATATAAGACAACATGTATCAGTCACTTTTAACACGTTAAGTGCCAAAAATCAATCCCAGAGATTCTCACAAAATCAGTGTAATTTAATTAATGAAACCGAAACTAGAAACTTAAAATGTATTATAGGGGATGCTGTCTTAACCCTCTTGAATTCTGAAGATCCTAATAAAATTCGGTTTATCTGTCGAAACAAAAATGAATTTCTAAACCTGGTCAAAGATCACTGTCAGTCATATGTTACTGACGTGGCAGTTAACGTGTTAACCCCTTGCCCTTCAATATCGAGTCAGACTCGTGATGAAGATGCTGAACAGGGTCTAATAAATATATTTCTTATTAATTTCCCTTAAACCGAAATAAAATTCTATTTTGGCGTTGTTAATATACTGTTATCGGAGAACATATAGGCATACAATAGATATAAATTATCTCCATTTTTTAGGAAATTATAAATTACAAAAAAGTACTAATCACTGAAACTGTGAAATAAATCGTAGTACAAGGGGTTAAGGCTCGGTGGGTTTTAATCAAATATTTTAAGAATGAAGCTGTGCAACGAACGTGTTAATGAATTTTTGTTTTCTAATTTGCAATATTAAGAAAATCGATTTTTGATCGCACTCAGAGTAGTTTTGTCTGATTGTGATCGGATCGTGCTCGCTCTTGTTGTTCCCTGGATTGTTGCTCCGCAGGAATAAACGACGACGACGAGGACTCGGTGGAGACGAGACGACGAATACGAGGAGGCGGCGTAACGAGGCATCTCTTCCTGGTGCGCGCCGCTTTAACGAAGGCACGCGTAAACGGGAGGAATGCGGGAGCTGGCGGCTCGCTGTCGTGCCGGTTTGCCCCTTTGAAAAATCGCGGCGCGTTAATACGCGGCTGCGTCGACTACTCTCGCGGCTTTAACGAACCACGAACCACGAAGAGAGAACAACCATGCCTGTTCCAAGCCTGCGCGCGGTACCTATGCACTTGCACCATTAACGCCTTTCTCTCTCTCCGAAACCCAGACCTTTCGGCTTTTCCTTTTCTTCGGCCGTGATGGCACGCTTCTGCAAGCTGTTGCCACGCTGCGCTGCGCCTCGTCGTGCGAGTAATGACAGATTTTCAAACTGACACCCCCGGAATGCGTTAACTCGCCTCGCGCCTACTCGGTGTGTATTAAACACGCGGGGAAAAATGTTTTTATGTCGCGGAGAAGAACGACAAATTGCCGCTCGTTGCGAAAATGAGACAGGGATTAACGGGACGCGGACGATCGACCAGCAGGAACATTATTTTATTACCCTCTCGACTTTTGAACCCTGCTCTCGAGAACGCGTCACCCGAGAAGTGAAATCGATTTTAAATCGGAATTTGATTTCGCGATTCTCGGGAGAAAGAAAAATTTTCGATCGTAACATGCGGCAGGAATTGCACAAAAGATTCTTTTCTTTTTGATAATAATAGGTTGGGGAAAAAGAAATCCATTATTTTTCCGGTGGATGGCTGTAGTGATCGATATCTCGTGAAGTATCGATCAAACATTTTCAGATTTATGCTCACTGGAAAGGTGACATTTCGCACTGAAAAAAATTCTTTTGTTGTTTTTTGTTTGGTCCATTCAGTTGTTTGGGTAGTTTTGATGCATCCACCATATAGTCCGGACCTGGCACCAAGCGATTACCATGTTTTTCTTGCATTGCAAAACTTCCTTAGTGATAAGAAATTGGCATCAAGAGAAGATTGTGAAAATCGATTACTAGAGTTTCTCGCAAATAGGGACCAAGTCTTCTATGAGAGAGGCATTACGAAGCTACCTTTAAAATGGCAACAAATTATCTATAATTTTTCTTTAATTTTTTTTTCTATTTTTTTTTTTGTTCTAACAAAACGGTGCATATTCAACCCAAATCGGACAATCCGAAACATGTTAAATAAAGTCTTGAAGTTCACGTAGAAATAATGGATTTCTTTTTCCCCAACCTAATATGTTGGTGTTTCTAAATTCTGTGAATTTTTCTACTGTTTGAAATTACACCAAAGATGACCATTTTCGCAGCAAACATAAGGCGTGGGCATGCGATCATCTGCTACAGCAAACGGAAGCCGCGCCACGCCCGACGAAACTAGATTCCTAGCGCGATGGATCCGATATAGTTCTATCTGGCAGCCTAGAGTCCGGACCCAGCGTTAATCTAGCTCGATCTGGATCCTGGGACCTGTAACCCGGTTTAACGGAGACCTATCCTAGCCTAGATTCCTCTAACGATTTTTCTACAGATCTTATCTACCAGGCCGACGATTCGATATTCGTAGACACCGTGTCGATCGCATCTAGCTTATTTCTGCGATATTTTACGTAGAATTCCGGGCGACTTTCCAGGTGAGCACTGGGTGCTCCGTTGTTGGTTCGCGAGACCTCGAGTGGCTTCAGGTAATTACGGACAGGCCAGGCCCTCGCTTCCGATCACGGCAGCGAAACGCACCGGACGACGACGTTACAATCGTCCCATTAGCCGGCGATTCCAGCAATGTGGACGACGAACCGCGACGAACGACCTTCTCAAGGCCCGCCGCGTTCTACCCCAGTTATAATCTAACCGCGAGGGCTCGCAGAAAACTACCTCTCGCTAAGTTTTTTGCTAGGCCATCTGTCGCCAACCACTTCGCGCCAGGCTCTGATACAGCGCCGGAGACAGTCCTCAGGACACGCCAAGGACGTGGAGGACGAATGACCTAAAGCAACCAGAAATTACAGGACTCGGAATCTAGAAGAGCCAGAACCAAAAGGACCGGGGACCTAAACAACTAAGAACCAAAATGGACAAAAACCCAGAGGACCAAGGACCTAAAGTACCAAGACCCTAAGGTACCGAGGACCTAAAAAACCAAGGACCAAAACGTATAAAAGTCTAGAGCTCCCAGAACCTAAAGAACCAAGTCCCTAAAAGACCAGGAGCCCTAAAAGACCAAGGACCTAAAGGACCTAAAGTACCAAGAACCTAAAGAACCGAGGACCTAAACAACCAAGGACCAAACGAACAAAAATCTGGAGCTCCCAGAACCTAAAGAACCAATTACCTAAAAAACCAAGTACCTAAAGAATCAAGGACCCTAAAGGACCAAGGATCTAAAATACCAAGAACCTAAAGGACCGAGGACCTACAGTACCAAGACCCTAAGGTACCGAGGATCTAAACAACCAAGGACCAAAACGAACAAAAATCTAGAGCTTCCAGAACCTAAATAACCAATTACCTAAAGAATCAAGGACCCTAAAGGACCAAGGATCTAAAGTACCAAGAACCTAAAGGACCGAGGACCTAAAGTACCAAGATCCAAAGGTACCGAGGATCTAAACAACCAAGGATCAAAGCGAGCAAAAATCTAGAGCACCCAGAACCTAAAGAACCAAGTACCTAAAAGAGACCAAGAATCTAAGGAATCAAGGACCCTAAACAACCAAGAATCTGAACAACCAAGGACCTAAGGTTGAATTCCAAACAACTCGTTGACTAAATTACTCCGGTTTTGTAGGACACATACTATATAAAGTTCTGGGTGCTGGTTCAGCAATCAAAGTTTTAAACAGGACCGCTATGATCGATAGGTGTCTATCAAACCGATGGGCATTGAATACACACACAGGTGCCTCGGTGATGAACGATGATCCAGACAAAGATTGTTCACCGAACGTTTCCCGATCTCTTGCACGGTTAATTTTCGGATCGGAACGATACCGACTCTGCGGGTAGCCGGTTCGATTCGATCTAGCCATCGGATCTCATCGATTTCGTCAGTTTCATTTACGGGAACAGTTACTCGCGATCATTTCCTACGGCTGATGATTGCTACGAGTTTCGCCTCGAGACACGATTATTATCCCTGTTGCGATCTTACCGTTTCAGGAATCCTTTCAGAAAAATCGATAACAGGTTCTCAATGGCACCGGCCGAGTCCCGGCGAATGCCCTAAACGATTTTTGAATCGATCACGGTAGCCCGACTGAGGAAACGGTGTAGGATTCCGCGGGATCGTTTATGGAACATCACGGTGTCGGTCTCAGTCGATTAGCTCCGGTGAGAGGCCTGAACAATAGCTCGAGGAGGAAGAGGAAGCTCGTGTTGCGAGTTTCACGGTAGCATCGGCTCGCATCGATATCTCGAGGATCGTCTTTGCAACGCGTTCTTCTTTCTACCAGTGTGACGCAACACGTCTTCCGTGAAGTTAGGAGCAGAAGCGTTTCGGTGTAGGCTAGAGAGGACAGAGTGGAAGTGTCTAAGTGCAGATCTATTCGGTTAGTATAGGAAGATAGTTTAGATAATTAAGAGTATGAATGAGAATAGATACAGTCGGGGACAACATTAAGTGGACACTTTAAAAAATTTTTAAAAGTTTCAAACAAACGTTTAAAGATGATCACATGAGGGCGAAATTCCCTGGCAAGATCGAAAATCTGCGACTTTCACCCTTAAACTCTAATATTAAAAAGTTTGTAGCTCATTGCAACGTTGACCGATTTCGATGAAATTTTCAGTATGCATATACGTTACCGGAATCTACAAAACGCATTTCTTAAATTATCATTATAGGTTTACATAAAAAAGTGGAAAAATCATCATTTTTTCATTTTTTTATCATTCGAACCAATTGCAATCTAAAGAAATTTTTGTTTACTCATTGTCTAGCAAACTAATCAGTGTAACATCTTTAAAAAAATCAAGTCATTTGGATCAATTTTAAAAAGTTATGCAATTTTTAAAAATGTCCATTTAATGTTATCCCCGACTGTATAAGAATCTCTCTGCTATACGAGTGCAATATAAGAACCAAAAGTTAAATTAACCCCTATTCCATAGAAATAGCGTAAAGACTGAATAGACGTAAGAGCATAGATATACTAGAACACTATATAGAAATCCATATCTCGTAGTAAGTAGGTTACGCGACCATTGAAAGAAGAAACTCTGATACAAGCAAGCTACGTTCCAAACTGAAAAAACAAAAACCAAATACTGTATAGAAAATAAGAGATATAGTTATATACGTGTTAGATATACAGGGTCATCCGTTTTTAAACGGCCAAACGTCAACCAGCTATAGAGGACCCCAAATGGAACAACTTTCACCCCTAACACTTTTTTTGATTCGGCCTTGATTTCTTGAAAATATTGTTACGGGTTCGGGGCATCTTCAGTGAATAAACAGTATGAAATACTGTTCACTAAGACGACGCTGCAACGAAGACCATTCGGCGCGATGTCTCGCTATCGTGACATATCGATACTCGTAACAATATTTTAAACAATACGTAAACTTGAGTTCCGTTACATTACTTGAATATGAGAACGCAAAAAATGACGGGTTTTTGCAATTATCTAAAAATCAAGGCCGAATCAAAAAAAGTGTTAGGGGTGAAAGTTGTTCCATTTGGGGCCCTCTATAGCTGGTTGACGTTTGGCCGTTTAAAAACGGATGACCTTGTATATAAGTTTATAGTTTACAGGCATATAAGTTATATCACAAATTACATTGTTATTTATTGTTACTATGAAATACGTACTTACAAGCTAGCTAATGGGCCAATTAGGCCTAAAGCTTTAATAATAAAAAAAAAAGGCTAGAGAGGACATCGAGATCACGGAAAATCGATTCCCCGGTCGCCGGCGAATCTCCGATTTCGATCTCGGCCGTGCTATGGTACAGTTAGCGACCGACGCGACCATAGAACAGGTGACCCATTTGCGCCAAGACACCAGTCTGATCGATGCCACCGTGGAGACACCTATTACCGCTGCTAATCACCGAGAGACCGGCTAATTCGCGAACGCTGTCCGCTTCTTCCGACACGGACAGTTACAAACTGCGGTTACAGACGCGTCCCTCCGACTCGCTTCTTTTTCTGCTCGACCGCGATCGAGCCAAGGACAGAAAACGGATTATATTAGGCGATCGCAGATGTCTTGTCGCTTCTTGTCGCATCCTCGCGTGTACCAACGAGCCTACACAGTCTTTAGCCATGTCCTTTTCGGACGTAACTCCGGCTAGCTTCGTCAGAGATCTGAGCGACACTCACCGGTGTCACGGTGTCTTGACTGGATACACAACAAGCCTTAACCCCTTGTACTACGATTTATTTCACGGTTTCAGTGATTAGAACTTTTTTGTAATTTATAATTTCCTAAAAAGAGGAGAAAATTTATATCTATTGTATGCCTATATGTTCTCCGATGGCTGTATATTAACACTAGAACTACCGGATGGGTCAAAATGACTTGCGCCTAATTTTTTCTTTTAGAAATAGCGAAATTGTAAATATGTTTTCATGAGAACATTTTTTTATGAACTTCTCTGTCGAAGTAGATATTTAAACAAAACTGGTACGAAATCAAAACAACTGCAGTTTTGTTGTTGTTATAAGGCAATGTATGCCAGTTGCATTTACTGCTTGGTAGTTCTAGTGTTAACAACGCCAAAATTGAATTTTATTTCGGTTTGAGGAAAATTAATAAGAAATATATTTATTAGACCCTGTTTAGAATTTTTTATCACGAGTCTGACTCGATATTGTAGGCCAAGGGGTTAATGAACCTATTGGGTTGATCGGAAAGTAATTTCGTTTTTTCCCAACGGAGGACGTGATTGTATTTTTCCCAGCCAACTTCACATTTAGGCTGCGTATTCGTTATATATTTTGACAACTGATATAGCAAGGCTTGCTTGTTAATAATTCCGACTGATTCTACAGCAGTAGTTTTTGGTTGGTACCGCGTCAAATATGGAAAGTGAAAAGCAGCAATTTCGGCATATTTTACTTTTTTGTTATCGAAAAGGTAAAAATGCTGATCAAGCAAGAACAAAATGATTCGATGTGTATGGAGAAGATGTATTGACAGAACGCCAGTGCCAAAACTGGTTTACAAAATATCGATCTAGCAATTTTGATGTTGAAGATGCACCACGTTCTGGAAGGCCAGTTGAAGCTGATGAAGACACAATAAAGGCATCAATTGATGCAAACCGGCAAATAACAACTCGTGAGATCTCTGAGAGATTAAATTTATCGAATTCGACCGTTCATGATCATTTGAAACGCCTAGGTTTAATCTCAAAGCTTGATCTATGGGTTCCTCATGTTCTTACGGAAAGTGTGTCGTCGCGTTGACGTCTGTGATTTGCTACTCAAACGCAAAAAAAATGATCCATTTTTGAAGCGCATCATCACTGGGGACGAGAAATGGGTTGTCTACAACAATGTTAAACGCAAGGGATCATGGAGTAAAAAAGATGAACCGGCTCAAAGCACTTCGAAAGCCGATATTCATCAAAAAAGGTGATGCTATCTGTTTGGTGGGATTTCAAAGGAATTTTTTTTTTTTTGAGCTTCTACAGGACAACACAACGATCAATTCTAAAGTTACTGTCGTCAACTGAACAAATTGAATGATTCAATTAAACAGAAAAGGCCAGAATTGATCAATAGAAAAGGTGTAGCGTTCCACCAAGATAATGCGAGACCTCATACAAGTTTGGTAACTCGCCAAAAGCTTTTACAGCTTGGATGGGATATACTGCTATACCCACCATATTCTCCAGATCTGGCACCTTCTGATTATTATTTGTTCCGGTCTGTACAAAATTTTTTAGACGGTAAAACCTTTACTTCAAATGAGGAGGTCAACAATCACCTGCATCAGTTTTTTGCCAGCAAAGAACAAAACTTTTATGAGCGTGGAATCATGCTACTGCCAGAAAGATGGCAAAAGATATTCGACCAGAATGGACAATACATAATTCAAGAAAATATTTATTCACTATAAGAAAATCGTCTTTCATTTTCATAAAGAAAAACGAAATTACTTTCCGACCAACCCAATAAAAAACTGTTCCGTATGAGACGCGCGAATTTTCACATCGCCGCTTCCGCGATCATGGTAGTCGACGATCGTGAGAGTCCCGGCGTTTCCGCGTGACTGTATATCATTTCTATTTCTGATGATGCACGTAGGAGAAATTGACCGGGATTAATGCGGGTTCATCAGGAAGCGATTCTGCTTCCTCGTTTTCGACGCACAATCGCGAGTTCTCACGTCTCGTAGAAAGTTGAACGTGTCATTAAGAATATACTCGACGTTACGCTGGCGGGATTCACCTGATAGCCACCCGCAAACGTGTCTCGAAGAGACCTTGGGGAGATTAGGTTAGCAAGGGGGTCATACAGACCAGAGATTTCGAAATGGTAGGATTAACCCATTTGCATCATAAGGAAATATGAAAGGAAGGCTTTTATGGCCAAACTTATTTTTAATTAAATTTAAGTACAAAAATGACTACAAGTAAAAGAACTTCATATCTCAGCATTATAAGAAGAAATCAGAATTACTACTTTCATCTCCAATAACACCGTCCATTTCTATTTTTTAGCTAACGAATAATGACAGTGACTAGGAAAATTGAGCGCATGGATGGCTCAATTGGATTAAAACTAATTTGATTAAAATTAATCAATCGCCATGATTAGGACCTTCTGCTAGTCCCAGCTCGCCAAAAGCCAGCTAATATAGTGATTTCTCTATATATGACGCCAAGGCCTGGATATTTAGAGCAGAAATGTAAGAATAAAAATTTGAGTTCACTTAACCCCTTGCACTACTTTGTGATTGCAATGATTAGAAATTCTTCATCGTTCAGAATTTCATAGAAAAGAAAAGATAGTTTACATTTATCGTGTGTCCATGTTTTCTCCAAAGGATATATATCAACTGCAACAAAATAGAATTTTATTTAGCTTTAAAGGGAATTAATAAAAGATACATATTTATTAGACTCTGTTCAAAATCTTCATCACGAGTCTGACTCGATATTGTAGGGCAAGGGGTTAATTCTGTTACCCAAAGGGACACCATGAATCCCATGGGTGACCTTGAAAGACCTTGAGTATTTTATTTCGTCTTGAAGGAAATTAACCCTTAGCACTCGAATGGCGACTGTTAGGCGCCACTAAATATTGCTGTGTCATTATCAAATATATTTTTTACATTATTAAGTTTGTTTGTGTTTAGTAAATTACTAAACATTTCAGTACTGTACGAGTAAATTGCACCATTTTCGTATGTATAGTATGAAAAAATATATATGGAAGGGAAATATTCTAAGTCGGAAGAAATGTTTCGTTTTGGAGTCAAAATAGCTTCGAGTGCAAAGGGTTAACAACATACATATTTATTAGACTCTGTTCAGAATCTTCGTCAGGAGTCCGACTCGATATTCTAGTGCAGGAGATTAATGCTTTAGATAAACCAAATTTGAAGGTCAGAAGATCTCTCCCAGTCAACCACTACGTTCTCCAGAGGACCCTCGGCTTGATCCTAGATCCGCGATCTCCGCATCATTCGTGTTCGATTCTAATTTTCCCACGGATAGCGATCCAGAGTGTAAATTCGCGAGATCAGTGTACGTTCGAAACGTTTCCAGTATTGAGAGACTGATTTATCCTAACGGGACACGAATTTTGACGGGCATGAAAAAATCTATCGACGTGGAATCTGGCCGCGTGGATCGCGAGGATCCAGGAGAAGCTGGCGCGAGGCGAACGGTGCTACGGAAGGAGGAAAGAAGCGGTTCTCGAAGGACGAGAGAGGTTCGGTTGGCGGCGTGACCTTGACCCAGGCAATCAGGCATACTCGGAGCCGAGGCAACCGCTGCTGGCACACATTCCCGCGGAACTATACCGTGGATCGCGAGGAGCCGACCTTCCACCGTGACCCGACACCTCCGACCTCTCCTCTTAAGGTATCCTCGTCACAATGCCCGAGAATCACGATGGCGGCCGAGCAGGCCACGACAGCCTGTGCACGGTTAAATCGGGCACGTCGGCAAGGATAATCGAACCTCGAACCTCGAACTGGATCGACCGGCTAGTTAGCCAGTCATTTAACGAACCAACGGGACACCTATTGTACAGGCTAGAACGAATCTCTGGTAATTAGATCCAGCAACCTCTTTCTTCACGAGGATCCATCAGTTTGAGGCTTTGGTTCAGGATTTTGGCTCAGTCTTGGGTCGTTTCTCCGAGTGAATGGAACACGACGATATCGCGCAGAGAAAAACTATAGAATAGACGCTGGGAGACCCTCTTAGAACGCATGGATTACCCGATTAACCCTTCCCTCATCCGGAACGCTAGATCCTTTTCGATCTTTCGTGGTCTTAACCCTCGCAGGCCCATTTTTGGATCGAACAGTTTAGTCTTCCGAAGCTTTTCTTCGTGCCAACTAGGCCTAAAGAATTCGCAAGAATGACAGTTCTGCTGTAAAAGCTTTGCTTTCTGTTAGGTTAGCTCTAGGTCGCTTGTAGATAGTGCGAAACATTTTTATTTTCCATGTGTACCGATTAACCCCTTGCACTACTATTTATTTTGTGATTGTAACGATGAGAAATTCTTCATCGTTCAGGATTTTATAGAAATGAAAAGATAGTTTATATTTATTGTATGCCCATGTTTTGATATATATCAACTACAACGAAATAGAATTTTATTTCGTTTTAATCTTCATCACGAGTCTGACTCGATATTGTAGGGCAAGGGGTTAAATGCGTGTCACCTGTTGTTATGCGTACCTACGGTCAGAGTTGTGCAGAATTGCGATTGAATTGCTCCAGGAATTATAATGAAGTGTCTAATTATCTAGTGTTACTACCGAAAGAATGTATGCGATGGGAAATCGTTGATTTACTCATGGTCGAGTTTCGTTGCCTAGGTACTCACGAGCTAGTGGCTGTCTGAATCTGCTGGTAGCTTACCTGAAACATAAATAAGGGAAAGCAATTAGTCGATAAGAACGTGACTCTTGTCTCGGTATTTTACCCCTTCCCAATAATTATACTGATCTACAGTGCATTCATCGACAACGCCACAGTTTTCATACTACAGTGAATTCTTGATATATGTCAACAATAAGGGTCTTGCCAGCGACAAGTATCGTCCAGGAAACACTCCTCATTTACACTCCTCGACGTACGAGGCATCTCGAACTTCGAGGCCCTTCACGGAGTATCCCCCGCGGTAGTGGGGATAATTCCGTGACGTTTATCACCCAGGCCTTGACGACATATATAGAGAAATCACTGTATGTAGCAACAATCGTAGATTTCTTAGTTATTCCACGTAATCTACAGTCCCGGACAAAATGAAAGCACATGCGTGCTATCTTTAATTTCTCGAAGATCACTTAGAATTTTTGTATGTACCATATAATATCATAATTGTTATGACCGACAGAGACGAAACCTCTTTGTAAATGAGGTTGACCTCGCTAGCTTTCTGGGCAAGCAGAAGAAATATACAAATGCTGAGGGCAAAATGATAGCACACTTACACAATTTATACACATATTTTCACAAAAAAGAAAGTTACATAATAATTAACAGCAAATTAATAATGGGTGTACCCGCCTTTATTTTCTACTACTTCGAGCATCCGATTTGGTAAGGATTATAATAGCTTTTTAATTGTATCTTGCGCCAATGATAATGTTGAGTTCGAAGTAATACGAATAATAGCCCTTTTATCCCGTTCTGATAATGTTGGCTGTCTACCACAACTTTTTTCCTTCCATAATTTGCAAAATCTCTTAATAAAATTATATACTACCTTGCGACTTCTTTTAACAATCTTTGAAATTTCAGAAACAGTAACATTTTGACTTCTTCATTCAATAATCCTTGCAATTTTAGTTTGACTTAATTTTTTTCCGCGGCCCATGACGACGTTTAACTATAAAACTTGACGCTTGCTGTTAACTGCTTGGGAACTCGCAAACTATGCAAAGATATCAGCACAACGCACAAGTGTGCAATCATTTCGCCTTAAACATTTGCATATTTCTTCTGCTTGCTCAGAAAGCTAGCGAGGACAATCTTATTTACTAACACGTTTCGTCTCTCCAGATTGTAACAATTATGACATTATGTATTAGGGGGACCGGAAAGTAATGTCGTATTTTTCGTAAAATTAAAGTAGAGTAATTTTTTATTGGCATTTTATTTTTAATTTGTGACATATAAATACTCTCGTACGGTTGACCATGATGAACGAAGCTACCCCGAGAGTTCTACAATCGTCTGTCGAGGTAAAATGTTATTATCGAGTGCCACAGGTCTTCCTGATCGAGGTCCGTCAAAAAGATCGAAATTGCCCGATTCAAATTCACTATCGTTGGCACTTACGTACAGTCAATACTACTGGATAAACATGATAAACGTTTCTTGTAGTTATTGCGACATTGCTGCCCTTTCGAAATTAGTATGCAATGCCGAATGTGCAACTTTTCTGGATTTGAATCGGTCATTTCGAACATAGTCTCTAAAAACACGATATTTTTGTACAAAACAGTACTAACTAGTCTCCCTCTGCAGCCATGTACTGAACAACGTAGGTGTACGAAGTTAGCTATTGTTATCAGTCAAATATTGACTTGCGCAAAAACGACATTACTTTCCGGTCCCCCTAATACTTAACTCCTTGCCCTACAATATCGAGTCAGACTCGTGACGAAGCTTCTGAACAGGGTCTAATATAAATATATTTCTTATTAATTTTCCTCAAACCGAAATAAAATTCTATTTTGGCGTTGTTAATATACAGCTATCGGAGAACATATGGGCATACAATAGATACTAAATTTTCCCCTTTTTTTAGGAAATTATAAATTACAAAAAAGGTTTCTAATCACTGAAACCGTGAAATAAATCGTAGTACAAGGGGTTAATTCAGAAATAGTATGTAGTCTTCAAGAAATTAAAGATAGCACGCACGTGCTATCATATTGTCCGGGACTGTACATATGGGAATATAAATGAATTAAACGATGTCGAAGCAAGTTCTAAAATAAAAGAGGAAAGACAGTTCGGACCGCGTGGAAGAGCTATGGACATGTAAAGTTTGAGTAGGGTTGGGGGGAAGCTTTCAGCTAATAAACGGAGGGTTCGTCGAGGTAGCAGCCGATGCATGGGTTCCGCTATCCGGTGTTTGAGTTGGCTGCTTACGGTCCCGAGCGAAAACACGTCGAGATGTTTTCCCAGGGCTCGCGATCCGCCCGGCGAAAAGCAAATCCGCGTGTTTGCTCACGTGAGAAAGCTCGATGGTACTAATCGCCGATAATATTCAACGGTCGTGCACGATCGCCGGTCCGCGTGTAGACACTTTGCCGGCCATCGGAAGGCAGAGGGAACCAGAGGGAACCGGAGCTAACTGGAGAGGGAATCGGAGGGTGGCAAGGTTGGAGGAAAAAGAGGAGGAGAAATTGCGAAAAGGGAAAAAGGCGATCGGGCGAGAAGGAGTAGAGAAGGAGAAGGAGTAGAAGAAGAAGAAGAACCGAAGCGTATTTCGTGCGTGCACCTGAGAATACACGCGTCTCGCATGTGCATGTGCGGATGCAGCCGCTTCGACGAGATATTTGAGTCGGTCTCTTCCTGGCTGCGGCGATCGCGTGCCACGGAGCTTCGTCAGCATCGAGAAATGCAGACGGGAGCCGGGAGGCCGAGCAAAAAGAGACGGCCGAGGGCGGCTCGTTCCATAGAGACTGCTCTCCACGGGAAAACGAAAGAGAAACAGAGTCGGGAAGCGAAACAGAGAGAGGAAGAGAAAACCGGAGGTAGGTAGGGACCCGTAGGGATACTGTTCAGGGAGCCGGGTTGCTCTCTGCTGGCTCTTCTGCGCTCGGAGCGGAAGAACAAAGGGAAAAAATCCTGCGGAGAGGCCCACGACGGAGTCAACCGACCGAAAAGGGACTTCAAGGTGCCGCAAGTATCGCGTAACGGGCTCCGAAGGCTCGAAAATTCGATTCGGGGTCTCTGGGACGCGGAAACCAACCTCTTTTGCCCGATCGGAGGATGAGCAACGCGCGCGCGCGCGCTCGCTCGACAAACGTCTCCGAAACGTTTCGAATTTCGACGCCTTTCCTTGCTTTTTTCGGGACGTTTCGAAACGGTTCACCTTGTCGCGGCGACGAGGAAAATGAAACCCGTTAAGGGTCGAGAGCCCTCTGCTCGAACGGTTAGCCTTCTATTGTTTCGTGCCGCCGCGCCGGGCCCTGTCGGAAAGGTGCATCTGTCTCCGAGCACCTGCTGCACAAGTGCATCTGGCGTCAACGGCACACGATCGATTCGGGAAACCCGAAATTTTGTGTGTTATGTCTCGCTGGGGTCGGCGCGGTCATTCAACGTAGCGGTTCTCGGATGGATTTTCAAATACACAGCTCTACTCTGACTCTGGTGTAGTCGGGGGCCACTAGACCACGCCCATTCAGCGACGATCCACGTGATAGATAGGCTAGGTTAATAGTTATTCACCAAAAGACGCGGAGCCTTTCTTTATACTGGTGTTGCCGCAGTATATATAATATTATTGATTAATAAGGTAAAGGCACCAGTAGTTGACCATTTTATAGAAAAAACATAAAAAATAAGGTTTGAAATGTTCTTATTGTTTTGAAATTTAAACAACAGACAGCATGGCATAGGTTCAGTTTCATCAAAAGTGCACAGGTTATAAAAACCTTATTTTTTATGTTTTTCTATAAAATGCTCAACTACTGGTACATGGTCAACTACTGGTGCCTTTACCTTAATCCTTATTAATTAAACTATATTATAACAACAGATAAGATCGGTAAATATTCTGGACAGTAATCCTAAGAAAAGGGTCTCTTAGAAAACTTAGAAAATATCACATGTTTAAGAAATAGAATCGAATTCTACCGTGAAGCACTGCTGTGGATCTGTGGATGTCAAGTGCCGCAAAACCACGCCCACTCGCAGCACTACATATAAACACATTAACCCTCTGTGGGCCGAATTTTGTTCCATTGGTATCTATCAGCAGACAACTTGCATTTACTTTGATATTTCAAGTTGATGCCGCTGCGAACCGTCATCAATATTGTTATTGATGATCTCAGAGACATTATGTGACGAATACGTATACACGTTATCTTGTGAAAAAGCGAAAATTATTTGGTAAAATGTCGATACACATTAGCATGTGACCTGAAAGTTATGGAGAGCTGGATCTTTAAACGACACAAAGTCTAGCGTGAAGCAGGAGCGTGGATAAGGCCCGGAGGCACTGCTCGGGCTTGGTTAAAGCCAGGAGCCATTAAGCCACGCCCACTCGAGACACTCCACGCCCCTCTACAGAGGGGGAGAGAGCGAAACGAATTATTTCCGCGGTCGTGGAACTTGTTGAGCGAAATTGGTGCATCGGCGCAAAGTGTCGGCTCTTATTATATTATTATTGATGATCTCAGAGACATTATGTAATGAATACGTTATCTTTTGAAAAAGCTAAAATTATTTGGTAAAATGTCGATACATTAGCATTGTGACCTGAAAGTTATGGATACCTGGATTTTTAAACGACACAAAGTCTATCGTGAAACAGGAGCGTCGATAAGGCCCGGAGGCACTGCTCAGGCTGGTTAAAGCCGGGAGCCATTAAGCCACGCCCACTCGAGACACTCCACGCCCCTCTGCAGAGGGGGAGAGAGCGAAACGAATTATTTCCGCGGTCGTGGAACTTGTTGAGCGAAATTGGTGCATCGGCCGCAAAGTGTCGGCTCCGATAGCGGAGCAGGATCGTTGTTAGGGCGAGGAGGATCCGCGCGGGGCGACAGGCTCGTTCCGCGAGTTGCTATCGATCGGCGACGCAACTGGTTCGCAGAAGCTCGCTCTAAGTCGCAGGTGGGAGAAGCAGGAAGGAGCTGACGCGCGAGCTAGGTGCACACAGGCTGTGCACAGGTAGTGCAGGCAAATCGCAGACGCACGGATTTTCCCTGCGGTGTTGGCGTGCAGTGGAACGACAAGAAACGACGCGGAACGAGCGACTCGCGAGCGTATAAAATCCAACAGTGGTCTGGAGCGGCGGCTGCGGCAATGCCAGGTTAAAATAAAGCGTCGAAAGTAGAGTCGATATTTATGCCGCGCAATTACGGTGCATTTTAATAAACTTCGGCTGGATCGTTTGCGACGAGAATGCGCCTCGGCCGCGAACGTGTTCGCGAACCACCGCTCGAACAAGAAGAACGAGAAGAGGAAGAAGGAGAGCCCCACGGAGAAGGAAGAGCAACGACGAGAAGAACGAGAGTCGTTTCATGCAAAATGGCGATTCCGCTCGGCCGGAATCGCCCTTAATTTGCGCATCGGTGGATACCCGGAGAGAGCGAGAGCGAGAGAAACGAGAGTAAGAGATGTATTCAAGCTGGTACCGTAGACAAATGCACCTGCATTCCGTCCTACCGCATCCCGTCCAATTATCCGCCGCGCGCTCTCCGGCAACCAACAAGATACGAGGTCTAGGGTCAAACAAGGGCACAGATAGAAGCCCCCTCCGCGGGGCTCTGCTCTGGTTCCGCCAAGTCGGGGGCCACTAAACCACGCCCACTCGGTCCGGTGAACGTAACAGGAGCGAACGTAGTGGTCTTCGGGGCTACATTTTTCAAAACGATAGAAGCTCTTCGGTCGAACAGAAGTAGAGATTGCTCCGTGGAGCACTATTCTACGTATGTTCGAGTCAGGAGCAATTAAACCACGCCCACTCGGTGCGGTGAACGTAACAGGAGCGAACGTAGCGGTCTTCGGGGCTAGATTTTCAAAACGATAGAAGGTCTTCGGTCGAACAGAAGTAGAGATTGCTCCGTGGAGCACTATTCTACGTATGTTCGAGTCAGGGGCAATTAAACCACGCCCACAATCGTGGCATTCTATAAAAGAAATAGATAGTTCTTCGCCAACGGACTAGATCTATTTATGAGAGAATTTGAACAGATATTCGAAACGATTCACACTCAAGGGATAAACGGGGCGGAGATTGCTCCGCGGAGCTCCGACCACGCCCACTCGGAGCCATCCTACAAGATATCATTTCTCAAAGGATCAGCATTAGTTTTTCCTGCTCGGACGTCGTTCGGAACGTCGAGGAAAGATTCCGTCCGAGTGGAATCGCCCTTAATTTGGCGCATCGGTGAGAGGGAGAGCGGTTTACAGGAGCGAGAGAAACGGGAGTAAGAGATGTATTCGCGCTGGTACCGTAGACAAATGTACCTGCATTCCGTCCTACCGCATCTCGTCCAATTATCCGCCGCGCGCTCTCCGGCAACCAACGAGATACGACTCGTGGGAGAGAGAAACGAGGAGAGAGAGAGGGGGGAGAGGGGCCGACTTGGAAGGGGGTTGGATGCTCTCCTGGAGCGGAATTATTTCACTCGATCATGCAATATTTATATCGAGGAGCGCGACGACTCGCGCGCGCTCGACGCTCACTCGAACGGACAGGCCGGAAAGAAAGAACGAAAGAGGAAAACGCTCGGCTCGGCTCGGCTCGACGAAGCGAGAAGGGACAAGCGGGAAGGGACAAGCGGGAAGGGACAAGCGAGAAGGGCGAAGCGGGAAGGGACAAGACGATCTTACTCTAATCGTTAGAGCACCGAGCACACTCAGTGGGTATTCAATCGAAACCAGTTCGCCGGGTACCGGCGCAGCGACGAGCGACATTAGCGATGAGTTGTAGCTCTCGAACCTAAGCGGAAAAATCGGCCGCCGAATGGTCACGAGATTATCCAACGATTTCTCAACGCCCGGACCACGGCGACAATTTTTCCACGGTCGACCGTCGCGATCTATCGATCCGCTCCGCGGGAGCGTCACGCGATGCGATTTCTCAATGGGACGCGTAGGGGAGAATGGGGTAATTACGACCGCGGGGTAATCGCGAACGCAGATATTTCAGTCTATTAGAAAAGGAAAGCAGATCATGCCCAACCGAAAATCGACAAGTCCGAACGCGTTCAGTGTCAGACAACAAGTCGTAGAGAGAAGCAGGACCCACGGTTTAAGGTAGATACACTTTAAACTTTTTGTTACTTTTCATCTAATTTTTCGTGATGTTACTTTGTCATATAGCCTCTGTAGTGAGAGCGATGCATTTGAGATTTATATAAGTAGTTATAAATACGATTCGTACGAGACTTTGGCAGTAACGAACTTATTGTTGCACGTTTTTAACCTCTGAAATAAAATATGTTGCTGTGTTCGTGATTACCCCCTCAGTAGTCGGGTAATTACGAACACTAAAGGTTTCGTCTTTTCATTAAAAGTATATTTTATTTTTAAATCTTATCAATACTGATTTCTGTAGGTTTTAAATAAATAGTTTAACTATAATTATAAACAATAAATAAACTTGTTTCATACTCAGCTATCGTTTTATTTGAATTTTTTCTTAGGTGTTCGTAATTACCCCACTTTCCCCTATCCAACGATTTCTCAACGCCCGGACCACGGCGACAATTTTTCCACGGTCGATCGTCGCGATCTATCGATCCGCTCCGCGGGAGCGTCACGCGATGCGATTTCCCAATGGGACGCGTACTCTAAAACGGGCCCAGAAGTCAGGTCCATAAGTTCTACCGACGTCGATCGCGTTCGAGAAAAATCGACCGTGTTCCTAGACACGCGGGCGAACCGTAGTTTATGTTTATAATTATCCTGGCCGTGCGCGTCTTATACGGACACGTTTCATTAAATACAGTGTCGTATTGCACTGACGATTCACGTCCGCGGCGCGTAGACAGCTTAAACAAGTCGTCTCGTCGGACATTCCGAGGCTGTGTTCTCCTTTAGAGCGTCTTTTTACGACTGGTGCGTCGGTATAGTAATTAAAACGGCGGGTTTATGGCACCCGGGAGATGTCATTTCAATACGCGAACAATTAGCAGACAATTTTATTCGCTACAAAGGCTGCGATCGGAACAGCAAAACATATTATACAGCAGTTTTTTGATGCGACACCCGAGCTCCAAGGTTTCACGAATAAATTTATATTCATGTGTTGTAACCAGACTGCGTATCTGTATACAAAATAAAAATTTTGCATCTTAACACTTCGAACGCCAAACAAGAAAGCTAAAAAATTCCACGAAATCAAAGTAAGTTATTTGATAAAATAGAAATTGAAAAAATTAAATATGTGATATTATGTGGTTCTCCAACTTTCTTGCATTTTACAGATCTTAATCAAATTTGGTACAATGAATATATTAACGTAAAAATTCATTTTAAAACCTTGACAACTAATTCCGTCACCCATAGGTGGGTGACATGGCAGTCAACGTGTTAATATAATGGATAAATGCTTGGACAAGGTTCCACTATTTTCCATAAATTTTTATAGTTTCAATAATTGTAGAATATAAAACCGGTGATTTTGACTGTGGTAAGATTAGCGTCAATTAAGTTACTGTATTTCTGGAGCCTATTTTGAAAGCCGAGGGGTTCAACCCTCAAACTTAACGGTTGATATAGTCAAAATCTACAAAAGAAACAATTTTCCTCGAATATCAATTTTCAATTTTCTAATTCAAATAATTCCGTCACCCATATATGGGTGACATGGCACTCAACGTGTTAATAAGGCATTTAATAATTTCACTAGTTCGATAATACGGTAAATTTCCAGTGATTCAAGCTTTTGATATGCTTTATCAGCGTGGATTAAAACAATTGTATTTACTGGACGATATTTGTCCGCGGTTAGACCGGTGTTTTGGACATATATCGAATAAACACTGTACTCTTGAAACACGGTTTCTCTATGATACAACTCAATTATCTCAGGCAGCCTCGCTACACATAAATTGTTTAGTTCAAGCTAGCCTAAAGCAGAGTACAACACGGTACGAATGAACCCCTTGCCTCACAATATCGAGTCAGACTCGTGATGAAGATTCTGAACAGAGTCTAATAAATATGTTTCTTATTAATTTCCTTTAAACCGAAATAGAAGTCTATTTTGGCGTTGTACAACTATCAGAAAACATATAGGCATACAATAGATATAAATTTTCTCCCCTTTTCAGTTAATTATGAATTACAAAAAAGTTATAATCACTGAAAGCGTGAAATAAATCGTAGTGCAAGGGGTTAATCTGATTTGCACTAGTTCTGAGTTTCTTATAATTTCTTTAACCCTTTGCCCTACAATAACGAGCCAGACTCGTGATGAAGATTCTGAATAGAATCTAAGAAATGCGAACGTTATTAATTTCCTTTAAAACGAAATAAAATTCTATTTTGTTGTAGTTTATGTATATCCTTTGGAGAAAACTTTGGGCATATAATATATTAAACTACCTTTTTTGTTCTATGATATTCTGAACGATGAAGAATTTCTAATCATTATAATCACAAAATAAATACTAGTGCAAGGGGTTAATTAATACGATCAATTGCGTTATAGGAGGGCTGACTGCAACACACTGAACTCCTGCATTTCTTTCGATCTTCCTACCGTTTCAAATTACATCTACTCATCGTTGTGATAAACGTATAGAACGTACAGTCCAATCGCAACAGTTTGAGACAGCAACTTTCCGAAAACCGTTCGTTTCGAGATGCAAGCGTCGAAGTTCTGGTGGATCGTTCGAGTCCTCGGGATCGAGAGAACCGCGATAGATCGGACAGGCGGGTATAGCTAAGCTCGTCCACGTCGACATCCGGGGACGATTCAGTCCGGCCGGTGTTCCTGTTCTGAACCAGTCCCGGGGACAGGTCTTCTCGTTCAGCGGGGAACGAACTCTGGGGCGCGGTGACGAACGGTCGGAACGGGTCGGGACGGGTCGGGTCGGGTCTCCTCGAAGCCTGCGGGACCAGTTGGCCGGTACACGAGGGGGAAACGGGAGAGCCGAGAGGGAAAGGCGAGAGACGGGAGTGAATGGGAGAGGGGTGGAGGAGGAGAGGAGGAGGAGGAGGAGGAGGAGGTGGAGGAGTGAGAAAGAGAGAAAAAGAGGATCGAAGAAGGAGCGCATACAGCGACTGAGAAAAATCCTCTACATAATTATTCGCCGCGAAGGCCGTCCTGTGCGTTACACACGGCGGACGTGTTTGTGCGTGTGCGAGAGCTGAATGCACGCACCTCCTCCGCCCCGGCGGAGCCGAGCGGAGCAGAGCGAAGCGGAGCAGAGCAGAGCGGAGCGAAGCCGAGCAGAATTCGCAGCGAGAGAAAGAGACGCGAGAAAGCCTGGCAGGAAGAAGAGGGAAGGACCTGTTCCCGATATACTGGTCTTTGCGAAATGCCGCGAGATTCCAGAGGGCTTCGCGATCTCGATTTTCGCTAGCCGATATCCCGGGAGCATCGGCGATCGTCCCGGACCCTTGGCTCTCTCAGATAGTCCCCGGAGAATTACGCGACGGCTCGGTACGGTATCCGATTGATATAGATTTCCGCGGCAATTAACCGCGAGACCAAGGAAATTCCATGCATCGCAATCGCATCGGACGGAGAGACTCGAACTCGAACAGGAGAGAGCCGGGGCGCACGGCTTCTTCTTCTCCTTCTTCTTCTTCTACGCGGCAGCAGCTCGAAACCGTGGACGATTTACGTCCCCTTGCTGCTTGCTCTCTCTCTCTCTCTCTCTCTCTCTATCTCCGGTCCGCGGCAGCGAAAATTCAAATTACACCGGATCGCCGCGGAATAGCTTCGTTTCGAGTCCGAGGATTCCCCGCTGCCAGGGCGGCTTGTTTCTTCCTCGTAAAGATAGACTTCTGGGAACGTTAACCGGTCGTCGACTCCGCGAGCTGCGCCGCGCCGCGCCGGCTTCGAATAAAACATCGGCGAGCAACATCGAACTACCCTGAATCGAGATCTCGACCAAACACCTGGCTAGTCTCGCTCGCGCCTTTCCTCGCGAACCTGTTCGTCTTTGTGTACTAATTTTGGCGCATAAGCCGAACGGTGGTCACGTCAACAACTATGATCGCGATACTGGACCTCTTCCGGACCACGGGATCCAACGCGTTTTCCCAGTGCTCCGTTGCGAATCTATTTCTACGAAATTGTAAGGTAAGCTGTAACGAATCCGCCACCGTAGATATTGTTCATATAAATATAAGTCTATTCGGTTGTTCTCTTGGAAATCGGCAAAAGAAGCAAACACGTGTTCGTTGCTCTGAAATGGAGAAACGACATTTAAACTTTATTACTATAATTACTTTTCTCACACCTTTTGTCACCACTTTTCATCTGTCTTTCCCATCTCTTTCTCTATCTACCGCCTGGGGCGCTCTCTACTCTACCGACACTCTCTTGAGAATATACCTCCAACTAATACATTAAAGAAATACATTTTCTTTACATAAATAACAAATATGTTTATGTTATTGATAAGCGATTCATCTCCAACGACAAGTGTCGAAAAATAAGAACGAAAACTGGATGAAAAAAGGACGAGCAGTCTCGTCAGGTCCGACATCGGAGAAAGACATATTAATAAATTACATACTGTCTGCTTTAATCCCGGCCATTCCTTACAGAATTAAAAGGCAAATATTAGTTATCGATTAACCCGTTCATCTCCTTGCACCTGACAAGCCATTGCAAAATTACGAAATTGTCGAAATTACATTGGTTCGTTAAATAAAATCGATCACACGAAATGGAGAAAGAAATTGCAATTCGAAGAAACAGCGTACGAAGACATTTAAATCATTTGCACTTGACTGGTGACTGAAGCACCGCTAGAAATTTTTGTGTCATTATTTCGAAGAAGTTACAAATTTGTGCTTAATAGATCACTAAACATTTAAATATTATATGTGGTAGTCGTTTCGTACGAATAAAATGAAAATATTCCAAGACGGACTCATTTGCACTTGACTGGTGACTCTGATGCACCGCTAGAAATTTTTGTGTCATTATTTCAAAGAAATTACTGCTCAATAGATCACTAAACATTTAAATATTACGGTAAAGGCACCAGTAGTTGATCATGTACCAGTAGTTGAGCATTTTATAGAAAAACATAAAAAATAAGGTTTGAAATGTTCTTATTGTTTTGAAATTTAAACAACAGACGGCATGGCATCCTAGGTTCAGTTTCATCGAAAGTGCACAGCTTATAAAAACCTTATTTTTCATGTTTTTCTATAAGATGGTCAACTACTGGTGCCTTTACCTTAATCCTTATTAATTAAACTACATTATAACAACAGATAAGATCAGTAAATATTCTGGACAGTAATATCTTAAGAAAAGGATCTCTTAGAAAACTTAGAAAATATCACATGTTTAAGAAATAGAATCGAATTCTACCTATTCTTCTATTCTTCTTCGTTTCGTACGAATAAAATGAAAATATTCCAAGACGGAAGATCAATTTAGTTTCAGAACGAAGATAGCGCCGAGTGCAAAGGGCACTGGACGATCCGCGATGATCGTCGCGGTTCCACGAAGTTTGAGAAGAACGTCCTTGAAGCGGAGGCTCGCGAGGAGCGGCGCTCGAAGTCAAACGAATGCAAAACGAGCCGGAAGAGCTCGGAGCGCCGGGTTCGATATTCAAATGACGTCGGCCAATCCGATTCGTTCCTGTTAACCGGTCGCGCGCGTACCGATCGGTTATCGATCTTTCTCTCTCTCTCTATCTCTCTGTCTCGCACACACGGAAAACCATCGGCTCTCAGAAGCGAACAGCGGCAGCGCATCGTTGCGCATGATCTACCTACGCGATTCTATACCGGGCAGGATTTATGAGCGCGAGCGGATTAAGACTGCGGGGCGAGTTTTCAAGCTAACTGACCTTGACGCGCGCGAACGCCAACCGATTATAGATCAATCGTGTTTCCTACGCGCGAACGAGAGGAATCGCTGCTATATCATTTCAAGAGAGACAGAGAGAGAGGTTGTCCTCATTTCCGGTTAGTTAGGCCCCCTGCGCAAGGCTTTGTATTCTCTCGGAATTCTCAAGGATTCGCAAACGTTACGGTTGATCAGCGCGTCGGAAGTGCATCGTGTCTTATGATATGCGGGGCTGTAATGTTTTGGGAAACGCTGGAGGATTCCAAAAGGAAACAGCTTACCGGTTGAAAGAGAACAGAAATCCTCGACACGCTTCGCACGCGGCGCGTCCTATCGAATCCTCGCGATAAATCCGCTTTATTCCGTTCGCCTGGATGTGTCTCTCTTTCTCTCTCTCTCTCTGTTCGCGCCTATTTCCAGTTCTCGCGCTATATCCGTCCTCTCGCCATTCAGGATAAGACTTTTTCTTCGCTGTCCTGGCCTGGCCGCTCGTTCGCTCGCTCGCTCGCTCGCTTGCTCGCCTCGCTTGCCGGTTCTCTGAATGACCGTGCCTCTCCTCTTCGACTCCTCTCCTCCAGAACCAAACCGCTCTTCTCTCTACCTGCGTCCGTGCATCACCAATACCTCTATGCCTCTCTCTATACGTTCGCGCTTCGACGTGAAAAGTAACGCGTTGACGCTCTGCCGCCGCGTGCAACTTGCCGCGCACGCGGAGAAACCTCTTCGATAACCTTGAATGATCCCCCCACCGGATCATCGATCTATACACCTGGTCCCACGACCTACACCCATCGAGACTACCCCACCTTCTCGATCTGCTAGCGAATCCCGAGATGCATCTTCCGAATAGACTACCCGTGAAATCTTTCGACGATCTTTTTTTGATTGCAGAACGCGGTGATTGTGTGAGACGATCTGCTGAATTTGTTTCTGACGTTGTTCCATCGCTTAAACTTTAAACGAAATTCTGTTCTTTCGACGCATCACCTTCCGACTAGTTGCTTGCTCATTGATGCAGATCTTTGTGCTAAATAATAATAGAAGTATGCAAAGAAAATATATCTCTTTAATTTGAATTTGGCGGCATGACGCCGGGTCCAGTTAGATCGATATGGTAGAGAGCATATGGATGGATCAAGGAGAAGATTGGGGAAGGTGACCACGTGGGCAGAAAGTATAGAGAAAACCAAAGAGATTAATAAGAAGGAAGTAGTAAAAGGAAATTGACTATTGGAAATAACATAAATGTCGTTTCTCTTTTAACAGGTGAATGAGACTAAGATTAAGTAATGTAAATAATGGAAATATCGTAAATAGCTTTGCTGCAATAAAATTAACCTCTTTTAACAGGGCAACGAACAGTGGCTTATTTCCTATGGGATTTGATAGAATCTTACAAGTATATTTCTTATCTTAACACTGAACCTAGCACGGTTAAAATGACCGGTTTTCTATTCCAAGATTGTTGAAATTATGAAAACGTTTTTGTAGGAAATTACTGAATCGAGTTCTTGGTACCCCCACAGTAATTGGGTGTCCCTTACCCTACCCTGTTTTGACAGAAATGCATCAAATCCGCAGTTTACTCGTTAATGGAGTTAGCTGGATGTAAAAAATATTTCAAATAAAAATTACTCTGTTTCAGGGACGACAGGATAGGTCACAAATCTACTCCAGGGGGAGAACGGTTTTACTATTTAGTAACAATTGTCGATACTGTCACAAGCTACATTGTATCATGAATATTTTACGGCAGAAATCTTTCTCGACTGCATACTTTGAAAATTTGACTTTTCAGCACTGATTCGAACACTATGCGACGCAGTGATCAACGGTGAGTCGTATAAGGGCACAATGAACCCCTATTTTTGAACGTCGCGAGGGCTGCGCGTCTCTTCTCGTCACGTGTCCACGGGAGCGACAGCTGCTGCGGGCTTTCCAGGCCTGCCCCATAGAAATCGGGAAACGTACAGGGCCCCGTGTACGAAATAAAAGCGCACGAGAGCGCACTCCGTCTCTCTTTCTCTCTCTCTCTCTCTCTCAACTCTTCAGAGGGGAGGGGAGGGGGCGAGGAGTCTCTCCTAGCCGGCAAGGATTTCTCCAGGCCTCGCATGGGAATATGGGGGACCGTGGATTCGCATGTGTCGCCCGAGGGACATTTATAAATCGAATTTCTTGGCGTCCCTGCCGCTCGTACGATCCGCGTGGAATAAATTTCCATGCGAGCGGACCCTGGATCCCGCGATCTCGCGATCGACCGGTAACGGTGATCCACAGCCTGGTGGGGAGCTCCTTTTTCATTTCGAAATCGCTCGGAAACGGTAGGCACTCGAGTTTGAATCGTTTCGCCATGGCATGGGGCGAGATTAGGTTCATTCATAGCGGTCGTAAATCAAAAGCAGTTCTTCTTTAAGAGTTTCAAATGACACCATCGTTCGCGATCATGGTTATATACGACACCCGAAAACTAAACATTTCCTCCTGGCTAGAACACTTCACTTTAATATATATTTTCATATATACAGGGTGGGTCACCAAATTTTGCCATGTAGATTTACGTCATTATTATTACGCATAGCAAACAATGTTTTAGGTGAAGTAGGTCGTTCATGTTTTTTTAAATGGAATCATATATTTTTTATTACATCAGCTGATGCTCCTTCATATTCTTTACAAAAAAGTATTAATCTATTTGTGTAAAAAATCATTTACCATCCGAATGTGCCCCTCTCAAAACCATTCAACTTCATCTAAAAAATTGTTTGCTATGCGTAATAATAATGACGTAAATCTAGATGGCAAAATGTGGCGACCCACCCTGTATAAATTTTCATGTAATTTATCAAAAACTGTAAATACTATAGCAATTTTTAGCGGCGCCTCAGTGTCGTCAGTCGCTTGCAAATGTTTAACCCCTTGAGCTACTATTTATTTTGTGATTATACTCATTAGAAATTCTTCATTTATTGTATGCCTATGTTCTCTCCAATGGATATATATCAAGTACAACAAAATCGAATTATAATTCGGTTTAACTAGTTAACTGTGATTGACGAGTATACTCGTCATGGAGAAGTGGCACGATTTTGTGTATTGACGAGTATGCTCGTCATGCGTAAAATTTTAATTCTGGTGAAAACTAAATTGTATTCGTAGAATTTTAATATGTTTAAAATGTTTAGAGGTCAAGACGAAATGAAACAAACAAATGAAAATTATAAATAATTTGAGTTGGATTTATAACTATAAATATGACGACTATACCCGTCATCGCTTGATTATCGCGACAACACTGGTGGGCGCTTTGCAAAGAGATCGCCACAGTTAACTGGTTAAAGAAAATTAATGACATACGTATTTATTAGACTTTGTTCAGAATCTTCATCACGAGTCTGACTCGATATTGTAGGGCAAGGGGTTAACGCTAGATTGCCGGATGAAAAAGAAGATACGGCTCTAGTGGGACGAGTCTAGGCTGACGGATATATCCGTCGGCAGTACCGAAACGGTTAAACAGTTCGATCGAGCATTGAAAGTCAATTTCTTGGTGGTTCGTGGCGGAAGCACGGGAAAAGAGATTGCTCGGAGATTGCACGAGCGAGCAAGCAAGCAAGCCGGCCAGCGATCCGACGACTGCATTAGACGAGCGTGCACGTGCTCGCAAATCGCTTCTCACGATTCCTTTCAGAGACAAGCGACTTGCCGCTCGCTTCTCGGTGCACTCGGTGCACTCGGTGTGCGCTCGGTGTACACTTGCTCGCGCGACTCGCGACTCGCAGGTGCACGCCGGCAATGAGACAACGAAAAAATCGGCGAAAAGGCGCGGCACCGTTGCGCAAACTTACTCGTGCTCGTGCCGTGAAATTCTCGTCCAAGGACAAGGCGGTTCCGAGCGGAATCGGCGCACACGAGCTTCGTTCCTCTTTCTCTCTCTTTCACTCTCTCTCTCTCCTTCTCTCTTTTCATCACGCTGTTGCGTTAGGCCGTTGCACGTGAAATTTTATACCGCCTTTTTATCGAGAAATACTATTGTAATCTTACTTAATCCATAGGTTTATTGTGTATGCCATTTAAAAGTACAAACAGTAATCTTTCAAGTCCTACCTTCAGGTTCTATCTGTACATCCTACTTTAGGTCGTTGCACGTGAAATGACCAATTTCAGAATGCAAATTTTATACAGTGTTTTTATAGAGAAATACTATTGTAATCTTACTTAATCCATAGGTTTATTGTGTATGCCATTTAAAAGTACAAACAGTAATCTTTCAAGTCCTACCTTCAGGTTCTATCTCTACATCCTACGTCGTTGCACGTGAAATGACCAATTTTAGAATGCAAATTTTATAGTATTTTTATCGAGAAATACTATTATAATCTTACTTAATCCATAGGTTTATCGTGTATGCCATTTAAAGGTGCAAACGTGATCTTTCAAGTCCATGCGACCGACGTGTATTCTGTCAATATGTGTATTCAAAATTCAATTTACAGCAAAATACAATCAAGAGACTCGTGATTCACTGACAGCATATGCTTATATGCTGATTGCATATAAGTTTATTTGGAAGAAGATTATGTTGGGTTAATGTCACTGGTTGAAAACAGACATTATGCAACAAAATAATATCCTGCTCGATTCAAGGTGAATTTCCGAATCGATGGCAGTGGCGACGACAAAACTGTTCGGACGCGTTTAGAGCAGCCGAAGTCGACGATGCTGTTGACAAGCTATGTTTTACGGTAAACGAGTCGGCGTATTATGGCGGGCCGGTAGAAAATTCCCCGGGGACTGGGGGTGGAGTAATAGTCGCCCGCGAACAGAGAAAAGAAGGCCAGGATCGACAATGGCAACGGGTCGAGAACGATCTCTCACCCGGCAATTTGCATTCCGTCGAGTAATGCTGTTTTTTCTCGTCGACACGACGCCGTCCTCCGCCGCGAAACTCTCTTCGAGACAATCGGAGACAGGCTTTTTGTCTAGACAACGGTAATTGCCGTGCTTTCTTCTCCAGGTCGCGTTCCGTTCGGAACAGTGCACCGCGGAAGGACGCGGCTCTTCTTTTTGCGAATACAGTGATCTCTCTATATACACTCCCGCTCATAAGTCTTAGGACAGTGATCATATTTGTGTTCAACTCTGTAAAAATGAAATAATCGCTGAAGAATTCGAACAAATTTTTGCTTATTTAAAGGTTAACGTGTCAAAGAAACGATGCTGAACTCATACATCAAAAATCTTACCAAGAAGTAAGAAAATATATTTTCCTTTCATCGAAGAATCCGCCATGTTTCTTTAATAACAGTTTCATCAATTTTTTCATACCCTCTGAAGTCATATTATTTCATTTCATTTTCGTCCAAAAATTTTCCTTAACACTTTCGCTGCGGACGAAAATAAGTAGGCTTTCGCCGGGAGCTGAAATTAAGATATTTTTTTTAAATGAAATTTTCAGTCCGTAAAATAAAAACCTGATTTTTTTTCAAAACAAAAACAATAATTCATGATGTTCAACCTAACAAAAGGTTAGGTTAGATTAGAAAAACATATATATATATATATATATATATATATATATATATATACATGTATATTTTGAAAAACATATATTTGGGTAAGTATAACTTATTTTATGTATAATATGATTGGACGCGAATGTGCGTCGTCCGCAGCGAGAGTGTTAAATGTGTTTTCGAAGCAGGGCAACAGTTCATCCACTAATTTTTCTATGGGATTCAAATCTGGTGATTGATCATAATTTTTAATGAATTATTACGTTGAAGTTGGAATTACTACTGAACATATGAGGATATTTATATTATGTAGTTAATGCAGTTCAAGGTTCATAATCTATACGAAATACCAGGGTACACCAGTTTATTAAAAAAATCAGAAGTGTCCTAAGACTTATGAGCGGGAGTGTATGTCGCCGAGGCCTGGATGATAAACGACGCGGGATTATCCCCACTACTGGGGTATTGGTTTCAACTTAACGAAAGAATTGAAGGAAGAAATAAATTTTTATTTCGCTCCTGCGTCTTGTAATCATTTTTCATTTTGCATAAAGATCCGCGGTCTACCGATGACACGTGGATATTTGACTTCTGTTTTCGCAGTCCGACCATGAAGAACAAGCCAAGGAACGGGTAGACAAGGTGTTCCCGATGATCGCTGCTCTCGACCGAGACACACGAAAACCGGGGCGTCGTCTTCGACACGGTGCTTTCCCTTTCATACTCGACCGACGAGCGCGCGTTTCTTTCTTCGTCGACAAAGCGCGATTCCTCGAAATTTACCGAGCAGAACGAACCCGGTTCGGGGCGAGTAGAGGAGCCGAGAATGTTCGTTGCGCCGTCGAGCGAAGGGCTTCGGGGACGAAAACCGAATCGTTCCATCCTGAGATTATCATTTTAATAACGTTACTATGTTACGGAGAATTTCTCGACGAGCGTTCTAACCCGTCGTCTAAAACCTGGGTCGATTATGTTGACGACTAAATTTCTCGAGGTTTTCAAAAAGCCTAAAAATCATCATTATCATTTTAATAACGTTACTATATCACGGAGAATTTTTCGACGAGCGTTCTAACCCGTCGTCTAAAACCTGGGTCGATTATGTTAACGACTAAATTTTTCGAAGTTTTCAAAAAGCCTAAAAAAATCATCATTATCATTTTAATAACGTTACTATATCACGGAGAATTTTTCGACGAGCGTTAAAACCGGAGAATTTATACACAGTCTAAATTCACGGAGTCTAAAACCGGAGAATTTATACACAGTCTAAATTCACGGAGTCTAAAACCTGGGTTGATTATGTTGACGACTTTTCTCGAGGTTTTTAAAAAGCCTAAAAAAAAAATTCTGAAAGTGAAATCCCTAGTTTAACCCCTTGCACTACTATTTACTTGGTGATTATAATGATTAGAAATTCTTCGTCGTTCAGGATTTCATAGGACAAAAAGATCTTCAAATCCTCAAGGTTTTTCTTCGGTCATTTTACGCGTCATCCAGTGAGATCTTTCAGTCCATCTTTCTAATTTTTAAGAAAACTTATTTTTTGTCTTAACAGATGTTTTATTGGAAAGATTTATGGGATGATTTAAACCCTTGCACTACTATTTACTTTGTGATTATAATGATTAGAAATTCTTCATCGTTCAGAATTTCATGGAAAGAAAAAGATAATTTATATTTATTGTGTGCCTATGTTTTCTGCGAAGGATATATGTGCCCATAATTACGAAAGTGGTCTAAGTCATATATTTCTTTCATTTTTTTTACATTGAATAAATTTAGTTTAAAATCATGTCGTGTGAAATAAGTGATAAATTCATTTTTTTTCTAATTTTGACTTAGACCACTTTCATAATTATGGGCACATATATCAGCTACAACAAAATACAATTTTATTTCGGTTTAAAGGAAATTGGTAACATACATATTTATTAGGCTCTGTTCAGAATTTTCATCACGAGTCTGACTCGATATTGTAGGGCAAAGGGTTACCCGTTTGCACTCTGAGCCATCGATTCTAGACTCGTAATGTCCCCTTAGAAGGGACATCCGAGTGCAAAGGATTACAATTGTTGGAACGTCGAATGTTTGAGGCATTGTACATGGGAAAAAATAAAAATAAAAATTCACTCCGCGGTAATAAAAGCCTGATCGAAATTGGCGAGCGGGATCGAATGGCTCGTTGCAATTTTTTCTAGGAAGATCTACGATCCTGCGAAAATTTTTCTACATTTTTCTAATCCTCGAAAATGTTTCGCTTTCGTCGACTAGTCAACGCTGCGAATCGCCTCGACAAAAGCCAGCGGGTGTAGATAGAGCAGAGGAGAGGGAGGGAGGGAGAGAGTTAGAGGGGGAGAGAACCGGAAGGAGGCACATCCACAGGATACGAGTACGTCCTTTCGGCATTGTGTTCGCACCGGAACTGTGGGAAAACTTCCACAGTCTGCCCGATAACCGCACGGGGCTAGCGACTCTCGTCTCGTTTTAGAAATGTATTTCATCGCAGCAATTTCAGAGTCATGATCCGCATCTCGATGCTAATTAACCCTTTACCTGCGCCAATTGTACCGTGGATGTCGTCCAATTAAAGTGCCGGTGGTTTTGCAGTCTAAAATTCATAATCGTGCACTCTGCGTCTAACTCGGTTACAATTTTTCCAAAGCTCAACACTAAACCTACCAAGCACAAAACATATAAAAGTGAAACGTCTTGTAGAAGGGAGAAGACTGAATTTATTTAAACTTTGTACGATTTTCATTATAATATATGCTTGAATATAAACAAGTCAATTCAGTAATTTCCTATAAACACGTTTTTATAATTTCAATAATTGTGAAATAGAAAAGCGGTCATTTAACCGTGGTAGGTTTAGTGTTAACACAACGTTTATGAGATTCTGGAAACGACCTATTTTAACCAGATTTTTTATTTCGCAATTGCTGAAATGATAAAGATGCTTGCGTGGGAAATGATTAAATAAACACATTTAGTAGAGAATGTATCACGATACGAACCGTACAAAATCTAAATAAATTCAATCTCGTAATTTTTATAATGAGATGTATCAGTTACTTTCAAGGCTCAGTAGGTTTAGCGTTAACCGCCAATCAAGAGATGGCTGCTAATGCTTAGAAGCATCGCGCTACACTTAATTAGCCGAGCGGAACAGTAGACGTAACGTCGGAATTATGGTTGGGGCAGCGTTTAGGAGCAGCAGGTAACCCGGAGGCGAGGGCGAGCTCGATGAAAATAATCTACGATCGCGAGCAATACGTCGACTTAATTGCCGATTAAGTATTCGCGATAGCATCGTCGCCGCGGCCTCCTCGCCGAGGAGGATTGTGTCCCGGCTCGGATCTCGAATCTCGAATCTCGAATCGCATTGCCGGGCAGCGGTGCGGCGCGCCACGCGAGAGGCTCGATCGATCGCATCGGCCCCGAACGAAATTCGATTCCGCGACCGGTAGCCGGTTTAGCTGCCGTGCCGGCAACTTTCGCTTGCAAAACAACCAGCGACAAGGTGTAGAGCGAAGCGGAGCCGAGCGGAGCAGAGCGGAGCAGAGCCGACACGCTCCAGGAAGCACCTATTGCGTGCGAACGACAATAGCATTGCCTATTGGTAACTTTCGTGCGAAACGCTCTGCCTCTTTCTCTTCCTCGATTATTTGTTGTTTTTTTTTCGCTCGTTACACTGCGTGCGCCGCGCACATCGATGTGCATTGTCGACCGCGATTAGTGTCGTTATTGCACGTCGCTGATGCACAGCAGCCGAATGAAGGCGAATAGACGACAACAGATTATTCTTTCCTCTCACGATTTTGTATCGCTCATGTTCTTTTCGAAATTTTTTATGATATCGAGCCTTAACCCATTGACTGCCACGCAAATTTACCGCGTCTTGCCCTGGGTGCCACGGTTTTATTTTAACCAGTTAACTGTGGAATTTAATTTTAAAAATCCCTCGTGGCACGGAATTAAAATCAAACAATGACGAATATACACGTCGAACGCACGGCAAATGCCGCTATTATACATTTTACGAAAGAATTCAAGCAAAGTGAGAAAGAATTACATTTCTATACGATAAGAAATTAACAATTCATTAACGTTAACCGCACCGCAATAGAGACTTGGTCCGACGTGTATACACGTCACAAAATATAATAAGTTACTGATATAATATTGCAATGGCATTTACAGTATTTTTATTGAAAAAAAAACAGTACCAGATAACTCGTAGATGCCGTCATAAAATTAGTTTATTTATTTATTTTATTTAGTCAATCTAAACTTGCAGTACCCACTACGAGATATCTCGTAGCTGGCAGTCAATGAGTTAATCAGGTCTAAAATTTATCGAGTAGATGCTGTTCAACGTATTTGCTATTGCCATTTGTTTCTTTGCTTATCTTCGCTAATTTTAATCTCGTAAGTACTGTACGCCGGTGTAGTGGTTTCCGTGGAGAGCATCAGTTTGAACAGTACGAACCACTATAGTGGTTTCCATGGAAAGCATCAGATTGAACAGTACGAACCACTATAGTGGTTTCCGTGGAGAGCATCAGTTTGAACAGTACGAACCACTATAGTCGTTTTCCGTGGAAAGCATCAGTTTGAACAGTACGAACCACTATAGTGGTTTCCATGGAGGGCATCAGTTCGAACGATGCGAACCACTATAGCGGTTTCCGTGAAGAGCAAAAGTTTGAACGGTACGAACCACTATAGTGGTTTTCCGTGAAAAGCATCAGTTTGAACAGTACGAACCACTATAGTGGTTTCCATGGAAAGCATCAGTTTGAACGGTGCGAACCACTATAGTCGTTTTCCGTGGAAAGCATCAGTTCGAACGATGCGAACCACTATAGCGGTTTCCGTGAAGAGCAAAAGTTTGAACGGTACGAACCACTATAGTGGTTTCCGTGGAGGGCATCAGTTTGAACAGAACGAACCACTATAGTGGTTTTCCGTGGAAAGCATCAGTTCGAACGATGCGAACCACTATAGTGGCTTTTTTTCCTTGTCGGGCAGGCGCGCCGTCCCTGTGAGACACAGTTGCGGACGACCGCGCCGTACTGGGAGAGAGAGTTGCGCACAAGCGCTCCCAATGTTAAATTAAATGTTTAATGCACCCCACCAGCTTCGAACAAAAACGGTTTCATAGAAGAAAGATTTCATAGAGTTTTTCTCAATATCGTGTACTACGATTTAACACGTTGATTGCCATGTCACCCATATATGGGTGACGGAATTATTTGTTCAGGCTTTAAAAGGGATTTTTACGTTAATATATTCATTGTACCAAATTTGATTAGGATCTGTAAAATGCAAGAAAGTTGGAGAACCACACAATATCATACATTTAATTTTTTTCAATTTCTATTTTATCGAATAACTTACTTTGATTTCATGGAATTTTTGAGCTTTCTTGTTTAGCGATCAAAGTGTTAAACCAGCGAAGAGCATTCGAAAGTAACTTGTTCACACGGACATTTTATTACACAGGTTCTCCAAGGAATCCTCTGAGAACACCTGTTAAAGAAATTTCTTAGAGTCATTTTTCTCTCCGCGAGAATTCCAGAGATCTAAACGAAACATGCGACCAGAGGAGACATGCGATTTTTTCAGTAGCGAAGGATAACCGTCTGCAACGGGTCCTTGATTTCTACGGGTCCTTGGCTTCCGTCCTTAGCTTTCTAGAGGGACAATCTGCATTTGGAGCATTTTAAAAGGTTTAGAGCGTTCTCGGATCGATGCTTCTATAAAACGCAGCGCGGGCTCGTTCGAGATGCTCGGTTCGATTCAGCGGAGACGAGGCGAGTCAGCCGTGTTAATTAGCTTAGGCTGCCGGCGAGGCTCGGCGCTAATCTCCGCGGCATCCTGCCGTTCTCGACGGTCGTTTCGCAGTCCGTTACGAGAAGTCTCGACGCGAATCGCGAGCGGATGAACGAGAAAAAAAAACGAAAACACAGACCGAGAGAAATAGCAAAGAGAGACACCAAGAGAGAAAGGGTGAGAGAGGGGGGGGGGGAGAGTGATAAAAAATAGAGAAAAGAAAACGGTGGAGCGAGTCGGGACGATTCTCTCGGGCTCGCGGGAGATCGAGTCGATTTCTTAAGTCCAAAAGAGTCGAGGCTGCCGATACTCCGGTTAGATACGTGACCGACGTACACACGTCGACATTTATCGATTTCCACGCGAGATCGCGAGACCCGGGGACGTTGATCGAAGCCTTTCGAGCTACTATACACGAGCAAGGCGTGCGTGAGCTCGCAACGCGACGGAATAAAAGAAAAGATAGCTGCTCTCTCGCGGATCCAACCTGTTCTATCGACGTGGAGAGGGAGACGAATCGGTTTCGATACGGACTCCCTTTTTTTCCCTCCTCCTCCTACTCTCCTCCTCTTTCGTTCACTTTTCCACGGACGAATATATACCGAGGATATAATTCTCCTCGTTTCCCCGAATTTCTATTCCGCGAACCGGTGAAACCGATCGCGACGAGTCTCCGCGAAAGGAACATCGTTTCCAGAGATGGCCGGAACGATTTCGTACTCGGTTTTCCATCGAGACTGTATCGAGAGCTCCCCGTTTCCCTTTCCCACGATATCGCAGCCCTATCAGTTCGTTTGCATCGCAAACCATAGGCTTTTCCATTGACCAATCAACAGGTACACGCTGCGAAACGAAAATTGATTCGGTCTATTAATTTCCTCGTTGAATATTTTTCTTTTCGTTAATCCCCGATGAGCATTCACCGGACAACTTTGAGACTAATTAGCCATGAACTAGGATTGCTCTCGGAGCTTCAACCGCAATAACGTCCGAGGTCTCGACTCTTCTCGGTCTTGAGTAGGCGTGGATTGACTCGAGTGGGCGTGGCCTCGTTGCTCTCGCTTTCAACGAAATTAATCAGTGCCCCAGAGAGCTGGTATCCGTGCCCTCGGTTAGCCTCTGCGTCCAGAATGCCTGAATGATTCCCCGTTATTTTATCTTCCTTGTTGTTTATGTACTTCTGTCGAATTTTGCAGCGAAACCGGCGTAGAAAAATACATTTTCCGAAAATTGTAATAATTCATTAAATATTTCACAAAAGTAACAAGAATTCAGTGAGGCTAGATTTTCATAGAAAAATCGATTCTTCTAATCAGTATTATCAATAGACAGATTTGTGACACAAATTAGACGGTAAAATTTAAATAGCGAACATTTAAATGAATTTAAGAATCCGAGTTCTTACGATTATTAAAATCGTTGTCGAAAATTTCTGTTTTGTATAAAAACTCGTAGTCGACTTATCAATATATGGCTCTAACAATGTCTAGACTGTACTGTAGTTTCCAACTCACCGAGAATTCAGTGGGACTAGATTTTCATAGGAAAATCGATTTTTCTAATCAGTGTAATCTATAGACAGTTTTGTGACACAAATTAGACGGTAAAATTTAAATAGCGAACATTTAAACGAATTTAAGAATCTGAGTTCTTACGATTATTAGTCGTTGTCGAAAATTTCTGTTTTGTATAAAAACTCGTAGTCCACTTATCAATATATGGTTCTAACAATGTCTAGACTGTCTACTGCAGTTTCCAACTCACCGAGTACAAATTAATTATAAATATAGTATAACGAAAATCAATGAGCAGGATGGGGACCGAGTGGAAGTAGTGGGGAGAAATTGGTAACCAAAACAAGGACACGCGGCACCGCGAATCCTGCTAGCATAATCGATCACGAGGTTGGAGAGCTCGTTCGAAACGGTCCCGCGGCTGGTTCGAGGGAATACGGATCGGGCGGGGACCGTTGTTGGCGAACAAATATTTGGATGATCGCGTCACGGTATACCGTTAGCGTGGGGTGGCCGATCGGCCACGATTTTTCGTGGATTTCGGGCCTCGGAACGGGCCGCGAATCTCGCGGCGTGTCGGCATGCTCGCGTTCCACGAAACCACCGGCCCGAAAGAAGAAACCCGCCGCCATTCCCGGCTCCGACCACGTACCGCCTCTTCCTCGTTAATTAGTCGCCGCTTGCTTGCCCTCGCGAACCCTATTACCAACGTGACCGGACGCTCAATTATTTCGTCATTTGTCTCGATTGCCCGCTCTCGGCTCCGTCACCTCTTTCTGGACCCGATCGATCCACGAAAAACTGAACCAAGATCAAGATCACTCATCCGAAGTTCATTTGCTAGAGGAACGAACGCCTCAAACGTGAAACGGGACCAACGGAAGAATTCAAGGAATACGATACAAATAAATAAATATAGTACAGAAGACATTGGAAGAAAAGAAAATTTTTCATTCTATTTCTTGCAACTGTCTTGTAGTCTATGGAATTTAGATCTTGCATGAAAATCCGCCAGTGCATTAAGGTAAAGAAACCAGTAGTTGACCATTTTATAGAAAAACATTTAAAAATAAGGTTTGAAATGTTCTTATTGTTTTGAAATTTAAACAACAGACGGCATGGCATCCGAGGTTCGCTTTCATCAAAAGTGCACTTATGAGTACGCTAATAAAAACCTTATTTCTTATGTTTTTCTATAAAATGGTCAACTACTGGTGAACTTTACCTTATGTGTGTGTACAGATTCTTGAAAGCACTGTTACTGTGTGAGCAGATGCAATTAAGAGCAGAATAAATAGATTCAAAAAATGACAGAACACCAAAGTGTTACTTGCAGCTTATTATCATTGGACGAATGGAGTATTTATTTAACTCCCGTTCGTTGAAGTTGGTGCGAGCAATTTTTATTTTGCAAATAACGCGGTTTCCATGAACCACGAAGCAAAATAAATGGTTACTTAGCAGGAGCTACAGATGCATACAGGTGCTATAGATTGCAATCGATGCATAAATATTTTATTTTGCATAAAGATTCGCTGTGTAGCAATGTCTTTACAGCGTGGGACACGCGAGAATTCTGCGGGCCGAGGATCGTCGAAAGATCGGGAGGTTGGTCGACGGAAGGTGATCCCGGGCCAAAGTCGGGCCAGCGAGGTTGCGCGCTCGCTCGATTCCCAGCAGGAGCACCATTTCGTTTTTCTTCTGTTTCCGCTCCAGATACAGACAACCAGGCCGTATAACTCGCCCGCGCCGATTATGGCAGGACTGGCTTTTGCACATGGCTCGTTACGCGCGCAGCTCGGACTCCGGGGGCACAAGCGCGCGCGCAAAACGCGCAACCGAGCGCTCCGTTGCGCCGACTCACCTTTACGATCGCGGATCGCACGCACTCCGCTGCGAGAACGGGGCAGGCCTATTTCGAACTCCACTTCCGCACTAGAAAACGCGTTCTGTCGTTCAACCTGTCCCTCGCTATCGTCGCGATCCTCTGCGCCGTTAGGCGTTCGCAAGAGACGATCCGACAATCTTTGCGAAAATCCGATTGCCAAACTTCTTTAACCCCTTGCACTACTATTTATTTTGTGATTTTAATGATTAGAAATTCTTGATCGTTCAGAATTTCATAGAAAAGAAAAGGTAATTTATATTTATTCTATGTCTATGTTTTTCTACAAAGGATATATATCAACTACAACGAAATAGAATTTTGTTCTGGTTTAAAAGAAAGTGATAACCATGCATATTTATTAGATTCTGTTCTGTTCAGAATCTTCATCATGAGTCTGACTCGATATTGTGAGGCAAGTGGTTAATTCGTACCGTGTTGTACTCTGCTTTAGGCTAGCTTGAACTAAACAATTTATGTGTGGCGAGGCTGCCTGAGCTAATTGAGTTGTATCATAGAGAAACTGTCCAAAGAAATATGTCCAAAACATCGGTCTAACCGCTTAGCCGGTTAACGTTTAGCCCATTTGCATCATAAGGAAATATGAAAAGAAGGCCTTTGTCACCGAACTTTCTTTTTTATTATATTTAACGCATTGCGTACGGGTCACGAGATATCTCGTTTTTAGCAAATCGAACGTTGCGGTCGGGTCGCGAGATATCTCGTTTTCATGTTTTTTTTTCGATTCAATCGGCAACTTAAGCAACCAGCGGCAAATATTTTTGTTACGTTACCAGGGTAACGAAGCCTCTCCCATTCTTAAGACAAATGATGAGCGTAATAATTGAATTTTGACATTCAGAGCATGTAGAAATGATCAGTCATTTTAGCCAGTACATCAGTAGATCTGTGCCGATCGTCGTACGCGTACCGTATCTTATAAAGTGTTTTTTTATTGTACATTTTGTAATTTCAAACTTCGTGTTTTAATTCGTAAGGCAACAGTTTTTTAAGAATCGTCTATATTTTCAATCTGTTACTGATAAGTTATAACAAAAATTGATTTCATGAAATAGGCCCTAATTCTATAAAAGCAGCAAAATGACAGAAAATGTGCGGGCTTTGAGCGCGTGTCGAACGCGCAGAGCGCCGTACGCAATGTGTTAAGTACAAAAATATGACTACTAGTAAAGGAACTTCATATTTCGGCATTATAAGTAAAAATCAGAATTACTACTTTCATTCACAACAACACCCTTAATTTCTATTTTTTAGCTAACGAATAATGACAGTGACCAGGAAAATTGAGCGCATATATACGCTAATGATGCAAATGGGTTAGAGCGAGGAGAAAAACCGGAGCAACGAAATCCTTTTTACAGCTTTTTACTGCTGAATGAATTCTCTTTTTAGATTTCATTGCATCAATTTCGTTGCTTCAATTTCACTGCTCACCGTGTATTTAAGCCGCGATAAATGTAACAACGGATCGATTAAGGGGACGATAAAATCGATAAGAAAAATTGCTTTCATTGCCGTGTTAACAACCGTACAATTTCAGTAGTTTACGGATTCCGAAGAACTGCTATCGTCTTCGAGGACGTCGATGGATCGGGAACAGTTTACGCGGGTTGTTCGCTAAACGTTCCCATTATGAAATCGTAGAGCGCTCGTCGACGCTTCCTCCGGTTTAATAAAGCCGGTGCGCGATAGCACTTTTCTAATTGACACGAAGCGAAGGTCAGCCCGCGAGATCGCTCACTCGTTCGTGAGGTCGATGCAACGAATGCTCGGGTGCATAGAGGAGCAGCGAAACGCTGCGCTCGAGCTTCCTGAAACGCTTGGGGAACGCTCGGCAGCGAGCCAACGACACGCGGGATCCATCGTTTGGCTCGCTCGATCGGATCGAAGATCGGTCATCGATCGCTGCCGCTGACAGAGACGAACAGGAGAGGAGAGGATCCTCTCGATCTCGTCCCCGACGTGGACAAAGCGGATCCCGCGAAGAAGAAGACGGTGTCGGGAGGCCGAAGATCGAAGGAACACGATCCACGAACGAAGATCTCTGCCGAAGAAGAACGAAGAACCGCCCGAGAAGAAGTTCATTGTTCTTGAAAATATCTTGTCAGAGAAATTCTCAAAAACATCTGAGAAGATTTATTCGACACGTGTAGTATCTTCGAACATTCGAAATTGAGACCATCCCAAAACAATGTCTAAACAATATTTTCTTGAAAATATCTTGTCAGAGAAATTCTCAAAAAATCTGACAAGATTTATTCTACGCGTGTAGTATCTTCAGAAATCCTAAATTGAGGCCATCCCAACGATAAGCAGTTTGTAGAAATATTTTACAACTGTCACTAGTACGAAGCAGAATACGCAGAGTTTACAAATAGGTCGAAACAGCTCACGGACGCGAATAAGATTCCATGGTTAGAGTTGAAGGGTCAAAATTTACAGGGTTAACACGTTGATCGCCATGTCACCCAGATGTGGGTGACAGAGTTATTTGTTCAGGTTTTAAAATTAATTTTTACGTTAATATATAACGTATTTTTACGTTATATATAGACAGCGGATCTTTGTGCATTTATGGCTTATGGAAATGTTTAAAAAATGCTACAATATAAAATTCGAAAGAATTTAACACGATTTTTATTTGCTTTGGATCTAGAAGGGCTGTTCCCATTAAAAATAGGATTTTATTTCATTCCACTTTCTTAAAATTTTTCTATACAAATTGGAAATTGCATAAACATCCGCTGTCTAGTTATATATATTGTACCAAGTTTGATTGGGATCTGTAAAATGCAAGAGAGTTGGAAGACTACTCAATATTCTGAAGACTACTTCAATTTTTATTTCATTAAATAACTTACTTTGTATTCATGGAATTTTTTAGGGTTCTGGTTTGGCACTCAAAGTGTTAAAATGGCGGTTTGACGCAAGTTGGGTTCGCAGGAGGCGTCCTTGCGAACTTCTGTATTTATTATCGGCTACCGAGATACGCGTTCGCTCGCAGCGTGTGGCCGGCGTCGCGGTACGTCTCCGGGGTCTGGATGCACGCGAGTGCAGTTGCACGGGTTGCACCATTCACGTGCGCGAAAAAAGGAGCCGTGCGAGGAGGAGGGCCGGGACGAAAGAAAACGCAGGGACAGAGGGACACGCGATGCGGCAATTTGTAACCAGGTTACGCGACTCTGGTAGTTTGTGCCACCGGTCTGGAGACTCCGCCTCTCCTCTCTCTCTCTCTCTCTCTCTCTCTCTCTCTCTCTCTCTCTCTGTCCGATTCGGTTGCGTTAACCGCGTGTAATTGTCTCAGCCGGTCGGTCACGGTGTGCGTACCGTGTGTCGCGGCAGGTATAGCGTGTACCGCATAACACATAAACGGGAGCCACCGTGCGGTAAAGGGGAAAGGAGACGCTGGTCTCCAACGCGAACAAGGTCTCCAGGTGAGGAGAGGGGCGCGAGAGGAGCAAAGGTGCAACAGGTGTGCGGACAGGTCCGTTCAGTCTCGCAGGGTGAACCCCGAGGGAACCCGAGAGAACCGAAGGGAACCCGAGGGAAAGGGTGAACCAGAAGCTGGGAAAATCCACGATGCTAATCATTGCTAAGCGAGCCCGTGTTCCAGGAGAACGCGAAGAAACCTTTCTTCCACGGCTCGAATCGAATATTGCCCCACGGCGAGACCGCTGAACTTAGCATCGAACCCGCTTAGAATAACCCGGGTCCGATATAGATCGCGGATAGAGAAAACCGTCAGGTAGAGGCCTACGGTCGCCGCTAATTTTAGAGCACACCTAGCGATGCACGTGATGCACCGCGCCCCGGAACCTCTGCGTGACAAGACGACGTTTAATCGTGGACTTGATGCAGTTACCGCAGGAAATGCTTGGAACAGTGGATTTTTGTAACGTCGATGCGTTATCATAAATTTATTAACATTGTTAGAGAACGAAAGACATTTGGCTCCTATTCCTTGTAATTGATGCGAAAAATGTTTAATTTGCATACAGATCCGCGCAGTCTATTAACCTTTAGCTATTTTAACTCGAAAAGGAAACATTTCTTCCGGCCCAGAATGATTCCCTTCTATATATTCTTTTTCGTATGTTGTATATACGAAATGTGAACATTTGCACCATTTTAACCCCTTGCCCTACAATATCGAGACAGACTCGTAATGCAGATTGTGACCAGAGTCTAATAAGTATGTACAGTGACTCCAACTAATACTTGTACACTCTTAAAAATCGCATAACTTTGTCAATGTTGGACTATACTACTTGAATTTTTTTGAGAAATTAGAACAATTCGAGCGTTATATAACGTGAGAAAAATGTTTGATTAAAATTGCAATTGGTCCAAATTACAGAGAAAGTACTAAAAGTTGTGTTTTACAACTTTTTAATGCGGGCTTACACTAAAATTTAAAAAAGTACGATTTGTACATCTCTGTATCAATTATACGTATTCTGAATATTTCATCTAAATTAGTTAACGTTGCACTGTGAAAAAATTTTTCTCACGTTATGTAACGATCCAATTGTTCTGACTTCTCAAAAAAATTCCAGTAGAATAATCCAATATTGACAAAGTTCTGCGATCTTTAAGAGTGTACGAATATTAGTTGGACTCACTGTATGTCATTAATTTCCTTTTAACCGAAATAAAATTCTGCTTTGCTCTAGTTGATATATATCCTTTGCAGAAAACATAGGCATACAATAAATATAAGCTACCTTTTTCTTCTATGAAATTCTGAACGATGAAGAATTCCTCATCATTATAATCACAAAATAAATAGTAGTGCAAGGGGTTAACGGTGCAATCGATGAAATGTTTAGTAATTTATTAACCCTTTGCACTCGGCGCTATTTTCATTCTAAAACTAAATTTTTCTTCCGTCTTAGAATATTTTCATTTATTCATATGAAACTGACCCAATTTCCACATATAATATTTAAATGTTTAGTAATCTTTTAAATACAAATTTTCCAATGTAACAAATATTCTGTAATATTTTTTGTAATTTCTTTCAAATAATGCCATAACAATTTCTAGTGGTGCTTCAGAGTCACCACTCGAGTGCTAAGGGTTAAATACAAACAAATTTTAATTACTAAAGTGTTTAGTAATTCTTCGTACTCGGATTGTAAACATAACACGGCTAGGGGAACGTCTCCTGCACGATAGACGTCGCTGGCATCGTGTTGGTGACAAGTATCGAGGTAATCACTGTACTTGGTGGACAGAGGGTCCAAGTTTTGCGAAAGAAGAAGGGGTTCGACGGGACTCGGACGGTCTCGGTAACGTTTCAATTAAATCTCCGTGGAACACGATATTCATCTGGCCGAAGCGAAGAGGACGACGAAGAGGAAGCCCGTGTCGGACACGTGTTCGTGCGATCCTCTCCGGGCGCTGCGAGAGAGAGGAAATGACACGCAATATACACACACGCCTCGGCATGGCATGGCGCGCCGGACGTATAATACGAATCCGCGGCACGTAACTGCGTTATGTAAATAGCACGCCGCGAAATACGTTTTACACGGACGTGGGTGTATCAAGATTTCCATGGGGATCTCGTGTTACCGCGGCGCGCAACACCGACGACGGTAATTCGACGTTTTTTCCCGGCATTATTACGTCCGTAATGCGAGCCCTTTTGCCAGGCGATGACCCGCGAGAATCCCACCGCCCTCGTCCTTCCGAGAATTAACTTTCCGAGCCCTTTAGTTCATATTTCCCATCCTTTCAATGATTTTCTTCCCTACTGCGCCGGAAGACCCATGGAATTTCGAGCACGTTGGGACTTAGGGTTCATTCGCTGACAACCCTATTACCCTATTACCCTAATAACCCTTTGCACTCGAAGCTATTTTAACTCCAACACAACACATCTCTTTCGACCTAGAATATATCCCTTCTATAGATTTTTTTTCATGTTATACAATACAAAAATGGTGCAATTTACTCATACAACACTGAAGTGTTTAGTAATTTATTGAATACAAACCAATTTAATAATGCAAAAAATATTTTGAATAATGATACAACAATTTTTAGTGGCGCCTTACAGTCGCCATTCGAGTGCTAAGGGTTAAACCTTTTCAGGAATAAAATAACTTGTTCTGTTTTTACTCAAAATTCTAAAATTTTAGGAAGTAAACGGCTTGAATACGCGACAAAGCTAGTATCGCACCTGATAATCTGATACTGTACAATAAATTTCGAAGTACAGTGATTTCTCTATATATGTCGCCAAGGCCTGGACGACAAACGTCGCGGAATTGTCCCCACTACCGCGGAGTACACTTCGCGAGGAGCCCCGAAGCTCGAGAGAAGATAAACGCTAAGGAAGATAAACATAACACGGCTCGAACGATGTCTAATGTCTCCTGGACGATGTATGTAACTGGCAAGACCCTTGTCGTTGACATAAATCGTAAAATTCCCTGGAACGGAAGAGGAACAAAGAATCGGAGACTAAAGATTACGAGTGCGAAGATCAGTAATGTTGGAATACACAGCGTTCGATCATTTCCTCGAGCGTTGGCATGCTATTTCGAGCAAACATTAATAATTCTGTGTACGTATGCTTCACCGGCGTTTCTCCTAAATCGCTGTGTCGATGCATGTGCATCGCGTTTCGTCGAACGAGAGCATCGCCGCAGCGGCCGTATCGCCCGCTTGCACGTGGATGGACGGTGCCGGTTTATAGAACGCGACGAAACAACAAAGACGAGAGACGGACAATGATCGTGTCTGGTGGTCTGACGGTGCAACCATGACGGACGCCCCGAGAAACGTATCAGAATGATTCATCGGAACGTGCTGCGCGAGCCTGGAGGAAAGCTTCGCGGGCAGAAAAACCTTTTGTGTGCCCTGGTCACGTGGGTCTTTCAACCCAAATGCAATGACAGCACAACCTCTCCCGTATCCGAAGGTTCTACTCCTCGAATAATTGGTATCCTTCAGATTCTAATGCGAGCAATTTAGTATGAAAGCAAAAACGTGGGAATATCTGCCAAAGATGTGCTAGAACCGAAAAATATCGAGTAGGGAATTTTATTTGGGATTATTCCCGAGTATATTAGGGATTCACGAATAGATTAGGGTTCTCAAAAATTTCGGAAATATCGAGTAAATTCGAGTTCTCAAAAATTTCGGAATAAAGCTAAACCTTCCAAGTACTAAAAGTGGCCGAGTGACTGCCATATAAAAATTTCGATATTAAATTAAATAGAAAATTACAATTACAATTAAATTACATAGATCACAATATTAAATTAAATTTACATAGATTTTCTGCGATTTTTAGTACACATATTTTTGTATACACTAGTATATTCCAGTGCATTCTGGTATATTCTCGAATATTCTAGTTTATTTGAACGTGTTCTAGCATATACAGGGGTATTCCTGCATATTTTAGTGTGTTCTAGTATATTCTGTCATATTCTATATATTATGACATACTTTGGTATACTCTAGTATATTCTAGCGTATTCTGGTACATTCTCGTAAATTTTAATGCATTTTAGTGTGTTCTAGTATATTCTATAAATATTCTATTATGAATATATATTATATATTATATTATGAATATATAATATATATATTCTGTTATATTCTATAGTCTATTATGACATATTTTGGTATACTCTACTATATTCTAGCGTATTCTGGTATATTCTCGAAAATTTTAATGCATTTTAGTGTGTTCTAGTATATATAGTTGTTTTTTGGCATATTTTAGTATGTTCTAGTATATTCTGGCATATTTTGGTATATTGTACGATATTCAATACTTGTAATACATACAATACTTGAAGAAGCATCTGTACAATGTCAACAGTTTAGTAAACAAAAAATTGAGAAATCGGTCACTTGGCCAGCGTTGCTTGGGAAATGTGAAACCGTGAATTTTGTGAATAAGAAATGAGTGAAGCGAATGTTCCATTATCCAAAACCTAGTCTTGCCCCTTTCACTTTTGTCTTCCTGTTAACGCGGACATAGGAGAGCTGTTCCGCCGTACTGGTTCGGAACTGTTAAATCTTGATTTCGGACCGGCATTCGACGCCATTCAATTCCGCTCCGATTTCACGGTGAACGCGCGCCTGTCACGGGAATGAAGTTTCGGGCAAGCGCCGTGTCACCATAGCGCGGCAACGACAGTCACTCGTTTTTCCATTAAGACACGCGTTGTCTCCGGCGATCGTTACACCGGTGACTCAACACCGACGCATTCTTCGACCCACTTACTTTCGGACCACCCCCGCTTCGTGACTAACGCGGGAACGTATTCTCCTCCGGTAATTATTCTTTCACGAGGCGACCACCGAGTATTTGTCACAGGATGAAGAGTAATTGGGTCGCTTAGGCACCACCGTCCGATGAGTTACCGTGGACCGCTTCCTTTCAATCTCTCAAAATTTTTATGCTAATTCGTTCGACTGTCTTTTCAGCAATTAACCCCTTGCCCTACAATATCGAGCCTGACTCGTGACGAAGATTCTGAACAGAGTCTAATAAATATGTACGTTATTAATTTCCTTTAACACTTTGACTGCCAAACTATTTAGAAACCTAAAAAATTCCATGAAATCAAAGTGAGTTATTTAATGAAATAAAAATTGGAAAAAATTAAATGTATGATACTGACTAGTCCTCCAACTTTCTTGAATTTTACGGATTCTAATCGAATTTGGTACAATAAATATATTAATGTAAAAATTAATTTTAAAACCTGGACAAATAATTCCGTCACCCACATATGGGTGACATGACAGTCAACGTGTTAAACCGAAATAAAATTCTATTTCGTTGTAGTTGATGTATATCCTTTGGAGAAAACATTGGCATGCAATAGATGTAAACTATTTTTTTGTTTTCTATGAAATTCTGAACGATGAAGAATTTCTAATCATTATAATCACAAAATAAATAGTAGTGCAAGGGGTTAAGACTGAAGAGGGCCATTCAACTTCGCACGGCGACACCGAAGCAGATTTTTTTCTCTAGTTTGTAATCTTTGTTTCGCATTCTCCATCGTGTTGTAACAAATCTCAGATTCTCTATAATAAAAAAAGCAGCATATCGATGTCTCTACGTCTACCGGAAGATGAAGGAGAAAAGAAGAGAAGTGTCCGGAGCTGTCAAGTGGGGGTTCTCGTGCAGAGCAGGAAAATTAATTAATATTTTAACATTTTTATTTCTAGAAAACTGTGAACCGTTTAAAGAAAAATTGTGTTCTTCTTATACATCTCCGGAAGAATTGTAACAAGGAAGTACATAATCCTTGGATGTGAAGGCTTACTGCTATTCGACTCTGATGAAATTGAAAAATTAGTTTGAAAAGCAATTTTGGCAGAATTTCGGCAATTTCCGTGCACAGCATTCCCAAAGGGGAATCCTTAAACCGCGAGACCTTCGATCAGACTTTTACGTTATTTTTTGAGGACCTGGTCGAAGGCAGCGGGATCCTCTCCGAATCGCCGCGAGAGAACCATAAATCACAACGTAAGAAAAGGAAGTCGCGGGAGGGGAGGGAAAAAGGAGGAGGAAAGAATAACAGGGGAAGGAGAGGTGTAGATGGAGGAGAGGAGATTCATCGCGAATTCGAAGGTGAAGGAGAGAGAGAAAGAGAGAGAGAAAGAGAGAGAGAGAGAGGAGTGGTGCTTTCTGCTGCTGCAGCAGGAGAAAGCAACAGCAACCCTTCTCGCGAGGCGGTCGCCTAAGTACCGGTGTATCGAGGGTACTTAAATATGTACGCATCCTCGTTGAGGCCAAGCCTCTTTTCTCGGAACGTCACGACTCGCAACCACGTGTTTCCCTTCCTCCCTTCGGCCCGGGATCGACTTGATTTCGCATTGTGATGCAAATTCGCACGCAAGAGGGATTCCTTTAAAAGCGAGCGGACCGGAGCTTCTTCCCCGTTAACCGTTCTGCTAGCAAAATCGAACGTGTCTTTCGAAAAATATGATTCTCCAACGCTCCCATAAATCTTATCCACGCTCGTATCATAGTAAAAATGTTTCCGCGAAATTCAAAAAGATTTTAAGAAATTAAAAAAAAAATTGCTGTGCCATTATTCAAAATATCTTTTACATTATTAAATTTGTTTGCATTTAATAAATTACTAAGCACTTCTGTATTGTGCTGAAGTATATAACATATTCGTATGTATAACATGAAAAAAAAATATATGTAAAAGGGAAATATTCTAGGTCGGTCGAAATGTTTCGTTTTGAAGTTAAAATAGCTTCGAGTGCAAAGGGTTAATCACTCATGTGATGTTCAGAAACTTCGGGCTAACCCTCTCCTTACACTGAACCAATTTTTCTAAGAAAAAAAATTAAGACCTACCAAGATGTCATTGGTAGATTTCTCGAAGGAAAATCAAAACTTGTACAAAACCGAAATTAAATAAAATGTATTTCCTTTATTAAGGATAATAGTTTGAAGTTATCGAACGCTATTATCTGAAAATAGTTTGAAGTTATAAAACTATTATCAATAGTTTGAAAAAATTGAGGAAGATGTAACAGTATTCTTAACCCTTACCACTCGAATGGCGACTGTAAGGCGCCACTAAAAATTGCTGTATCATTATTAAAAATATTCTTTACATTATTAAATTTGTCTCTATTTAAGAAATTACTAAACACTTCAGTATTGTGCGAGCAAATTGCACCATTTTCGTATTTATAAAATGAAAAACAAATATATAGAAGGAAAATATTTTAAATCGGAAGAAATGTTTCGTTTTCGAGTTAAAATAGCTTCGAGTGCAAAGGGTTAACACGTTGACTGCCATGTCACGTGTTCGGATAGCATAGGCTTCTTCGGATGGGAGAAGAATTCGGACGACCTCGATTACTCGGATGACAATTAGAGGTCGCATGTATTCGGAGGAGGGTTATTGACCACGGGCAGAGTTCAGCGGATCCCTTATTTGAATCCCGAGGTTGTTTTCTGTTGCGAGGGAGGGGAGAAGGGAAGAGGGAGAAAAGACGCGTTGGTGCGTGCTGGCTTAATATTTGAATAACGCGCGTAGGTTTGACCCGGCCGAATCAACGGCATATCGGCCCGGCCATAATCAGGCGACATTGTGCGCCGTAGATTATGGGGTAGAGAGAGCTCCGCGACACGGTCCGCCAGCCGCACGAATGCATAAGTAATGGAGTTACGAGGAGTTGCGACTCTTCCTCCAGCCGCCGTCGCATCGCGGGGAACTCGCGTTTTATCGACCGGGACCGAGTCCACCTCGCACCTGTCGACTAAATCTTGCGCTAGAAATGGCGAACCGAATCACCCGGTGTCCCGAAACGATTTACACTTTTGCGGAAAAAGTACGCGTCTATCCGGAAACGTAACGCCTCGCAGCGGGCCAAACCACACGATTCCAGCGACGAATAATGCAAAAATTAACCGTTTGAGTCCCAAGCAGCGCGATCGCGCTGTTGAGATTTTATGTCGAGAAAACCCAGCACATTTCGAGCATTGTGGACAACTGACGGTGCGTTACCGATTGTCGAAGTCGCGCGCTCAGGTTTACTGACGCAAGTACATCACACAGCTCCTTTTAATGTAAATAGTATATATTATTGGGTTGGCAACTAAGTAATTGCCGATTTGTTCAATGAAATAAAAGAGTTTTTTTTTAGTTGGAATGAACTTTAATCTATGATGTATTTTCCATTTTGTTCGATGACCTTTTGCCATCTTTCTGACAACTTGAAAATTCCACGCTCGTAGAAAGTCTGATCCTTTTCGGCTAAAAACTGAGTCAAGTTATAGTTTCATCTATAACTGAAATCGGCAATTACTTAGTTGCCAACCCAATACAATAGATAAGCGCGGTTGCGCTGTTTGGGATTCTTCGACAGTGTTTTTTCAATACCCCCTGGGACTCAAACGGTTAAATGTGCCCTCTAACGGACCAATGCCGCCATATAAGCGGCAAAAATAAGAAAAAATAATATATGAAATATGAAATATTATTGGGTTGTTCGGAAAGTAATTTCGTTTTTTCCCAACGGAGGCGGACGTGATTGTATTTTTCCCAGCCAACTTCACACTTAGGCTGCACATTCGTTATATATTTTGACAGCTGTTCCTATTATTTGTTCCGGTCTCTACAAAATTTTTTAGACGCTAAAACCTTTACTTCAAATCAGGAGGTCAAAATCACCTGCATCAGTTTTTTGCCAGCAAAGAACAAAAATTTTATGAGCGTGGAATCATGCTACTGCCAGAAAGATGGCAAAAGATATTGGACCAGAATGGACAATATATATAATTCAATAAAGTATTTATTCACTATAAGAAAATCGTCTTTCACTTTCGTAAAGAAAAACGAAATTACTTTCCGAACAACCCAATAGATAGATTAGATTAGAATAGATATAAAAATTTCGAGTCCACAGTTTCTCTTCGTACGGAGAATAGCTTGGACCTGGCGGGAAGTAAACTTGAAATACTTCCGGACCGTTAGGGGATAAATTATTAAAACATATTGGGTTGGCAACTAAGTAATTGCCGATTTGTTCAATGAAATAAAAGAATTTTTTTTTACTTGGAATGAACTTTAATCTATGATGTATTTTCCATTTTGTTCGATGACCTTTTGCCATCTTTCTGTCAACTTGAAAATTCCACGATCGTAGAAAGTCTGATCCTTTTCGGCCAAAAACTGAGTTAAGTGACATTTTACAGGGTCAGCATTATTGAAAGTTTTACCACGAAGGGAGTTGTCGTTGAATTGATGTTACACCCACCATATAGCCCTGATCTCGCGCCTTCGGATTACCACTTATTTCGATCCCTGGACAACTCCCTTCGTGGTAAAACTTTCAATAATGATGATGCTGTAAAATGTCACTTAACTCAATTTCTACGAGCGTGGAATTTTCAAGTTGACAGAAAGATGGCAAAAGGTCATCGAACAAAATGGGAAATACATCATAGATTAAAGTTCATTCCAAGTAAAAAAAAAACTCTTTTATTTCATTGAACAAATCGGCAATTACTTAGTTGCCAACCCAATAAAAGATTTGAATTATTGACCTGGAATACTGACCAATCGTCACACCATTCAACATTCAAATCGGATACAAGAATATTTTGTTGCATTTTCTCGGTTAAAAAAGGTTATTCGAGGAATCATACTCGGACGAAACCACGCGTAAAAAGTCCTTAAATTTAGGGTTGAAACGCAGAGATGTTTCAAGGCGGAATTTGGTCGGTGGTCGCGTGTGTCAGTGCTCTTCTCGTCGGTCGCTTATCGTGTAGGTACAAGCGCCGACAACGCTTGCTCGTCTACACGGATGCTGACCGAGAGAGCATGTCCGCGGATAAATCTCGCGGCGATATTGCGCTCCGGCGGACTACCCGCGGTGGATCGTTCGCGCGATCGATGGATCATCGATCGGTACTCGCGAAGCCAGCGGGTGGGTGTGCGGGCCCTCACGAACGAGCCACGCGCATGCTCCGTGTATATTATGTGTATCTGTTATATCCTGTGTGTTGTCCCTGCGAGGATTCGCCGAGGACGATCGTTCGACGAGGCTATCGGCGCGTGTCCGATCCTGTAATATCGATAACCGGCATTATCGTCGACCGCTCGTATCCGAGTGCCGTTCGCCGTGGCAGAGGATCGAGATGATCCAAGAAATCACTCAGGACCGAATCAATAGAAATCGTACATGGAACGCGATACAGAGATTATTGTAAATCACGATATCGAGGATGATACGAATATACAGGGTGTTTCGTAACGGGTGGTACAAGGGGGTGATACTACATGAAAGAACAAGTCGAAAATATAGAATAAACATTTTTCGTCTGAGGCTTTGTTTTCGAGAAAATCGACTTTGAAGATCTGTCAGGTTTGTGTGCTTTAGTATATGCAGGCAGTAGATTTGGTTGGTCATGATCAGACGCGTCAGACAATTCCTATAGAATAGCACGCGTATTCGCTGCATTTCAAACTCGATTTTCTCGATAACGAAACTTCGGATGAACAAATTTTATTCTATATTTTCGACTTATTCTTTCATGTAGAATCACCCTCTTTTCGCTTGTACCACCAGTTACCAAACACCCTGTAGATAGACAACGCGTCGTAGTTTTTCGGGTGAAACTCTGCTCGGATCTCGTCACGTAACAGTATCACGACCGAGGATCGCTGGGAATTTTGATCGCGACGGTGTTTGGCATTCTCGCGAGGATTCGGCTTTCGGGCTCGTGGCCGCGAATCGGCAATTTCTTTCGAAAACCGGAGCCTAGCGTGTCCTGGATCCTGCGAACTAAAGTCTACTAAAAAGTCCTTGTTTTATTTCTACTTATTTTCCCAAGGGAAGCAATCCTTATTTTTCCGGAGAAGCACAGGGCACGCTGGAAACCTAAGAGTCATACACTATCGCTTAAAAGTATCCGGACACTTATGAACTCAAATATCTTTGTTGTTTCTAGAGATACGTAAAATATGCTAAGGACAAAGTTGAATGGTACAATGGAGCTGACACAACTATAAAAAAATTTGGTATGATCTTGGAATAATTATTGTCACTGAATTCCTAATGAAAAGGACTATCATTGTAGGTGTTTAAAAAATGGTGGTTCCATTTAAAAAAAGTCAAGGTGGCCTTGATATCTCTAAAAAAATTACATGAAAACTATCTGTTCACAATTCACAAAAACCTATGACTACTACTGAGCGATAGTGACACGAAAGACTGAGAAAATGTCTTTCACCGATACAATATTGCACCGCAGTATCCTTATCGCGGTGGTGTGGGTAGTTCCACTGACTCTAAATTGTAAGATTGTCACTGACCCGTAACGAGAATTCACTTCTCCGGACAAATAAGTCGAAATGGAACAAGGACTTTACTACTTTAGTTCGCAGGATCCAGGACACGCTAGGCTCCAGTTTTCGAAAGAAAGAAATTGCCGTAGAGGGTGCCGATTTCTAACGAAGAACACAGAAAGAAGTGCACAGGAACCGAGGAGGAGAATCAATCGGAGGAGAATGATTGCAGGGTGCGTACGCGAGTCGCGGGCTCGTACTCGAAATCACAATAGGTCTTGTCGGCGATCAGCTCGGCCCGATAAGCCGTAAGGGATGACCGTAGACTGACAGATTATCGGACCGGCCGATCGAGATTCCTCGACTCCCTAATGATCGGATCATCTGGCTCACCGGGCGAGGATTGAACGCGCCTAGGAGACGCATGTACGCGTCAAGCCTCGCCAAGGGAAAGGAGGAATACACGCCATCTTCCTCGTAGGTGTTTGCAAACAATGGCGGGGAATCATCCGCGGCCGATTTCGACATGCGGTTGAAACGACGCCTGTAATACGACGCGAGGCCGGTCAGGGTGTGCCGCAAATCAGCGTATACACATACATACACTCCCGCTCATAAGTCTTAGGACAGTGATCATATTTGTATTCAACTCTGTAAAAATGAAATAATCGTCGAAGGATGCGAACAAATTATTCCTTATTTAAAGGTTAGCGTGTCAAAGAAAGGATGCTGCAGTCATATAATCAAAAATCTTACCAAGAAGTAAAAAAATATATTTTCTTTTCATCGAAGAATCCGCCACGTTTCCCCCCTAACCCCTTGCACTACTATTTATTTTGTGATTATAATGGTTAGAAATTCTTCATCGTTCGGAATTTCATCGAAAAAAAAAGATGGTTTATATTTATTGTATGCCTACGTTTTCCCCAAAGGATATATATCAACCACAACAAAATAGAATTTTATTTCGATTTGAAGGAAATTAATAACGTTCACATTTATTAGACTCTATTCATAATCTTCATCACGAGTCTGGCTCCTTATTGTAGGGCAAGGGGTTAATAACAGTTTCCACTGTCCTTGGCATCCGCATGATCAATTTTTTCATACTTTCTGTTGTCATATTATTTCATTCTCGTTCAAAAATTTTCCTTAAATGTGTTTTCGAAGCAGGACAAAAGTTCCGCACCTGTATGTCCAGTTCATCCCCTAATTTTTCTATGGGATTCAAATCTGGTGATTGGGGTGGCTATTTCATAATTTTTAATGAATTATTAAGTTTTAATTACTACTGAACATATGAGGATTTTTATATTATGTAGTTGATACAGTTAAAGGTTCATAATCTGTACGAAATACCAGAGTTTTACTAAAAACCAGAGGTGTCCTAAGACTTATGAGCGGGAGTGTACATATACGCGTCCGGGACACGAGCAAAAAAGAGACGCGGCTGAACACATCGAGATCCTCTTCTCCGATGCACCGTGTCTATGCGCTCTGCTCGGTGCAACTCGACTGCATCCACAACTCGACCACGTGCGCCGATCGAAACCTTACGCGGGGAACGTTTCCACAAGATCGAATCGGGCGAGAATAGACACCGGAGAACCGTTTCAATTTTCTGGTAATAAATGTAATGGCCGTTGGTTCGGTAAACAGATAAAACTATAAATAAATTGACCATTCGAGTTGCACCGCTGTTGGCAACGCGATCGGGACACGGAAAGTGCCGAGAGTCCCTACTGACCTGCTGACGCGTGCCTGCTGGCGGGTTGCCATACTTCGGGGAGACTTTTCGTCGCGAACAGCTCGTAAACAAAGCCTCCGTCATTGTAATTTTGTCGGGCGCGCGTGACTTTCGTTTTATTCCGGCATTTGGAGCACGACCGGGCCCTCCTTTTGTCGTCGAAAAACGGAATCGCTCGTTCTAGAATCGATACCAAGTGAACAATAGACTGGCGATTTTATGCATTTATAACAGAAGCGGACTGGTCAAAATATGAAGACATTACAAGAATAGAATTCTAATTGGAAATGCATATTAAGGTAAAGGCACCAGTAGTTGACCATTTTATAGAAAAACATAAAAAATAAGGTTTTTATAAGCGCACTTTTAAGTGCACTTTTGATGAAAGTGAACCTCGGATGCCATGCCGTCTGTTGTTTAAATTTCAAAACAATAAGAACATTTCAAACCTTATTTTTTATGTTTTTCTACAAAATGGTCAACTACTGGTGCCTCTAGCTTAGTGGGGTAACCAGACTGCGGGTCTTTATGCAAAATAAAAATTGTCTGCGCATGTTATTTCTTCGCTTGCTAATTTTAATAGATGAATCTAAATTGAATAGATTGATATTTGAAATTTTTTTAAAATTTTCCTACAATATCAAATTTTATCCACCCAATTTTCCTGTAAATGCATAAAGATTTAGTGATCACGGATACAGGGAGGCTTCGATTCTTGAAGAAAATCGCAGGACAAGGGGTTCAAATAAATGTAAAGATAGTACGTGTACTTTCCCCTTCTTTTTAATTATCCCGCGCGTTGGTAAACAGGTTAGAAAAACTGATACAAAAGGGATAGATAGACGGATGTACTAGAATAAAAGCGAACACGTGCAAGTAGACATCTGATAAAACATAAATGTATAGTACGAAGGTGTTAAGATTGAAATTAGGGAAAGGACTTAGTGAATAATTGACACTTAATGTCGTTTCTTTTTTTTTTTAGGTGAGCCTTGTAAATATTTGTATTTAGAAACCCGAAGAATAAAATCGAAAACCTTTTTTTTTTAGGAGAAACTCAGTTCTGTGATTATTCCTGCCTTGACCCAATTATATTGGGAATTAATTAACATTATATAAATTTCTTTTCTCGTGGGGCCAATGGGAATTCGGGAAACGAGCGCGGTTCGATTAACCCCTTGCCCTACAATAACGAGCCAGACTCATGATGAAGATTCTGAATAGAGTGTAATAAATGTGAACGTTATTAATAGACAACGGATTTTATGCATTTATGACAAAAATGAGTAGACGTAATTTAAAATAGTAAGAACGTTAGAAAAATTTGAAAGTAGAGTTATATTATTTTCAATCTATTAAACATATTAGGAAAGAAAATAAACTTGTATACTTCGTTCCTGTTTGATGCAATTCGGATAGAAAAATTTTTATTTTGCATAAAGATCCGCTGTCTAGTTATTAATTTCCCATAAACCGAAATAAAATTCTATTTTGTTGTAGTTGATATATATCCTTTGGAGAAAACATAGGCATACAATAAATATAAACTATCTTTTCTTTTCTATGAAATTCTGAATCATGAAAAATTTCTAATCATTATAATCACAAAATAAATAGTATAAGGGGTTAATGGTGGCGAGGCGGTGGCGCTTTCGGTCGATTGTAGACAGGACCTTGTTCCGCGCAAGAATACGGCCCTCGGGAATGCCGAAGGTTCCGGTTCTGATTCATTGTCGCGTCATATATCTAGACGCCGGTGCCTCCGTCTGCGGTGCGTGGGACGGGCTCGCACGCAGACGCGTGCAACTTTGCCGATACATATTCGCTCGTGCGAGAAACAGACAGGAAGTGAAGAGATACACTGTGTGACGAAACGATAGCACACACCAAGATTCACATGATTTCCACTTTTCCACTGACATTTGTTTCCATACACCACTTCGGGATACGTTCAACAACATACACAGTGATTTCTCTATGTATGTCGCCGAGGCCTGGATGATAAACGTCGCGGAATTGTCCCCACTACCGCGGGCTATACCTTCTAAGGGGCCACGAACCTCGAATAATCATAACAGGGCTCGGGTAGGTCTTGTTGACATACACAGGCTCACGGAAATATTCCAACGCTCTTTAAACTACTATAACTTTTGTTTAAATTGGATCAAACAACCTGACATTTTTGAACAATTAGAAGAATTGGTTTTCCAGATGATGTGCAAACAAGATTTTGAAAAGATTGCAGTTGGTAAGAATTACATGAGAAAATAAAAATGGCACTTTTTACAACTTTTTTTATTTGAGCGTTGATGCGTTTTATAGATCTATGTTAATTATACGCATGCTGAAAATTTCATCGAAATCGACTAATATACACACGAGCTGCAAATAGTTAAAAGTGGTGAAAATCGTAGTTTTTCACAAATTCTAACATCTTTAGATGCGTGTCGTTTTCATCTGCCTCAACCGATTTCGATGAAATTTTCAGTACGTTTATAACTAACGTAGATCTACAAAACGAATATTTTAAATTTTCAGTACAGGCTCAAATAAAAAAGTGTCTTTTTTATTTGCTCTTCTAATTCCTAGCAATTGCAATTTTTTCAAATTCTTTTTTGCACTTCATTCGGTAAACCAATTCTTCTAATTGCTCAAAACATGTCAGGTCTTTTGTTCCAATTAAAAAAAAGTTACACTAGTTTAAAGGACGTTCATATACTTTCGTGAGCCTGTGTATATCGAGTAGTCACGGTAGAAGTGACATCAAATTCGATTTTACTAGCCTGTTCATTTTGCCAACAGTGTGCTACAAAATGTTTACTTTAATTTAGACTACTTCTACTTTAATTTAGAAAATTAGAATTTGTCAAATTTCGACGAATATTCTGGACAACTGTGCACACAGGCATGCCAGAAACTAGTGGGTACAACATGGAAAATGTATTTCTGCCAGGAAAGTTTAAAAATTTGGGAATGCCGATGTTTTCGTGACACGGTGTATGCATGTCAAGGGAAAGAAAGGGAGACACAGAAGAAGGGACGACGCGCCGGGAGAAGTAACGAGCATGCCTATCCGCGCCATTCATATTTCCTGGAACACAAGCCTGCCCGAGCCGGAACGAGCGGGTCATTTCATTTAACGCGTTACGACCGATACGTTATCGTTCCTCTTCCACCGGAGCTCCTCTCTTTTTATTTTCTCGTTCTTCCTCGTCCTCTCGCTCGGGGCTCTTCTGCCGCGGCGAATTCGCGAGTCTCTCGAATCCTTTTGTCAGCTTTCTCTTCCTCCTCGGCCCTTCTTTCGCTCTCTCTTTCGATCTTCCCCCGGTTACCTTCTCGCCGATCGTACCCGGCCACTCCTTGATCGTGCGGTGAATTATCTTATCGACGCGGAGTCGAGCTTTTCGGTCGACACGAGCTTCGAACCTGCTCGATAGCGACTCGGGCCGGGCCTGTTCGGGCTACGTAAATGTAAAGGAATAAGGAGAAGGTTTCAAGTCATTTCCTAAGTGCCATTTCGAAAAAAATGTAACACTGTGTTCGAGGATTGGAGGATTCGAATTGCTAAGGGAAACGATGATTGTCAGAAGAACCAGAGGTATTCAAGCAACGTATTATGCCAAGCATTACAAATCACGTTTTACCTAATAAAATTGACAAAGCGCTTTCGATTTTGTGCGATCTTCATTACTAGACTGAGGATCTTTATGCGAAATAAAATTTTTATGCGTCAACTGCAATCTATAGGAGCTAAGTAAAAATTTATTTTGCTCGTTAACCCCTTGCCGTACAATATCGAGTCAGACTCGTGATGAAGTTTCTGAACAGAGTCTAAGAAATATGTTTCTTATCAATTTCCTTTAAACCGAAATAAAATTCTATTTTGTTGCAGTTGATATGTATCCTTTGGAGAAAACGTAGGCATACAATAAATATAAATTATCTTTTTCTTTCCATGAAATTCTGAACCATGAAGAATTTCTAATCATTATAATCACAAAGTAAATAGTAGTGCAAGGGGTTAACCAGTTAACTGTTTCGACCTCTTTGACAAATGTGTACCTAAACCGAGTCGTAAAAACGAACCGTGTAGCTGTTTTGACGAGTATGCTCGTCATGACACAAAATGTTGCCACTTCTTCATGACGTACTCGTAAAAAACAGCTAACCGGTTAATAAGTTTCGTATGTTAAACATGGTAGATAACACGCCCACCCATTAGAGTACGAAAAAAAGAGAATCGAATCATTTCCCGCGGAAGCATCTTTGCAACCGCAATAATTACAAAATGAGAGATCCGAAACCGGTCATCTAACCGTCGGTGGTGGGATTTAGCGTTAAACGAAATGTATCCAGGTGCTTCCTTTCGATCCTGATAGCATTAGAAGGGGCCCCGGAGAACTCGTGTGTTCGATCCCGAGTAAAAGTCGATAGAGAAATTATGCCTCGATATTCTCGCGCGGAATCGGAGGATTGCAAATTAGAGGTTCGCGAAACGACTCGAACAGGATTTCAAGAAGCAGCAGCAACCTCGGAAGTCGAAGCTTTTCCGTGGTAAAAATCGCACACGGACTATACCACCGAAGTCCCCGGCCACGCCCAGCTCTTCGCTTCTAATTAGAAGAGCACCGTTTCCCATGGAGACTCGCCTTGGCCGGCGGCGGTTATCGTCGCATGTAAATGGAGGAATACATACTATAAACGAGAGCGACATAGCGCGCGGTCTTCAGCTCTTCTAAGACCCTCGATGTAATCCGCTCGGATCGAATTAGAACCGACGAAGACTTTATTCTACGTTTCCGGCGCGGTTGCCTCTCTAAAGGAATAGAGAGAGAGAGAGGGGGGGGGATCTACGGGGCTAGTATCTCGTCAATTAGCGTAATTCGAATTAAGCATGTCCCGCGGTGCGATCGAGGATCGCGATCGACCGTATCGGGGTGGGAGAGCCGAGTCAGCAACCACCGGCGACTAGATCGGTGCTAATACGCTCTTGGGCAACCGTACGATCGAGATATCGATCGATTTTATCGGGTCCGAGGCACGCCGCGCGGCCGAGTCTGCACCCGCGGGCAGAAATCGATGGCATTCATTGCGTAACGAGCCACTTACCGCAAATCAAACTAATAGCCAATAAACTACACCGTCTAAAATCGTCGCCGATCCATCCGGATTCTTCGATCGACCTTCTTAATGCCTCGATCGCTCGCGACGCGCATCATTTATTCGTCTGTTAGGTTGTACGATCGCTTTATCGACTCGCGATGATTAGATATCGTTTTTTTTTCCAGTTGCTCCTCGTCTATCAATTTCTTTTTCAAATCACGATCTAATCGTGAGAAATATCAATTTCTTTTTTATTTTATCAGACCGGGATGAAGTGTTTTGTTAATACTTTACATGAAGGTTAACCCTCTAGGAGCTAAAAGGGTGTACGGAAAAATCATAACTAGACAGCGGATTTTATACATTTATATTAACACTAGATTGCCCAAGGAAGTCGTTTTGACTGCTTTTTAATTTCAACTAGAAAAACAATTATGTATATAATGACACAATTTCTTAGAATCTTGTGACTTTTTGTACAACATATAAATGCGTTTATTAATAATTGTAGTTACCTCCACCCTCCTTCATTTCCGGTATATATATATATATGTGTGTGTTATACCTATATTGCCCAAAAGCAGTCATTTTTACTGCTTGGGAAATTTTAAATAATCAAATGACTCTTATTATTGAATTGAGTAAATTTCTTATATGACCAGTTCGGTTCTGTATTGAAATAACATTTCTCATTTTTTTTTTCGATTACCGTCACATGATAACATACAAGTACATGATAAATTGTCGATTTGGGCGAATACTTGATAAGTTGCAGTTGCTCAATAAGCTAAGGTAGTACTTGTTATTCGAATCTTTATGCAGTGATACTTGTTCTAACAAGTTGTTTATTTTATGTCTTTTGCGCCCTAAATTCGTGAAAGAAATTCGGAAAATAGAAGTAAGTTATTGGCTAAGCTAAGCTATCGTTATAAACAAATTTCTTTACACATTAGTCATTTTGACTGCTTTTGGGCAATAAAGGTATATACTAAGTTTCAGTCTTTCTAGTGTTAAAAGTGGGTAGGTGTAATTTGAAACGGTGAAACTATTAGAAGAATTTTAAAATATTGCTGTTATTTTCAACCTATTAAACATATTAAGAAGAAAAATAAATTTTTGTTTCACTCCAGTTTGTTACAATTCAGGTAGAAAATTTTTACTTTGCATAAAGATCCGCTGTCTAATCACGACCGTAACAAACTATACGATTTACGATGGTTTGGAAAAATTCATCGCTCCGCGCGTTTTCTTCTCGGTTCCCGGCCGTGGATGTTCGAGGCGGGTCGAGAGCGCGCATTATGCGTCCGCGGGGCATATCGGGGAAACGCACGGTGCGATTACGAGCCGCGGAGATTCACACGAAACCTGTGGGAGAGACCGGGGAATTGAATTATGGGAGCACGCCCGGAGGAGATGCTATCTGACGCGCAGCTCCGCAGCTCCGCGGCGAAAGAATGGTCTATGATGCGGCGTTTTCTAACGGGCTCGCCGGCCAATTACCTTCGAGACGCCCTTTGTATCGGTGTGCGTTACCCGGACCACCGTCGGTCGAGCTGCTGCACCGGAGACGAATGCGATCGCGAGAGAAATCGATCAAATTGCTCGGAAACCCTTCCTGGAAACGCGACACAACAACCGATCTCGATCCTCCCGCTTCTCCGAATCAGTTCATCCCTGCTATTGGGTTGGCAACTAAGTAATTGCCGATTTGTTCAATGAAATAAAAGAGTTTTTTTTTCACTTGGAATGAACTTTAATCTATGATGTATTTTCCATTTTGTTCGATGACCTTTTACCATCTTTCTGACAACTTGAAAATTCCACGCTCGTAGAAAGTCTGATCCTTTTCGGCCAAAAACTGAGTCAAGTTATAGTTTCATCTATAACTGAAATCGGCAATTACTTAGTTGCCAACCCAATATTTCGCACCGAACCCAGATTAACTAGTTAAGCGTGTTTGACGTGTATACACGTCAATCCAAAACTCTATTGCGGTGCCGTTAACGTTAATGAATTGTTAATTTCTTATCGAATAAAAATGTAATTTTTGAACCCTTGCCCTGCCCCCCTTCGAACCTTTTTTTTATTTTTTTGACCGTTTATATTCCGCATTGCATGATTTTAATTCCGCACCGTGGGGGATTTCTGAAATTGAGCTCCACAGTTAACTGGTTAACCACTTTATCCCTGATCATTTCCCATTAGATCTCTACATTCATATACAGGCTGGGTCGCCACATTTTTTCCATCTAGATTTACGTCATTATTATTACGCATAGCAAACAATGTTTCAGATGAAGTTGAATGGTTTTGAGAGGGGCACATTCTGATGGTACATTTTTTTGTAGATGGACGTGTAAAGGACATATGAAGGCCATTAATGTTTTTTTAAATGGAATCATATATTTTTTATTGCATCACCTGATGCTCCTTCATATTCTTTACAAAAAAGTAATAATCTATTCGTGTAAAAACTCATTAGTTTAGGAGATATTTTAATTGTAACGTCTATTTACAGAAAAGTTTCAATGTGGTGACCATTTGCATCAGAACACTTTCTGAATCTAGAAGTTAATGACTCACTATCAACATTGTTTGCAAAATGTGGCGACCCACCCTGTATAATCTGTAAATCATAACATCAGGTGTACGAGTTGTAGTCGTTTTAACCCTTTGCACTCGAGTGGTGACTCTGAAGCACCACTAAAAATTGTTGTGGCATTATTTCAAGGAAATTACAGAAAATATTACAGAATATTTGTTGCATTAATTTTTTGCAATTTGTTGCAAAATTTGTATTCAATAGATTACTAAAAATTTAAATATTATATCTGGAAATCGGATCAGTTTCCTATGAATAAAATGAAAATATTCTAAGACGGAAGGAAAATTTCGTTTTAGAATTAAAATAGCGCCGAATTATGACGGCTATAATCTTCTACCCTTTAGTGCAGTTGGTTTTTTGACATAGACGGGTCTAAATAAATTTCTATTCCTAAAATGGAGCACAAGGAGCCGCAGCTACCTGTCGATTCTGAATTATATGTAACAAGAAAGTATCCATTCCAATACGTTCAAATAAAATTTTCTATAAATATTCGTATCATGGTGTTAGATAAACAACAGTACACTAGATCTATACAATGAGGATGACACCGGAATTCGTAACGCTATTAGGGCAGTCTACGTTTGAGCTCGAAAGGCGAACAATACATGGGGCGCGTGCTATACACAAGCAAAGTAAACGTAAAGACGAACACAACAATTGTGAAATATATACCATTCATTCCGTTAATAAATAAGTGTCTTGTTCAATACATAACACATGGACTATACGTACGAATTTCACCTGTTAGCATATTTTCAGTTTTTTAAACAGTTCAGAAGATATTCGGTAGTAGAGAAACGCTACTGAAATTCCAATGATTTTCGAGGGATTGAAATCGTTGAGAGATTTGTTAGAAAAAACGAGATCAAACCGAAGAAACTTGCGGTCGGTAATGTTCGAGTTGTAAAATAATTTCGTTCCTCGCGTTTCAACAAACATATATGTTTGTTTCTTGATGCCGGGGTCGATCAGCGCGTGGCGCCGAAACGGAGGCGCTAATTAAGACGTATCGGTGATCCGCGAGGATAAATGGTGCTCCCGGCGTTCCTCGCGGCCGTCCCGCGAAAGAATGTTTTATCGACGCTGATTAAACGCTACCGGGCCGAGAGCGCCTCTCGAGATCGCGAATCCCCATTAACCTCCGCGCGGTTATGCTCGCCCGCGATCGTTGGATCGCATGCGACGCGGGTCGTCGCACGGTTTCGCCTGCAGTTTCGAACCAGATACGCGTTTCGAGCGGCAGGCACGAGTCGACGAGTGTCGCATGCGATCAAAAATCGCGTCTAATAACCGCGGGCTTAATTGAGACCGCGTTTTACGAGAGCTGACCCGGCGGGACCGCGCTTATGACCGAACGAACCCGCGGATGGATACCGGCGCGGTATAATTGACAATTAGTTCTGGACGATACTCGCAGCGAAATCGTCGATTTCCCATTGACACGGTCGACACGCGAAGCCGCCGCTTTAAACGAGCTTCTTGCTCGTTTCGCCGCGAGAGAGGAAAATAAAACAGGCTCGACCGACGGCGACGGTGTTCGTGAAGGAATGCCGATGGCGGCGATCGCTCCGGGACGATCCACGATCTCAGCCTTTCTGTCGATCCCCGAAATTTCCGAACGCTTTCCGTCACAGACTTCGTCGTCAACTCCGAAACGGTGGACCAGGGGTTTCCCAAACTTTTTCTGCAGTGGGACATTTTGCAAACCCGGATATTTTAATTCCTACTAGTAAAAATTAAAAAAAAATTCTATCAAACCACGTGATTTATCTAATAATTATTTTTTAATACGTAAAGAAAGTACTACTTTCTTCATTTGAATAGACCGCGCTTCATATGCTCGATATGTATCGATGCTCAACGAGAGTGACGATGTCAAAGAGCACATGTGCAAAGATTAGAGTGATAAGTGATCAGCGATAAATAGAATAATAGATTTAGGAGTAGTTGAGGAGACTAGACTTTAATTGTCGTTTCTCTTTCTTTTAGGTAACCAATAAACCATTCCGCATATTTGTAAATATTGTATGTATATATATATATACAATAATAATATTCTAATATTGTACAATACAATACATACATACACATATACATAGTTGTTTGTATATAACAATATATATATATATATAGGATTTAAATATATATTATAAATATATATTGAGGATTTTCAATAAGTTACTTATTGAAAATCCTCAATAATAACAAAAAGAAGAAAATAAAATTATTGTCTTACAAATATAAGACTATAATATAAGCATAAAAATGTGAGTAAACAAAGCACTTTGATTTTGAGCCCTTCAGTGGCATATCTTCTTGATACCAGGCCCCTCTCCAAATTGTCACGGAGCATAGTTTGGGAAACCCTATAAAATTAACCCTTTGCACTAGGAGCCATCGATTCTCTAGGCCCACAATGTCAGTTAATCAATGCGAGTTAAAGTTTCCAGCGTATTGAATCGAATAAAGATATATGATGCCGAGAGTACTAAGAGAAACAGCTCCGTTCATTTATGAATGTAGACCGATACCACGGCACTGAATTTATTAAAGGCATATCATCAACCTGTTTGCAAGGGAAATCGAGGATGGCATGTCGCCGATGGTGATTCGCGGTCATTCGGTCTCCGAGCGATCTATGACAGATGTCCGACTTCGATTTCAACAAGCTTTCGCTCGATGATAGTACACGAGAGCTCGTAATGATGTATACATAAATGTACTTTCTCTATAGTCTTAATGTAGCATGAGTATGAAGAACTGGAACTTGTACCGGTGCTCTGACACGGAAAAATTGAAAGTAGGCATCCGGGGACCGAGGGGTGGGGATAGGGTACAGTGAAATAGAGCGTTATCTCGATTTTCAATGTCACCAGGCCACTTTGCACTAGTTGCTTAGGCTCATCCTCCGTGACCCGACTCGTTAATTCCTCATTTAACCCGAACCTTACCCCGGGGTCGGGGATCTTTGACACCGCCGACGATCGTGCTCGAACGAGGGGCACGAGCGACGGCCCCGTTGAATGTCGACGTCGTTAAGACCTCGTTTTCACCGCGATACCGACCCCGCAGCCGACCACTCGTCCTCCATTTCCGCTATCATTCTGGTATTAAGCTCTAAGAACGCTCCGAAGACGCACCGAACCGCTTTATTCCCTTTTCTTCTGGCAACAATGGGCACGGAGAGCTGCAACGTCAACTTTGACCCTCTTGCGCCTCTCGGACTGAGATCCTGTATTCACAGTGCCAAGAAATGTTTCATTCGTTGCTATCTTTAGCGCCAACGTGTACAACTTTACCTATTCTGCATTACTTTATTGAAATAACGGAAAGGTGTCCATCCAAATTCTATTCTATTCTATTCTTTTATTATTGTTCCCCTCAGGGTTACAATCCTCGCTATAGGTTCACACCTAACCTATGCGTTCACCCATCTTTCGACGGGCCCCAAACCAACGTCGCTTAACCTCCACGATCACCATCCCACAACACCACCGGACGAGCCACCACTCGCCGGCAGGTGTCCATCCAAATTTTTAGCTATTTCTTTTAGAATATACAGGGTGGGTCGCCACGTTTTGCCTTCTAGATTTACGTCATTATTATTACGCATACTCAAAAGGCACAAATATCTCCTATTTTTTAGCTAAATATCTCCTAAACTAATGATTTTTTTACACAAATAGATTAATACTTTTTTGTAAAGAATATGAAGGAGCATCAGCTGATGCGATAAAAAATATATGATTCCATTTTAAAAAAGCATTAATGACCTTCATATGTTCTTTACACGTTCACCAAAAAAAAAAAATGTACCATCAGAATGTGCCCCTGTCAAAAACATTCAACTTCATCTGAAACATTGTTTGCTATGCGTAATAATAATGACGTAAATCTAGATGGCAAAATGTGGCGACCCACCCTGTATACTCAGAGAAATAAATTTGCTGAATAATTTCTCATTCTTGCATCTTTACAATTTCGATTCGTCATTTCGATAGGTCCTGAGAACCTACTATTAATTAACCGTGTACAATAATGCACGTCTTCTTTAACGCTGTCGTGTTCTCCGGACGTTTTACTGCAGAGCCAATCTTATCTTCCCTTTTCTTCGATACTTGATATGTCCAGGATTGTGCAACGTTTGTTTACTCTGATATAAAGTGTAAATAATCCACAAACTAGATGGAGTGAACACGCCTGAATGGATCTATAACACATTCTTGTTATATTTGTAAAAGTAATACGATAGAAGGTATGTAAATCTATCGTATTCCTTTTAAAACTAATTTTGAATTAGATATGCATTGCGCACCGCCTATAAAACAAAACAGCGGACTGACATATTACAAAACCTAATTGATTAGGAATAAAGCGCCACTGAAGGCCTGAATAAAGCGTCACTCTCTTACAGAAATCTTTGTGAAATAATAGCTTTTAATATCGTTTCTTGTGTTTCAGGTAAGGATATAAATAATGTAAATAATGTAAATAATTGTTAGAAATACCGAATAAAATTTTAACCTTGTGTTTACAGTGAAACTCAGTTTGGTTATTATTTCCGCAAAAAATTCAAGAACAAAAAAGGATAAACTTATTATATATTTATAAAGTAATGTTCAACGGTCACTCTTGGTACCCCGTAAACCTAGAGTTCATTCAAACGGTTTCGCAGATTGGAACTGTGAAGTTATAGGAATATTTTCTGAAGAAATGTGTGAGTATACTCGCAAGGTCGAGGCTGTTAACCCATTTGCATCATTAGCGCATATATACGCTCAACTTTGTTGGTCACTATCAGTATTTGTTACCTAAAAAATAGAAATGGAGGGTGTTGTTGGAAATGAAAGTAGTAATTCTGATTTTTTCTTATAATGCTGAAATATAGATATTTCACTTGTAGTCATGTTTGTACTTAAATATAATAAAAAGAAAGTTTGGTGATAAAGGCAAATATTTCCTTATGATGCAAATGGGTTAAATTCTTCACCAGGTTCGCGGAGGGTTAAAACGATCGAATTAGAATGAACCCAGAAACGAGGTTTGTTCCTGAAAATGAAGTGCTGCGCGGGATTTCGTGTGACGGTTCGCTCGGGAAATGGTTTGGCGCAGGTGTCCGCGTCATTCTTCGGGAACCGGTTGAATCGTCGGACAGGTGACGCGCTCGGCGTGTCCCGTCGAGTAAATGGAGGACGCGTGATTCGCGGAACGAAAGCCGGCCGGCAGCGAACGAAAGTCAGTTCTAAACGAAAGTGGAGGCAAAAGGGCCTCCTCTCTCGAGGCGAGCGTGTCGCGTAATGGCGGAACGTGAGGCCGAGTGACCGACTGCCCGTGGAATCCCATTCGGGGCTGGGAAAAAGAGAAAACGCGCGGGGCATTATCGAACGTACTAAATCTGACTATAATTGGGGACGGGTGCCATGATATTCCCGCGGACCGATCGGCGATTCACGGGGTTCGATTAAAAGGATCTCGGGAGAGAGATCGTCGCCCCGAGATCCGCGCAGAGACAAACAACTTTAACGAGGGTGTATACCTGTCTCCGTTTTTCCTATTGTTGTCTCTCGAATAATTGGATCGCGTCGCGCGGCGTCGGGACGGCAAAACGAACGGACCCAACACGCTTCCTGGACCGTTTAACGAGAGCCGCGCGAGCTGCTCGGGAATTAGAGTCGAAGAAAGAAAATTACCCGCGCGAATTTAATTGCGATCATTACCGGGGCCGCGGTTAACGATCCCGCCGCGGGTGCACGAAGAAGCGAGCGAAATGCTTTCTTTTTCTCCAACGTCGCGTCGCGTCGCCTCGCGAAATCTTTTCTATAAATATCCGACCAGGAAATTCGATTGGGTAATCGAAAAAGACTTCTCTCGACTCTTCTGTCGTCCGTGTCAACGATTTCTAATCCCGTCGTGGCGCCCCGGGGCGAAACGCTGAATCCGCTCGGTCGGCGAAAACGCCGGTGTAAACAGCAGTTAACGCGTCGCGAGTTTCTCCAGGAGGTGTTTGCATTCTCACAAAGCGCGGATACGGTGTCGCTGCTTCCTTCATTATTCCTGGTGCAGAGGCTACGTGGGAAAGTCGGTGCAACCACGACTGAAATAATATTTGAAACGGGGGAAGAGACTGCCACGTGGTGAGAACTGTCAAAGTAAAACGTTAGGCCTTTTTACTGTACTCTGTGGAAAACTCCACATCCTAGAAATATTGGGGAAATACCTGATTCCCCTTCGTTTTATACAGTAAGGAGCAAAACTGAACACACATACGACATTTTAAGAAAAATAATTTTTTATTAAATATTTGCATGTAGAATACAAAAGAAACAAATACTTGGTATTATCTACAATCTTCTGGCTTTTCAAAACAAACTTAACATTTGTGATATTATTATTATTTCGCTTCATACAATTTTTTTTCGTGTAGTCGGTTTTGCACCGCAACTAATTTTGAGTAAACATTTCAGATTTTTAATCTCACAAATGTAAGTTTGTTTTGAAAAGCCAAAAGATTGCTGATAATACTAAGTATTTGTATTGTACATGCAAATATTGAATAAAAAATTATTTTTGTTAAAATGTCGTATGTGTGTTCAGTTTTGCTCCTTACTGTATTTCTTCCACCGTCTTCATATATAATTATTTACACATAAGCATAATAAAATTATCGCGTTTAGGCGACCCCGGGTCTCTTGCATTCCAGCGGGCGGATATCTTTATATATATATATACGTCTGTGTATAATTTAAAATAAGGTTTATACATTTTTTAAATTCAAATATTTTTTAAATATTGACGATCTACATAACAATTTGATTATAAGAGGTTACAAGACTCTACAATAAAATTAAATAATAAAATACGTGTAAGTATTACTCGCTTGCTTCTTATTTTATTATTCAAATTTTATTATAACAGTTCAAATTATTATTTTAAGTAAAATGCCAAAAAAATCTAACCTCCACAATAATAAGGATAACGGAGAGTCAGTGGATATTGGAGTGCGTCATATGAACGGTGTAGATCCGAAATCGTACTGACAGTAAGAACTTTGTTAATTACTCATTTATTACTAACTATACTTTATCAATCGCTTCAAAATGTTGATCTAAGGTTCAAATCTCAATCCCGTGGGTTTTTACATCGGCTACAATGTTTTCGTCTTAGTCACAGCAGCGCGTGACCAGGACTGCTAGTAAATTCTAATAAGAACTGTCGCTAAACAGTTGACAAATTCACAGATTCGCTTCTACGCTCTCCCGAGACAATTTAGGCTGAATGCATTGCCCGATGGGGCATCGCGGTGCATCGTCGGAGCAACCGTTGGAAAAACTGCAGCGAGTCGGGTCGGAAAAAGGTTATCGGGACAAAGATCGGCCAAGCCGAAACTTCCTGTCTCGTCTACGAGATTACAAGCTAATTAATTTTTTCCTCTCGCCCCACCCGCGGCGTTCGCCGCATTTACATCCAGACGATGCGTTCACAACCGGAGGATCTAGCATCTTCTGGGAAGGATCAAGGACGCGCGGAGAAGCGAGCGAGCGAACGAGCGATCAAAAGAATGTCACGGTCGAAACGTTTTCAGAGAGGAGCAACAGTCTCTCCCTCTACACTCTCTCTCTCTCTCTTTCTTTCTCTTTCGAGTTTTTTGCGATCGGCAAGACTCGTTTTTCTGCGAAATCTCCGGGCCCCGGGAATGCCCGGGGTGTCGTAACTCGTTCGCTCGTATCCTCGGGTACGAGGGGATGCGAAAAAAGAGAAGAACGCAGCCAGCGTGTCCGCGGAGACGGCAAGATGGAGGCCGGCCTCTCGTAAAGAACGAAACCGATGGCCGAACACCCCCGTCGCGAATTTCATATTCGCGATTAGCGTCTTCTTTTTATCTCCACTTCCCCTCCCCCCCCCCCTCTCTCTCTCTCTCTCTTTTACTCTCTCACTCTCGTTCGAGTCTTTTCGGGACAATGCGGAGAAGGATCCCGCGGCGACGGTCCTCGAGGACAAAAATCGAGGCGGATTTCGTGCGAGAGAGAAAAAGAAAAGAGATCTCTCTGCGTGCTGCGACACGCGCCGTCGAAACCGAGACTAATACTGTCGCGCAACCGTGATATATTCGAGTTTGATGAGTCCCTCTCCCAGGACACCGGTGTGTCTCTGTGTTGTTCATGTCCGATGGTGTGCGTCCTCGGATTGGCTCGCTCTAGGCGATAACACGAGCCCGGTGTCAAGACACCGATAATTCGATTCCGGCGAAACGAGCACGACCAACGAATGGCCAGACGTTTCGTCGAATGCCTCGTAAATATTGACGAGCGTTCGACGCCACGAACTCTCGAGCCGGCAACGAAAACGAGGATTGATTCAGAGTTTCGGTATGCGAGCTGACTGGACACGCGGAACAACCTGAACGCAGGCTCTCCTATGGCGCGAGACGAGATTTCTCGATGCAGCTTTGAGAACCCTTGGTGCACTATATTTTACAGCGATTATAATTGTCGTTCGTAATCGCTTGGACGAAGACATAAGTGTGGGAAAGGACGAAGGGGTGTTTCGACGGTAGTGTTTGGGCTCCCGAGCGGAACAGAGACCGATTTCCAAAAACAATAAACAGTTTAACCCTTAGCACTCGAATGGCGACTGTAAGGCGCCACTAAAAATTGCTGTATCATTATTAAAAATATTTTTTACATTATTAAATTTGTCTGTATTTAGTAAATTACTAAACACTTCAGAACCATTTAAAATTGCACCATTGCAAATTGCACCATTTTCGTATGTATAACTTGAAAAAGAATATATAGAAGGAAAATATTGTAGGTCGGAAGAAATGTTAACCCCTTGCCCTACAATACCGAGTCAGACTCGTGACGAAGCTTCTGAACCGGGTCTAATAAATATGTTTCTTATTCATTTCCCTTGAACCGAAATAAAATTCTATTCTGGCGTTGTTAATGTACAGCTATCGGAGAACATACAGGCATACAATAGATATAAATTTTCTCCTCTTTTTTAAGAAATTATAAATCACAAAAAAGTTTCAATCACTGGAACCGTAAAATAAATCGTAGTGCAAGGGGTTAAAATAGCTTCGAGTGCAAAGGGTTAACAAGCGAGCTATAAAACAGCGTTGCGTTCAAGATGGCGATTTGAAACGCGATCACCGCGAAAGGCGTTTGTAATCGTTGAAATATAATAGATGATTTAGGTGATTAGGCGATAGGCAGTTTAACTGAGTTTAATTTAGTGTGTTCAGTTTATAGTTTAGGTTAGTTATTTTGTGTAATTGTGATTATTAAATATATCGTCATTTTCATACTATCTCCCTTGTTCCTACAGAAGTGTGCAACGGTTGGAACACTGCGCGGTTTACCAAGAAGCATAACGGCGCTATGTGCGCTCTCTCTCTCTCTCTCTCTCTCGGTCGCCGCGTTTGGAATTTTCGTGGTCACGACGAGACGTGTGCGTGGCGCCTCTCTTTCCGACTCGAAATCATTTAACAACGATTTAATGAGCTCGCTCCTCGAGAATTCCCGATCCGCCCCGGGGGTACACGCTTCCACGCTGGCCTGGAATTAGGACGGACACTTTGTACCGCACGGCAAATTGCGAATTCCGACCGGCAGAGAGAGAGAGAGAGAGTGATCGCTTCGAAAACGTCTAATGGGATCGACCGAAAAGATTACATTCTTGCGCGTGTTTCAACGGACAGGGTAATTTAGCCATTATCGTGGCGAGATGCCACGATTCGAGGCCCCAGGCTTCTGCGATTGAACGCAGCAAATTTGTCCCGGGCTGACCAAAATGTTTCTGTTTCACGTTTCAAAATACTTTTCGATCTGCTCGACATTTCACGGACCGAGAGCCTGTTGATTGGCTTTGAAACGAGCCGAATGTACAAGTTTCATAAATTCTCTTACAGATAATCGGAAATTTTCTGAAATTATGAGAAATCGTTACACTATACAAAAATTCGTTGAGCGGTCAATGAATTTGCTGCCGACTCTTGAACGATTTACTGAGGCAATTGTCGTTGATTTTCGATTTGAAGAAAGCCTGTAAAATTGCTACGTTTTACGTACTTTATACTCTGCAGTTCATAAAAATATCTTTGTTTCTGTTGCTTTATTGCTGTATCATTATTCAAAATATTTTTCACATTATTAAATTTGTCTGTATTCAGTAAATTACTAAACACTTCAGTATTGTACAAGTAAATTGCACCATTTTCGTAACTATAACAGGAAAAAAAAAAATATATATATATAGAAGGGAAATATTATAGGTCATAAGAAACGTTTCGTTTTGGAGTTAAAATAGCTTCGAGTGCAAAGGGTTAATAATTAACAAAGCAATTACCAGAGTAATTGTAAGTAATTGTAAGTAAATCCGAGTAAGAATTGTCTAGGTCGGAAGAAATGTTTCGTTTTGTAGTTAAAATGGCTGGCAAAGGGTTAAACGTGTTTTTGTCCATAAGAATTGCGATTCTCGATTTAACTTGTCCACGATCCGCCATTAATTTCGCGAGGGCGCAGATGGACTAGGGACTCCCCGGACTCGGCCCTCGCAGATCCTGCTCCCCGTTGCTCGTCGAAGAGGACTCCGTTGTTGAGCAGCTCTGTTGCAACTGCACCGGAGAGATAGGGATCTGTGCCGGTGTGCATCTAGTTAAATCGAGGTGCACCGACGCGACGGCCGGATCTGCTCGAGGAAGTCCTGCGCCCCTCTTCCTTTCACCCTTTCTCGCCCCTTCCCCTTCCGAATCAGATAACATCGTCGATCGGAGGTGATGGAGCACGGTAGCCGAATATCTTCATTTTTTTTTTTTTGTGCACAAGACTGCCCGACCTCGTCCGGGGTCCTTGAACGCGACGAGTCCTTGGACCACCTTCCACACCACGCACGTTACGCGATAACGTTCCATCAGAAAATTTAGCAGAACCTTGAGCTAATTTTAATTCGGCTATCAATTGAGGATCCTACGTACATTCGGGAGCTACGTTACCGTATCATTCGACGCTGTCTACGGGGAACATAAACTGGGCGTGGCAAGCTATAAAAATTTGGTTGCAATACCGAAAGATGCCTGGACAATTTGCGACAAAATTTTTAGCTCTACGAGTTGTAGTATTCTTGTAATAAATTGTGAAAGATGACAAATATTTTGAACTGTCATCTGCGATTCGATGGAAGGGTATAAGGTAAAGGCACCAGTAGTTGACCATTTTATAGAAAAACATAAACAATAAGGTTTGAAATCCGAGGTTCACTTTCATCAAAAGTGCACAGCTTAGAAAAACCTTATTTTTTATGTTTTTCTATAAAATGGTCAACTACTGGTACATGGTCAATTACTGGTGCCTTTACCTTAGTTATTTTTATATTTCTCGGTTACAAGTCGGGATAGTCTAGGTACTAATTAAATTTGGAGAGTAATTCGTTAATGATATTCGTTTGAAAAATGAAATTCGTTTTCTTGAATATTGGAATGGTAAAAATTGACAACTGGGTAGCAACGTCGGTCCAACCATGGTCTATTGATATTAACGATAGTATATTGACGAAATGTTGCAACAACGCAGCGGATAAAAACAGTATCACCTTCGTGTTTGCTCCAACTAGGAACGGATCTGGTCAGCTAACGTTGACCGTAACAAAAACAGATAAGAGCGCGTGTCAACGTCTCCTATGGGAGCGCATCGAACTGGTTCTTTTTTTCTTATCATTGCCCTATTGTTTCGTGGCGGCGATTACGGGACCAATCGAAAGGTGATTGACCTCAGTTTTTCCCTTAATTCGGTGGAAACGGTTTTCGTAACACGAGCCGATCTAACGGTCTCCCATAGAAACGATTCCGTTTTAACCCTTCTCCGTACAATAGATAGCCATTGGATCTACTGGATCCTATAGTAACTAGAATAAAATCGTCGGGTCATTGAACCCATTATATTAAAATCGTTCTTCGGGCTGGACGCAGAACCGCGAGAGAGAGGTCAATGTGCATCGTCGAAGCGAAAGCTTCTCGGGCGGGTTTCACAAAGGGGTCGTTAAAATGGCGAGCAATTTCGTCGAATTACCGAAACAACGACACTTAATGGCTCGTGGTAGGTACGCAAAGTTCTCGCGACTCCAACGACCCTACGAGAGAGAGAGAGAGAGAGAGAGAGAGAGAGAAAGTACAATTTGCTCGAATTACGGACGCGGTGCATCGCGCTCGGTGAAAGCTGCCGATTTTACGACGGGCCAGCGCCGCCATTTTCGTCGTGACTCTTGCTGTGTACAATAATTAGTAGACTTCGTGCATTCATGGCACGTGCAGACTTGTAAAATGCCAGATAACGTGCACGTCAACAAGAGCTAACAGCATTTCTATTTTATTTCTACAGCGAAAAGTCTCCTCGTTGACGAGGGAAATTCTTGGCTAATTCTATATGTTTTATTAAACAACGTACGTGGATGAGAATTTGCAAAGAGATCCGCCGTCTAATTAACCCTTTGCCTTACCATATCGAGTCATACTCGTGACGAAGATTCTGAACAGGGTCTAATAATTACTAACTTAAACCGAAATAATTCTCCTTTTTCTAGGAAATTGAGAACTACACAAAAAGTTCTAGTCACTGCAAAAAAAAATCGTAGCGCAAGGGGCTAATGTCTATCTCGAGGAATTTCCAGAAAGAAGAATAAAATTTTTACGTATTCTGTAGATGCGTTTACGCGAGGAATGTAACACTTTGATCGCCAAACAAGAAAGCTAAAAAATTCCATGATATCAAAGTAAGTTATTTAATAACATAGAAATTGAAAAAAATGAAATGTGTATGATATTGTGTAGATCTTCAACTTTCTTGCATTTTACAGATCCTAATCAAATTTGGTACAACGAATATACAGGATGTCCAGGGTTTTAATGGACACACTTGGGGAACATATTCCACAAGTGGAAATAAGAGAAAAATGTTATTTAAAGTTTGCTCAGAAACGCTTTAATAGAAAGTTATAAACAAATAAAGTTAGAATTGATGACGGTGGATTTTTCTTTAGTGAACATTCAAAGGTCAAACGTGTTTATCGGATTATTTTCAAATTGTTATTACAGAATAAATCTCTTACAAAATAAATCTATTCGCTGATGAATATCAGCGTACTCCTCATTTGAAAACACTCCAGGCAATTTCACCGCGTATCCTTGATCTAATTGGTCATTAACACCAAATCATATCAAAATAGTAAACATGACACGAATAGTCAAATAAGATAAACACCTTCTATCTTTCAATGTTCAGTAAAGTAAAATCCGCCGTCATCGATTCTAACTTTATTTGCTTATAACTTTGTAACAAGGCGTTTCTCAGCAAACTTGAAATAACACTTTTTTTTTATTTCCACTTGTAGGATATGCTCCCCAAGTTTGTCCATTAAAACCCGGGACACCTTGTGTTATTAACGTAAAAATTCATTTTAAAGACTGAACAAATAATTCCGTCACCCATATATGGATGACATGGCCTGTCAACGTGTTAAAAGCGTTGAACCGGAAACACGGTGACCTCGTGAAGTCGCTTCTCCACCAACGACGATTTCCGTATGAGCACTTTATGCACTCGTTGGCGTGCAAGACGGACGCGGGACGATGCGAGCGGCACGCGAATTCCGCTGTCTCGGCGATTTTGTTGTTCTGGAAGCGGTCGTTCCGGTTCCATGTCAGTGCCGAGAGCTTGCCACGGATGCGGCACGAGGAAGGTAATGGCCGCAGAGTCGCCGCGGCCGCAACGTTTCTCTGCGATCCGGCGCGTTGCGGCGAAATGGCAACCCATTTAACAGTGGCTCGTGTGCTCGCGCTACATAACCACGCGCGTGGATTACGCGAATCTAGCGAGATCACGGGAGTAAAAACATCGGCGCGGCGCGTCGGCGCGCACCGGTCTAAAAACTGGTATTACGTTGCGTCGCAATTATGCAATCAGGTTGCGGCGGTCACGTACCGCGTTTAATCGCGTCCAATTAAAATCCATCGGGAGTACAACTGTTTCGACCAACGTCCGATGATTCGTTCAACGATTTTCCACATGTCGCGACGGCAATCTGGACCCGTGCCCCGGCTTATAATTACACTGTGCATTTCATGCTTTTATGACTAACACGAATCGATCGCATTTAAAACATTATAGACACTAAAAGAATTTAAGGAGGTCTATATATTGCCTATATATTTATCAATGTGGTTGAAGAAGAAGAGGAATTTGTACATGGCTACAGTTTCTTGGAATTACAGTGTCTGGCAATTTTCATATATATTGTCTATTATATATATTAAAATATCAAAGTTAATTGTGTATATTGCCTATATATTTATCAAGGTGGTTGAAGAAGAAGAGGAATTTGTACATGGCTACAGTTTCTTGGAATTACAGTAACTGGCAATTTTCATATATATTGTCTATTATATATATTAAAATATCAAAGTCAATTATGTATATTGCCTATATATTTATCAAGGTGGTTGAAGAAGAAAAGGAATTTGTACATGGCTAGAGTTTCTTTGAATTACAGTTACTGGCAATTTTTATATATATTGTCTATTTACAATGGTTTCCCCGTTATTAAACTTTTTAAGTATACAGTGAACTGTAGACTTACTTCTATCTATAAGTCTTGCAATTTCATTCATAGATTTTCCTTCCTTGTACCATTTTACTATCAGCTCTCTTTCCGGCTTACTTGTTTCCGTCTTTTTCCGATTCATTTTGCAAGAATTCGACTTTAAATAAATTGCGACGCGAACAGTATTTCTCTTAGACTGGCTGCGTATAAACTAAGCAATGTTTGTTTACATTCACCGGTGCTTAGAAATGTTACTAACACGACGATTGCTCTTACAGTTCGAATACTTTCGTGACCTACGATGTGTTATTAAGTCTAATAAAGTCTTTCCAACTCGAATGTGTTATATGATTTCAATGAAATTTATACACGTTATCCACACATATTCCCTATACACAATACATACGACAATTTCAAAATATTTTGTACTCTGTACAGTCTGTGTCCCTTTCAATTAGGAATATATCATCGTTCGAATGCTTTCGTGAGCCTGTGTAGCTACAGTTTCTTTCAATCGATGCTGGAAATTTTTATTTTATTTTATTTTGAAGGAAAAGCTTTCCCAAAAAATTATTATTTCCCAAAAATAAAATATAGGAACCCGATGGTGTCGGCTGTAAAGGAGATTACGTTGCGTATATTTGTATAGTTTGCATTTGTCAGAGGAAAAATATTTGTCGTTAGCGGTGCCGATTCGCTATCGGTCGTAAATTGGGTCGTATGGGGGAAACCGAACCAAGTTTGGCCACCGTTTCCTATTGTTTGGCGAACCCCGTGGTTTTTCCAGGCCGATCCCGATACGAAGAAACGACGAAACCTGTTTTCCCGATCGCGTCGACCGGCGATGATAGCGGCGTACGGTTTAGAAAGCACGCCCACCGTCCCTGTCCGGTGTTTACTACCATTCTCGAACCCGCGGACCGGCCTCTACGCCTCGAATACCTCAAAGTTACTCTACTAGAACCACAGATCGTACCCGTAATTGGCGCAAGGGACACCTCTCGTACGTCGATCGTTAATTGGCGACGGGGTACATACACAGATGGTATTGTCGAATCGGGACGAGAAACCGATCGCGAACAGGATTCGAAATTCCTGCCAGGCTGCCGCGAGAACTCTGCAACGCGCGTCCCAACGATGCAAAAACGGACTCTACGAGGTGCATCCGCCCTGCGCTAACTCTATTAGGGCAGTGCGACTTTCTGAGAAGTTGGAAAACGATTTTCTAGCACAAATTACCCGGACTGCGTTCGATAGAAGCTCTTCAACCCCTTGCCCTACAATATCGTGTCAGACTCGTGATGAAAATTCTGAACAGAGTCTAATAAATATATATGTTATTAATTTCCTTTAAATCGAACTGAAATTCTATTTTGTTGTAGTTGATATATATCCTTTGGAGAAACCACAGGCATGGAATGAACATAAACTATCTTTTTTTTCTATGAAATTCTGAACGATGAAGAATTTCTAATCATTACAATCACAAAGTAAATAGTAGTGCAAGGGGTTAACCCATTTGCATCGTAAGGAAATATGAAAAGAAGGCCTTTATCGCCAAACTTTTTTTTTTAAATTATGTTTAAGTACAAAAATGACTACAAGTAAAAGAACTTCATATCTCAGCATTATAAGAAGAAATTAGAATTACTACTTTCATCTCCAATAACACCGTCCATATCTATTTTTTAGCTAACGAATAATGACAGTGACCAGGAAAATTGAGCACATATATACGCTAATGATGCAAATGGGTTAAGTGTTTTTAACACTACGGGTTCGTAGGATTCGTCAAAATTACGGGTTCTGATATTTTTAATTCACGATTGTTGAGATTGGAAAGATTCATCCGAATTGCTGCACAAATTTATTTCTTTGGGTATATTTTGTTTCAAAAACGGCTAAAAACTTGGACAGCCATGTTCTTCTTATTTTTATAAGGCTATGGAAAAAATTCACTTTTAGTGCTCCGTGAACCTAGCGTTAAGGAACGTTCGTCTTTGTAATGTTTGTTTGCGTCGCTGTCCGAAACAACTATTCGTTTGACCAGGATCATTATATAACGATGATCCCGTTCATCTTCTATATAAAAATTTATATCAAATTATAGCTAGGAGATTGCATTTCACGATACATTCGTTTAGAATGAAAGGAAAATATAAAATCACGTCGAAAAATCGACCGGTCAACCGAAACGAAATTCGCTGATTTTAAAGCGACTTCTAATTAATCTTAAATTGCAGCCCGCTGGAATTTTGGAACGTTCGAGGGCTCGAATTAAAGGTGGAAGAGATCGTACTTCGTGATAGGGTAATTTTTGTTCCAAGGAAAATTCTAGATCGTGTAGGAAAAATCGACAAATCCGAACGGGTGACAAACGACTGAATTTCTACTTTGATTCTAATTTTCTTCGATCCTTGATTTTTATTTTAGAATTTGTTTCCGTAGGAATTTTCAAGCTTACGACGGCTGAAATTGAAGCTGAAAGACGGTACTTTAAGATGGGACAATTTGGGTTTCAAAGAGGCGAAAGTTCAAGACACGAAATCAACGAATGTCGACAAATAGGACGGAGAGAAACGATGGAATTTCAAGGGGGTTGCATCGAGTCGATTAAGAATGTTCGAGGGCTCGAATTAAAGGTGGAAGATCGTACTTCGTGATAGGGTAATTTTTGTTCCAAGGAAAATTCTAGATCGTGTAGGAAAAATCGACAAATCCGAACGGGTGACAAACGACTGAATTTCTACTTTGATTCTAATTTTCTTCGATCCTTGATTTTTATTTTATAATTTGTTTCCGTAGGTATTTTCAAGCTTACGACGGCTGGAATTAAAGCTGAAAGACGGTACTTTAAGATGGGACAATTTGGGTTTCAAAGAGGCGACAGTTCAAGACACGAAATCAACGAATGTCGACAGATAGGACGGAGAGAAACGATTGAATTTTAACCAGTTAACTGTGGAATTTAATTGTAAAAATCCCTCGCGGCACGGAATTAAAATCAAACAATGACGAATATACACGTCGAACGCAGGCCAAATGCCGCTATTATAAATTTTACGAAAGAAGACAAGCAAAGTGAGAAAGAATTACATTTTTATTCGATAGGAACTGAACAATTCGTTAACGTAAACCGCACCACGATAGAGATTTGGTCCGACGTGTATACACGTCAAACACACTTAACTGGTTATGGGGGTTGCATCGAGTCGATTAGGAATGTTCGAGGGGTGGAATCGAAGTTGAAAGTCGACGAGTCCCGATCGACGGGTGGCGCAAACTCACCTCTTTCATGCCGTCGAGCCTGCCGAGGCTCTTGGTGCCCCTGAGGGGCGGAAACGCGGCGTCGTGCCATCCGTTGTTGCACATGGTGATTTGCTCGGCCTGCACGTTCAGCGCGCGGGCTCTGCTCTTGCTTTTGCGTTTGTCGAGCAGATGCTTGGCCCTGGACTTCCGAACCGGGGCGGCAGGGTCGTCCTCCGGGTCGCTCTGCACCTCCCATCTCGAGGGCGACTTGAATCGGCGTCGCGGGCTCGTCGGCGAGGTCACCGGCGAGGTGAGCCTCTGGACGAGGGTGCCGAACATGGTCATCATTCGACCGGGATATTCACGGTTCTCGACGAACGGATCGCGCCCGTTTTGTTACCACAGATCGGCTGTCGTCATCTCTCTCTGATTCCTCTGTGGTTCCGCGCACCACTACGCGGCTTGTTCCCTGCGCACTGTTCACTATCTACTCCTTCTATCACGCGAAATCCACAGGTGGTTCACGATACGCGCGGGCACGCGCGCGCTCGCGGAACGCTGCTGCACACTTGGCCACTAAAAATTCCCGGAAAATACCCGTTTTCTGCGCACCAAGAGTGACATATATCTCACTGACAACTTTGACGGTGTAGCAAAATCGATCACCGATTATATCTATATTAATACCATCCGGTGCAAAAGCGGTTACGTTCCGACAGCACGCGTGGAGAACGCGAGAGCAGATACCGTTTCGAGGTACTATCTCTTATTTCCTCTCTTTCTCTCTCTCTCTCTCTCTTTCTATGTCGGGCACACGTTTCACCGAGCCGCGGGAAGAAGCGACGTGTCAGAGGCCCCGGATCGACTCGAAACCAGGCGCACAGGTATTTGCCTTCGGGCGTGCACCGCTCTCTCGCGAGCACGCTGCTTCGCTCCGATCGAGCGATCTGCGTGTGCACCGATTTTTCCGGATTCGAAAGCTGAATCGACCGGGAACCGTGAGTAACGCTGCCACGGCTTCCGACGTGGAATTTCGACGAGAAACACTGTTCGCGGAAGAGATCGCGAAAACCCGACGACGACCACGACGACAGCGACGACGACAACGACGACGAAGACAGCGACGCACACGACGCGACGCGAGCACCGATCGCTGGCTACGTGCGGAATCGAACTGGTCGCGCGGAGACTGCGTCCGCCGACCGGTTGGCCTCGCTCCGACGAAAATGCCCGAGTATGGGCGATTCCGCACGAACCCGATCGGAGTTTGACGATCTCCGACGGGCACACGCGAGCCTTAGAGTCACCGGTTACCATGGCGATCGGGACTTATTCCGCTTTGGGCCTTACACGCCGTTCGTCCCTCTCCAGGGAAACCGGCGCGACGGGCCCCCGGTGTACCCGAGTACCCTTGATACGCTTCCCCGCGTCCGTTTCTCTTTGTTTTCTATTAATTGAAACGCTCCCGAGCGAACTACCCTCCCCGGGTCCCCTCTGACCCCCCGTGCCCTTTCCAATGTCCACGGAAAAATTCTGTCTAACGCTAATTGCCGGTCGAATTGGCCTTTTCGGCGTACAATCTCGTATATAAACATTATGGCTATTTATCTTTACGAGTTAAAGTATGTATACAATGCGTTTTTCAGAATTTATTACTCGATTTATTTTTTTTTTCTCTACCAAGAAATATATATAGCTTGTCCTACCTACCGCAGCCAGGCTATTTGACCGCACGAGATCATTTGGTATTTAAATAGCTCTTCTAAACCCAAACAATCGGTATAAAAAAAAGGGTATTCTCAATGTGGCATGGTCAGGTCAAAATAAATGAGCCGCTGTCAGGTTAACCACGTGCCTGTAATTTTTTCTAAATTTTTACTGTCAGGAAAGAATTAAATGATTTTTTTGTTCCTTAATACTAGATTGCCCAAGGAAGTCAATTATGTATATAATGACACAATTTCTTAGAATTTTGTGACTTTTTGTACAACATATAAATGCGTTTATTAATAATTGTAGTTACCTTGTTATACCTATATTGCCCAAAAGCAGTCATTTTGACTGCTTAAGAAATTTTAAATAATCAAATGACTTATTATTGAATTGAGTAAATTTCTTCTATTCGACATTTCTTTCATGAATTTAGGGCGCAAAAGAAATAAAATAAACTACTTGTTAGAACAAGTATCACTGCATAAAGATTCGAATAACAAGTACTACATTAGTTTATTGAGCAACTGCAACTTATCAAGTATACGCCCAAAACGACAATTTATCATGTACTTGTATGATATCATGTGACGGTAATTGGAAAAAAATGAAAAATGTTATTTCAATATAGAGCCGAACTGGTCATATAAGAAATTTACTCAATTCAATAATAAGTCATTTGATTATTTAACCCCTTGACCTACAATAACGAGCCAGACTCGTCATGAAGATTCTGAATAGAGTCTAATAAATGTGAACGTTATTAATTTCCTTTAAATCGAAATAAAAATCTATTTTTTTGTAGTTGATATATATCCTTTGAGGAAAGCGTAGACATACAATAAATATAAAGTATCTTTTTTTTTCTATGAAATTCTGAACGATGAAGAATTTCTAATCATTATAATCACAAAATAAATAGTAGTGCAAGGGGTTAAAATTTCCCAAGCAGTCAAAATGACTGCTTTTGGGCAATATAGGTATATACTAAGTTTCAGTCTTTCTAGTGTTAACAACTACATAAAATCGCAAAATTAAAAATCGCTACATAAAATCGTTAGCAAAATTAATGATTCGTTAATTATAAAATACGTAAAATCCACAGTCTGCTTACGAAGGTCGGCTGATGTCAGTGAGAGGCTGCACAACGAGATTTCGGATTTCAAAAGTGGGAGAATCGAGATCGGTAAGGTCGGGCCGGACCGGTAATCGATTTTCCAGGGTTTCCAGAGTTTCCAGGGAGCTTCGGGTACCGGTGGCGGCTCGGGTCTGGATGCGCCGCCGCGGTGCACCGCGCTGCACCGCAGGGTGCATCGTACTCTATTTGCAGCGGCGGCAGGAGGAACGTGTCCCGGCCGTAACGGTCTCGGGCACGATAAAAGCAATTGATAATGCCTGACCCCGGAATGAATTCCTGTTTCTAGGCGTCAACCGGCTAATTAATGGCACGATGACTGGTTCTCGGTTGCTTCTCGGTGATATTCTCGCATGTCGGACACGATAAATGGGGAGTAGTCGTGCGGAACACCGCGAGAAGGTGCCGGGGTGTCGGTGGAACGCCGTAGTTCCACGAACCTCGGACCGAAGACGCGACACAAGAGAGGAAACGAGAGGAGAGAGAGAGAGAGAGAGAGAGAGAGAGAGAGAGAGAGAGGCCGAGGGAAACGCCTCGGGCGCGACTTTCATCGGGGAACGGTGAATTAACCCTCTCGATGTTCGCGTCGAGCATTCTCGCGTGTGGCGAAAACACGGCGATTTCTTTCTTTAACAACGTTCGCACTCGCCGCGAACGAAAAGAATCTCGCCTTCGCCGTTTCGGACCAAATATATTAGTAAATTTTCACTAAAACGTAAATATTTTCCTTTTTATACTTGATAGAAAGAGTCCATAGTTTCTCTTCCTACGGAAAATAGCTTGTACCCAGTGGAAAGTAAACTTGAAACACTTCCGGACCGTTAAGGGTTATAATAATTGAAAAATATTATATATAATTAACCCCTTGCACTACTATTTATTTTGTGATTAGAAATTCTTCGTCGTTCAGAATTTCATACAAAAAGAAAGATAGTTTATATTTATTGTATGCCTATGTTTCCTCCGAAGGATATATATAAACTACGACAAAATAGAATTTTATTTCGCTTTAAAGGGAATTAATTACACATTTATTAGACTCTGTTCAGAATCTTCATCACTAGTCAGACTCGAGATTGTAGGGCAAGGGATTAAACAAAACTACTGAAGAAAGAAGTACACGTCTGGATTCGGTCTCTTCTAATTAATGAAGGCAATTTTTATTATGCACGAAGATCCTCGATCTAGTGATTAATAATAGACATAGGTAACCGTCCCATTGAAAAATGGAATAGAAAACGGCATTACTCATGCCACGACTGTGTGGTTTCCAGCAGGTGCCATAACTTCTCTATCACAAAGACCAAAATATTTTCTGCTTCATGGAACATGTAACAACACACCCCAGGAGTTTCATCAAATTCCCTTGTAAAGTTTCTCCGACAAAAATTCCGAACAAATCAATCTCGCTCGAGTCGATTTCGCATCGATCTTCAGCTTCCGCCAGGATCGATGATCCTTGTAGAGGTTTTCCCTGGATCGGACACCTAGCAGGGCGCCTAATCGTCCCGGAACGATCCCGTCAGTGTTCCCAGTGCCGTCGAAACGACGACGAACGGGGTAACGGCGTCACTTATTACACAAACGATATCATTAGACCGGGAACTCGTCAAAACTTCAATTATTCCCGCGGCTATATATGGTCGGTCGGTGTAGGAGGGGTGGAGGGGAGGGGGCTTGATTAATCGTGCTGGGAGCCTGCTCCGGCAATTATTAACGCGGACGCGTAATTAGCGCGAGCCGATACACGAAGCCGAGCCGAGCCGAGCCGAGCCGAGCGGAGCGGAGCCGAGTTGGGTCAGGCCGGGCCATTCTCCCCTCTCGGAGGGTCAGCCCTCGTGAGAATCTGAATTACGCGCGTACACGATTGTGATTCGCGAGGGGAGCACGCGCGGTTAAACCGTATCTTCTCCTTTTCCTTCTTCTTCTTCTTCTTCTTCTACTTCCTCACCCCCTCGCAATGCTTCTCCTTGTTCTTCCAGCCGAGCATCTTTCATCTTCATCGTGCCGTATCGCGGGAGCCTGTTTGTCCTACAACGCGATTCAGATACGAGATACCGCGATGGAAATTCATAATTGTACGCTGCTCGTGCACGCCGCGCTTCTGTCGTGACGCGAAACGCAGGCCGGTGCAATCGCGGCGAATCTTCGGCCGGCTACGAATTTTCTTAACGGCTGTTGTCGCGAAAATATGCACCGTCCCGTAGCGCAGCTCGGAAAATTTCACAAAGAACCGGAATAGTTTGTATTACATCTTACTAGGCTGACTTTTATGTAAAATTAAACTATTGTCCACTTGAACTGCGAGAAACAGCAACGCGTAGAAGAACCTCTTTTGCTTTAACGCTAAACCTACTGACACATCTAGAATCTTTTTGATTTTCAGCCCATTTAAAATTGGACCCATTAAATTGCACTCATTTTTAACGGCTGTTGTCGCGAAAATGTGCACCGTCCCGTAGCGCAGCTCGGAAAATTTCACAAAGAACCGGAATAGTTTGTATTACATCTTACTAGGCTGACTTTTATGTAAAATTAAACTATTGTCCACTTGAACTGCGAGAAACAGCAACGCGTAGAAGCTCCTCTTTTGCTTTAACGCTAAACCTACTGACACATCTAGAATCTTTTTGATTTTCAGCCCATTTAAAATTGCACCCATTAAATTGCACTCATTTTTAACGGCTGCTGTCGCGAAAATGTGCACCGTCCCGTAGCGCATCTCGGAAAATTTCACAAAGAACCGGAATAGTTTGTATTGCGTTTTACTAGGCTGACTTTTATGTAAAATTAAACTATTGTCCGCTTGAATTGCGAGAAACAGCAACCGCGTAGAAAAGCTCCTCTTTTTCCTTAACGCTAAACCTACTGACATTTCTACAGTCCGCGACAATACTATAAGACATCACTTAAAACGAAATAATTATGTATTATATGAAAAAATTTCATCGTCTTTCACTCAGAGTGTTATTATTTACTTCTGGCGATATCGTTCCACGCACTCTTTTCGTTAGAATTTCTATGCACTTGAAAGCTACACAAGCTTGACCTCTTGTTGGCCGCGATGTTACATATTCGTAATTAAACTACAAATAATACTTTGCTAACTATTATAGCTTCTCATGTTAAAAATTATAATTTATGATATTAACTACTTGCTCAACTTATTTTCATTCTAAGGAAATATTTGAAATACAAAATAAAAATATTTCATTTTATCTATCTGGTTATCAAAATAAAAATATTTGATGTAGTATCTTATTTGAACCACATTAAATTATACTATATACCAAATCATTAATGATCGTTAATATACGTTGCAAAATATGATAGAAAACCTTGTATTCAATGTTCCACATACAAATACTAATTCTACATTATAAAATACTAATGTAAAGTGTACTTACTTCTGAATCTTCTGTACCTCCGTTGGATCCACAGCACACAATTATAGACTCACGAAAATACGTCCGAATAATTGAACAACACACACAACACATTTTATAAAATCGTGACAACGAACGAGATGTCACTTCGACCACGAACAAAATAATACTGCGATTTTAACAATGATCCCTTCCACGGAGGTGGTACGGTCAGGTTATCCTAGGCAGGTTACACGCTGAGGGTCCATAAACACTAGATACAAAACCAAGGAAAAAAAAATTATGGCGGGGCGCCGCGACCCTATTTCCCGGAATTCCCCGTTTTCGTATCACGTCCGAGGGAGGGGAACGATTAAAATCGCAGTATTATTTTATTCGTGGTCGGAGTAACATCTTCTCGTCTGCTGTCACGATTTCGTTAAGTGTGTTGTGTGTGTTTTTTAGTGATTGTTAAATTATTCGGACCTATTCCTGTGAGGCAATAACTGTGTGCTGTGGATCCGACGGAGGTACAGAAGATTCAGAAGTAAGTACACTGTACATTAGTATTTTATAATGTAGTTTGTAGTACATTAGTATTATATTTTATTATTCGTATGTAGAATATTGGATGCAAGGTTTTCTTTCATATTTTGCAACTTCAATGTCCCTTTAACACTAGATTTACAACGCACTAAAACTGACTACTTAACATTATTTTACAAAAATAACAAGAACGTGTCTATCCACATTTGTATCAATTTTTTAAATAATATGTGCCCATAATTATGAAAGTGGTCTGTCATATATTTCTTTCATTTTTTTTACATTGAATAAATTTAGTTTAAAATCATGTCGTGTGAAATAAGTGGTAAATTCATTTTTTTTTAAATTTTGACAGACTACTTTCATAATTATGGGCACATATCCCAGATAGCACAGAGACGTCTTAAAGACGTCTTTAAGACGTCTGTCAAAGACGTTCAGACGTCTATTAGACGTCTGAATGTCCTACGAACGGCTTACGAACGGCTTCTGAACGTCTCTGGAACGTCTTTGTGAAAAAACTGTACGTCTTAAAGACGTCTTTAAGACGTCCGTTCGACGTCTTTAAGACGTCCGTTAGACGTCTTTAAGACGTCTCGAACAGACGTCTTTAAGACGTCTCGAAACAGACGTATTCAAGACGTCCCGAAACAGACCCCTAGTACCACAAAAATATTAGATAGATATGTTTGTCAAATATTGGAAAAATATTTTTTAAGCCACATTTTTTCTTCCGAGAAAAATATTGAATTTGAATATTGTATATATGTACAAGAAATATAAATTGAATGTTTGATATAACAAAAAAATTAAATAAATAAAAAAAAATAAATTAAAAGAATGTTTTTCAGCATATCCGCGCACATTAACATTTTATGCTTTATTTATTTATTTATTTATTTATAAATAAAAAAAATAAATTAAAAGAATGTTTTTCAGCATATCCGCGAACATTAACATTTTATGCTTTATTTATTTATTTAATTTATTTATTTATTTATAAATAAAAAAAAATAAATTAAAAGAATGTTTTTCAGCATATCCGCGAACATTAACATTTTATGCTTTATTTATTTATTTATTTAATTTATTTATTTATTTATAAATAAAAAAAAATAAATTAAAAGAATGTTTTTCAGCATATCCGCGAACGTTAACATTTTATGCTTTATTTATTTATTTAACTTATTTATTTATTTATCTATTTGTTTTGATATATTATTTTGGATTTTGGATTTGTGATATATAATGTATAGTTTTATTATTAAACAATATTTATTGCTAAATTCTATTGCGAATATATATGTAATATATTATAATAGTACTAAATTAACAATTTAGTTATTTAACTTTCCTAAATAAATAAACGTCTATTCGAAGGATGGAAGACTGCGTTATATTGTGTTGCGTGTGTACAGTTTGTAAAGCTTTTCTCTAGCAGTTTAGAATGACTGAAACGTCAAGAAATGAAACGTCTTAAAAACGACTCGTAAAAGACGTCTTAAAGACGTCTCGTAAAAGACGTCTTAAAGACGTCTGAAATGAGACGTAAAAACGACGTCTTTTACGAGACGTCTTTAAGACGTCTTAAAGACGTCTTTTCAGGACGTAAGACGTTCAGACCAAAAATGGACGTAAAACAGACGTCTTTAAGCCGTCCAGTGCTATCTGGGATATACCCAAAAAAATAATTTTGTTGAATAATTCCCCATGGATACGTCTTCACAATGTCAATAATTGTAAATTATAAATATTAGATCCCGTCATTTTGACAGGCCCCGTGAACCTAGTGTCAAATTTCGTTTGTCTCGAGGCACGCACACGATTATGTTCCATCTCACACACTGTACACTTTACATTAGTATTTTGTAATGTAGGATTATTATTTGTATGTAGAATATTGGATGCAAGGTTTTCTTTCATATTTTACAACCTCAATGTCCCTTTAACACTAGATTTACAGAGCACTAAACCTGACTACTTAACATTATTTGGTAATTATTTACATTAGAGGCTTCCTCACCGATTTTGACGACATTGAAATATGTTGTCAAGGTTATCATTTTGAACAACTTTTTCCTATACATGTAACCGCCGCTCAGCTTTAGTTTCCGAGATATTCGCAAAAAAATTTGGTTATATTTACATTACGGGCTTCCTCACCGATTTTGATGATCTTAAAAATAAGGAAATAGACGTTTTACCATGGCTAGCAAGATCTCCTGACTTAAATATCATTGAAAACCTTTGAGGAACACTAGCCAGAGAGGTTTATTCTAAAGGAAACCAATTTAGTACTGTAGAACAATGGAAAAACTGCGTTGAAATGGTATGGAAAGAACTTGTATAAATCTATTCCAAAAAGAATGTTACATATCAGAAAAAATAAAGGTGGCAACACAAAATGTTAATAACCGATAAAAATAAGCTGTACGTGTTAATTTTTTACAAAAACATTGTCTTATAGTTTTGTCGCAGTTAATAAAAGCTAAGTTGGTGTTACTTTTAAATTGTTAGAAATACTAACGAAAACACTGCGTTAAACGACGTCTCCAGAAGTAAATAATAACACTGTATGAAAGACGATGAAGATGTCTTATAGTATTGTCGCGGACTGTAGAATCTTTTTGATTTTCAGCCCATTTAAAATTGCATCCGTTAAGTTGCACTCATTTTTGTCGAAGCGTTCTCGCCGACGGTTCGCGAATGCTCGCGCGCGTAACCCGAGAATCGCGTCACGAAAGCGAGACCGAAAACGAAAATTTCGCGAGAGAGGAACTCCGAAGAGGTGTCCTCTTCGGCTAGACTCGCTTTCGCTGCGGCGGACTTGAGTTTCAGCGTGCGCGACAGGTGCAGAGGCGAAATAAATTCCGGCTATCGCGGAATCGCGTAGTAGTATTTTTTCGCCGATTTACAGCCGCGATTGCGCCGTGAACGGAGTGTCTGGTCGACTAGTAACTCAGCCGACCTGTAGACCGTGTTTATACAACATTCTTCCCCTGCCTGCTCTAGATTCGCGGCGGGAACTAAACTCGCTTCGCGAAAAAAAAAAAATAAAAAAATAAAAAAAGAAAACGAACACGCTCGCGCCGCAGGATTCGAAGGAATCCGAGGACCGCGCGAGGAATCGCGCCTTCCAACAGCCATAAATCCGGGTTATCAAGGGAATCGCGGCAATCTTTCCGCGCCGCGTCCCGGCCCTTCCTTTTTTCCTCGGCTCTTTTGACGCTGTTCCGGAACGCGGAAAGTTACCGCGACGATCTTACCGCGCGTAATTCCGCCGCCGCGCATTGGGCCACTTCCATAAAGTTGCTGAAATTTACCTGATCCGAAAATCTATCTAAACTTTGCTGGACAATTTTTTGAATTATTTACATCGAGTGTCCCTTCCCTACTAGCGACCGCAGTGTATTTCCAATGGCCATAAAGTCTGATTGGACCATTTCCATAAAGTAGCTGAAATTTACTGGTCCGAAAATCTATCTAAACTTTGCTGGACAATTTTTTGAATTACTTAGATCACGTGTCCCTTCTCTACTAGTGACCGCAGTGTATTTGAACACAGTGATAAAGTCCGATTGGTCTGTTTCAATAAACTAGCTGAAATTTACTGATCCGAAAATCTATCTGAACTTTATCGGAAAACTTTTTGAATTACTTAGGCCACGCATCCCTTCTCTACTAGTGACCGCAGTGTATTTGAACACAGTGATAAAGTCCGATTGGTCCGTTTCCATAAACTAGCTGAAATTTACTGATCCGAAAATCTATCTGAACTTTATTGGAAAACTTTTTGAATTACTTAGGCCACGTGTCCCTTCTCTTCTAATGACTGCAGTGTATTTGCAACAGTGATAAAGTCCGATTGGTCCGTTTCCATAAACTAGCTGAAATTTACTGATCCGAAAATCTATCTGAACTTTATCGGAAAACTTTTTGAATTACTAGTTTTGAATTACTTGAATTACTTACTTCTCTACTAGTGACTGCAGAGTATTCGCGACGGTGATAAAGTTCGAATTTTCATCCTAAGTTAACCCTTTTGTAATGTGCCGAAGATTCCAATAAAATGAAGATTCCTATGTTGCATGCGTCGCAAATCGTCGGACTTGATTTTAAAGGTTCGGGGGAAATAAATTTGTTATCGGTACGATAAAGGCGCATTTTCCTTTGATATTGAACTTCCGACGTGGAACCACCGGTGAATTATCCACGCTCATGCGTAACCATTAGCACGCGCGCATCCGCTGGTGATAACTCGCGAAGGATTTCGCGGCTTCGCACGCGCGACCTCGAGGATCGTGGGGGCGTTGAGCACGAGCGGAACAGGTCGAGGTCGAACGGCGAGGTTGCTGGCACTTTTCGAGGCATTTTTGGAGCCGTCGTTTCCCGTGTTTCGTAACACTGTGAATTTGGCGACATCGTTTCCGATGCTTCCAATGAGTATACCATAATAAAAATAAATTAACCCTTTGCACTCCGCTGTCCCCTCTCAGGGGACATTAAAGTTTATTAGCGATTACGGGGAATTAATTTATTCCAGCGCAACTTTAAATAAAATATTGATTTTTTTGCAAATAAATATTCCTCGATGTCAACCAATTCATATAAGTCCAATATCATTATAATACGTTACTTGATTCCAAAATTATACTAAATAATACGAGGATTTGTAAATTTCTGCCAGAATGGTTCGGAGTGCAAAGGGTTAAGAAGAATTCTAATAATAATTAAAAATTTTATTTTGAATGAGAGGGATTTTCAAAGTAAAATTACGTGGTCAACACAGTTGCTTAGCTACTCCCAATCGAGCCACAGATGTGACCTACGGGGCAATCCCTGAAGATATCATTCCAATAAGGACCCTGTTCCGAACATCGCGGAGCGTTCGGACCAACATGAAGAGTAACGATTCGTTGTCAAGGTGAGGACGAGTTCAAGGTTCAGGCGAGTCCCTCGGGAGGCCCGGAGAACCGCTTCCCGTGAGGTCGGGACGTCCTGTGCGAAAAGGATGGGCCGGACGCGACGGAAGGCTCGTCAATGAGATAATGGGGCGGGTTGCGGGGCATAAATTAAGATATTATCGTCCAGGTGGGGCGTCCAGGTGGAACTGTTGCGCGGTGATTGTATTTATTGCGACGGCCGTGTTAATCCTTCGTACAATTACATAAATAACGGCTCGCGCGCCATTGTAAAAGTCTCGACGGGGAATTTACGACTCGCGGGTCTGCGGCTGAAAAATCGCGAGCCCTCGAAGGAAATAAAAGGTCCGGGAGGAGGAAGAGGAGGAAATAGAGAAGGGAGGCGTAGGGCGCGGTTCTCGACGACGTGGCGTGGCGTGGCATGGCGTGGCATGGCGTGGCGAAAAAGCGAATCGCTCGGCGCGGTAAGGTGCACGGCGTGCGCGCGTAGCACGCGGAAACGTTGCGCGAGGTCAAGGCTTCCCGCACAGCTCGGGTCCGTTCGGAACCGAGCGGAGAGGAGCGGAGCGGAGCGGAGTAGAAACCGCTTGTCTTTCGAGGAAAACAACTTCGGCGCGGCCAGCCCGGAAGCCACCGGCGTGTCAACTCGCAACAGGCTCGCTCGCTCCTCGCCGCTCGAACCCGCTTAATTTGACGCTCTGCTAAGTTCGCAACGGCCGACAGTTTCTCGCGCGACACGCGAGACCTTCATTATCCAGTAATTTACGAGACCGAGCCTCTGAGAAGCTATCGGCGCAAAGCTGCACCGCCAGCTGGAACTAATTCCCGGCGAAAAGCCCGACGAGCCCTCGTTAAAGCGAATTAATTAACAGTGTTTAGCGGCTAATGGATTTTTCCCCGAGGAGAGCACGCTCGTAATAATGGAAGATTCTCCGCCGGGCTCGTTCGCGTTCACGCGCGATCAAGCCCGGTTCCTCTCGACAAAGTTGTTCCCCGTCGATCGATCAACGTTCCGGATCGGCGAGATTCCACCGCGATTTTTCCCGATACGTTTTCCATCGCGAATGTAATTGCCTCGATGCTTTAATTAGATCGTCGCGCGTCGCGGAGCTGCTTCTTCTACCCTCGCTTCGGCGAGATGCAATCTTACTGCCACTTCTCGAACCAATTACCCGCCTCGCGATGTTGTACAGGCGACGCGATTTCGAAATTTATTTCGGAATCGAATGCACTCCGCATAAACCGCGATCCTCCTTTAATTGGATCGTTCGGAAGCCTGCGAATTCCCACGCAAGTCGACGTTTCTCGATTTTTCCATGTCACCTCGCACAACTCTCTCTAAACTTGATCCTTGGCACTCGAATGGAGACTGCAAGGCGCCACTAAAAATTGTATTTAGTAAATTACTAAACGTGTCAGTAATTGAACGAGTAAATTGTACCATTTTTGTATGCATAATATGAAAGAAAAATATATAGAAGGGAAATATTCTAGGTCGGAAGAAATGTTTCGTTTTGGAATTAAAATAGCTTCGAGTGCAAAGGGTTAAATGATCCTATCAGAAAATACGAACTTCTACCTTTAATTCGAGCCGTGAGAAGTTTGAAAATTCCCACGGGAACGTGAGCTAAAATTGATCTAAAATCGAAATCAATTTTTCTCCTCAGATTTCTCAGTTTGTCCGTTCGATTTAGAATTTTTTGATCAAATGTAGATGGACCTATCACGAAGTAGGATTCCTCGGCTTTAATTGAAGTCCCGAACGGAGGGAAAATCCTTTGAACCAGTTAAGTGTGTTTGACGACTATATCCGTCATGGAGATGTGGCAGAATTTTGTGTCACGACGACTATATCCGTGATGCGTAAAATTTTGTTACAATTTGATATTTAAATTGTAATTCTTGGGAAAACTAAATTATATTCGTAAATTTTAATATGTTTAAAATGTTTAGAGGTCAAGACGAAATGAAACAAACAAATGAAAATTATAAATAATTTGAGTTGGATTTATAACTTCCTGAGAACTAACTCGTAAGCTTGATTATCGCGACACACACTGGTGGGCGCTTTGCAAAGAGATCGCCACAGTTAACTGGTTAAAATCGATTCAAAGAGCAAGGGCAAGCGATTTTTCTCGTATCGACTAAGATTTCTCAGTTGGTCCGTTTGATTTAGAATTTTTTGATCAAATGTAGATGGACCTATCACGAAGTAGGATTCCTCGGCTCTAATTGAAGTTCTGAACGGAGGAAAAATCGTTTTAAAATCGATTCGAAGAGCAAGGTCAAACGTTTTGTCTTGTATCGATTGAGATTTCCCAGTTGGTCTGTTTGATTTAGAATTTTTTTATCAAATGTAGATGTACCTATCACGAAGTAGGATTCCTCGGCTTTAATTGAAGTTCCGAATGGACGTAAAACTTTTTAAAAATTGATTCGGAGAGTATCCGCTCGCGGGTAAGCGAAGCGTTGATGTACACGCCGAAGGGAGGAGGATCGGAAGAAGACATCAAGGTTCCGGGGCGAGAAGAAAGGCCGAGCTGCGCGCGGTTAGAGGTTAAGACCGGAGCGATCCCGACTTTCGTGTGTTCCCGATGAAAATTTCGCGATAAAGATCGCGCCGCGCCGGTCCGCTCGCGCGCGCTCGCCACGCCGTGGAAGAACGCAATCTCCTAGGAATTCCTCTCGCGCGTTTTCTCGTGTAGCGCATATACGCGTCCATCGGGGCTTTGCGCTTCGGGTTCGTGCGCGGGGCTAAACGAGAGGCAATCGCGCGCCTCGTTCCACGAATCGGTAGATTAAGCTTCACCGGAGCCGGCGAATTCCACGCCCATTGTCGAGCCATTTATTAATACCTCTCCATCATTGACCTCTCCGTTAACCCGTTTACGCAAGCGTGGCCGCGCGCCGATGGCCACGGACGGAGCGGCCACGGTAGATCGCGAGTTATTAGGCCGCTCGAGCGGATCGCTATCGTCGGCCAGATCGAGCAACGACTATGGCAACGGGGCTGTATGGCAACGGCACAACGGAACCGAGAGCATTTCCTGGCAGGACCCGCGACTTTCACGAAGAAACGATCTCGTTCGCAGCCTTAACTCTCGATCGCTTAGCTTGTTAAACAGGACGACTTGAACGCCAACCGCGCGGCCGCCCGCTCGCGCGCTTGCGCACACACGACCCGTCGGTGAAACGCCGTAAATCACTATTCTGCCTGGCCGACTATTTCGAGTATCTACGTTTCTTGTGTCCGCGATTTTTCCGCGGGCCTCGCCTACCAACGCTTCTATCTTATCTCGGCTTCTAACCGTTTTCTCTCTGTTCTCCGCTCGCAGTCTCTTTCTCCGCTTCCAACGCGGTCTATGATACAGCGCGCCCGGCCAGACAGAATTATTGGCATACTTGCACCGCTTATCGCGAACCAACGTTAATTATCGTCGCTTCCCCTATCGGCCGCGAATACTGTTCTACGCGAGAGTGGGATCCGCGAACCGGACCGATACGAAGGAAACGATCTTCCAAAGGGCTCGAATCGGACGTGGGCATGGATTCGCCCGTGTGTCAAGGTTCTTCGGCTACCTCGAGTGCCACGAGGCCACGCCCACTTGAATATGCGCGGAGGTCTAGCGGGTCGAAGCCTGGAATTTGATTATTCGAATGACGAGGAATAACATAAGACAGAGAACCATTCTTTATAGTTTAGAGTTAGGTTTATACAGGGTGTTCAGGCTATTACTAGCCAGAATTTTTTTGTATAAATAGTAAATATTAGAAGAAAATGATGGAGGAAAAAGTAGTACTTTTTTTTATGCGCAACACAATGACATATGCATTTTTGTTTTATTTTCATTATTTTGATAGAAATGAAGGTGCGCTTCAATTTTTTAAATGGAATGCTATACATTTTTTTATGTCGTATGAAAGCGTGTGTCAAGACGAATTCATCCATCTACTACACAATGACCTTTAAGGTCATGCAAGGTCAGAAATGGAAGAAATGGAAGAAACAAAATTGTAACGCATATTCAAATGAATATTGCGTACCAATGTGTTTACAAGTATTCCTTATTGATACGAATCGAATGTTATTGTCATTCACTGTCAGAGCGTTTACTTCTAATTTCCACCATAAGGAGACAGTTTCAGTACTACCTAAACCGATCAGTAATATCGTATGGCAATGTATCGTTATTCGGTAGACGAGAAGAGGGATATGGTACGCATTTATTATCGGTGTAATGGAAATAAAAGATTGCGCATAAAAAACAGTACTACTTTTTCCTTTATCATTTTTTTCTAATATTAACTATTGACAAAAAAATGCTGGCTAGTAATAGCCTGAACACTCTGTATAGCGCACTGTTCCGACTCCGTGACCACGCCCACTTAGAAAAATGTACACAGAGATCTCGACCTCTGTACGATCTCTGTCCGATATGTTCGAATATATCGTCCTTGAATTCAATTATCCCGACGAAAAGAGGACGCTCTAGATTAGAACGCAATTCTATTGTTCGAAGCCGGGTTTACAGAGTCCATAAACTGGTGATCTCGTTGACCACGCCCACTCGAACCACGCGCACGCGTCGCAACGGTGTCAAACCTGTGTGTCTCTTTCTCCGCGTTGATTTGCCATGATGCCTCCCGGGGCAATTTAACCGACATCAACAATCCAGCAACTTTCAACGGTACTTTCTATACGCGGCCCGGCACGGGCGCAACACGCTTTAAATAAACTTCTTTCGATCGGTCGACAAGAAATATCGCCGGCAACCATAAATACTAGTCGCCGTTCGATCTCGCTCGGACGATTTCCTGGGCCTCGCTCACGGTAGCAGAAAATTGTCCTCGGATTCGCGTTCCGGGGGAGAACAGCGGAACGCGGTGGCATCGCGCGATAATGAAATCTAAATTGCAAATTATGACGGGGCATAACTCGCGCTCGTTACCCGAGCGCGTTATGCCCTATTGTCGCACGCACTCTCTCTCCTCTTTCGTGGCCACTGTCTCCCTCTCTCTCTTACCCCTCTCTCGTTCTCGTATCGTTTCTCTTTCTTCAGATCCGTCCGTCTCCGTTTCTCTCTCTCTCTCTCTCTCTCTCTCTCTCTCTCTCTCTCTCTCTCTGGATCCCGTGGTGGCATGCGGATGCCTCGCGCGCCCGGCTTTAATGCCCATTCGAATCTCTTGCGTATACACACGAAACGGCCGATGCAATATGCCGTGGACCGTTAAGTGGCGCGACCTCGGGTGGCTCCGAACGAAAGAACTGCCAGAGGAAGCATTGTCGGGGCCCGTGAATACACGCGCAAAGTCCGAGGGACGCGAATCGCGTGGAAAATTGTGTGCACGCGTGCCAAACGGCTGCACGAAATCGTTGTCGTTGCTGCAAATGTCGAGTGCCCGTGGCCCGTCACGTCACGGTCCCACCTCGCTCGTGAAAAATCCCCGGGCCTCCACCTGGCGATTCCTTCCATCGACTCTCCTTTATCCGTCCCGCCCTTTGTCGCCGCATTATTCTCGATCAAAGGACCCCTTTGGAACAACGCCCGGCTCCAACTTCCGTTTCATTAGCTCTGCGAACGAACAATCCCTTAACGATCCTCGGACCCTTCGGATCTCGAAGTCAATTGCAGAAGCGTTGACCGAGGGTGAAGTTCACAGGGACGTGCAACGACTCGAGTCAAGTTCAAGAAACGAGGATTCGATGAAGCCTAGGTTCTCGGGAATTCGATCGTGCGAAAAATGCCAACAGGTACCGTGGACGGAGTTCGTAAGTCGGATCAAGACTCGTTTCCCCTTCTACGACGCTATTCCACCACGGTCACGTGACGCGCTTCTGTCGCGCTTACGTCACGATGTCACGTGACCAATCCAACAATGACAGAGAGAGAGGGTAGCTGTATTCCCCTCAATTTCCCCCGTCTCTGGTGGTTAATGTGTCCTACACTGCATGCTTCAACGAAAAATAAAACGTCACAAAACAGCAGGACCAAATTCGTCAGTTTCCAGACGAAAGACCGGTGCTTATTCTGCATTCCAGTCTAAGTGGTTGCAAGCTGCACCGAAACGGAGGCGAGCAGTACCCGGTAACGTGACGCGTTTCTTTCGCGCATGCGTCAGAATGTCATGTGACTAATCCAGCAATGATAGAGAGAGGGTACCTGTATTCCCCTCAATTTCCCCGGTCTCTGACGCAACCGATCGCGAGTTCCACAGCGATGAATGTGTCCTACACTGCATACTTCAATGAAAGATAGAACGTCACAAAATGACAGGACCAAATTCGTCAGTTTCCAGACGAAAGACCGGTGCTTATTCTGCATTCCAGACTAAGTGGTTGCAAGCTGCACCGAAACGGAGGCGAGCAGTACCCGGTAACGTGACGCGTTTCTTTCGCGCATGCGTCAGAATGTCATGTGACTAATCCAGCAATGATAGAGAGAGGGTACCTGTATTCCCCTCAATTTCCCCGGTCTCTGACGCAACCGATCGCGAGTTCCACAGCGATGAATGTGTCCTACACTGCATACTTCAATGAAAGATAGAACGTCACAAAATGACAGGACCAAATTCGTCAGTTTCCAGACGAAAGACCGGTGCTTATTCTGCATTCCAGACTAAGTGGTTGCAAGCTGCACCGAAACGGAGCTGAGCAGTACCCGGTAACGTGACGCGTTTCTTTCGCGCATGCGTCAGAATGTCATGTGACTAATCCAGCAATGATAGAGAGAGGGTACCTGTATTCCCCTCAATTTCCCCGGTCTCTGACGCAACCGATCGCGAGTTGCACAGTGATGAATGTGTCCTACACTGCATGCTTCAATGAAAGATAGAACGTCACAAAATGGCAGGACCAAATTCGTCAGTTTCCAGACGAAAGACCGGTGCTTATTCTGCATTCCAGTCTAAGTGGTTGCAAGCTGCACCGAAACGGAGGCGAGCAGCGCCGATGTTAGATAGACGGTCGAAAAATCGCGCGGAGAGCACTACATTTGCCGGGGAACGGGTTGCAGGCGACGCTAATCGAGAATGTGGCCGACGTAATCGCGGACACTTTGAGTTAGAGTCGGGCCGCTCGCGGCCGCTGCCGATGGAAACCGGAAGGCTGCCGGTCGCAGATGCAAAGTCCGAACGGAACGCACGCAACGAGCAGGCGCGCGGCTCGCTGGGTATCGGAGTAAAAAGAGCAAAAGACGACGAGGGGCCGTGGATCGTTTTCGACGCGTTCGGGCCCGATAGCACCGTGGATCGAGAAATCCGAAGGATGCGCACGGCGTGTACCACCGGCAAAAGTGTGCTAACGACGCGCTCGCGCGAGCGGACCGCCCTCGTCCGCGTTTCCGCATTGCGCGCGCGCCGCGGAAAAACCCGCGCCGCGCGAGTAATGATCCTGCCGGGATAACGGTACCGTAAATTGGTGTAGCAAAGGGTCCGGCGGAGAGTCCTTTATGGAAATGTCCATCGCAATATTGTTAGCTGGGCCGCGGCGCGGTGCGGCGCAGCTGGCATGGTAAATGACGTGGCCTGCTCGTTTCAGTCATTAGAGCTCGTCTAGAACCACGGGGCTATTGTGAGCCCGATCCGAAGATGACGGAAGTCATCCGGGGGGGACGGCGGACCCGCGAGAGCGAAACCGCTTTCTTTCGCGAAAGACGCAGAAACGCGATCCATCCCGGAGCGAAGACTTCGGCCCGCGGGATTTTTTCAGGATCGAGAGCGTGGGACGCGGACGCCGCGGAAGAGGAACTGGAAAAATTCGAGAGCTTCGCTGCGGTACAGCTGGCATGGTAAATGACGAGGTACGCTCGTTTCAGTCATTAGAGCCCGGCCAGAACCACGAAGCCATTGTGCATCCGCGCACCGAGGATGACGGAAGTCACGAGTCTTCATGCGTCTTCATGAATCGTGCTCTATCTTCGGCCCAACGAAAGTTTAGCGGGTTCTCGCGATTTTCGAGGATCGAGGGGAAAACTGAAGAGCTTTCCCCCAGCTGGTACAGCAAATTTCTTCTTCTTCTTCTGATTGTTTCAGTCGCTGGAGCTCGTCTTCTTCAATTATACTGACTAACTCGACGAGGAGGCCCGTCCTCTTTCGATTCAGCTGGAGATATCGCTATCTATGGTCACCAAAGCGAAAATTTAGCGGGTTCTCGCAATTTTCGAGAATTAAGGGGAAAATAAGAGCTTTCCCCCAGTTGTTACAGTAAACAATGCGGTCTTCTGATTGTTTCAGTGTGACCAAATCGAAGCTGAAGCTGAACTGACGCCAACTAACTCGAGGACGGGGCCCGGACTCTTTCGATTCAGCTGGAGACATCGCGATCTATGGTCACCAAAGCGAAAATTTAGCGGGTTCTCGCAATTTTCGAGGATCGAGGGGAAAACTGAAGAGCTTTCCCCCAGCTGGTAAATCAAACTTCTTCTTCTAATTGTTTTAGTCGCTGGAGCTCGTCTTCTGGAATTATACTGACTAACTCGACGAGGAGGTCCGACCTCTTTCGATTCAGCGGGAGATATCGCGATCTATGGTGACCAAAGCGAAAGTTTAGCTGGTTCTCGCAATTTTCGAGGATCGAGGGGAAAATTGAAGAGCTTCCCCGCAGCTGATACAGCAAACTTCTTCTTCTTCTGATTGTTTCAGTCCTCGGAGTTCGTCTTTTGGAGTTATACCGACCAACTTGACAAAAAGGACCGGCCTCTTTCGATTCAGCGGGAGATATCGCGATCTACGGTCAGCGAAGCGAAAGTTTAGCAATTTTGGAGGCCCGAGAGCGTGGGACTCGGGAACGGAAAGAGCGGGAAGACGATCGAGAGAAAAATTGAAGAGGCGGCGCGCCGCGGGCCGATCGCGGGCCGACGGGCGAAGGCGGCGGGTCTCCTAATTCGGGCCGAAGATCGAGGGACATCTTCCGTGGCGCATCAGTGCAACGTCCTGCAGAGGATTCCTGCTGCAGCCGCCCGGTACCTTACGCCAGGTTCCTTTGGACTGACTCACGTACCGGTCGTTCCTCGGCCCCTCCCCCTGCCCGCGCGTTCCCACTTTGTTCCACGAACACGCGGAGAACTTGCTTTTCGGAAACAAAAACGAACGTGGGCGAACTCCTCCAAGGACATTCTCACAGATTCAGTTCTTCCATCGCGACAACCTCGGATCAATCTCTCTCTCTCTCTCTCTTAGTCTTCTTCTTCTTCTTCTTCTTAGGTCTCCGTCTAGATCCTTTTTCTTCCCGTTTCCTTGGGTCGATTCGATCTTCGCGCCAACGATCTTGCTCTATTCGGACTGGCCCGACGGCTAGATCTAACCAGACAGATGGAAATGGTCGGATAGCTCCTCGATAGCCAAATGCAATCGGAACACCGTGGAACGTTCCGTCGAATTCGAACCGACGTGGAACGATCCCTCGTTTCGAGCAATCCGGCAAATTTCTATAAGAAATGCGAATTTACGTGAACTTGCTCGAAACGGTGACGACACAGAGTTACATTAACACGTTAAGCGCCAAACATCAACCCCAGAGATTCTTACAAAATCAGAGTAGTTTAATTAGTGAAACCAAAATTAGAAATTTAAAATGTATTATAGGGAACGTTGTCTTAACCCTTCTGAATTCGAGAGATTCTAATAAAATTCGGTTTATCTGAATATCACACAATAAAAATGAATTTCTAAATCCAGTCAAATATCACTGTCAGTCATACGTGACTGACGTGGCAGTTAACGTGTCAACAAATTCCCTGCCACCATTTGTTCTGTCGTCTACCTTCACTGTTAAAACCATTTATCAAATGCAACGCAATATTAAAACAAACGGAAGAGAGTGGGTGACAGGATTTTTAAGTTAACGCGTTAACTGCCATGTCAGCCATATATGGGTGACGGAATTATTTGTTCGGGTTTTAAAATGAATTTTTACGTTAATATATTCATCGTGCCAAACTTGATTAGGACCTGTAAAATGCAAGAAAGTAGGACCACACAATATCATACATTTAATTTTTTCAATTTCTATTTTGTCAAATAATTTGCTTTGATTTCATGGAATTTTTGAGGTTTCTTGTTTGGCAATCAAAGTGTTAATATATTCGTTGTACCAAATCTGATTAGGATCCGTGAAGTGCAAGAGAGTTGAAGTATTATCGAATATCGAACATTTGATTTATTTCAATTTTTATTTCACTAAATAAGTTCTTATAGAATCTTATAGAATTTTTGAGGTTCCCATTTCGGCAAACCGTTAAATAGCAGAGTGTGTAAAATTAATTTGGCTACGTTCGAGTAAATTGCAAGATTATAATCTCGATGCTTGCAAATGAACGGAGTACGCGAGACAGCGAGGCAATTCGGAACGATCCTACAGCGTAGATTGCGAAAGAAGATAGATTCAAGGAGAAAAATGATTTAACCAGGTGCCAGCCTCGGCTAGATCTGCCCGGAGACAAAGAGACAAAGACACTGTCCGTAATCGTCGCGCGATTTGCCTCTTCCCGAGTGTCGCAGACTTCGCAGAAGCGATAAACAAAGAAACTGTCGTCGGGTTACGTGGCGTGTCGGCACGTTAACCATTATTCCCTGTTTGCTGGAATTACCACTGTGTATCGCGGAAATCTGTTTCCCCTAAAGCAGCTGCGGATGACGTCACGAGATCGGTGGTCTCGATAGCCAGCCCGATATTGCAACCTGGCAGGAATTCAATCTGCGTGTGTTACCAACATGGACGAGAATAGTGATCGTCTCGAGCATGGTAAGACGATTTTTACAGGCAGCTTCAAAAATCTCCTTTTAAAGATAATTCTCTGGATAATTTGTCCTTCGACCGATTTAACGCTAAACTTAGCGAGCATTAAACACGGCTGACATGCACTGCTTCGTAGGAACGACAATATCGAGTTTATCTAGAACTTGTGGCTATTTTCATTGTAGCGTATGCTTGATTTAAGAAATCTATCGAATTATTCTTTACGAAAGTTTTTCTAATTGCAATAATTTTCATACATAAAATATGGTAGGCTTAAATCTTTTTCGAGGTGGAATAATTAACCCTTTAATTAACCCTTTGCACTCGAAGCCATTTTAACTCTAAAACGAAACATTTCTTCCGAAATGAAAACATCCTAGAATATTTCCCTTCTATAGATATTTTTTCATGCTATATATACGAAAATAGTTCAATTTACTCGTACAGTACTGAAATGTTTAGTAATTCATTAAATACAAACAAGTTTAATTATTTTTAAAAATATTTCGAATAATGATACAGGAATTTTTAGTGGCGCCTTACAGTCGCCATTCGAGTGCTAAGGGTTAAACGTAGTGCAGAGTCTTTAGCAAACTGTTCAATAGTTTCAAATCTCTTTTTGCTGAGAATTATTTTAACACGTTAAGTGGCAAACATCAACCCCAGAGATTCTTACAAAATCAGTGTAATTTAATTAACGAAACCAAAACTAAAAATTTAAAATGTATTATAGGGGATACTGCCCTAACCCCTTTGAATTCGAAAGACTCCAATGAAATTCGGTTTATTCGAATATCTTATAATAAAAATGAATTTCTAAACCCAGTCAAAAATCACTGTCAGTCATATGTGACTGACGTGGCAGTTAACGTGTTAATTTAAACTGGAACACTAAGCGCACAAATTCTGTAGCGAACAGTTCAAAACAGTTCCAAATCTCTATTTGTCGAGAATTATTTTAATTTAAACTGAAACACTAAGCGCACAAATTCTGTAGCGAACAGTTCAAAACAGTTCCAAATCTCTATTTGTCGAGAATTATTTTAATTTTAACTGGAACTAAGCGCACAAATTCTACTGCGAACGGTTCAGCAATTTCAAATTTCTATTTGCTGAGAATTATTTTAATTTAAAGCGTAGAATATCTTTTAATAAAGTAAGAATATCTTTCTAGTCAGAGTAATTTCAAATTAGAAAAAAATTGAAGATTTCTCCAAGAAAAAAAATTTGGAGAACGGTTCTCCGACGAATTTTTGAGTCTCTTTCTACTCGGAAGAATTTTCATTTAGGGAGGTAAATGTGCGTGTCTTTGGAGAGGTTGAGCGTCGTCGAAGAACGCAGGCTGTTTCGCGCGCGTTTTATCGTCGTACGGTTGTTGCGCGGCAGGTCGAGGAGTCAGATGAGCGCGCAGGTGAGCGTTTTAGGTGACACTTTCGCGCGAAGGTCGGCTAGGCGACCTTACGAGGTCGCGCTCGCGCGCGCACACGAACGCACGCGAGGAGACGTTCTCGTCTCCGTGAAGAGATAATGATATTCCACTTTTGGAGCGGATGGGAATCGTTGGATCGAGGTTAAGACGATCGAACGTGTTCTCCGGTGGCAATTAAGTCGCCCGGAAGCCGACGAGTCAGCAGGTCGAGGGCTGGAAAAATCGGACAAGCGACGACGCGGCCAGTTTCGCTCGGAACGCGAACGTGCCTCTCGGTCCGAAGCATAAATCTGCCGGTTTCCTCGATCGCGGTCTCGCTCGCGTAGACCGTGTTCCACTTTCGGCGACCTTAAAGCGAACTAAAAGCCCGTATAAAGGCTGCGCGAATTTTTCTGACCCACTCGAGCTGGAGCTGTGGAGTTCGCGCGACCACCTTGGCCGTCGGCTAGCTTTCCATCGGTGAAAGCTCCCTCGGCTTTGTGAAACGCTTCGCTCTGCTCTGCTCGGCTCTGCTCTGCTTCGAGACAAGCTCACGAGCTCGTCCTGGAATCGACCGGTTCGAGACCTTCCTCAACGAGACGCGCGAATTACCGGAAGCGAGATCCTCATCATCATCTCGATGAGGATCATCTCGCGAAACACTACTAATTTATTTTTACTAATTATATAATTCTACTAATTAATTAGTACAATTTCTATTTACTTCGGCTCAACAGAGACTACTACCTCTGAAAATAACAAATCAAACAACAATTCAAATAGAAATTTCAGTCCACTTTCATAAAGTTTGCCTACAAAAATTGAAAATTACATAAACATCCGCAGTCTATTAAATCTAAACAGGCCAAACTGTGCACACTCGAGATGATTCGAGCCGCGTTGTAGTTTATGCTGCTATAATTTTTCACACTCGAATATAATCGAGAATTGAAAATAATATGAAAGCAAAGAAAAGAAATCGTTTCATTGATATTTATCATTTACATGGGATTGTAAGCTGTAACAGTTATTTATTCAAGAATAAAATATAGCCTTTTTCCATGGAACCATGGAACGGACCATTGCTTTTGTTTGGCCGGTTTTTTTTTTAACCTTTATGTGGGCAACCGGGTACCCATTTCTATGTTTTCTCTAATAATTTGTTATGTTTTTATGAAGATATCGCAAAACCGCCCTGGATCCCCATTATTTAGAAGGTTCTCTGTCGATTTATGGTTACGGAATTAAAATTGATGCAAAACATTAAATAATAAGGCTTCAATCTTGTTTATACGGTTGTTGGGTAACCGGGGTACCCGGGTACCCATACATAGAAAGTGTAGTTGGATGCTTATGCAGGGAAGTTTTACAACACAATCATACAACACACAAATTTTTTCAATTGGTATTATTTATTTATTAGTATAGTTACTATTATTAACCAATAATAGGACAATTTTTACAAACTGTCAGAGTATTTGCGTGTTCGTCGGAAAACTGGTTTTATACAGTTTTGACAATATTTTCGTGTCTTTCTACGTTTTCTATCAGGGTCAGCTTGGTATATATAACATGAGCCTACAACTATTTTTCGTCCAGTTTTATCTCGTTGTTGTACAGTGCCTGAAGTTGAAGGAACGTCGGTCATTGTTGGTGACTTATGCGGCATGCTTTCTATTGCTAATTTACAAGAGAAATGTCTCATCACTTGAACATTGGTTGATCGACTTCTAATTATTGGAAGACAAAATTCCTCTCCCACTTGGCGTAAAAATATTCGGCGATTATTGGATTTGTTAGGCAACATATCGTTATTAGAAATATATATGATTTATGAGGCAAGAGCAGCAATGTCAATTATGTAAAAAAAAAAATGCTAATGGCCATCTGTTAGTAAGTCTTTGTGTACTGTATCGTCTCAAAATTTGATCCATCATGTCGACACCAGATTTTGTTTTATTATAGAAGTGGACTATTTCTGGTTTCCTCTTTGGCCCAGAAACAACATTATCATTGTGCATTGTGGATAGTAATACAACAAACTTTTCTTTTTTTGGAACATACGAGTATATTGTAACATTTTGGTTGTGACCAAATAAAGTTGAATACTGTTGTACTGTTGTGTAAGTTGAAGAGTCAAATACCGTACGTCCACATACGAATAGCATAAAGGTTTGATCTTAGCATTGAGTTATACTATTTTTTGAAGCAGTTGCTTCAGTTAAACTGTTTGAAACAATACTTAGTATACCATAGAAAAAAAAAACTAAAAGTTATGGGAAAGCATGAAAGTAAAATTGTCACTTTATCCGCTCGGGGTATCCGGGTACCCCGGTTACCCAACAACCGTGAAAAGTTTGGTTGCCCACATAAGGGTTAAACTGTGCATTAAGGGGTTAATTACCCCTGTGTTAGGCGCAGCACCATGAGAATCTGCGTTGATCTTGTAGGTAGGAAGATATGCGCGAGAATATGAATACAATTGAATAAACCGTCACTTAACGATCGGAAGCGTCCTTGCCAATTACGAGGGTTGGGACACTCGGTTCGAGAGTGGCATAATCAGTTCCTCCGGTTCGATTTCCTTCGACTCGACTCGTCCCGTTTTTTTTTCCCCGTCCTTTCGCCGGTTTCTTTCTCGGGCGTGATTTACGCGCGGTATTAAATTTATACGCAATCTGAATTGCAAAGCACAGTGACTCGCGCGACGCGAGACGACGCGCGCACGGCAAGATGTCCTGGAAAAGTCGTAAACCAAAGGGAACGCTGATTTTACAACGTGTCCGTGGCCGTATCCCGATCGTCGATAGGAGAAACTCGAGGGAAATCTCATTAAGCGGAATGTCCGCGAACGATAACGGCGTCGTTAATGGCTCATCGACGATAATTAACGGCCCGGATCGGCCGTGCTCTTTTTCCCCCGCGGAACAATGACACACGTTACTTTCCCGACGCGGCGTTTACTATACAACCGCCTCCCGATAGCATAAGCCTTCCGGGCGAAACTCCGAACCGGGAATCCAGGTCGGCTCGAACGATCGAGTCCAGAAAATCGATTATTTTGTACTTTTTTAAAGTACCTTAACCCTTAGCACTCGAATGGCGACCGTAAGGCGCCACTAAAAATTGCTGTATCATTATTCGAAATATTTTTCACATTATTAAATTAACTTCCACTTAATAAATTGCTAAACACTTCAGTATTGTACGAGTGAATTGCACCATTTTCGTATGTGTAACATGAAAAAGAAAGAATATATTGAAGGGAAATGTTCTAGGTTTCAAGAAATGTTTCGTTTTGGAGCTAAAATAGCTTCGTGTGCAAAGGGTTAAAAATTGTGGTTGGGTTCGGCGAGTTCGTGCCGTTTTCCTGTAGGTGGCATTAGGATAGGTCTGAACATGTCAGAACGATTGAAAACAAATGGTATGTGTGCACAGTCTAAAAAGGTGATCTTTCAGGCATTTTTAGAAAAAAGTTTGATTAGGATACATTAATTTTTGTTATTTTTATACGCTCTTAAATATGGAAGGAGACAGAGTGTATTATAGACATTTGATTCTTTCAGGCATTTTTAGAAAGAAGTTTGATTAGGATACATTAATTTTTGTTATTTTTATACGCTCTTAAATATGGAAGGAGACAGAGCGAATTATAGAAATTTGATGCTTTTTTCTTCCAAAATCTGCTGGAGCTTACATTACATTACACCCTCAGATTTTCATCTGTTTAGGTCAGTACAAAATTCCCATAATGACAGAAACTTTAACTCTTTGGTCGAGATAGAAAATCATATTTAAAAGAGTATGGAACAAAATGTCACTTACAATAATTCTGCGTTTGAGTTCCCTTAAAAATCCATTAATTACTGCGTTGGAGTTTCCCTTAACACCTTGACTGCCAAACTAGAAACCTCAAAAATTCCATAAAATTAAAGTGTTATTTAATGAAATAAAAATTGAAAAAAATTGAAAGTATGATATTAAATTAGTTCTCCAACTACCTTGCATTTTACAGATCCTAATCAAATTTGATACAATGAATATATTAACGTAAAAATTCGCTCTAAAACCTGGACAAATAATTCCGTCACCCACATACGTGTGACATGGCAGTCAACGTGTTAAAAATCGGCACGAACTTTCCGGACAACCCGATACTTTTCCCAAAATTGAATACTGAAATTCATTGAAATTGGCATAGTTACGACCGGACCGTGGATCTTTATGGAAAACAAAACTTGTCGGCATTGTTATTAATATTTCCGTTTACGAGGACGCCCGACCAGGAGGAGAAGCGGGAACGATATTACGGGCATAATTTATTTCGAAAAGGAGAAGTTATTAAAAAATTTTAAGGGGTTGGTATATTTATGGTGCGAGCCGCGCGCCGCGGCCGGATCGTAAAGAAACGGAACAGCCTCGGTTCTAATGAAATCCATGGAAGATTTAGAGAGCGAGCACGGGGCCCCTTAAGATCTCGATGAGAGGCGCGTATTGCCTCGATCTCGTTGACCCTGGAATATATTACGGTAATGGTCGAACAAATGAGAAATTAGTATCGGCCGACGAGTGGCAGGGTCGCAACCAGGAAGTTGTTATCGACGACTCCCTCCGGTAGGGGGAGGAATATTGTTTTAAATTCATAATCGCGAATGCGTTACGCGTACTCGCAATCGTGATTTCGCAGCGACCACGCCACGCCACGCCAGCCACGCCACGCCACAGGTTTCCCAGATTGGCATCGACTGTTCCTAGCGGTACCGAACCGACTCCGTTACCGCGATTTCTTTCGGATCCTGTCGGTAGATACCGTCGAGATTGTTATTAAAAATATCGGAAATCTCGCGGCCCGAGCCTGCACGCAACCTTTACAAACCGCGTGTACGTGTTTTCCGACGCGGTTCGGGAAGACGGAAAGACTCATCTTATCTTTGCCTCTTAGGGGAGAGTTGCGAAATGCGTACTGGTCACCTAAATCGTACCAGCTCTTTTCTTTAAAAATTAATGCATTTTGATGCCTCTTGGTGGTAAAGATATGAACTTTTATTTATGTCGATAAAGTAGGACCAAAAAGTCATTCGCATGAAGTGTTGTTTTGTGAATGACAGAAGCACAAAGAAATCAGGCAAGTCTGATGTCAATTTTAAACGATTTTAATCGGCTGAATTAAATATAAATCTACAGTTTCTGAGGTAGTCTTATATATTTTTGAAAACCATCTATGTTATATTATTTATTTCTATTTAATTTATAAAACATGCTGATAATGTTTTAAAGGTTAGCTTCAATTATTTAGCGGGACGTCTTTTTCCTAAATCGTACCACACTGTGGTTTCCTAAAACGTACCAGTACGATTTAAGATACTGTTATTCAAATTTTGCCGCGAAAATAAACGATTTACAATATTTCAAATTTCTTTAACATGGGAAAGTAGCTTACAGTAGCCCTTATAAAAAGGAATTAGTTGCAATGAAAACAAAACAAATGAAACAAAGAAAAATTGATTTCACGCCTTCAACCAGCGCCGCTGCTCCAGTTCTCGTAGAAGTGGAGAATGAAAACGATTGGTTCTGTTTTCTTTGCAATAATTCTTATTTAGAAGACATGATCCAATGCTTAAAGTGCCAAAAGTGGGTACATAAAGCTTGTGGAGGAGTTTTGAAAAAAGACAATATTTATTATTGTCCTAGTTATATTTAAGTTAAGTAACGTAATATTTCATTTTATTTTTATGTTGTATTGTATATTAAACTGAAATTAAACGCTAAATACAGTTTCTCTTATGATTTTTTGTATCTTTTTAATCCAACACATGAGGTACAATTTTGGAAACCGGCTGGTACCATTTAGGATACCGGTTGCCTATATCGTACTGTTTGCATGATCTTATAAAAGTGTTCATATCACAGTGATCTATCAATAAATATTTAAAAAATCATATTAAATTGCAACTTCGATAGTTAATACATAGATGCAAAACATAATTTTTGCCTTCGAAATTAAGTGGTACGCATTCGGCAACTCTCCCCTACTCTTATCCTTGCTCGCCTACTTGCTTCAGCATCGTTTCGCAAAACCCTCTTCGATCCCCGCAACGATTACTCAAACAAATTCGGACGCTTTCGGAAAATTTCATGAACATGATTAATCATTAACCCTTGCACTACGATTTATTTCACCGTTTAAGTGATTAGAAGTCTTTTGTAATTTGTCATTTCGTAAAAAAGGGAGAAAATTTATATGTATTGTATGCATATATGTTCTCCAATAGCTGCACACTAACTACGCCAAAATAGAATTGCTGTATCATTATTCAAAATATTTTTCACATTATTAAATTTGTTTGTATTCGATAAATTACTAAACACTTCAGTATTGTACAAGTAAATTCTCTAGGTCGGAAGAAATGTTTCGTTTTATGAAATTATAACCTTGAAATTATAATGATGCTTTCATGGGCAATGATTCAATAAACATTTTTAGTAGAGCACGCATTGCAATAAGAACCGCGCAAAGTCTAAATAAATTAAGTCTTGTCATTTTTATAAGGCAACGTGTACTTGTTGCATTTATAGCTCGGTACGTTTAGTGTTAAGTACAAAAATGACTACAAGTAAAAGAACTTGATGTTTCAGCATTATAAGAAAAAATAAATTGAGCGTGTATATACGCTCTGGTGATAGTGACCAGGAAAATTGAGTGTATATATACGCTAACGATGCAAATAGGTTAACCCCTTGCACTACTGTTTATTTTGTGATTGTAATGATTAGAAATTCTTCATCGTTCAGAATTCCATAGAAAAAGAAAGATAGTTTATGTTTATTGTATGCGTATCTTTTCTCCAAAGGATATATATATCAACTACGTCAAAATAGAATTTTATTTCGGTTTAAGGGAAATTAATAAGAAACATATTTATTAGACCCTGTTCAGAATCTTCATCACGAGTCTGACTCTGACTGTAGGGTAAGGGGTTAACGCTAAACCTACCGAGCCTTGAAAGTAATACATGTTGTCTTATAGAAATGAAGAGATTGAATTTATTTGTATTTTATGCGATTTTCATCATTTCGCACGAGAGCATCTTTACAATTTCATTGATTGTAAAATAAAAAATCTGGAACTGTCATTTTACCGGCGGCGGTAGGTTTAGCGTGAATCGTCAATCTTTAGAAACGATGTGCAGTGTACTGACTTCGAAATTGCAAAATTTATTGCAAGATGAACTCTTCGGGAACGAGGATGTATTGTCAGTTTGCTGCTGTTGCCACTGCAGGTTGGAATGATTTCTTGACGATTTAGACTTTTTCGTATTTTCCCTGTCTACAAATTCTAGAAAGCGAACAATAATGCATGGAGATCATGGTCACAAGCGTCTTCCAACTATCTCTCCTTTCCGTCTATTCAATTTCTATGTAATAAACGAACGCCTATGTAACAATTCGCGGACTAACTTAACTAGTTAAGCGCGTTTGACGTGTATACAGGTCGGACCAAATCTCTATTGCGGTGCAGTTAACGTCAATGAATTGTTAATTTCTTATCGAATAAAAATGTAATTCTTTCTCATTTTGCTTTACCTTTTTCGTAAAATTTATAACAGCGGCAATTGTATATTCGTCATTGTTTGACTTTAATTCCGTGCCGGGAGGGATTTTCAAAATTAAATTCCACAGTTAACTGGTTAAGGACTTGTTCTTTTCGTAACGAGCAAAATATCGATGATCGTGGAAGCATTGTACTTCGAGAATTCTGTGCAGAATGTTGCAGTCTCGAATGCACCGATCATTCGGCTCGATAAGTGTCTCCGAAATTGGTTCGGGAATCGTTTAAAAAATTGAAGCTAGGCAATACTCGGATCTGGCAAACGAGCAAGTTAACGGGTGGTCGAGAAGACAAGTATTGCGAAGACGGTCGACAGACTTCCTCTCGCTGTCGTTTCGATCCGGCACTGTTGTAGCTGGCTTTTGTAGGACACGCATTGGGTGGTCAAGCGCGAAGCGTGCACGACCGATCGAAAATAAAAAACAAAAAAAAAAAACAAAAAATAACCCGGCGAGATTTCACTGCGAGCGACGCGCATCGCTCTCTTCCTTCTTCTCTGTCTCTCCTCTCCGAGTGCACCCGCCGACCTGTCCCCGATGCCCATCCACTCTGCACCGAGCTCCGTTGTTCCCGCTGTTATTACATTAATAACAATCCGGTCGAATAATTGGATCGGCGAAAAAGCGAGTCGTTCCTCCCGCGGCCCCTGTCCGCTTTCCCTTTTAACCGGTCGCTCAAATTACGCCGAGAGAGAGAGAGAGAGAGAGAGAGAGAGAGAGACGGGCCTCTCTCCGCCTCCTGGTCCGAATTTCAGCCTGCCAAATATACCCATTTTCATACTAAAACGGGTATGTGCTCCCATCAGCCTGTCCAAACTCGTTACGAAACGCTTAATTATCTTAGACGCACGCGATGGCATCTTCGGTCTTTGCGAAGTACGACGCAATCTCTGTCTCTCTCTAAATTTTAGTACTTACTAAACGTCACACAATTCCAATAAATACACATTAGCAACTTCGCCTGATAACCTGCTTAGAACAGTTAAGAAATCTTCTAAGTAGGTTATTAGGTAAATTTACTAATGAGAATATAGTAGAATTGCACAACGTTGTAGCAAGTTTTAACACTTTGAGTGGCAAACCAGAACCCTAAAAAATTCCATGAAATCAAAGTAAGTTGTTTAATGAAATAAAAATTGAAAATAATTATATCTGTGATATCGAGCAGTCTTCCAACTTTCTTGCATTTTACAGATTCCAATCAAACTTGGTACAATATATGTATATATAACTAGACAGCGGATGTATATGCAATTTCCAATTTTTATAGAAAAATTTTAAGAAAGTGGAATGAAATAAAATCCTATTTTTAATGGGAACAGCCTTTCTAGATCCAAAGCAAATAAAAATCGTGTTACATTCTTTCGAATTTTATATTGTAGCATTTGTTGAACATTTCCATAAGCCATAAATGCATAAAGATCCGCTGTCTATATATAACGTAAAAATATGTTATATATTAACGTAAAAATTCATTTTAAAACCTGAACAAATAACTCTGTCACCCACATCTGGGTGACATGGCGATCAACGTGTTAACGCTGTAATTTTTGACCCTTCAACTCTAACCATGGAGTCTTATTCGCGTCCGTGAGCTGTTTCGACCTGTTTGTAAACTTTGCGTATTCTGCTTCGTACTGTTGACGGTTGTAAAATATTTCTACAAACTGTTTATCGTTGGGATGGTCTCAATTTAGGATTTCTGAAGATACTACAGCCATAAATGCATAAAGATCCGCTGTCTAGTTATAACTATTAATACTTTAAACGCCAAGCAAGAAAGCTAAAAAATTCCTCGAAATCAAAGTAAATTATTTGATAAAATAGAAATTGAAAAAAATGAAGTGTGTGATATTGAGTAGTCTTCCAACTTTCTTGCACTTTACAGATCCCAATCAAATTTGGTACAATGAATATATTAACATAAAAAATCATTTTGAAACCTGGACAAATAATTCCGTCACCCACATATGGGTGACATGGCGGTCAACGTGTTAAATAAGAAATAGTAATGTTATAAATAATGTCTACGGTATGTAGAAGCACTTGTAACGGTTAAGAAATTTTTTAAGTACTCCTGGAATCACATAGAATCTCAATACTAACCCTAAGTTTGTAATATTTGTGATTTACAATTATTGACATTTATTAATGAAAAGATATAACCACGAAGAATTACTCAACAAATTTTTTTTCTTTTTTCGGGGGTATATATTATTTTAAAAATCGATCGGATTGATAAAAAATACCAGTCGGTTCTTCGAGGTTTCTCCTACAAAACGAGTTCCTGAAAACGGGACTGCGATTTCGGAATTCCCCGGTAAAAAATATTCCTCGGACACAAACTTTATTTTTTCGGAGCACTCGTTCAGCAGCGATTCGTGTTCTCGTGGAGATCTGACGCAACAGGTACGAATCAATTTTCGTAGATCCCAGCATCCGTTCTCGAGGCTAGTCGACTAATTGTCGATCGATCGTCGAGGGCACCAGATAACCCAGTGACACGCGTGTTCCGTAATCTCCCTGTGAAAGTCTGGACGCGCGTCGGGCACCGTGGAGATTTCGGATCGGAAGAGATTAGGCTGATCGTTGATCGAGATACGGATCGACTACTCGGGCTGTTAGCCTCCTCGAAATCTCTGGTACGTGTCACTCGGCTGGAAGATCACCATCGGTTCACCCGGGTGAATTGCTGTCGTTATTATCCTTAATACGTGTGTAGAATACGTGGAACAAATACGTACTAATTACCGGAATGTACGTTTTTTCCTTTTTATCGAATGTACAGACTGATTTGTGGGCCTCAAAGTTAATCGTTTCGAAATAAAAATTGCATTGGTCGTGAGCGGCCGACGGCGGATTTTATGCATTTGAAAAATAAATTAAGCAGCTACAATTTTAAACATTGCAAAGATTAAAGGAACTTAACTATATAGGAACTTATATAAAAATAAGGAAGGAACTTAATTATATATATATATTTTTTAGTTTAAGACAGCGTCTCTCTCTCTCTCTCTGCGTAGGTAAGGTTAAGTTAGTTCTAAACTAGATAAGGTTAGGGTAAACTTGGCGGGAGAAATGTGAAATGGATTGTAACCCTGAGAGGAACAATAAAGAATTGATTGATTAAAGGAACTGAAGAATAAGGGTTTTTAACTCTTTAGAATAATTGAAGAGCAAAGACAATTTCAAAGTGGCTCTTGTTTCTGGCAACAGAGGCAGGCAATTTTTATTTTGCATAAAAATCCGCGGTCAGGTCATGAGACACAGAAACCAAATAGGAATTTTTACTGTTTAAAGTTTAAAAAAATATAAAATCCGCATTTTGTACAACCGTGTCTTCGTAAAAATGAATTGATTTACACACTTGACGATTCTCGGAATTTTCCTAGTTAAATCCGAGGGTATTATTTTATATTCTTCCTTAAAATGCAAATGTGTTAAGAAACGTGTCGACGTATCCGAAGACGTTGGCTGGAAACTATGAGAATAGTTGGTTCTATCGATTCGGAACTGTTAAACCCCGATGAGAGATCAGTGTGCGGCGCGGCGGAACGCTCGGGACGATTTACGAAGACAAATAATCGATTCAAGGATTTTTCTTGGTCCCGGCGATGCCGCGGACAAATCGCTCGCGCGGAGACGCGAGGGGTGCGGCGCGGCGCGCGGCGGCAATAAAATTTCGCCGCGGAATTTATTTCTCGATCCGTCGCGTTTAGCGGGGCCGCACGCCGAGCAAGAGATGCATTTTCTCTTTGTCGGTGTTGCGGCCGGGTATATATCTCTCGCGAGCGCCGGGACCCTGCCTTAGAAGGCAGACGCACGATAACCGGGAATCTGTTATCTGCCGCGAGGGCTGAAACGCTGAAACGCTCAAACACGCCGGATATCGCGTATAAGGACAACGTTTACGCTCGATCCAATTTCCTGGAGCCTCCGTGGGCCCTCGCCTGACAAAATTCGAGAAAATGCCTAAAAGAACCTACTTCACCCGCCGAAGGTGCCATAGATCCCGGAAAAGGATCCAGGAGCATAGAAAACAAAATTGAACCCAACGATAAAGAGTTATAGTTCGTAAGAAAACGTTCAGAGCCGTTCAGAGCTGTTCACAAAATTCTAGGAGTATAGAGAACATAAGTGAGCCCAACGATAAACAATCAGGGTTCGTAAGGAAACTTTCAGAGACGTTCAAAAAATTCCAGGAGCATAGAAAACAAAATTGAACCCAACGAAAAAGATTCAAGGTTCATAAGGAAGCGTCCGGGGCAGTTGAAAAAATTTCAGGAGCGTAGAAAACATAATTGAATCCAACGATAAAGAATCAGGGTTCCTAAGGAAGCGTTCAGAACCGTTCAAAAAATTCCAGAAGCATAGAAAACAAATTGAACCCAACGATAAAGATTCAAGGTTCATAAGGAAGCGTTCAGGGCAGTTGAAAAAATTCCAGGAGCGTAGAAAACAAAATTGAACTCAACAATAAAAAATCAGGGTTCGTAAGGAAGCGTTCAGAACCGTTCAAAAAATTCCAGGATCAGAGAAAACATAATTGAACCCAACGATAAAGAATCAGGGTTACTAAGGAAGTGTTCAGAACCGTTCAAAAAATTCCAGGAACATAGAAAACAAAATTGAACCCAGCGATCAAGAATTATAGTTCGTAAGAAAGCGTTCAGAGTCGTTCAAAAAATTCTAGGAGTATAGAGAACATAAGTGAACCCAACGATAAATAATCAGGGTTCGTTAGGAAGCTTTCAGAGCTGTTCAAAAAATTCCACGAGCATAGAAAACAAAATTGAACCCAACGATAAAGATTCAAGGTTCATGAAGAAGCGTTCAGGGCAGTTGAAAAAATTCCAGGAGCGTAGAAAACAAAATTGAACTCAACAATAAAAAATCAGGGTTCGTAAGGAAGCGTTCAGAACCGTTCAAAAAATTCCAGGATCAGAGAAAACATAATTGAACCCAACGATAAAGAATCAGGGTTACTAAGGAAGCGTTCAGAACCGTTCAAAAAATTCCAGGAACATAGAAAACAAAATTGAACCCAACGATCAAGAATTATAGTTCGTAAGAAAGCGTTCAGAGTCGTTCAAAAAATTCTAGGAGTATAGAGAACATAAGTGAACCCAACGATAAATAATCAGGGTTCGTTAGGAAGCTTTCAGAGCTGTTCAAAAAATTCCAGGAGCATAGAAAACAAAATTGAACCCAACGATAAAGATTCAAGGTTCATGAAGAAGCGTTCAGGGCAGTTGAAAAAATTCCAGGATCACAGAAAACATAATTGAACCCAACGATAAAGAATCAGGGTTACTAAGGAAGCGTTCAGAACCGTTCAAAAAATTCCAGGAACATAGAAAACAAAATTGAACCCAACGATAAAGAGATATGGTTCGTAAGAAAGCGTTCAGAGCTGTTAAAAAAATTCCAGGAGCATAGAAAGCATAATTGAACCTACGAGCTCCCTTCGAACGGTCCGCGATCCGATGATCCTCCGCGACGTTTACGAGCCGACTCGCATAATCGTTCTCATGACACGAGCGGGCTATAAACACAACGCGCGTGCCCACGTAAATATAGGAAGCGCGGAAGTCGCGGACCTGCAGAGCAGAGCAGACAGAGTATAGCATAGTATAGCATAGTATAGCCGAGTATTTATTCAGCTGGGCCCTCGTCTCTCGCGTCGAGAGAGACTGCGCTTCTTTCGCCTTTTTGTGCTGCGCGAAAACGCGTTCTAAACGGGGCGACGCTCCCGGAAACGGAACGCGGAACCGGAAGTCCTCCGCAGAATCTCAGGGTCGTCGCTATCGGTGTCAAACCGGGGCTCTGTTTTGCAAGTGCGCTGAAACACTTTCTAACCAATCTTAATATATTTTTTAACAGATATTTTACGTATGCGATAACCTAATATATTTTCAAATACATATTTTACGTATGCGATAACATAATATATTTTTAAAAACATATATTACACATGCGTTCAACCCTGTTTGGGCCGAATTTTGCAGACAACTTGCAAGGCATTTTTCACTTTGATATTTCAGGTTGACATCAATATTGTCATTGGTAAATTGCGGATCTTTATGTAATTGCGTCCTTCTGAAAATTTTCAAAAAATGCTAGAATATAAAATTTGACAGAATTTAGAACGTCTTTAACCCATTTGCATCATTAGCGTATATATGCGCTCAATTTATTATTGGAGATGAAAGTAGTTATTGGAGATGAAAGTAGTAATTCTGATTTCTTCTTATAATGCTGAGATATGAAGTTCTTTTACTTGTAGTCGTTTGTAGTCATTTCTGTACTTAAGTATAATTACAAAAAAAAAGTTTGGCGATAAAAGCCTTCCTTTCATATTTCCTTATGATGCAAATGGGTTAATTTACTCCGGATCTAGAAAGGCTACCACCACAGAAAACAAGATTTTATTTGATTCGACTTTCTTAGTCGACAATTCTCCGAATTTGCCGATTCGAAGCTGTCGATTAGATACCGTAGGACGCCGGTACACGACCAAGATTTATCGGCCCGTTTTCCCGCAGCAGGATCTACAGTCGACGGATCTACAGAGTGGAATATTCGAGGAGCGCGGTTCAGCGCGGTGCCCGGCGAAAGTTCCCGTCGAACGTATGAAGTTCTTCCGCAGGCCGAGTCAATCGGGAACGCACTTTGTAAAAAGGCTTAATTCACCGTAATTTCCCCTTAACTTTATGTACCCGGCGAGCATACTGTACGTGCCTGGCGAGCCGGACTCGCCTTCGCTGAATACCTTCCGGTATCGTTCGTGCAACACGGAGGTTCTCACCTCCGAACAATTTCAGGTAATCGGCGAACTGTATCGTCGCTCGGCCGGCTGCTAATCGAACATGAAATTTCATGCAAATATTCCCCGATCGTACCCCGTGATTCCCAGCTTGAAACGTACAGAATATTTTTGTCGGGACACCGTTAGACAGCTTGTCAGATTAGATCTAATTTAATACTTGTAGTCAATTAGTATCGCAAACAAGCAGGTGTTCCGTTTCTACCAGATACGTAGCCGAGATAGAAAGTATGCTCTCGCAGGAAATTAAGCAACTATGATTATTCACTCGGTGGATCTAGTCGGAGAGGGATCGATCGACTATTCTCATGGGGGCAGGAATTCGGGAATAATTCGAAATACTCGCGATCCAGTATTTCGAAGCTTGATCTATTGCTATTTATGACTCAATCACACAGAGATAGAGAGAGGGAAAGAGAGATGGATTTTTTCGATTGTCAGGGCCCGTAAAATCGAGGCGCAGCGAGATCTCAGTTTGGAGCAACAGAGAGAGAGAGAGAGAAAGAGAGAGAGATGGATTTTTCTCGATTTTCGAGTGCTAGGGTCTGTCAAATCGAAGCGCAGCGAGATCTCAGTTTAAAGCAACGGGGGGAGAGAGAGAGAAATGGATTTTTTCGAGTGTTAGGGCCCGTAAAATCGAAGCGCAACGAGATCTCAGTTTGGAGCAACAGAGTGAGAGAGAGAGAGAGGGGGGCAGAGAGAGATGGATTTTTTCAAGTGTCAGGGCCCGTAAAATCGAGGCGCAGCGAGATCTCAGTTTGGAGCAACGGGGAGAGAGAGGAGGAGGAGAAAGAGAGATAGCGATAGAGACAGAGTGAGGGGGAGTGAGAGAGATGGATTTTTTCGAATGTTAGGCCCGTAAAATCGAAGCGCAACGAGATCTCAGTTTGGAGCAACCGGGAGAGAGAGAGGGGGGGAGAGAGACAGAGGGGGAGACAGAGAGAGAGAGAGGCAAGGTGGTCTCCGTGAAACTTCATTGATCCGGCGCGGATGTTGTAACAGCGCCAGGGACGATATCCATCCGAAGAGGCCTGGATACGGTAACAACACACACAGGGCTCGCCCTCGAACCACCATCGCCACCGCCGCGACTGGAATTCGCTGTTGCAACGGGGATCGATATCTCGATTCCCTCTCGCGGATCAAACCGCTGCTGCAGTTGTTGCTGCTGCTGCTGCTGCTGCCGCGCGAGTCGAGTTTAACGCCCTGCATGTAGGCTACTTTGCAGTTCCGCCGTGCACGACGGTGAAAGTGCACACAGGCGCGGCGAACCGTGTGCGTACACAGTCCACACCACACACCGCACACGATCCACGGGCTGCACGCGGGTGTGCAACCGCACACGCAAACACGCAAACACGAACGCGATCGTTGCTCATTCCGCGCACGCTTATCCGCGTGTTCCGAGAGAAGCTTCAAAGAGAATACGCTCGCCGAGGTATTTACATAACGCTGGAAGCGTACCGAGAGGATCACGCTCTCCTCCCGCGATTTCTATCGAGAGATCTTCTTACCCCCGATCGCGCGATCCAGGACCGAACGGGCGAATGAGTCGCGGCTCTGTCCGGGCGTCGATTAGTCAACCTTTGTCTTCGACAAATCGACCAACTAAAATTTTGGCGTTGTTAATTTGCAGCTATCGAAGAACATGTAGGCAATAGACACAAATTTTCTCCCTTTTTTAGGAAATCACGAATTACAAATAACTATGTCGATATCGTCGATAGACTCTTTTGTGAACAGTAAATTTCCGCTTTGTACCACTGTCATTTTGTTGAAAATCATTTCTGCATCATTCTCGTTCACAAGAATAATGAAGAACATGTAGGCAATAGATACAAATTTTCTCCCTTTTTTAGGAAATCACAAATTACAAATAACTATGTCAATATCGTCGATAGACTTTTTTGTGAACAGTAAATTTCCGCTTTGTACCGCTGTCATTTTGTTGAAAATCATTTCTGCAACATTCTCGTTCACAAGAATAATGAAGAACATGTAGGACTATCGAAGAACATGTAGACAATAGATACAAATTTTCTCCCTTTTTTAGGAAATCACAAATTACAAATAACTATGTCAATATCGTCGATAGACGTTTTTGTGAATAGTAAATTTTCGCTTTGTACCTTGTATGTACTGTCGTTTTGTTGAAAATCATGTCTGCATCATTCTCGTTCACAAGAATAATGAAGAACATGTAGGACTATCGAAGAACATGTAGGCAATAGATACAAATTTTCTCCCTTTTTTAGGAAATTACAAATTACAAAAAACTATGTGAATACCGTCAATAGACTTTTTTGCGAATAGTAAATTTCCGCTTTGTACCTTGTACTGTCGTTTTGTTAAAAATCATTTCTGCATCATTCTCGTTTACAAGATAAACAGATCTTCGCTTCGTATTTGCGTAAAATTTAAAGAGGATCGATCAGCTAATTATTGAGACGCTGCGGGAATTATGCAGTAATTAGCCAAACGCGTATATGTATAAAGTTTTCAGACGCTCAACCTACAACATCCTAACCGCTCTTCATCTAAAGTAATCATTCTTGATCTACATCCAAAGATCGTTCTGTTCGCTCCTTGTTCGAATCGGCACAACGTTGATCCGAATCTGATCGTATCTACCATGTACGTCCCACTTTCTGCCATCTTGCTGGATCAATTTTCTGCTCGAACGCACGGGACGTTTCAATATTCGACTTTCACTAAAAAAAATCTTACCGATTATTATTTATCGTCCTGCGACATCTTCCAGGATGCAACTGCGAGCATTCGATGAAATCGAGAGAGCTTCGAGGTCGGTCTGCGATCTTCGGAAACGGTTCTCTCGCGAGAAGAAGAAACCGTCCGTGGCCATGGAAATTCGACCACGAGTCTTTCGAAATTTTCATAAACAACCGGGCAGCACTGTGGTCATCGAAGAAGCGGCGCGTTTCCATGGGAAATATTTCCTCGAGCCGCGTCGGACGGCATTCCGATGACGGGACGTCGAAGATGCGTGGCGTACGAGGACCGCGATGCTTTCAGTAAAATTCAAAGATGTTGCCGAGAAAGAGAGAGAGAGAGTGAGAGAGAGAGAGTGAGAGAGAGAGAGATAGCTAGTGAGAGAGGAAGAAGAGACACGGGAAGGAGGGGGCCGGATGTCACGCATGCATTGCGTGCGTCGTAAGCGCAGGGAATTGCTGCAGCATCGATGCACCTTCTGGAATAATAAGCCTGCTGGCTGGTAGCAAAAGATGCCGGGAGAGAAAATACGAGGGAAAGAAACGGAGAGAGGACGGGGAGAAGGGAGCTTAGGGATCGACCTCGGCATTGAATTCGCGTGCACCTACTGTATTATCCTCGCGGGGCCCTTCGTGTCCGTCCGTCCGTCTGTCAGGAAGTTGTTTTCCTTTTCAATGATTCGAGAACTCGCCGGAGTCGATAACGTTCGGCGGAGAATCTCGGCGAGCCGTGGCCGGATGAATCCCACTTCCCATGCAGCTGAATGGCGGGGCCGGAGAGAGTTTGATAGGTTTCTCCTTCGGCAAGCCTCTTCCGGCAAACAATAAATCTCTATCGTAATAAAATGCCGATCGCGCATTTTATTCCGATTACCGGCGGCCGCAAGGCCCCCCTCCTACTTTTCTCTCTCTCTCTCTCTCCCTCCCTCTCTCTCTCTCTCTCTTCACTCTTTCGATCCCCGGTATCCGCGTCTCTCGAAACCAACGCGTCGCACAGCGCACAGTGGTCCCAAAGCCCGAAAACGTGGCCAAAACATAACACATTAACCCTTTGACTGCTAAAGGCGTATATATACGCCCTCACAAATCCATCAATATATACGAAAAGCGTATATATATATATATATATATATATATATATATATATATATATATATATATATATACGCCCTCACAAATCCATCAATATATACGAAAAGCGTATACAGTCGAGTCGGAAAGTAAGTTAACGACTGGTATATGCAGGCAAATGAATATGACATGTCTTTAATCTTTAATAATGATAATATATGTTTTACTAACATATTTGTTTATTTTCTTACACCTCCTAAATAAAAACAATACAATAACTTGATTTTATTCATCATATTCATCGCCTACATATCACCAAATGTTAACTTACTTTCCGACTCGACTGTATATACGCCCTCTGTATTTTTTAACTATAACACTTTTATTACTGTTTTACCAACTGATTCAACATGGAATTTGTTGTCTTATGTAACATAGCAACTAAGTATCGGCAATTGTTTCAATATCGTTCAATCAATTGTCTTCATATTACACTGCTCTTCGAAAAACGCGCCGTCCATATAGATGGATTCGTTCGAGAGCGCGCCGCAGTCAAAGGGTTAAAGGCGGGAGTCGTAGTACTACGATTTATCTCGCGTTACCTAGCATACTTTCGTCAAGATCCCCCGTCTTTAATGTGTTAAAAAATAAACTTTCAGGTAAGCACACTCCCGTCCATAAGTCACCGGACACTTACTCGTTTTCAGCAAAAGAATGATTAAAACACAGCTACAACTCTCTAGCTTGATTTTATTGTTGATCTTGTAATATTTAGCTATTTTACGATCATTTCGGTATGTAAAAATAGAAATAAATATTAGTTATTTAAATAAACGTTTGAAAAAGGAACCGCATGCGTAAACACTCATTTCGTTAGGTTTCCATTCGGTACATGTTGGGATATATTGTTCGCTTTGGACAATCAAAACCATCAGAAGACCATATTTGGAACATTATAAAGAGTTTATAAACACTGTAAGAGGAGTTTTAGACTAAATAGAGATAAGCATGAAGCTGCGAAGGCGAAGTCGCTTTTTCTTCTTCATTTCAAGTTTGACAGTGCATGTGATCAGTATGAGCAGTTCTAGAAAAGAATTATCCGTTCAAAAGCGTTCGAGTATTATTACTAGACATCGGATCTTTATGCATTTATGGCTTATGGAAATGTTAAAAAAATGCTATAATATACAATTCGAGAGAATTTAACACGATTTTTATTTGCTTTGGATCTACAAATGCTGTCCCCATTAAAAATAAAATTTTATTTCATTCCACGTTCTTAAAATGTTTCTATAAAAATTGGAAATTGCATAAACATCCGATGTCTAATTATTACTCTTGCTAACGAAGGCCATTCTGTGCGGGAAATTGCGATAAAAACTAAAATTCCGAAATCAACAGTGCACGATACAGTGAAAAAGTTAACAGATACTAATACTTTTGAATATAAAAAACGAACTGGACGGCCAAAAAAAAAAAACAACGGAAAATGAAGACCGCTATATACAAACGTGAAGTAAACGTAACAGGAGGATGACGGCAACAGAAATTGCGGCAGAAGTTAACAAAGTTCGTGAGGATCCAATTGGTACAACACAACAGTTAAGCGACGTGTTTTGCAAGCAGGGCTTCGCGGGTGTGTTGCAGTTAAAGAACCGTTATTAAGGACTCAAAATAAGAAAAAAAGACTGCAGTAGGCAAAATTATATAAAGATTACACTGTTGAAGATTGGGAAAAGGTGTTGTGGACCGATGAGTCGAAATTTTAGGTGTTCGGTACAAAACGACGAAAGCGAGTAAGTGTCCGGTGACTTATGGACGAGAGTATAAGTTTTAACACTAGAACGACCAAGCACTAAATGCAACTGGCATACATTGCCTTATAATAACAACAAAATAAGATTTGTTTAGATTTCGTATTAGTTTTGTTTAAATATCTACTTCGATATAGAGAAGTTTATTAAAAAATTTTCTCACGGAAACATATTTATAATTTCAATATCTCTAAAAGAAAAAATTAGGAGGAAGTCATTTTGACCCATCCGGTAGTTCTAGTGTTAAGCATGGGGTTGGTTACTCTAAGAGTGTTTCTAAGTGGGGGTAAAAAAAGCAAAATGATAATTTTTTGATACCTGACCAACAGTCACAGTTCGAACTTCGAGTTCATTGGACCGTGCCTTTTTAAACTTGTGAAGCGCATTGCCAATTTTAAGTGTACAGTGTACAAATTGTATTGAAACGAATCGATTTTAATTGTGCATTATGGATACTGTTTGCGAAGGTAAATTGCATAGTATTTAGTGCCGAATGTTTATTGTTAACTGATATCTATGTATGCAAAGGAGAGAGTGAAAGTGAAGGCATAAATTTTTTAAATGTAGAGTAAAAGTTGAAAGTCTCGCCGACTCACGCGTAAAACTTGTTGGAGCTTCTACTACGTAGTATTATCTTGCAATTCTAAAAAAATTGGCTGCACCTAGCTGCACCTTTAGTCGTAACATTGTTTTTTGTAACGCAGAATAGGTATTTTATGTGGTTTCCTTGCATTTCTTGTCAAACTGTGAGAGATATGTACTAAGTCTTTCTGCAAAATTTAAACAGATTTTTAATAGAATGTAAATTTTTTATAAAGAATCATATATCCGAATCATTTAAATACCAATTTTCAAGTAGAACCAGTAATTTTTTAATATATATGTCCGCGATATTGGATCTGAAATTTTGTTTTTTCTAATTTCAAGTTCAGATTCGTGATCAGCGAACCCCAAAAACGGCCTAATACCAATTTTCAAATAGAAACAATAATTTTTTAATATATATGTCCGCGATATTGGATCCGCCATTTTGTTTTTTTTTTCTAATTTCAAGTTCAGATTCGTGATCAGCGACCCAAAAAAGGGCTAATACCAATTTTTAAGCAGAACCAATAATTTGTTAATACGTTGTGAAGTTTTGACCACGTTTTGGCGATTTGGGACCGCTGTGCAGCAGCGGTTCGAGGAACGCAAACTATGTGTTGCTCGATATTAGCTCGGTATTTCGAGGAGAGGTTCTAATTGTAAATTGAACAGCACCTAGGCTAGCATGTAGCCTATCAGGTTATCCGAGGTTAATTGTTACGGTCGTTTCAAGTGTATCTCTAACACGGAATCGCTTCTTTCGAATTGGAAACCGGACGACTCGAGATTTATCGAGTTGCCAGAAGAATTAGCATTAGAATCTCGTTACTATCGGTGTGTTCAGCGCGCAGCGTTTTATGAATGAGAATTGAGATAGGAATAATATACAGGGTGGCTGACGGTAAGTGCCGTTTTAAAGAATTACCCAATGACCAACGGTGATACGACGAAAATATTGCAATACCTTTATCTTCTACGTAGAATGTCACTGTGATAAACGAACTTCTCTATCTTCAGTTTCTCAATGTCACAACAAGGTCATCTTGTGTTTCTTTTTAATGGAATGCTGTTGTTTTGGTATTACGAAAGCGTATGAGTTCGTTGAAATGGCCGGAATTGAATGTCGCGGAAAAAGCTTTAAAACAGGCAACAATAGATGTCTGATTGTCAAAAAGGGAGGGACTTAAGGAAGTATTTTATTAAATAATCGAAGGTATAGTTGTCCTTTGAATTCTCTACACACGTACAGCATCATAATCCTGCATGAATATAACCCTTTGTGCTCGAGCTGTGACTCTGAAGCGCCACTACAAATTGTTGTGGTCTTGTCTGTTAGAAATTACAAGAAATATTACAAAATTAGTGTTCAACCCATTTGCACCATTAGCGTATATACGCGCTCAACTTTGTTGGTCACTATCATTATTCGTTAGCTAAAAGATAGAAATGGTGTTGTTGGAGATGAAAGTAGTGTAATTCTGATTTTTTCTTATAATGCCAAAATATGAGGTTCTTTCAGTTGTAGTCATGTTTGTACTTAAATATATGTTAATTTAAAAAAAGTTTGGTAATAAAGATCTTCTTTTCATATTTCCTCATGATGCAAATGGGTTAATAGATCACTAAACATTTAAATATTATATGAGTAAATCGGATCAGTTTCGTATGAATAAAATTGAAAATATTTTAAGACGGAAGAAAAATTCAGCTTTCGAATTAAAGTAGCGCCGAGTGCAAAGGGTTAATCTGCCTCCTATCGATAGAAAAATAGAGTGGATTATTTAATTAGCGTAAGTTAATGTCAACAGTTCCAAAGATGGAAAGTGGATTGACAGAAGAGTAATCAGGTGGTTTCGCAGGTTTTTGTTGGAAATTTGATTTAGCGTTTAGAAGGACCGGAACCACGGTGCGACGTTGCGTTCGCTAAAAATGGACGTTTCATTATGGCAGAATTATCGAGTGGAAACAGGCTTCGGTCATTAACGTCGCCGGGCTGTACCTGTTCGCCGTTTATGAGGCAAGTTATAGGCAGACACGTGTTGCTCCCGCTAGAAGAGCGCCGTCGGGGGAGGAAATGAAAGTTACTTATTATCGAGAGGACGGGTTCGAAAGGTGGATAGAATAGCGCGTGCAACTGCCGCCGCCACGTATCCACCTCTCGGACGGATATCGTCTGGAAAATCGCATGCTCGATGGGAAATGTTAGGCGAGCTCTTACAGTCGCCTCGGGACACCAGAGCGTTTCGTGCACGAGATTTTCTACCATCCAGCGAGGCGGTTCGTGACTCATTTCGAGCCATTGTCAGTCATTTCAGCCGTCCCTATGTTTAATAGATTAACCCCATGCAGATTAACCCCGCGAAACAAAAGGTAGGGGAGATCGATGAGCGATATTGCCATAGTTCTGCTAAAAATTCTACTTTCCTTTATGACTATTGGGGTATGCAACAGATTAATTAACACTTTCACTGCCTAACCAGAACCCTAAAAAATTCCATGAAACCAAAGTAAGTTATTTAATGAAACAAAAATTGAAAATAATTATATGTGTGATATTGAGTAGTCTTTCAACTTTCTTGCATTTTACAGATCCTAATTAAATTTGGTACAATGAATATATTAACGTAAACTCTGATACTGTCACATAAAAATTTAATAATTTAATAATTCACACGATTTGACTGAATTTAATCATTCACACGATTTAACTGATACTGAATTTAATCATTTATTTTCGATTTAACGACTCATTTCCTTCACGAATTAAAAATATATGTCTAGCTTAATGTTTTATGATACTGAATAAAGTTTGAAAGTTTGCATAAGAATATTATAGGGAAACGTTATATCTACTTTCACTTATAGGACATAAACTTTAATTCCACGCAATTTCGTTTTAACTTCGATTTACTGCAACCGTTTATGCAGGAAATTAAATGTCTTTTTAATAACTTTATTGAAAATCGCGGAAGAGCTTCGAGTGGTTATTAGCGACCACTTTTAAGCGTATACTCGCTTTGCCAATTAATACACAATTTGGCTTTTGTATTACCAGCAAAAGATTTCATTCATTTTTGATTAGTAGTCCATTTAATTTCAATTAGCATCCAATTGGGCTCTATTGTAAAATAACGCTCGATTTAATCGATATTGCATATGATTTTTGCGTTAACAAAATTTAAGAGGTTGACTTTCATGCTGCTGGCATGATTTGCTTAATTCTTAAGTAACATTGAATGTAAGTAATATCAATTTTGGTTTTAATGTGCTGGAAAGATCATTCCAATTCTAGAGTAGTGCTCAATTTAATTATTATCAATTTTGGCTTTTATGTTGCTGGAAAAATCATATTAATTCTAGAGCAGTACTCAATTTAATTAATATTAATTTTAGTTTTCATACTTCTGGCTAGATTTTTCTAATTCTAGACTAATAATAAATTCAATTAAAATTTTCATTCTAGAGTACTTCTAGAAAAGATTATCCTAATTTATTATAATACTGAATCAATCTCTTTACAGGAAATTTTCCTAATTTCTCGAATAGTTTTGCTCTCAGTTGAATCGACATTCGCTGTCCCGCTAAAAATGATCGATTGCAAAACCGTTCGAAGCGTTGTCTGTCGGCTTCGGTAATTTTCGATTTTGAATGGTTTCTCTTTGCGATCCACTTACTCTTTTATGTAAAATCACCCCTTTCCTTTTCTCCCTTTGTACCACCAGTTAAATATTAAATATGTACTTTTGCAGTATTAATCAATTTTTCTATAGAATGTTCAGTGCTCGTGAAACCTTTCCGCAGAAATATATTAAGTAGAGTTAATACCGTAGTTTATTTTTCTAACAGCAAGGATCCACTTAGTTTTCATGAATTAAACGGTATATTAAGTAGGGTTAATACGGTGGTTTTTCTAACAGCAAAAATCCACTTAGTTTTCATTAATCAGTTCTTAAAACGGAAACTTCTTGCAGGCGGTATTAAACGTGATTGTTCATTTATCAGGGTGGTGTTAATCTTGCCGGAGAAAATTAGAAACGATTAACCGGGACCAGGCAATTTGTCCACGGCGTGTTACTCGATCGGCTCGGCCACGACCGACTCGCGTCTCGAATCGAAAATCGAGACACCTATGCGCCGCACGCTGGCGTAATTACAAAAGGACGCCACGGACCTCATGAATAAAAGATCGGTACGCTCGCGGCTCGGGGCACGCGCTGAATTATTGAGAAAACACGCCGTTTGATCTCTCTGAGGCGTGATCTATGCAATGGTCCGGCGGTCAGGACCTTAAGGACTTTGAACTCTTGCGTTCGACGTATAGTCTTCGATCTCTGGCTGGAAACGATCTCTGGATCGGTCACTGGCGAGCTTCACGACATTGTCCAAACGAAAGCAACGATATTTTCTATTTTCAATGAACGTCGATGAGTCGTTTAATACGTAAAAATGGAGTAAGTCGAGACAGTTGATCAATGAGGAATAATGAGTAAGAAGTAGAAATGAGGAGAATAATGAGGAATTAAGTAAAAATTCTATAAGGTACAATAATGTCGAAAAATGTTTGATTTTAAAATTCCTGACGGGGCGCGGAATTCAAATCAAGCAAGACGAGTATACACGTCGAACGCAGACCAAATGCTTCTATTATAAATTTCACGAAAAAAGTAAAGCAAAATGAGGAAGAATTGAATAAGAAATTAACAATTCATTAACCTCATAAAGAAATATGAAAAGAGGGCCTTTATCACCAACTTTTTTTTTGTTATATTTAACACTAAACGTATCACCACCGGTCAAATGACCGGTTATAGATTTTTTAATTAACAATTTTTGAAATTATAATGATGCTTTCATGGGCAATGATTCAATAAACATTTTTAGTAGAGCACGCATTGCAACAAGAACCGCGCAAAGTCTAAATAAATTAAGTCTTGTCATTTTTATAAGGCAACGTGCACTTGTTGCATTTATAGCTCGGTACGTTTAGTGTTAAGTCCAAAGATGACTACAAGTAAAAGAACTTGATGTTTCAGCATTATAAGAAAAAATAAATTGAGCGTGTATATACGCTCCGGTGATAGTGACCAGGAAAATTGAACGTATATACATATATACGCTAACGATGCAAATGGGTTAACCCCTTGCACTACTATTTACTTTGTGATTATAATGATTAGAAATTCTTCATCGTTCAGAATTTCACGGAAAGGAAAAGATAGTTTATATTTATTGTATGCCTATGTTTTCTCCAAAGGATATATATCGACTACAAGGAAATAGAATTTTATTTCGCTTTAAAGGGAATTAATAACGTTCACACTTATTAGACCCTATTCAGAATGTTCATCACGAATCTGGCTCGTTAGTGTAGGGCAAGGGGTTAACATCAACCGCACTGCAACAGAGTTATGGATTGACGTGTATATCGAACGCAGTTAAGTGGTTAAACGTTTCCAAATGTGATGCAACACATAAATCTTTGGAATAAAGAAAAAATTTGTCTCGCTTTCGGCGAAAGGGGCACGAACGCGTCTCGCGGTTGCTCGAGGATTCCGTTAGAGCGTGGGCCCCGAATAATGGGACTTATTCGGCCGATTGCACGGGTCACCGATATCGCTTGCACCGTAGCATTTAATATTCCCGTGGTGGCACCGTCGTAAAGCAGTCGACGAATCAGGCGAGTCTCTTTTACGGCTTGAAGCTGTCCGGCGACGGGACGCGACTCGACGCGACGCGACGCGACGCTACGGTCTCGCGGGCCGCTCGAATGCGCTTCCATGCGCTCGTGTGCGCTCGTGTGCGCTCGCAGCGTCGTTAGTTGCGGCACGTCGTAACTAACACGTGTAAAAGCGGGGTTCGCGGGGCCCGCGGATCGTCCCTGCCCTCTTCCTGCCCCCTTCACGCCCCCTGGCATATAAATACTCGGGCCGATGTACCTCGCGACTCGCACTCTCTCGTGCCCCGTTACAACCCCGGAATTTCGTGGAAATATAAGTTAAGATAATCATTCTCGGAACAGCTCCCTGGCGCTCTCGGGCCCCAGCTATCTTACGGGCCGCTCGGGCCCGCATTAATTGCGCACGGGCCTGTAATATTTTTCTCCGGGCCCCCGAAAGCCCCACGAGACCAAGAACCCTTCTCGCTCTTGCGCGCATGAACACGCTGCCTGTTTCCGGAACATTATGCAATCTCACCGAGCAGAGAGATAATTAATGAACTGATTATTTTGTGATCCTATGGCTATACGAATCTCGTACGAATACAATGATTTCTCTGTACATGTCGCCAAGGACCTGTATGATGTACATGATGTTTTGTAACTGGTGGTACAAGCGAAAAGGGGGTGATTCTACATGAAAGAATAAGTCGAAAATATAGAATAAACATTTTTCGTTTCAGACTTTGTTTTCGAGAAAATCGACTTTGAAGATCTGTCAGGTTTGTGTGCTTTAGTATATGCAGCAAGTAGATTTGGTTGGTCGTGATCAGACGCGTCAGACAATTCCTATCGAATATCATGCGTATTCGAACGAAACTTCGGATGAACAAATTTTATTCTATATTTTCGACTTATTCTTTCATGTAGAATCACCCCCTTTTCGCTTGTACCACCAGTTACCAAACACCCTGTATATCGCGTAATTATCCCCACTACCTCGGGGTATACTCCGTGAGGGCCCAAGAAGCTCGAGAGTTGTTGACATGTATCGAGAATTTACTGTATTTATTAACCCTTTGCACTCTTTGTAAGGCGTCACTAAAAATTGCTGTATCATTATTCAAAATACTTTTTACATTGTTAAATTTGTTTGTATTTAATAATTTACTAAACATTTCAGTATTGTACGAGTAATTTCGCCTTTTTCATATGTATAATATGAGAAAAAAATATATAGAAGGGAAAAATATTCTAGGTTGGAAGAAATGTTTTGTTTTGGAGTTAACATAGCTTCGACTGCAAAGGGTTAACACGTTGACTGCCATGTCACCCATATATGCGTGACGGAATTATTTGTTCAGGCTTTAAAATGTATTTACGTTAATATATTCATTGTACCAAATTTGATTAGGATCTGTAAAATGCAAGAAAGTTGGAGAACTATACAATATCATACATTTAATTTTTTTCAATTTCTATTTTATTAACTTACTTTGATTTCATGGAATTTTTGAGCTTTCTTGTTTGGCGATCAAAGTGTTAAAAACAAATTTGCTTATTTCGTATCAGGCCGCCAAATAAACGAAGCGAAACAGGGAAAAATTTCCCCGGAGGGGTAAAGCGGTTGGCGGCGAAAGAATAGCAATTATCCCGCGACTCGACCCGTTAGTTTACGCGGGTTTCCTTGAATTCTGATCGAAACGCAAGAGTATCGAGAACTATAATCGATGGATGGCAGGGTGAGGCGCGGTTAGGCACGAAAAGGATTATATACGGCAGGAGCCTTTACGCGACCCGAAATTATTGGAATAATTGCCGCGCTCCCGCGGCAGTTAAACAACGATTATTGCATCGCGGTTTTGCATTCCAACGGCTCCGGGCCGGCTGTTAAACGGCAAGCCCACTCTCCGGCCCGCATTCTACTTGCGTATTGACACGGTTAGGTTCCGCGATCTCTGCGGACCCGTTCTCCGTTCGCGTTAACTGTCTCGCCCCGTTCTGCCCGCTCCTGTTTCTCTCCCATCTCCATCCCCGAAGCGATAAATCTTGGCCGGGATACAAATTGAACGTGTAACAGATATATGTACGCCGAGGCAGTTTTCAGAGTTTCATACCGGAAAATTGGTTTGCTCGAGGTCGACGCGTGTGTCACGGTAGTTGGAAAACCTTCGTGCACAGGCTCGCCTCCATTTTACCGCATTCTACGTTCAGATTCCAACTAGTTTGACAATTAACCAGTCGAGTGACGTCTCCGGGAGAACGCGAACAGATTGCTGATGGCAATTATCAGCCTTGAAACTGGTATACGCTTGCCTTGTGAAAATCCCAAGATTCGATTTATTTAGACTCTGCTCGGTTCCAGATTTATTCGATTATTCCCTATGCAAGCAACTTCAATAATCGGGAAATAAAATGGAACTTATATATATTTAGACTCTGCTCGGTTCTAGATTTATTCGATTATCTCGTATGCAAGCACCTTCAATAATCGGGAAATAAAATGGAATTTATTTAGTTTTTGCGTGGTTCTAAATTTATTCGATTATTTCCTATGCAAGCAACTCCAATAATCGGGAAATAAAATGGAATTTATATATTTAAACTCTGCGCGGTCCTAGATTTATTCGATTATTTCCTATGCAAGCAACTTCAATAATCGGGAGACAAAATAGAATTTATTTAGACTCTCTGCTCGGTTCTAGATTTATTCGATTATTTCCTATGCAAGCAACTTCAATAATCGGGAAATAAAATGGAATTTATTTAGACTCTGCGCGGTTCTAGATTTATTCGATTATTTCCTATGCAAGCAACTAGAATAATCGGGAGACAAAATAGAATTTATTTAGACTCTCTGCTCGGTTCTAGATTTATTCGATTATTTCCTATGCAAGCAACTCCAATAATCGGGAAATAAAATTGAATTTATTTAGACTCTGCCCGGTTCTAGATTTATTCGATTATTTCCTATGGAAGCAACTAGAATAATCGGGAGACAAAATAGAATTTATTTAGACTCTGCGCGGTTCTAGATTTATTCGATTATTTCCTATGCAAGCAACTCCAATAATCGGGAAATAAAATGGAATTTATTTAGACTCTGCTCGGTTCTAGATTTATTCGATTATTTCCTATGCAAGCAACTTTAATAATCGGGAAATAAAATGGAATTTATTTAGACTCTGCGCGGTTCCAGATTTATTCGATTATCTCCTATGCAAGCAACCTCAATAATCGGGAAATAAAATTGAATTTATTTAGACTCTGCGCGGTTCTAGATTTATTCGATTATTTCCTATGCAAGCAACTTCAATAATCGGGAAATAAAATGGTTATTTGACCATTGGTGATGGTAGGTTTAGCGTTAAATCGAGTAATTATCTCCAACGTTGTGGACCGTAGATTTATATGCGAAATAGAAACTTTCTACATAAAATCGTAGAAAAAAGGCGTTTAATCAAATGTATTTCTTCTCTTAATTGCTCCAACGAATCGGGAGCAATATTCATAGATTCTTCCGACATCTTCACTGTTTTCTATTTCGCTTATTCATTTTTCCCGTAAATGGATAAAATCCGCAGTCTAGTTGTATCAATTCGTATATGTATATGTTATTTCAAGCATAACTCTCTGCTTCTCAGGTGAACGGCTTCGCGGTGCCTGTATGTGATCCGAGAAAAATCTCCCAGTACAAACACGACGCGACACACGGGGAATAAGGGTGGCTGTCGAATGTTATTTAGAAAATGTTATTCAGAATTTGCTCCGAACCTCGCGAAAACGAGCTGCGTCTGTAAATTTTTCTCTCGGGAGAGCCAGTCGTCGGATCGAGTTGATTATTTTTTCTATTTCTTTTTATTTGTATGAAGAGAGGATAGGATTTTTGTTTAATCGAAAAGCGGTGTATTGAAAGCCGGCGCAGCGGAGCAATTTTCATCGGCCGGCTGGCAGGTAGCAATCACGGGGCTTTCCAATAACAGTTTCGAATTTGTTTAAGGTATACAAAGTGTCGTTGCGTGGCGAAACGTGGTCGCACGGCGCAGCCGCAGCCGCGAGAGCATAAATCCCTGGGTAATCGCCGGTGATAGCGTGCGGGATCGTCGAGGACTTATCTGCGCATCTTGATTGGTCGGTTTCCGCCGGAGGTGGACAAACGCCGTGGCCCTCGTACGTGGGCGCGCGCGCGCGCGCGAGAGCGAGCGGGTCCCTACGGTTCTGGAGCCCTGTCGCGGGGTCCCGCAAGGCCCCGCGGGACGCAGAAATTTATCGACAATTATTCCAGAAGCGATAATGGCCGTCCGGGGCAACCGGCCCGGGCAAAGTTATTCCATGCATCGACGCGCCAACGAAACTAAGCCGGCCCGGAGAGGAGAGCTGACGATTATCGTCGCGATGTTAATTTATCGCCGGCCCGTTCGACGGGACAAACACCGAGCCAGTATTTAGCTGTCGTTTCGCCATAAGAGCGACAGGTAATTATTAATAATTGGACGTCCGCCGGTTCTACCGGTGTGGCTGAATTATTACACGCAGCCTTAGACACACCAAACCGAACCGAACCGAACCGACGACGCACGGCAAGGTTGCCGAGAACAATGCAGAAGACGATGACGTACGATGATTTTTCGAAAGGTCGATACACACCGTGCGACGGCCGGTTCTGATCTTCTCGTTAGCATCGAGGCTAATTGCCCTATTACGCAATCGTTACGGACTACATCGTTGATCGATCTTCGTTGCGACACCTCCCGGCTTTTGTTGCTCCGCTTTCCCCCCTTTTTTCCTTTCTTTCATTCTCTTTTACCGATCACCGTCGGCTTATTGATTTTAACTAGCCGATTCCTGATCGATCGGAAGCGACAAATTTCCTGTTACATCTCCACCGTTTCTCCCGCGATCAACCCCTTCTACCACTTATTTTATGGTCGCAGTGACCGAAATTTCTTTGTCGTTCGTGATTTCCTAGAAGATGAAGAATAGAATAAAATAATAAAAAATTCGATCGATCCACTGTCGATGCAATTGCGATTAACACCGTTCACAGCGATCAAACACGCTGGAAATCATTTTCTGAAGCGAGCAAGGAGCTTACGGTCTACACCCTGAATACTTTCAACATGCTTCTTTCTACAGCAAATTGATCGACAATTATTTTAACGCGAGCAAGCGCCAGCGAAGCCAGACGAGTAATCAAAATCTCAAACAAAATCTACTAAATACGTGCAAATTCTCTCTTTCTCTGTCATAAAATGTAGGAACACAAGCAACATTTTCGTTCCCCTTCCAGGTAGTTCTAACCAGTTAACTGTGGAATTTAATTTTAGAAATCCCTCGCGGCACGGAATTAAAATCAAACAATGACGAATATACACGTCGAACGCAGGCCAAATGCCGCTATTATAAATTTTACAAAAAATGTAAGGCAAAGTGAGAAAGAATTATATTTTTATTCGATAAGAAATTAACAATTCATTAACGTTAACCGCACCGCAATAGAGATTTGGTTAAAGTTCACGCTTAACTGGTTAAAGTTCATTGCTTTGATAAAAAAATTGGATTTTATTTCACCTAAAATACCGAAATTATTTTCTTGCCAACCTAATATTAAGAAGCCGACAAATTATGATCCGAGGATTTAAAGATCGCGGACGATTCGGCCCGCCTCGAATTTCGTCACCGAAATGAATTATGCGCGGCTTGCGCAATCCTCGCGGTCCGTCGCCGCGATCCTAACCGCTTTCGAATTTCATTTCCTCGTGGGCCCGCGGCGTTTCCGTTTCGACCGGTTAATTAATCGCGATCGCGGGGCCCGGTGAAATCGAGCCGCGGCACGCGGAATATTGCTTTTACTATAATAATAATTCGGCGTCTCTCCCGATTGCTTCTGCTTCCACCACTTCCACCATTTCTCGGCTCTCTCTCACACACTCTCTTCCCTAGCTCGCCGATATCTCGACGGACGAGTTAATTGCATCTCAGCCGGTGATTTATGATCGACGCTCTCGTAGATTCCTGAGTTGTGCCGCCGCTTATTTAATTACGATTGATCAAGCATTCTTCGGGTACGAAGTGCGCCGCCGCGGTGGGCGTCGCATAGACACCAGATTCTACGTATGTATGTATGTATACACTGTATGTATAGCGGCTTCAACAGGATTTCGAAAATCGATTGGGTCTTCCTCGAATCGTTGGGTAACCGGGCTCTTGAATCGTTAATGGAATTAGCGAAAGTACTTTGCTTATAACGGCCGGGGCGCTGCAAACCTCGCGCGAAGACTGTTCAAAGTGTGAAGAATCCTAGGAACATCAGACACCAAGGTTTTCACCAATACGCAGTTTTGATACTTTTATTGTACATCACGTATTAGACCCGCGTCGCTGAGCATCGTTCTTTTGTTTAACAAGCATTCCACGAGATGACCGCACTAGCTTTTACTTGTGCTTCCGAAAGCAGAATTTACTGTGGTTTATTTTCTTACATGTATTCAGAGAAACGCAAACGGGAAGTTATACTATAACGATCGCACTGTTATCAAAGAATATTCGAAACGTTTGTATCTTAATTATGATATAAAAATAAAGAGTGGTGAACGTGTTAACACTTTGAAAGCCAAATAAGAAAGCTGAAAAATTCCACGAAATCAAAGTGTTATTTGATAAAATAGAAATTGCAAGAATTAACCCTTAGCACTCGAATGGCGACTGTAAGGCGCCACTGAGAATTGCTGTATCATTATTCAAAATATTTCTCACATTATTAAATTTATTTGTATTTAATAAATTACTAAACATTTCGCTGCTGTACGAGTAAATTGCACCATTTTTGTATGCATAACATGAAAAACAGATATATATATATATATATATATATATATATATATATATATATATATATATATATATATATATATAGAAGAGAAATATTCTAGGTCGGAAGAAATGTTTCGTTTTAGAGTCAAAATTGCTTCGAGTGCAAAGGGTTAAATGTATGATATTGTGTGGTTCTCCAACTTTCTTGTATTTTACAGATCCTAATCAAATTTGGTACAATGAATATATTAACGTGAAAATTCATTTTACAGCCTGAACAAATAATTCCGTCACCAATATATGGGTGACATGGCAGTCAACGTGTTAAAATTGATATAATCGATAGAAAGAGGCACTGCACGAGTCTGGGTCTAGACTTCTTTGGAAAGTTTCTCTTTTTACAAAATTCCTTTTGCGTTTAACCTACCAAGCCTGAAGAGTATCTGGTAAATATTGCTTTATAAAAATGGCGACCCTGAATTTATTGAAATTGTCTTCAGTTTTCAATATAACAAATGCTTGGACAAGGAAAATAAATGAATTTTTACAGTTCCAATAATTGTGAAATATAAAACCGGTAATTTTGACCGTGGTAGGTTCAGTGTTAAGAATATAGATTATGCCTTTTCTGCTGTATTCGCGTTCTCAATTCTTTCGTACAACGGACGAACAAACGTGACGCGCAACCTTCTGTAAAGATCGAATATAAGTTCGATACACTTGTCGAACAATTTTCTAGAATAGCTAGTTGCCTCTCCTCGCATAATTTTCGCGTTCGATAACCGTTTTAGCCGTCGGTCGTAAAGCGAACTCCTGCGAAAACAGCTCGGCCGGTTTCATTGTCGTTTTCCGTCGACAATGGCTCGTTACGTTGCGGCTTTTTTTCCGCTCGGGTCGGGCAAGCGCCGCGCGTTTCGGCGTTGTCTATTATTCCTTGGGTAATTGGGGATGGCCATTTCCGACTAATTGCCGGGCTGCCGGCGATTGTTCGTTTTCGAGGTCTTCCTAGGCTGGGACGCGGCACGGATTCGCCGCGTTTATGGCGATCGTTAGCGTGTTAAAATCGACGCGAGGGCCCAGAAGAATCCTCCTCTTGTCTCTCGCGGAGAATCCTTACTCTCTGGTCGCGCGAAGGCTGTGTGTGCGCGCGCGCGTCGTAATTATTCCTCGTCGAGATAATGTTATTATTATCCGACGCGCGGGAGCACATCGTAATTACTCCATTTGCAAGAAAATAATGCTGTCAATTATCGTCCTCTTGTTCGGAACCGATGCGCGTATACCGCACGTTCGTCGATTTTTTTGCGAGAAAGAGACGCGGACTCGAGAGGATGCAGATCGACGATCTCGCGGAGAACTGCGATGAGAGAGAGAGAGAGAGAGAGAGAGAGAGAGAGAGAGAGAGGATTCTCGAGGAGCACACAGGCTTCCCGAGGCCGAACCAAGGCTAAGACGATTACCCCGTACCGTTTCATTATGCGCATCGACAGGCCGAGCAACACTTTAGCGTCCCCGCAATTGATTAACAGGATAATTCTGTAATTTCGCCCGGGTTTCCAGTCGCCCGCGCCCTCGGCCGTGAGCTAGCCTAGCCCCGGATAGACCGTAATAGCAAGCTGCCCGCCTCTCGCGGAATTCTAACAAAGTAGACCAATCATAATCTTCCTTAAACGCGCGAAGCAATTTTACCGCGAATCGATTAGCCGGCGCGCTCCCGCAAAACTATTACCAACAGCTTTCGTTACATTATTTATGGGCAATCGCCCCGATCGCGATTTATGCATCCGCGGTTCACGTTTCCTGGCTTGTTCGCCGATTTTCATCGACCTCCGCCGTTCTTCCATTTCAATCTTCCGACCAGTTCCATAACTATACAACCTGCTGTTGGTCGATTTCAATCGTTGCATAACACAAAAACAGATAGATACCGCGATTTACTTTATGCAGAATCAAAATTTTCTGCGGAAACACTTAGGCATTTCTATTTTAATAGGTTCACTAGGTCGGAAATAATACAGTGATACTTTTCGATTATTTTAACGCTAAACCTGCCTAGCACTAAAACTGGTTACTACGCGTTGCCATATAAAAATCACCCAATAGAATTTATTCGAATTTCGTGCAATTTTGATTGTAATGTATGCTTCGATAAAATGTATAATCACTTCCCATGAAGCCTGTTCAGTGGATCTTTAGAAATTCAATAATATTGTAAAATAAAAAATCTGGAAATCGCGAGATCGGAAATAATACAGTGATACTTTTCGGTTATTTTAACGCTAAACCTGCCTAGCACTAAAACTGGTTACTACGCGTTGCCATATAAAAATCACCCAATAGAATTTATTCGAATTTCGTGTAATTTTGATTGTAATGTATGCTTCGATAAAATGTATAATCACTTCCCATGAAACCTGTCCAGTGGATCTTTAGAAATTCAATAATATTGTAAAATACAAAATCTGGAAATCGCGAGATCGGAAATAATACAGTGATACTTTTCGGTTATTTTAACACTAAACCTGCCTAGCACTAAAACTGGTTACTACGCGTTGCCATATAAAAATCACCCAATAGAATTTATTCGAATTTCGTGCAATTTTGATTGTAATGTATGCTTCGATAAAATGTATAATCACTTCCCATGAAACCTGTCCAGTGGATCTTTAGAAATTCAATAATATTGTAAAATACAAAATCTGGAAATCAGCCGTTTGACTGGTAATATTAGGTTTAGTGTTTCAAATGGCAGATGCCCATTTTTGTCATAAATGCATGAACCAACATAGACCAGGGTAGTACTAATTCAATTACGCAATTGAATTACATTTTATTTCAATTATATAGTAATTCACCTACGTCGTAACTGAATTACATAATTCAAACCTTTCAATTAATTTAATCGCTAATTATTTTACAATTAGCCCAGAACTTTCACGAAGTGCGATATTATATATTTTTACGTTTTTCTTTCATATACTTGTTTGCTGTCTAAGCGCTATTTTACGTAATTTAATTACAAAGTATTTTACAATTGTACTCCAAAACTGCAGCTACGAATTACTTTCTACTTTAATCGAATAATACGAATTCTAACTTACAATCTAACCGAATCACAATGTATTATAATTCAATCTAATTACAAAAGATTTTAAAATTGTACTCCAAAACTGCAACTATTAATTACATTCTAATTTAATCGAATAATCCGAATTCTAAATTACAATCTAACCGAATCACAATCTTTATATATATAAGAATTACGTGTCACGATGTGTGTCGGCGATGTGTGTCCCTAAACTATTGAACCGATTTCAATGAAAGGTACAAGAAAGGCTCTTCAGTTTGGTCCAACTGGAGATATAGGATAGTTTTTATCTCAATTTATAGTCGCAGTATTTTTTTATTGCAAATTATTATAATTTTCTGTAAGTTCCATAAGTTTATAACAGATGGCGGTGTATGAAACGTCAAACGTCAGTGTATAATTTAAATTCAGGTTTATAAATTTTTTAAATTCAAATATCTTTTCAAAGATTGACGATCTACATAACAATTTGATTATAAGAGGTTACAGGACTCTACAATAAAATTAAATTATAAAATACGTGTACGTATTACTTGCTTGCTTCTTATTTTATTATTCAAATTTTATCATAACCTCAATCCCATGGGTTTTTACATCAGCTACAATGTTTTCGCTAGTGTATTATATTTCAATCGCATTGTAACTATATAATTCCCGGCGTAATTCAATTGTAATTCCACACTATAGTAGACAAACACACAGCCTAGTATACACTAGCACATTGCAACGCGATAAATCGAAAGAATCGCTCGCCGAATTAAGAAGAACAGGATCGACGTTCGATGCGCGATAGCAAACACGAATGACGAGTTACCTCGTCATCGCCGGTTGCAAGGTTAAGTATTCTCTTGTTGCCAAACAGCTTGTATATCGTTCGAGATTCGCGTGTTGCTCCTCTCTCCGGTCGAGTAATCTCGATCGATCGGACGTTTGATTAGCGCAACAATGTCGGCAGTGAGGCTGATCGTCTGGCACCGGGATCGCGACTAATGTCCCCCCCCCCCTACCCACCCCCCGTTGAAAGGGAACGCGATTTAATTGCATTCTGCAGCGGCGGACGCGTCCGATTCGTTCGGATCGCGGTGTCTGCTCGATCGTGAGATGCGATCGGCGAGATCCCCTTGGATCGGAGAGGAGAGCCTTGGCCGGCGATACCGCGCGTCGACCTTGATAATCATTCCTCGGAATACAGGAGGAATGCGCTCTCTCGCTAGGAGAAGGCGGGAGGAGGCCCTCGAAGTGCGCGCGCGGCGTCACCGCGGGTCTTCTTCCACTCTAAGCGTACCCGGTCTACCAAGCCAGATCCAGCTCGATCCGATCCAGCTCGATCCGATCCGATCCGATACGATACGACACGATACGCGTTCATCTTTTTCCCGCGACTCGGCGACGATTCCACGAATTCGAGAAACTGGTCCGACAACAATTTGTTATCCCGCCGCCGGATCGATGCTCGAATCCGATCGGATCCGATCGATCGCTAATAACCTACCTCCGGGCGGCTACTCTTTCCTTTCTTCTCGCGTTACGTGACCGTCGAAGCAAACAGAGAGGAACAGAGACAGCAGGAAAGTAGTCACCTCTTGGAAAATCTAAACGTCCCCCCTAACCCGCGCGAGTCCGAACACATCCTGAAGAAGGAGTCCCCTGCGCGGAGGAGGAAGTCGCGCTACGTGCCTCGACGCTTTCAGGAAACTGGTTGCCGGCCGTGTTTTTTAATTGACCAGTCCTCTACAGTAGAATCGACAAGACATGCCCCCTCGGATCGACAGGAATGCCGACTTACTGTCAACCCAGACACAAACGCGTTTGCATGGAACATGACCGTGTTACACAGCCACCTCTTCTTCTTCCCCCAATAAATCCCCTCCAACTACAGTCTATGCACATATATCGATTCGAAAGAAAAATGTCCACGTTGATCGAAAACGAATATATCGACTACACTCGTGCTCACTGAAACCAATAAGCTGTAGTTAAAATAATGCGTATGAAATAATTCGTATGCGACAAGAACACAGGAATAAAGAAATCAATCGTTTTACTTTACTCGGCACTGGGGTTTTTGTGTTATCAAATTTAGTTAACTCCTTGCCCTACAATATCGAGTTAACATATAAGGTAACGGCACCAGTAGTTGACCATTTTATAGAAAAACATAAAATATAAGGTTTTTATAAGCGCATTTATAAGTGCACTTTTGATGAAAGTGAACCTCGGATGCCATGCCGTCTGTTGTTTAAATTTCAAAACAATAAGAACATTTCAAACCTTATTTTTTATGTTTTTCTATAAAATGGTCAACTACTGGTACATGGTCAGCTACTGGTGCCTTTACCTCACTCGTGATGAAGATTCTGAACAGAGTCTAATAAAAAAATTCTATTTTAGCGTTTTTAGCTATCGAAGAACATATAGGCAATAGATATGAATTTTCTCCTCCTTTTAGGAAATTACAAAAAAAAATTCCTAATCACTGAAACCGTAAAATAAATCGTACTGCAAGGGGTTAATAGATTCCTAACACGCAAGTATTGTACGAGTAAGGTAAAGGCACCAGTAGTTGACCACATGTACCAGAGTATGGAGTTGACCATTTTATAGAAAAACATAAAAAATAAGGTTTGAAATGTTCTCATTGTTTTCAAATTTAACCAGTTAAATGCGTTTGACGTGTATACACGTCGGACCAAATCTCTATTGCGGTGCAGCTAACGTTAATGAATTGTTAATTTCTTATCGAATAAAAATGTAATTCTTTCTCATTTTGCTTTACTTTTTTCGTGAAATTTATAACAGCGGCAATTGTCCTGCGTTCGACGTGTATATTCGTCATTGTTTGATTTTAATTCCGTGCCGGGAGAGATTTTCAAAATTAAACTCCAAAGTTAACTGGTTAAACAACAGACGGCATGGCATCCGAGGTTCACTTTCATCAAAAGTGCACAGCTTATAAAAACTTTATTTTTTATGTTTTTCTATAAAATGGTCAACTACTGGTACATAGTCAACTACTGGTGCCTTTACCTGAAGTTGTATCAGTTTTACAGTCATAAAACTTGGAATATTCTAGATTGGAAGAAACGTTTGATTTTCGAGGTTGAAACGGTTCCGAGCGATCAACGCGAAAAGATCGAACGATCCTCCGGACGGGATGATCGCTGGAACCTCCGCCGTTGTTCCGTACGGTTGAAGTTGAAAGTAATTGGATTCCGGCGAGAGAATTTCTACTCTTGTTGCGCAAAGAAAGTCGGGAGGATGATCGCGAGTCGCGAGGAGTCAGCGTGCAGGTAATTAAAAGCGTAAAAAGCTAACGGTGCGGGCCGCCTAGCGAATTATAGCTGATGCATACGCAACAGGCCGCGGCGCGCGACGCTCCGCGGATATGATAAACGATCTTGCGTTCCCCGAGCCGATGGCCATCGCGTAAAATCCTGACGTAAGTCGATGGGACGGTGGTTGAACCTCGACGAGCCGAGAGAGCTGCTGCCTCCCGGGACGAAAACGAACGCGAAATAATCTTGCGCGACAGCGCGGAGAAAACATTCCAGCAAACCTTTATGCAGCTTTTCCAGGAGCCCAAGCAAGTGATACTTCGCAGATTAAAACTATGTAGAGGAAACTGACTGTAATCGAGAGACATTAACCTAAAAGCTTGATCGCTCACGGAGTATGTAATTCCCTTCGCTGCGATCCGAGAACCGACTGGCAACGATCTCTCATTTAATTACTAGACTATGGAGTTACTAAATTATGGAATTACTAGACTATGGAATGTGACTAGACTATGGAATTACGTATGGAATTGTCTGCAACAATTGCAAGAAATTGGAATCAAATAGAAATTTCTTTCCTTCTTTAATAACTTCAAAAATCTGGAAGTAATATGTTGGAATTTATTTCATAAATAGAACAAAATTAATCAGTTATTTCTTTAGAAGAAGGGATCGTTTGAATCGGCTTTTGATATACATTGTATCTGCAGTCGATATACATTGTATCACAGACGAGGTATAAGGATAGACCTATCATCTTCATGTCTCATGTTCTGAAATATCGACTGTTCAAAAAATCAGAGGTTTTTAGAATTATTCGTTTATTTCCTCGTATTCGCGAAACTTTAGTGCCTATATGTACATAGCTATTTTTAATTTTAATTCCTACTACTGAGGATGCTGTCAGCAAATTTTAGTTCCAATTGGTAATATAAGATGTGACACAAAAATGGTAATGGGGTTACGTGACCCCAAAAAAGTGGGCCACAAAAATACATTGGATGATAGGTCTATCCTATACCTCGTCTGTGATTGTATGTTGTCCCCGGCATCGAACCATCGATCTTCTATTGTTCATATTGGACTATTGCTCCTCTGTTTTCGATTTCTTGTGTTTCATTCTCGACGTTTCTCTCAATCCGTAAAGACGTGTGTGTCTGACAATGCGCTTTTAGAGAATCTATTAAAATAAGTACTATTTCGTGTGCTATAAAAGGAGCGTGCTTTTATAATAAATATACCCATATCCCAATATAATATTACATAGTAATAATACATAGCCTTGAATTCTCTTATTCACTGTACTCTTTCGAAATTGCACCTACCCATTGTTGCAAGTCCGCAGTCTAGTGATTACAGAGTTCGGATATCTTCCTCGATTATGCGTTCTTCATTGAATCAGCGTACTTTTTCGACTCGGAACATCCTAAGAGCTATTATGGAAGCAGGCTTCTTCGAAAAACAGACGACAAGTTTGAGCGTTTCGTTGATAGAGCTACTCTGCTCCGAAATAGAGGAAAAAGGCTCGGAGCAAGGAGCGACGGTGTAGAGGAGATCGAGGCGATGATGTCGAGCGGACGTTTAAAGGGAAAAACTAGGGCCCGGGGAGAGCTGTTTCTGAGCTGATAATGATACCGTGATGCCGAAGGTCGCGCGCAACCCCTTTTGTTTCGACTATTTTCAATAATTTCCGGCGAGTATCGGGACGGTGAAACGACAGGCCGCGAGGATAATAAGGTCGATCGCGGCAACACGCCGCGGGTAATTGACAATCGGGCGCAACAGAGTCGTACAAAGTTGCGGTGGATGGCGGTAATCACGCGAGGGAGCCGGATCGGAGAGACGATTTTTTTCCCGACGGACGAGGGACGGATTTGATGGCCGATAAACGCGATAATATAAGAGACGAGACGGGACGAGACACCGGGGAAAACGAGCGAAGCGTGCGGAGAGTGCAGGATTTACGCTTTACCATAAATTGTGTCACTCGCGGCTACGTCGACGGACCGCGCCGGGAATAAAATCGAATCCGCGCGGATAGGCGGCGTCGCGTCGCGTCGCGTCGCGTCTCGTTGAAGGCCTCTCAAATTAATTAAAAGACGCCTCGCTGCCGAGAGATACGAGGATCGTTTGGAAAATCGCTGGGGGCTGAGCGGAATTTATATCTCTCTTAATTATACACGTTATTAATTGCGGACGGAACGTTTTCGGGATCGTGGAATCTGCGTCGTTTATCCGCTCCGATGAGAAACTACACTTACCGACAAAAGTTAAGAAACAAAATAGTCGTTTGGGAATTAGTGTATATTTTTAATCTCCTGAAATACACACGTCCGAATTGAAAATAACATGACGAGATTACGCAACATACATGAACATACAATAAGTTTTTTTGGGGATTATACTTGTATAAGCACTACAATTAATATCGAGTCAAGGAAACAAAATAAATACGTGTGATAAAAGTTAAGAAACAAAATAGTCGTTTGGGAATTAGTTTATCTTTTTAATCTCCTGAAATACACACGTCCGAATTGAAAATAACATGACGAGATTACGTATCATACACGAACATACAATAAGTTTTTTTGGGATTATACTTGTATAAGCAATACAATTAATATCGAGTCAAGGAAACAAAATAAATACTTGTGACAAAAGTTAAGAAACATGAAGACTTCTTGCAAGAAGTAGAGTAAGCAATGTAAACAAACATGTTCGAAGGAGTCTAGTCTCCTTTCTGACATCGTCGAGTGTGGTTTGTATTATTGGCTGCAGTAAATATGGCAAGAAGGCAACATTTAACTGAAAGTGAGAAACAAAGAATAGTTGAAATGTTTAAAAAAGGGCAGAGGAAAACTGACATTGCAAAAGCGTTTTGTGGAAATCGTTGTGTTATCACGAAGATTATAAAACGTTTTCAAGACAATGGAACTGTTAAAGTGGCACCACGAACCGGCAGACCACGAAAAACATGTAAAAAGCTGGATTGTCGAATTGCAAGGCTGTCTAAATGCAATCCATTTTGCACAACTGTCAAAATTAAAAGTCAGTTGGACCTCAGGAACATTAGCAGTAGGACAGTTAGCCGTCGTTTAGATGAAAATAGTCTTTTTTCACGGAAAGCATGTAAGAAACCATTTGTTTCTAAGAAGAATCTTAAAGCTCGGTTGGAGTTCGCTAAAGAGCACATTAACTGGACTGTTGCTGAGTGGTAAAAAATTCTATGGAGTGACGAAAGTAAGTTCAATTTATTCGGAAATGACTCCAGAAGTTTCGTACCACGTCCTATTGGACAGCGATTTAATGTCAAGTATCTGAAACCAACAGTAAAATTTGGTGGTGGTAATGTGATGGTGTGGGGCTTTTTCTCACGTAACGGTCCTGGTCCGTTAATACAAATAAAGGAGTCTATGGATAGATTTGAGTATCGCGATATTTTGCAAAATCATATGTTGCCATTTGCTAAGGAGAAAATGTCAATGAAGTGGTTATTTCAACATGACAATGACGCAAAACATTCTTCTAAATTAATTAAGGCATATCTCATGGAGAAAAATGTTAATATAATTAAGTGGCCAATTCAATCTCCAGACTTGAACCCAATCGAACATTTGTGGGATTACGTTGGATGTCAATCGGGGTGTCATTCATTTACTAATAAAGCGGAGTTAATGCGAGAAATCACGAAAATATGGTCTACAATACCACCCAAGCATTGTGTTCGATTAATCGAATCAATGCCATGCAGTCATCAAATCCAAGAATTATCCAACATCTTATTAGATCATCATAACAAGTATAAACACCTGCACATTGTTGTTTTTTGTTAAAAGTGATTACATGATTCAAGCACAGTATGTTTCTTAAATTTTATCGCAAACTTTTCTTTCGTTTCCTTGACTCAATACTAATTGTAGTGCTTATACAAGTATAATCGAAAAAACTTATTGTATGTTCATATATGATATGTAATCTGTTCATGTTATTTTTAATTCGGACATATGTATTTCAGGAGATTAAAAATATACACTAATTCCCAAACGACTACATTGTTTCTTAACTTTTGTCAGTAAGTGTATATTCTGCCCGAAGAAATTGAAATTTTCTTCTCGATACTGTGCGATTTTACAACGATTGTAGAAACAGTTCGAAGGGTATAGGGTGATGGGAGAAAATTAAATTAATTCGACTCTCTCCGAGTACATTGCGAGACGGTGCTGATGAACGTGTTGAGAAATTTTTCCACCCGAGAACTGGCGGCGATGCAAAGATGGAACCTTGAGCCACGACCGTATGTGTAATAATTATTTTTCAGCTGATAACTGAAACGTTGACGCGCCACGTGGAAGGGAGAGCAGCCTCGAGAATGTCTCTATAAGAAGTGCGGCCGGAGGGTTCTCGCCTTCCAAGGAGAAGGCACAATGTAACCGAATCAATTAGACGTTAAAGTATTTGCACGCATCCTAAAGGACTCTCCCGTTCTCTCTCTCTTTCTCTCTCTCTCCCTTCCTCCCTACTTCTCTCTGGCTTTCGCAAAATTGTCTGGCAGCACCTTCGGGCGAAGCGCATATTACCGCCGCGCGACCGGTGCACCTCGTAAATCACTCGTCGTTCTGCAACACACGCCACGGAGGAGAAGAGAAACAATGAGTGGTTGCTCCACCGCGGATATATTCGCACGCAGGTGCGTACTTACCTGCGGGTACCATACCGGCAACCACTCCTGCGAATCTCCGAACGGATAGATCAAATGCGTACGCATTCGTTAACCCCTTGCACTGCGATTTATTTTCTGGTTGCTTCGATTAGAACTCCTTTGTCTGTATAAATTTATATTCATCGCATGCCTGTATATATATCGCCGATAATCAAATAGAATTTTCTTTCTATTTAAAAGAAATTAGTAACATGCATATTCGTTTCATGACCAAAATTTACTGTTACTTGATTTTTCAAGAAATTCTCAATCCCAAACGTTTCAAAATCGACCAAGTAGCCACCGGTGCGTCGCTGAGCATCGTTCTTTTGTTTAACAAGCATTCCGCGAGATGAACGCACTAGCTTTTACTTGTGCTTCCGAAAGCAGAATTTACTGTGATTTATTTTCTTACATGTATTCAGAGAAACGCAAACGGGAAGTTATACTATAACGATCGCGCTGTTATCAAAAATATTCGAAATGTTTGTATCTTAACTATGATATAAAAATAAAGAGTGGTGAACGTGTTAACACTTTGACTGCCAAACTAGAAACCTCAAAAATTCGATGAAATCAAAGTGTTATTTAATGAAATAAAAATTGGAAAAAATTAAATGTATGATATCGAGTAGTCCTCCAACTTTCTTGAATTTTACGGATTCTAATCAAATTTGGTACAATGAATATATTAATGTAAAAATTCATTTTAAAACCTGGACAAATAATTCCGTCACCCACATATGGGTGACATGGCAGTGAACGTGTTAATTGAATTTAATCGCGGAGGATTGAGCAATCGGGGATTGAGAATGTATGATTTGGAAAAGCACCGAGTGGATATTTTTGTTAATTTGTTTTTTTTTTTTGGAGGAATACGTTTGTCAGAAAGTTGGACAGGAGCGGAACGCGAAGCTGTCCGTGGAACGAGGTGTCCCGCGTTCGTTTCGACAGATAAAAGCGTCCCACGGTGTTTTAATGTCCGACAAACTGCAACAAGTTGCACGCGCGTGTATTTGCAGCGTGTACTCGCGCGTACCTAACAGCGAACAAAGCGGCCGAGAGACGTCGTGTGGCACGGGGAGCTGATATGACCGGGTACCGGAGTGCCACGGACACCCACGTGTGACAAGCCATCGCATAATCTACCGGACATTTAGCGTAGGCTGGATACTAGCCGCGGTGGCTACAGGTGGCTTCGATGGGCAGGTGAAATTTCATAGGAAATAACGCGATTAAACGCGCCGATGAGACCCGACTCGAGCCCGAGACTTTCAATTACCGTGTGCCCGGGGATGGCATGGAAAATCGGGACACTCTGGGAAGTTATGGGAAATGCATCTTCGATTCGAGCGTTGCCATGGATACAGCGAATCCATTTTTCGGAGACCTAATTTTAGTCCATTCGAAATCTTCCGATCGTTTCGTACGATTAGAAAGTTCAAATCAGTTCGACCCCGGTTGTAATAGAAAATAATTTTTACATTGCTACACCTGGCTTCTATCACTGTCGCACGTGTATGTTGCGATTGATACAGGAATCGGTTTAGTAAATTTTCACAGCAATTTTTGAAAAGATTCTAACGCGATTCTCGTGCGAGAGAATAAAGTACCACCACAGGATCGAACGGTTCAATGAACGCGGTATTAACCCATTAACTTATAAAAATGCCATATATTACGTACATCTTAAAATTCAGTATTTTTCCATTAAGGAAGATAGGCCTAGAGTGGACATCAATTTTCGTTTTTCCAACGAGAGATTCCGATCGGCAAAAAGGGTTCTAATCACAGCAGCCGTAAAATAAATCACGAGGCAAGGGGTTAATATTGCTATTAGTATCGAACGAGGGTTAACAAAATCGAGTTACGCGAAACAAGATGAAATAAAATAAAATGTGAGGAATCACGGGAGGCCATTAAGCCGGCGTGTGCACGACGAAACCGCATCTGTCGAGAAAGAGAGACAGAGAGAGAGAGAGAGAGAGAGAGACCCATCATCGTCGAGGGTGCGTTAGGCTAGCCGGGGAGTTAGGGTAAGCTAGCTGCGTGACTTACAAGCCCCGAGTCTATATTTCTCCGAGCGTTAAAGTCGAGGTCGATTCCATCCGCGCTTGGGAAGCTTCGTTCGAAGCTGCGATCATTACGCCCGTTAGAAGCTGTCACATAGCTCATCTCACGCACAAGGCTCGCGAACACTCTTGCGCGCGCAACTTTCCAGCTCCTTTTTATTTTTTTTTCCTCTCTATTTTGCAATCAGCACGGCCAAGATCGACAGACGCTAAGTTTTACAAGCTGAAACCTCCTCGGACTCCCCGGACTCTGTTCTTATATTATTTATACACCGCAAATCTTTATTCGAAAATAAAAACTGTCTTCACCTGTTCCTGGAAATAGAGTAGACTTTCTTCTCTTAATAATCTGAATAAGTGGAAATTAATGCACCGATACCTTTCAATTTTTTCTGTTGTTTCAAATTACAGCTGCATTTTTGTGATAAACGCATAAAATCCGTAGTCTATTTATTAAATAGTTCTCTAATAGTGTGGCTTTTATGAGTGCCGATTAACGTATTACTAATTAATACTTTGACTGCCAAACTAGAAGCCTCAAAAATTCCATGAAATAAAAGCAAGTTGTTTAACGAAATAAAAATTGAAAAAAATTAAATCTATGATATTGAGTAGTCCTCCAACTTTCTTACATTTTACTGATCCTAATCAAATTTGGTGCAATGAATATATTAACATAAAAATTTATTTTAAAATAATTCCGTCACCCACATATGGGTGACATGGCAGTCAACGTGTTAATAGACTGCGGATTTTCAATTTTTGCAGAAAAATTTTAAGAAAATGGAATGAAATAAAATGTTTCATGGGAACAGGCTCTGTAGACCCAAAGTAAATATTCTAGCATTTTTTGAACATTCTCATAAGCCATAAATGCACACAGATCCGCAGTCTACTAATCAACTACCAGTTAACCCATTTGCATCATTATCGTATATATGCGCTCAACTTTGTTGGTCACTATCATTATTCGTTAATGATAAAAGATAGAAATGGTGTTGTTGGAGATGAAAATAGTAATTCTGATTTTTTCTTATGCCAAAATATGAGGTTCTTTCAGTTGTAGTCATTTTTGTACTTAACACTTTGATTGCCAAACTAGAAACCTCAAAAATTCCATAAAATAAAAACAGGTTGTTTAATGAAATAAAAATTGAAAAAAATTAAATATATTATATTGAGTAGTCTTCCAACTTTCTTGAATTTTGCAGATACTAATCTTTGGTACAATATCATACATTAAAGTAAAAATTCATTTTAAAACATGGACAAATAATTCCGTCCCCCACACATGGGTGACATGACAGTCAGCGTGTTAAATATATGTTAATTTAAAAAAAGTTTGGTGATGAAGATCTTCTTTTCATATTTCCTTATGATGCAAATGGGTTAAGAAGTTAACAGCCAGTTTTCCACGAGCAGTAAAATTAATTTGTTTATAATTTCCGAAAGGTTCCCCTGGCTAAAAGAAAGTGAGAAGCTTGTTAGCGCGATCCTTGTTCGTGTTCCACGGATTCTCGGCAAAAGCATAAGTGCATAAAGCCCCACAATTTAGTAATGAGAGAAGAAAAGGTAAGCGGGCCGGTTACACGCGACGCAATGATCGTCCCGGCAAGTGCGTGACCAATCGGCCTCGGTGTGCTCGCCGTGTATGATTATGCGTGCCGTATATTATATCGTAGTTTAGTAGCGATCGTGAATGTCTAATCCGTCTGACCTGAAACCCAGTTCTGGCGAGGTGCAATCGCTCCGGAGTGTGACCGACGGTCACGTCGTCGGTCGCATCGGGAAAGTCGAGGTACACGTACGGATCGAACGTGCCCGATCGACGCTCGATCGAGGAATCGAACGCTTTTGTCTGTTCTCGACTCCTCTCGGTGAGATCGGAGAAGATCGGGCGAGCAACTTTAAAGGTTAACCGAAGATGATGTTCCCTGGTACACCGTTGCGTCATCCGGCACCGGCACCGGCGTCGGCACCGGCAGCAAGAGCTACGGCACTTTCACTCGACACGAGGATCCCGTCGAAGAGAGTAAAAAGCCGCGGAGCGGTTGCAGTGAACCGCAGTTAAGGTCAATCGACATGCTCGATTTCTTGGCATTTCTCTCGGTCCCCGAGAGACCGCGTGCCGGAAGAGGACCCGGTGTTCCCGAAAATATCGGGCCCGCAAATTAACCTGTCGCAATTAGGGGAGCCTCGTCTTCTTTTTTCCTTCGGATCCACTGCCGGCAATCGACTCGAAATTTCTCGAGCATTTAGCGTCGTACTAGAGGCGCATTTTAATGGAAGGGAATTTCGACAAACCGAATAAAACAAATTATACAAACCTGTCGATGCGTGGACTCTCTCTTGCACTCTCGTCTTCAACCTAAATAATCTCGGCAATTTTTTTAACCAGTTAACTGTGGAATTTAATTTTAAAAATCCCTCGCGGCACGGAATTAAAATCAAACGATGACGAATATACACGTCGAACGCAGGCTAAATGCCGCTGTTATAAATTTTAACCAAAACAGTAAAGCGAAGTAAGAAAGAATTATAATTTTTATTCGATAAGAAATTAACAATTCGGTAACGTTAACCGCACCGCAATAGAGATTTGGTCTGACGTGTATACACGTCAAACACGCTTAACTGGTTAACAAGTTTTAAAAATCGTGTTACTCTAGCAGTAAAAGTATACAAAATTTCAAATTGCTCGATCAAGTTTTCATAATTTCAATAATTCCGCGAAACAGAGAACCGGCTGTGTTAGGTTCAGTGTTGAACCTTTTTGTTATAGAGGGTGACCCCACTTTTGTGTCAGAAAATTTGGTAGGTGGTAGAAAAAGTCATTTTAAACATGGTTTACTTTTTTGTGTTTTTCCAATTTCGGCCCCATTTTCGAGTTGCAACGAAAAAACCGAGTTTTTTTAGTGCAATATTTTTTTAAATATCTCAGCAATGTATTAACATCTGTCGATGATTCTTTTTTTGATTTATTTGTTTCAATGTGGACTAACAAACCAATATGCGTTTGAAGCTTTCCTCATACTTTTTTACTGTTTATCCAAGCGTAGGATAGTTGGCCAAGATTCAAAACACCTTTTAATTTAAAAGTTTTAAATGTATTTAATTTTATTATTTTTTAAAAACTATTTCACAAATATTGCTCGAAATGGCCTCCTTCTTTTTCTATACACTTTTCGCATCTTTTTCTTGCGTGCTTCACAGCCCTTTGACGGATTAAAAAAAAAACTCGGGTTTTTCGTTGTAACTCGAAAATGGGGCCGAAATTGGAAAAACACAAAAAAGTAAACCATGTTTAGAATGACTTTTTCTACCACCTCCCAAATTTTCTGGCACAAAATTGGGGTCACCCTGTAGATGCCGTTTTTTCGTCATCCGTTTCTGTTATAGATGCGTCTTTAGGGTCTGCTAACAACGTTTATGCTGAACGGAATAGATGGACGAGGAAACGGGGTAGCAACGGACTCGCAGCGCGCTCGGCTATAATATTATAGTTCCGCGGCACGGTATGGTTAATCGGCCGGGTAATCCTATCGATTACAACGTAATATCTTGTCTCTATTTGATGCAGCGATTAATAACTCACGACTCACCGGTAGAAGGAGCAACGAGGATGGCGAGTGCCTGGCAGAGGCTTGCCTGAGAGCAAGGAAGTGCAGTAGGGGGTCCTCGGCCGCTCTCAGCTCGTCCAGAATCCTCCTAGCTTCCCCGTAGCTCTCCAGGTACTCCCAGTAAGAGCTCCAAAACGAGCCGGGGAATAAGTCACCTGGCGACAACCGGTAACCAATTAAGAGAACGAGTGAATAGAAGAGAGAGAACCGCCCCTCATACCACCCAACCAATTCCTCAAACCCCCTTGTTTATTTCCTATATACGCCCGTGGCCTTCAACCGTACAGCTGTTCGTTCCCAGGTACCTAATCATTGCGATACGATTGCTGTAAGAATGCTCAGAAGCCTTCTACTTCTTCCTTTTTGGGAGATTGACGAGTCTAGTTTTTTAGTGCGCATTTTGCAAATTTTTATCGTAATTGGATAAATGTTCCAGTAGTCGCTGGACTGCGGATTTTGTGCATTTACTAAGAAAATGACGTTACTGAACTGTAGGAATATTGGAACTTTTGAACTTTTTGAATATTTTACTGTTTTTAATCGTTTGGAATCGTTGAAAGCAAAAGCTTGATGGAAATTGAATTGGAGAATTTTGCTAGACTGCTAAAAATGTTGTGCATAGATTGCAAGACACAAGGGCCAATTGAACAGTTCTTGCCCCAAGGAAAGATTGATAAAGAGTTCCTTAACAATTTTATTGAGCCGAAAATAATACATTGACTTAAATCGTGCTTTTCATTTTTGTCATGGATGCACGAAATACACAGTCTATTCATTTCTTTTTCAAACAATTTTGGTGAGTCCAAAGTGGCGAAAAAGTATCTTTAATTTCTGCATTTCTTAACCCATTTGCATCATTAGCGTATATATATATGCCCTCACTTTTCCTGGTTACTATCATTATTCGTTAGCTAAAATATAGAAATGGAGAGTGTTGTTGAAGATGAAAGTAATAATTCTGATTTTCTCTTATAATGCTGAAATATGAAGTTCTTTTACTTGTAGTCATTTTTGTACTTAAATATAATAATAAAAAAAGTTTGCCGATAAAGGCCTACTTTTCATATTTCCTTGTGATGCAAATGGGTTAATTTCTGCATTTCTTAATAAATGCTTTTACTGTTTCGCAATTCGCAGTCCAGTGGCGACTAGATAGGAACGTCTTTTAAACAAGAATGCAGGTATCGCGAGCAGAAGTTATTTTCGATCGGAACGGCGGGAAAGCCGAAGGTTGGCAATCCTAACGGATAGACAAACGGGCCGAGGGAAAAATTCGCTGGCGATGATGGAAGACCGCGTGGACGCGAGCACACGTCCGAAATCGTCTTCGAGAGATTCGATCCGGCAATACATCATCCCGCTATCTCCTCCGTACGAAACTCGTTTCTGTTTGAGGATCGACTCTCCGTTTCTCTCTGTTTCTCTCTTTTCCGTGGTCGGTTCCTCGTCTGGTGGGGTCCCGGGCATCACGGAAGAAGAAAGCCTTCTTCTCCGCACTCCACGGACGCTCACGCTCACGCACCCGGGAATATGATTTACCATCGAATCTCTCGTTTCTCTCTTTCTCTCTTTCCGTCAGGGTCGGCTCCATTATCGGGCTCGCGTCCGTCCTGGACTTCCTTGAGCAGTAAACCACGAATTCATTAGGGGCTAGAGATGGGAACAAGTATATTACAGGTTCGATTCTGGCCGGACTGTTTCGAACGTTTCGCGAGTACTTCGAGAAGGAAACCAGTACTTTCAAAACCAGACGAGACAGGATCGCATTCTTTGCATTTTGAGCCCTCGAACCTTTTACACAACCCATTCCTCATTCACAAGTCTATATATTAACCCTTAGCACTCGAATGGTGACTGTAAGGCACCACTAAAAATTCCTGTATCATTATTCAAAATATTTTTTACGTCATTAAATTTGTTTGTATTTAATAAATTACTAAACACTTCAGTATTGTACGAGTAAATTGCACCATTTTCATATGTATAACATAAAAATATATATATACAAGGGAAATATTCTAGGTCATAAGAAATGTTTCCCTTTGGAGTTAAAATAGCTTCGAGTGCAAAGGGTTAAAATAGGGACTTCAGTACGCATTCCAGAAATTTTTCAGATTTTTTGAACGCCTAGAACACTAAAAAGAACACTAATTAGTCGTCAACATAAGCGACCCAATAGTATGCAGACTTTAGAATATTTTCAATTAATTTAGACCACAGTAGACTCTAGATCTTTACCTATGTTTAAAAATCTCGATGATTGTATATTTTTCCTCATTGTATTAAAAAATCCGCGATCGAGTGGTTGACAAAGGGGCGTGGCCTGTACAAAGGGGCGTGGTATAAACAAAGGGGCATGGCCTGTACAAAGGGGCGTTGTCTAGGAAAATGTGTATGGCCTATACAAATGGATTTGGCTCAGCCAAAGGGGCGTAGCCTAGACAAAGGGACGTGGCCCAAACAAAGGGGCGTGGCCTAAACAAAGGGACGTGGCTTAGCCAAAGGAGCGTGGCCTAGCCAAAGGGGCGTGGCCTATACAAATAGATGTGCCTTAGCCAAAGGGGCGTAGCCTAGACAAAGGGACGTGGCCCAAACAAAGGGGCGTGGCCTAAACAAAGGGACGTGGCTTAGCCAAAGGAGCGTGGCCTAGCCAAAGGGGCGTGGCCTAGGCGCTCCCGGTTAGAACGGAGCCAAGAGCGCTGCTCCAGAGAGCAATCGGTGCCGGTCCAGAGCCCTGCCATAGCATTTTAGGTTCGAAACAGAGGCTGGACCTCGAATGAGGTTGCAATGCAGAATCTCGTTCGAGGACAAGTTGTTTCGGTACTAGGTACTCACCCGATTTGAAGGTATCGGCGTCCCAATTCTCGAGTGCCCCGCGGATCTGAAAGGAAGCAAAACGGTTGCGGTAGAATTGGCTCTTAAAATACAATGACCAAGATACGACGGAGGTTGGGGTTGAGGGGGCCATGTATAATGCATGAGGCATAACACAAGAATGAGTCGAGTTCGTGGGGCGGTGTACGCCAGTTTCGTTACTCGGCCCGAGCTGGAAACGATCGCTCGATGTTCGATTATCTTTTTCTTTTTTTTTTCTTTTCTTTCCCTATCCGCCAGTCATTCTTACGGCTGTAATTCGGGCCCGGCCGATCGATCTTCACTGGCAGAAAAGCTTCCACAGACGAAAGCGACCCTGTACCTGTTGGCGCTTCGATCATTACCCGATGATTGCACAATGATCCCCGGTAAATTGGGACACGCCGTTGTCCCAACCTTTCCTATCTCTCCGAAACTTTAGCTCCAGCGCATTCGTTTATTTATTATTTACGGAAATAATTAGGAAATGCACAGCATGACGCTTTATTAACACAGATCTTGTCGGAGAATAATTTTAAATAGACTGCTGCATTTATGACAAAACTAGAGTACACGTAATTTCGAACAATAGAAACATTAGAAAAGTTTAACGGTACCGTTAAATTATTTCCAACGTGTAAATCAAATTTTTACTTCATTCCAGTTTGTTGCAATTCATGTAGGAAGTTTTATTTCGCATAAAGGTCGAGTGCAAAGGGTTAAAATTATACGTCGCTCCTTTAACACTTTGACTGCCAAACTAGAATCCTCAAAAATTCCATAAAATCGAAGTAACTTATTTAATAAAATAAAAATTGAAAAAATTAAATGTAAGATGTTGAGTAGTCCTCCAACTTTCTTGCATTTTACAGATCCTAATCAAATTTGGTATGATCGATATATTAACGTAGAAATTAATTTTTAAATCTGGACAAATAATTCCGTCACCCACATGTGGGTGACATGGTAGTCAAGGTGTTAAAAATACGATTTAGTATACTAGGTATACTCCTATTGTTAGAATTCGCAAATTACGAGTCTCAAGAAATTGTATTAAGGCCGCAGCGAATAAAAACGGTAATTTCGACGATCCCAGGATCTTCTCGGTTGGGAAGCCACGATCCGGGATATGAAAATGATTTTTCAAGATGCAAACCGCGGTGGTTCAACGATCCGGTGAGCAGCGTCGGGCGAGGCTAAATCACGTCCTCGAAAGAAGCATACATTTTGTCCGTTGAATTATGACGCAGCATTATGTCCAATCAGGACACCGTCGCGTCGAGGGGAACACACATCGACATGAATAAGTTCCGGTAGTCCTTAAGGCTCTTTCTATCGGTGCGCATTAAGGCGTTGCGTTGCGCAGCGTTCCGTCGCTCGAAGACGGCCGGAATCCTCTTCGAATAATAGATAACGAGCCCGCGCCGTTCGAATGATAATTCATCGATCGTGATCGAGTGGATTTTTCTACGAACCAGAGGCTCACAATCGGTGGGAACGTTCGCCGCGGATTCTATTTAATCCCCGGACCTGTGGGTCGTTTTCGACCCGTATAATATTCAAGCGTAGCTCCTATTCAATAACAAGTTAACACCTCGACTGCCAGATCGAATATTCCTAGCCGCCAGAATCGAATTTTTCAAAAGTATTATAACGAAGTATTTAATAGCACAATCGAATTCAATATCCTTAACAATAGATTGCGAATCCTTGTAGAAAATAAAAATTACAAGGTACCGGTACCAAATAAAAATACGTTTCCGTAATTTTTAATATAATAAATGCTTGGATTAAGGAAATTTATTCCACTATTTTCCATGAACGAGTTTTTATAGTCTCAATAATTGTAAAATATAGAACCGGTCATTTTGACCGTGATAGGTTTAGCGTTAACAACTTTAATAAGGCGATGGTAATATATCGATACTTTTAAACCCCGTTCATCTTATTTCGCGTGTCACCTATTCATTTTTAACGAATGCACAAAATCCAGTCCAACCTGTAGCCTATTTGTGAAATATATATATTTAAAAAATTAATCAAAGCTACCATAAAATCGAAGCGTCGCAGCGCCTTCCAATGCTTCGCGTTATTTGTATTCGATACGCATACATACGTTACGCGCGCACATAAATTTTCGCTCGACTGTCGATTTATCTACTGGTAATCCCGTAATGAATTGATTGATAATAATTCAGAGATAAACTGTCCCGAATATAATTTCCGCGTGGTAAAAATAAACGCGATTACAAATACTCGACGTTTTTCTTGTCGCTCGGTATCGGCTCGAGATGCGCATTTTAAAGGAACGCTCTCGCCGTTGATCATCGACGATCCCCGGTTAATTGCCTTCCGAGCCACGAATACACGTATCTATCATGGCCGGCGTATAATCGCAATAAAACTGGTCGCCCCTGTGCGCGTCCCGGCCGCTAACGATCAATTTGTTGCACCGTAATTGCCGCGATTCGCGCGAGGACACCGAGAGACCGAGCCAGGGATGCAGCGCGGCTCCGGTTGCATCGCGGTTGCACCGGATGCGCCGCACAGTGGGGTATTTGGCCAGTTTAGCGCGCCAAAAGTCAAAATTTTTAGTTTGTTCAAAATGACTGAAACTTTTTTCTCGTGTACCTGAATATATATGCGAGTAATATACAATAATATTTTTCAAAAAACAGTATTATTTAGTAACATATAGACACTTGAAAGTGACATATTCTCGTGACCAACAGAAGGGTCGAAAAACATGTGTTAAAGAAATGATTCTTTTCACAAGTTTGGTGTATGGAATCGGGATAAAAACATATCTAGGATGTAAAGGAAGGTATATAAAGTAATTTTATAGCTCTTTGTTCTAAACGCTTCGGTGTTTTTGATAGAATAAACAATCGAAAATGGTACAATTTTTTTTTCAGAAAATTAAAATGTATTATGTAATAACTTTTTTTCTCCGCAAAACACCTCTCTAATTTTTTTTTGAGGTTATTCAGTAGACATTGCTTTACAGAATCCTGAAGAGTTTAGGTGCATCATAGTGCCACACATGGAGAAATTTAACTTTTTGTGCGATACATATCAGTATGGCATGAATCGACCGTATAACATATGACTGATAATGATGAAATAATTGATCTGTAGGATATAGATACTTGGAGGTAAATGAAGGAGAATGAATGTCACTATTGCTAGAATATTTAGTTTATATTATTGGAAAAATGTAATCGTGGTTAAACAATCGAGTGTCAGTCTTTCTTTGAATACTGTGGTGAGCATGAGCAAGCATCCTTGCTAGTAAAGTAATCAGGGGTCAGATTTATATATCAGTGCCTTATTTTATATTCCTTTCCTATTGTCCTCCGTCCTGCGCGGGTCTGGTCAGTGCCGGTTCACGCAGTCCTAATCCTCGCTCCTGGCTTTTCCAGGTTCTCGCTTGGGGTCTGTTCAAGCCTACGGCCAGGCTTTCCGAAATTATAGAGAAGACCATAGTAGAAAATTTTCAAGGAAGGAGTGTAATTGCGATGTGCTCAATCGATTGTTACTGAGTTCTGATCCTCTCATAACAAGCAATAGAAAATTGCATAAAAAAGCGAAAAAGAAATTATCACCAGAGGTTATAGATATGCTTGTACCCTCCGCTGAAATTAATTACGACAGTAGTGACTCATCTAACACATCCATACAGTCCGAAGATTCGAATTTATAGAATATTCGTTATAATTTATTTTATAAATATTGTTTAGTTGTTGTAATATTGTATATTGTATAGTTGTGTTTCGTTGTCAGTAAACCATGATTTTGATACTTAGACTGTGTTTAAATTTTTACCACGGCTACGCGTGAAATTTGTTTGTAATAGCAATTTCTCTAAATCTGACAAAAAAATGTTTCAAATAAAAGTTTAACAGTATTAATAAACGTATAAATTTCAATACAAAAAACATTAAAAAAATTTGTTTAAAAGAAAAAAACAAGATCGCTTCGATTTTTTAAACATTAAACTGTATTTTTGATTTGATAATGTTGTAGCTGGTATTAAGACGAATTCAACGATATATAATATTATGATCTTCACATTATTAATAACGTCGTAATAGTTTTGGCGCGCTAAACTGGCCAAATACCCCACTGTGCGTCGAGCAGAAACTGCACCAAGTCACCACCGTGTGTCGATGGACGATTTTACATACAATCTGTAACAGTAATGTCGGGACCGATAGCTTTTTGATACTGGACCATACGACCTTTTTTGAGAAGTTAGAACAATCGGTTCACTACGCGAGGCGAAGGAGGAATTTTGAAAAATTGGTCGGAATTGCAGAGAAAATGAAAGTTGTGCGTTCTACAATTTTCATTTTTACAGGCCTACGTGAAAATATAAAACACAACTCTTAACACGTTGACCGTCATGTCACCCATATGTGAGTGACGGAATAATTTGTCCAGGTTTTAAAATGAATTTTAATACGTTAATATGTTCATTGTACCAAATTTGATTGGGATCTGTAAAATGCAAGAAAGTTGGAAGAATACTCAATATCACAGATATAATTATTTTCAATTTTTATTTCATTAAATAACTTACTTTGATTTCATGGAATTTTTTAGGTTTCTGGTTTGGCACTCAAAGTGTTAATATTTTCTCTGCAATTCCGACCAATTGCAATTTTTTCAAAATTCCTCCTCTAAGTCATGTAGTAAACTAATTACTCTAACTTCTGAAGAACGGAAAAATTGTACAGTCCGATATTTAAAAAGTTATATTTTTTTAATGTGTCCGACTAATCCTGTGACAGACTACTGTATAGGATAAATAGGTCGTTTAGAGCGACACGACCGGTTCATTTCGGTTAATTAGAACGATCTTCACATTATTAATAACGTCGTAATAGTTTTGGCGCGCTAAACTGGCCAAATACCCCTCTGTGCGCCGGTGGGATAGATCGGTGAAACGAATCTTCGGGACGACGGGACGGGACCGGTGAAAGTGGAGGCACGAAGAATTCGGTTGGAGCCTAGATCGACGGGAAAGGGTCGTCAACCTTCTCTTATCCGAACGGTAAGAAACCGAGAAATTATGAGCCGCTGACTCATAAACCACGCGATAACGCATCTCGAGTCCGTGCGCTGCGCCGCGGCGCGCTCAGAATTATGTGTTTCAACGGTTTCGAATCGCCCCTTAATTAAAACGTGCATCGGCCCGAGAGAAAGCGGAAAACAAATTCTAATCCGAGTGCGTCTGGAAAGGCGCGGTGGACCGTTCTCCTGCCTCGCTCCAACGATTCTTGAAAATGATATTCAAAATCTCTGTTAACACTTTGAGTGCCAAACCAGAACCCTAAAAAATTCCATGAAACCAAAGTAAGTTATTTAATGAAAGAAAAATTGAAAATAATTATATGTGTGATATTGAGTACATAGTCTTCCAACTTTCTTGCATTTTACATTTTTATTAATCTTTGGTACAGTGAATATATTAGGTTCTCCCGAAAGTTCTTTCCGTTTTTTTAACAGGTATTATAAATTGGATCAAACGACCTGACATTTTTTGAGCAATTAGAAGAATTGGTTTTCCACCTGTTGTGCAAAAAAGATTTTTAAAAAATTGCAATTGGTAAGAATTACATGAGTAATTAAAAATGGCACTTTTCACAACTTTTTTATTTGAACCTGTAGTGAAAATTTAAAATATGAGGTTTGTAGATCTATGTTAATTATACACATGCTGAAAATTTCATCGAAACCGATTAACATACACATGAGCTACGAGCAGTTAAAAATGGTGAAAATCGTGACTTTTGGTCGCTTTTCGCTTAAAATCCACAAATTCTAACATATTTAGATGTGTGTCGTTTTTATCTGCATCAACCGATTTCGATGAAATTTTCAGTATTTTTATAATTAACATAGATCTACAAAATGCATATTTTAAATTTTCATTACAGGCTCAAATAAAAAAGTTTTGGAAAGTGCCTTTTTTATTTGCTCTTATAATTCCTAGCAAAACCAATTCTTCTAATTGCTCAAAAGATGTCAGGTCGTTTGATCCAATTTATAATACCTGTTTAAAAAAACGGAAAGAACTTTCGGGACAACATAATATTAACGTTTTAAAATTCATTTTAAAACCTGGACAAATAATTCCGTCACCCACATGTGGGTGACTTGGCGGTCAACGTGTTAACAGTGGTCTCTGGGTGATTAATCTGCCGTAAAAATTCCGATCGGAACCTCGTTAGCGGTGCCTGCCACTGTCGCGTCAATCGTTACAATATCCCATGTAAGAACCATCAAGTTAACACATTACAGACTTTAGATCCCCGATTACATATCCCAGACTTTCATCTACTAAATTGTTTTAATATTTCATAAAGGAGGTACGTGGCACTGAATAAAAGATTTTACCAAAGAAGCGAAACAGAGAAATAAATCATGGTACCGAACGTGTTGATTAACTAGATTTTTTTGATTAACTAGATCTTGATTCATTAACTTTTTTCTCTTTTGAGAGGCTTTCCGTCCCCAGAGAATCTGAAAAGAAACAGAGAACCTAGCAAGTAGGCTCACGAAACAAATCCGAGCGATTGCGGACGGATTGGGAGAGCGCATCGCCGAGTGCATAAAGAAGTGCAGCGATAAGGGAGTGCAGATTTAAGGGGTTATATACAGTCAAGAGGCCCAAAAAAGCGATTTTCTAAGAATTTTTCCTGAGTAGACCTTTACATCTATTAATCTAAAAATTTGTACACATATTATGGTAACTTTTAACTGTATTTTAACATTTTTTATTTGTAAAAATAATAATTTTGAAACCTGCTATAGCTGATCTCCTGAAGCTATTCTAAAAAAAGGCGCCTTGCGGTGACCACTATATCTCTGGACTGGATCATCAAAAATGAAAAAACCAAACTGATTTCGTTAAAGAAATGTATAATCTAGTAATTAATCGAAGGAATAAGGAAAATAAAATTTTGTGACAAAATGGCGGCTTTTCAAAGAAAAAAATCGATTTTTCACCAAAATTTTGGCCTTAAATTGTTTATAAAGAAAAAAATATTCATCGGAGAGAAAAAAAGCTTCGATTAATGACTAAAAAATATACTTAAGAAGCTTGTGTTAAAATTTGAGAGTGATCGGTTCAGCCGTTTCCGAGTGATCTTGGTCACCGACTTTGAAAACACAGTTTCGAGAAAAACGCATCGAAAGATCGCGTTGAAATGCGTCGATAGAACGCGTTGAAACGCGTCAGTTTCAGAAGCACTTTACATAGAGTAAAAACATTTTTTCAACTTACATCGAGTCGTCTATTCCAGGACCATATATAATACACCCTCCAGCACTTCGGCAGCTTCTAACTTTATTTTTCATACGAAGAACACTTCATCCAAAGAAGGGAACATTTACAATAGGCAGATAAATAAAAGGAACAGAGTTCTAGGTAAGCGCTGTCGCTCCGGCCTCCTACTTTCAAACGCTCTGACACGTCTTCACAAATATGCGTGTAACTTCGAAAATAATCGGCGGATTGACTTGAAATTTTTTGTGCGTATACTTGAATATACAGTCGTGGACAAAATTAAGTGGACAGGTTTATCAATTAATAAAAAGTCAGTATAATTTAGCAAATAATTGTAATAAATCAGAACTGTTAAGAATATTTAAATTAACAAAGAATAATGTAGTGAAATAAACAGGGATATCAATTATAATAACTAATATATTAGAATATATTGTTGTTAATTGGAAGTACACAACATTTTAGGTGGACAAAATTAAGTGGACACTATAAATATTCACAAAATTAACAATTAGTATTTAGTATTGTAGCCTCTTGCTTTAATTACTAATCGTCGTGGCATGCTTTCCACAAGTTTCTGGAGATAATTTGGATCAATTTGTTGAAATTTTAACTGCAATTCGTTTAAAAACACTGTTTTATTATGGCGTTTTTCTGATGGTATTTCTGAATCCAATAAACTCCATAAATTTTCTATAGGATTAAGGTCTGTGCACTTTGTGGTGGCCATTCGAGAACTTCTATCTCACAGTCTTGTAAAAATTTTTGGGTTTTCTTTGCAGAATGCTTAGGATCATTGTCCTGTTGTAGCATCCATTTATCATTGAGATCCATTTTTAGTGTTCACTCTTCGAGGTTTTCATTTAAAATGTCAACATATTTATCTGCTGTCATTATTCCATCTATGAGTGCTAAATTTCCAACTCCACTCCAAGAAAAACACGTCCATACCATTATGGATCCTCCTCCATATTTGATAGTAGGTAACACATACTGCTTTTTTACAGCTTCATTCGATTTTCTCCACACTCGTGTCCTCTTTTTTTTATTTAATAACTCAAATTTACTCTCGTCACTCTATATAATGTTTTTACATAATGATAATGGCTTATTAACATATTTTTTCGCAAACGCTAAACGTTTTCTTTTATGCGCTTCATTAATGTGTGGTTTGCGTCTAGCTAAACAACTCTTTAAAAAAATTCTCATCTTTTAATCTTCGTCTCACAGTTCTTGAAGAAATATTTAATTTTAGTGTTTCAACAATATTTCGTGACGTTATCGATGGATTACGTTGAGTTTCTCTCACAATTCGTCTATCAGTGTATGCATTTGTGGTACGTTTCCGACCTCTACCGATTAAATTTTCGACAGTATTATATTGTAAATGCTTTTTGTAAATTTTATGTACTGCACTTTTAGAAATTTTATATTTTTCGGCTATTTTACGATAACTTAGACCGTTTTTACACTCCGAGACAACTAGGTTTCGCAGATGAACACAAAAGTCTTCTCTTTTCTTAGACATATTGAATTCACGTTCTTAATCTGACTTAGTCAAAAGTTTAATGTCCACTGAAGACACAGTAATATCACACATTGTCAAAGCTCAACGTTTGTTTACATTTTTTCCCTCCTAATATAGAATTTCCTATCTGTCCACTTAATTCTGTCCACCCATCCAATCAAACACGTATAAATATTAATAAAAACATTCTTTTTATAATTTTATGTGCTGAAAATATATTTTCGATATCTACAAACATGTTCAACGTTAAACATTTCTAATTTATTTCTAACATGGTAAATGAAACTAAAGATTATTCAAAATTTACACTGTGCACTTAATTCTGTCCATGACTGTATGTGCATTAGGAAAATGAAACAAAAAATCGATTTTTTGAAAATTCTAACTGTATATAACCCCTGAAAATCGGTAATCTCACCGAAAGGAGAACCGGTCGGATTTCGATGAGGGATTCGTCGGCGCTGCTGGTCACCGAGAGGTGAATCGAAAGCGTCCGGTGGGACGGTCGCATAGAAGCCGATGCAGAAGAGTGCATGCGTGCGTGCGTTGCATCGTCACGTCTTCGTGTTCGTCGTCTGGTATCACGGGGCGACGCGGCGCGGGCGTCACGATACTCACGATGCGTTGGCGTGTCGATGCGTTTCTCATTGTCAGATGCGTATCTATGTTAAGCGCGTTGCGTTGCGTTTGCGTTTGCGTTTACGTTTGCGTTGCGTTGCGTGCGCCCATGCATTTATGCATCGCATTATGCGGCGGAGCCGACTCGCTCCGTGACCCATTCATTCCGCCGGTGTTATTCTCGAAAATCCAATCGTCCGGATTAATTATGAATTATTCATATTCATGAGGACGCGGGGCTGTTCCGCTCGTCTCGTAAAATCGATTTAGACCTTAGGAAAAATCTATTCGGTCGGCCTCGGTTATTATGCCAGGATAGTATAGCCAATCGGCCACCGTGCTTTCCGATATTTGCAAAAATAAAAAAGGACTGCGCTACTCGTGTTCGCCGACCAAATTATAATGCATAGGCAATCTTTGGCGGTGGCTAGGCCGGGCGACAGCCACTGTGGTGATAGATGATCGACGATCCGGCGCTGGGCAGCTCGATCGACGATTAAGTGTCGTCTCCGGCCCGAATTTTTCGCCGTTGATCTTCTCCTCTCAATCTCTCGTCTCTCTCTCTCTCTCTCTTTTTTTTCTCTCGGTCGCATGTTCTCGGACGCAGATCGCGTCTCTCGGAGGCGGTTTTAATTACACGTCCTCTTCAGGATCCTCTCTGTCCATCCACTTTCTCTCTTCTCTACTATACCTCTCTTCTCCGACAACCAACACCGGGCTACGAGCAGGGCGTTCCCAAAAAGACAGTGCCGACCACGTGTTATTAGGGTCTATGCGTGGGCGTTGCAACAGCCTGCTATTATTATTTTATAATCCACGGACCATCTCTATAAAGACCTTTTTTTCTTGCGCGAGATTGACGATCGATAAACGAGATCCCGGGGGTGCACCTGCTTCGGCCGCGCGACCATAATCTCCGCGGTATTAGGGATGGGAGCAAGTACAATGTGTCGCTACGAATCCGAGCCAATCCTGGCAACCAAATTTCCATCGAAACTTAAAGTCATGAAGTATACTAACGAGTATATTGTAATCGTTGGATCTCGGATTTTGTCAATTTATATATAACTAAAATAAACGGACGAAGCACTTTCTAAACTGTTCGAATAATAGACGCATTTCGAAATACCTTATGCTTTATACTATTTTTGACAGAACTGTAGACGTGTGGAACAAACGCAAAATTTTCAAAAATAAATGGATCAAAATTAGCCCGAAGCGTGTGTCAGATTATAATTCATCCGGGAATGAAAGAAATACAAAATTGCACATAAATGGTTCAAGTGTACGTTCGTTGAAAGTGTAGTTTTTATTTTCGAAAAGGGTTTATTTTAAAAAAGGGTTCTAGTGGAATTCAATGATTCTGAAGGTCGAGGTGGCTTGCAAGGTGCTCCATGCCATCGCTAGGCGATATTTAAATACACTTTTCCAGCGTGGTCTCTATGCAAATCGTGTTTGTTTTTTTTTCGCTGGCTTACCCATTTTCACCAAGCACCCCATAAACAATTACACGGTATGCGATCGTTAAATCGATAAACGCCGTTTTTTCCCCACCGACTATTAACGCACGACGAACGATGAAAGGACCGCGGATTCATAATTGGGTTACCACGGGATTTTTAGCCCGCCCTTGATTACCACCTGCCTCCATCTACATCTCGTTCTCCTGTCCTTCGATACCCTCTCTCTCTCCTAGAGAGAGAGAGAGAGAGAGATCGTTCGTTTTGCTTCGTCGACGTCTCGATCGATAAGCAACGGCCACCAGTCCGCCGTTTAATAGTCCATAACGCTCGATAAACATTTCCACGTAAAACTTACTGTTAAACAATTCCCGTTCGTCTTAGTGGTGCTAATTATACGGTCTTCGCCATGAACCGATCCCTGTAATCGTTCTAATTAACCGAAATGAACCGGTCGTGTCGCTCTAAACGACCTATTTATCGTATACAGTAGTCTGTCACAGGATTAGTCGGACACATTAAAAAAATATAACTTTTTAAATATCGGACTGTACAATTTTTCCGTTCTTCAGAAGTTAGAGTAATTAGTTTACTACATGACTTAGAGGAGGAATTTTGAAAAAATTGCAATTGGTCGGAATTGCAGAGAAAATATTAACACTTTGAGTGCCAAACCAGAAACCTAAAAGATTCCATGAAATCAAAGTAAGTTATTTAATGAAATAAAAATTGAAAATAATTATATCTGTGATATTGAGTAGTCTTCCAACTTTCTTGCATTTTACAGATCCCAATCAAATTTGGTACAATGAATATATTAACGTAAACTCTGATACTGTCACATAAAAATTTAATAATTTAATAATTCACACGATTTAACTGAATTTAATAATTCACACGATTTAACAAATTACAAAAGAATTCTAATCACGTGAAATCTAATCTAATAACGAGAATTCTAATCTAATAATCGTGAAATAAATCGTAGTGCAAGGGGTTAATATATTAACGTATTAAAATTCATTTTAAAACCTGGACAAATTATTCCGTCACCCACATATGGGTGACATGACGGTCAACGTGTTAAGAGTTGTGTTTTATATTTTCACGTAGGCCTGTAAAAATGAAAATTGTAGAACGCACAACTTTCATTTTCTCTGCAATTCCGACCAATCTTTAAAAATTCCTCCTTCGCCTCGCGTAGTGAACCGATTGTTCTAACTTCTCAGAAAAGGTCGCATGGTCCAGTATCAAAAAGCTATCGGTCCCGACATTACTGTTACAGATTGTATGTAAAATCGTCCATCGACACACGGTGGTGACTTGGTGCGGTTTCTGCTCGACGTTCAACCGTGCAACAAAGTGTGCAACAAAGTGTGCAACACGTGGAACGAGTCTCCAGCGTGTCCTAGTTCTCTGCAGAACGATCGCGAACTTACGAGGAACGATAAAAACGAAACGATCATAGCCCATACCGGCTTGCCACGTTCCTCTTGTCCGACAACGCGCTGCTAACTGTTCTCCGGTTCTTCTTGAACGCCATTTTTTGTAGAATCTTCAAAACCGAGTAGCAAACTAAGCACGTGCTCAAGGCATCGAGAGAAGGGGAATTTTAACCCTTAGCACTCGAATGGCAACTATAAGGCGCCACTAAAAATAATTTTTTACATTATTAAATATGTTCGGATTTAATAAATTACTAAAAATGTCCGTATTGTACGAGTAAATTCCACCATTTTCGTAGGTACAACATGAAAAACAAATATATAGAAGGAAAACATTTTAGATCGGAAGAAATGTTTCGTTTTGGGGTTAAAATAACTTCGAGTGCAAAGGGTTAACACGAATTTTATGAATTTTACGACTTTCACATAACGATAATATTGCGAAGCTTTTACGTGCGAAAAGATGAACATCAATAGCGAGAGAGCAAAACTTTAATTTCTGTTAGAAACCCTTTCGGTCATAAAGACGCATAAATATCCGCCTTCTGCTTATGCAACTGTGTGTACAATTAGTGGAAATCGATGGCACGATCTCGAAAGATTTAGATTTGTATTCCCAGCTTTGTCGCAAGACTTTTTATCGTACACAGAATAAAAATCCGGACTTCCAAAATGAATAAGTCCCAAGTACCCAGAAAAATCAACTGCAAGATTGCAATCGGACGCTTCCTGCTTCAAAGACTTTGTAATCGACGAAAACGCAACTCGCAACGGAAATTGAATGAGTCGCGAAACGGTACAAGGCGAAATTCACGGTTCCCAAATGATGTATTGCATAATAAACACGAATTAAAATTGTCAGGTATGTACGGACGCTCCGGGTACAACAGGAAGTCTGCAATTTATTTAATATTTTGAAAAAAGAGAGTGCCCTGATCGGTAACCGGAGAAAGTAGATTGGCGATCTCCGGGGGAAAAAAAGTCTGTTCCTCTTTCTCCGTCGAGTAACCATCCCCCCACCAGCATGATCGGCGAGCAGCTTCTCTTCGATCATCGTTTCGGTGTCGTAAAGAATGGTAAAGGAACGACTACCGTGACCAACGAACCGAAAAGATCGGGCAGGAAGGGCGCGCGTTACGAATTCCAGCTCGGATTATTGCGACTTATGTTGATCGAGGGAGGGGCGACCGCCACCTTGCCGATGGAAATTTATCGATCCGTCAGGATCGACGTCGATTCAGCTCGGCGAGGCTCATAACTCGCGGTCACACCTTGCTCCCGGTACCGGTACACCGATTAACGAGCTGAATCGCGACCGTAATTCCGCAAGCAACCGATTATGCAACCACAACCTTTCCGAGAGCTTTCCAAGCACTATCAAAGCACTAGCATTCCGTTCTCTCGAGCTCCGATAGGAGAAAATTATCTAGCAAACTTTTTAAATCCCCTTTCTTCGGGGATCCAACACAATGGGCAGCATAGATCCTATCCTCCATTCTTCCACATTGATCTAATACTTTTCAGATTTTTTATTTCACAATTATTTAAGGTATAGAGACAGACGCTTCCACTGAATATGACTGTACGCTATTTAACACGTTGACTGCCATGTCACCCATATGTGGGTGACGGAAATATTTGCTCAGGTTTTAACCCCTTGCACTACTATTTATTTTGTGATTACAATGATTAGAAATTCTTCATCGTTCAGAATTTCATAGAAAAAAAAGATAGTTTATATTTATTGTATGTCTACATTTTCCCCAAGGGATATATATCAACTACAAAAAAATAGATTTTTATTTCGATTTAAAGGAAATTAATAACGTTCACATTTATTAGACTCTATTCAGAATCTTCATGACGAGTCTGGCTCGTTATTGTAGAGCAAAGGGTTAAAATGAATTTTTACATTAATATATTCATTGTATCAAATTTAATTAGGATTTGTAAAATGCAAGAAAGTTGGAGGACTACTCAGTATCATACATTTAATTTTTTCCAATTTTTATTTCATTAAATAACTTACTTTGATTTCATGGAATTTTTGAGGTTTCTAGTTTGGCAGTCAAAGTGTTAATTATACAATAGTACTACTTGAAATAGTAACACTTAAAATAGAACAACTGCTCTGTACCTAAATTACACATCTCTATGAAATTCCAGTTTGCAACAAGCTGGAATGAAATAGATGATTATTTTTTACTGCTTTTACTGCTTTCTTATCGTTTAACAGGCTGAAAATAATTAAATTAATAAATTGTTCTGACGTCTCTGCTGTTTCAAATTCCACCTACTCATCTTTTTCATAAATAAGTCTACTTGTAAGGTGAAGAAAGTGCGTACGTAGAGATTGGTTCTGGTTATTGTGCAGAGTAGAAAGTATTTCAGTAAACAAATGCCTCGTAAATAAATGCGCGGAGCAATAGATAAACAATCTCTCTCTCTCTCTCTCTCTCTCTCTCTTTCTCCCTCTTCCTCTCCAACCCGGAAACGATTGGAAAAGCCAATCAGTGTTTAAAGAGTCCTTTAATGATTCGAAGAGTATGCATATTTATGAACAGAATAAACTACAAAAAGTCTTAAAACAAACTGCAGTGGTTCGAATAAATTGATGAGAAAATTGCACCGATTGGCTTCCGAGTCCTTCAATTATTTCTCTAAATAAGTTCTCTATAGTTTCTCCTTTTCACAATTTTATAGCCTAATACCGAGTATATGTCGAGTAGGTATTATCGAGGGCCAAGATGCTGGTAGTCGATTGGTCCTAGAGACAACCATTGTTATTTATCGAGAAAAGAAAAAGGAATCTAGGATGAAGTTGGAGATAGTTAACGCCCATGGGAACCGATTATACCGATGCATTTATTATCCGAAGAACTCGTCGTTAGACTGCGGATTTTATGCAGTCACAATCTCCGCGACTCTCTATATTTCAATGTGGAATATTATTTAATAACCGGGCTGCCGACGTTATGGTTTTTCAACGAAAAGGAACGGGTGGAATACAAAACAGTAAAATCATCGGAACAATTTAAGAGCGTCGCATCGTGCTCGACTCGTTAAAATTGTTGACGGAAGAAATAGATTCGTAATTAACTTCTGCGGCTTGAATATTAATTCGAATATTAATTCTTTCTCTTAGAAATAATATTCCGTTCCGTCGTAAGTAATAATTAAGATGTTGGATAAGTGTAAATTCTCCTGCTTTTATTCTTTTAGGAAATTATTAAAAACAAAGCCGTTGTGATCGTTACAGATACTTAGAATAAAATCGTGTGGGGAGAGGTTAATGATATTGAACAAGACTTTTATGTTATTCGGATGCAAGTAGATTCAATCGTAAAGTTTCGGGAATAAATTATTGCGACCATACGATTCAAGACATAAATATTTAATTTTCCGATAAATAAAATTGATAAAATGGGAGAATTTCAGGGACTTAGTATTAACCCCTTGCCCTACAATATCGAATCAGACTCATGATGAAGATTCTGAACAGGGTCTAATAAATATATTTCTTATTAATTTTCCTTAAACCGAAATAAAATTCTATTTTGGCGTTGTTAATATACAGCTATCGGAGAACATATAGGCATACAATATAGATATAAATTTTCTCCTTCTTTTAGGAAATTATAAATTACAAATAAGTTCTAATCACTGAAACCGTGAAATAAATCGTAGTACAAGGGGTTAATGCACTATACTCTGTACCCTTACTCTCATAATGTCCCCAACGCAACTTCTCGGCCACCCCAGTGCAAATACAGTGTACAGGGCAAATTTTGCGAAGATAGCAAAAGGATCGGACGATTCGAGATCAAATCGAGAGCAAATCGAAGAGGCGGAGAAGATTCGAGACGAGGTCGGGTCGAGTGCACACTCACACGAGTGTACGAACAAGAGGGGCGAGCACACGTTGTGTATACCACGAAACGCACTTTCTCCTGTCCGGGATAAAAGCGTGCCGCGGTGAGAACGTTTCGCGATTTCCTAGGGTGTCGGTCGACATCCAGGCCCACCAGTTTGATTAATGCGCCTACCGTCTACAGTCTACAGTTCCTACGGGACCCCCTCCTCTGCTCCGGAAACCTTGTTTCGTATGGCAACGATCGCTCCGAGTCGACGAAACCAACAGACGAACACGTACTGTTCGATCGAGATGCTATCGGGCCCTGATCGTAGAAAAGAAGCCGATCTCTAATGACGCCTCCTGCAATCGTTTGTGCACTTGCTTCTCTGTGCATCCAAATCCAGTGTGCATCGATTCTTGGAAGTCGTTGGTAGATAAGTCGAATTTTCTGCAATTTTGCCGACCTCAATTTTGTCCAGCCGAAAGGTTTGACCACCTTTCGAACTGTTCGTCTTCTTTTCATTTCCAAAAGATCGATTCACTTTCGATCTATCGCAGCATGGGACTATTTTTTACTCCCAAAGAAAATTGCCCCGTTTGCTTCCTTAACTAAATATTTAGTAAATTATTCAATATCAAATAGAAGTCTTTCGTTTTTTGGACCTTATTCCTTCGTAATAATGCTGCTAAATAGAAAGACTTTTAATTATATTTGAGTTTCTAGAAAATCAATTCACTTTCGATCTATCGCTGCATGGGACTATTTTTTACTCCCAAAGAAAATTGCCCCGTTTGCTTCCTTAACTAAATATTTAGTAATTTCAATATTAGAAGTCTTTTGTCTTTTGTACCTTATTCATTCGTAATAATGCCGCTAAATAGAAAGGCTTTTAATTATATTTGAGTTTCTAGAAAATCAATTTACTTTCAATCTATCGCAGCATGGGACTACTTTTTACTCCCAAAGAAAATTCCTCCATCACCGAAGAAAATCAAATTCTGCTCGAACGGTTGCTACCTTGACCAAATATCGAGTAAATTCAAAATCCAATAGAAGTCTTTCGTTTCTTGACGAATAGAAGCATTTATTTTTATTTCTTCGTGATACTGTTGTTAAATAGAAAGATCTTTGATCGCATTTGAGTTCTTAATTGGCGTCGTTATTTCCACGCATGATAGCCCAATTCCATACCTACCGTAGCGGCTGCTCTTTCGATTCCGAGATACGCTAGATATCCTAATGTAATTCGGCTGGCTCGCTCGCAGTGTACGGTACTATGCATATACATACATACATCGTGATGAAAATTCATGTTTGATACGTGTCAAATTTCGCCGGAGAAACGTTCATTTGCACAGTCCGGTGGCCACGGTCCCGGGTTAAACATCGAAAGCAAGGAGACTGTTATCTCAGTTGCGTGAATCATCAGCGACGAGAAACTGCGTGCTAATTCCACGCGACGTGAAATCCACTTTTCCCTTGTTAGAGACAAAGTCAAAATGCTCGAAAGTTCCACTGTACCCTGCGTTTATACAGGGTGTCCCGTAACTGGTGGTACAACCGAGCAGGGGATGATTCTACATGAAAAACTGAGTCGAAAATGTAGAATAAAGACATTCAATAAAGACATTTTTTGAAAATATCTCGAGATCTAATAATTTTTTTGCCATGGTACCCTAATCATTTTTTACGTACAATGAACAGAAGAATCGATCTATGTAAAAAATATGCATTTCTATTTAAAGAAATGATGCAATTGTTAATTGCACATGCACAGCTGCATCTAAAAAAAATTTAAAGGCCTACAGATGTAGTGCTCTTCGAACCATTTATCTTTCTCCTTTGGCATTTTTTCGTAAATGCAATAATAACGGAGTTATGACTTGAAACAATTGCGTGGACCACCCTGTATATTTTCGACTCAGTTTTTCATGTAGAATCACCCACTGCTCGGTTGTACCACCGATGCTGGGACACCCTGTATACACTTACCGACAAAAGTTAAGAAACAAAATAGTCGTTTGGGAATTAGTGTATATTTTTAATCTCCTGAAACACACATGTCCGAATTAAAAATAACACGACGAGATTACGCAACATACATGAACAAACAATAAGTTTTTTTTTTTTATTATACTTGTATAAGCACTACAATTAATATTGAGTCAAGGAAACAAAATAAATACTTGTGACAAAAGTTAAGAAACATGAACACTTCTTGCAAGAAGTAGAGGAAGCAATGTAAATAAACATGTTCGAAGGAGTCTAGTCTCCTTCCTGACATCGTCGAGTGTGATTTGTATTATTAGCTGCAGTAAATATGGCAGGAAGGCAACATTTAACTAAAAGTGAGAAACAAAGAATAGTTGAAATGTTTAAAAAAGGGCAGAGGAGAACTGACATTGCAAAAGTGTTTGGTGTAAATCGTTCTGTTATCACGAAGATTATAAAACGTTTTCAAGACAATGGAACTGTTAAAGTGGCACCACGAACCGGCAGACCACGGAAAACAAGTAAAAAGCTGGATCGTCGAATTGCAAGGCTGTCTAAATGCAATCCATTTTGCACAACTGTCAAAATTAAAAGTCAGTTGGACCTCGGGAACATTAGCAGTAGGACAGTTAGCTGTCGTTTAGATGAAAATAATCTTTTTTCACGGAAAGCATGTAAGAAACCATTTGTTTCTAAGAAGAATCTCAAAGCTCGGTTGGAGTTCGCTAAAGAACACATTAACTGGTCTGTTGCTGAGTGGTTAAAAATTCTATGGAGTGACGAAAGTAAGTTCAATTTATTCGGAAATGACTCCGGAAGTAACTTACGACGTCCTATTGGACAGCGATTTAATGTCAAGTATCTGAAACCAACAGTAAAATTTAGTGGTGGTAATGTGATGGTGTGGGGCTGTTTCTCACGTAACGGTCCTGGTCCGTTATACAAATAAAGGAGTCTATGGATAGATTTGTGTATCGCGATATTTTGCAAAATCATATATTGCCATTTTCTAAGGAGAAAATGTCAATGGAGTGGTCATTTCAACATGACAATGGCCCAAAACATTCTTCTAAATTAATTAAGGCATTTCTCATGGAGCAAAATGTTAATGTAATTAAGTGGCCAAGTCAATCTCCAGACTTGAACCCAATTGAACATTTGTGGGATTACGTTGGACGTCAATTCGGGAGTCATTCATTTACTAATAAAGCGGAGTTAATGCGAGAAATTACGAAAATATGGTCTAAAATACCACCCAAGCATTGTGTTCGATTAATCGAATCAATGCCATGCAGTCATCAAATCCAAGGATTATCCAACATCTTATTAGATCATCATAACAAGTATAAACACCTGCACATTGTTGTTTTTTTGTTAAAAGTGATTACATGATTCAAGCACAGTATGTTTCTTAAATTTTGTCACAAACTTTTCTTTCGTTTTCTTGACTCAATGTTAATTGTAGTGCTTATACAAGTATAATCGAAAAAAAACTTATTGTATGTTCATGTATGATATGTAATCTGTTCATGTTATTTTTAGTTCGGACATATGTATTTCAGGACATTAAAAATATACACTAATTCCCAACCGACTATATTGTTTCTTAACTTTTGTCAGTAAGTGTATTTGTCGCGTTCGACGATCCACTAGGAACGACCGACAAAAAAGTCGCAATTTTGCAAGAATCTCCGTGGGCGATTTCAGTGCAATTCTTCAGAGTGGTTCGGGGGAAGGTCGAGGCCGCGATCGATTAATCAATGATCCTCGATTACCGGTTTCTCTCCGGGCGAGGCTCGTTTTCGTTGGCCCGGCAATTTTATTCGCATTAGGGCTTCCACGTAGGACTCCGTCTCCCGTCCGCGTTTTCGCGACGAAAAAACGGAGAACCGTGAAGGAAAGTGGAGCACGCGATCATGCTGGAGGGAAGAAAAAAAAAAGGGGAGAGACGAGAACGGACACAGCACAGGAAAGTGGACGATCGTCGTCGGCGTTCGTTTCGTCGGGAAAGTGGACTGGGGATACCGGATCGCCGAGAACGGTTTCGATTTCATCGGCCTGGGTCTCATTTTTCTCGAAGCCACGGGCCCCGAGCGTTCCAGTTCGATTTTTGCCAGGCCCGCGAATCGGGAAAGTCCTTGATATCCTTGATATCCTTGATATAGGCGCCCGCAGGACTCGCATTTCCATCTGACTCGATCTATCGCAGCATGGGACTATTTTTTACTCCCAAACAAAATTCCACCGTTTGCTTCCTTGACTAAATATTGAGAGTAAATTCAATATCAAATAGAAGTCTTTCGTTTTTTGTACCTTATTCCTCCGTAATAATGCCGCTAAATAGAAGGACTTTTAATTATATTTGAGTTTCTAGAAAATCAATTTACATTCGATCTATCGCAGCATGGGACTATTTTTTACTCCCAAAGAAAATTCCTCCGTTTGCTTCCTTAATTAAATATTTAGTAATTTCAATATCAAATAGAAGTCTTTCGTTTTTTGTACCTTATTCCGTCGTAATAATGCCGCTAAATAGAAAGACTTTTAATTATATTTGTGTTTCTAGAAAATCGTGAAAGTCCTTGATATCCTTGATATCCTTGATATAGGCGCTCGCAGGACTCGCATTTCCATCTGACTCGACGGACCTGTGCCGATTCGGGTTCGAATCGTTTTCTTTTGTGATTTCCTCTAATATTCGGACGATCTTAAAAATCGCATAACTTTGTCAATATTAACCCTTTGCACTCGAAGCTATTTTAACTTCGAAACGTAAAATTTCTTCCGACCTAGAATATTTCCTTTCTATATATTTATTTCCATATTATACATACGAAAATGGTGCAATTTACTCGTACAATACTAAAGTCTTTTATAATTTATTAAGTACAAATAAATTTAATAATGTAAAAAAGTATTTTGAATAATGATACAGCAACTTTAGTGGTGCCTTCCTGTCGCCATTCGAGTGCTAAGGGTTAAACTATACTGCTTCAAATTTTTTGAGAAGTTAGAACAATCGGTTCGCTACATAACGCGAGAAAAAAGTTCAATTAAAATCGCAATTGGTCGAAATTGCAGAGAAAGTACTTAACCCCTTCACGTATAAAGACGTCTCCGATACGTCATCTGCATCTAACGACATTGCACACGTTGATGTAAAATATCAGTTAATATTAACGAAAATTAATAACAGCGATATGTCTAGTATCGTTCCAGGAATATATCTGTTTCGAATTTATCTGAAAAATTTATTGTTGCGCTTATATCAACGATAAGTGAAATAATAGATAGAACCTTTGGTCACAACGAATTTCATTTTATTCGTATGTCGAACGGTTGAAGTTGTATTTTGCGACTTTCTTATGCTTATCTTAAAAATATAAAAAGTACGATTTGTACTAGTTAATGCAGCGCACAGAGAGAAATTAGGAATCGATAGGGGCGACCGGTTCCATTAGCGATGCGATCGACACGATTCCGCCTCCGAATACAGGTATTTGTCACCTTTGGCTCCATTGGCTGCGGGCACTCAACAACCCTCGCGAGAACAGCTTGAAGAATTCCTGTCCACTCTGAAGGGACCGCGATTAGGCTCTCAGGCTTTTATTTCCTACCTCCGGACTCTGCTTTTGTCGATTCATTCCTCGGTTTCGGTGACTGGCCGTTTATCCTCGCGCTAAAAGCTCGCCCACGACCGCGTTACACACGATCCGAACCGACTCGAACACGCCGAGTAGAAGAAGAGGGTATTGACCTTTGGGACTACAGTTCTCGGATTCATTTCGACCGAACGATTCGCGAATCGTTCAATTATTTATCAGTTTATTAATAGCCGAACTCGACGCGCGGTGCAACACCGTTCGGATAAGTGACGATTTTAACCCTTTCACAGTGTATCCCGTGACAGTCACGGGCAGGGTTGCTACAACTTGTTGCTACAAACTTGCATTATAAAATCCATTCTTAATCGACAGGAAAATATTCGCTTAGAAACAGAACGTGGCATTAACCCTGGAACCACCAATCACTAAATGCAACAGGCATACATTGCCTCACAGTAACAACAAAATTACATTTGTTTAGATTTCGTATCACTGTTCTGTTTAACACTAAGACTGCCAAACTAGAAACCCCAAGAATTCCTTAAAATTAGAGTTAGTTATTAATGAAATAGAAATTGTAAAAAATTAAATCTGTTATATTCTGTAGTCCTCCAACTTTCTTGCATTTTACAGATCATAATTAAATTTGGTACAATAGATATATTAACGTACAAATTCATTTTAACCCTTTCACAGTGTATCCCGTGACAGTCACGGGCAGGATAAGGCGTTCAAACTGTCCGACTGTCTAGATAGATAGAAGTATTGTTTTTTTACAAATACAATTCGAATTTTGATAGAAATTATGTACACGAATTTTGATTTATTACAATGTATAATTATATTTTTCATTAAATCGTTGCAACTTATTTTTACAAACCATTATGTTGTATTACACACCGTAAAGCCATGTGATCATATATGGATGAATTTACACATCTTATTTATAATTCAATTGTCAACCATTCTTAGTTTATCATGTATAGCAATGGAAGAGATATCGAGTGGTATGAAACACATGTTTTACAATAGTATCAGCAGTTTTACAAACAGAATAATATTCACATGATAAGATATTACATATTTACAAGTAATGTCAAATTACTTCTTTTTGTGTGCGACAATTTTTGTTACCTTAACGAGAAAGTGAATGAAATTTTATGATCACAGATCTTACAATACAGTAATAGTTTAATTTTCCTAAAATGAAATGAATTTTTTCAGATAGAAGTAAATTTTAATGTAAAGAATTTGTAGTGTTTATTTCTCACGTATGTATAAAAGTGTGCAGATATAATACAATGTACTATCGATTCTCTTTATAAAATTTTTACCAAAGAGGTTTCATACTTTCTTTTTCTTTTTTCAGATTTTCTGCGTTACTTCTCGATGCCTGAATGAAATGTTGGAAATAACTGAATCAAATACTCGTATAGCGAAGCAAAAAAATTTCTCAAATGTTTAGAATCATATAAAAATTGTAGACTTTCGTCAATCCTCATAATGTGCTTTACTCACCTTGTCGCATGAATTATCGATGAGGAGTCGGCAATATTAGTACACTCATCAGAAATCATTTCGACTCTGATGTTACTCCTTGTGTTCACTGTTCTGGCGTTCTATCTGTCTGTCTATCTGTCTGTCTTCTATCTAGTCTACCAACGATATCTAAGACTGTGGCTAGATTCTTTGCTTCCTCCGTTTTCTAAGCTTATTTTAACTGAAGAAGGAGACGTGGTTTAGTTTTGAATTCAGTATGCCGTCGGGGCTATTTCCGAACATGAAAAATCTAGACATTTTTTGGACCAAAATTCGTAATTTTACCACACTGTGAAAGGGTTAAGTAGTAGAAGCTCGGTTAAGAGTTATACAAGGTTATACCTCGTCTGTACGAGGTTTAGCATCAATCGATTCGTATAAAGAAGATTCTACTATAGTCGCAATCCTATTCGGTGAGGCTAGGCGCAACGCTGCCGCGGCGTTGCACGTTTCAAGGTTTTTTTCCTGCCGGCCGGATGGAATCACGGTGCAATTAACATCCATAACCATCAAACTGAATTACCAACAATATCCGCCTTGCGGTTTCCTCGAAGCCCGGGCGTCGCGAAATCGAACGTCAGATTAGAGAGAAGATCCCTAGCCGGAGGAATGCGAGCCGTATCGTTCCTAGAGCATTTCTTTTACTCGCCGAAATTATGCTATCAGAGGTTCGGTAACGGCAATCGTCTCCTGCCACGCTGATTTTGAGTTTTTAATCGAATCTCCTGCGACGGGATTACTCTGCGCTGGAATTTACAATTATTCCTTGGCTCGTATTAACCTACTGCAAACGCTGTGTGCTACTCTTCGATCGCGAATTTTAAATCTTGGAGCAATCGTGCGTTTCTGACGGATTTTTCGGCGAAATAAAAATTTCTGGATCGACTGTACGGCAGACAGTTTAGATAAAAATTTTACTCTTACGTTTAGTAATTTTAATAATCTCTGGAATTCTTCGAATTCCTCCACAGTTTTATATTTTACCGACTCAAATCTCCCAATTTAAAGTGGAACAACGAATTTTTAAAACTGCTCGCATAGAAAATTCCGTACTAAAACAAGGAATTTTTATTGTATAAATATATCATTCGCCAGGTAAAAATATCAGAGTACTAACATGTGATTTTCGACCTACTAAGATTATTAAACAGAGAATCAAATTCCTAAATACGCCATAGAATGTATTAACACGTTGACCGCCATGTTTTAAAATTAATTTTTACGTTAACATATTCGTTGTACCAAATTTGATTGGGATCTGTGAAATGCAAGAAAGTTGGAAGACTATTCTATATCACACATATAATTATTTTCAATTTTTATTTCATTAAATAACTTACTTTGGTTTCATGGAATTGTTGAGATTTCTAGTTTAGCAGTCAAAGTGTTAAAATGTGGCGGTAAATGATGAAATTTGCACTCGTTGTCGGACCGTGTTGATCATAACAGTGATCAATTTCGATATTTCGAAGCTCCTTTTCGACGGTAGCATAATTATTCAGTTGGTGCGCGAACATTTCCTAAATAAAACCTATGTTGATTATAACGGTGATCGATAGGTTTTGTTTAGGAAAAGGTAATGTTTGCGCACCAACAGACTAATTATCGAAACGTTCTATGCGATGTGATCTGCCGGCTTGGAATGTGAGCATCGTCGAACGAGATCGCGCGTGAAACGAATCGAGACGTAGAAAAAATTCGATTTCCCCTTAGCCAGCATTTGATCGAGCATTATCGGCGACAGCACACGTCAGAGACGAATTCCGCAGTCCGAAACTCGATTTGCACGGTCTGATTAACGTCCGCGGGCTGTTCTAATCGTAGAATTCGGTCAAGGCGGATCGGTCACGGACTGTCATTTCTCTCCCGAGGAAAGAAATCGCTGATTCAATTTCAACGGTTGTACGAGCGGATCGAATCTGTGAAAACTGGTCGCAGGCCCGGTTCGAACCACGGAGGAACCAGGACCTTATTCGAAGAAATTCGCAAAACTCCGCGAATGTTACGGTTCGACGTCGAGAAAAAGACCGATCCGCGAAACCACCGGTTTCCGGGGGGCTCGCGTTCCCCAGGCCCCGAAGAGAATGCGTTTTGCCCCGCAGCGCGGACGAGCGCATCACACCGCGCAGCGCGAAACCGCGGTAAACACGTAACTGCATTGTGCGCAGTTTAGTGTGCAATAAACCGGCCGGCCAGAAAATCCCCGTGTTACGAAGACGATAACAGGCGGCGGTGTTTAAAACGGTACTTTAACGACCCCGAGATCTCGATTCGAGGTAAAATTCCGAAAAACTTCTCTCTCTCGATTCTTTTCTCTGGCGAAAGAGTAATATGACCGTCGCGTCGCGTCCTGTGGCCGACCAACAACTAGCATTCGAAATCACGCGTCTCGATGCAGAAATCATGCAGGCACATTTTCCACTGGTAGATGATGTTCGAAGGATCTGTCCGAACCTTTTGATTAAAAATTGCCTGCGTAACTTGTACAAGATAGGAGCTGAAGAAGGTCTAATTCTATCTGTAACGATTTTAATCAGCTAAATATCAGCATTGATATTTTTCAATTGTTTAATCTGCCCACCGCTTTAAATGGCACTTTCTCATTCATGTCAAAAACGCACAAAATCCACGGTGGTCCAGTGCTAACACACGCGAGCCTCTTTCTTTGCATCCATCCTTCGAATGTACCAACGAATTGAATGACGACGGAGGTGCTTGGTTTCAATTACGCAACGGGACGTATAAAATCAATTTGACTCTGTTTAACGCGTTGATTGCCATGTTACCCATATGTGAGTGATGGAGTTATTTGTCCAAATTTCAAAATGAATTTTTACTCTAATATATTAATTGTATCAAATTTTTCAGGATCTGTAAAATGCCAGAAAATTGGAGGGTAATTATTTACTTTAAGGGCTTCCTCACCGATTTTGATGACCTTGAAATATGTTGTCAAGGTCACGATTCTGAACAACTTTTTCCTATACATGTTACCGCCGCTCGCCTTTAGTTTACGAGATATTTGTAAAAATGTTTCAACATTTCAAAAAGTGATCGGAGTAGGTGTGGATTAGATTGATTGTGATGACCTTGAAATATGTTGTCAAGGCCATCATTTTGAACAACTTTTTCCTATACGTGTTACCTCCGCTCAGCTTTAGTTTCTGAGATAATCGCAAAAATGTTTCAACATCTCGAAAAGTGATCGGAGTAGGTGTGGGTTAGATTTTAAATTATGGCAACTTAAAACGACTTCAATTAGTTGAGACCCACTGTCTTGTTTGTTCCGAGTATTAAGCATGAAACTATACGAATTCTTGGATATCTGCAACAATTAAGAAAAGTTGATAGATTTTTTAGTTAACAGTAAAGTGATCCATGGCACGATGAATTGTATCAAGTGCAACGAAAATATACTACTTGATCGTGAAAACTTAATTTTTCGATGGCATAATACTAGTTACATTAGAAATCGAAACAAAAGACGTATAAAAATACAATGTAATTTCAAAATTAGTAAAAAAAAAAATGGTGTTATAAAATATACACCACTTCAAATAGAAATCTGTTAAGAAATCTGTTAATTCTAACCCTCTCTAACCCTAACCCACACCTACTCCGATCACTTTTCGAGATGTTGATACATTTTTGCAAATATCTCGTAAACTAAAGGCGAGCAGCGGTAACATGTATAGGAAAAAGTTATTCAGAAGCATGACCTTGACAACATATTTCAAGGTCATCACAATCGATCTAACCCACACCTACTCCGATCACTTTTTGAAATGTTGAAACATTTTTGCAAATATCTCGTAAACTAAAGGCTAGCGGCGGTAACATGTATAGGAAAAAGTTGTTCAGAATATTGACCTTGACAACATATTTCAAGGTCATCAAAATCGGTGAGGAAGCCCCTAAAGTAAATAATTACCAATTGGAGGACCACTCAATATCATACGTTTAATTCTTTTCAATTTTTATTTCATTCAATAACACGTTGATTTGATGGAATTCTTTAGGTTTCTAGCTTGGCAGTCAAAGTGTTGAACGAAATTTTGCGTGGAGGTGATATATTTGTGACGGTGGTAGAGAATACTCGGGTATTCTACACAGTTTTGCGAAATAATTGTTGAGTCAACAGGTTAATTTCCAAGTGCATTTTTCTGGAGACGAAAGCCAGCTGTGACGCTGCCGTCGACGCGATTTTCGTGGCGTTTGTTCGGCACCGAATCGGCAAGGAATCGCCGAGGGAAGAGGGAAAGAGAGATTACAATAGCGGCGGGAGAAGAGAGGGCGTTGGTCGCGGCCGGGTCGTGCAGTTGTCGCATTCCCGGTGCTCGCGCTCGGTGCAAAGAGCGGCATGCGGTGCAGGTGCACGTGCGCATCACGATGCAGCTCCTCTTCAGCCATACGCCCGGTATGACCGCGGTTACCGTGGCTCTCTGGCCCCGCAAAAACGTAATTTACGGTCGTACCGTGCACGACGGACAGACAGAGAGCGGACCGACGACCGGAGGAGAGAGCAGAGAGAGAGAAGGAGAGAGAGAGAGAGAGAGAGAGACGCACGGAGACCAAAAAGAGCCAGGGCGGCGAATCGCGGCTTCGAAATTCTACGCTGAAGCGCCGAAGGAGTGACGATGAGGCGACAGGGAACTGCAACTGTGCTCCCAAAGATAACTGCACAAAATTGCATCCGAGAGACTTCGTGTACTGTAGATTCCCGTGTAACGCGACCAAAAAACTCTTCCAAAAGACTGTGCAGATTTAGTGTGTTTTATGCCGCAGTAGATGAAGAAATTGGATAAGAAGACTAGATTTACTGCCACGTAAAGCATGCGTGCATAGAGTCCTTTAACCCATTCGAGACGACGATTTTTTTCGAACACGGTCCCCAGGAGCGAATTTTTTTTCTTTATATTGTTCATTTTTAATAAAAGAACATGTTTACTACGGAAATCACCCAATTCGTAAGTGAATTCACATAAATAAGATCATTGCACACCGGATAATTTTTAGATTTTTTGGTACACAGTAAAACCAATGCCACATTTTGTTTTCCTGTATTTTACAGATTTCATTAGTTCCAGAAAAATCTTATTTCGACGACTAGTTTACTCAGAATAACTGATAATTGCACATTACTGTTATTGCACACACGGTGTGCAATCGGTCTCGAATGGGTTAAAACAATCTTTTATACAATCTGTACATTTTTTACAATCTGTACGTCCTTTGTTTAAGAACACAGTCCTTTATTTTATTACTGTGTCGTTTGGATTCATTCTTTTCCTAGAATGACCATTCTGTAGTCTATCTTGTGAATAGAAATTGAACATCAGAACACCACCCATAGCACCTCCTAACGCACACTAAATGCAACTATGACAAATTGTACGTACACACAATTTTCTACATTTTTCGAACACAAGCCTGATTTATTAAAAAAAATGTTTCCTGATTTATCCTTTATCTTCTCCAGGAGAATATGTGGTCACCCCGTACCGTGTATCCAGTCTTTTGTATTTTTGTAAATTGCGTTTTCAGGTCTTTCTACCTTTTCAAGCAGCTACCATTCAGTTTGAGTGTCAGTTTAAGCGTCTGCTTACGAGGAAGCATGAAGAACCGAACAGAAAATTTTGGGTTTGCTCGTTGGAAGACCATGCGATTCGATTTTCTGTTAGATCCTCGTTCGCGGAATCCCTGCAAGTTTCTCGGGGAACGAGGGGAGGACGAGGACGAAGCCGAGGCGGAGGAGGAAACGGGCAGGACCGCAAGGATACTCGAAGAATCCTTGGCCGAGGGGAGCAAAGAAACGAACAAGAGAGGAGCCCGTCCCTTCGCGGTCGCGTCGACGCTGAACAGAGAAAAACAGAGGAAGAGAACGAGGCAAAAGAGAGACGGGGGCGGGGGAGAGATAGAGAGAGATAGATAGAGAGACAGACAGACAGAGAGAGAGAGAGAGAGGGGGGCATAAAAGAGAGTGAAACAGAAAGAGCGAAGTCTCCTCCTCGGTTTCCAGGTGCGCGATTGCTTCTAATTGCCCGCGCGCTGGCCCCGAGGCCCTGCCAAAGTGAAATTGCTGCCAAGTCGAGAAGCGGAGAACGCCAGGCGACAACGAGTCGGCAGAAAAAGGGCACAGGGAAGAGAACCGAACCGTCTCTCCTTCTCGTCTCCCAGGGTCGTGATCCGCTTCGGGAACCCGACGCGATGCCGCGCCGCGCCACCGCCGATTCGAACCGTTTTCACTAATTAACGCGGCGGGTCCGCCGACGAGGTTTTGCCCCCAGAGACCAGAAACTCCGACCGCTCTTTCTGCACCAACGATCGCTCAACCGATCCCAATTTCCCGTTCTTCGGGTTCCTCTTCCGGTATCCGGAAAGCTCCCAAGCTCACGAGCTCAAAGCTGAGCTCCAGCTCAACTAAATATTGGTTTGGCAAGAAAGTAATTTCGGGTTTCACTAATAGATGGCTTTATGTTTCGTTTGATTGGTTTGTTTTCTTTCTGACATTTCATAGCTGCATCTTTTAGGTTACTTTTGAAGCAAATTACACGTAATTTTGATTAAAATTGTTAGTTCTGTGTCAATTTGAACATGGAATGCAAAAACGAACATTATAGGCACATATTGCTTTTTTATTTCATTCTCTTTTACCGATCACCACCGACTCATTGATTTTAACCCCTTGCACTACCATTTATTTTGTGATTATAATGATTAGGAATTCTTCATCGTGCAGGATTTCATACAAAAAGAAAGATAGTTTGTATCTATTGTATGCCTATGCTTTATCCAAAGAATATATATCAACTACAACGAAATAGAATTTTATTTCGGTTCAAAGGAAATTAATAACATACATATTTGTTAGAGTTTGTTCAAAATCTGCATCACGAGTCTGACTCGTGATTGTAGGGCAAGGGGTTAACTAGCCGATTCCTGATCGATCGGAAGCGACAAATTTCCTGTTACATCTCCACTGTTTCTCCCGCGATCAACCCCTTCTACCACTTATTTTATGGTCGCAGTGACTGAAATTTCTTTGTCGTTCGTGATTTCCTAGAAGATGAAGAGTGGAATAAAATAATAAAAAATTCGATCGATCCACCGTCGATGCAATTGCGATTAAAACGCACGCTGTCGCGAAACCGTTGGCTCGCCGTTCACAGCGATCAAACACGCTGGAAATCATTTTCTGAAGCGAGCAAGGAGCTTACGGTCTGCACCCTGAATACTTTCAACGTGCTTCCTTCTACAGCAAATCGATCGACATTTATTTTAACGCGAGCAAGCGCCAGCGAAACCAGACGAGTGTGATCAAAATCTCAAACAAAATCTACTAAATACACTCCTGGACAAAAAGATAACACAAGTGTGCTATCATTTAGTTCTCAATGAAAAATCAAGAATTCTCTGAATTCTACAAATGGTACATAAACATCGTCTCACGGTAGTATATTATATAGCGACAAACTGGAACTACTCTGTCCGTACTTGTATTTATCAACAAAAGTCGTGTAACAGAGGTCGGCGAAATGATAGCACACTTGACTTTCTATTCGGATTTCTCACTGTTTCTATGTTTCGAGTCATATAAACATAACGTTGTGTAGGCACTCAGTCTTGGTAGAATTTCCAATCATCATTGAACTAAATGGGACGCGGCAAGAAATTAAGGGTAATTATTTACATTAGGGGCTTCCTCACCGATTTTGACGACCTTGAAATATGTTGTCAAGGTCATCATTCTGAACAACTTTTTCCTATACATGTTACCGCCGCTCAGCTTTAGTTTCCGAGATATTCGCAAAAAAGTTTCAACATCTCAAAAAGTGATCGGAGTAGGTGTGGGTAGGACTGTGTAAAATAGTATTTCAAATAGTTGACAGTAACTTATATTTTTATGATATTTTGTTGCCTGTAATGTTATTACGATATTGTAGTCTGTTTATCAACATGTTACATATTCGTAATTAAACTACAAATAATACTTTGCTAACTATTATAGCTTCTCATGTTAAAAATTATAATTTATAATATTAACTACTTGAGGAACTTATTTTCATTGTAAGGAAATATTTGATTTTATCTATCTGGTTATCAAAATAAAAATATTAGATTTAAAGTAGTATCTTATTTGAACCACATTAAATTATACTATATACCAAATCATTAATGATCGTTAATATACGTTACAAAATATGATAGAAAACCTTGTAACCAATGTTCCACATACGAATACTAACCCTACATTATAAAATACTATGTAAAGCGTACTTCAATAATTCTACTACGAATCGAAGCGTACTTCGAATAATTGTTGTTCAATTATTCGAACCTATTCTCGTGAGTCAATAATTGTATGCTGTGGATCCGACGGAGGTACAGAAGATTCAGAACTAAGTACACTTTACATTAGTATTTTGTAATGCAAGGTTTTGTGTAGAAGGAAAACAGACAATTTCAAAATATGAATGAGTTAAAACAGTGTCTTAAGGATGAATGGAGTAAATTGTCACAAAATTATATTCGTAAATTGTTTAATTCTTTGCCAAAAAGAATGATCGAAGTCATTGAAAATAAGGGAGGTCCTACACACTACTGAGAAATAAAGTACTTGTTTCAACTTATGTCATTTTTGTTACATAAATGTTTAATTTTTGTTAAATAAATGCTTCATTTATTAACATGTGCTATCATTTCGCCGACCACCGGTACGAGATTGTTGTTAATAAATACAAGTACGGACAGCGTAATTCCAGTTTATCGCTATTTAATATATTACCGTAAGATGATATTTACGTACCATTTGTAAAATTGAGAGAATTCTTGATTTATCCTTGAAAACTAAATGATAGCACACTTGTGCTATCTTTTTGTCCAGGAGTGTACGTGCAAATACTCTCTTTCTCTGTTATAAAATGTAGGAACACAAGCAACATAAATTTCGTTCCCCTTCCAGGTAGTTTTAAGTGACGAAAAATTTGTAATGATGGATGTAAGGAGAGTCACACTGCGAGGGGTTACATACGTTTCCCCATAAAACGAGGAAAATATAATAATTGCAACTAAAATGTATGGAGAATTTAAAAACTTTAACATGCTTTGCATGAATTCTTAATTTGGGACTATAACAAAGCAGTTTTCTAATATTTTTAGAGGAACGTTAAAAAATCGTTGAAAGAAATACCGTAAATGGGTAACCAAGTTTCGTTGCAGTTATCTGATGTACGTTGCTGCTTTTGGGACTTTCTTGCGAATTACCCCAAAATTGTCGAGAACCCGAATCAAATTCCGGACCCGGCCCGGCCCGAAAATGAAATGAAATGAATTTCCACGTTCCCGAAACAACGTCTGGCGATTCCAGCGCAAAAAGGGGTACAAGCGCGGCTGTAATTAATACGCGTAGACTGCGATAATCGTTCGGCGTGGCAACGGATCGCGAGACGCAGAGCTCGGTGCAGCATTTGCATGCGCCGCTTCGGTGCAGTTTTTGCACGGGGTCCTCCGGTTATTGATGGCCGCCGCTCCCGGAGCGTTTCAGCGTGGCGAATAAAGAGGGTAGGCGTTTCCCCGCGAGTCGGTTTCGCCTCGAATCCCGCGGAACGATCTTCGCCCGTTGAACGCGAGCGCGTCTTTTTCACTTTACGAGTCGACGGCTGTTGCATCCATTCTCTCTCTCTCTCACTCTCTCTCTCTCTTTCTCTCTCTCTCTCTCTCTCTCCCGCGAAGCTCCTCTCATCGCCGGTCTCTCCCTCTCTCGCAAGTTTGCTCTTTTGTGCCGTGGTGCTCGTTCGGCGAGCTCGTCGTCTTGTAAAAGTCAATATTTATGAGGGTGCTAACCACCGTCATCGCTCATCCCGACTCGTTAACCAGCTCCGCCGGCGCAGCTTTGTGTTTACATCCGAAGGACAGGAGCATCCTCTTTATTGTCAGCCCTAAGAAAACACGTCCACCGTGCCGGAGCCCGTTCTACGTGTCTGGCCTTCGGCGAGATCTCCTTATCAGCAACCCCCGGAGTCCCCGCGACCTCGAAGGCTACCTTTCTTCAGGCCGTTTTCAGCTTCGGCACGCGAAAAACCCGCTCTCGTTCCCAGCGATCCGCTAAAATCGAGAGCCGGCTACGCTCGGCTAGCAAAACTCTGATAAACGCTCTTCGAGACCAGGAAAATTATAGTCGACTCACCGCAATCGCGGGACGCTTTTTGCAACAATTCTGGGACACGGTGTTTCCATATTTGATGAATGGCGTTCCTATACGTCGTTTATTATAAGCCCTTCGTTTTTCGTGATAGTATGCAGGATTTTAGAAAAGGGACGACCTGAGGTCAGACGTAAATGGTTCGTAAGAGTTTCAAAGTTTTCCTAATCTCCATACCCCGCGAGGGACCAACAAGCTCGATCTGCCTTCGTGACGAGATCACAAGGAAATAGTAGCCCTACACGATCTATGCCACAGCACGGACCCGAGAAGTGGACTTAGGTCAAGGACTTTACTGTAGATTGTAAGACTGCAAAAGAATGGAGGGAAAAGAACAGTAAAGTGTGCAATAATATAGATAAGGTAATTAATAATAAAAGAAAGGGGAAGTAACAAGGAGCGAGGCTGAATAAATTATTACAATATCATCAAAACGCTACGATTGAAAGTATAAAAGTATTACTTTGCTGTAGATTGTAAGGCTGCAAAAGAAAGGAGGGAAAAGAATAGTAAAGTGTGCAATGATATAGATAAGGTAATTAATAATAAAAGAAAGGGGGAGTAACAAGGAGCGAGGCTGAATAAATTATTACAATATCATCAAAACGCTACGATTGAAAGTATAAAAGTATTACTTTGCTGTAGATTGTAAGGCTGCAAAAGAAAGGAGGGAAAAGAATAGTAAAGTGTGCAATAATATAGATAAGGTAATTAATAATAAAAGAAAGGGGGAGTAACAAGGAGCGAGGCTGAATAGATTATTACAATATCATCAAAGCTGCGATGGAAAGTATAAAAGCGACGATAAATACTAATCATCTGAAACGTATCTGTTGCTCCGCACGTTGCTCGATATTTATAAATCCAGTCTTCGAATGCTATAATTATTCCCATTATAAAACAATGGGTTAGATTTCAATGGTTTGCTCTGATCGTGTATCGAAACGCATACCCTCTTAGGAAAAGAGTGATCGGAACCGAATGAAGACTGCCTATGGTCTCCCAAGCGAAGGTCGCAGAGTCGAGGTCCCCGTTCCTCGGAGCATCCGCGATTCCCTTTCGAAAAGGTTACGGATACCGTAACCGCAAGCGCGCGCGCGCGCGCGAGAGCGCTAGTTGGCGTAATTGCGACACGCCGCGCGCCGGTCGCAGGAGAAAGGTGCAACGTGTTCGCGGAAGAGCAACAGGTGCCTCGGTTGTTCTTCAGCTAGGTTCGAGTGCCGCCATCTCGCCACGGAGACCATCATTTCGACACGCGGATAGCTCGCCAGTTGTCGATAAGAAGAGACCTACCATCCGCGCGCAAGATCAACGAGTCTTCGTCATCGTAGAAACGATTAACGATCCTCATGATTTATCCTCTCATCCTGGAGACTTACCGAACATACTAGACAATAGAATTTACCGAATCCTACACGCGACTGATAGATAGTATAAAGCTGTGCTCACACTGAAACAACGTCTATTAACTTCTTGTCGCCTCCAATTGTTTATGTACATCTCTCTATCGATACCTAGAAACTAATAAATCAATTCGGTTGGTCGTAGCATTTTTTTTTTTACGATTAATTTTTAGACCTACCATCCGCGCGCAAGATCAACGAGCCCTCATCATCGTAGAAATGATTAACAATCCTCATGATTAATAGTCTCATCCTGGAGACTTACGGAACAAACTAGACAATTTAATTTACCGAATTCTACACGCGACTGATAGATAGTATAAAAGCTGTGCTCACACTGAAACAACGTCTATCAACTTCTTGTCGCCTCCAATTGTTTATGTACATCTCTCTATCGATATCTAGAAACTAATAAATCAATTCGGTTGGTCGTGGCATTTTTTTTTTTAAGATTAATTTTTAGACCTACCATCCGCGCGTAAAATCAACGAGCTTTCATCATCGTAGAAACGATTAACGATCCTCATGATTAATCCTCTCATCCTGGAGACTTACCGAACATACTAGACAATTGAATTTACCGAATCCTACACGCGACTGATAGATAGTATAAAGCTGTGCTCACACCGAAACAATGTCTAGCAACTTCTTGTCGCCTCCAATTGTTTATGTACATCTCTCTATCGATACCTAGAAACTAATAAATCAATTCGGTTGGTCGTAGCATTTTTTTTTTTTACGATTAATTTTTATACCTACCATCCGCGCGTAAAATCAACGAGCTTTCATCATCGTAGAAACGATTAACGATCCTCATGATTAATCCTCTCATCCTGGAGACTTACCGAACATACTAGACAATTGAATTTACCGAATCCTACACGCGACTGATAGATAGTATAAAGCTGTGCTCACACCGAAACAATGTCTAGCAACTTCTTGTCGCCTCCAATTGTTTATGTACATCTCTCTCTATCGATATCTAGAAACTAATAAATCAATTCGGTTGGTCGTAGCATTTTTTTTTTTTAAGATTAATTTTTAGACCTACCATCCGCGCGTAAAATCAACGAGTTTTCATCATCGTAGAAACGATTAACGATCCTCATGATTAATCCTCTCATCCTGGAGACTTACCGAACATACTAGACAATTGAATTTACCGAATCCTACACGCGACTGATAGATAGTATAAAGCTGTGCTCACACCGAAACAATGTCTAGCAACTTCTTGTCGCCTCCAATTGTTTATGTATATCTCTCTCTATCAATATCTAGAAACTAATAAATCAATTCGGTTGGTCGTAGCATTTTTTTTCTTTTTAGCGTCGTAGTTTCTTTTTTATGAGGAAAAATAGATGGTAATTTTTCCATTTGGCCGTTTGGCGCCTTGGAACCGTCATTCGAGTACTAAGTATTTTTAATAATTAAGCCGCATTAAAAGGAAGCTTCTTTCTCTCTCTTTTTTTAACATTATAATCCCAAACGAAGTTATTAGAAGACGTTACTTGGGTGCGACGTGTTGGTTCACAATTGAAATTCTTGTTCCTATTGAAGGATGCCTCGAAAAGTCTTCAGTTAGGGTTGATAGACTTTCAAAAATTATGAAATAATCGCCGGTGAGTAATGGCGCAAGTGAACCTTCGTCTCCATAATCGTGAAAAGCGTCCATTATCTCCTTTAATACTTTGACTGCCAAATTAGAAAGCTCAAAAATTCCATAAAATCAAAGTGAGTTATTTAATGAAATAAAAATTGAAAAGAATTAAATGTATGGTATTGAGTAGTACTCCAACTTTCTGGCGTTTTACAGATCCTTAAAAAATTTGATACAATCAACGCCTTGCCCTACAATATCGAGTCAGACTCGTGATGAAGATTCTGAACAGGGTCTAATGAATATGTTTCTTATTAAGTTCCCTTAAACCGAAATAAAATTCTATTTTGCCGTAGTTAATGTGCAACTATTGGAGAACACATAGGCATACAATAGACATAAATTTTCTTCCTTTTTTAGTAAAATTACAAATTACAGAAGACTTCTAATCACTGAAACCGTGAAATAAATCGTACTGCAAGGGGTTAACTCTTTGCACTCGAAGCTATTTCAACCCCAAAACGAAACATTTCTTCCGACCTAGAATATTTCCCTTCTATATATATATTTTTCATGTTATACATACGAAAATGGTGCAATTTATTCCTGCAATACTGAAATGTCGAGGAAAAATATTTTGAATGGAGCCCTGGAGTTTGAAGACAAATTTTAAATGGCTCCGCTCCGGAGCCCTCGAGTGCAAAGGGTTAATATATTAGCGTAAAAATTCATTTTAAAATTTGGACAAATAATTCCGTCACCCACATCTGGTGACATGGAAGTCCACGTGTTAAATCCGCGTCTCCGAAACCGACGTACACCTAGGCCCGTGTGCAAGTGTATTCGTACCGAAGTGAAATCATGCAAGATTCTGGTTAATTGCGATCGCTCACCCTCTGGCAGTGCTCGGCAGTGACCACGGCGAGGTCCGCGATGGGCTGGAAGATAACATCGTGAAATTCGGGGTGGTTCCTGGCGAGCGGCCTGGCGTAGAGCTCCTTGGCGCTGCAGAGGGCTTCGTGGTACTCTTCCTCGGCGTGCAGGAGCTTCTCGGTGGCTCTGTACCTGCGATCGGTATCTGGAACGAGGCAAGCAAAACGAGTAAAGTGAAACCGCGAACGGTTTCCACGGGACTCGGGGGGTCCCGGCTACCGTAGCCCCGAGCTACCACCTCGGAGTACGGTCTGTGCCCTCTGTTCCCCGTTTCGTCCGGCACAAGGTAGCACAGATAGCCTAACCTACCTCCTATCGGATCGTATTGCCTGGCCGAGTCCTCGATCAGCAGAACCTCCCCGTGCAGGAGTCCCACGTCGGCGGCAGGGTCGACCTCGGCCCTGGAGCCGGCGAGCAACAATCTGGGCCTGCAGACCCGGTACTTTAGCAGCACAGGAGCGACCACGGTCGAGATCGCTCCGGGAGACGCGCCAGGCAGCTGCAATCAAACGCAAACGATGATCGCACACCGATCAGACCGTGCTCCGACACCGAGCAACTAACGAGCCTTCCGCCGCAGCCTTATACTACTGTGATCAAAAAGTAAAGCCAATTTGGTTTTAACTTGGACAATTTTTATTCATTCATCCAAATCTATATCATCCCCTTCAAAGTACCAGGTCTGTAAATATGAAACCGGAATTTGCCCATAGGTGACTCTAACTGTCAATGTAGTTACCGTAAAACCGCGTCACTGACGCCATTTTCTTGTTTTGACATCTGGTAAAGATTTTCATACTCATAACCATACAAGTTTCATACAATAGCATAGTTTTTAATAGCGTTGAACATGTCGAATTTTGTGCCTGGAAACTACGATTCGCGGACAGCATTGATTTTCTGTTTCCAATTGAAGAAAACTGCTGCAGAATCGCATCGAATGCTCGTCGAAGCTTACGGTGAGCATCCTCTTGGTAAATCATACTGCTTTGAGTGGTTTAGAAAATTCAAAAATAGCGATTTTTATGTGAGAAACGAAGAACGTGGAAAACCACCGAAAAAGTTTGAAGACTGCGATTTGCAAGCATTGTTGGATGAGGATGACGCTCCAACGCAACAACAATTCGCGGATCAATGAAATGTGACACGAGAAGCCGTCTCCATACGTTTAAAAGCCATGGGAAAGATTCAGAATATGGGAAAATGGGTTCAACGTGAATTGAATGAAAGACAGCAGGAAAACCGAAAACCCACTTGTGAAATGCTGCTCGCCAGGTACAAAAGATAGTCATTTCTCTATCGAATTGTGACTGGCGATGAGAAGTGGATATATTTCGAGAATCCTAAGCGTAAGACATCATGGGTAACTCCAGACGAACCATCGAAATCGACTGTAAGGCCAAATCGCTATGGACGGAAGACAATGCTCTGTGTTTGGTGGGATCAGAAGGGTGTGATCTATTATGAGCTGCTAAAACCTGGCGAAACCGTTAATACTGAACGCTACCGACAACAAATGATCGAATTGAATCAAGCTTTGCGTGAAAAACGACCGGAATATCAAAAAAGGCAACACAAAGTGATTTTACTTCATGATAATGCAGCATCACACACAGCAAAACCGATATAGCAAACGATTGAGGGATTTAGTTGGGAAATAATTTCACATGCGGCTTGCTCACCAGACTTGGCTCCATCCGATTATTACTTATTTACATCGATGGGACACGCACTTGCTGAGCAGCGCTTCACATCTTACGAAAATGTACGAAAATGGCTCGATGACTGGTTTGCCTCAAAAGAGGAACAGTTTTTTTGGCGTGGCATCCACAAATTGTCAGAGAGATGGGAAAAATGTGTAGCTACCGATGGGCAATACTTCGAATAAAATATTTTGTATCATTGTCATACAATAAACGTGTAATTTCTATACAAAAATTCCGGTTTCATATTTACATACCTGGTAGTCCCCACCCGATATAATTACACCTGTGCCAGCGATTTTTCCAATCTCGAAACACTTCTGAAACTCGATGGTTGGAATGACCTTCGGTTCGTTCTTCGATTTTTCTTTTATCTCATCAGCCGATTCAAAAAGATGTCCGCGAAGCGGTCTTTTGAGCGTAGAGAATAGCCAGAAGTCGCATGGAGCTAAGTCAGGCGAATACGGTGGTTGTGGAACGATATGCATCGAATTTTTGGTGAAAAAGGAGTGTTGGAACAAATCGAGTGTTTTTGGAACCAATCGAGATTTGAGTCTTCTCAAGCACAAATGCTTTTTCATAATGGTTTGGACTGCTCCAAAATGAAATGTTTACATTATCAGCAAGGTCTCTAATTGTCAACCGACGATTTTTGAGCACCAAATCTTTGATTTCATTGACATGTTGTTCATTGATTGATGTGGATGGTCGTCCGGGACGCTCTTTGTCTTCAACGCCTTCTCTACCTTCTTGGAATTGTTTATACCACTTGTAAACATTCCTTTGAGACAAAACCTGATCGCCGAAGGCCTTCTGTAACATTCTAAATGTTTCTGCAGCAGAAATTTCATTCCGCAAACAAAATTTGATGCAACTTCTTTGTTCAAGAAAATCACACATTATAAAAATCGAAAATTTCACTTTTAGTTGCTCAGAAAACACAACGAAACTAAACAAAGAAAATATGTACTGACGTGAAATTCTACACATATATGAATGACAGTGCTGCCAGCCTAAATACAAAAAGATTTTCTCGAATCGCTGCACCCGCGCAATTAAAATTCAAAATTGGCTTTACTTTTTCATCACAGTATTACACTTCTCGCTGTCGAAGCTTTCGAGTTGAAACCGTGTCCTCTTAGAATCGTATAATATCATTGTGTCCTCTATCTGCTCAGAAATCATTGCCAATGCGAAAGCCTCAGCAGCGAGAACTGCATGCACATTCCGTGGAAGACTCTCGAATCTCTCAGCTTTTAGACTACTAAATCCCCCGGTAGTGGGGATAATTCCGCCACACTTATCGTCCAGGCCTTGGCGACACATATAGAAAAATCACTGTAAATGGAAAGATATTATATTCCGTATAAATTTAGACGCAATTTCGACTTTGTGCTATCATTTTGACGCAGCAGTCAGCACTACTGTTTACGTTTTCCGCTTAACGTTCAACCTATAAACAGAAAACGAGTGTTTACCCTGAACAAATACAACCTATTGCTAACTGAACAGTGATATACAGGGTCATCCGTTTTTAAACGGCCAAACGTCAACCAGCTATAGAGGGCCCCAAATGGAACAACTTTCACCCCTAACACTTTTGCATGAATCCGAATTTTTCGAAGTTATTTCATTCAGTCTCCACGGCGTGCCCCATGTCAAAAAAACCAAGATCCGAAGGTCATACAAAAAAGTTGACTGAATAAAAAAGATGCCCCTATTTTTTTTTTTTTTTTTTTTTTTTTTTTTTTGGCGTTTTAGGTCACATGCACCTTGTAGGTTATTAGTGACCACATTTGGGTTGCCTAGTGGGGCCTATCGTATTTAGAGCAATTGATATACTTTAATGTCTTTTAAAAAGTTTAGGACATTATTACAGGATTCTGTTCCTTGTAAGATCGTTTGTGGGTTTTGTAGCTTATGTTGAGTCCTCTTCGTATTGTATTTAGGGCAACTTGTCAAGATGTGTTCAATGGTATTTTGTACGCTACAGGTGTCGCAGAAATTTGGTTCGGTTTTTGTGATGAGATATGAGTGTGTCCAGTTTGAGTGTCCTATTCTTAATCGGGTTATTTTCACTTGGTCTTTTCTATTTAGTAGTAGCGCTGGGTTGAAGTCATTTGATGCCCCTATTTATTTGAAACCAAACAAAGGAAAAATCATCAAGATACATAATTGCAGTCCTAATATATTTAATCTTAAGTGAACGCGAAAAATTACGGGTTTTTGCAATTATCTAAAAATCAAGACCGAATCAAAAAAAGTGTTAGGGGAGAAAGTTGTTTCATTTGGGGTCCTCTATAGCTGGTTGACGTTTGGCCGTTTAAAAACGGATGACCTTGTATAATACGGGAACTGTTGTTATTCGATTATAGTTGCGAGAATTAACAAAATTAGACAATGTGCTGCTATCTTTTTGTCGCGGAGTGTATAAATCCAGCCATTGACGCGACACGGGGACATCTTATAGTACATCTTATTGTGTTTTATGGTATGCCCGCGATCTCGCGAATACGCGAGCACCGCTCGTAATTTCGCGTGCAGCGATCCCACGTGTATTTGCCAACGATACCTGTCGTCCGATCGCCTCGATGGCCTCCGGGAGAGACAGAGCAGCTCCACGAGAATATCCTAATTACGACAGGGGGCGGGGCACGCGGTGCTCGTAAAACGAGACCTCGGGGCCCAGCTTAGACCCCGAAATAGCTTTGTTATTGCGCGCGTAAAGGCGCAGCAAGCCGGTCGGGATTCTTCTGCGCACAAAATTTTTTGGCCGGCCCAGAGGAGAGGACGAGAGAGGGACGCGCGATTAAACGGCCGTTCGAGGACCATCTCTCTCTCTCTCTCTCTTTCTCTTTCTCTGTCTCTCTTTCTCTTTCTCTGTCTCTCTTTCTCTCTTTCTTTGATCGTTCTCTCGCTGCCTCGCCGCGGGAGGAACATCGGCCAACGCAACGGTCGGATATTTACGATCTGACGACGTAACAGGCTATAGCCCGGTCTCGGGATCAGATAAAATTCGCGAGCCAGAAGTTGCGCCGGCGAAACGCCTGCCCCGTCACTCTTCCCCGGGTATTTTCGAGGAGCTTATGCTCTCGCGAGATACGGATGTTCGTAACAGTATCTGCGAGAGCGCAATCACTGGCCTCGCAGAGGTCTCGGGGCTTAACCCTTTGCGGTCCTCTGGGCCCGACGCACGGGAGTAATGGAAAGAACATGGGACCGAGATGATTTATATTTTCGGTGGAACTCCGCAGAACAGCTACACTCCGATTTCGATGTATCGTAAACATCGATATTTTTAACGACGCTCTTTTTTGAAAATTTTCTTTGAGATGAAATTCTATTTTTCTGTATTCTACTCTATTCTGTACTCTATTTTTCCTGTTTTGGCAACTAGAATAAATATAGCCACACGATAAATACTAAGAAAGCTCAATACCCCTGTTATCAATATTTAGCGATTAGAGTAAATCTATTACTAATCGCAAGATAAATAGAAATTCTCTCGTCCTTGTGAACGATAATCGATTGCTTCTAATAGGACAAGGGGTTAACAGGTAGGTGGTTTAATAGCTAGGTGCAATAATATGTACACAGGCTCACGAAAGTATTCGAACGCCCTTTAAATCAGTATAACTTTTTTTTTTTAATTGGATCAAACAACCTGACTTGTTTGAGGAGTTAGAAGAATTGGTTTTCCAAATGATGTGCAAAAAAGATTTTGAAGAAATTGCAATTGGTAAGAATTACATGAGAAAATAAAAATGGCACTTTTCACAACTTTTTTATTTGAACCTGTAGTGAAAATGTAAAATATCTGTTTTGTAGATATATGTCAGTTATATACACGCTGAAAGTTTCATTGAAATCGATTAATATACACACGAGCTACAAATAGTTAAAAGTGGTGAAAAGCGTAGATTTTCACGACTTTGGTCAGTTTCTGTTTATAATTCTCAGATTCTAACATATTTCGATGAGAGTGCCATTTTTCTCTGCGTCAGCCGATTTCGATGAAATTTTTAGTACGTGTATAACTAATACGGATCTACAAAACGGATATTTTAAATTTTCATTACAAGCTCAAATAAAAAAGTTTTGGAAAATGCCTTTTTTATTTGCTCTTATAATTCCGAGCTTGAATTGAAATTTTTTAAAAATCATTTTTGCACGTCATTTGGTAAGCCAATTCTTCTAATTGCTCAAAGAAATCAGATCGTTTGGTCGAATTTTAAAAAGTTATACTGTTTCAAAGGGCGTTCGAACACTTTCGTGAGCCAGTGTAGGTACCTGCCTAGGGTAGGTAGCTGTTGCGAAGGTTGACGAGATTATTTGCAACGAATTTTCTAAACGTATTTCGCTGTTCTAATTTGCGATTCGTTGGCGAACCAAATGGCAACGCGTTGTACCGACTTCCTGCGTATCAGCAGTCCGCTAACCGCACGACCTAGCCTGTAACCTTACCCCGACGTGACTATTATCGCTGAAGCGATAACGAAGCCGTACAATGCAATTTAATCCCGTCGTTTCGACGATAAGGGAGGCTGCATAGTTCTCGCGTCATCGGACGCCGATCTTTCTAATCGTCCTTCTCGAAAAAACGCGACAGTTCGTGCATTCCGACCGACTATAGTCAACAGTTGTTTTTCAGCTGCCGATAGTATGTATGTACGTATGTGGTAGTGGTAGCAGTCCTTCCTCGAGGTATTAGGCTACTCGACTTTCGTTCAAGCTGTGGTAATTACTGAAATGTAATTACTGCGGGTTTTTGTGCAGAAAGCAAATTGTCTGCCTTAATTTCGAGGTACATAGACGTTGACTTCTTTCCTCTGTAATTTTAAGCAGTTTGGAACTAATAGCAACAGTATTTTTAAATTCTTTAAATGTTTTTACTGTTTCGCCATTTGATCACAACTTTAAAATTTACTAGATTTTGTTAGATAAATTTTAACACTAGATTTTGCCGGATGAAACAGAAGTTATCGAAGGTAAGAAGGTAGTTAGTGATTCCCTCTGTCAGATTGGTGGTATTGATTCTGATATTGATATTGGTATCAGATACCTAGCTTCAGAATTCTATTAAAAACCATATATATTAAAAAATTTACTCAAGTTTACATACAGCAATAAAATTGTGATAAAATCGTAAGTAAGTCAAATCGAAACAGTATTCAACAGACACACACATCAGAGAAGTTAAAGATCACTGTGTCATTTATTGTCCACGTGACCCCCAAAATTGTTTAGGGTGCAAATAAATTTCTATGCGTTCCCTGCTGTTCGCGACAGGTAGAGAAAACTTTGAATCTGCATAATGATCGGCGTTCCGTTAATTGCGATACAATGAAGCTCCGGTGCCGGGGAAGATGCGCTCGCTGTTCGAGATTCGTGCGCTCACGTTCGCTCGTAAGAGCCCGGCACGCTACGAGAGAAGGGAAACGAAAGAGAAAGAGAGCAAAAGAGAGAGAGAGACAGAGGGAAAGACAGAGAGAGAAAGGCCGCGCGAAGGTTACGGGGCGAAAACGAAGGAAGAAGAAAGACGTACCGGTATAATTATGCAATTTAGATTCAGCTTTACGATTCCGGTTTGGCTTTATTAAAAGCGAGAGTGGGCGGACTCGCACGCGCGCGCACGCTCACGGTTTCCTCCTCGGCGCGCAGACACGCGCGTGTCCGCGAGCAAAAACCCTCGCAGATAACGCGAGATGCTCGTTTCATCGCGACGCGTATCGTGCTCTCCTACGGGGAACGCTCCGGCAAACTGGAGAAAGAGAGAGAGTGAGAAAGAGTAGAGAGAGAAACGACAGAGAGAGAGAGAGAAAGGGAGAGGGGGGGCGACCTCGCCGATATAACCCTCGCGTTAATCGCAGAAATATCGTTTTACGTTTCGTGTAACGGCGCCGCGGTTTTATAATCGAAAAGAATGCGGCTCCGCAGCGCGCAGCTGCTCGCAGATCGGATACGCTGCACTGCTGCACAATGCTGCGCTCTCCGAATTCCTGAACGGTGCGTGCGCTGACACTCTGCACCCGGTGAGCAGAAAAAAAAAGAGTTTTCGATATGATTAACGGTACACAAGGAGCAGCCGAGCAACCTTCACCGACGACTACCGGATTCTTCGAAATGATTTTGATCGTATCTCCGATCGAGGATTTGCTCGAAACGAGCCCCCACCCCCTGGAGATGCGTGGGGCCGAACACGCATAAATCCCGTCTACGGAACGATGCCTCGATCATGTAAAAATCATAGCTAAACCGCGGATTTTATGTAAATTAAATCATATTTAACGAGTCGGTGCAATTAAAAACCGTAGAACGATTAATAGAACTTAATAATGCCAACATTGAAACAATCTTGTACGTGTCTGCTACTGTTTCAGACAATTTTCATTTTGCATAAAGATTCGTCTATTCGTTACTGTAAAAATCATAGCTGAACCGCGGATTTTATGTAAATTAAATCATTTTTAACGAGTTGGTGCAATTAAAAACCGTAGAACGATTAATAGAACTTAACCCTTTGCACTCCGAACCATTCTGGCAGAAATTTACAAATCTTCGTATTATTTAGTATAATTTTGGAACCAAGTAACGTATTATAATGATATTGGACTTATATGAATTGGTTGACATCGAGGAATATATATTTGCAAAAAAATCAATATTTTATTTAAAGTTGCGCTGGAATAAACTAATTCCCCGTAATCGCTAATAAACTTTAATGTCCCCTGAGAGGGGACAGCGGAGTGCAAAGGGTTAATAAAGCCAACATTGAAACAATCTTGTACGTGGCTGCTACTGTTTCAGACAATTTTTAATTTGCATAAAGATTCGTCTATTCGTTACTGAAAAATCATAGCTAAACTGCGGATTTTATGTAAATTAAATCATATTTAACGAGTTGGTGCAATTGAAAACCGTAGAACGATTAATAGAACTTAATAATGCCAACATTGAAACAATCTTCTACGTGGCTGCTACTATTTCAGACAATTTTTATTTTGCATAAAGATTCGTCTATTCGTTACTGTAAAACCCCTGTTCAAAAACGATGTCTTGCTTCCACGCCCACATTAGAGCAGTCCGGTCAAAGGAAGCGAGATAAACAGACAGCTATCTGGTTCTTCAGAGTCATTGGCCCCCGGAGTGATGCTCCTGCGGGCAAATGGAAGCAAAGAACGCCTCGTTGACTTCGCTTAAACTCGCCGGTAGCTGATCGTTGCCAGTTGAACTGTGTTCGGTTAGTTTCAGGTGGAAACAGGAAAATTTTGTCAACGGCGTCATTGTGGTTTTGAAGCTAGACTGTAACAGGAAATCTGCAGAAGCGACGGTTCAACGGTAGGCTTACGAGACCCGTAAAAATGATGGCTCCTGATATTTTTAACACGTTGACTGCCATGTCACCCATATATGTGTGACGGAATTATTTGTTCAGGCTTTAAAATGAATTTTTACATTAATATATTCATTGTACCGATTAGGATCTGTAAAATGCAAGAAAGTTGGAGAACTACACAATATCATACATTTAATTTTTTTCAATTTCAAGTTTTGTGTTAATTTATGATTATCAAGATCGTAAGGATGCATCCTCGAGAAATTAGTCAACAAATTCATTTCTTCGGGTGTATACTGTTTAACCCCTTGCTCTGCAGTACCCAGTCATACTGCACAGTACAGCTATCGAAGAACACATAGACACACAAAAGATATAAATTTTTTCCTCCTTTTTAGGAAATTACGAATCGCATAAGAGTTCTAGTTACTGAAACCGTAAAATAGATCGTAGTGCAAGGGGTTAAAAAATCGCTACTAATTTGTACAGATGCGCTCTTGTTATTTTTATAAATTAGAGGAGAATGGTCACTTTCAGTGTTCCAAGAACTTAGCGATAAGAAATTCTAGGATTTCAGAGAACAGTGTCGTGCTTTGACTTTGAATTAGGACGATCAAGTCCCGACATGGCCGATTCCGCGAAAATTTACTAGGTTCTACAATGTGTCAGTGTTTCGTAAGAGACCGCGGCCTTCGAGCGTTTCGAGGGATCGTCCACGAGAGCTTTCGTCGCCGTAAAACGCAGGAAGGAAAACCGAGGCAGTGGTTCGAGACTGTCGGAAATCAAGCCTTCGCGATGATAGTACCTCTTCGACCACAGAACTATACAGGGCGGTCAGTAAACTGGTGGTACACAACCGGAAATGGGGTGATCCTACGTAAAAACATAAAAAAAAAATTTCATATGAGGCTCTGTCTTCGAAATCTTCAACTTTCTTTTGTCGAGCACGTACTTTAATGAAGATCGCACAAAATCAAGAAAAGACAGCTTTGTCATTTCTATTAGGTGAAACATTTCAATCGTTTGTAATGCTTGGCAAGATTAGTGTTTTAACACTAGATATGTCTCCTGGGCGATACAAGACGCTAGCAAGACCCGTTTCGTTGACATACAGTAAGGAGCAAAACTGAACCAATAACCACAAGTTTTGTATAAATCATTATTTATTACTAGGAATATAGAAGAATAACAAAAATCAACATTATAATTATTTTTATCGTAGTTAGAAGTAACTTAAGATTTTTTTTTTCAATAATTAATGTTTGCTCGTTTAGCAATGGCAACAAAAATAGACTGACTCGGTTTTGCACCATATCCAATACTTGGCAATATTTAATATATCATTTATTTGTAATATTTTGTCCACAACCCTTATGCTTGCATAACTGCGCTAATTCGCTTTGGCATACCTTCTACTAATTTTTTGCAATAATCCGGAGATATTTGTTCCCACTGTTCTTGAATTCTATCATACAAATCTGTGATTGATGTTGGTTGGGGGTCATATGAATCCCGAAGTCGTCTTTTTAGTAAACCCCATAGATTCTCTATGGGGTTGAGGTCGGGGCTCTGTGCAGGCCAATTCAAAACAGAAAATTTTTTAGTACAGAGCCGATTTTTTACACTTTTAGCAGTGTGCTTAGGGTCTCGGTCATGCATGAAAATTACATTCTTTTCTTCAAAAGGCATGTTTTCAACAGCATCTGTGAGATGATCTTGTAAAAAATCCTTGTACGTGTACTGATTCATGATGCCATTAATTCGGTGCAGTGATTAAACACCAAATGCTGTTAGGCACTCCCAGAACATTAGGGATCCGCCCTCATGCTTTAACGTTTGTTTCACATGTCGTGGTTTAAGCCTTTCATTTTTAGGAATCCAGCACCAAGACATGCCATCTGAACAAATTCTGTTAATTTTGGTCTCGCCTGACCAAATAACCCGTTCCCAGTCAGTAATTGTCTAGTTTTGATATTTTGTGGCAAATTCCAAACGACGTTTAATATTTTTTTTTTCTATAACATTGGCTTCTTTTTTTTCTTAATGCTTATAAACTCAGCTCCTTTGAGGGTTATTCGTTCTGTCCAGTGACTTATTTGTATATTCGTATCTTCTTTTAATAATTTTGCAGCCATAATGGAACTTGAAGCTTCTCCAGATGTGACAAACCGTATAATCCTTCGTTTATCCTGCGATGACAATATTTTTGGTCTCCCTCCAACATTTAATAATATACTTTTACAGTATTTTTTTCTTATCCTCTGCACCGTCGATTAACACTGCAGGTTTTCGGCATCTTACGCGTTGGCAAGCCGCCATACAAAAAAAAAATGACTTTTTTTATACAATTCGGAGCAATTGACTTCATATTTATTCTTACTTCACTTGCGTGCTTTTCCGTTCGACTGATTGCAAAGAATTGAGTGTTAAGACGTAGACTAATGGTTTGTAAACATATCAAAGTGCTAGATGTAAATATGTTACTAGAACATCCCACGTAAACATTTCTTGTAGGGACCGGTGCAAAACCGAGTCAATCTATTTTTGTCGTCATTGCTAATCGAGGAGACATGAATTATGGAAAAAAATTTCTTAAGTTACTTCTAACTATGACAAAAACAATTATAATGTTGATTTTTGGTTATTCTTCTATATTCCTAGCAATAGATAATGATTTGTACAAAACTTGTGGTTATTGGTTCAGTTTTGCTCCTTACTGTATATCGAGTATTCACCGTGTCTTCCATATTTTTCTAGAGACTGTGTGCCAACAGCTCCCAACGATAGAGGCAGACGGGACCGGATCCGACGGTGTATCGGTCGTCGATCGGATCTCTTTCTCTCTCTCTTTCTTGCCGTGCGAGAATCCGGCAGGCGTGTTTGTTCGAAACGCGTATGCAACGAGCATCCTGTCCCTCCCAGCCTCATTACGGGACAATGAGCGTCGTTACATCGATCACAAGCCAGACGGTTCTCGTCGGGAGGCGGAAGAGTGCGCGGCCACGATCCAGAACCCCCTTCGCGATCCCAATCACCTGGAATTATCCGACAATTTTATTACGAACGTCATCTCCATCGATCGTTACTTTCTTCAAAATTCGAATCTTCTCTATGAAGCTCAACGACAATGAAATTCCTGCGGTAATCTCGATCGTTCGGTAATTTCAAAGAACCTTGGACCACTTTTTCGCATCAAATTGATCTACACCGTTGAAAATCAGGGAAATTGATCAACGAGAGACGTCGTCGTTGCTTCAAGCATCGCTGAAATTGTTCTCGAGTTCTTCGAGTACCGCTGTGATACAACGATCACGATTGAAGCGATAGATCTACGGGGAACATAGTTCGGAGAAGAGACCGACGAATTAGCGGGAATTGTCTGGTTAACGGGTTAAGGGGAACACACGACGGTGACTCTTATTTTCATCGGAATTCCACCGGCGATGACGCAAGCACGCTCCTTTTCCAATCATTTTCGCATCAGCCGCGAGCCTCGATCTCGTCCCGGCTAGATTGGAGCGACGCGACCCTGTTCGCCAATATAGAAACGATCCGTTTGATGAGCGGTAAACGGTCCCACTTAGGCTAAGATTTTCGACGCGGCACGCGGTCGCCAGGCTAATTTTTTTCAATTCGGAGAATTGCATCATTCGACCAATTACCGTCTAGGTGGGGGAATCAGAAGAAAGCGACCGCGACGCTCGAGAACACCGACACGCATTGTTTCGCGTGAACGAAACCGGACCGACGACGTCACTATCTCGATCCATTTCAACTTTTCCGAACGGTATTCGTCGAAAAAACAACACATACTGATCGAACTAGGGTATCGACACATTACAGTCGTGGAAACAGGAGAAAACCAGCAGTTTCGCCTGACATTCTTAGGGCCTGTGTCCATTTTAGAGGAAAACTGTCGCGAGCTACTCTCGGGAGTCAAATTCGTTTTATTTTGCACGAAAGAAACAGCACTCTTCGATGGCATTTGAGAGTGCTATTCGTTTCCCTGCAAAATAGAACACCGACGAATTTTTTTTTTTTTATTTAATGCAATTAGAATCTCATAGTAGAGATTATTTTGCCATACATTATTTTCCTATACATTATACATTATTATAAACTGTACAATTTTCTCAGATATTTAGCTCACAGGCATTCAAAAACGAGTAGGTTATTTTACATATTTCAACCGTAGGTCTGGATAGGAGAACATTGCATGAGAGCGGAAGAAAAAGATGCAGTTTCCGTAGTTGTCTGATAAACTCCAACCTCAGTTCATCAAACGTGGGACACTGCCATAGCACGTGGTCGATATCCTGATTCTCATAACCGCACTGACATTGTGGATCGTTTACTATGCCAATTCGAGCAAGAGAGCTGGCAAGATTGTAGTGTCCTGATCTGCATCTGTTTATCGTTGTGACAATCTCACGATGGAGATTTGTGTGACTGTACCACGGTTTAGATTTTCGGTTGTGGAAGTATGTGAAAAGTAGTTTACACCTTTAGATAAACCTTCTTTCTCTATGATGTCAAATGTGTTTTGTGTTGCCGCTGATTTAACCGATTCTCTTAGATCTGAGAAGGGAATTTTGACGGAGAATGAGGCTGTCGTGTTGGTTGCTGTTTTAGCTAATGTGTCTGCACTCTCGTTACCCAGAATCCCAATATGAGATGGTACCCAGTAGAATTTAATTTTACTATCGTTTGTGGTTTCGGATGCGAAGTTGAAAACGTTTTTTCTTATTTCAAAGATATAGGGATTCGTTTTTGTGCTTTATTATATTAGTTTGTTTCAACGAGAGTAGTGCACTAAGAGAATCCGTAAAAATGAGAAAATTCTGATTGGGATGATTCAAAGCTATTTTCACTGCGTCGTTCAAGGCTATAGATTCCGCAGTGAAAATTGATGCGTTTTTATTTATATTTCTTACAACGGTAATATTTAAGTCATTACAAACACATGAACTTCTCACAGAAACTGAATCCTTTGATTTACTACCGTCTGTGTAAATAGAAAAGGATTTTTCTTCTTTAATTAGATTTTCAATTAATAGGTTGGGATTATCAGCATACCACCGACGAATTTGAAAACCGAGACAGTTTACGATTTTATGCGAGAAATCAGCATATATCACGAAATGTTTGGATTTCATTGTACGGAATGAGTTTCGACGGAAATCGAGTGCACGGAAAGCTATTTTTAATCTGCAGACCTTTGCGCAAAATAGAAATTGTTTCAATTTTAAGAGTGAAAAGTTAACAAGTCAAGGAGAATTTTTAATCTGAAATTGTTTCAATTTTAAGAGTGAAAAGTTAACAACTCGAGGAGACTTTGATACCATCGTCTTTGCAGTTTAGTAAAGTGATTTCTCAGTATATGCCGCCAAGGCCTGGGTGATAAACGTCGCGGAATTATCCCCACTACCCTTAACACGTTGAGTGCCATGTCACCGATATGTGGGTGACGGAAATATTTGTCCAGGTTTTAAAATGAATTTTTACGTTAACATATTCATTGTACCAAATTTTATTAGGATCTGTAAAATACCAAAAAATTGGAGGACTGCTCAATACCATACATATAATTTTTTTCAATTTTTATTTCGTTAAATAACTTACTTTGATTTTATGGAATTTTTGAGGTTTCTAATTTGGCAGTCAAAGTGTTAAGGGTCCACGAAGCTCGAGAGGCCACGGTAAACATAACACGGCTTGGATATGTCTGCTTCACGATAAACGACGCTGTTAAGACCCGTACTGTTGACATACATCGAGAATTCACTCTAACTTGCGACAGTTTTACTCTCGGGAGTCAAATTCGTTATTTAACACTAGAACTACCGGATGGGTCAAAATGACTTGCGCCCAATTTTTTGTTTTAGAAATAACGAAATTGTAAATATGTTTTCATGAGAAAATGTTTTTATGAACTTCTCTGTCGAAGTAGATATTTAAAAAATACTGGTACGAAATCTAAACAACAGCAGTTTTGTTGTTGTTATAAGGCAATGTATGCCAGTTGTATTTACTGCTTGGTAGTTCTAGTGTTAAGAATGCGATGAGGGTTTCCCAGTTCCAAGGGACCTGCTAAATCGGAAAAAGGTGATTCACAGAATCAATCAAACTCGATTGTTATCGTTCATTGGCAGATTTCGCGAGCAGCGATCATCCTGAGCATAATCGAGTGTCCCGCGGTTGCCAAAACGTCGTTGCTCAATATCGGTTGCCAATAATGGGTCTCGAGGTATGATTGTCATGCAACCCAGAGACCGAAGGCCACACCAAGTAAGTATATATAGCCCGACGCCGCTCGTAGGACACGCACACGCGCGATTTCCACAAGCCTATATCGAATTCGCCTAACCGGAGATCCATTCTGTCGATCGCCGTTAATGAAACGGCGAATTAAACGGGTGCTCGTACTAAACGTTTCGGTGTTCGGCGGAGGCCGTAAAAAAAAGAAAAAAGGAGCGTGAACCACCTTGGCGATAAACTGCGAGCCGTTTGATATCGAAATTGATAGCCTTGTAATAAAGTTAACGAGGGATACTCGGACATTTGTGGCATGGTCATCGAGCGGGATGTTAGTCAACGTTGCATTTATGGGTATAAAATTACCCGGGAGCTTCACCGTTCGTATCGAAACCTCCTCTCGCGGCGAGCACAGGTGGGAGAAAGGTGAGAAGAGAGAGGGAACGTATTTAAACGTCGACGAGGTGCGCGGCGCCGGTCATTTTTCCTCGGCTATCTCGAAAGACGAACGATCCTCCGATCGTTGTGCGAAAATTCTGTTGCAATCCCGTGCGAAATGGATAATTGACAACGTGTGATGTCATTGATCGAATAGCTTCTCGCTTCGCGGAATTTTCATTGACAGGAGAAACAGTGTGTAGCTGTTCCCGTGTCACCCACGCAGCTAGCTGTTTCAATGAAAACACGACCTCCCACTGGCAACGGGGCGAGAGACGGTTCTGTGAATCGATGTCCCCTCACGTTGGCAGCTTGGCAGCTGACATAATCCACCATTGGACCGAAATGTTATAACGGTCCGGAAGTATTTCAAGTTTTCTTCCCACTAGTTCTAAGATATCGTTCGTACGAAGAGAAACATGGACACAACATGGACACATGTGGACTCAACATTTTTATATGCCTTTTTAGAGACAATTCAGACGATTTTTAGACGTAGAAACACTTTTCATATTTTTGTAAAGCCTCTACGTCAATTCGGAAGGTGCTTTAATGAACTTCTTGGTGTCTTAAACTTGGCAGCTGACATAATCCACCATTGGACCGAAATGTTAACGGTCCGGAAGCATTTCAAGTTTGCTTCCCACTAGTTCTAAGATATCGTTCGTACGAAGAGAAACATGGACACAACATGGACACATGTGGACTCAACATTTTTATATGCTTTTTTAGAGACAATTCAGACGATTTTTAAACGTAGGAATACTTTTCATATTTCTGTAAAGCCTCTACGTCAATTCGGAAGGTCCTTTAATGAACTTCTTGGTGTCTTAACTTGGCAGCTGACATAATCCACCATTGGACCGAAATGTTAACGGTCCGGAAGCATTTCAAGTTTGCTTCCCACTAGTTCTAAGATATTGTTCATACGAAGAGAAACATGGGCACAACATGGACACAACATGGACACATGTGGTCTCAACATTTTTATATGCCTTTTTAGAGACAATTGAGACGATGTTTAACACTTTGACTGCCAAACTAGAAACCTCAAAAATTCGATGAAATCAAAGTAACTTATTTAATGAAATAAAAATTGGAAAAAATTAAATGTATGATACTGAGTAGGTCTCCAACTTTCTTGAATTTTACGGATTCTAATCGAATTTTGTACAATGAATATAGTAATGTAAAAATTCATTTTAAAACCTGGACAAATAATTCCATCACCCACATATGGGTGACATGACAATCAACGTGTTAAACGTAGGAATACTTTTCATATTTTTGTAAAGCCTGTACGTCAATTCGAAAGGTCCTTTAATGAACTTCTTGGTGTCTTAAACTTGGCAGCTGACATAATCCACCATTGGACCGAAATGTTATAACGGTCCGGAAGTATTTCAAGTTTGCTTCCCACTAGTTCTAAGATATTGTTCATACGAAGAGAAACATGGATACAACATGGACACATGTGGTCTCAACATTTTTATATGCCTTTTTAGAGACAATTGAGACGATGTTTAACAATTTGACTGCCAAACTAGAAAGCTCAAAAATTCGATGAAATCAAAGTAACTTATTTAATGAAATAAAAATTGGACAAAATTAAATGTATGATAGTGAGTAGTTCTCCAACTTTCTTGAATTTTACGGATTCTAATCGAATTTTGTACAATGAATATAGTAATGTAAAAATTCATTTTAAAACCTGGACAAATAATTCCATCACCCACATATGGGTGACATGACAATCAACGTGTTAAACGTAGGAATACTTTTCATATTTTTGTAAAGCCTGTACGTCAATTCGAAAGGTCCTTTAATGAACCTTTTGGTGTCTTAGATTCATTGCTTTGAGGTCAGTATCATCCTTGGTAGACCTTGGCCTTCCACATATTTTTGCAGCTTCCCAAGGATACTTTCTACTAAGACCTCTAGGCTGAAACATAGTTCACGTGGAAACTTCAATGAACCTCTTGACGTTTCGGTTAACCCCTTGACATGCAAATTAAATGGAACTTGATGCGACCGAAGAATACCATTTAATTTCGCTCGACTAAACAGTTACATGAAAGCTGAGAAAGAGTACATTTTATTCTTGGATTCTTATTAATCAGATTGGTGTTAATAAAGAACATCTAAATAACATTAGAAAATAATAATTTAATAGTTCTGTAAAGTATGGAATATCTCAAAACATTTTGGAACATGTAAAGGAACTAAACATTTTTTGCACTGCTATCATGAACTATAACTTGAATAGTCGAGGGTATGAACACTTCGATGACCGGTGTCAATATCATTATCATATCACTACATGCATTCGACTTATACATGTTAGAGGGATTATTTATAATCTTTACTAAACTCAAACCATTGTCTAGTATAATATTCACCGTGAGAGACTCCTGCTAAACTGAATGTTACTTTCAGTGTGCTTCTTGTTACATGTTCGTTGCTTTTTTGTTTTTGGAGTTGAGAAGGTGGGAGGTTGGGCCATCTCGAACGTTATAAACAAACCAGAATGAAGCAACGAGTGAAGCAACTATGTAATCTAATTTGTAATCACCAAGATAGAACAAATCCGACTAAAAAGACGCGATATGTACTGGCTTACATGCAAAAATTCAAGATTAAATATGAACAACAAACTATTAATATATAAGTCAATAATTAAACCAATATGGACATATGGTATAGAAATATGGGGAACTGCTGCAAAAAGCCACATAACCAAACTTGAAGCACTACAATCCATTATCCTAAGGATAATGGATGGTTCTAAACCATTGTTAACGCGCCGTGGTATATGAGAAATGACCTCAAGATCAACTCCGTGGAAGAGGAAATCAACCGTCTATCCAACAGATACAAATCCAGACTGGAAAATCATCCAAGCGAACCTGCAAAGAAGCTTTATTCAGAAAACCTGCCTAGAAGATTACGTAGGAAGCACCCAAATGATCTTCTACACACGACTTAAGTAGTGAACACTGAAAAGATATTTTCTACTGAGAAAATATCTACTGGACAAATTGTAGAGTTCAAAGGCGTTTAAAAAAAAAAAAAAAATTTGTAATCAAACTCGTCAAAGTCTACAGTGACCCGTAAAATGAACGACGAGTCAAACTCGTCATTGTATGCCAAGGGGTTAAAATTGATTTCAAGTTCAGTTTTTCTGTTTGTCTCTGCCGCTTCTTTGCCGATTGTGTCCATCTCCCTGGCGATTGTCGAGCGCGGTTTGAGAATGATCGAGTCGTTTTCTCCGCAAACACCCGGTGGACGGTCCCCGGCGCAGCACATGCGACCGGTATGGGCTTAATAAAACTACCGGTCCGTGTGGCGGCAAAAAAGTGTGTGAACGTGGACGCAATCGACTCGACTCTCGACTCTCGACCGTAGAACTCCAGAGAGAAAGAGAGAGAGAGAGAGAGAGAGAGAGAGAGACTCGTTGTTGGTGTGCGCTAGCCGCGTTCTAGGCCTCGCCCATGCCGGATCGAGCGATTCGACCAATTCGTCGAACCGCAACACACAGTCTCCCGTTCGTTTTTCTCTGTTCCACGGCTGGCTCGTTCCTTTCGCTTAACATTAACAGTCGAATCGCTCGACGAGATCGTGCCTATGCGAGAGCATCTATACTCGTTGCGTTGCGTTGCGTCGCGAGGCGGTCGCATCGCGAATCGTCGCGATTCGTGAGAACACGGGCGCGAATGAGGGATCGCGATGCGACACCACGCGCGGATCGACCGGGATGCCCGCGATGCATAATACATACGCCGAGATCCCAGCTCGAACTATCCCGTGTCGCTCTGGCCAGCTGAAATCGAGGGAATTCCGATGAACCGAACACAAATCTGAGACTGTCTCCCTGCGATCCACGCTTACCACCGGAATCGAGATCTGTTCGAGATCTGGCTTTCAAACGAACAAAGAAACCCGAACTAACTTGTCATTCGTGTCAAAATCGAGTCCTGATTTTGTAATTACAGTGAATTCTCGTTACGAGTCAGTCCCGCCGTTCTTTTTATTGACCCTTATAGGAAATCGAAGGTTCTCACCGAGCCTCGCATTTGAAATACACAGGGCACCATGAAAACCTAAGAGTCACGTCTACAGGGTGGTCCACCTAAATATCTCCTCTAATTGTGGAGGTACAAAAAATATTTTGTATGCTATTTGAATGGCTTGAAAAAACCATTCTATTGCAAAAAATGTTTTTTTTCTAGGATAATTTTTTTCGGAGTTTACAATGTTATCGATGTTTTTTTGTGTATAATTGTATAATTATTTTTATTGCATCGTGTAGCTGATGTTAAAATACGTTCAGTTTTGTACACTACATGACCTTGAAATGATCTTTGCGTTCAAAAATTAAATGGAAACGAAAAATTGTCTATCGAGACTTTAGAGACGAAGACGTCGTTCGGGAATCTGTAAGAGTAAATAAACATGTTCACTATTACGAAACCCCATTATGAAATTTGTAATATTTTTTCACGAACCTATTTTTCAAATTATCATTGTAATAGATGCTCAAAATGGTGCCCCTCCTCATCGATACATTTTTTGAAACTTAGAATAAGAGACTCTCTGGCCCTTTCAAATGTTGTGAGATTAATTGCAGCACAAGCTGTTATTATTCTGTGTTGTTATTCTATCTGTCAGTAAACATGTGTATTTACACTTACAGATTCCCGAACGATTTCTTCGTCTCTAAAGTCTCGATAGACAATTTTTTGTTTCCATTTAATTTTTGAACTCAAAGGTCATTTCAAGGTCATGTAATGTACATAACTGAACGTATTTTAACATCAGTTACACGATGCAATAAAAATAATTATACAATTATACACAAAAAAACATCGATAACATTGTAAACTCCGAAAAAAAATATCCTAGTAAAAAAATATTTTTGCAATAGAATGGTTTTTTCAAGCCATTCAAATAGCATACAAAATATTTTTTGTACCCCCACAATTAGAGGAGATATTTAGGTGGCCTTACTTAGGTGAACCACCCTGTATAAGTCACAAGTCTATGACTACTAAGCGATGGTGACAAGAACACTGAGAAAATGTCGTTCTCCGATATAATATTTCACGTCTCTTTTCTCACCGCGGTGGTGGGGGTACTTCCACTGACTCCAAATCGTAAGGTTGCCATTGACTCGTAACGAGAATTCACTGTCACTTGTCGTGCGTGTCAAAATTTTGATTTTGTAGTTAGCAAGGTAAACGTCTCAGAATTTGGACGCTCAGGGAACAGCGGCACAGTATTTCTTTATTTATCTTATAAAGCCACCATGACATTAAACAAGTTTTGTTTAACACTTTGACTGCCAAGCTAGAAACCTCAAAAATTCCATCAAATCAATGTAAGTTATTTAATGAAATAAAAATTGAAAAAAATTATATGTTATATGTGTTATTATATGTTATGTGTAAATTATATGTGTGTTATATTATATGTGTGTGTAATTGTATGTGTGTTATATTATATGTGTGTGTAATTGTATGTTTATATGTGTGGGTATTGTATTATATGTTATGTGTTTGTGTGTAATTGTATGTCTTTGTCATTATGTGTATTATATGTTATATGTTATATGTATTATATGTTATTTGTGTGTATTATGTGTGTATTGAGCAGACCTCTAACTTTTAGGCATTTTACAGATCCTAATAAAATTTGGTACGATTAATATATTAACGTAAAAATTCATTTTAAAACTTGGACAAATAATTCCGTCACCCACATATGAGTGACATGGCAGTCAACGTGTTAATTTGGAAGCTAATACAATGTAATTACTGAAAGTTAGGACAGTCAAACCTCTAAATCATGTTAGGCATACTCAAATAAAGTCAGAATTAAAATCCACTTTCCACAACCTAGAAAGCCCCTAAGACGCTTCTGTTTGGAACGAATAATGTCCGAGCAACAATGAGTCACGTGCAAATTAACGTCAATTTCACGATTCCGGCGCACCGTGCGCTGATTATTGGACGTCGACGCGAAAACCAGGTCACTGTCTCGGATTTTCCTATTTTCGGCGACCGCGTCGCCGTTTCCGAGATCACCGGTGACGTATCCGGCGATCTCGATCGAAGATCAAGATTCTCAGGGTTTGTATCGGTAGATTCTTGTCTGCGACGGTTCGGTACGATACTCGACGACGCCCCAGACACGGTCCGTACGCGCCTCGCCCGGAGAATTCTCTCTTAACGACTTCATTGTGGACGGCATAAAGCGTAAACAGTCATTAGAATCTTTAACCTCGAGAGTTAAGCAGCGGAAATACCGGTGGATCTGCGCTTCCTGTCGCAGCTTTCTACTTGCTAGATTGTGCTCGTCCTCGTGTCCTGCTGTAACGAATTTCGGCGAATCTTCGCGGGGGAGTAAACGCCTGTATTATGATTAGACAGCGGATTTACGAGAACACTGAGTAGGTGGACTTTAAAACTGAAAAACCTTAGAAGAATTTGAAAAACATGTTATTTTCAAACCACTAAACACATCAACCCCTTGTCTTACAATATCACCCATATGATGAAGATTCTGAACAGAGTTTAATCAATATGTATGTTATTATTAATTTCCTTCAAACCGAAATAAAATTCTATTTTGGAGAAAATATAGATGAAGAATTTCTAATTATTATAGTCACAAAACGAACACATCAACCCCTTGCCCTACAATATCGAGTGATGAACATTCTGAACAGAGTTTGATCAATATGTATGTTATTAATTTCCTTCAAACCGAAATAAAATTCTATTTTGGAGAAAATATAGATGAAGAATTTCTAATAATTATAGTCACAAAATAAATAGTAATGCAAGAGGTTAAGGAAGAAAATAAATTCCTATTTCACTCCAGTACGTTGCAATTCAGATAAAATAATAGCTTTATCAAGCAATATAGACATGCGGGCCAAGTAGAAATTTGTGTTTTCTTTAATAATTTTAAAAAACTTTTACATATCGATAGCCTCGAATTCCCCTAAACATTTCACTGTTTCGAATCCCTCCGACTCATTTCTCTCATAAATATATAAAATCTAAAAACTTACAAAAAGATCTAGTTCGAACAACATTTTTCAGGAAATTGAAATTTTGGGATTATTTCCAGCTACGTTCCGGCCCACTGTGTGTAGCGTTTTACATCTTGTCGAAGCACAAAAATCTGCATGTAAAACGACAACGGGGAGAATTAACGGTGTTCGAGGCCGAGGACGCGGAGGTGGCGATTATCTTTATGACAACGATTCGAACATGCGTGGCCCGGTTAGCCCGGCTTCTTTCTCCGCGCAGGTTAACGAATTCATGGCCGGATGATTCACGGACTGGATCATCGCGAATCGGGCCAATTTGATCGCCTAGCCTTCGGCGCCACCCATGTCGTTTCTATCCCGAGCGAATTGTTGACGGAACCCACGAAGGGATCGCGTGAGAAAACGGATATCGACGGTGTACATACACGGGATATCGGGATGTCTATCTTGCTTGTCCAGCCGTGTGTTCGTTTGGTTGTTCAACGAGCCGATTCGTCCCTATTGTCGAGCGAGCGAGCGCTTTCGTCGATCGCGTAGATCTCTCTCGGCCGGGCTACGCACTCGAGAATAGACGTTCACTCGGTCTAAATTTGCATGACCCAATGAGGGGCCACTGATCTCGTCGAAACCGCGGTTCCTGGAACCGCTGCGCATTGCAACGCATTACCAAATACACGCGCGGAAATAGATTTTTCGCGAGTACCGGTATCGGCCAATTTCGACAAACCGCGAGTCGATTGGCTACTCTCTGCTTTGCCTTGACCATTGTCCTTCGAATTCTGTGCTCGGATAATTGGAGATACCAGCATCGGTCATCATCGGTAGAATTATACATTTTTAAAAACATATTTTTGATGGTACACCATCTTGTAGACGCGTTAGTCTGTCTATTGTTCTTAACGCAGAGCAGCTGTTTAACCTCTTGCACTCCCTTGTCGAGTGTGACTCGACATTTAACCCTTAGCACTCGAATGGTGACTATAAGGCGCGACTAAAAATTGCTATATCATTATTCAAAATACTTTTTACATTATTAAATTATACAAGTATACTGTACAAGTAAATTCTACCATTTTCGTAGGTACAACATGAAAAAGAAATACATAGAAGGAAAATATTTTAAGTTGGAAGAAATGTTTCGCTTTGGAGTTAAAATAACTTCGACTGCAAAGGGTTAACAGGCGTTTGCAGAATTCCGGAGTGCAAAGGATAAATGGAGAATAACCGCGGTAGAAAAATGTCAAAAAGTCAAAAATTACCTCGTATCTCAATAATTAGTAGATATTGTTACTTACATAGGTATTATTGATAATAAGATCAACAAAGCCACTGTTTTAGACAGGAAAATAGGGCATATAACATACGGGGTGACCCCACTTTTGTGCCAGAAAATTTGGGAGGTGGTAGAAAAAGTCATTTTAACCATGGTTTACTTTTTTGTGTTTTTCCAATTTCGGCCCCATTTTCGAGTTACAACGAAAAAACCGAGTTTCTTTAGTGCAATATTTTTTTAAATATCTCAGCAATGTATTAACATCTGTCGATGATTCTTTTTTTGATTTATTTGTTTCAATGTGGACTAACAAACCAATATGCGTTTGAAGCTTTCCTCATACTTTTTTACTGTTTATCCAAGCGTAGGATAGTTGGCCAAGATTCAAAACACCTTTTAATTTAAAAGTTTTAAATGTATTTAACTTCATTATTTTTTAAAAACTATTTCACAAATATTGCTCGAAATGGCCTCCTTCTTTTTCTATGCACTTTTCGCAACTTTTTCTTGCGTGCTTCACAGCCCTTTGACGGATTAAAAAAAAACTCGGGTTTTTCATTGTAACTCGAAAATGGGGCCGAAATTGGAAAAACACAAAAAAGTAAACCATGTTTAGAATGACTTTTTCTACCACCTCCCAAATTTTCTGGCACAAAAGTGGGGTCACCCTGTATGTGCAGGCTAATGATGCAAATGGGTAATTCAATTGATCAGAAACTGGACAAATGAAATTGAGCGATTTCGATATTCTGGGTCCGGATAGACCCGGACTTCGCTGTGGAGGGTTAAACGAGCCGTATTAGAGAACAAACGAGCTAATTATCAGACGTGTTGTTAGATGCAGATCAGCGTCTTCCGGTCTCTGAGAGCACGGTAATTTTCGCGACGACGGAGGCTGCGGCCCGACACCCGACAGACGGAATTAATTGCTGCGAACGAGGATTAAGAAGATGGAGACCCGCCCACGGGTTTCTCTAGGTCAGCAGGATGATCTTCGAAGCGAAAAAGGCGAGACAAGGGGGCCGTTGCGTTGGTAAGGACGACGCGTGGGTGGTTTCCCGCAAGTCGACCCGACTCGGCGGTCAGGTTCCACGCGAGGAAAGAACAATTTAGCAAAGGCTAATAGATTAGATTTTTCTCTCTCACTTTCTCTCTCTCTCTCTCTCCTGTTCGCCCCGACTCGCTCGAGCGATTCACCGAAAGTTATCGGCACCCGTCTGTCATTCATATCGTACGCGAAACCTTGTCGGCGCACGTGTTTACCGTAGGCTTCGATCGCCTTCGAGAACACCTTGATGTTAATCTACCGAATAATTGTTGCTTAGCCACAGGTAACGATCGTTCGTTTGCGAAGCACACGCCTGTTTGCCGATACTATCTCGACTGTTTGCGGTCTAGAACCTATCAGCGAATTCAGAGCGAAGCTTGGACACTCGAGACCGGTGAGAACGAATAAAAAATCGCACGGAAATGTGAGAAGACTATTTTCTGTTTACCAAGGTGCGTCTATCGCGGCGGGAAAGCAAAATTCGCCCAACGCGTTCGCTATCAGCATTTTTTCGCTGCTTACCTTTACCTTGCACGGTGATTCCTCTGTGTGAAATCTTAAATCAATTTAGCAGAAAAAAATCCATGGATTCTTCAAACAACAGACTTCAAACAACAAAGTGGATAAAATCAATTTAACAATTTCTAACGCTAGGTTTACGGGACCGTGCTGGGTTTAGTGTTAACCCATTGCACTACTATTTATTTTGTGATTATAATGATTAAAAAGAAAGATAGTTTATATTTATTGTATGCCTATGTTCCCTCCGAAGGATATATACGAACTACGACAAAATAGAATTTTATTTCGGTTTAACCGTGTGTGCAATTATCAGTTATTCTGAGTAAACTAGTCGTCGAAATAAGATTTCTCTGGAACTAATGAAATCTGTAAAGTACAGGAAAACAAAATTTGGCATTGGTTTTACTGTGTACCAAAAAATCTAAAAATTATCCGGTGTGCAATCACCCGGTGTGCAATGATCTTATTTATGTGAATTCACTTACGAATTGGGTGATTTCAGTAGTAAACATGTTTTTTTATTAAAAATGAACAATATAAAGAAAAAAAAATTTCGCTCCTGGGGACTGTGTTCGAAAAAAATCGTCGTCTCGAATGGGTTAAAGAAAATGAATAACATACATATTTATTAGACTCTGTTCAATATCTTCGTCACGAGTCTGACTCGAGATTGTAGGGCAAGGGGTTAAGATTGTAGGCGTATGCGACTGTAATACCATCTGTGCAATTGTGGTGGTGAATGTTGTTCTTTTTCCGTTAGGAAATTATTCGAACGAAAGCTCTGATCGTTGCGGGCACGAAGAAAACAACGCGAGAAGCGGTTAATCGACTCGAGCCAGTGATCGACCGTTCCAGAAGTCGCATCAACGTCCTGCATCTTGTTTCGCGACAGAGCGGAGACCCGATTGGTTGGCTCCATTAAAATTCTCCCGATGACTAATCCGCCAACCGCATTCCCTTTCGCGTGACGCGTAAAGCCGCGGCTCCGAAAACGGTAGTGGAATTCTGACTCGCGAATCCTCGTCACCGAACCGCCGCGCGATTACTAATTTTCATCGATCGGTACGTCCCGTCGATCCCTCTACAGACGACAGGCTCAAAGTTGGGGTGCGTTCAGAGACCTGCAGAGAAATATCTTTTATGTGTTTCTAGCGGTGCGGTAATAATTGGACCGTGGATTACGGGCTTGTAACAAAAATGAGTAGCTGCAATTTAAAACAGAAAAAATATGAGAATTTACGTGCATACATGTACTACTTATTAAAATAACACTACACCTACAAATTATTGAAATTATACGAACGTTTTCACAGAAAATTACTGAATTAACTGATTCATTTAAGCACTTCTTCTCCTTTCTAGAAGACGTTAAACATTTATATGTTTTGTGCTTGGTAGGTTTAATGTTAACACGATGACTGCCACGGTACTTTTCAAGATTTCGGTGTGAAAATCCAATTTAATTTAATCATCATCGCAAAAGACTGTTGTTCTTAAATAATTTATCATTTTACATGCGACTGCCATTTCTTAATGCAAAAATATTATTAACACAGGTTTTAAAATGGAGCTTTACGTTAATATATTCATTGTACCAAATTTGATTGGGAAAATGTAAGAAAGTTGAAAGACTACTCAATATCACACATATAATTATTTTCAATTTTTATTTCATTAAATAACTTACTTTGGTTTCATGGAATATTTGAGGATTCTGGTTTGGCACTCAAAGTGTTAATCGTATTATGGCAAGTTAACAAACTACGAGATAACTCGTAGTTGGTGTCCTAGGCAAAAACACACACTACGAGTTATCTAGTAGTTGGCAGTCAAAGTGTTAAAGAGAGAATGAACATTTACGCAGCTCCTATTTTTTGCAATGGATGCAGAAAATTTTGCACAAAGATCCGCAATCGAATGCACTTCTCCACTCCCATCGAGTTTATCACCAGATCGCGTAAATTTATGCAAAATAAAAATTGTCTTCAGTTGTCGTGAAATATACGAGCCATTTAAGAACGTTCCCTTTCTTGTAATAATTTCACTAGACCAAGAGTAATATATTGACGCTATTCGATTCAATCTTTACACTGTGTCAAATTGCAGGTACTCATTTTTCTCATAAAAGCGTAAAATCCGTGGCAAATCACAGCTCGTAGGTGAACGCACCCTCCAGTAGGGCCCAACCCCCAATCGAAGGAAGCGCGAGAGCATGATCGGCGTCGATTCGAAACTGTGTCGCGTCCGAGCGCATCACGCTCCACAAATCGCGCGAATGACAGTGAACATGCGTGCGCTGCGCTATCGGTACGGGTTAAGAATTGATTTGCACGAAAGGAGTCGCATCGGGGAAGCCTGTCAGGCCTCGGGGCGGTGCTTGACGAGCCAGTAATGATAATTAATCGTTTCTCCGTGGACGTGCGTGTACTAGATCGAATCGACGCAACGCGACCGGACGAGAGGAGCGAAGAGGAGCGAAGAGGAACGGAGCGCACGCGACCGTGCACGCGCCGCGCAGTGGGCAAAAACGGCATTTTCGGTTTCAAAATCAAAGAACTTTCGATAGAAATGAGGTAGAGCGATGAAATTTTGTTTAAATGAAAGCTGCAACCTTGTAGAATATGGGAAAAATAGGGACAGTACGGTATAAACGTTTTTTAACCTTGAAAAAATCGTTAAAGATGCACAATTTCAAGAAAATTTTAGTTTTTCCACTACCACGCGCGGAAATCTTTTTTTTTTAACATGCTATATATCGTTTCCCATAGATTTTTTCACGCTGATTTCAAATCTGTTTTCAAAATTTGTCTACGACCTCTGGTGTTTGCAAAAATTAGATTTTTCTGACACAAATTAATGAAATCATTTTTTCGTTAAAATGATTTGATAACACACTAGTTTAAAGGTATATCGTATTCTCATACGTAAAACACAATAAAAATAATAATAATGACGTATTTTAACGTTTTCTGTTCACAAACATGAAACACTTCACATCTCGTCATCACTTGACGTATCGCTGCCATTGCTACTGGCACTTTCTGCAGGCTGTGTGTGGCTGTAATGTAGTATAAATTAGATATCTATTGTTCATAATTATATTTTCATTTACAGAGGAAGTAAGGTAAGTATTTCATCTTTTTAACTTATGTATTTTCATCAACAAATACGTAACAAATACGTGACAAATACGTACGTTCGACGTACGAATTTTCTCAACGTTAAAAAACGTTCGTACCGTAATCTCTCTGTTTTTCCCATATTCTACAAGGTTGCAGCTTTCATTTAACCAGTTAAGTGTGTTTGACGACTATATCCGTCATGCGTAAAATTTCGTTACAATTTGATATTTAAATTATAATTCTGGCGAAAACTAAATTATATTCGTAAATCTTGATATGTTTAAAATGTTTAGAGGTCAAGACGAAATGAAAATTATAAATAATTTGAGTTGGATTTATAACTTCCTGAGAACTAACTCGTAAGCAGTATCTAACAAGGGAACATATTCAGATGCGAATTTCCGATTTTGATGAAACTTATGTGACATATAGTTCTTGGAAAAATATTTGACACGTATTTTTTTTTATCGGCAACCATCCACTTTGAAGGGGTGAAAACAGCCCTCAAAGTTGGGGGTCAAAACCATATTTTTTGAGATATCTCGGAAACCAGAAGTTGAAAAAATTTGAATTTTTTTTTAAATTGTGTGTTTTTCAATGAGAAATGTAGTCGCGCAAGAAAATTTTAACAAAAGTCTTTTGTTTAAACAATATATTAAAAATTTGATTTTTTTTTGCAGTTTCTCTTATTTATTGTTAGTTCATTTTAATGTAAACTTGGGTGTGTGATCTTTGATCAAAAATAGGGGATACATGTTTCAGGATTTTCTTTTTTTTTGCCATTTTGTTTAAATTTTCTTGCGCGACTACATTTCTCATTGAAAAACACACAATTTAAAAAAAATTCAAATTTTTTCAACCTCTGGTTTCCGAGATATCTCAAAAAATATGGTTTTGACCCCCAACTTTGAGGGCTGTTTTCACCCCTTCAAAGTGGATGGTTGCCGATAAAAAAAATACGTGTCAAATATTTTTCAAAGAACTATATGTCACATAAGTTTCATAAAAATCGGAAATTCGCATCTGAATATGTTCCCTTGTAAGATTATCGCGACACACACTGGTGGGCGCTTTGCAAAGAAATCGCCACAGTTAACTGGTTAAAAAAAATGTTAATTGGTTAAAAAAAATTTCATCGCTCTACCTCATTCCTATCGAAAGTTCTTTGATTTTGAATCCGAAAATGCCGTTTTTGCCCACTGTGCGCCGGGTTGCACGGTTTCGCAAAGCCCTTCGTCGTTCTATGGCGGCGAGCCCGATACAGAGCGGAGAGCAGCGTGTCGACACCGTTTGAAATTTCGGAACGAACGATCGCGGGAAAATGCTAAACGCTTCCACGAAAAATCGTGCCGCTCTCGGGACTGCGAGGCTCTGCGAGCACTGCGAAGACTGCGAGGACTGCTCGGTATTCCGCGATCGCAACTCCGCAGCCGTTGCCAAACCGATTCTTGCCAAATCGAGCATTTCCATGGAATCCCGGCTAACGCCGTTCACGGTGATTTTCAATTTTTCGACCCGTAAACTCCGATGGCCTACGCGGAATTTACGCCGATTACTTTTTTTCCCCCGAGATTTGCAACAGAACACCGCTGCGTCCAAGAAATAAGGTAAATCTTGTTATAAAATGAAAAATCTTTAGTCACCCCATTCGACGAAACGCGAAAAGTCCTTCTTCGGAATGGCCTTCAAAGGATTCACGTTTAACCCTTTGCACTCGAGTGGTGACTCTGAAGCGCCACTAAAAATTGTTGTGACATTATTTCAAAGAATAGATTACAATAGATTACCAAGCATTTAACACTTTAATCGCCAAACAAGAAAGCTCAAAAATCTCATGAAATCAAAGTAAGTTATTTAATAAAATAGAAATTGAAAAAAATTAAATGCATGATATTGTGTAGTTCTCCAATCAAATTTGGTACAATTAATATATTAACGTAAAAATTCATTTTAAAGCCTGAACAAATAATTCCGTCACCCACATCTGGGTGACATGGCGATCAACGTGTTAAATATTATATGTGGAAATAGGATCAGTTTCAATAAAATGAAACTATTCTAAGACGGATGAAAAATTAAATTTTACAATTAAAATAGCGCCGAGTGCGAAGGGTTAATCTCTTCGATATAGTCTCGAAACGGTGTCTCCGGAAGCAATTTTTTGATTTTACTGAATTACCAGTTTCCTGAATTATATCTCTGGTAACAATTTTGCGATTTATTTCGGCAATGGCCTTCGTAATCGCCATATTCTATGGAACGAATATCAGTGTGTATATTTTGGGATCGTGTGGTAGGCAGAAATTGAATGGAACGATTCGAAGAAACTCGCCGAGAGTTGAAATGGTTGAGGCACGTCGATCTCCCGGTGTTCTCGGAAAGATACGCAACGATCTCGATCTGGATCACGAACGGCGTCCGACGATAAGCCGAATCGCGAGGCAAAGCGAGGCAAAGCGAAGCAAAATACGCGACGAAAGCGATCACGTACTCTGTAGAAAACAAACGTGGCTGCGTAACGAAAATAATATTACGGACGAGTGAACCCGATACGACGCGGCGCGACGAGCGAACCAGTGACACGCAAAGCGAATTAGAATACGGGAGTGTGTGTATGTGTACCGTTACGATAATGGTGAAAGTGGAGACACCCACTTGTTGAGCGTTCGCTGTTCGCAGGCGTCTCTTCGCGACGCGACGCGACGCGCGAACCGTCCGCACTAGCTGGACAAAATCCAAAATCGACGTTGCAAAAGCAGAAGAGTAAGGACCAAGGTAAAGCTGCACTTCTATAGAATCTTTTCTGGAATTAATTCGGTATACAAAATAATTTCGCAATTTTTGACCTTTCACATGCCGGAAAAAGCTCTCGTCCAAACTGTGCGATTACCGAATTAAAGGGAAAAGTAGTTAAAGATTTAACGCGACGTGGCGTTCAACCTCTAAGCTAGATTTTATGTGTTAATCCCTTGCCCTACAATATCGAGTCAGACTCGTGATGAAGATTCTGAACAGGGTCTAATAAATATATTTCTTATTAATTTTCCTTAAAACGAAATAAAATTCTATTTTCGCGTTGTTAATATACAGCTGTCGGAGAACATATAGGCATACAATAGATATAAATTTTCTCCTTTTTTTAGGAAATTATAAATTACAGAAAAGTTCTAATCACTGAAACCGTGAAATAAATCGTAGTACAAGGGGTTAACCCATTTGCATCATAAGGAAATATGAAAAGAAGATCTTTATCACCAAACTTTTTTTAAATTAACATATATTTAAGTACAAAAGTGACTACAAAAAATCAGAATTACTACTTTCATCTCCAACAACACCATTTCTATCTTTTAGCTAACGAATAATGATAGTGACCAACAAAGTTGAGCGCATATATACGCTAATGATGCAAATGGGTTAACGATAAAAATATGTAGAGACAGTTGAACGATTAACCTCTTAAATACTGTACGCCATTTTCCGTAGAAATCATCAGTTTGAACAGAACGCCGCTATAGTGGTTTCCGCGGAAAGCATCAGTTTGATCGATACGAACCACTATAGCGGCTTTTAGCCTTTTGCGGCCAGGCGCTCCGTCCCTAGGAGACGGTTTCGCGGACAAACGCGCCATACTTAACACTTTGATCGCCAAACAAGAAAGCTAAAAAATTCCACGAAATCAAAGTAAGTTATTTGATAAAATAGAAATTGAAAAAATTAAATGTATGATATTGTGTGGTTCTCCAACTTTCTTGCATTTTACAGATCCTAATCAAATTTGGTACAATGAATATATTAACGTAAAAATTAATTTTAAAGCCTGAATTAAAAAAGGACTTGACAGAAGAGAGGAGGAGACTCCTGTTGGGTTTCTGTGTCTTGCAATTAATGCGCAGAATTTTTATATTGCATAAAGATCCGCAGCAATCAACGACGCAACTCGAGGCTCAGATTGGCATTGTATGACAATCCGAGGAGCGTTTGCGTTTGCGTTCGCGTTTTTGCGCGAGCCGCGCCGGTAAAGGCGACCGAAACGAAGGAAACTGCAATTAGCATGGCAGTTTGGATCGGCTGGCTCACCTTCCTCAATGTCTCGTCCGCCTACTTTTTCCACGGATCGAGTCCTAAAACGTTTCTACGGGATCCGCGAGAGAGGATAAGTCGAAAGGATGTCAACGCCTTTGCGGGGTCCTCGAGCTTTCCAGTGATATCATCGAGCACGACTAAACGTTAAACAGTCGAAAACACGCGCGGGCGGAGGACCTGCTTCTCGAAACCGAAAAGAGAAACTTTTTATGACGAATAGCTCGACAAGCGGGACATTGTGCGCAAAACTTTCGAATTGTCCTGGGAAAATGAACAAATTTTCTGTCCGAATTGCAACAAATTCGAATGAAATAGAAATTTATTTTCTTAATACGTTAAATAGACTGGAAACAATATAACAGTATTTTTTAAATCTTCTTTTACAGTTTTAATTACACCTATTCATTTCTCTCACAAAAATCCGTCTATTTATTACGCAAAGAAATATTGGTCGTTCCATTTTAAAAAACCGTGACCCTCATTTCTGGATACAAATTCAAAGTAACAGACAAACGGGTTACATGACTGTCCAATTTATTTTCTTAATACGTTAAATAAACTGGAAATAATATAACAGTATTTTTAAAATCCTCTTTTACAGTTACAAATTACACCAATTCATTTTTGTCACAAATGCATAAAATCCGTCTATTTGTTATGCAAAGAAATATTGGTCGTTCCATTTAAAAAAATTGTGACCCTCGTATCTGGATAAAAATTCAAAGTAACAGAAAAACGAGTTACATGACTGTTCAATTTATTTTCTTAATACGTTAAATAAACTGGAAATAATATAACAGTATTTTTTAAATCTTCTTTTACAGTTTTAAATTACACCTATTCATTTTTCTCACAAATGCATAAAATCCGTCTATTTATTACGCAAAGAAATATTGGTCGTTCCATTTTCACACTTTGACTGCCAAACTAGAAACCCCAAAAATTCCAAAAAAATTAAAGTGTTATTTAATGAAATAAAAATTGAAAAAAATTATATGTATGATATTGCATGGTCCTCCAACTTTCTTACATTTTACAGTTCCTAATCAAATTCGGTACGATGAATATATTAACGTAAAAATTTATTATAAATCCTGGACAAATAATTCCGTCACCCACATATGGGTGACATGGCAGTCAACGTGTTAAAAAACTGTGACCCTCATTTCTGGATAAAAATTCAAAGTAACAGAAAAACGGGTTACATGACTGTCCCCCTGAGAACCGTGCAACATTTAATGGAAACGTATTTTCATGCAGTAAATAATTTACGAGTTATTCGCCGAGTTACGAGACTCGCCCTGTATTGTATAATGCATAGTTCGAACATTGACAAGCTATTCTGAACGCGGACCATTGCAGCGATGTTACCAAATAAACGCGGAAATATTGAGAACGGCTCTCCATTGAATCGCGCTCGGCCTATTCTGTAGCAGAACCTTTATTCATCTTGCGAGACAATATCGCGCGTCGGATAGATCCGAGGGATCTCCTTTCACCGACGCAAAAAGAGGAGCATAATAGGACGAGCAACGACAAGAGAGCAGCCGGATGGTCGCGAGAACTTGTTGCCTCGGCGTGTCGAGCCGCGATTTATCGATCTCCGATCGATGTACGACGCGCGTGCCGGCTACGGCTCGCGACGCCCAGCTGGAAACCTTCCTTTTCTCTCTCTCTCTCTCTCTCTCTCTCTCTCTCTCTCTCTCTCTCTTTCTCTCTCTTTCTTTCTCTCTCTAGTCGATGAAAATTATTCCCCGGATCTCTGCGACGTGTCCACCACGCCTCGCAGCTCTCGCAGTCCCCAGGATGAATTACGACGAAATTCCACGCGGAAAAGGTTCCTGCCCTCGTGCCGTTCCCCTCGGAGGAATTATAACGCGAGCCGATAGAAATTTCTCACATGGCACGCGCGACTTTCGTTCCCCGTCCGCCTTTGATCGCGTACCTGCACGCGAATTTATTGGCGAAAATACCGCCAGCACACTTCTCCAGAGAATTTATTCACGGTTTTATCGAGCGCGCGCCCGCGTTTGTCGAAAAATTCGGACGAAAATAGGTGAAGTAGAAAATATTGCAATAGAATCGCTTCTCTTGAGATTATTGCTCGAAAGAATTTTTTCCAAAGTGACACAGACCTTGAGATCAAGTTAATATGACTGTCATACACGTATACAGCCACTGACATTAATATTCGGACACTCTTAAAAAGACGATAACCTTTTTAATATTAGACCAGACGACCTGAATTTTCTTCAGAAGTTAGAAAAATTATTAACTTACTGGACGACGCGGAAACGAAATTTTAAAGAGATTGCAATTGGTAGCGAATTGAAGAGAAAGTACCGAAAATTTAAAAAATTCGTTTTATAGATATGTCCGATCAGAGATAATTAAATTAAATATTATTACAATTTATAATAAATTATACTAAATTACGGTTGCTCGAAATTTTGGCCATTTTTGATTATTTATGGCTCATAGAACGCTTAAGCAATTTTGATGAAATTTTGTGGATGTGTATAACATACTCGTATCTACAAAAAGCATATTTTAAATTCTCTTAATAAAAACTCGTTTGGTCCAATTTTTGAAAAATTATTAGTTTTCAATGGCTGTTGATCGTACAACACAATAATCGATAATGGTAGATCGTACAACTGCGTGCAATCGCATCCACACCTGGAAACTGAAATTGTTGAAACTGGACAGACGGAGCAAGATAGTTTCAAAGTAGCATTTCGTTGCTAAAAGAAAGTGCATGTGCACAGGTATATTTGCATCGGTACCGTTATCGGGAACGCTACGCGATGCAATCGCGATCGACCGGCCGTATCTTCTATGGAAATGATGCGGTGATAAGAGCCGGTGGATACCGTGGATAGAAAACGGCGAACGATAGTGCCGCGGACACGCTCGGAGACGCAAATCCGCTGAAAAACGCTCGAACGCCGACGGCAGACCCGTTAGCAGAACGGATTCGAGCGTGTTCGAGCGTGTTCGAGCGTGTTCGAGCGTACGCCGCGCGTTGCTCCTGGCTCCCTGTTCCTCTCGTCGATATTTCCGGCTTGCCGTTGCTCTTGTTCGCGATCGGCCGACACACTTTGCCGATCTCAGAAAAACCGACCACCGGCCGCGACGCTCTTCGACTTTTACGTGCCCTTCCGTTCCTATTCCACAGACTCTTCCTATAATAATTCTATGAAATCTAAAAAATATTTTGAACAACAATACATAGCAATTTTTAATGCTGTCTCGCAGCGCTAAGGGCTAAATATTGGGTTGGCAAGAAAGTAATTTCGGTTTTCACTAATAGATGGCTTTATGTTTTGTTTGATTGACTTCTGTTAACGTTGCGTTTGTTTTCTTTCTGACATTTCATAACTGCATCTTTTAGGTTACTTTTGAAGCAAATTGCACGCAATTTTGACTAAAATTGTTAGTTCTGTGTCAATTTGAACATGGAGTGCAAAAACGATCATTATAGGCACATATTGCTTTTTTATTTACGTAGAGGTAAAAAAGCTACTGAGGCTCACCGAGACATATGTGAAGTTTATGGTGTGGAACGCACGTGCCAGAATTGGTTTAAAAAATTCCGTTCTGGAAATTTCTCACTTGAAGACGACCAATGTTCTGGTCGACAATCTGAAGTTGATGATGACCAAATGAAAGCCATTATTGAATCGGATCGTCGTATAACTGTCCGAGAGATTGCAGACAGGTTAAATGTCTCGCATACAGCTATAGAATATAGTTTAAAAAGTGTCGGAATCGTTGAGAAGCTCAATATTTGGGTTCCACACGAATTGAAAGAAATTCGCTTAACGCAACGTATCAACATATGCGATATGCATCTCAAACGAAATGAAATCGACCCTTTTCCGAAGCGAATCATCACTGGTGATGAGAAATGAGTTGTTTACAATAACACAACTCGAAAACGATCATGGTCCAAGCGTGATGAATCAGCCCAAACCACACCGAAAGCTGAATTGCACCAAAAGAAGATCATGTTGTCAATTTGGAGGGATTACAAAAGTATTGCGCATTTTGAGCTGCTCCCAAGGAACCAAACCATCAATTCAGATGTTTATTGTCGACAACTAACAAAACTGGACTTAGCAATCAAAGAAAAACGGCCAGAATTGGCAAATCGCAAAGAAATCGTCTTCCACCATGATAACGCTAGGCCACACACATCTTTGGTAACACGTGAAAAGTTATTGGAGCTTGGTTGGGAAGTGATGTCACATCCACCATATAGCCCTGACATTGCACCATCAGATTATCATTTATACCAAAGTTTACAGAACTCTTTGAATGGTAAAACATTCACTAATGATGATGATCTGAAATCGCACTTGGATCAGTTTTTCACCGAAAAGGATTAAAAGTTTTATGAGCGCGGAATTGTGAAGCTACCAGAAAGATGGCAAAAGATTATAGAACAAAATGGAAAATATTTTATTGATTAACGTTCATTGCTTTGATAAAAAAAATTGGATTTTATTTCACCTAAAAATACCGAAATTACTTTCTTGCCAACCTAATATATTTGTCGACGAACAGTAAAATTGTTGTAGACTTTTATACTCTTACAGGACCACAGATTAATTTTTATTGTTAAATAAAATGCAAGCTTATGTCGCACAAGTTTCGTACTATTAACACTAGATTGCCCAAGGAAGTCATTTTGACTGCTTCTTAATTTCAATGCGGAAAACAATTATGGATATAATGACACAATTTCTTAGAATTTTGTGACTTTTTGTACAACATATAAATGCGTTTATTAATAATTGTAGTTATCTCCCCCCTATATGTGTTATACCTATATTGCCCAAAAGTAGTCATTTTGATCGCTTGGGAAATTTTAAATAATCAAATGACTCTTATTATTGAATTGAGTAAATTTCTTATATGACCAGTTCGGCTCTGTACTGAAATAACATTTTTCATTTTTTTTCGATTACCGTCACATGATAACATACAAGTACATGATAAATTGTCGATTTGGGCGTATACTTGATAAGTTGCAGTTGCTCAATAAGCTAAAGTAGTACTTGTTATTCGAATCTTTATGCAGTGATACTTGTTCTAACAAGTTGTTTATTTTATTTCTTTTGCTTATTATATAACTGTAAATAATATAAAAAATAATAAAAATTAATTTTAAAGAAATTTCTTTACACATTAGTTATTCTTTCACAATGCAGTCATTTCGACTGCTTTTGGGCAATATAGGTACATATATACTAAGTTTCAGTCTTTCTAGTGTTAATTTCTCTTGAAATCAAGCGAAAGGTAGATTTTTTTCAACGATTTTTCTGATGACTTAGCTCCTCATTTATATCTGTAACGAGAATTCCGTGAAATTCGGACTGAATTGGTTTCAGGTTGAGATTGATGGAAATATTCGTAGCCACGCAGGACCCGAAGCAATTGCCAATTAGTCCGGCGGGGGTAAGTAGGTAGGTGATCGTCGATTGCAAAGAGGAACGACGAACGCGCGTGCAACGCGTGTAATACCTCGCGGTCGGACGAGGAATCGATAGCAGAGGAATTTACATCCGAGCATAATTCTCTGCGCTGAAAACCGTATCGCGCAATTAACGCGACAATCTGCTCGATTGGTGTATCGTCGACGCGTCGATTCTACAGCAATTTATCAACGAGTCCGCCTCGGAGGCACTCCCTCTGGCCTTGCATCCGCAATTGTCGGACCAGATCAATCTTCCGAGAAAACCGTAAAGCTTTTCGTCTTCGCAAGACTTGGAAAAAACATAAAAAAGAAAACTCGATTCAACTCCTCGAAGCCCCAAGAATATTTAAAATTATGAAACCGCACGCGGTGTCATAATTAGTCAGCAGATTCACTGTAGAAAGCACCTGCTAGCAAACAGAGATTATCTCGCTGATTTTCTGAGCCAGCAGAGGAGAAGCAGAAATGTGTGAGCCTCTGGCGAAAACGTGGCGAAAACTGCGAGGTATAAATCGAGCAAAGAAAAGAGAAAGAGAGAGAGAGAAAGGGGGAGAGAAGGAGAGCGATACCGTGGCTCGTTAGGCGCATCGATCGTTCTATCAATGACCGGATCGATCGATCGACGGATCGAGGAACACACGCGGGCAGGGTAGTCGGTTAGGAACGCGGTCGGCACCGATTTGTCGGAGCGGTTGTCAATCTCTCTCCATGTTGAGAGATACGCGCGCGTCAAAGGCAAGAAACGCTTCAAGGCCGTGCACTCGCTCGCGCCGCTCGCACGCGAGTGCGCCGAGAGTTCGTCGAGTGCCGGTGCAGCGGGAACGAAATACATACATACGTACCAGCTCTCTCGAACCTCGAAGATCGCGGACCGATCGGGAACGTGTGGCTCGAAGCGATCCGAAACGCGGGTCTCGCGAGGAATCGAACGAACGGGGCCCGCTTTTCTTGCGGTTCCGCGGTGCACGCCGTCTATTTTCGACGCGTCCTTCGCATTTGAAAGATACGCCGACTTTCAAAATGGCCGGCCCCGAGCAAAGAAAACCAGCCGGCAACGAGCTTTCATTGTCGCGAGGAAAATCGGCGGGCTCGAACGACCGATTCGATTACTCGACTCGTTTCGTTGCCTCCTCGAACCTAATTACGGAATAAGTCTTGCTTGGTGTCTCGGAAGAGTTCGGAAGCAATTGTCAACGCTTAGCACTCGAATGGCGACTGTAAGGGGTCACTAAAAATGACTCAAAATATTTTTCACATTATTAACCCTTTGCACTCGGCGCTATTTTAATTCTAAAACTGAATTTTTCTTCCGCCCTAGAATGTTTTCATTTTATTCATAGGAAACTGATCCGATTTCCACATATAATATTCAAATGTTTAGTAATCTATTGAATACAAATTTTGTAATGAAACAAATATTGTGTAGTATTTTATGCAATTTCTTCGAAATAATGCCACAACAATTTTTAGTGGCGCTTCAGAGTCGCCACTCGAGTGCAAAGGGTTAACCCTTTGCAGACGAGTGTCAGCGTATGTTTGTTGTCCTAAGCGATAAGATACGTATGGGTATACTAGCCTAAGAAGTCAATTTACCTCTCAATGAAATTAGAGACCTTTAGCGATGAAGTCTTATCTTCCGTATAATGTAAACTTACGATGCGAGACCATGGTCAGAACGAATTTCAGTTTGTCGAGTCAGTCTTTCAGTGTCACTACCAGAGAAACCAGCAGAGTTTTCATATGTTTTATATCTTATAACATTATATTATTCGGCGAGATGAGACAGCAAGTAGTAAAGATTGTGTCGCATGCTCTAATCGGAAAATAAAACATGGAAGGAGAGAGTCGAGGTACTATTGTGCTACTTGTTCGAAAAAGTTGATTTTTCACTTGTTGAAAAATTGACTGTTTCGAAAAATACCACACAATGCACGAATATAAAACGTCTCATATGTAAACACAACTAAATTTGTTTGTTTATGATTTTGTTGGATTTTAGAAAAAGTTATTTGAATAAAGGTATAATACCTGTTGTACCTGTGTATACCTGTTAAAATTGTCTGTATCTAATTTAGTAATTTATTAACACTAGATTGCCTAAGCAAGTCATTTTGACTGCTTTAAATTATTTTTTTTCGAACTGAAATACATTTTTTTTATTGCTAATATTTATTAATAACTTGTTATATGACTGTAAATGATATAAAATATATTAAAAATTACTGTTAAACAAATTTCTTTGCGCATTAGTTATTTTTTCACAATGCAGTCATTTTGACTGCTTTCAGGCAATATAGGTATATACTAAGCTCCCGTCTTTCTAGTGTTAAAGGAAGGCTTTTCATTAGAAGGGAAATATTCTAGGCCGGAAGAAATATATTTTGTTTCGGAGCTAAAACAGCTTCGAGTGCAAAGGGTTAATTCGAGATTCGTGAGGATTCAGATTTTATTTCGTCGTTTATGGTCGCAGAGAAGCAAGGCATTGTCAATTCGCGGAAGCTCATCCCGACTTTCTATAGTTCGTCCGATACACGCGCCCGTCCAACGGGAAAGAAGAAATGCGCAAACACAACGCGACTAGAACGAAGAAAGTTGCGCGGAACGCCCGAGGCGGACTATTCGTTCCTGCGGGTCCAATTTCGAACCAGTGGAACAAGTTTGCGCCTATTTTCGGTCGAACACGTACTCGGATCGGATTCCAGGAGGATCCGGACGATCCCTCGCAGAATAATATTGACCGTGGACAATCGAATCGAACCGAACGGATTGCGCAACCACCCCTGGTAAATTTAGACAAACGATTCGAACGAGAGACACGATTCTACCTGCGTCTCGAATCGACGAGGACGATCGATCGTGGCTCGATTAATGGAACGGATGGCTCGGCACAATGCTGCATCGATTTGCATAAAAATGCCTAGAACCGGCGCATAATGCGGCTCAGACGTTGCGCCTTGCTAGACCTTGGCGAGACCTCGGCGTCGAAAGCTGCCTACACTCACGGTTTGCCGTGCGAAAATGGGAAACGCTGGCAAACTAACGCAAATTAACAACAGATTCGCGTAACTATTATCTTAGAAGTGCATTGAGAATTTTGGAAAGGAATGAAACACAAGTTGCTATCAATTTTTAAACTTTCAAGTATCTCTGCCCGATGAAATTATTGGTTCAACGATACACGAAAAATCAATTTTTCAACTATGCGATGAATAATGTGTACATATAGTTCTGCTAAATATTAACACGTTGATTGCCATGTCACCCATATGTGAGTGACGGAATTACTTGTCCAAATTTTAAAATGAATTTTTACGCTAATATATTAATTGTATCAAATTTCTTAAGGATCTGTAAAATGCCAGAAAGTTGGAGGACGATATCATACATTTAATTTTTTCAATTTCTATTTTATCAAATAACTTACTTTGATTTCGTGGAATTTTTTAGCTTTCTTGTTTGGTGTGCATGAAAATATGTTTCCAATAAATGTTACACGATTCTCAGGGGGACAGTCATGTAACCCGTTTTTCTGTTACTTTGAATTTTTATCCAGAAATGAGAGTCACAGTTTTTTAACACGTTGATTGCCATGTCACCCATATGTGGGTGACGGAATTATTTGTCCAGGATTTATAATAAATTTTTACGTTAATATGTTCATCGTACCGAATTTGATTAGGAACTGTAAAATGTAAGAAAGTTAGAGGACCACGCAATATCATACATATAATTTTTTTCAATTTTTATTTCATTAAGTAACTTACATTAATTTGATGAAATTTTTTAGGTTTCTAGCTTGGCAGTCAGTAAAATTTTAGACAAAATGGAATAGAAACGCAGACTTTCAACTTTCCTGTCCCCAGCAGTACCGAACGATGCAACCGATTGCAAGTTTAGTAGCATAAGTTATCGACCAATGGGGACAAAAACAGAGACCTTCCTCCGACACGCGACGTTAAGGAGAGAAGAATGCAATCCAAGAAAATCCGGAACGGAAACACAGAATTTTCGCGATTGCTTTTGTTGCTCGAGACCGAAGCGTTGCATAATCGGATCCGTGGCGCGAGCAGCAAATCGGTGCATATCAATTTTTTTCCATCGCATCGTCGAAGGTCGTAAAAGAGAAGCTTGCGGCTCGATTGGCTGTCGTTCGACCCTGACAGAGTCGATCTCGCGTATCAGTTAATATTCGCACGTGCATCGGGTGGCACTAATATGGTCCTGGCTTGCATACCATCGACCGGTATCGATATGCATACTCATCGTCGCGATCGACTTGTCCAACTTTCGTCCTTGTCGCGGCTAATGAAAACAACGTAGACTGTAAACCATGATCAGCTTGGAATTCCGCGCTAGGCCATCTAGGATCTTTGCTTCGCGCGTCAACGTCGATCCATAGAATTTGCTCAAACGATTGCGAACAATTGGCTCCGAAAGTGTTCGGAATTGTTGCACAACTGTTTCAAGCAGTTATAACCAGTCTGCGAATTTTACGCATTTATAACAAAAATGAAAAGAGAAACACATGTCTACGTAGCTCCTGTATCTTGCGATTAACCCTTCGCAGTACAATTTATTTTACAGTTTCAGTGATTCAAACTTTTTTCTTAGTTCGTAATTTACCAAAAAAGGGAGAACACTGATATCTATTGTGTGCCTATACGTTCTCCAACAGCTGAACGTTAACGAAACCAAAATAGAATTTTATTTCGGTTTAACCAGTTAACTGTGGTATTTAATTTTAAAAATCCTTCGCGGCACGGAATTAAAATCAGACAATGACGAATATACACGTCGAACGCAGGCCAAATGCCGTTATTATAAATTCTACGAAAAAGGTAAAGCAAGCTGAGAAAGAATTACATTTTTATTCCACAAGAAATTAACAATTCATTAACGTTAACCGCACCGCAATAGAAATTTGGTCCGACGTGTATACGCGTCAAACGCGTTTAACTGGTTAAAGGAAATTAATAGCACACATATTTATTAACACTAGAACTACCGGGTGGGTCAAAATGACTTCCTCCTAATTTTTTCTTTTAGAGATATTGAAATTATCAATATGTTTCCATGAGAAAATTTTTTAATAAACTTCTCTATCGAAGTAGATATTTAAACAAAACTAATACGAAATCTAAAAAAATCTTATTTTGTTGTTATCATAAGGCAATGTATGCCAGTTGCATTTAGTGCTTGGTCGTTCTAGTGTTAACCTCTGTTCAGAATCACCATCACGAGTCAGACACGATATTGTACGGCAGGGGTTAATACAATTTTTATTTGCCATAAAAATCCTCAGTCTACTATATAAAGAATTATGAACTCGTCGAAAGGAGGCTGAAGATGAGTATTCAGAACTGTAGGCCAACTGCTCATCAATGAATCCAATATAGGGGAGAGTTGCCAAATGCGTACTGGTCACCTAAATCGTACCACCTCTTTTATTTAAAAACTAATGCATTTTGATGCCTCTTGGTGGTAAAGATATGAACTTTTATTTATGTCGATAAAATAGGGCCAAAAAGTCATTCGCATAAAGTGTTGTTTTGTGAATGACAGAAGCACAAAGAAATCAGGCAAGTCTGATGTCAATTTTAAACGATTTTAATCGGCTGAATTAAATATAAATCTTCAGTTTCTGAGGTAGTCTCATATATTTTTGAAAACTAGCTATGTTATATTATTTATTTCTATTTAGTTTATAAAACATGCTGGTATGGTTTAAAGGTTAGCTTCAATTATTTAGCGGGACGTCTTTTTCCTAAATCGTACCACACTGTGGTTTCCGAAATCGTACCAGTACGATTTAAGATACTGTTATTCAAATTTTAACGCGAAAATAAACGATTTACAATATTTCAAATTTTTTTAGCATGGGAAAGTAGCTTACAGTAGCCCCTATAAAAAGGAATTAGTTGCAATGAAAACAAAACAAATGAAACAAAGAAAAATTGATTTCACGCCTTCAACCAGCACCGCTGTTCCAGTTCTCGTAGAAGTGGAGAATGAAAACGATTCGTTCTGTTTTCTTTGCAATAATTCTTATTTAGAAGACATGATCCAATGCTTAAAGTGCCAAAAGTGGGTACATGAAGCTTGTGGAGGAGTTTTGAAAAAAGACAATATTTATTATTGTCCTAGTTGTATTTAAGTTAAGTAATGTAATATTTCATTTTATTTTTATGTTGTATTGTATATTAAACTGAAATTAAACGCAAAATACAGTTTCTCTTATGATTTTTTTGTATCTTTTTAATCCAACACATGAGGTACAATTTTGGAAACCGGCTGGTACCATTTAGGATACCGGTTGCCTAAATCGTACTGTTTGCATGATCTTATAAAAGTGTTCATATCACAATGATCTATCAACAAATATTTAAAAAATCATATTAAATTGCAACTTCGTTAGTTAATACATAGATACAAAACATAATTTTTGCTCAAATTCCTACTAAAGAATATATAAACTGTCTTCGAAATTAAGTGGTACGCATTCGGCAACTCTCCCCTAACTACGAACTGTAGAGGTTCGGTGGAAATTTGTTCTTGGTCGAAATAATTTGAGTAAATCGAGGCTAGCCTAAGTGTTCGTTAATTCTTGAGATGCTTTCTTTACTTCCACCAATTTTCGTGACGAATGTAATTGTATCGTGCTCGTAACAGCTATTCGGAGCAAGGGTTCTCGACAGAGCGACTCCGATCGGAGTTAATAGTACTGAGGCCGCGATTTGCCGGTTCTAATTAGTTCTAAAAATAACCGTAGAGTATTTAGCGATACTCCGCGAGCGACGGAAGGCGAAGCGAGCGCGCACACTATGGTTATGTAATTGGTGAGTTCTAACCGAGTAACCAGGATGGGAGGCTACCTTGAACGTTGTCCAGTACGCGTAACTCGAACCTGGTCGGCGAGTTATCGTTCTCGAACTCGGGTCTCCATTGTTTTTCGCACGGTAAACCGAACAGAGACTGTGGCCGAGTAGTGCAGGTTAGACCATGGTGCTCCGGGTGCCATGATGAATTGGACACGCGATGTAACGGAACGCCGGCGAGCCCCGAGCGTCGACTGCCAATTAAGCGTTAAATAAACCGCAATCTCCCCTCAAAATCAGGATCTTATTAGAAAATTAATACTTGTCTTCGGATCGAGATCGAATTAATTCTGCGAGAACCGCTCTCCGGCTCCGAGCTATTATACGCGGCGCACAGATACATATATGTATGCAAGGTGCACACCACGGTACGCGACGGGCGCTTATGGCTTATGTGCGCCGTGTATGTATGTACCTCGAAGAGATACAACACGGCCTCGGCCGGCGTCACAGTTTTTCCACGGCGCGCGAGTGAGTCAGGTTGCAATAATAACATAATAACAGTGGATCGGTTCGGCTCGGCTCGGCTCGGATCCGATCGAGCATGCTTTTGTTATCGGTCTGCCAGCGATCACGGTTTTCAACTCGAGTGAGTAATTGCCACGGGCATTTGCTTACACCGGGGTCCGGTGCAATGATCTCGAATCAGCGGACTCGCGGAGTCGCGCCGATAGAAAACCCTCGGCCAATTATCACAAACGATCCAGACCATCCCCCCGACCTGTGTTTTCGCAATTAGGTTAATGTCTTTACCTGAATGCGGAGCGGCAATCATTTAGCCTGCTCTGGAATCACCAACATTTTTACATCGACGAAACGAGAGCTCGTTGCTGTGATTCGTTTGCTTTTTAAACCGCGGAAGAGGATCTTCAAGTGCATGATCGATGGTGCTTAGGACGATTCGGTTATCAGGTTTTAGAAGCTGCTTCGCGAACACGTCCTTCCGTTGATCCAACAGCTGTTCGTTTAGTTTTATCGTCGAGAATCGAGCGGTTAAATTATGACTTTGATGGACGTTCGCCGAATCAAAGTGACCCGTTCGATAAATCGAGTTTGGTTTATCGATATATCTCTGGGACAGACGGGATTTCTGGCAGATTCGTAATGGGACAGCATTGCTTGTTTGCGTCGACAATACGACTGCATAAGAGGCGAGCATAAACGCGTACCCGCGGCCACGATAGCGCACGCGTGATCGCGGCTCGCGCACTTTCACGGTCCACGTGGCAAGCATAATGCGTCACGAATTCCGGCGTGCGACTTTTCGAACGGAAATCAATCATTTAATATACTCTCTCTCTTTCACGTCGTGGTTCTCGCTTGTCCGCGAGCGTAATTGACCGCGATATAGCCGCGGGTTCGATCGATTAACGGCCGATCGGATCCACGGACGTGGAACGCGCGACCCGGACGCGAGGATTAGTGATGGGACCGATACCGAAGTCATCAATGATACACCACTCGATCCGACAACAAAATAGTCTGTTAGAAGTATCGATACGTATCAAGATTTTGAGTTCTTGACATCAATTATTAGGCACTTAGCGTCCATATCCATTCGTCGTTCTATGTCAAACACGTACTGCGTCAAATCATAGTCTACTTGATAGCTGACTCTTAAAGTGTAAAGGGGGTGTCTTGTTCGAACAATTTTTAACGTATTTTGCTTCATACTACAGTATTTACCGTTACTTCTTATTTAGTATTTACTTACTTTCTTTTTTTAGAATCGTAACAAGTTGACTGTCGTGTCACCCATGTGAAGGTGCTGGAATTATTTGTCCAGGTTTTAAAATGAATTTTTACGTTACTATAATCATTGTACTAAATTTAATTAGCACATTTAACACTTTGACTGCCAAGCTACAAAACCTAAAAAATTTCATCAAATTAACGTGTTATTTAATGAAATAAAAATTGAAAAGAACTAAATGTGTTATATTGAGTAGTCCTCCAACTTTCTTGCATTTTACAGATCCTTAAAAAGTTTGACACAATTAATATATTAGCGTAAAAATTCATGTTAAAATTTGGACAAATAATTCCGTCACCCACATATGGGTGCCATGGCAATCAACGTGTTAATTTAATTTATTTCATTAAATGACTTACTTTGATTTCATGGAATTTTTAAGGTTTCTAGTTTGTTTTGTCATGTTTCGACCGTTTTAAATTGCGTCAACTTCTGGCCACAAATGCATAAATTATGCACAAAACCAGCGTATCGATACCAGTTGAAAATTCGCAGTATAGTCGGTACGAATACCAGAATCAGTCACACGGCCAGCGAAGATCCATTAACATCGCGAATTCTCGATTACGACAGTCGAATGCTCGGCGAATCGCGATTTCACGGTTACGCTACGGCTAAATTGCGCAACCGAATAGCCTAAGCCGCTAGGAAGAGCCGAATCCTCTCGATAAGGTCTCGTGGTATCGGAAAATTCTGCATACCCCGTGTCAATAGCAGAGATTCCACGAACGGATTGAGCAAACGGCACGCATCGCGCGGATTATTTATCTTCCACGAGTTTTTCTGTTGCCGTACAGCGTTTCACTATCGTTGGACTCTAACGATCCACGCAATTTTTCGTCGACTGCGCACGATAATCGAACCGTCGAAGCTTACGCATACGTATAACGGCGATTCTTATTATCAATTTTTCTGTGCAATGTTGGAAACTGCAGGATAATAGGTAACGGACTCCCTAGATCTTTCACCGATTTAATCATTCGAGCTGGGGAATTAACTGTTAGAGTTAAATTTAAAATATACATTTTTCCATGGAAAAATTCCGGGCCCCTAATATGAACAGTCACTCGTACTTGATAAATTTGCAAACACTATATCATACTGTCCACAAGAAAAGGTGCAACGGTTGTTCGGACGGTTTCGCCTGAAACTTTCTCCAAGTGCAATTGTTATTCGGTTGCGAAGAGCGTTGCATATACAGTAAGGAGCAAAACTGAACGCACATACGACATTTTAACAAAAATCATTTTTTGTTCAATATTTGCATGTAGAATACGAAAGAAACAAAATACTTAGTGTTATCTACAATCTTCTGGCTTTTCAAAACACATTTAACATTTGTGATATTATTATTATTTCGCTTCATACAATATTTGTCAAGGTCATCATTCTGAAAAATATCTATCTAATATTTTTGTGCTACTAGGGTATAATATTAACTACTTGCTCAATTTATTTTCATTGTAAGGAAATATTTGAAATACAAAATAAAAATATTTCATTTTATCTATCTGGTTATCAAAATAAAAATATTCGATTTAAAGTAGTATCTTATTTGAACCGCATTAAATTATACTATATACCAAATCATTAATGATTGTTAATATATGTTACAAAATATGATAGAAAACCTTGTATCCAATGTTCCAGATACGAATACTAATCCTACATTATAAAATACTATCGTAAAGTGTACTTACTTCTGAATCTTCTTCCTCCGTCGGATCCACAGCACACAATTATTGACTCAGGGGAATAGGTCCGATTAATTGAACAAGAATCACTGAACAACACACACGACACACACGCACAACACAGTTTATAAAATCCTGACAACGAACGAGGAGATGTCACTCCGACCACGAACAAAATGATACTGCGATTTTAACAATGATCCCTTCCATGGAGGGGGTACGGTCAGGTTATCCTAGGCAGGTTAGACGCTGAGGGTCTATAAACACTAGATACAAAACCAAGGTAAACAAATTATGGCGGGGCGCCGACCCTATTTCCCGGAATTCCTTGTTTTCGTATCAAACGTCCTTGGGTCCGAAGCGATTAAAATCGCAGTATTATTTTATTCATGGTTTTATTTGTGATCTTCTCGTCTGCTGTCACGATTTCGTTAAGTGTGTTGTTTAGTGATTGTTTTTCAATTATTCGGACCTATTCTCGTGAGTGAATAATTGTATGCTGTGGATCCGACGAGAAAAAATATTTTTCTCGTAACATGACATAGATATTTCCTGAATATTTAAAAAGAAATATTTGTTACGTAATATAAAATAAATATTGTATGTAGTACCACTAAATCTTGGTTGGTTAGTATGGAGTACCACTAAATCTTGGTTTTGGTTAGTATGGAGTACCACTAAATCTTGTTACCATTATTATTTCTAGTATCATAAAGAATATGGAAACAATGAGTATAACTAGTAGTCTGTTGGATCGAAGAAAATCAAAAACCAAGCTTATGTCACTGTTGCCTAGCTCATTGCCCTAGTAGCACAAAATATTGTATACACATTCATATAATATTAAAAAGAGATTCAATCTTTTTTTAATATTCAAATCGGTTGGAAGCAAGAGAAGATAAGGAGTACAAACAACCAACTCTACTATTATTTATCTTCTAGTATGGTATATTAGGTAATTATGTGAGGTATAAAAATGAATACACAAGTAAATTATGTAGGAATAACTAGGCGTATTATAGCAAGTGTGATTGACTATGTTATCATGTCAGGAATTTTTCCAATCTTGTATTTTTCATTAGCGGGTCTACTAGTAATGGTATTTAAGAGTAACCCTAGTAGCACAAAAATATTAGATAGATTTTTTTTCAAATATTGGAAATATATTTTATAAGCCACATTTGTTCATATCAGAAAAATATTGGATCTGAATATTGTATACATGTACAAGAAATATAAATTGAATGTTTAAAAAATATAAGCTAAATATTCAGAGGATATAAACTAGATATTTAAAAAATATAAAGTAAATATTTAAAAAATGTAAATTCAATATTTGAAAAATATAAATTCAATATTTAAAAAACATTCAAAAAAATTTTCAAATTTAAGAAAACATTATAACAAAAATTAGAAACTATGAATATGTACTACTTTCTGCGCACTGCTTATTGAAGGAACATTATCTGTATTTGGAAAAAATATTCTACTTCTAATATGAAATAAAGATTCATTTAATATTTAGAAAAGAATATTTTTCTCGTAACATGAAATAGATATTTCTTGAATATTTAAAAAGAAATATTTGTTACTTAATATAAAATAAATATTGTATGTATATTCAAATATTAAAAAAAGATTGAATCTCTTTTTAATATTATATGAATGTGTATACAATATTTTGTGCTACTAGGTTTAGTTGCGGTGCAAAACCGACTATACGAAAAAAAATTGTATGAAGCGAAATAATAATAATATCACAAATGTTAAGTTTGTTTTGAAAAGCCAAAAGATTGTAGATAATACTAAGTATTTTGTTTCTTTTGTATTCTACATGGAAATATTGAATAAAAAATTATTTTTGTTAAAATGTCGTATGTGTGTTCAGTTTTGCTGCTTACTGTATATGAGAAAATTGATTTCCGAGAAAAATCGCCGATGTTCCATCGATCGCGACGGAACAATCGTTCCCACGAGGATCGTTCGTTCGGGAAAAGAAGCGAGAAAAAGCGGAAAAAGGAGGCCGCGAGGCTGGTTCGAGTTAATGAAGCCCGGCTTGTGAAATCCGCGAGCGAGCGTTAGCGCGCGTGTGGGAGAGTACGAACGATGAGAATAAAGAAAAAAGAACATCGGAGGACAGATAAGAGATGGAAGAGGAGGGACAGGAAGAAGGGGAAGCCTTGAGGTGTCGTCGAGACCGCGTAACGATCGCTGAAAGCGTTTACGGGAGAGCCGAGATAGCCGCGTTGCGCGAGAAAACGCAGCCGATATGCGGCACGAGCGTGCATCGCGTGTTGCATTGTCTCGGAATGACGGGCGACACGTCCTTCGGTCCGCAAGCAGAACGCTCGCACGCGTGCATGGCCGGTGCATCGTTGCGATTTTGCAACCGCATCTCTCGCGTTTCCATCGTTCGATATATTGGCTCAACTGGCGCGGTGTCGTTTCTTGTTGCGTTTCGTACTCAAAATACTCCAAATTTTCTTCAACCCCTCGACATGCAATGACGAGTTTGACTCGTCATTCATTTTATGGGTCACTGTAGACTTTGACGAGTTTGACTCGTCAAGCGCTTTTTTCGGCGGACGCTGTGCAGTATACAATTAGATCACATAGTTGCTTCACTCGTGCGTCGATTCCCAAAATGTTTTGAAATATTCCATACTTCACAGAACTATTAAATTATTTACACATCCCCACAATATAAAAACTGGAAAACACGAAGACTATTTGGAAAAGGTGAATATGTGGATGGAAAGTGAAAGAAAAATCGGTTGATGGATTTATATTCATGTGAATTTACACATCCCCACAGAACTATTAAATTATTATTTTTTAATGTTATTCAGATGTTCTTCATTAACACCAATCTGATTAATAAAAATCCAAAAATAAAATTTACTCTCTCAGCTTTCACGTAACTGTTCAGTTGAGCGAAATTAAATGGTATTCTTCGGTCGCATCGAGTTCCATTTAATTTGTATGTCAATGGGTTAAGCTATAGAAACAGTTCAACGAAACGCTTCCCCTGATGTCTTCGAAAACCCTCTCATCGGTCAAAAATTCACTAGGTCATTAATAAAATGACATCCAAGCTCGAACCTTGAAGAAGACGAAAGCAGTGTTTGCTCAAAGTGAGCTCAAAAATGTGAGAAAAAAATTATACATAAAATTTTGAGGGCTGGTTGTAAAGAGGAGGCTTCAATCTTTAAATCCACGATGATTGGAACCCCGTAAAAAATTTGTCAAGCCCCTTAGAGATAATTGAATCTGTCCTCCTTTCGAAGATGAAGGCCACCCTCCGTTTCTACTAAGAAAGCATCGAACAAGCGCAAGCGCAAGTATTACGAATATTCGATGACACATTTCACTTTTTAATGGAACGGAAAAGTTCGTAGTCATGCGCGACCTGCATTATGAGTGACGGCGAGTTTAAGCGAAAATTTCGCTAATTGCAGCCGGCCGACGATAACAACAGCCGCGAGTCTAATTACCCGTGGAGATATTTTAAAACCGCCAGGAACGATAACGTGCAGTCCTCCCGCGAAGCTAGCAGTCATTATCACTGTCAAAGCGACCATTGTTTTACCGTGAGTTTGAACCGACGATCGCAGACGCCCGGACAGCGAACCGCGCGCGAATAGAAATTCAAATCGGTCGATCTTCTGCGCGTTGCTCCCGGAATACAAACGGCGAGCGGTCGTAGAAAGCGACAGGAATTCTTACATCTGTTTTCCGAAGGTTAATTAAGACCGTGATTGTTGTCTGCGCCAATTAAACGGTCGAGGACCCTGTGCAGTCCTGTCTGCGCGTCTCGCGCCTGACATTCGGTCGAAACGCGCTCGCGAGTGTCGCGAAACGCGAACAAAATACCTCCTATTAATTTAAATTTCTCTGCGGAAGAACAATTCTCTGCAAGGCATTGGACCAAATAAGTATTCGTTTTTTCCTTAAATTATTTTAAGAGAGAGAAAGAGAGAAAGTGGGAGCCTCAAAGATTTCTATACCGAAAAATATATGGCTGCGACTACAAATGACTACTTAGTAATTAGTAGTAGACTGGAAATTTTTATACGAAATAAAAATTGTCTCCATCGATTGTAAGACCTAAATTTCAATTTTATTTCTCTTTTTTTTTTATCAAATTTCTATCGTTACACTAAATCTAGCCAGTTTCACAGTTGTCGAACTCAACAGATTTCTTTATTCAATCATATATTCTGATAAAAATCGCACAGAATCTAAATACAGTCGAGTCGGAAAGTAAGTTAACATTTGGTGATATGTAGGCAATGAATATGATGAATAAAATCAAGTTATTGTATTGTTTTTATTTAGGAGGTATAAGGAAATAAACAAATATGTTAGTAAAACATACATTATCATTATTAAAGATTAAAGACATGTCATATTCATTTGCCTGCATACAACAGTCGTTAACTTACTTTCCGACTCGACTGTAAATGAAATCTTGTTATTTTTATAAAACAAACACATACTAGTCACTTTCCATACTCGGTAGGTTTAGTGTTGAGCATTTCATCAAGATGGAAATAATGGTTTTTCTGCTAATCCTTTCACTGTTTCAAATTCCATCTGTTCAACGGTATATTATAAATGCATAAAATCCGCAGTCCAGTAATCAATCACGGGATTCAACTAATTTATCCAACAGATTTTTCCAATGATCCCCAAGACCGTGCAAGAAAAGGAGAAAGAGAGAGAGAGAGAGAAATAGCTCTTCTCTCGATCGTTTCCATAAGCAGAAGGGAATTCCGCGCGGCTCGACGCCGGTCTCGTAACTCGGCGTTGCATCGACGACACGATGCATTAGCGATGTCGCGATACACGCGATTCCGATTCGACCACCTCGAATCGAATCGAATCGAATCGAAGACTCGCGCGACCGCGCATCTGAAATCGGTGGCTCCCCGTCCTAGCTCTCCGACCCTATTCTTTTTCGGAGGGCTTTGCTTTCGGTTCTTTATCTGCCGCAAACTATTCCCCGTACCACGTTCTGCACTCCCGCGCGCGCGCTCGTGATTTCGCAACGCGCACACGCACGCGGGCGACAGTCACGCCGCAGCCATAAAAAAAAAAAAAGAAAAAACAATCGCACTGCATCGAGCGAACGAGTCTCGAAATTCTCCCACGCTACGCAGGATGGATCCGAAAATTGAGCAGGAAAAAGAATCGCGTGATCACAGAAGGGTTTGGCACCGAATACGGCGAATTCCCGATATAAGTCCCTTGCGCGGTTCTGGCGAGGGACATTTAGACGAAATCTGACGAACGTTGCATATGAAATACACAGTTCACGCTGGGAATGAACCCTGGTAAATCACCCTCGCGTCTATATGTCCAGAGTCCGGGACATATAGACTGATAGGGACAAGAAGGCTGAGAAAGTGTCTTTCTGCGACACAATGTTGCACGCTAGTGATGGGCACTATCGACTGAGTCGATAGTAGCTGTTACTATTTTCAGTCGACTGGTTTTACTGAACTATCGACTGAATTTGAGCGTGATTATCGATCACATCCGATCATGAGATTTACTATCTCTCTACTACCCTACTGTTTATTTCATTGGCGCTATTAAATTAATTCATTCATTAAACATATGTATGTATATTCAATTGTTCTACTATTAAATAGAATTAATTATTACAAATATTCTCCTAAAAGATGAATAATATAGAGAAGCTTTTCATCAACGTCGTCGAACATCGAGAACATAACCAGTAAAGCGCTCAGTCGACTGAAAACTATCGACTATTTAAATCGATAGTATATCGCGACTAAATAGTAGGTAGTCGATAGTTGAATTTAATCGATAATTCCTATCACTATTGCACGCAGAAACGCACAGCGAAGCTCGAGAGCGGGATATACCCCAGGGACCACTAAACGCGAGGCTTGTAGTGACTTGTATCAGGTATTCCAGTGAATAGATCATAGATTGTCCCAGCCAGTTTTAACAGCTCTGGCTCAGGAGTATGAGGTTGTAAAATTACCGACAGATTTTCGAGTCCAGATTGAGCAAGTATGGAAGATCGAGAACGAGTCGGATCGAAAGCCGGCTTCGTTGCCGGAAGAATAGCGCGACTCATCGCATCTTATCCGATCGGATCGAATCGGATCGGATCGTTGTTGGCTGGTGTATGTAAATGCACGTTATATCTGGTATCGCGCCGTATTACATTCTGTGCCGGTCCGGCTGTGGCCGGTCGCGGTCGGTTGTGTGTCCGGGCATTGTGTACTGTGTACAACCGCCGGAGATTAGAGACACGAGCACGGGGAACGTTGCGCATTCCAGCATTCTCGGCGGCGAGAACCACGATCGAGGGATCGAGGGATCGAGGGGCGAACCTCGAGAGAGCCCGACTCGGCCCGGCCCGGCTCGACTCAGCTCGAACCGGCCACGCACGACCGACAATTAATCGTGCAAGATGGAAAACGCGGCCAGCGCGCACGCAGGAATGCGCGTGATGCGCGTAACATCGACAATCAGGCTTGTGATTGCGCTACACGGGAATCAAATTAGCATCGAGCAGCATCGCCATTAGAGCCCGGACACTCGAGCGGAGCTATACATACGAGAACGATAGGCCTATTTGCGGATCGCCTTGCCTCGCCTCGCTTGGAGACAGCAGAGCCAGCGACAGGCTGTTTAGGCCACGTTTACGCTGGAGTACGATTCCCCAGAAATTACGTCAGTAGACGATGCTACTCTCAGTTTCAACCGGATCAATACACCGAGGGCCAATCTATGTCTCTGTCGCATTTTCCACTCCCCACTATAATGTAATTGTATCCTAGTTTCGCATTTAGGGGCGTGGCCTTAGCGCTCCTGGATATAGCGATCTCTACTAGCAGCCCAAAACACTGCATCCTCTGATATATCTAGCTCTAAGAATCCCAGAATACTCTTCCTGGAAAGAGTAGGCGTGGCCTTCTCTGAATAGGTGTGGCTTAGTGGATCCAGCGACCTCTACCAGCTTCTAAAACACTGCATCCTCTAATATTTCTAGCTCTAAGAATCCCAGAATACTCTTTATTTAAAGGATGGGCGTGGCCTTCTCTGAATAGGCGTGGCTTAGTGGCTCCAGCGACCTCTACCAGCTTCTAAAACACTGCATCCTCTAATATTTCTAGCTCTAAGAATCCCGGAATACTCTTACTGGTAAGAGTAGGCGTAGCCTTCTCCGAATAGGCGTGGCTTAGTGACTCCAGCGACCTCTACCAGCTTCTAAAACACTGCATCCTCTAATATTTCTAGCTCTAAGAATCCCGGAATACTCTTACTGGTAAGAGTAGGCGTAGCCTTCTCCGAATAGGCGTGGCTTAGTGACTCCAGCGACTTCTACTAGCTTCTAAAACACTGTATCCTCTAATATTTCTAGCTCTAAGGATCCCAGAATACTCTTTATTTAAAGGATGGGCGTGGCCTTCTCCGAATAGGCGTGGCACAGCGGCTCCCGACGTAAACCGAAAGCCGACGCCCTACCTAATCTCTTTCGCTCCGAACTTGAGCTCGACATTCTCCAATAATTTAGCTCCCCTGGCTCCTCCCAGGGGCGATCTGCTTCGGTCACGCTCGGCTCGCTCGCCGATTAGATTCGCGAGGAGTAACAGCCGGCACTAAATCAGTTTCTGTTCGGCCATTTGGTATCGGGCCGCCGAACAATGCCGCGATTGATCCGGGAGAGCCTTTCCGCATTTGCGTGCCACGCTGGCGTTTATCTTCCAGCACGGAGACGCACTCGCGGATGCTTTACGCGCGTAACACGCTCCGAGCCTTTCCGCCTTATGGTTTCGGTGGATCGTTGGTGTATCGGCGAGTTACTGTGTGTTCGTTTGCGGTGAGCTTCGCACGCATGCCGAGGGATATCGCGACACAGGTCAAGGCTGCGTTCACGCTGTCAAGGGACACGTGCTCGAAATTCTCCGCGCGGAAACGAGTATGGCAACCGGGCTTGCAAATATCCGCAGCTTTGATTTGACCGGTAGCAACGAGAATCGATCGTATCGATTCAAGTTCGATAACGCTGTTTTCCCTGAAGCGGGCAACTTCGTTGCACAAACGGCGCGACAGGCTCGACGATGGGCGTCGGTTAGGAATTCCTAGAGCTGTCGGATGACCGATGATGACCGGGAAATTGACGAGTATTTCTAGACCACGATGCCGGCAGATTTTCGCGATCCTATACCGATCGAAACCGACAGCGTTTGCCATCGGTGCGCATCCACCTCCACCTTCGGTGGGATGATCAACCTGGACCTAGACCTGGACCTGGACGAGGAATGGCTGGTTTACACGGAGCTCACGGAGAACGCGTTCCTCGCCGCGAAGAGGAGCTCGCAGAACACGTTGCTCGATAACGCGTCGAAATCCGCGGGTTCCACGCCGAGATCGAAGAAGGCGGGCGCCGGAGGATCGGCGAAGAGCATGAACAATCGTCGAAACTCGTCCCGAACAAAGCGCCGCGATGAAGTTGTCTTCGACGAGGGAGCCGACGGCGACAAACCCAGAGAAATCGCGTCTCTGTCCATGAGGCACAGTCTTTTCCCACACGTGCCGCCGTATGTCCTCTTCCAGAGCCACGAGAACCGATCCAAGAAGCTGCCCAAGGACCTCAGACAGCTGCTGCAGTGGAAGAGCACGTCCTCCATGCCCAGGATCCTCGTCAAGATCATCGTCAACTCTGGCTATCGCATCGTCGGCCAGAACTGCGACTGGTCTGCTGTCTGGTACCCTTCGTTCAAGGACACTTCCAAGTATCAACGACTGAAGAACTACCAAAAGGTAAACGTCCTTTACATGTGACAATTGCTTTCGAGTACCGTATAATTGTGACATTATTGAAGCATATACAGTGTTTTCCCTTGCCACCTGTCGGTGGCAACATACAGGGTGTTCATGCTATTACTAGCCAGCGTTTTTCTTGCAAATAGTAAATGTTAGAAAAAAATGAAAGAGAAGAAAGTAGTACTGTTGTTTATTCGCAACACAATTGCGTATGTTATTTTTTCGTGTTTGTACTAGTTTGTTAGATATGAAGGTGACCTTTAATTTTTTAAATGTGATGCTGTTTATTTTTGTGCATCACATGAAAGCGTGTGTCTAGACGAATTCATCCGTACACTGCAGTATCACCTTCAAGGTCATGCATGGTCAGAAGTGGAAGAAATATTTTGGATATTTCATACCAATGTGAAACTACTTTTTGTAAACTTTGTGTAAGAGGACTTCCTACTTTTTATCTTCAGAAAGAAGACATCTCCGATTATGACACTTATTTTGAAAAGACCCTGTTTCCTTCAAACGCTTGGCACTCGAAAGAAACTGGTTTTCATTTAGTTGCACTCTGACCGGATATTCTGCTAGGTATTTCAATTTACTTCGTCTTTTATGTCCATTGCACTGGTAATAAATGCATACTATGCATACTAATACTGAAATTGTCTCGTCATAGTAGAAACTAGAAGTAAACACTCTGATAGTGAATGAAAACATCATCTGATTCGTATGAATAAGGAATACTTGTAAACACACTGTTATGAAATATTCTAAATGTTTCTTCCATTTCTGACCTTCCATCACCTCGAAGCTCACTGTGCAGTATACGGATGAATTCGTCTAGACACACGCTTTCATGTAATATACAAAAATATACAACATTCCATTTAAAAAATTGAAGGTCACCTTCATATCTAACGAAATAGTATAAACACAAAAAAATTATATACGCCATTGTGTTACGTATACAAAACAGTACTAATTTTTCCTCTTCCATTTCTTCCTAATAATCACTATTTACTAATTACTATTTATATCGTTCAGGAGATATTATTCTTTGATCATATTATGTTTGTGGCCCCTCACGGGGTATACCCCGCGGTAGTGGGGACAGTTATGCGACTTTAATCAGCCGTACCTTTGCGACATATAACGGGAAAAGACTGTAATAGCAACCAATAAAATGAGAAACTATTCGCGTAAAAGTCAAGGTCGAGCCGGCTCGACATGGGACCACAAAGGGTTAGGAATTTAAAAAAAAGTCACACTTAATTATTCTTGCGTAGAATGATTGTATAGACATCCCTGAATAGATACTTGAAGATTTATAATGGAATAACTCCGGTGTTGTTTCAGGTAAACAGCATCCCAGGCTCGCACAACCTGGGCAACAAGGACCTGCTCTGGATAAACCTGAGCAAGATGATGAAGAAGTTCGGGCACGAGTACAATTTCATGCCCCGCACCTACATCCTGCCGAAGGAGATCCACAAGTTCGAGTACGTGTGGCAGAAGTACCGTGTCGGCGGCACGTGGATCATCAAGCCGCCGACCTCGGGTCGCGGTCAGGGTATTAAAGTGATCAATCAATGGTGGGAGATTCCGAAGTGGCACTCGATGATCGTCCAGCGTTACATCTCGAGGCCGAGGCTGATCAACGGCTCCAAGTTCGATCTGCGCGTCTACGTTCTCGTAACGAGCGTCAATCCGACGAGGATCTATATTTACAAGGAGGGCTTGGTTCGGTTCGCCTCGGTCAGGTAACTCGGATCCCCTGGCACCATAATCGTCATTATAAGAGAGAAGAATTGCCAGCACTCTGTTGAAGCACTCTCTCTAATTGTTTTTATTGATAAATGCGAAACGTATTTAACACTTTGACTGCCAAGCTAGAAACCTCAAAAATTCCATCAAATCAATGTTTTATTTAATAGAATAAAAATTGAAAAAAATGATATGTATGATATTGAGTAGTCCTCCAACTTTCTGGCATTTTACGGATCATAATTAAATTTGATACAATTAATATATTAACGTAGAAATTCATTTTAAAATTTGAACAAATAATTTCGTCACTCACATATGGGTCACGTGGCAATCAACGTGTTAAAACAGCGACTATTGCTAATTAACAGGTTCTAACTACTTCATCTCAGGGAAATTATATTAATTTTGTGCATGTGTCGCTATCTATAATTGTAACGCATAGCATGGTGATCAGAGAATTTGGAACTTTTTCTGTGACAATATCTCCTTCCACATTTTCCTTTCTCTTCGTCTCGATCGTTTTCGAAACGGTGCAACAGAAGCTGTATTTGTTTAACCCATTTGCATTATAAGGAAATATGAAAAGAAGATCTTTATCACCAAACTTTTTTTAAATGAACATATATTTTTAAGTACAAAAATGACTACAACCGAAAGAACCTCATATTTTGGCATTATAAGAAAAAATCAGAATTACTACTTTCATCTCCAACAACACCATTTCTATCTTTTAGCTAACGAATAATGATAATGACCAACAAAGTTGAGCGCATATATACGCTAATGATGCAAACGGGTTAAGCAAATGCACCTCCCGTTTCCTGTCGCGTTTCAGGTACATTCGCGGGATGAATCTGAGCGACAAGTGCATGCACCTGACCAACACCAGCGTGAACAAACTGAACCCCGGCTACGTGATGAACGACGGGTTGAACGCGTACAGAGCCCACAAGTGGTCGTTCGGTAATTTATGGAGTCACCTGGCCGAGGAGGGCATGGACGTGTCGGAGCTGTGGTCCAAGATCAAAGACATTGTCGTGAAGACCCTGATAGCCGCAGAATCGAGCATGAACGCCGCCATTTCGGAGAACCTAGCCTCCAGGTACACCTGCTACGAGCTGTACGGGTTCGACGTGCTGCTCGACGAGACGTTCAGGCCGTGGCTCCTCGAAGTCAATATTCTGCCCTCGTTGCACACGGATTCTCACCTCGATACCATCATCAAGGTAGCTACCCGCAATGTCCTTCCTTTTTTACCCTTTTGTTTATCGGTGGCCATTCGACTTAGTTGCAATTCGATTAAGTAGCTTAGGAGACGGAGAATTAGGAACTTTAAAGCATTAGGTCCTAGAAAGAATTAGAGCTAGAAAGCATTAGGTCCTAGAAAGAATTAGAGCTAGAAAGAATTAGGTCCTAGAAAGAATTAGATCCTAGAAAGAATTAGGTCCCAGAAAGAGTTAGATCCTAGAAAGAATTAGGTCCTAGAAAGAGTTAGATTCTAGAAAGAATTAGGTCCTAGAAAGAGTGAGATCCTAGAAAGAATTAGGTCCTAGAAAGAATTAGGTCCTAGAAAGAATTAGACCCTAGAAAGAATTAGGTTCTAGAAAGAGTTAGATCCTAGAAAGAATTAGACCCTAGAAAGAATTAGATTCTAGAAAGAATTAGGTCCTAGAAAGAATTAGACCCTAGAAAGAATTAGGTTCTAGAAAGAATTAAGAGCTGGGATCTAGGGCTCTTACCATCCGGATATCTATTGGGATCCGGATATCAATCTGGATTTGGAGTTATAATGAATCGGATGTCTACTAGAACCTGAAAATATTTCGAGAACCCCAAGTAAAATTATGTCTGACTTTTCGGTTTTGAGGGTCCTCTGGTCAGGAACGTGTTGAATATGGCAGGCTACCGGGTCCCGAAGACCAGTCAAACGTCTTCGAAGAACACAAGCAAAAGATACGACTCGATCGGTCACGACGCGAAGCTGTACAGCATGTCCCTGAGTCTTCCAGAGAAGACAAAACAGAACGAGATCAACGCGATACAGAGCCGTGAGGAATATTTGGATCGGATCTTGGAGACCTTGACCAGGGACGACATCAGACAGCTGATCCGTTACGAGGACGAGCTGGCTCAGATCGGTGACTTCGAGAAGATCTTCCCAAGAAACGATACCTACCCATACCTGAAGTTCTTCGAGGTGAAGAGGTATTACGATCGTCTCCTGGACGCCTGGGAGCATCACTATCATAACCAAAGGGACGAAGGGATCGAGAGACTGAGAAAGTACTGCGAGCAGATGCGACATTTAGACGCCAGCTCCGATTAACCAAGATTTCCCATTCTTCCCGATAATCTTCACGGTTCTGATAATTGTATTACACTGTCATTTAATTATGTAATTACATTGTGCCACCCTATCATGTCTGTAGCGCGGTTATTCAATCACAGATGCAATTGGATTGCATCGTTCCAACGTTTTTATTGCAGCTCGGTTTGCTCCTGTTATGAATTTATGAATAACATCCATAATTGATCGCGCTCTCCGCTGATCAAAGAGATCTGTATTACGAACTACAATCTAACTGGCACGATATTTCAAATGACTTATACACAATTTTGTGAATAGTTCGTGCAACCTAGGCATTCAATTGTACCGAAACCTTTGTCAAACGTTGGTAGATAATTGGCGAAATTCTAATGTTATCGGGACGCGATATCGCCGGCAATTAAGATACCAGAGACACAACACGCCCCCAAACCCGAACCGAACAGAACCAGCATATAAACGATTTCGTCCCGCGAGGCATTCGATGTGAATGGAATCCCAGAAATCCGGACGAAACCTTACGCCTGTTAATCTACCTTAGGGTTGCGCAACACCGTAACCGCGAGACGTAAGTCGTTTTAAAGCTATATCGGTCAGGCTGACGTCGTTAGACCGTCGTTTCGTTTGTTACCTCGATCTCCACGACAGACTTCCTTTAACCCGATTTTCCGTTCAGTTTCGCGTGCAACAAACAACGAACCCACGGGTTTCATCGAGAATCATGCTCTTTTCCTCGATCGATCGATCCTGTCCGACCCAGGCCTCGAGGCGGATTCCAAAACAAATATTTCCGACTGCATAAAGCTTCCTCCTAAATAAAGAACCTTTATTCTGAGGTACAAGCTAGCTCAGGATCAGCTGTGTGCAGGAACTGAAATTTTCGACTATTATGCACCTTCTATTTAAACTACGTATGTTGGTAATTGTGTATGGTGGTTCAGAATTGCTATTGGAAGAGTTAAAAGCGTCTGCGGAGCAAATGAAATTTTCAACTACTATTTGCAGTCGAACTATATCGGTTCCGAATTGCTGTCAGGAAAGCTAAAAGCGTTCGCAACCCAAATGTCCAACTATTTATCGGGTTGCAGCTTCTATTTTAGCTGCAGTCAGTCCCATAACTGACGACGCACATTTTAACACTTTGATCACCAAACAAGAAAGCTAAAAAATTCCATGAAATCAAAGTAAGTTATTTAATAACACAGAAATTGAAACAAAATAAAATGTATGATATTGTTTGGTTCTCCAACTTTCTTGCATTTTACAGATCCTAATCAAATTTGGTACAATGAATATATTAACGTAAAAATTAATTTTAAAGCCTGAACAAATAATTCCGTCACCCACATATGGGTGACATGGCAGTCAACGTGTTAAATCAGAATCCCTTTCTTACAAATGGACCAAACGACTGCAGTAGTATTTTTGTCAAGCCGAAAGCTTGACTAGATGATATTTAATGAAAACGTTGGAACAATTGCGTTTGGTCCGAATTACGAAAGAAAATAATAAAAATTGCTTTTTACAATTTTCTTTTTTACCTGTAAAAATGTTCACCGGATTATAGACGATTGAAAATGCTAAACATTATATTTTTGCGCGATTTTCAACCCATTTTTGCCATTTTCTTCTATTATTCCGCGATTTTAAACCGGTGTCCATTTATACAAAAAGTTATTCTTAGGGTGTGTTCCATCAGCTATGAGACCGACCGTGTACCGGCCCCAAATCGCTGTGAGTAGTTGAAAGCGTTCGCAGAGCAAACAAACAGCCGGTTGACCGTTCGATCGTGGCGCAATTTTCACCGAAAAAACAATCGTAATGGAACACAACGCTCGGTTGCGCAACCACCCGCATTAACGACGATGCACGTTGTGGAAACGTTTACAACCGACGATTCCGATAAAGCCAGGCCTGAAAGTGTTTCCTATCCTCCGGTGCAACGGATGGTTTCACAATGATCTTCGAGCATGCGGCTACGCTCGGCTCGCATTGTTTATACTGCGCGCTCTCGGCAAAATTATTCATTCGCAACGCTTCTCCCTGTCCGATTTCTTTCACGTATGAAACTACGTTTACTTAACCCTTTGCCCTGCAATATCGATTCAGACTCGTGATGAAGATTCTGAACAGAGTCTAATAAGTATGTATGTTATCAACCCTTTCACGGTGTGGTAAAATTACGAATTCTGGTCCAAAAAATGTCTAGTTTTTTTCATGTTCGGAAATACATGTAATAAAAAATGTAAAAAAAAATGTGTTTAACCGTTTGAGTCCCAAGCGGCGCGATCGCGCTGTTGAGATTTTATGTCGAGAAAACCCAGCACATTTCGAGCATTGTGGACAACTGACGGTGCGTTACCGATTGTCGAAGTCGCTCGCTCAGATTTACTGACGCAAGTACATCACACAGCTCCTTTTAATGTAAATAGTACATTTTACAATAGCTGGAACAATACTATAAGAATGCAAAAATACATTACAAAATAAAAATTCTCATTTAGAGAAAGCGTGTTTTTTCAATACCCACTGGGACTCAAACGGTTAATTATTGTCAATTGTGTTGGTTTTGTCTTGCATTCTCTGATGAAGTTGAACTGTCATCGGTTGAGACCGGATTATGACTATCACTGGCATTTATGATTGACGAGTCACTACTATTACTACTATCCATGTTGGATAAACCGTTTGGTACTTGACTCTCTGCACGTGACTGTCACGTGATACACTGTGAAAGGGTTAATTTCTTCTAAACCGAAATAAAATTCAATTTTTTTTTTAAGCTGTCGCATTGACAGCTAGGTCATTAGCGACCACATGGTTTAGGTGCTAAGAGAAACGCGTAATTTTTTTACAGGACAGATTTTGTTGGAAACCTTCCGACTGTACGTCGCACGGATGTTATAAGGGGTTAAACAGCTTTAAACGCGATCGGTCACGGCTCGTCACCTGCTCGGAAGGTGACGCAAGCGAGCGATCGAGCAATCGACCGGTGAAAACTCGTCGGAGCGGAGACTTCGAGGCATGAATCACTTCCTGAAAATTCCGTGGACTTCCACAGCAGCTTTCATACGATCGAGACGACCTTCTGCAGCCACCGTTATCGACGTCATAGTCCCGTGTGCAACCCAGTTACCTTTCCGCTTTGAGCAAACCCTGTCGAAGGCTTCCATCGAGGTTGAACGCTATAAATCAGCCATAATCTGCGGCCAAGCTTCTACGCGTGGCCCGAAACATTTAGATTACACTCCGCGACAAAAAGATAGCACGTTATACAAATAAATGGTATTTAGCTTTTCAAGTAGTATATTACATTGTTTGTGACCTGTATACTGCGTAATAAGAATAACCAATTACTTCAATATGTTTCAAAATGATAGCACAAATTTCTTAAAATAGCTAAACTATAAGAATATGTATAAAATAAATAGTGTTTTAATATTTCGTAACTCCGCCTTTTGTTTGTATAACTGCCACTAAACGTTTTGGCATAGATTTATATAGTTTTTTAACTAATTTCTTGCTTAACGCTGCTCAGAGCGACCTGTGCTCTTTCTTTTCCCATATTTGTCTACATTTTTTAATAAATTGTAAATAACCTTGTGACTACGATTCAATAGTTTCGCAATTTTACTGATAGAACAATTTTCTTTACGTAAATCGTGCATTGTTAATATTTCAGGACCAGTCAATCTTTTACCGGGAGCCATTGTTGAAAATTTCACAATATTTTAACACCGAAACACGAACAATCTTAACTACTTTCCGATTTGAATAGATTGGCGCCTTGACGCTGACTGAAAGTACACAATTTTGACTTTGTGCTATCATTTTGACGCAGCTGTCAGGACTATTGTTTACGTTTTCGACTTAACGTTCAACCTATAAACAGAAAACGATTGTTTACCCTGAACAGATACAACCTATTGCTAACTGAACAGTGATATATTATTATTAGACATCGGATCTTTATGCATTTATGGCTTATGGAAATGTTAAAAAAATGCTATAATATAAAATTCGAGAGAATTTAACACGATTTTTATTTGCTTTGGATCTACAAAGGCTGTCCCCATTAAAAATAAAATTTTATTTCATTCCACTTTTTTAAAATGTTTCTATAAAAATTGGAAATTGCATAAACATCCGATGTCTAATTATTATATATATATATATATATATATATATATATTATTTTATTATTATAGTTCCCTTATTAGGGAACTGTTGTTGTTCGATTGTATTAGCGAGAATTAACAAAATTAGGTAGTGTGCTATCTTTTTGTCGCGGAGTGTATTAGATGATTTTTTAAACGTTTCTAAATTTTTAGGCTATAACATTTTTATCTGTCTACCTACTATGTTGCGCGTAGCCATATATGCGGCCCGAGAAAGAAAAAGAACGGTTCAGTATGGCTGTTCTAAGCCCTCGTCTGCCGTCTCCAAAAAAAGATTGTACCTGGACGAACGCAATCCGCGGAGCCATCAAAACTTTCCTTTGTTAATTGTGCCCAGTAATTATGCTGCACCGCGTTGCGGTGTACCGTGTAAATCAAAGAAATCTCGTGGCGATAAGCGAAAGAAACTATTTTACAATCGGCCGGAGAACGGGGTACCCGTAAAATCGTCGGTTTTTATTGATTCTCGTAAACGTGAAACGTTCGAGCGCAAAAATCTCCGAGAAGGAGGAAAGTTCTAGGCTCGACGGCCTCTAGGAATTTCGGTGGATCCCTCTAACCTTTATCGCACAGGTTTCCCTTTCCGAAAAGCTTCGACGGACAGCGATTAGGCTCGTAATACCTGTCTAGACTCGCGCCAGGTAGAGACTCGCGTCGAAAGCTACGGCAGAAGCGCCAACCGAGTCTGTTTCGTCTCTATGTAAAGAAAAAAAGAGTCGTAGAGGAGGAGTGAGATACCGACGGACATAATCGACGTTGGGGAACATAAGTTCTCGATCTAACGAGGAGTAGGAGGTGTTAAATTGTTTTTCCAGCAGATACACGTGTCCTGTTCTCGGTCGCGGTCGAGCGTGATAAAATAGTGGACTGTTTACCGTGGCTGCGTTCCGACTGTCGCATTATTAGCGAGTGTACCGCTGCGTGACTATGACAATCAGAGCAGAATGAGATCTGAAATTCGCAATCTCACGAATGAATCCGCTCGGGAGTCTAATTACAGCGACGCCGATCGTTAGCCGGGGACGGTGCGCGAATTAATTCGGCACAGAATCCTCCGATCGAGCCGGTTCAATGATTCCGAGAGCACAATGCGATTACCGGTCATCATCGAGAGGACAATTAACGCGCGTCATCATCGTCTCTAAAGTTGGACAACATCGAAGCAACTTATACCTGCACGAAAACTGAGATTGAGGAGACTAGATTTAATAATGTGAAAATTAATTTTTAAGTCCGGACCAACTGCGGACAATTTCAACCAACGTCAATACATATGTAATTAGTAGACTGTGGATTTTATGCATTTACGACAAAGATGGGTAGGCGTATTTTAAAACGGTAACTACATTAGAAAAATTTAAAAATGCTATTACATTACTTTTTACCCAAAGAAAGAAATTTCTATCTCACTTCAGTCTGTTGCAATTCTGGTACAAAATTTTTATTTTACGTAGAGGCGTATTTTAAAACGGTAATTACATTAGAAAAATTTAAAAATGCTATTGCATTACTTTCTACCCAAAGAAAGAAATGTCTATCTCACTTCAGTCTGTTGCAATTCTGGTAGAAAATTTTTATTTTACGTAGAGGCGTATTTTAAAACGGTAATTACATTAGACAAATTTTAAAATGCTATTACATTACTTTCTACCCAAAGAAAGAAATTTCTATCTCAGTTCAGTCTGTTGCAATTCTGGTAGAAAATTTTTATTTTACGTAGAGATCCGTAGTCTAGTAATTACTGAATGATAAACGCACACGACTTAGCGTCACTCGTGAATAGAATTCGCTCTTGCCAAACAAAGATTGAGACTTTACGAGAAATTGTTAAAACAGCTGCGAGCAACGACAGAAAACTGCTGTTCGCTCGTTCGGTTGTTAATTGGTTATTCAGGGTTGACAATTATCGAGTAACTTACATAAAAGTCTGATCGATTTCCCGCGTAATAGGCCGCAGTAAAAATCACATAGCGCGTTAAGAGCACGAGAAAGAGGGAGATGTGCTTCTTCTCCAAGCGCGCGTTTAATCGACTCATTTGCAGGAGAGTTTTTATAGTAATCGACTATAGCAGGCTTGATTCTCCACGGTGTGCTCGGTGGAAAGATCAAATCAACCGGCAAGAAGTTGCGATACACGCGCGCGGACGAAATGGGTCAATCCAATATGAGCATGCCGGAAATTACATTCGTCGGTAGAAACGTCGGGCATTATACCGGCCACCGCAAAACGATATCGTGTGCCGGGTCGCGCTCTTTGTCTCTGGTCGGCGCGCCGTTGACTCATACAGACGTTGCCGAGAGAGAGAATGGCAGTAAGCCGGCTGCCGAGCCGCGCCGGACAATGATAATTGATAGGTGAGCGAGGATGGGACTGGAAGATCGAGCTAATCGTGCGAGATGAACCACCTAGGTGCTGTTGCACGAACGCCGATCGAAATCTATTAGGTTGGCAAGAAAGTAATTTTTTCGGTTTTCACTAATACCTGGCGTTATGTTTTGTTTGATCGACTTCTGTCAACGTTGCGTTTGTTTTCTTTCTGACATTTCATAACTGCATCTTTTAGGTTACTTTTGAAGCAAAAAACACGTAATTTTGATTAAAATTGATAGTTCTGTGTCAATTTGAACATGGAATGCAAAAACGAACTTGCTTTCTTATTTCCGTAGAGATAAAAAAGCTGCCGAGGTTCACTACCGGCCATAAGTGTTTACCCACCCACATATTTTTTAACATTGTAGTCCACGGTTCTACGTTTCAGCTTCAATAACTTTGCTATTTCTCTGTTACTTTTTCCGATGCTATGATGGGACACTATTAGAGCGCGCGTTTCAATCGATAATTCTTTTCTCCCTGACATTATTAGAAATTTTCGCAAAATTCTTTAGGCACGTGAAAATCAACTGTTTACTGTATGAAAGCTTAATGCAGTATGAAATTTGAGACGACAAAGATACCTGTATTAACCTGCGTTCATATTCCCTACTGACCGTTATAAAAATTTCAGAAAAATGGGTTTCTTTACCTGAACTCCAAAATTGTCGTTTTTCATAAAAAGCTGTAAACTCATTTACAGTACCTGATTGTGTATGTACAGAATATTTTGGATGTTTTTTATTAGCCTTATAATTAGGATTTAATGCTACGGACGTTTTCATAACAATAAAATACCTATTATTTGAATAGTAACGAAATTTGAAGGTGGGTAAACACTTATGGCCGGTAGTGTATGTGAAGTTTATGATGTGGATTGCTAAACAGAACGCACGTGCCAGAATTGGTTTAAAAAATTCCGTTCTGGAAATTTCTCACTTGAAGACGACCAATGTTCTGGACGACGAAAGCCATTATTGAATCGGATCGTCATATAACATGGGAAATATTTTATTGATTAAAGTTCATTGCTTTGATAAAAAAATTAGATCTTATTTCATCTAAAAATATCGAAATTACTTTCTTGCCAACGTAATAATTTCACGGACACCGGATTTGAATTTATTCGCTGGACAAGGGCATCGTTCACGATTCGATCGATCGACGATCGCTCGAATCGATGCATCGGCTCAAAATTATAGCATCGAACGAGGTTGCAATTCCTTGCGGGCCGATTTGTTCGCCAAGTGCAATTTTTCCTGGCCTTGGAAACTCTACTCTTTCGATATTGAGCAGCTGTACAGCTGACCAGGAAAGATTGCATTGCATTTAGCGTCACTGGTAATTGACCAACATAGTTATGGAATACCTAGGGCTTTCGCCTAAAATTACAGGAAGAAATGAATAAATCGAAAGCACCACTAGATACAGCGCAATGAGCAAGATCATTTAGAATCAGAATAAAGTAACGAGCCCATGAAACACCTAGGGCTCTCACCAAGGGACACAGTACCATTTCTATATTAATTCTATACTAATTTCTACAGTAAATGCACTTAGTGTTTGTTGTATTTAACACGTTGACTGTGCCATGTCACCCATATATGGGTGACGGAATTATTTGTTCAGACTTAAAAATGAATGTTTACGTTAATATATTCATTGTACGATTAGGATCTGTAAAATGCAAGAAAATTGGAGAACTACAATATCATACATTTAATTTTGTTCAATTTCTATTACTTACTTTGATTTCATGGAATTTGTAATTTGGAATTTGAAAGTATTAAATAAATTGCCTCGATCGAATTTTTCTGGTCAGTTGGCGGTCAACATGTCAATACGTTGTTCAGAGTTCACTGGTAGATGGAGTCATAATTGAAACCTGAATTTGTTATAACCATTTTCCGGGACTGATGTAAGCCGGCACACGCCTACAAAGACAAATAGAACGACAAGATAAAGGCCGATAACGGAAAAGCAGTTTCGTCGGTTTCCTGTTCGACAGCTACCGACACGCGGAACTTTAATGGACGGTTGCCCGGTAATAAGCAGGAATCGGACACGATTAGAACGATCGTTGCATGCCGGCAACGTCGAACGGATCTCTATGCTAAACACAGGGATGCCCGGTTAATTCGACACTGTCACTTTCTCCGTGGTCCCATGGGACGGCGTACCGTCTCGTTCCATTTGGTTCGCGTATATACTATGAGATCGATCGAGGCTACCTTCGATCCTCCTTCTCAGCGAGTCGAAAGTGAGTTTCGCGGTCCGCGAGCAACGTGTCAGTGACCTTTGCGAACGACGGCACGTCCGTGTTCACGTGTGTTAACCGTGCCAGAAAAATCGATCTTGCCTTCGACTGCCTAGCCCTCCGACGCTTTACGATCGCGATGATATCGAGAATCGAGTTCGCCAAATCGAATGGCAGTAGAACTGTTCGAAACGTCTCTTTGGAAACTTTCTGAAGTCACAGAAATATTTCAAGCAAGTGGATTTTTTAACTTTGTAACTTTAACTTTAACTAACTTTCCAAAACACATTTGCTCGAGTAACGTTCAACCCCTAATTCTTAGGGCTGTCGTCATGCTTTATTCCTCACGCATTGTTGGAGAAACTGGTACATTTATATTGTGAGGATTAAATTGCATCGGATTAATCGACATTTAATTCTATATGATACGCATATAGTCTCCAATGAATTGGGGATGTTCAATTAATTTATATGCACAGACTGAGAATCTGTACGCAAAATAAAAATTGTGTATAAAAATTACAAGAGAGGAGAGTTAGATGAAAATTGATTTGTTCTGGAAATCTTAAGCTGTGAACTGCTGGGAACGAACCCGTTGAGGTCCGACAATGTCAATTCGGTATGCAGAAAATTAATACGCAATCAGAGGCCCGATCGAGGCAGAATGATTAAAACGCGAGAAAGCGCTAGGGACCGGATGTTTACCTTTTAATTATGCGCACAGTTCGACAAGCTAATTGTACGAAAGCGCACGGAGAAAGCGATAGAAAATGTGCGTTTCCGTAATGCGCGGAACGGGTGCCGAATCGATTCGACTCAATCGAGCCGCGATTCCCAAACTAATTAACGTATCGAGAATTTACGATCCACGGCTCCCGGGAATTTTATATAACGCCGTGACTGCTGTGCGACTCACCTAACTTGAACACTTGAGATATCTGCATTATTGATGATAGAAAAATTCTCGTCATACGCCACTGTCACAAAAATCAAATTAGACCAAAGAATTAGTAGCACTAAACCACGGTCAGATGACCGGTTTCATATTTTGCAATTATCGAAATTATGAAAATTACATTATCAAAATTACATTATGTTTACACTCATCGGTGCCCGGGGCCTCTCGTAGTGGGGACAATTCCGCGACGTTTATCATCCAGGCCTTGGCGACATATACAGAGAAATCACTGTACTTCTTCGTAGGTTTAATGTCAATGCATCAGTACGAGAGTTACACTGAGCTGCAGAGGTTTAAATATAGTAAAAAGAAAGCTCGGTGATAGTGGAAATAATTTTTCAATTAACTATTACGATGAAAATGAGCCGAAAGCTAGGAAATATAAGACGATGATTTTTCGCGCCCTGCGAAACGGGATTCGCGGAAAACGGTAACCATAAGTAGCGTTATCGGCGCCGACCGGCGATTTCCCGCGCGCGAAAGAATCGGCGGCTACAAATTACCGGGCAATTAGATCGTAAGCCAGGGGAAACGCGTCAACAGTCCCGCGATCGAGATCACTGGTCGATCTCCGCACCAGCGAAAGACTTGTCCCGCTGCATTAGCATGTAATCGTGGTTTCTGCTCGATCGTTAAACAGCGTGAAAACCACCGTCGAAAATCACGGTACGCAACACCCTCGATAACGCTGTGCAGCCGCCGCCGCCGCTTGGCGACCTTGTGCAACGATCGACGCGATCGATCGATCGATAAAGGAAAATTGGAAAATTATCTGTCCGAGCAACGGTGCCCGGAGAACGCTGTTTACGAAATGCGTCGCAATTTTTGTTTTCTTGTTCTCGACGCAGGAATTTGCAGGTTGCCGTGCTATTTCTGAACAACTGAAAAATTCAGATATGCCGGCAACGATTAGATATAGTTGACAACAATGTGTATGTAGCGCCTATCTATAAATAGACCGCTGATCTTTATGCAACATTTTCTTTTTAGCTGAATTGCAGCAAACTCGTGTGAAATAGAAATTTATTTTCTTTCCCATTATATGTTTGATAGCTTGAAAACTAGAAATAGCATGGTACAAATTCTTCAAATATCTTTACCTTGTTAAATTACACTCACTTTTCTCACAAGTGCATAAAATCCGCAGCTGAGCGAATTTCTTTTCGATTTCACTTGAAATTAGCGGTGTTGGCGAGATAGAACTCTAGTCTAATTATATCGAATTACTCGTGACATTTAACGAGGAACGCGTGAGTGGCTTTCCAAGTACATGACTTCGTTGATCAAAAGTCGAAAGTGAACTATGTTGGTATGTACTTCGAGATGTTATTGAGAGCGTTGCTCTGGGAATAGAAACTTTGAGAATAAAACTGCTTTTCAACAATGAACTTTACCGAGAATTCAAGGCAATAAATTCACAGGGTTTTTGAATAAAGGGGAAAAAGCTTTCGACGACGAAATTGAAGATCCAGTTAGGAGCCGGAACGGGGGCAAAGTGCATGTATCGGGACCAGCTAGAAAGTGCCGGGTATCGATCACGTTGCGCACTTTCTTTCTTACGACGATTACGTGCGGAGTTCAAGGAACCGCTCAACGACGCTCAACGACGCTCAACGACGCTCAACGACGCCTTCACTTTTCTTTCGCGCGAGCTTACGTACAGGCAATCGTGTGCAAGTGTCGTTATTATCGGAACGTGTTCGACAGCTGAGAATGTTCCTCTTCCCAGCGATCGGAAGAGAAAATGGAAAAAGCGAAGACTGGCGTGAACAATGAGCGTGATTCGAGCTACCGGCGAGATTACCATCGATCCACTTACTCGAGCAATGGAGAAGAACCTGTTGCTATTCCCAACTTGAAAATAGTATTTTGCCAAGACTTTACACGGAACGATCTTCGGAAAATTATTTACCATTACCTAGGAGTGCAAATAACGCACTCCCGTGAAAAACAACGTTACGAAAATTGTTCGAAAATCATTTCCTCGTTGACGCCCATGCTGTTGCGACTGGTCTCGTATTTCCCATTTTGCAATTTGTAAAATTAACTTCGAAGGCTGTGTTCCAAGTCGGATTATTTTTCTAGTACCTTGTACTTTGTAAAATTAATTTCGAAGGCTGTGTTCCAAGTCAGATTATTTTTCTAGTACCTTGTACTTTGTGAAATTAATTTCGAAGGCTGTTTTCCAAGTCATATTATTTTTCTAGTACCTCGTTCAAATGTGTGCAATTAATTTCAGAGGCTGTTTTCAGAGTCAGATTATGTTTCTAGTACCTCTAGCACAAATTTCTGAAAAATCGGTTTATGTAATGTCTTGAGAGTTCCCGATCCAGAAGGTAAACTGACTGTATTTTGACGCAAGAATTAATTTTTAAGGAGAGACGAGGCCCAGTTCGGTGTTTTAGAAATGGAAGACGCGGTATTAAATGGTGGGGCCTGTAACAAAGGTTGCCCGAGATCGAGATCGGGATCGGGATCGGGATCGGGTTCGACAAAAGTCAGCGTCCGAGTGTAGAAACGCGGCGCACAAAGGCGAAGCAACAACGCACGTACACAAGAAGGGAATGACGTGCAACGTTTCTATAGACACCGTTTAAATACCGAAGGTAACGCCTCTTACTCCTGTATAGAATGTACTCGGTACGGCTCGGTAAGCCGGCTTATGCTTGCACCGTACCTCTACCTGTTGGTGGTACATTAATCTAACGTAAGAACCCCGCGTTGGCCGCGAGTTGGCGAGTTTCGATTTCTACCGCGGAATCTGCGCGCCATTCTGCACATCCGCTTTTCGTAACCCGCGAACTTTTTTCAGACCGCTTAACGACAAGTCTCTTTGTTTATAATTTTACCGGGAATAATTGCTCTGTTTAACCCTTTGCTCTTCCCGTACGATTGCACAATGTAACCAATGCAATTTCTGGGCGAGGATTTCCAGGTGATATTCAGGGTTGATTGTTACCGCGCACGAACGAAAGCGAAGTATGCCGCACAGACAAACATTTTCGAAACGCTATAAGCTTGAACTTTTCCATGGTACCGAGGAGATACGTTGTGTACGCGCGACACAGTTCGAAACAATCGGTTCTCTCCTCTCCCTCTTCCTCTCCGTCAATCCGAATGACAATCGAACAGTATTATTCCCCGAGGTATCCGGATAAATATTGTTCTCCGCTCATCGATCGCCACGCGGAGAACCATAACGACGTTCACGATGATTTTTTCCTTCTTTCTCACACCGATTTCTCCCTACCGATCTCTGCTATAGTATCGCAATATACTTAATCGACCAAAGAAAAAATTTCTGCATCGATTGTGGGAAGCAGTAGTTAAATAAAAATTAATTTCATCCTTTAATAGTCTTTTTACCTTGAAATGAACATAACAATACTCTTAGATTTTTGATATTTTTCATCGTTTCCGCAGTCTAACTAATCAATATCGTCAATGACGAATTCACACTTAATGTCCAATTAAACCATTCTAGTTATTATCATCAGTTCACAATCGTTCGCTAATCTTCCAATGCTGGCGTTATTTCTGACTCGATATAATAATTGCAATTATGACGTTTCTTTACCTTCGCTCGAAGGTTTGAACCTTGTAGATACAAGCTATATGTTTTGTAAATATACTAGCATCCACAGATTCGTTTACGTGTTCCGAACGCGCAAAAGTCACGTGTAGAAGGAGCACGTTTGAAAATTTAAAAGAGAGTGGGGGGGCGTAATGTCACGTGATAACATTAGTGTGATATTATCAGAATTTTCAGAAGATAATAATCTTCTGTTTTTCGAAGTTTTGCCATTCGATAAAGCACGCTCGACGTGCTTATCCTAATTTTCAGATTTCCCGCAAGGCCGCTCGACGGCATTCTAACCTCTTGCGACCGGAATGACGTAACTTTTTGTCAATGGCAGTAAAATATATAAATAATGCAACTGCTTGCACGCGTAAGAAACATCTCGTTGCATTGCATATTTCATATCGCTTTGAAATTCAACGTGGTTAAAGTTCTTGACTATCTTTAACTACATAGTGCGACTACATGCTAGTTGACTCAAACTCGTACGGAAACGTTTTCAAGTTAATTTATTAAATTGCTAAATTGCCTTCTAAACAGCCCTGTGGATTTTGTGCATTTCTATCAAAACTGAATAGGCGAAAGAAAAAGCTGAGAATTACTTCTATTATTATTTAATAGCACAATTTATGTTTATTATGTTTATTAAAAATCCTTCCGTTTCTTTCTATTAACCCTTTGCACTCGAAACCATTTTAACTATAAAACGAAACATTTCTTCCGAATATTTCCTTTCTACATATATTTTTTTATGCTATACACACGAAAACGATGCAATTTACTCGTACAGTACAGAAATGTTTGGTAATTTATTAAATACAAACAAATTTAATTATGTAAAAAATATTTTGAATAATGATACAGGAATTTTTAGTGGCGCCTTACAGTTGCCATTCGAGCGTTAAGGATTAAATTATTGTGAAACATTGGCATATTTAACTTGAAAAGAAAATATTCTAATCAAAAGAACGAGTTTCAGTTCAATGAATACAAGTTTTGAACAGATCAGATCTAAGTCAGATAATTCATGAATCAACGAGTTAGCTTAATGACGCAGTAATTGAGACAAGTACCGTACGCGTGAGGTTGGTTGGGTTGGCGCGCTCTGGACACCCTGTATAACGCAGCACGCGTACGCGTAACAATAACACGTGTAAAATGAAAAGAAAAACGGTGGGAATCGTTGATAAAAGAATAACACTCACGGTGAGCTGTGACTTGTCAGGCGCGATCGCCGTGATCTCGACCGGCCTTGGCTCGGGCGGGTTGGCTCTGCTGAGAATGGCAGCCGGCATTTTCGCGACCAGGGACAGCCTCCTGGTGAGCCGTCTGCCTAATTCCGCGCGTCGTCGCACCCTAACGCGGGGACCGGTGCCTTTGTACCCTCCGAATTCCATTCTCACGTATCGCCGGGATTCTGTTCGGTGTTATCCACTGGTGGCCATGGCGGTTGAACCGAACAACGCGAAAACGGTCTGACAACACGTGCTCCACCAAAATACGCGTTACTCTATGGCAAGGTAAATCTTCACCGAGGAATCGGAGAATCTTCACTCGTGGACACGACGTTGATTCGCGCGAGATCGACTGCTCGGCTCGACGCAAACGCGCACATTTTTCGCGCACCGTTCACGGTCCGTTCGTTCGCAATCCCGCGTCGACGTTAACTTCGTTTGCGGAAGTCACCGATTCGATCCGATAACTATCGACAACCACTCTCTCTCTCTCTCTCTAAAATGCTTCTCTCCGACAGCGTTACACTCGGTCGTAAAATCGAATGACACGTGTCTCTCTCCAGTATTTATTCGTTCGAAGAGCACTCTTGACAACACCGAAACTCCTCCCGCGCCATAGACGTTGAACCTGTTCGATTCGATGTCGAGTAAGCACTCTCGCTAAACCGTGTCTAATGGTTCGTTCCCAGGGAACTGGGTCTCGTCGGTGGTTGCACGACCGGAGCTTTTTCCGAATGCGTCCGAAAACGTTTGAGAATACTGGTTCCCGAGCAACGGTTGTCCACACATTCGGTTACACGCACCACAACGACGTAAACACTTGCTCGGATGCTGGAGGCTCGCACACAGGCACGCTCGTGCCGCTCGCATCCCCCACTCTCGACCGGTACATGTGCATCCTAGTCTCACGAATACAACACCGTCGTACACCACAGACGCGCGAAGATGAAGAACATCGAGAGAGGGAGGGAAAGAAAGGCCGATAGAGAATATGAATGAAAGAGAGAGCGAGAGAATAACGAGATACACAAGGCAAGCACACACACGCGCACGCACACACGCACACACGGATAATATTCGACTGCGTGCTCGAAAAAAAAAACGAGGCACGAGGTGTGGAAAAGAGAGCAGCCGGTTCTTGCTGGCGCTCGGTCTGCCTGGCGCGCTTCGACTGAAATTGAATCGCGGCAACCTCCTTCCTACCAATCCTACCACGCGGCCCGGCCCGTCACACTGCCGGCCTTCCTAACCGCCACGCCGCCGCGCCTTCTCTCCTTCTTTCCATCTCTCGTTCTCTCATTCTCTCCTTCTCTCTTTATACTGTTCCACGGTTATCCGTTCCGTTCGGACCGAATCCCTTCGTAAACACAAACGCGTTTATCCCGCGCTACCGCGCACCACCGACAACACGCGCTATTCCTCTTTCAGCCACAATGTCGCACATCGCTTCTCCATACCCGATGTTGCCCGAAATTCTTTTCCCGTGTAACACGAACGACAACACCGTCGTTTCTTCGCATAATTAGTCAATTCAACTCACTGCGCTCACTACACTCTCCAACGACGTCATCGTCGCGTCAATCCCGGTCGAACTCGTTCAATCTCGAACTCCGTCGCGCAACCAATCAGCGCAACCGTACTAAGGGAGGCTGCTGCGCGCGCATCCCTCCCCCCATGAATTACTCTATGTATAGAGCGCAATGTTTATCGATGAATCGACGATCCCGGGAATTTTGAACATTGTTAACGCATTTGCATCATTAACCGTACATATACGCTCAATTTTCGTTCAATTTATTTTTTCTTATAATGCTGCAATATGTTCTTTTACTTGTAGTAATTTTTGTACTTAAATATAGAAGTCACCAATGCGAATGGCAAACATTGGAGTACATTGAGCAACAGATATTAAGGTTCTTGATGTTTCAGGAAAGCGGGATTTTTAGGTCAAGTCGATACATGTTGAGATTAGCGTGTTCATTGAAAAATGTCAAGGTTCTACAAACACGACATTAAGACTATCCTTTTCGGAGTCTTATCTCGATCGTCCTACATCGATCGCCGTAATTTCTAGTTAATGCGATTTTAATTGAAATCTCGATCGTGGAACAATACCCGCCGCAGACGGTTCCCGTCGAATTCACTTTTGTTCGGACGGTGGAATTTTCGAAAGTCCCGACGCGACGGTTGGAAAAACAATCTAGCTGTCGATTACGAGCAGATCGATTGCAAAACGTGCACGTCCGCGTTGTGAAACGCGTCGATCAACGGCCGCGAAGACAAATTGATATTGATCGGTGCACACGTCGCTCCGAAACGAAAGAAACAGATGTAATACCGTTTATGATTTCCCTGTAATCCGTAGAGCAGAGGATCTGTCCGGTTGGAATGGATTTCTATTGCACGGGAGCCGCAAAATGATGCAACACGCTCGATAATACGAAGCTTGTACAGGCGTTGCGAATGCGTTCGCGGTTGACTCGGGGGATCAAAGGAAAACAATCGGCTACAATTGGCACGATTAGCATGTATTTACGCTTGTTGCGATCGCGAGCGTTCCTCGTCATCGCGACGCGGCTACCGTGTGCTCTTGCTCGCCGGTAAATAAATTCTTGCGATCTATAAATACCGGGTGTCTATTAGAAAGTTCACTTGTGGACAGGTCGCGTCAGGCATATCAACAAGCTTCGTGCAATTTGCTCGTGTGCGATTCGTCGGATCTTCAGCACCACCATTGTCCCCGAGGATGTCGCGCAGAGGACCCTCGAAACCAAAAATCCAGACATAATTTTTACTAGGGGTTCTCGAAATATTTTCAGATTCTAGTAGGCATCCGATTACTCCACATCGTATCGAACCGTAAGAATCGGAATATCGCTAACCTTCACCCGTCTAAGCTCCGTCACAACATTACCGAATCGTCATATCATTACATTAACGTTAATTCGTGAAGGTGTATAAGTGCTTGAATCGTCTAAACTCCACATCGTAACGAACCGTAAGAATCGGAATATAGGCATCCGATTACTCATTATTCATTATAACTCCAGAATGAGATCCGGTTCCAAATAGATATCCGGATAGTAAGAATAATCCGAATAGAGTAAATTCTCGATATATGTCAACAACACGGGTCTTGCCACCGACTTATATCGTCCAGGAGACATACTCGAGCCGTGTTACGTTTACCTAGGTCTCTCGAGTTTCTTGGCCCCTCGCAGACTATCCCCCGCGGTAGTGGGGATAATCCCGGGACGTTTATCGTCCAGAGCTTGGCGACATATATAGCGAAATCCGTGTAATCGAAATTCAAGCTTTAATATTTGATAAATTCCGCGTGTTCACACTGTATTACGCCGGAACGATTGATCGGACCGGTAGCCTAATCGATTTTTGAATACAAAGACGTCCAGCGCGAAGTGAACCACGCTCGTTCGAGTATTCGTGGAATCGAAGTCCGAGCTTGCCTGTTCTAAATTATCTTATCTAACCAAAATTCCCGGGGCAGAAACGAGAACGAGGACGAGGACGACCATGAAATCCAACGTATCATTCCAGGACAAGCTGATCAAGCAGAACGAGATCAGCCGTCAGAGGCTAGCGCAAGAACTCCGGAAACTCGATAATGTGGAGAAGTCGGACCTAAGAATGATAGAAACAGCGAGGCAACGGTTCCATTCGCGGCACAAGAACCTGGAACCGAGACAATTCTCCGCCGGATCGAACGTAAGACGACTCGTTTTCGTCTTGTTGCCTTCGACCCAGCCGAGGGACGTTCGCATTATACAACAGCTAATCTTCCGATCCGATTGCCGACACAGTAATTGACGCGCAGGCTATTAACGTGCGCATGTACGAAACCCACAATCCGGGCTTCTGTTACCATTGCAACGGCGCCATAAAGGAATGCTGCACGACGCGGGCCGCGTCCAAGGAAATCGCGACCAGAGATTCGTACGAGTTCGTGCGCTCGATAATCTTCACCGGAGACGAGGTCGATCCACAGAAAATACTTTGCCTGCATTTGCTCACCGCCCACTCCACCAGGTGGAACAACAACGACAGCTCCAGAGTCAAGCCTGTGGCACCTCTACTGCAAAAAGGTATCGCATACTGCCGGAACCACGGAAACATCGTTCGACCGCTTTATTTTCTAGTCTACCAATAATAATAACCAGACTGCGGCTCTTTATGCACAATGAAAACTTTCTGCATTGATTACGTGACATAGAAACTCAATGAAAATGTATTTCCTTGTAATTCCGGTGTAAAAATCCAATTTAATTTAGTCGTCACCGCAAAAGACTGTTCTTCAGAAATAATTTATCGTTTTATACGCGAATGTCCTATCTTAATGCAAAAATAATTCATTTTTACTACGAATAATACTCGTAGTTGGCAGTCAACGCGTTAACCCTCTATGGGCCGAATTTTCTTCCGTTGATTTCTATTTGCAGGCAACTTGCAAGGCATTTACTTTTATATTCCAAATTGTTGGTGCAGCTAACCGTCATCAATATTGTTATTGGTTATCTCAGAGACATTATATAATTAAGACGTATACGTCATCTTCTGAAAAAAACTAAAATTATTTTTATTAGATATATTAGCACGTGACTTGAAAGTTACACGGACCCATAGAGGGTTAACAGCTTTAATAAATTGAGAGAAATGTAACAATACTCTCAAATTCTTCTCATGCCTCTCCATTGCCCTGTATTTGTTCGCAGTCTACCGATAGACCGTGAATTTCTGTGCAACATAAAAGCGGTCTGCATAACAATGAAGAAAAAAGCCAATCACAATGTGATATTCCGAGACTGATCGAAGTTCTTAAATTCTTGCAATCCATCTGCTGCTCTAAATTGCAGCTACCCATTTTCACTATAAATTCATAGAGTTTTCAATTTAGTAATAATTCTGGAACCTTTTCAAGCTAAAAAGAAACGGTTCTCCGGCGCGTGGAACAACGCGTTGACGTGCTACGTGGTGGACACGGAGGAAGCTTCGGCCGCGGGGATGAAGAACGTGAAGCTGCACGAGGACCCCCGGAAGAAGATTCTGGAGGAGCAGGCCGCTCGGGATTTCGAGGAGAAGTGCCGACAGTACATGGGCAAGAACGACGACCTGGGTAAAGCCCTGACGAGCAACGCGAGGAACACGAAGATCGCTCAGCAAGGACTGGAGAAGATGCCGGTGATCACGCCGCACGTGTACTCGTTGCTGGGCCCTTCTCACGAGCTGCGGATCAAGCAGGCCCTGGCCGAGGGCATGTCCAAGAGAAAACTGGCCCGATCGAACATGGAGATGAATGGAGGCGAGAGAAATAGTTACTCGTTTCATCTGGAGGAGGACGACGACGCAGTCAGTAGAGCGACCACCAATGAATCGAACAGAAACTGGATCAACAGGTCCACGCGTAGCGCGTCCAGACGATCGACGATCGGATCGATGAGGCTGGATTACCGGTTCACCATGTTGAAGCCGAAACGAAGCCGACCGAACGATTGCTCGCACGGGCCGAAGAGTTGCTGGGAGCCGAACAAAGACGTGATCAGTATAAATTCAAGTTTTAGGGCGGTGAAGGACGTTTCCTCGGTAGCATCCAGCACCAAGTCCCCGTTCCGCGGTGTTCTGGGAAGCCGTCCGTCGACCAGTTCCCTTTTATCGATGAATCCCGAGGCGGCCAACAAGTTCAGAAAGTGTGTCTACTTGAACGCCGCGCCGGGCAGAACGTGGTTCGAAAAACGGAACGGAGATCAACGAATCGTGCCGATCCTCGTCAACTATCAGGTCCAGGCGTTGGTGCAAACCGTGCTGGACGTGCTGGAACGGGTGAATCCCGAGAAATCGAAAATGATCGTACAGATCGCGCGGGACACCGACGAGATAAGGCGAATGCTGTTGCGCACCGAGATGCAAATATTCGTGCAATCGCTGCTGGGTCAATCGTTGATGTCGTCTCCGGAGAGCTATGTGGTTTCGACCGCGGTGGCGATGGACGAAATTGACGTTCGATTCGCGGGCATCCCAGAAAAGGAGATAGTCGCTTTGACGCTGGAGATGCCGTCGGCTCCATGTCTGGAGGCACTAATTGCCGAGATACGAAACGGCATATTCCTCGACGCGGGAAAGAATGCACGGCCGAATGAGAATACCAAGGAAATCTCGACGGAAGAAAAAGTAGCAAAGGAGGACGCCGTAAAAAGCACGCTGGACGCGGCCGGCAAGTAAGTGGAAAGTGTTCTCTCCATGAGAAATCTGTCACTGGTCCGATCTAGGTACAAATCGGCCGATCGTAAATCGCCGTTGCAACAGTCATTTCATCTCCCAGACCGGACGCGTGTAACGAATGCAACGCAACGGCCGGCGGAGCTGAGAAAGATCGTGCGAGGAAACGTTCCAAAGTCGGAGGGACACGGACGAAACGTGCGAACAATAAGGGAGGGATATCCGTTAACGAGACGATCCGACCTAAAACGGATCCGATAAACGGTAAACGGCGTTTTTCTTTCTTTACCAACGATATGATAAAGGTATTATGCAAACAGAGGGAAAGTCCGAGGAACACGATATCGCGGGCACAAAGTCTGCACGGGCAGGCTCGTTGACGAAGACCGACGAGCATCGGTTATCTTTAGGAAACGTTCCCGCTAAACGTCCAGCGAATGCCAAAGTGAGTTTTTCGCAATAACCAGGGGAAAAAGGATTATTGCACCGGCACGAACGCCGGTGAAATATTCAGGGGGAAACGATCTGATAACGAATATTTTTCCTATTCCGTGTGTGGTTACAGAGTTGGAAAGCTGCCCAGGATCCTGGTCATTTGGACGCTGATCATGTAATATTGCGAAGAATGACGAACACTCAGAGAATTTTAGTCGGACAGATGTGTGCCTCTCTTAAGAGCAAGAGGATTAATAACCAAGGTTCTCCGCGCGTTCAATTAGATTTCTCCTTTGCGCCTGCGATCCGGAACGTCCCATAAATTTATGCTAAACTTTGCACGCAGGCTTGATCAACGAAAGCGTACCCCTCGCAGCATTGATCGCACCGGTCCTTTCCAGGGACAGCATTAAAGTTTTGACACGAGGCACGATATACTCGCGAGCGAGCAACCTAACGACACAGCAAGAAGAAACGGACGAAAGTGTTGCAGTACCGGATAAGATAACGGGTCTCCTACTAGCTAAAGTCAATAGTTATGCATATATTTCTATTTTCATTTAGAAACCGCTTGGAAACAATTAATTGCTCTGCTCTCTCCAGATACGACAAGATGTTGCGGAAACCGAAACGAAGAGACGCTTGAAACGTTTCTTGAAACGCGAGAAAGATGAGGAGAAGCGCAATCCATAGCATTAGAAATTACAAATAGGTGTATAATTACTTCGAGGAAATAAATATATATCGACCCTTATTTGCATCTCGTAACCAATATTGGTTGCATTTTTGTATCTAATCGCCGACTCAAGAAATCACCGGCAATCGGTAATGTCAAAGCGAGTATATAGTTGTAGGTGCAGCAGATAGAGTGCGCTGAGAATTGATTGCGCATCTTGGAGAAATAATTTGGAATAAAATTAACGAAAGAATGATTGATTTTGATTCATTCAAGTTCATAAACATAATGCGTATTCGTCACATTATAAATTCATAAATATAAGAACAGAACTCCAAACTATTAATTACAGTTCGTAGATAACAATAGAGCGCCATATAAGGACGGAAGAAAATAGGACATTTTCTATTTCGTTACGTGTCCTATCGTATAATTCTTGACATAAGAAGTTGCCACGTATACAGCATACGAAATAAGAATTTTCCGAAACCATGCGTGTTTTAAACGATCTTCTAAGCTTTGAACAATTTAAATATCAGTGCACACGATTGAATGTAACAAACAAGTGATCAACGCAGTCGCAGTTGCGCTACTGCATAGGCGTAAAGCAGCAAGTTTGCAGCTGTAAACCCACACTGTTCGCAGCCATATACGTGCCTCATTGAAAACAGTGATATTCTCGAAGTAGATCGTTAAGAATCTCGCAAATAGGTAATTGTGTGTCCTTTTTACATAAACAGAGAACAGAAGGAAAAAGCGACGGAGAAATATATCGTCGTGTCGAGCCATGTCCGCTGATATACGAAAAGTATACCAGATGTGCTGCAGTGTTCGCGCAAGATGTCTGTGTTAAACATTTCTCGGGCGCATCGAAACACATGTTCACATGTTTATTCGAAGCAGCACGACGGATTCATTTAAACACGTCAATCTGAACGTGACAAATAAATTTTCAACGGACAGAAAGTGCAATACAAGCTAAAGTAACGTAACTCTTTCCCGAACAACAACCTCTCTTTCGGTGCGCGTAACACTCACAGCCTTGACAACAAACAAGGTACGTCGAAAATTGCATTATCCTGGAATCGACGAAAATGTATCAGTTCAAGCCGTTCGTGTTTCAAAAGCACGAACCAAACAGTGTCGAGTGTCCAAAAGCTAGAAGCGGACACAGAATAGTTTGTGATCACAAGTACTTGTATTCTTTTGGTGGTTTCAACCCGTACATCTGCAACATACCTGACAACATACAATGGATTTCCAGTCCGTTATTCAAGGAACTATGGAAGTTCAATTTTGTTTCTCAGCAATGGACGCGTCTGCCAGGCCAAGACACTATGCCTACAGAATTGGCATCGAACGCTGTCATTTTAATTAGGGGTTGTTTAATAGTTTACGGAGGAACCGGTGTACCGTTCGGATCCAGAAGTAGCAATAGTCTCTATTCCGGCGATCTGAACAGTGGTAAAATGTTTGAACTACCCGCGTACGGAGATCTACCAGATCCTCAATATGGACAAGCTATCATCTGCCATGGACCCTATTTGTACACTGTCGGTGGTACCACAGGATACGAGTATACTTGTGACATTCATAGATACGATCTTAGGACTGGTATATGGGAGAAAGTGTACATATGTTCAGGAGGTAATGAGAACGAGCCCTCAGGAAGGTATAGACATGAACTGGCATACGACGGGAAGCTCATATACGTTCTGGGTGGAGGAACAGCTATGGAATCATTTGGTTTCTCAGTAAGTAAGACATATTTTTTATTGAAACTTGTAATAAAGTACTCTGATGTCTTATGTTTGTACTCAGGAAATTCCTGCTTTCGACCTAGAGATGAACAAGTGGATTGTCTTGAATACTTATGGTGATAACAAAGATAGTTCGGTACCAGAACCCAGACGCTGCCATAGCTCTGTGCAATATAGAGATGAGAATACAGGTGTCAACTCTGTAGTAATTTCTGGAGGATACAATGACGATGATCGTGTCTTCACTGATGTTTGGAGACTAGATTTGAGTTTACTGCAATGGACTTGTTTAAGGAAATGTGTATTACCATGTCCCCTATACTTTCATTCGGCTGCCCTTACTCCGGAGGGACGCATGTATATATTCGGCGGTATAACGAAACATAACAACGAGGTAATTAAAAGTTATATCATCTATTGGGTTCTCCATTGACGGAGAATCTTCATGAAATCATCAAATCTTTTCTTACAGATGAAAAGAACAGATGCTGTATATTCTATGTGGCTGAAAATCCCGAGGCTATCGCAGATGTGTTGGGAAGCGTTAATTCATTATTTTCCACATTTATGTCGTACGTCGCCACACGAACTGCTTGTCATAGGTATACCATTAAAATTCGTGCAAAGAATTGATTTTCCTTAATTTTGATTACTAGCCGAATATTCAGAACATTAGCACTCCGACTATTGTTACCAGTTCTTTATTGTATAACTATTGTAATTGTTGAATATGAACTGACTTACTCGAGCTCGATACTTCTCTAATGTAACACCGAAGAATAGACTTATACATCTTGTAACAATATTATGTTTGCGGTTGACTAATAAGTAATTATGTGTTTTAGGAACCGAGCGAATTAATAGGCGAACTTTTTTCTCTCTGTTTTAGTAATAATCGATCACTTTTTTTTACAAGACCGTGCAATTGTTACGGCTAAATTATAGTCTTAACTTCGTGAACGGTATAAAGTAGATAATGAAATTTTATACTCATACCTAACACCTTTATTCAATTTGTTGGGGAAAAAAAATATATATATATATTTATATACATATATATATGTATATATATATATATTTACTGTACAAATCGTTTGTAAAGATTCCTAAATCTAGTTCGTATACAAAGTATATTTTTGCAGTAGAAAACTGTGCGCTAATTTAAATTCATGTTTACACAAACAAAAATGTGAGATTCGTAGAACTTTTGCGTTTCAGTAAATCGATACACAAAAGACGCGCATTTTTACGATCGACAGAGAAGTAATTGAATATCTATTTATTGTCCGTAGCTTTATTTCTTTAACAACGGCGAATTGGCCTGCAAATGTAAATAGAGGTAGATCATCTCCTTGTCTGCAGACTATGTTTCGCCGTCGAATCAACTGCTGTATTATGTTCGAACGTTCGCGCGAAACCTATCATTGTTAATAAATCGACTAAAATATATTTATGCGAGAAATTTCTGTGTGAAAAGCCACGTTTTGTTTTTCAAAAGAATCTAAACAATTTTCGGACACGAATACAAATAACACTGCTGCTTTGTCTTCTTCCATTTTAGCACAAAAGTAACACGAGGACACGCGATAACGAACGTTGCCTTTTTCTGCATTTGCAATTATTCTCGAGCAGAACCTCATATCAAACAAGAAATGCACGTTACGTACCAAGTTCAGAGTACAAAGTAGACTTTAAAACAGATTACTTTGTTCAGAATGCAATCGATAGGCGTCCAATTATTGTTACACTAAAGTCTTTGTCTAACAAAAGCCTAACGGAGCTACACAATTTTAGTGAACACGTGAACCCGGATCAAGACTTTACTGTAGCAAGTTACCGGAAATCATTTGACACGCTTGGACAGCCCGGGTCCGTTTTGACCCAAGTTCACGGGATTCTCGTTCGTCTCATTTGTTTACGGCAATTCGATCGTTTAAAACTATCTGTTGTTCACTGTTTTTGTGATATCTCTCAAATAAACGTGTTACAAAATGCATTACAGTAGTGCCTCCGTGCAGCGTCGAACTTCGACGATCTCTCTGTAGCGTCATATACATCTATACCCCGAAAAAAGACACTATGTACATATTCCAGAGGTGAAACTTGTTTTTCCTCCTCAGCGTCGCGCTGTGTTTCCCCAATTACGTGACGCTACGAAGAAAACAGACAAAAACGAAGAACGTCTGCGCTTCGACGATTAAAGCGTTAATTAATTTGTAATGAACTTTTTGCCGAAGGTGGCTTATAATAATTAGTCAGCGGATTTTATGAATTTATGTCACAAATCGAATAGGTGCAATTTAAAACAGTAAAAACATTAGAAGAATTTAAAAATACTGTATTATTTTCAACCTATTAAACCTATTAAAAAAGAAAATAAACTTATATTTCAGTCTGCTCCAGTTCAGGTGGAAAATTTTTATTTTGCGTATAGATATCCGCTGTCTACTTATAATATCTAATTAAACTGCAGGTTCTTATGCGACACCTAAATTAACAGGACTTTACCGTCTGTTTTTATCGCAAGAAATTTCAAAATTTCTACAGTATAAGATAACCTATGAAAATATGAATTTGCAGTTTAACCGTTTTAGTGCCAGAGGTTTTTAAAAATCCATGTCGAATTGTGCCATGAAGCGCGATAGCGCTTCCTTCATTTGTCTGCGAAGAATGCCGATCGACGCGGTCGCGCTGCTCTTTTTTGTCGTCGAAATATGCCACACGGCGCGCTCGCGCTTCAGATTGATAGGCAAATTTTTTTTTTTTTTTGCGAATTGACGATCGTGATCAAAAATAGCGACACGGTTCACCACAGTACGCGAACGGCGCGATCGCGGCTGCGTGGCACTAAAACGGTTAATAACAATTCTCAATGTTTAATTAACGAATCGCGCCGAACGTTAAACGGAACCATTGGGATTCCACTTAACACAAAGAGAAAGGTCGCGTCTCCTTTTCTCATTGTTCTATTCTCGGTACTGTTTATTACCTGGGAGATTGTTTATACATTAGCAAACCCGAACTGTAAACGGAGAATCGAATGCTATTCAGCCGATACTCTATTCCCGATGTCTTTGTATCGCCCCAAACGCGAATCTGGACGCGACGACAGCGAAACGTTCGCATAATCTTTCACGGGGACCCGCGGCTCGCACCCGAGACCCCTAACAATGGTCAGAATCGCAGCGGTGTCTTCTTTGAGGAAACAGCCTGATGACTTGGCTGATTGAAAAGACGACTAATCAATTGGAATGTCGTCGTACAGTTTACGAGCGCAGATTAAATAAACTGATCGGACAGAAGAAGTTTTCAGGCAGCTGTGCAAAGGCTACATTGAAATCTCAATTGACGCATTAACGAAGCAATTAAGATCTCATTTGCCGGTCTGGATGGCAATCCCACTTGTTGCCTTTATTGCGTTTACTGTAACGGTGAAAGTATTTACTGTCCACGCGGTACACGCATCGCAGACTGCAATTTGCAGCGTCTCGTCTCTTTATCGAGGGCAGTCTTGATGTAAAAATGAGGCTCGAACGAAGCTCTGCTCACAGTGAGTTAGGTAGCCGAGCGTTTTCCCTACAATTAAATATATGTACACCTAAACGATAGAAGAAAAAATATACGGGGTGCTTCTGATCCGGCAGTACGGCTCAAAAATGGAGAATAAATTTTTTGAAAAATGAGACATCGTTTGTGAGATAATTCATTTTGAAAGTCTTCCTGGTTTGCGTTGAGTTACAGCAGAAGTAGATTCCACGCGCGCGATTCAATAACTCGCGTCCTCGATGAATTTTCAAAATCAATTTTATTCCACATTTTCGATTTGTTTTCTCGTGTAGATCGACCATCTTTTTGATCGTACCATCGGATCAGAAATATCCTATATGTATAATATATATAAATGCATATTTATAAGAATAAATATTGCGAGTAGAGTGATTATGAACACAGATCGCGATGTTTACACCTTTCCTTCGTGCTCAAGCCGAGAGAAAAATGCGCAATAAAACTATGAAAATAAATATATTTTGCAGTGAGGTTTATTGTCTTCATAAGAATTAAGGGGATTTTCGTTTTCGGCTAGTTGTTCTATCATCAATTAAGCAATTCATTAATTTTTTTCTTAGAGCAATGAAGCGTGATTAAAGACCTGTGGCGACATCCTCGTCAAAACGCTGAAACTGTTCGCCAATTAGTATCATATTTTTCACACTAGACGGCAACTCTGGTGCTTTCAATCGCATGATTTATTGTATTGTATTTATTAATTAAGGGTCTTATTCACAATCTGCCCATAGACCTGGGCACAAAAATAAATATATTACAGATAATTGGTAAACCATTTCAAAGGCGCAACCAGAGAGGAAATTTTTAGCCTGTAACAGAACCTGCATCAACTTTTTAGCGTGGACCAGAACCTGCATCATCTTTTTAGCCTAAAACCACCGACGAGATAGACTGCCAGCCCCTGTGTTAAACTGCGAGCCTCAAAGTGGGTCCCGAGTGGGTACTGGGAGCGGTCGGTAACGGCCCCAATGCCGAGATACCACAGACGAGATATACTTAAAGACTGCTAGCCCCCGTGTTAAACTGCGGGCCCCAAAGTGGGTCCTGAGTGGGTACTAGGAGCGGTCGGTAACGGCCCCAATGCCGAGATACTCTCATCGGTTGTGGAACTAAGAACGTGGAACTATCACTGATCTCAAATACCAACATCGCTAAACGTGACGCTCTCGCTACCTGAATACATAGAACGTTTTGCTCGTGAACTACAGAAGAAATGTCAGTGACATCGGTTGTAAATAAACGCATTCTGTAATGGCTTGCAAAATAATTACTTTTAATTGTGTAATTTCATTACACTGTTATTGCCATTTTATTTTCCTTATTGTTGACCATTGTAATCATTGTTTTATAATCGATAGTTTATAAATGTAGGCAATATGAAAGTAACATTAGAAAGAAATATCAGAATTTACATTTAATTTGGAAATTATTCCGATATAAAATAATTATCCAACAAAGAATATTCGTTGAAAACTAACGTCGAGAAGAAATCATGTCAAAGAATCATTTTATTAACACAGCCATTGGCTCGATGTGATGGTCGATTTTTAATATTTTATAGAGCAATTGGTATAATCATTGCTCAACAAAATATTCTAAATCGAGAATCACACCGATTTCCCAGGTCTCACCACGTGGAGGTTGCTGTGAGGGAGACCCGCCCACCCACATAGTATTTGGCGTCGTCCAGACATGGCGAAAAGCGCGCAATTTCCGCCGTGTTTGAACATGGCGAAAAGCGCGCAATTTCCGCCGTGTTTGAACAAGGCCAACAACGTCCCACCCGACGGAAAGTTAACAAAATTACAAAATAATAAAAAAAGCCGTAATTTTGTCCCCACTCTTCCTAATACACATTTGACAGTGCTCTAGTTTTGATCACTGTGCAAACGAATACCAAGAAGAGCTCATTGCAAAGCCTACCCGCCGAATTACTACCTGCCTAGTCTAAACACTAATTTTTTCCCCAATATGCATATTTAATTATTGTTTTTTTTTTCAAAGATTATATAATCTTTATTTATTTTATGCCTATCAAGTGTTTTGTATTGTAATTATATGTGTACCTATTAGGTACCTAATGGGTAGCTAACCCAAAGCTGAAATAAAAGTTCAATGAATTAAATAGAACATGTACGAACACATACGACACAACCCGCAACCATGTACAAACACATGCGACACACCATACGAGCATGCACAGATAATAATTACATAAAACAGTATAATTATGTGACAATCAAAATGAACATATTTGAATTATAAAATTTCTCTTAAAGTTAAATTTGTTACGTTGGTTTTACCTTGATTTTACCTTGGTTTCACCAGTTTCATTTTTTATAACCACCGCATAATCAACATTATGCACATCCTAATATTATTAGGCAATGGATAATAATTATAACCTGTTCTCATTTCGCTTTCCATTGCCTACCAGAAAATCAAAATATCTGAAACAAACTTAATTTTAAATTAGTACATGAAAAAAAATAACAAATGACATTTAAGAAATACAATTTACATATTTCAGAAATTAAATATTTTGAAAAATAACAATTGAAAAATAGCACACATTTAAAAAAAATAGCACATATCAAATATAATCAATATTAAAAATAAAACATTTAAAAAAAATGAAAAAAAAAATTACACATTTGAAACATAATTGTCCACTCGTATATTTGAATCAAACCCGCGAGTGGACTATTTTCTCGCAACGCTAAACTAGAAATTACGTCTCTTCAACGTTTCAAAAAAACAAACGCGAACAGTGCATTTCTATTCGTGAGATTAATTTAATAGATATTATAATACGCAAAACTCCCGTGCACTTTTATTCTTGTACGCAACTCTATATTAATTTTAATATTGGCACATGAAAAAAAAAATGTAAAAAAAGACATTTCAAATATTACATAATATATGAATCAACATCATTTATTGTTACTTTGTTTTTCTTACCCTGTCAAGGAATGAAATATCTGAAACAGACTAAATATTGCGTTAGCACATGAAAAAAAAAAAATAAAAAAGAAAACATACATACACAAAATAATTGTCCACTCGATATATTTCAAACAAACGCGCGAGTGGACTATTTTTGCGCAACACTACTCTACAAAAATGTACATTGTATATCTCCAAACAACGCGACCAGTGCATTATCTACCGCAACACTATTTTATATTTTTCATAACAGAAAATTCCCGTGCACTTTCATTTCTTTTTCCGCAACACTAAATTGAATCGCGATAGCAGCCATTAAAATTTATGGGGAGGGAATCAAGCCGAATTATTCTTTCGCAACGCTAGTATATTAATAATAAATAATAAATATAACGAAACAAACGCGACCAGTGCATCATTTATCGCGACACTAATTTATTATATTCGATATAGAAAACTCCCGTGCACTTTAATTTCTTTATGCGCAACTCTAATGGGGAAGCAATGGCTGCGGGGGGTATTTTGGGAAGGGGGTGGTCACCTATCCAGAAAAAAATTTTAAAAATAAAAAAAAAATTCAGAATGGTTGTCCACTCGATAAATTTCAAACAAACGCGCGAGTGGACTATTTTTGCGCAACACTACTCTACAAAACTGTACATTGTATATCTCCAAACAACGCGACCAGTGCATTATCTACCGCAACACTATTTTATATTTTTCATAACAGAAAATTCCCGTGCACTTTCATTTCTTTTTCCGCAACACTAAATTGAATCGCGATAGCAGCCATTAAATTTATGGGGAGGAAATCAAACCGAATTATTCTTGCGCAACACTAGTATATTAACAATATATAATAAATATAATGAAACAAACGCGACCAGTGCATTATTTATCGCGACACTACTTAATTGGTTTCGATACAAAAAACTCCCGTGCACTTTAATATCTTTATGCGCAACTCTAATGGGGAAGAATTGGCTGCGGGGGGTATATTCAGGGGCAGCCACACTGGCTGCAGGTGGTCAGGGGGCAGTCATTCGGTGCAGTGCGGCATTTCAATCATCGCAACCCTAAAAGGCGGGATTTTCTACCGTTTGCATATCGGAAAACATTCGTATTACATCGATTCGAATCACTAATTCTTACTATATCACGCGAGTAGGGAAATACACTTCGCGGTCCCCACTATTTTACAAATTCGAACATTGCAAAACCAGTTTTGCATGATGCAACGAACACTAAGTTCTATCGAAAAAATTACTGCGCGGTCCCTACGTAAAGATACCCCGTCTTTTACCTTGCGGGCCGACGAGGCGTTCGATACGCTATACATACACATCGTGTATGTCTTCTAACCCGATCGGACCACTACGTTAAAAAAATACATGCTTTGTAAAACGCAGTGGTAGGTTCATAGCATTTAGCGCTCACACACCATCAAATGGCTAAGGCACACGTCGCTACGTTCAGGTGAACCTACAGTGATTTCCGCTATCGTAAGGCCCGTCAACACCATGGCTCGCATCGCATTAGATACTAATACAATGGTCACCATGGCATTGTCGTGCGTACCACCACAGGTGACGTAACTTAATACGTCTTCTTTTTGTGTATGGTACTGTCATACGAAAACGGATACACTTGTTCCATTGCTGGAACGACAAACGAATTGTGTGACAGGGCACACCGCGCGTAATCGAACGTAGCAACGTGAACCGTGATTTTGCGCTAACTGCGACCTGAGAACGTACCAATACGTTTCTTTTCTCGACGTGTAGCAGTCCGGTGGACACATGCTCCACATTGCAAAAACTTTAAACAGAACTCGAGCAATATAACTCGAAAATCTAAACAACAAAATCTTTAGAATTCAATGTTCGTATGCATTATTGCGCAACTAATTCTGCAATGTTAAACATTTACTTTTATATACGCGGTCGCGAGTATAACCATTAAATCACAGGTTTTATGTTTTCCAATATACAAGTTAATCCTACCTTAATACAACGCGTTGGTACTTTTCGCAACACTAAGACAATCGCGATATCAAATTCGCAACGCTAATTTTTCAAACAGAATTGTTTTTATTAATTGATTCGCGAGGCATGCAGGAGGAGTGACAAAGTCTATTGGTGAAGAGACCCGGCTCATCCACCATTTTACTTTGTCATTAACAAAAGCGGTAAGTAAACAAATTCTGTTTTATTTTTTCGCAACGCTAATTCAACCCGTTGAGATTTTCCGCAACTCTATTCGAAAACGCGAATGCCTGCACCACACCAGGGAGGGTTCGTTGCAGCTCGAGCATGGGCGCCTGAAATATCGAAAATGACTCGAAATCAAACGCGATTCTTTTTTGCTGCGCATCGCTAATTCAACGAACAGAGGAATGAAAAAAGACTACTTTACTTATAAAAATTCTTATATAATTTTACTATCTTAAAAAAAAAAATGAAATAAAATCGAAATCGCGACTATTTAATTCGCAACTCTATACAGAATCTAAATCGCGATTCTTTCCGCAACACTAATTTTAATCCTCTGTTCAAAATGGACTAATGCAACACGTTTTCTTTTTCGCAACGCTACTACAAATCGCGAACGTGCCCATCTCGGCTGATCGTTGTGAAGGGGGTTCGTTGCAGCTCGAGCATGGGCGCCTGAAAAATCGAAAATGACTCGAAATCAAACGCGATTCTTTTTTGCTGCGCAACACTAATTCAACGAACAGAGGATTGAGAAAAAAGACTACTTGACTAGAAAAATTCTTACACAATCTTTATATCTTGGAAAAAAAAATGAAATAAAATCGAAATCGCGACCATTTAATTCGCAACACTATACACAATCTAGATCGCGATTATTTTCGCAACACTAACTTTTATCCTCTGTTCAAAATTACTTAATGCAACGCGTGTTTTTTCTTCGCAACGCTAATGCAAATCGCGGATGTGCCCATCTCGGCTGATCGTTGGGGCGGCGAGGCCTGCCCATTGATGCGACTAACTACTTTTCTACAACTACTTCAAATATTTCTACTGACGAGTATAGTGACAAGGTAGTAACGATAAAACACATGCAGTTGCTGCCCTCTTGAGTGACTGTTTGTCGGGCCTCTTCTTTTTCTTCGCGGTCCGCCGAACATCTGAAACCCTAAACGTGCTCGCAGGGAAAACGATCGACGACTTCCGAGACGAATCACAAGTTTCGGGAGAAGCCGATCGTTCCCCTGGTGCAATCGAGCAGGTGCGAAACGTTTCGAGGACCTAATCCGCGCGCGTTTACCGTTCGCGTCCGCGTCCGCGAAAAGCTATGCGAACAAGAAGAATCGAAGACGAATCATCCATCGAACGTCATGCCTCGTTCGATTTCGACTCGTGAACGAAACTTCGAGCTCTTCCAGGAACTGACTACCGGTCGAATCGCGGCCTACCCGAAAGAGAAAACGGTAGCCAGCCCCGGCCCCTACCTACTTAAAATTAACATTCACACACACCGAGAAAGTAAGCTACCTACCTACCTAGTCCTATATTTAAAAAATGGCAAAAAACACAAGCTCACCAACACATTCACTCAACGATTCCCATTCAGACGCCAGGGTGCAAAAGCCTAATACCTAGAGAGCACGTCCCGGGACGCCTCCGACACCCTAACGTCGAAACCTCATACAAACACAGTTAAGGTACGTACCAGTTTCACTGAAATCGACTGACAATGATAGTGACCTTTGCGATATTAATTGGTAAATTGAAATAACAAACTATTTTCGAGTCTCAATTGAACTACGTGTAATTCTGAATGTTACAAACGTAGTTTTCAGAAAAGCTACTCGCGAACATATTCCATGAAGATCTATGTAGCATGTCACAGATCGACAGGAATATGCGTTATTGAATCTAAGTGAAAGAACCGACGCAATTCCACTGCCTAATCGCACACACACACAAGTGGAAAATACGTCGTGCACGATACACTGGCCATTGTCAGCCGCCACACATATATATTATTAAAACAATGTTCCATGTGCCCGTTGCTCTCACCCTCCCGAGTAGCGCCTGGGCACGCGAAAGGATTCGAGCAACGAACAGGGAACCTCAATATCCTGAAAATCCTATCTAAAAGAATTTATTAAATTTTGTAAACCGTCTAATATTTATTTATTCTTCAAATATGACTCTACTTTATCACAAAATTTAATCTGAAATTCTAAATGATATATTGAAATATTGAAAAATATAAAATTTGTGCTATTAATCAAAAAGATTAAAGAAGACTTTAATTTATCTTATTTATGCATTTAAAATCTTTAATAAAATATTTAAAAACCCTCGGACGATCCTTTAAACAAAGCAAAGTTTCGAAAAAATGAAAACAGCACTTTACCAAATGTAAAGTATGCGTAATTACTTTGTTTCAAGGATCTATCCGTCGCGAATCGTCTTTTTGTACGCAAAATCTAATACTTTCAATAAATTACAACTGATTTTAAAATACGTTTTTCATTTAATTTACAAGTAAATTTTCCATTAGAAATTATTTCTTAGTTAATAATAGCATACCAAATTCCGGAAGATTTTTGTCTTCTCGAAATTTGTTGACACCGTTATACAAATTGATTCATTAAGAAAAAAAACGCGACGTACAAAAAGACCCTACCTAGCTAGGAAACAGATTACTACCCGTGGAAACGCCTGGCGTTATCCACGGTCACTATACTCGTCAAACTCAACTACTGTTCTAATCAAATATAATAATAAAAAAGTTATTTTTTGACTCACTACTTGTTGGGGGGATACGAATGCTGCGTTAGAGTCCTGGAATCAAAAAATGAAACAAGATGTTAAAAAACGATTCGTACAATTCCATCAACAAGATAGTTTATTTGGACAAATGTTTTTTCTTACTTACATTCTCACCCCCTTGAAGTCAGCGACCGTTGGCTCTGAATCTGAGCATTGATGCGTTGTATTTCGTTAGTCTTACTACCCCTGTTTTCAATATATCTCAAGCACATTATCATCAAATTCTAATTAATTCGGTAGAGGCGAAACGAGACGGCTAGCGACTGGGTTTCCAAGCCCATAGAATCAACCCCGGATTCTTACGCGAGGCGACACCATCCACCTGCCTGGACGTCGTAACGCCAGGACAGATGCGCCCCTTCGCTTAAAACGTGATTCCAACTCGCGAGTATACACTCCACGAGCTGGCCGCTTTAAGTATAGACCGAGGCCTAGTAACGCTGGCATTATCTGCCAGAGATAGTGCGCTGCGGTCTTTTGGCTGTGAGGTCACCCCTACTTGAAGAGTAGGTGCGGACCTCCACCGTCTCGATCAAACTTCTCTACTAATATGATATCAAATATATCCTAACCTCTAAGATAATGCAACTTTCGATACATTGAAAACAAGGTTGGCTAACGTAATAATGGAAGTGGAAGTTCCCCTCCTCGAGTTACGGTAGCCTACAACATATAAACACGAGATATATAGAATTCGTTTAGTAACATACAACAAACGTATACAATACAATCAATAATGTATTAACATAATTGATTCATAAAAAAATATAAAAAAAGGCCGAAAAAATTAGCTTTGAAAAGGTTGTTTCAATCGAATAATCGAACAGTTTCACAATAAGCTTTTTTGCACGATAGTAAATGAATGATAAATTATTCATTTTTCATGAATAATTCGAAACGAAAATGTTAGACAACAAAGTGTAGTTGTAAAGATAGATTGGTACTCACACATTCTCTCTTCCGTGAAAAAGTCACACTCTTCGTGATGAACAGGATTAATACTTCTACCACGATTAATTACGTTAGCCTTATTATTTTGTTATCAATGTGTTCAAAGCTTAAAGCAGAGGCGAAACGGGACGGCTAGCCGACTGGGTTTCCAAGCCCATAGAATCAACCCCGGATTCTTACGCGAGGCGACACCATCCACCTGCCTGGACGTCGTAACGCCAGGACAGATGCGCCCCTTCGCTTAAAACGTGATTCCAACTCGCGAGTATACACTCCACGAGCTGGCCGCTTTAAGTATAGGCCGAAGCCTAGTAACGCTGGCATTATCTGCCAGAGATGGTGCGCTGCGGTCTTTTGGCTGTGAGGTCACCCCTACTTGAAGAGTAGGTGCGGACCTCCACCGTCCCGATCGAACTTCTCTATTAATCACAGATATTCAAATCTCTAACAAAATACAACTCTGAACACATCGACAACAAAATTGGCTAACGTAATAATCGGAAGTACTTCTTCAACTTCTTGCTTCGAGGTTCTTTCTTCTACGATGAATTACTACAGCCCTATTACTCTTGTTTCCAATACGACTACATTACCAGCATGCGATAAACGAAACGAATTTAGATATAAAGAAGTAGAGGCGAAACGAGACGGCTAGCCGACTGGGTTTCCAAGCCCATAGAATCAACCCCGGATTCTTACGCGAGGCGACACCATCCACCTGCCTGGACGTCGTAACGCCAGGACAGATGCGCCCCTTCGCTTAAAACGTGATTCCAACTCGCGAGTATACACTCCACGAGCTGGCCGCTTTAAGTATAGGCCGAGGCCTAGTAACGCTGGCATTATCTGCCAGAGATGGTGCGCTGCGGTCTTTAAGCTGCGAGGTCACCCCTACTTGAAGAGTAGGTGCGGACCTCCACCGTCTCGATCAGACTTCTCTACTTAGACTTGAATATCGAAATATTGAATATGAAAAATATCGCTGGAATCTACATGCTGGCAACCAAACCTAGCTAGCTCCCCATTCCCCATTTCTATCACCGAAAAAAAACAATAGTGTAGAAAAAAGTGAAATACGCTACGAGCAAGTACACCTAGTAATTCGGAAAAAAGTGGTAACGCTATTTGAGAAACCTTTACCGCATGTTGGGACTCTACAGAAATGTATATCAAACCGGTCTGCGCGCTCAAAGAGGAGATTCTACAAATTCCAATGGCCGGGCACGAAGAGGACGGAGACCTAAGGCTTACGATCGTACTTCTGAGCCCATGTGGCATGGCGCATTCGGGGAGACACCATGCGACAATATCTCTACAATTACGATTATACGCGTTAGGATACGAGACCAGAACCACCACCGTCCACGGCAGGAGTCCACCTATACCCTTGTTCGGCGCCACAGTAAGCCAAAGGAATCAAAAGAATCAACCTCCGGGCTGCAAGCAGGTGATTGCTGGGTACCAACCGAAGCCAGCAATCGAAATCGAATGTACCGGGTAGAAGAGCGGGTACATATACATTTAGTGTAGAGATTATCGAACCACATTACCAACATTCCGATAAAATGACTATTCCCAAATACCGACTAAATAATTTAAACGAATTTTAATTATCGCATGACATTGACCTCCAAATGTGGAACCTCGACTGATATAGGCGCTTTGGGGTATGACCGGCGTAATAGCCGCGGTCTGGTTTGTGCAGGTCTATTAGGCGGGCCATGCCTATGGAATTAGCTTACCCTCCACCAAAATGAGCTAAGCTAGCGACTAGTGGTTTTTCAGGCCACTCGGATTACTATAGTATTTACTAGATCCGTAGATCTAGATACTAGATCCGTACACTGCGGCAACATCCACCCTCTGGTCGTAGTTAACGCCAGTTGAGTGCGTTCCCTCCCTTCGCCCAGGGCAGGAGTTCCGCTTCTGGGTCGAAGGGGAGGAGCGGTTGAAAGAGGCCAGGAACGCTGGCTATGCCAGAAATGCTACCACAGCGGTCATGAGCTGCGAGGTCTCTAAACCTCTACTTAGCTCATTTTGGCTCGTCTATTTTAGACAGGAGGTATGCAATAGCTATGGCAAAGTCGAGTAGCCAAGTCTTTTTTGCGATAATTGTACATGAATCTTTGTTTACAATGGATCCAGCTAGGCAAAGGATAGATGCAAGATGCATCAACCAATGCACCCTGCCCGATACAACAACGTATGTATCGGAAGCGTGACTGGTTAATCCATCTTGCATCTGTAACATCTGCATGACTCTACTCTAACGCGTATTATACCCTCGAACAAAAACAAATGACTCTACTGCTGGATCGTTTTATCCGAAGTGAAATGGAGGATCGCGCTCTAAGAGATCGTTACAATTATGTCGGCTGATAGTAATATAATAATTACGACGCGGACCTGCCGGTAAAACCTCTGAGTGTCGCAAGGGCCTCAACAATAAAGCCCACGTTGCCTAAGCACGGCCAGATTGTGTACGCCTTGTTGAGGCCCAAGACCTCGCCTAATCCTCTAGCTAGGTCGAGCTGTACCATCGCCAGCTCTCCGATCTACCCGACAGAGGGGTACGCGTAAAAACTATCCTTCAAACGACTTGTAACGATCTATGATTTCCATTAAATTCAATGATTTTGACAAATCAAAGATCCATCCATTTCACTTCTTCGCACCTACCTACAAGCTTGGCACATGTTATAACATGTATACATTTAATATTTAATCGCGGGTTGAACATATATATATATTACAACATAAATATAATATATATAATATATAAATATATTATACATACATATATAAATTATTGTATATATATATATATGTCATATTCTCGACCCGGGGTCTCGCTGGGTTTCCCCAAAAAGCCAGCGGCGGAGTAAGTATTTACACCGGGGAAAACATGTAAGGGATGCGGGAGATTGCGGCACATGACGGCAACAGCTCAGTCCCCAGACCGACTGCGGCCCATAAGGACCGCAATACTAAGTACCGGAGACCGCATGTTACCCCCATGGGTCACAGAGTATCTCGAGCGAGGGATTGCGGCACATGACGGCAACAGCTGTCCCCAGACCGACTGCGGCCCATAAGGACCGCAATACTAAGTACCGGAGACTGTATGTTACCCCCATGGGTCACAGTACCTCGAATCCCAGACAATTTTCGATATCAACGAATGAAGCCAAACGCATATCGGCGAGTGAACTCAATCGGTTATCAGCAAACCCCAATAATGTAAATACATACCATCCATCGGTAGCAAATTCCTTTAAAGACATCCATAAAAGGAAATACCCGAGAAGCGAGTGGAAATAAACAAACAAAGCCAAGCAATCAAACTCTAATGATGATTTAAAATGTTCCCGAACCCTAACGATAAACTTTAAACGTATCCTAATCTCTACGATATGGAAACAAGAGTAATAGGGTATAGTAACAATGAATAGTATGGATGAAGACCTGTTGAACGCAAAATACAAATTCAATTGATCTCTATCAAGTGATAAGCGAGGAATAAATCAAAATTTCATATAAATTGTACAAGTAATCAGGGGCAGTTATGTCAGGGTGAAGTGTGGCATTTCAATCATCGCAACTCTAAAAGGCGGGATTTTCTACCGTTTGCATATCGGAAAACATTCATATTAGATCGATACGAATCCCTAATTCTTACTGTATCACGCGAGCAGGGAAATATACTTCGCGGTCCCTACTATTATTACAAATTCGAACATTGCAAAATCAGTTTTCCATGGTGCAACGAACACTGAATTCCATCGACAAAATTACTGCGCGGTCCCTACGTAAAGATACCCCGTCTTTTACCTTGCGGGCCGACGAGGCGTTCGATACGCTATACATACACAAAGTGTATGTCTTCTAACCCGATCGGACCACTACGTTAAAAAAATACATGCTTTGTAAAACGCAGTGGTAGGTTCATAGCATTTAGCGCTCACACACCATCAAATGGCTAAGACACACGTCGCTACGTTCAGGTGAAGCTACAGTGATTTCCGCCATCGTAAGGCACGTCAACACCATGGCTCGCATCGCATTAGATACTAATACAATGGTCACCATGGCATTATCGTGCGTACCACCACAGGTGACGTAACTTAATACGTCTTCTTTTTGTGTATGGTACTGTCATACGAAAACGGATATACATGTTCCATTGCTGGAACGGCAAACGAAACGTGTGTTAGGGCACACCGCGCGTAATCGAACGTAGCAACATGCACCGTGATTTTGCACTAACTGCGACCTGAGAACGTACCAATACGTTTCTTTTCTCGACGTGTAGCGGTCCGGTGGACACATGCTCCACATTTCGACGGTAGCAAAAATTTTAAACTTGAAATACAGAACTCGACCAATATTACTCGAAAATCTAAACAACAAAATCTCTAGAATTCAATGTTCGTATGCATTATTGCGCAACTAATTCTGCAATGTTAAACATTTACTTTTATATACGCGGTCGCGAGTATAACCATTAAATCTCAGGTTTTACGTTTTCCAATATGCAAGATAATAATCCCGCCTTAATACAACGCGTTGGTATTTTTCGCAACACTAAGACAATCGCGATATCAAATTCGCAACGCTAATTTCTCAAACAGAAATGTTTTTATCAATTGATTCGCGAGGCATGCAGGAAGAGTGACAAAGTCTATTGGTGAAGAGACCCGGCTCATCCACCATTTTACTTTGTCATTAACAAAAGCGGTAAGCAAAAAAATTCTGTTTTATTTTTTCGCAACGCTAATTCAACCCGTTGTGATTTTTTCGCAACTCTATTCGAAAACGCGAATGCCTGCACCATACCAGGGAGGGTTCGTTGCAGCTCGAGCATGGGCGCCTGAAATATCGAAAATGACTCGAAATCAAACGCGATTCTTTTTTGTTGCGCAACGCTAATTCAAGGAACAGAGGAATGAAAAAAAAACTACTTTACTTATAAAAATTCTTATGAAATCTTTATATTTTAAAAATTGCCTCAAGTAGCAATAAAATTGAAATGAAATGGAAATCGCGATTTAATTCGCAACACTAAACTAGAAACAATCTAAATCGCGAGTATCTTCGCAACACTAACTTTGATCCTCCCTGTTCAAAATCATTTAATACAACGCGTGTTTTTTTTTTCGCAATGCTACTGCAAATCGCGGATGTGCCCATCTCGGCTGATCGTTGGGGCGGCGAGGCCTGCCCATTGATGCAACTAACTACTTTTCTACAACTACTTCAAATATTTCTACTGACGAGTATAGTGACAAGGTAGTAACGATACAACACATGCAGTTGCTGCCCTCTTGAATGACAGTTTGTCGGGCCTCTTCTTTTTCTTCGTGGTCCGCCGAACATCTGAAACCCTAAACGTGCTCGCAGGGAAAACGATCGACGACTTTCGAGACGAATCACAAGTCTCGAGAGAAGTCGATCGTTCCCCTGGTGCAATCGAGCAGGTGCGCAACGTTTCGAGGCCCTAATCCACGCGCGTTTACGTTCGCGTCCGCGTCCGCGAAAAGCTATGCGAACAAGAAGAATCGAAGACGAATCATCCATCGAACGTCATGCCTCGTTCGATTTCGATTCGAGAACGAAACTTCGAGCTCTTCCAGGAACTGACTACCGGTCGAATCGCGGCCTACCCGAAAGAGGAAACGGTAGCCAGCCCCGGCTCCTACCTACTTAAAATTAGCATTCACACCAAGAAGTAAGTTACGTAACCCTACCTAGTCCTATATTTAAAAAATGGCAAAAAACACAAGCACACCAACACATTCACTCAACGATTCCCATTCAGACGCCAGGGTGCAAAAGCTTAATACCTAGAGAGCACGTCCCGGGACGCCTCCGACACCCTAACGTCGAAACCTCATACAAACACAGTTAAGGTACGTACCAGTTTCACTGGAATCGACTGACAATGGTAGTGACCTTTGCGATATAAATTGGTAAATTGAAATAACAAACTATTTTCGAGACTCAATTGAACTACGTGTAACTCTGAATTTTACAAACGTAGTTTTTAGAAAAGCTACTCGCGAACTTATTCCATGAAGATCTATGTAGCATGTCACAGATCGACAGGAATATGCGTTATTGAATCTAATTGAAAGAACCGACGCAATTCCAATGCCTAATCGCACACACACACACAAGTGGAAAATACGTCGTGCACGATACACTGGCCATTGTCAGTCGCCACACAAATATGTATTATTAAAACAATATTCCATGTGCCCGTTGCTCTCACCCTCCCGAGTAGCACCTGGGCACGCGAGAGGATTTGAGCAACAAACAGGGAACCTCAATATCCTGAAAATCCTAACTAAAAGAATTCATTAGCGTACGGGCTAATATTTATACAAACTTGCAAAAAAAAAATTGAATTGAAATTTAATGGTATTTGAAGATATTTAATCATTCAAAGAATTAATAGAAAACATTAATCGTTAAGCAAAAAGACAAAGATTTTAATTAATTTAATTTATTTATTTGAAATTTTTAAGAAAATATTAAAAAACCCTCGGTCGATCCTTTCAACAAAGCAAAGTTTCGAAACTATTGAAAGAGTACTATACTAAATGTAATATACTCGAGAAAATAATCCAAGTTAAATTAATATGTGTATATGCTTTGTCTCGAGGATCTATCCGTCGCGAATCGTCTTTTTGTACGCAAGAGACCCAGTGCTTCTGAGCAATTCGAAATAATTTAAAAAAACGATCCGTATTGAATTTTAAATGAATCTAAAAAATCAATAATTATCTTAAAGTTAAAAAGCAACTTCATTTCATTTCAAATATATTTCAAAGATAAATAATTATTTTGATAATAAAAAGTGACTCTAGTTAATGGTATACCAAATTACGGAAGATTTTTATCTTTTCGAAAGTTGGTGATACCATTATCGAAACTATTTCATTTAAACAAAGAACGCGACGTACAAAAAGACCCTACCTACCTAGGAAACAGATTACTACCCGTGAAAAACGCCTGGCATTTTCCACGGTCACTACACTCGTCAAAAAATCAACTACTAATCAATTATAGTAATAAAAAAGACAGTTGTTTGTGCACTTACTACTTGTTGGGGGGATGCGAAAGCTGCGTTAAGAATCGTTCCGGAATCGTTCTGGAATCGTTCTGGAATCGTTCTGGAATCGTTCTGGAATCGTTCTGGAATCAAAAAAAGGAACAAGATGTTAAAAAATGGTTCGTACAATTCCATCAATAAGATAGTTTAATTGGAAATATATGTCTTTTGATACTTACATTCTCTCCCCCTTGAAGACAGCACTACGATGCGTTGTATTACGTTAGTCTTACTGCCCTTGTTTTCAATATTTTCAAAGTGCATTATGAACAAATTTTATATAATTCGGTAGAGGCGAAACGAGACGGCTAGCGACTGGGTTTCCAAGCCCATAGAATCAACCCCGGATTCTTACGCGAGGCGACACCATCCACCTGCCTGGACGTCGTAACGCCAGGACAGATGCGCCCCTTCGCTTAAAACGTGATTCCAACTCGCGAGTATACACTCCACGAGCTGGCCGCTTTAAGTATAGACCGAGGCCTAGTAACGCTGGCATTATCTACCAGAGATAGTGCGCCGCGGTCTTTAGGCTGTGAGGTCACCCCTACTTGAAGAGTAGGTGCGGACCTCCACCGTCTCGATCGGACTTCTCTAGTATATGCAACTTTTAAAAATATTGAACACAAGGGTGGCTAACGTAATATTCAATGTTGTCTCCCTCGAGTTAAGGTAGCCTGTAAAATATAAATATGAGATATATAGATTAAAATTCGTTTAAAAACATACGACAAATATATAAAATGCAAATGAATCAACAAATAATTCACGTAATTGACTCGTGAAAAAAATATTAAAAAAAGGTCGAACCGCGATTAAATAGTACGTTGGAAACTACTGTCATTTGAATTAAATAATCGAAAAACTTCACTATGAGCTCTAAATTTGCTCGAAACGCGACCAGTGTGCATTGTTATTCGTGACGTTAATTTAATAAATATTATATTATGTAAAGCTCCCGTGCACTTGAATTTTTATACGCAACTCTATGTTAATTTTACATTAGTCCATGAAAAAAAAATTAGGAAAGAACAACAGATTTGAAAAATAGCAAATTTAAAAAAAAGCACATTTGGAAATAGCACAATTGAAAAATACCATATTAAAAAAAAGCACATTTGAAAGATACCATATTTGAAAAATAGCATATTTGAAAAATACCACGTTTGGAAAATAATATATTTGAAAATTAACACAATTGAAATATAATATAAAATGTTCAATAACTAAGTTTAATTAGTAACATATACTGCTGGTACTCACATATCCTCTCCTGCTCGAAGAAATCGTATCTCGAACCTGGCTATCGATATATCCTATTGGTGTCGAAGCCTCTTTTTCCCCTCAGGTTCTGTAACATAAAGAACAAATTCGATTAATTTCAATCGACCAGCCGTTAAAGAATATATCCGAATTAAAAGAAAATAAATTATCCAAGTTGAATACAAAGTCGAAATTAAACAAACTTGATTTATCGTCAGGACGCAACAGTAAATTATCGCGAGAAGGCAACACGATTCGAGAATAAATTAGAATTAAATAAATTAAAAATTAAAAATAAATAATTCTCTTGAGCACGGTAGTAATTTTAATAAAAATTACGATAAATAATCTTGACTTCTAGCGAATGATAAAGACTGATAAAGAACAAATTCGATTAATTTAAATCGACCAGCCGTCAAAGAATACATCCGAATTAATAGAAAATAAATAGTCCAAGTTGAATACAAAGTCAAAATTAAACAAACTTGATTTATCATCAGGACGCAACAGTAAATTATCGCGAGAAGGCAACGCGATTCGAGAATAAATTTGAATTAAATAAATTAAAAATTAAAAATAAATAATTCACTTGAGCACGGTATTAATTTTAATAAAAATTACGATAAACAATCTTGACTTGTAGCGAATGATAAAATATAGAAACGGTACGTACCATGTAAAGGTCCTTGTCTTGCGTCGTAATATATCCAATGTATCGGTGAGAACCGACGCGGTTGACAAGGACGAGGGTGGTTCGGAGATAACGATCACTTACACACACGACACACAACCGATCACTTTGACTTTCGTTATTAGAATGAAGTCGCGGTCGGATCGTCGCGGCCGCGGGGGTAAGAGTGGTGGTGGGGGCCGAAGGCCCGAATATTGGGGGCTTCCCGGAAAATCGGCGACGCGTCAAAAGTGGGATCGACGCAAAGGGTAGGGGCGTCGATTGTTACGTGACAAAGGCAGGTTCTTACCTGTTTACGAGGGTCGCTGTGCCGCCTTTTTTTTATTTTAGATGCTATTTCCCATTTAAATCAAGGTTCTCACTTGTCGCCCATAAATTTACACTGTCACGTATTGACTGTTTTTCCGCAAATTGTTTGCAAGTATACACTAATTTATATTTAACTTATTCGCAATAATTTCCGGCCTACATTCTCTCTTATAGCCGCCTTGCCGTCTTGCCGACTCTGTGTAACCACACGCACATAGAAAAAACCCATATACACAGGCTTACAAAGCTATTCGAACGCCTTTCAAAGCTGTGTAACTTTTTTTAAATTGATCAAAACGACCAGACCTTTCTCGAGCAATTCGAAGAATTGGTTTACCGAATGACGTACAAAAAGGATTTTGATTGCTTGGAGTTATAAAAGCAAACAAAAGGGCACTTTCTAAAACTTTTCTATTTGAGCCTACAATGAAAATTTAAAATATATGTTTTGTAGATCTATGTTGTACACATGCTGGAAATTTTCTCGAAATCGGTTGATACAGTAAAAATGTATTGTTTATAGTATCACCGACGAGGTATAGGAGTAGACCAATCACCCAATGTATTTTTCTGTCTCACGCTCGGGGGGCTCTAGAGCCCCCTTAACATTCCGTGCCACATCCTACCGTATCAGCCAGAACTAGTATTGTGGAACAAATATTCTACTATCCTAACCCTCGTCTGTGATCTCATCTTATGCTGTTTCATGTCGCACTCTATTTAATCGTATTCTGTACCTTGAATTCTCTTACCTACCTTTTCTAAGAAATTAGGTGGTAACATGGTCAAAGGAATGCTTTTCGACATCATTGGAAAAAGAAGTTGTTGTAAACATTACACAGCCAGAAATAATTTAATGCGTACGAATATTCATGGTTCAAAAGTTATTCTGTATCTCGGTTTCTATTAATTATTTTTGCTAAAAAATTAGATGGAAAGATGGTCAAGGGAGTGCTCGTCGACGTAGTTGGCAGAAAAAATTGTTGTAAATATTAACTAGCTGGAAATAATTAATTTACCAGTTAATTCTGTTCGATAAATTAATGCGTGCGTAAGTGACCAGCGAATCAAGGACGTAAACAAAAGTTTTACGTTTGTGTTCGTGTGTTCGGCCTCGGCCTCGAGCTCAACAATAAACAGCCAGAATTAATAAATTTTTCAGTGAATTAATTCTGTAATTTATTTTTACTGAATAACTAAATGGCATAATGGTCAAGGGTGTGCTGGTCGACATCATTGGAAATGAATTGTTATAAACATTAAACAACCAGAAATAATAAATTTAACAGTGAATTTCGTACGATAAATTAATGCGTGCGAATATTCATGCCTTAAAAGTTATTCTGTATCTCGGTTTCTATAATCTACTTTTATTAAATAAATATATGGCAGGATGGTCAAGGGAGTGCTTGTCGACATCATTGGCGAAAGGAATTTTTATAAACATTAAACAGCCAGAAATAATAAATTTATCAAAAATTACTATCTTGGCGATCGATAATTTTGCGAAATTAGTTGGGGTGGGGAAGTTGCGCACCTGCGTACCGCGCATCTGTTCTCGGCAGTCACGCTCGGTTCGTCAGTCGAAGTGCGCGATTTAAAGTGAGCGGAAGTGTTGTGAAACCGCGAGTGCAAACGACCTTGGAAGTGACAGTTGGTTCTCCAGAACTGCTCTGGCCCACCCTGACCACCCTGGACTACTCCTGCCTACCTTCGAGTGGACCAGGGATTCTCCATAGCTGCAGTGGACATCACTGGACATCATTGGCCTACCTTGGTCCACCTTAAGCTGCCTCGAGGTCGGTCAGCGATTCCTGGAATCTGTCAACGCTCACCTTGGTCAACTTTCAGCAGATCTATGTAAGTACCCAAACAAATATACATTTTCTGTTTTGCAACGCGTGTTCATTTAACGAACGCCGTCAATTATTATTTCTGTATTTTTAATTCGAATTTGCGTCGGAATAAATAAATTAGTATTCCGAAATTATATTATATTATATTTTTGACGTGAAATTTGTATTCCGAAATTATATTATATTAAATTGTATTTTTGACATAAAATCGGTATTCTGAAATTATATTTATATTCTATTTTTGACATAAAATTTGTATTATTAAATTATATTATATTATATTTTTAATTTTAATTATATTTTATTATATTTATATTATAATTTTAATTATATTATATTTTTAAAATAAAATCGGTATTCTGAAATTATATTACATTCTATTTTTGACATAAAATTTGTATTATTAAATTATATTATATTATATTTTTAATTTTAATTATATTTAATTGTATTTATATTTTATTATATTTATATTATAATTTTAATTATATTATATTTTTAAAATAAAATTGGTATTCCTCCGATCGGAGGTCCCTCAGGGGTTCACTCACTAATTTCGCTAAATTTATTTTTGATTAAAATTATTTTTCTTTCCAATTAAAAATTACTTCTGAACTTTCAAAAGTTCCTATTCTAAGACACAGTTGTGCTAATTCAGTTTCGTTGTGATTCAATTGCATATTTGAAATACGTTGTATTTCATTATATTGTAATTCAACTGTGTCATAATTGAATTAAATAATTCAAATATTACAATTAATTCAATTAGCGTGTAATTGAAATACAATCAAATTTAAATATTTTAATCATATGTGTAACTGAAATACAATATAATTGAAATACAGCTGTTATTACCTCTTATTACCTATTACTTTATTATTCTTTAACCATTTTCAATTTTAATTTAATTACATTGTAATTCGCAATTAATGTAATTTAATTACAAAGTATTTGTAATTGTACTCCATTGCAATTACGAATTACATTGTAATTTAATTGAATGAAGATCTCAATTATAAATTACAATACGATTAAACTACAATGTAATTCAACTACTTTGTAATTATAATTCCTGGAGTAATTCAATTGTAATTCTGCACAAACCTGTTCTAAAATTTATATATCTGATTTATAATTGGTATTCCTCCGAACGGAGGTCCCTCAGGGACTCACTCACTAATTTCGCTAGATTTATTTTTGATTAAAATTACTTTTTCACGAATGAGGCCGTGGGTGAGTACGGGTATTAGCGAACCCGGGGCGCCCCGAGCTTGTAGGTCGTTGCGTCCTCATTTCATTTGTTTTATTCGTGATTAAAACTGTTCGTCATACGAATTGAAAATTACTTTTGAACTTTCAAAAGTTCCCATTTAAAAATTGATATATCTGATTTAAAAAGCAAGGAAGCGTATTGAATTCCTTCTGGCTTCCTTTCGGGTCTCTTGTGTAGCAACCTCCTCGTGGTGTGACCTGGGCAATCGATATTATTCTCTATTTGTAAGAACTTCTAGTAATCTTACAAATTGAGAATGATATCGAGCTAATAGCTGCACCATTACAATTTTCGATAAGATTGTAAAATAATATTTAAGATTTACTTATTATAAAAACCTGTGTATTGAATTGTGTCTGAATTTGCCTTCAATGCTTTCCTTGTTTTCCCCTGGTCCACCTTTAACTTCTTGGTAAGATCCCTTCCCTACAATTAAGAAACACATAGTTTTTGTTTCGGATTACCTTGTCATTCATTGACATCATCAACTATATTTCTCGATTTCTAATTGAAATTTGCTTCTGAACTTTTCAAAAGTTCCTTTTCTTAAAATTGGTATTCCTCCGAACCCGGAATACCCCGAAGCGCCTTTAGCTCGATGCGTTCCTATTTTAGTTAGTAGTTTAAAGTTCTGACTTCTACCCTTGTCGAACTCTTGTTGTTTAGACCGCACTCGTGTTCGGGGTTATTAGCTTTGCTCTCGTGTTCTGGTGTTAGGTTTTGCTTAAACTTGTCATTCCTCCGATCGGAGGTCCCTCCGTTTATGATAAGTATATGGTTTAAGCTTCTTGTGGATCTAGTTCCAACATTTATTGTTTGTCAGCGTAGAGGGCGTAAGTAAACGAGTTGCTTTTGTGTGACACAGAAAATCCCATATGGTGATTGGTCTACTTCTATTCCTCGTCTGTGACAGTACCTCGTCGGTGCCATGGCGCCATCTGGTATTGAGAGTACTATTCTAATCGGCTAGTAGTTTCAGCACTTCGCCACCGATAGCGCCATATATGCTCATTAAAAAAAAACCACTATAATTCCATTTACAGTCGTACATCATAGGATGAAAGAAGGTTCGAATACTCTGTTATTATTCTCAATAGCTAGTATCATAAACGTCTAAATTAGACTACATAGACCTCAGAAAATACAACAACAGATATCGTTTCGTATTTAAAACAGGCCACGATTATGATTCGCCAAATGTTGTCGTGAGCCATCGGAAAAAAGCGGGGGACAAGGTACGGTTCAACAACGATTTATCGAAAGCAGTTTCCCAGGCTCGTGCAATTGTTGGAATACTTTCGTAAGCGGCGCCCATAGGAGTGACGCTCGTTTCCCGACTGCGCATGATCGGTTGCTGTAGAGGGAGCGTCGAGCCTAACCCGATTAACCAAACCCGCGGATCGCTACGTACGGAGACGGAGACGAGAGCGAGAGACAGACGTCTACTCTCACTCTCGGGTTGCGGAGTTCCTGTTCTTTCTGACGCCCGAGATATCGTCGTTGCTCTTCACTCTCACTCCCATGTCTCCGACGTATCTGGTCCCGCGACATCCCGAAATGTACGGTGAAGTGTTTATGTAGTATTCGTTGCGACCGTAGACACCGTTCACGTGCCAGACGACCAACACCTTCGGCTTCGTCCATCGACGTCTCCCAACATCGACATCGACATCGACTTCCGACATCGACCACCGGAACACCTCGTGGACTCGCTCTCGCCCCGACAAGAAAAATAAACGCACCCGAACCACCACCGTTCACACAACATGGAGCAGAAGCGCCTTTACAAAGTGGTGCTCACCGGAGGTACGTCGAATTTTATTTTTTTATTTATTTCTCTTTCCCGACGAGATCGACCGAACCAACCGCTTCAATGTCATGTGCGCACCCGTGTCTCGTGAACTTCACCTTCGTGTCTTTCTGCTCGACGAGAACGAATGGACGCTTCCATGCTTATTCCCTCTTGTTTGAATAAATGGGAATACGTGTTTTGAGGGACTCGTTACGCGTCCACGGAAACCACGTGTTCGCACGACATTTTCACAGCACGGTTCCTCGTTACGTGTTATCTTCCGTCTCACGCTTTTCCGTTCGAACACGATATTTCCTCCACGTTCGTTCGTTGCCCTGACATGCTACACGCGAGTCAGTCGCCCGTGACAATATACCGCGTCCACAAACCAACAATTTTAGTTATCAACTTATCGATATACTGCGCAGATCTTTATGCAAAATAAAAATTGCCTCGATTGCGAGAGAAGGGACACTCCAGCAGAAGTGTCTTTCTTTAATGTGTCTAATAAGCTGAAGATAACATGTATTGACATTCTATACTTTTATTATTTGAAATTTCGCCAACTCATTCTTATCATAATTGCGTAAAATCCGAAATCTAGTTATCAACTGTTTATCTACTCGATGCCCACCAACCTTTTCAGTGTTTATTTCGGATGTACTCGTCATGAAACGACGTGGCAAATCGTTGTTTAATGACGAGTATACAAATTTAATAAAACTCTCGAGAGGTTACATTAAGAAAAATGGTCCCTTAAATAACGATTTCCTAAGAAATGATCATCGGATTAAATAGGAGTGAATTGTAGGTTCACGATTGAAATTGCTGTCGAAAAATTCATTTAAAAAATCCTTCGTTATAGTAGACGGTGTGCTAATGCACTGGCCAATTTTGAACTCCGTCTGCGCTCCGAGAACCAACAGGTGATTCTTACAAATATCCCGTTGAGAAAAATCAAATTTTCAACTTTAACAATTTGGTGCGCTTTCCGACCGTAGAAGCAATATGCTAAGGGACCTAATTCCTGTGCCTATATTAATTATACTTATTTTTAAAACGTAACGAATATTAAAGAACATATGTTCCATTTTTAAAATTAAAATCAGTTAGTACATATGTTATATATCTCTTATTATTAATATTCATTATGCTTTAAAAATAAATATAATTAATATAGCCACAGTAATTGGCACACCCACAGTAATTGGATTCCAAATTTGACGGTGTACTGTGGTGTCATCGTCGGAATGTCTCATCGTTTCCGAAATATGTTTGTTTGGGTTCGAAGATACGCGCTGCAAAAACTTTTAACGTTCGGAAATAAGATCGTGCGTTTATTGAGTCGCGACGTTCGTCAAGCTCGCGTTATACATAATTAATATCGCTGGTACCGATTCGTTCGGTCGAAAGGTCAGCCGGTTAAACAGGTAAACGTGACAGCGTGCGAGTAGAGCGGAAGATCGAGAAACTACGGTCACCCGAATGTTGCTTTATCGGTTCTGCGGGCGAGCTTGATAGATTACACAAGATTCTGGCAATGTTCGTCATCCGAAACGCTGTTTCGGCTAAAGTAGAAACGCGCTTAACCCTCGCGTCGATACCTCGTAGAATCTATAAATCATTTTCTAGCTGCGGTATTTTAGATTTTTCACAGAAACTTTCATTTCGAGAAACAGTAAATCAACTTCACCGTATCCAACGAATGAACATCAGGGTTTACCGATATTTCTCGAAGAACCTACAAAACTGTTCGAAGAAGTATAACGAAAGGCTATCCAAAACGCGCGATGCACCGACCAATAAAATCGCCAAAGTGATTCGAGATATGTTGTTTCGAATGAAACACGACCAACTCGAAAACATTGACAGCTGAACGCGTCTAAATTTAAATCAACGAAAACGCGTGTCCTGACTCGTTTACATGGCATCTTGACAGCGCGTTTGCCAGGCAAAAATTTGATTTACTGGTTACGTGCTTCGCTAACGTCAGCCATTAGCGAAATTTTACTCTTTAATTTTCTTTCGTTCCAATATTCATTTTCTCCCATTAATGCTTTCTATATTTCACGTTCAAACGATTATATATTAAAACAGAGACTTCGTCACGTGTCCCGCATTTTTTTTTAGATCAATTTAAAACTTGGACCAATAAAAACATTGCGAACAAAAACAACCCAGCACGCAAACGGCGTCGATAAAAATGAGGTTGCAGACGGAAGGTTAATGTGTACCCTCCGCTCGATGTTTTTTCGAGAGAAAATCTCATTGCAAGTACATATCGATTGCACATTTAACACCCGACGTTCATGTAGTACGAAAAGAAACTGCGCAGCTTTTACGACCACCCAGCAAACAACGGCGCGCGAAAATTGGAAAAACGTCTATCGCGTTTCTCTGTTTGGAACAGCCTTCCAATTAAACGAGATAAGATCAGTGTCAGAAATGGGTCGTGTCTGCCGGCATTGTTCGCCCGGCTGCAAATAAAAAGATAACGACCGGGCGTGATGCATCATCTCCCGATTACTCGATGCATCGTCTCAGTCCCGATGCACGAACCTCGGGTTGTTGTAGAACCGCGATTAACCTTTCCAATTGATCGTGACGATGCCTTGCACCGTGGATTGTTGCACCGCGAACCGATTCGATCGACGTACCGTTTTATCGTCCGCGCGTCAATATTTTATTTATGCCGAGATAAACAGCCCAGAAAAATGTATCGGCATCGGTCGATCGCCGTCTTGTCTAACTGCCAAGGAATTTCGATCGATCGGAGAACGTCAATATTTACGTCGGGAAATCGCGAGCGGTTTGATGCGAAATGCTTTCGCACCGAACGCTATCGTTGCAATCTTCTAGGATCCGATTTAATATTGGAAAATATAATTTTCTTCGTGCGCTTCCGTCTCAGGGCCGGAGACGCGCCTATAGCGAGGGGCACACGTGCCGCAATTGATTTAGCAGTTTTAGAAGGGGTTTAATTGCCTTTATATCCGACCATCAATTCAATTTGCGATCTCTCGTTTCTTCGAGTCGTATTGAAAATTGCCGGACACGTGGCGCGAAACGTTATTGACTCTATGATGCTCCAATTAACTTAAATACAATATTATTCTCCGAATATTATTTCTGTATGAGATAAGAGATGTTACTGTAATCTCTTAGCGATTCAGAACTCTTTGATATTTCCCACAACTATGCCCAAATTCTAGAAAAAAAAAAATGATAAAGTATGGAAACGTATCGTGTCTACTAATTTCACCACCTGTAGTCAATTTTTCGAAGTCAGAATATTGCACTGATGTCGTCGCCAAAGGGTTAACAATATCGATAATTTTGTTTACGGAAGCGTGAAGGTCGCGCGAATTTAGTTGACCTATTAACATATAGAAAGTTTAACAATGTCGAACAAATCGGAACTCCCGAAGCTCTGTGAATCTTATAAAAGAGGAAAACTTTGATTCGGACTTTTCTACGATATCGCCCTTCAGGGATCATTTTGTTCCTGTTACTTCTTAACCAGTTAAGTGTGTTTGACGACTATATCCGTCATGCGTAAAATTTTGTTAGAATTTAATATTTAAATTGTAATTCTGGCGAAAACTAAATTATATTCGTAAATTTCAATATGTTTAAAATGTTTAGAGGTCAAGACGAAATGAAACAAACGAATGAAAATTATAAATAATTTGAGTTGGAGCTAATTCGTAAGCAGTTATTATCGCGACACACACTGGTGGGCGCTCAGCAAAGAGATCGCCACGGTTAACTGGTTAATGAAGTTTGCGCATCTCGAGGCACCTTGAAAGGACATGGTACGACGTACGACGTCGTTACACATTCCGCGAAGCCATCTAATTATGTTGCGGATTAATAAGATTAAAGTTACTTCGGTAACTCTTCCGGTCCGGGTCGATTTCATCACGCGTGTCCGGCGAAGACTTCCAATCGGATTTCTGACAAATTGCCTAATTAGATTTCTCCTTTGAGAGTTATTTACGTCGCCGGGCGTACGTGGGTACTTCGTGCCCGACTACTTAGGCGACGGTCGATCCTCTTCTTGCTTTCTTTTCGCTTGGACGCAACTCTTGCAGCGAACAATGAGCGGCTCGGTTGCACGCATTCGAGCTGCAAACGCTGCAACTCTGTGCGCAGCTGGTCCCAGCTTGACTCTAACTAGTTTGAATTGTTCCACCCTGGTTCGAACCGGCATCTCACCGACGACGAGACAGAGCCCGTGAGCTCATTGCAGCCAACCATAAGCGTGCGCAAAGTCTTTAAACATAAGAAGATGTCTATTAACACGTTGACCGCCATGTCACCCATATGTGGCTGACGGAATTATTTGTCCAGGTTTTAAAATGAATTTTTACGTTAATATATTCATTGTACCAAATTTGATTGGGATCTATAAAATGCAAGAAAGTTGGAAGACTACTCAATATCACACATATAATTATTTTCAATTTTTATTTCATTAAATAACAACTTTTTCTGGTTTGGCACTCAAAGTGTTAACCCACGGACTCCTGCGAGTTCTAGCTCTATGCGGGAGTTATTTCTGGCCCACGCTGATATTTCGCTACAGTTTTCTTTCGATATAAGACGATAACTCTGGACCCGGAATTCGTCATATTTTGGATGAAAAAGAAGAAGAGGGGATAGCGATTTTCCTATTTCGAGATAAAAAGCGTCCACTTATGTCAGAATAAAATTGTGCACATTGACGGTCGCTCGAGCTTAGCATGCGGAGGGTTAAAAGAAATCAATAGGATATTTATTTTACTTGAATCGCGGAAGATCAGGTTGGTGAAATTTTATTCTAAGTCTTCCCCTGCCTCGATCGATGCAAATGTTGAGTCTTCTTACACGCATTCGCAGTCTGTAGTATCCTTTTTCTCGTGTCAGTTAATGAAAGGGTGAAGCGTGATGATAATTGTTTCCTACAAGTACCGGTATCGTTCCTCTGCCAATGAAAATCGGGGTGTCTTCTTCAACGAGCTCTCGCGGTCTTACAGTGTCTTTTTTCGGACTCGCAGAAAATGTCGAGTCCGCTACGATAATTCGCAGTTGTAGAACAGAGCGAATGAGTGGGAAAGACAGAATAGCGTCGGAGGTACGCATTTCGCTACACCCGGAATGTCTTCCATTCGGTTCCCCGTGCAAACGGACTCGGTCATTTCTATTTACGCTGGCGGAGTTCAACAGCCACGTGGGCATCGCGGAAGTCAAGGTTAGCGACGTCGTAACCTTCCTGCCTCGTTTTCGTTTTAGCAAGGATAACGCGAATCACCTTCCTCGCCGACCTAGACTCCATTGTCCTCCTCGATCTTCGACTACTATACCTTTCGAACGTTTTCAATACATCAGTGCTTGACCTATTTAACACGTTAAGCGCCAAATATCAAGCCCAGAAATTCTTACAAACTCAGAGTAATTTAATTAACACTAGACCTACCGAACCAGTCAAAATGACTGGTTCCTAATTTTCTCTTTCACAATTACTGAAATTAGAAAAATGTTTTAATCAGAATTTTTTGAATGAAATTTTTCATTGAAGCACATGTTAGAATAAAAATGATATTAGAGTAGAATAGATGTAGTCTTGTCATTATTACAAAGCAATATACATCAGTTGTATTTATGACTCGGTAGTTCTAGTGTTAATGAAACCACAAGTAGACATTTAAAATGTATTATAGGGGATATGCTGTCTTAAGCCTTCTGAATTCGAAAGAGTCCATTAAAATTCGGTTTATATCTGGATATCTCATAATAAAAATGAATTTCTAAAGCCAGTCAAAAATCACTGTCGGTCATATGTGTCTGACGTGGCAGTTAACGTGTTAAAACCAATTTCCATGACGTTTAGGCGTAAAACCGATAATGTAGGGTGAAGTGGCTTTTGTACCAGCCCAATTCTGTTTGAAGAAAGGTGGACCGAGGAAGAAGCGCAATAGGGATGAAAAGATAAATTAGGGAAAATATAAATTAGTATATGTGAGATATCACACGTATAATTTGTGAGTTGAAATAAAATTCTGTTCTTTTGCCGTCGATGCTTAAGATATGCTTAACAATTGCCCGAGACAGCGAGGTGCTCTTTAACGATTGTAACCATGAAGAAAATTGCACGGCAAGGAATTAACTGAAGAACGAACGTTTCTTAAAAAAGCACGCGGCCACGGCAACAACGATAGACAACGATGACTAACGCAACGCGTATTTTTCTGTTGCAGGACCTTGCGGCGGCAAAACAACCGGACAGATGCGGCTCTGCACGTTCTTCGAGAACATGGGATGGAAGGTAGGCACGCTCCTCGTTCCTCTTGCTTCGCTTTCGCGTTCAAAACAAGGAAAAATAAGGAAAGAAAGAGACACGCGGAAAATATACTTGTCCCCGCGAATTCTTCATAACGACCCCGACTCGACTCGAAAGCTCACCCCCAAACAAGTTCAGAGGGCGACTAACTTGAGAATCCTTTGATTTCATACGATCACATCGTTGCCATAGTCTGTTCCTTTGACACGCCAATCATTCCGATATACAGTGGCAACAGTAAAGATAAGATACCACTGTTTATCTTTCAGATTTCTTTCCACCCGGAGAACAACAAAAATGTAACAAATTCGAAGTTTCATGCAATTTAAACAGGCCCCCCCTAAGAATATTCTGCTTAATATTAGGATAAAAATAACTGTCCTACTGTGTTCTTTTTTTTTATTTTTTAACCAGAGAACTTTGGGCTTTTTGTTCGCGTATTTTGCTTTTTTTTTAGTATCTCTTGTGACAATTTCAAGGATACAAATCTCATAAATTCCACGTGGTTGTTGATATTAGACTGAAGCTGGTAAATAATGCTTTGAATGTTCTTCTCTGGCGAAAAGAAGAAAATCGAACGACAAACGGTGGTCCCTTAATTTTTGTCAGCCATTGTACTCGAGATCAGTCTCCCCGGGGAAGCATCTAGCAATGACCGCGTTATTGGCGAGTTTCCACGTGCACACGCGTTTTCTTTGTTGCGCTGTGCCAAATAGAACCGAGTCGGCCGCGATCAATTAACGAAAGAGAGAGAAAAGAGATCCATTCGAAAAAGAGAGACAAAGAGAAAGAGAGAGAGAGAGAGAGAAAGAAGGAAAGGAAAATTCAAGAGAGAAAGAAACAGAGATATAGAGAGAAAGAAAAAGAGAGAGAGAGAGAGATAGAAAGAAAGAAAATTGGAGCTGGTTTTGGGGGTTTTTTTATCACCCTTCGTTGTGGATTCGATAGAGCGCTGGTTGTCTTCTTTTTCAGGTGTTCCGTGTTCCCGAGACAGCGACCGTGCTGCTCAGGTATGCAATCACACGATAACAAATTTACCGAGACCGGGACACAGGGAGAGGTTCTAGGAGGGATCTAAGGCACGAAGGCTTTGATCGCGAGAGCAGTGCGAATTGCACGCGAATTAGATCGCACGCGGCCCGGAAAACCGGATGCTCTTTCCACAATCTCGCGGATCGGACCCGAGTTCGTTGAAATTGATGAAAATGCGATGGTTTTCTTTCTTGCGAGGGATTGGTTCGCGTTCGATCGCTCATTGTCGGTGAAACAGAATTATGCACTTTCGCAAAAGTATGCTCGAGACCAATGCGAGATTGCTATTCGCGCACCCGTGTCTGAAAAGATCAACCAGGGTTCTGAGTTTTCATTTGCACCTTCAACTCCTTGCCAGACATCAAAGGCTGTCTCACCAGATATTACCACCTTCATTTACCGGTGGCATGTATTATTATTCGCAGCGAGGTCAATTTTGATGTTCTAAATGGAACCGTATACTTTTTATGCGGCAATCCATGCAGCTTTTTATTGTCTATACAAAAATGATCGTTTAATCTCTAGAATTAAATTACACGGGTTAATACGTTCTTATATGTAGAGGATAAAAAATTACATCGATTGGCGCATAAAAAGATGTACGATTCCATTTGGAAAATTAAAGTTAGCCTTCACTAAAAGGCAACAACACGAGCTGTTTTTTTTTCAAAACATTTCTCGCTGTAAATAATAATAATACAAGGTGGTACTATCTGGTGAGACAGCCTGTACGATAAAATAAATTTCTTAGTCCCATATAATTTCATAAAAGCAGTATCTATTGTACGGCCACGTTTACTCGAATGCTTAAATACTGAGAATAGAATTTTCTGTCTACTTAAAAGAAATAATTGACACTCGTATCGATCAGATTTTGTTGAAAGTACTCGTCAAAAATTTGATTCAATATTCTATGGCCAGGAGTTAAAGTTAATGCTCTTCAAAGTCCTCAAAGTTGCTATTCGTTTGACCTGCAATTAATGGACACTCTGTGAAGATTGATCGGGATTTTCTTTTCGTATTCCTACACCTTAATTGTTCAAAAGAGCCAACGAAAGAAGAAAAAAGTTTGTTTGTTCCACCGACAGAGTGCCGTTCGAGACTTCGTTGAAAAAATGATTCCTCCGCCTCTCCCGGTGTCGTGTCACCACAAAATTCATTGATCGAGAAACACAACGAGCCCCGTACTAATAGATAGCGTGCCAAAATGTACATAATTGCGATCGGACTGCGAGCAATCGGTGCTTCGATCGACGACAAAACCAGGCTTGGGCAAATTCTCGTGCAGAGAATACAGTTCCTCGTTTTAAAGTATAATCAACTACTAGATTGATTCAGGGTACAGCAATGGCAAACTAACTTCACTTTCTATCGGAATAAATAGAATATCGAAGGTCACTCTCAAAGACTATTTCTTGCTTCAATCATCTCCTCGAAGAGATATTTTCGTCGGAAGCTGTTCCCGAAGCGTGTTCCTTCGAAAGCAAAAAACCGAGTAGAAAATCATTTCATTCGCTAACGGTACAAAGAACACAGTTCTCGTATTAATTAATATTTTACAGATGGATAGGTTTGTCGATGACCGACCCCGTAGCTGTCCGCATTATTTGCGAGACGTTTGTTTCTTTTCGTAACAATATTAACGAGTCGGAAACGATACAACAGTATTTCCGAACACCTTAACGTTAAACCTACCGCAACGACCGGTTTCCTATTTCACAATTATTGAAATTATTTAACACTTTGACTGCCAAGCTAGAAACCTCAAAAATTCCATCAAATTAATGTATTTAATGAAATAAAAATTGAAAAAAATTATATGTACGATATTGAGTGGTACTCCAACTTTCTGGCATTTTACAGATCCTTAAAAAATTTGATACAATTAATATATTAGCGTAAAAATTCATTTTAAAATTTGAACATCAGTACTATTGAGTTGTGATTTTTCTATTTTTCCTAAATGGACGTAACTATTGCAACTTTAAGTATTTTGACATGAGACAAATATGTAATATAGTTCAAACGCTAGTGAATAGAAGTACAAACACCCGGTTCAATGCAGTATTCTAATTTCCTTTAAAAAAATCTCCAAGAATATTTAAATGTTCCCTTAACACTTTGACTGCCAAACTAGGAACCTCAAAAATTCCCTAAAATTAATGTGTTATTTAATGAAATAAAAATTGAAAAAAATCATATGTACGATATTGAGTGGTCCTCCAACTTTCTGGCATTTTACAGATCCTTAAAAAATTTGATACAATTAATATATTAGCGTAAAGATTCATTTTTAAATTTGGACGATCAACCTGTTAAACAAGTTTCGCGTAAGACGTTTCGCTTTTACATGTGCTTTTATATCGTGCTCGACAGGTTTAATGTAAAGTGTTTGTAGATACCGTTTAGCACTTGAAAACCCACCGATTTCGATCTATCTGTCCGGTGATCAGCAAGAACGTGAATCGCGATCGGCACCGACAAAAGGACGTTCCGCAAGATCGCGCGCCAGATAACCTTCGGTCGAACGATCTCGATCGTTCGTTGAATCGAACAATCGACTAAGCTGTACCGTCTTCCGGACAATGCCCACGCCTGTGACAAACGACGCTGACAGGACAAGTCGAATCAATTAGACCGAAAGAGCATTGTCGCGTTACGAGAACGACCGGTCCGTTCGTCGAACGCCTTTCTACCGCGAACACGATCCTAACTCGAAAATAAACTCAGCGACACTGGCATGTCGGATACTCTTCCCCGATAAAATGTTGCTCGAACGATAGACTCCCCTGTTGCCCGACGAAAATACGGGATCGTGGCGCCGGGGACACGATCATTTCTCTTTTAGTTTAGACGCGGTACCTCGCGCGCGAGAGAATGAGAAACAGAAAGAAAGAAAGAAAGAGAGATTGAGAGATTGAGAGAGAACGTACGCTGCTCCGAATAGTTTGATCCTCCCGCGGGCTTTATTTTTACCAAGTGTTTCATCCCACGTCTGCTTTTTCCATTTCAGCGGCGGCATAAAGTTTTCAGACCTGAACGCTGAAGAGGGTAAGTCCACTTCAACTTATCATTCTCTGTATACACCGCCTAGCTTACCGATAGTTTAACGCGCGTGCGCGGACCCCGAAAAAACGTTTTGCGATCTCGGGAATCACCCCCTTCAAGGAAGTACTAAAAAATTAGGAGGAGAACGATTTTTGCTCGGTTAGGATCTTTACCACGATCGAAGAAAGATTCACGCGTTATCCGTTCCCACGCTTTCGGTTGCTCGATAAGGGTGTGAAAGATGACTATTTCGACCTGCTATCTCGTCCCGAATAACTGTCTGTTTCGGTCACGTATCCCCGTACTCCGAAACTTTTATTCATTAACGTTCCATCGCGAATAACAGAGCGAGAGTGAGAGATTTGTGGCCGCTTTATTCGTTTCGACGCTTTATTGCAATGTAATAACGCGTGCAAATGTTCCCTTTTCTGCAATTATGACTTCGTAATATGCACGTATACTGGAAGCTATAGCCGCGATAGTTTAGCGTATCGATTACGGTGATATTGATACAAGCAGACAGCGGATTTTATGCGTTCGAGACAGAAACGAATGAATTTAAAACAGTGAGCGAATCAGAAGAATTTAAAAATTGTAAAAAGAACATATTAAGAATTTAAAAGTAAATTTCTACTTCAGCTCGTTGCAAGTCAGGCAGAAAATTTTTATTTCGCATAAATATCCGCTGCCTAAATACAAGGATACCTGGAACCATTTCGGAACTGTTGTAGTAATCGGAATACGAACCGAAACAGATAGTAATTAGCAGACTGCGGATCTTTATGCAAAATAAAATATCAATTTCAATCTATAGGAGCTAAGTAAAAGTTTTATATGTTAAAAATATTCTACCGAGTTAAACTTTCTTAATCTTCATACTGTTTTAAAATACGCCCACCCATTTTTGTCGTAAATGCATAAAATCCGCAGTCCAGTAACTAGGTTTCGGTTCGTCATAACTGCGAGTTTTATGCATTTATCAGAAGAATGAGTGGCTGTAATTCGAAACAGTGAAATGAAATGAAGTTCGTCTCTAAGTGACTTTTTATTTCGCATGAAGATCCGCAGATTAATCGCGATAAATCATCGAAATATCGTAACAGTTGTCACGCCACTTTTCCATTAGTCCTTCGTTCGTCGCTCGGAGCTCAGGATTCGATAACTCTCTCGAATGGGAAGTTTCTGTTCGATCCTCGCGCCTATAAATTAGCATAAACAGGTTATCAACTGGTTATTGAAACTACCCGGGCGAGGATTCAAGTTTTTCTAGCCCGTTACGCAAGCTGCACAATCGATTATCTGCGGCGCGTCGCGTTCTACGGATCGAAGACAGCTGCGATCGCTGACTGAGATTCGACTTTGCGAAGTTCTGTTCGGAGTAAAGTATTCATGCCCGGAGTCGATTCTATGGTAGACTATCGTCGTAGGAATCGCTTGAGAATCTGCGTTTTCTCGCAATCGAATTCCTGGCCCTTCCTTCACAAATTTCTTGCTGATTATGGAACAATCAAATTGCGTCCGAGGCTGAAAAAAAATCCTCGAAGAAGAATCATATAGAAATATCATCAAACAGACCTGAAGAATAATCGTATCTTTTGCCTACGGATTTTTCTAAAAGTTACACGTACAGTATAAAAATAGATTCAAAGAATATTTACATTTTGAACTTCGTTCATGCTACGTAACTGCGAATTAAACAGATCTGACCATTGCAGCTGCATTCATCATTTTGCGATCGGAAATGCATACTTGCAGACTCTCGAAAGTGTTGAAATGAACGAATATTTTATAAAATTTCAAATTATTTTCCAAAAGCTTCGAATTACATCTGAAAAATGCACTTTCTAATGCTCGCTACCGGCATTTGTTTCGTTGCACACCTCTGTGATGCTTACCTTTAAAATGTTTTATTAACCAGTTAACTGTGGAATTTAATTTTAGAAATCCCTCGCGGCACGGAATTAAAATCAAACGATGACGAATGTACACGTCGAACGCAGGCCAAATGCCGCTATTATAAATTTTACGGAAAAAGTCAAGCAAAGTGAGAAAGAATTACATTTTTATTCGATAAGAAATTAACAATTCATTAACGTTAACCGCACCCCAATAGAGATTCGGTTCGACGTGTATACACGTAAAACGCGCTTAACTGGTTAAAAAAAAAAAAAAATTGCAGAAATTAACAAGTTAAGCGCCAAATATCAATCCTAGAGATTCTCACAACATCAGAGTAATTTAATTAGTGAAATCAAAACTAGAAATTTGAAGTGTATTATAGGGGATGCTGTCTTAACCCTTTCGAATTCGAAGGACTCCAATAAAATTCGAAAGACGCTGTATCCGCTAAAAAGTGAGTTTCCGGTTCTTATTTTAACGCTTTGATCGCCAAACAAGAAAGCTAAAAAATTCCATAAAATCAAAGTAAGTCATTTAATAAAATAGAAATTGAAAAAAATTAAATGCATCATATTGCGTAGTTCTTCAACTTTCGTAAAAATGCATTTTAAAGCCTGAACAAATAATTCCGTCACCCATATATGGGCGACATGGCAGTCAACGTGTTAAAGTAGGTTTGTTCACTCGAATAAAAATAGTGCGACGCAATAGCAACAGGCTGCATCGTGCGAATAGTTTCCTCTTTGTCGTCATATACACATAGCTTCTTCCGCTATAGTTCTGCTCTCGCGACCATTGCAATATCGAAAAATCAGTTGATGGTCAGATTGGTCAGAAGTTGCGCGTAGTTTCGAAGCGAATCCAGGATACGCGACGCGTTCTCGTTACCGTCGGGTTTTCGGGGAGACACGACAATGTCAGGACGGTATCGATCGACGAGCGAGCACGTCGAGCACCTCTCGTGTGCCCTCCCGTTTTATCCCTTGGTCGGCTCAAGTATAGATATCATTGCGTATGCGTCGACCGTCGCGCTAATATCGGCGAAACTTTCCATTAGTCCGGAGGAAACCCAAGGGCTCGTCCTTTCAAATGGAAATTCCCTGTTCGTCGCGACCGCGAGACGCCTTGCTCACAATAAGACTTTCAGCCGCGAGACACGCTTACTGAAATTAGCCCTCGGCCCTTACGAAAGGATGGCGAGCGTCTGCGCGTTTTTCTTCGATCCGATCTCTCGTCCTAGCTTTTTCATTTTATCAGCCTTGAACGCGGCGCTCCTTTACCAATTATTTTAATTAACCCTTTGCACTCCGGAATTTTGTGAACACCTGTTAAGTGGCACCTCGGCCTCGGCACGGAAGTGTAAAGGGTTAACATTTTGATCGCCAAACAAGAAAGCTAAAAAATTCCATCAAATTAATGTGTTATTTAATGAAATAGAAATTGAAAAAAATTAAATGTATGATATTGTGTAGTTCTCTAATTTTCTTGCATTTTACAGATCATAATCAAATTGGGTACAATGAATATATTAACCCTTAGCACTCGAGTGGCGACTCTGAAGCACCACTAGAAATTGTTGTGTCATTATTTCAAAGAAATTACAACAAATATTACAAAATATTTGTTAGATTACAAAATTTGCATTTAATAGATTACTAAACATTTAAATATTATATGTGGAAATCGGATCAGTTTCGTATGAATAAAATGAGAATATTCTAAGATGGAAGAAAAATTTAGTTTTAGAATGAAAATAGCCCCGAGTGCAAAGGGTTAACGTAAAAATTCATTTTAAATCCTGAACAAATAATTCCGTTACCCATATATGGGTGACATGGCAGTCAACGTGTTAATATATTGTAAGAAAGTCGCGAAGTCTCCGCCTAGATAGTAAAATTAATGAGAATATACAGATATAAATTGCGAGATTGCGGACACGTCGCATATGAGTGACACGGTGTTAGCGAACGTGTCAGCTTGGTATCTTGTGTCACGTTTTATAAGAGAACACGTAGCTAAAGTGGAAATGAAATTTTCCTGTCGTTGCAAACTGTTGACCCTGACGGAGCATAGTATCGCTCGTGTTTCTTTCCTTTATGCATATCTTTCACGTAGGTCTCGTGGCAGCGGTAAGAGCCTTATCATTATCGGTACACAGTAAGCGACAACTATAGGCACGCTTAGCTACCTGCAAAACCTTTTACTCATTCTACCTTCTTTGGTAGAATTTTACAGAGACTTTACCATTACTGTTTCAATTTTTCTAAACGTGTAAAAATCCAACTACCGACGCCATTTCTCTTCTGAGGAAAGTACAAACTTTCTTTGTATTCGGAAGCTTCGAGTCTTCGTTACTTATCGATAGAATTTATATATATTATTATATATAGTATATTATTTTCAAATGATCGCAAATACACTTTTGTTTCACTTCCGTTTCCTGCAATCGACTCGGACAATTTTTGTCTCGCATAAAGAAGTTTAGGGGAATCGTCGCCGCAGTATCCTCGTTCGCGCGACCGCTGATAGCAATTTCGCCTAAAATCCGATCGTAGCGTGGACACAGGGGGTTGCAAGAGAATGACGCAACGTTGCGTTGCGTTGCATTGCATTACGTTGCATTGCATTGCATTGCGCCAGTGGAGTTTCACAGCGAACGAGGGAAAACGGGCTCTCGAGAGAGGACGCGGAAAGGTTTCCGGTCGAGTTGCGCGGAACGCGGGCTACAGCTGACGACGAGGAAAATGGCGCTGAGGTCGTAGAAAAATATAGAAAGCAATCCTACATAAGTTTCAAATTACCCCGCACACAAACACTCACTCTCGAAGCATTGCTATGGTTTCTTCTTCAGTCTATAGTTATTGCGCGCGACTCTTTGGCTAATGAGGGAAAATTGATATTTGGGACCAATCGCAACCATGCACCTGAAAGAAAAAGACCCCTATTTTACAATTACAGTAACTATAATATCCCTGTAGCATTTGAGGGAAGAGCAAATTTATAATACGCCTAATATATTCTCTAATGGTCAACTATAAGAAAATCGAATTTTATTTTGGTTTAAAGGAAATTAATTACTATATTGGAACCAATCCCCTGTTTTACAGTTATAACAACTATAATATTTCTGTTATTTGACAGATCAAATTTATATTTATTATACGCCTGATGTGTTCTCTAATGGCTAAATGTCAACTATAAGAAAATCGAATTTTATTTTGGTTTAAAGGAAATTAATTACTATATTGGAACCAATCCCCTGTTTTACAGTTATAACAACTATAATATTTCTGTTATTTGAAAGATCAAATTTATATTTATTATACGCCTGATGTGTTCTCTAATGGCTAAATGTCAACTATAAGAAAATCGAATTTTATTTTGATTTAAAGGAAATTAATTACCATATTGGGCCCAATCCCCTATTTTACAGTTATAACAACTACAATATTTCTGTCATTTGAAAGATCAAATTTATATTTATTATACGCCTGATGTGTTCTCTAATGGCTAAATGTCAACTATAAGAAAATCGAATTTTATTTTGATTTAAAGGAAATTAATTACCATATTGGGCCCAATCCCCTATTTTACAGTTATAACAACTACAATATTTCTGTCATTTGAAAGATCAAATTTATATTTATTATACGCCTGATGTGTTCTCTAATGGCTAAATGTCAACTATAAGAAAATCGAATTTTATTTTGGTTTAAAGGAAATTAATTACCATATTTGGGAACATAGCTACCACGCCGGATTTGTAATGATTTAAAAAAATATAGTAAGAGAATTAAAAGCTGGGTAAGCTATTTATATCGACGCAACGCATTTCCTATGAGGTTCTTGAAATTTCTACGGTTTGGTTTTCCTGTTTAAATCTATTCTGAGAACTCCTAGATGTCCTAGATGAACAAATAGAACAGGTATCGCATATTTCTATCCTCCGCTCTATAGTCGGGCGGAGAGACGCAGAAAGAAAAACAGCGCGGATTTTCGGCGGTGTTTGTCGCGGGTGGACCGGCCAGGCCAGGCCAGAATAATAGCTGAACGTATAACCATCGACCGTCGATTGCGTAAAATCGTAACCAGCCGCGGTTGCCAAGATTCTTGGACCGCGAGATCGTGTGTGTCACGAGACAACACGGTCTTCCCGAGCGACACGAGATCGTTCGTTTGACACGACGAATTCATCTTACGAATAGAAAAATAGATCTTCCCCCGAGTGTTGTCGGATCTGTAAAAAGGAAAAGGCACGGTTACTTCTCTTGGACAGAATTAGATATTCGAGTGGTTAAAAAATATTTGCCTAGAACGTGGCGCGAGGAAGACAATGATATACATCGTTTCGAAAGACCGTCGACTGTTTATTTAACACTGACTGCCAAGCTAAAAACCTCAAAAATTCCATCAAATCAATGTGTTATTTAATGAAATAAAAATTGAAAATAATCATATGTATGATATTGAGTAGTCCTACAACTTTCTGGCATTTCACAGATCCTTAAAAAATTTGATCACCCACATATGGGTATGGCAATCAACGTGTTAACAAATGCAATCAGATGTAACGTCATCAAGGTCTGTGCCCTGTCGATCGAGTTCCAACTTATGAACATGTAATTCGATTGTTTCGTAATGGAAACGGATTTTCTCTCTATTTTAAGACTCGTTGCGGGAAAAATACATTTACATAGAGGACGCTGGGAACCACCTGTCTCGTCTATAGTACAGTAGGCATATTCAAAAGTGAGCGAATGCGCTATTGAATCTTTTTTAATAAATTGTATCCCGTGTGGTACGTTAATTCTATTAACCCTTAGCACTCGAATGGCGACTGTAAGGCGCCACTAAAATTTCCTGTATCATTATTCAAAATATTTTTTACATTATTAAATTCGTTTGTATTTAATAAATTACTAAACATTTTAGTACTGTGCGAGTAAATTGCAACATTTTCGTATGTACAACATGAAAAAATATATATAGAAGGGAAATATTCTAGGTCGGAAGAAATGTTTCGTTTTAGAGTGAAAATGGCTTCGAGTGCAAAGGGTTAACACTAAATTTACGGGAAAATGACGGATTCTAATATGTTTAATTTACGAATACTGAGATCGTAAAGGTGCATCCATAAGGAATTGCTTAACAAATTGATTTCTTTGGGTATACATTATTTTTAACCCTTTGCACTCGAAGTTATTTTAACTGCAAAACGAAAAATTTCTTCTGACCTAAAATATTTTCCTTCTGTATATATTTTTTTTTCATGTTGTACCTACGAAAATGTTGGAATTTGCTCTAAAATACTGAAATTCTTAGTAATTTATTAAATCCAAACAAATTTAACAATGTAAAAAGTATTTTGAATAATGATATAGCAAGTTTTAGTGGCGCCGTATAGTCGCCATTCGAGTTCTAAGGGTTAAAAAATGGCTACAAATTTCCACGTTATTTTTATAAAGTAACGTAAAAGTTTTTTAATGCTTCCCTAAACCTAGCGTCAAAGGGTTCACCTAAATCTACCTATCTCGTCGAGTAGAATCTTGCGAATAGACTGAAGCCGAATTAATTTCTTTCTAAATTAGTTATGGAAAGAATCCATCCCGCGAGGTGGAAGTGCGGCGTCGCGCGAGCGTGGCTCCCCGAAACGCGACTATGATCCCAATTTCGCGTTACATAATCCCGGTGCCGTGTATTATTATCCATGGTTGATGTCGAGGGTTGCGAACGGACCAGAGCAGAAAGTTTCCACGGACGAGAAACTCGCGTCGAACGACGTCCATCGTCGATATAGTACTTCGTCTTTGCTCCCGCGTAGATAAATACACATCGCGGGGTAATTATAGAGCTTATCCTTAAGAGGCCGAACGTAACCGCGAATCGTGTTACGCGGTCGCCGTTGCACTATCGAAACGAACGATCGTCCGGGCCAGTGAAGCGCGCGACTCTTCGAATTCGAAGTTGAAATCCGAACTTCGTACCGTGAACCGCTATCTTCTTCTTTCGAATATGCTCGACGAATTGCAACAACAAATAGAAGAACGTCCTCGGTGACTCGACGAATCAAGATACGACCGCGTATAAATATCCTGGATGGCCTTTTTTATCGAGGCTAGTCGCGATATGATCATCGCGATAACGTAATCGGAGGTATTGTGTAACGGGGAACAATTGAACAACCTTGATCTTGCGACTATGAAATCGCATTGTCCCTCGGAAGAGAGAGAGAGAGAGAGAGAGAGAGAGAGAGAGAGGAGAGAGTCCGTGACGCGATCCGATCGAAAGAAAGGGGCTGGTTCCGGTGACCTATTGAAAAGCGAAAGGTGCACGCGAGTTCAATTATAGACGTGCAATTATAGAGTCCCCTTCCGATATTCGAACAGATAAAGAGTTTCGATTTCTTCTGCCCCTGGGACGGTAGAGTCACAAAGGTCGATTCTCATGTTAACGAATCGGTAATGCCGAAATCGGATTGCCCTGAAATCGGTCTGCTTCGATAGTCTTTCTGCAAAATGCAAAGCTGTACCGATCTATAAGCAGACCGAGGATTTTTGTGCAAAATAAAAATTTTTCTGCATTCACTCCAACGTACAGGAGCCACATAGACATGTATAATATCTCTTTTTAAAATCATTTTATAGGATTGACAACCGAGCTCCTTTTTGGCATGAGTTTAATTTTAACCAGTTAAGCGTGTTTGACGTGTATACGCGTCGGACCAAATCTCTATTGCAGTGCGGTTAACGTTAATGAATTGTTAATTTCTTATCGAATAAAAATGTAATTCTTTCTCGCTTTGGCTTACTTTTTTCGTAAAATTTATAATAGCGGCATTTGGCCTGCGTTCGACGTGTATATTCGTCATTGTTTGATTTTAATTCCGTGCCGCGAGGGATTTTTAAAATTAAATTCCACAGTTAACAGGTTAATAGCAGTCTAATTATAAAGAATAGTGACCAAGTAGAAACTGTTGAATCGTATAAAAAAGATTGTCACGGAATTAACGCGACTGAAAGTGAATTTCTTAACCGGTTTGTACCGGTAAGCTGAAAACATCGTTGTCATGTCATTTTTATTCATGTCGACATTTCCACTTGTCGTTTTTATAAATGAAACTTGCGAGAAGCGCAGAAAGTTCGCACGGCGTTCGACGTGTTGATAATCGTGAGAGATTAAAAATAATAATTCATTGAGTCATTCTACCGTTCGAAGTATCGCCTATTCAATTCTGTCGCGAACGTTTTCACGTCCGCAGTCCGACTGATTAATAGCGTATAATTAAGAGAGACACGTGCCGAGGCAGGTCATTTTTAACGCATCGCCTGCTGCAACGCCCACGACCGGTTTCTGCCAAATCGCTTCCGTAAATCCCGTCGGTTGTCGAAACCGTTGGTCCATTTCGCGAAACATTCGAAAGATGTTCGCCCGGTAACCACCGGTTGCGAACGATCCGCGAATAAACGCGAACCTAAATCTCGTCGCTCGGACGCATTTCGAAATTACGGGGACTCTGTCCGAATGTTGCGAACGCGAAAACCTCGGGCAGCCCCAAAACGAAAATAAACCGAGAAATACGTGGAATGCTAGAACTAAATACCACAAGTTCCACGGAAAAGTAGGTGCGCGAGATTGGGGAATATTGTTAGGGGTGGTAGCAGTTTCACCCTGGACGATCAACATTTCCGCAGCTTAACACCCGCGTTCTCTCAATTTTTAACACTTTGACTGCCCAGCTAGAAACCTAAAAAATTCCATAAAATTAATGTGTTATTTAATGAAATAAAAGCTTTCTGGCATTTTACAGATCCTTAAAAAATTTGATACAATTAATATATTAGCGTAAAAATTCATTTTAAAATTTGGACATCAGTACTATTGAGTTGTGATTTTTCTATTTTTCCTAAATGGACGTAACTATTGCAACTTTAAGTATTTTGACATGAGACAAATATGTAATATAGTTCAAACGCTAGTGAATAGATGTACAAACACCCGGTTCAATGCAGTATTCTAATTTCCTTTAAAAAAATCTCCAAGAATATTTAAATGTTCCCTTAACACTTTGACTGCCAAACTAGAAACCTCAAAAATTCCATAAAATGAATGTGTTATTTAATGAAATAAAAATTGAAAAAAATTATATGTACGATATTGAGTGGTCCTGCAGCTTTCTGGCATTTTACAGATCCTTAAAAAATTTGATACAATTAATATATTAGCGTAAAAATTCATTTTTAAATTTGGACATCAGTACTATTGAGTTGTGATTTTTCTATTTTTCCTAAATGGACGTAACTATTGCAACTTCAAGTATTTTGACATGACAAAAATATGTAATATAGTTCAAACGCTAGTGAATAGATGTACAAACACCCGGTTCAATGCAGTATTTTAATTTCCTTTAAAAAAATCACCAAGAATATTTAAATGTTCCCTTAACACTTTGACTGCCAAACGAGAAACCTAAAAAATTCCATAAAATTAATGTTATTTAATGAAATAAAAATTGAAAAAAATTATATGTACGATATTGAGTGGCCCTGCAGCTTTCTGGCATTTTACAGATCCTTAAAAAATTTGATACAATTAATATATTAGCGTAAAAATTCATTTTAAGATTTGGACAAATAATTCCGTTACCTACATATGGGTGGCATGGCAATCAACGTGTTAATTTAGCACCGTGCTTCGCGATATATTTAGAAAAACATGGAAAATTGTTTAAGTAAAATTATGGTCGACCGGCTGCCCACGCGAGGGGTAAAAAAAGGAAAAGTACCGAGAAGGGAACCGTAAAAATATTGTGACGCAATCGGAGCTCGAAATAACTTTCGCGTAGATTTAAAGAAATGCAAGAGTCATTTGTTTACAGCGAGAACCGAATGACGAATGATCTTTCTTTCGTGTCGTTAGCGAACGCCAATGGAACGACGAATTTTCCTGGTCCGTTCGCTCAGACCTCGTGTACAGCCATCTTGGGATAATCCTGCTAAATAATAATCCTCCTAATGTGTCAGAATTTGTTACGTCGAACACAATGAAGGAAATATAGGTTACTGTAGACTTTGACAATTTTTGTCGGCTTTTATTTGCTTCGAATCTCTAATAATTCTCAATTGTAAAACTAGCAAGTGTCCATTTGATGGTATTTGATTTTCAATGCCTATTACAAGTAAATGAATTTAATCATTTTCCGTATTTTCACAATCTCAGTACCAGTGAAGGATTTAAAAAAAAATCGAAAATGGATTTTAACCCGTTCGGCACGTACGGTTTTAAATAGAAAACAAATTTCTGTATTTTTTGCTTTTAGTATAATTTGAACGAGTCTATTCGCGATTAGCATGAATCGTGCTAAGCAATTTCGAGCATTTTTATAGCCTTTTAAGCCTCTGTCGCGGTTCATTATCAGCGATTAGCGTGGCGGAACCTGCGACGAACGTGTTTGTCCGAGCGTAGCGGTGCTTACGTAAAGGTATCGGTCTGAACTGATCCGTGGCCTTGAAATGTTGATACAGATTAGGCTTCCTGTCACACCGTCACCGAATCCCCGTTTTGGCTTCGCGAATCGACGAACGTCGATTTTTATCGAGCCGGCCACCGCGAGCAACGCACTTGTCCCACGGATCACCAGGCTTAGCCTAATCCCACAACCGAACAGTATGTCCGCAGATTGTTGGACACATGGCAACCCCGTAGATTCTTCCCTTAACGTCGCACTTTTACTCCCTACTTTATTACCGCCCGGCCAATGGCGCTTCTCTTCGTTCCCTCGATCACGTCGAGTCGCGTAAACTCCCGGTAATAAGGAAAAAATCGGAAAATATTCTGTTCTGCTATTTTATGGAAAAATTCGGAATTTTATGTCCTGGTAAAAAATAATTCCATTGGGTTTTATGTATCTCTCTGTTTTCAAAGACGAAATTAACAGTTTTCGCCGGTAACAACTGACATAACTCGGATAAGGAAATACATAAAAATTCAGTTGAACTCTGTTAACATTGTCCGTCGAAGTGATTTCAGATTTTTCCTTCCTTTTCGATTTTTACTATACTTCTTCGTGCAAACACATGTTACCATAAAAATCCTGTGAAATAAATTCAACCTGTTATTATCATACAGGAATATACATCAGTCTCGTTTAGGGCTCGGTAGTTCGTCGAACTTTAAATTTTCGGATATATTTTGAGAATTTCTGGAAGCTATGGAGCCGGATAAAGATCGTCGGTACAGCGATAACACCGATGTTAGTATCATTCAGGATGTTCTTGAAGCATCATTAAACTCGCGTTGGAATCGGAAATGGGACACGATTAAATTTTTAGCGGGCCGAGCTTTGGAAATCAATTTTGCCTATTGTCGAGCAGGGTCTTCGGTAATAATTCTACATATTTATTTCTGTTTTTTATTTTTGAACAATTGTAATAACGACATAATATAATTCGGCCCAACGAGAACGATCTTTGACCAGGCAGCCGCGACGTTAATCTGTTAATGTAGGTCGTTCGTAACGACGGACAAGTTCGTTATACCGGGGCATTCGGTTATTAATAATCCGATCCGCCTAATTGTTGCTCTATCGTCGTCGGTGTACGGGCGACCCCAGCGAGCCTTGGCAGCGCTCCAGTTTTATTGTGGCAATCGTAGCCGTGAAATTGCCTCGGATTCCGCGATTCCCGCGGAATGATTTATCGTTGCACACTGTTACACCGAGATTGCACCGCGATGCCTTATTGAATTAATGTTCGATTAATCGTTCGAATTCCAGCTCATTTTCTTCCGAACTGTGGACCACAAGTAAATGCACCATCTTATCCCCATTAACCCTTTGCACTCGAAGTTATTTTAACTGCAAAACGAAACATTTCTTCCGACCTTTCTCCTTCTATATATATGTAAAGAAAATATACTTTCTTTAAATCGAACGCGCTTTGCATGCTCAGCGCACTCTCTGAACTGTCCCTACATCTGAGATAGATAGAGAGAGAGATAGAGACAGGTAAAAGAGAAAGAGAATATAGAGAGCACATGTGCACAGAAATTAAATGAAGATAGTGGCACTTAATTAATACAATAAGTTTATAAGATATAAAGTAAGAGTAAGATACAAAGTTAGTGTAAATAAAGAGAGTGAACAATAGACTCTAATTGTCGTTTCTTTATTTACAGGTGAGTTTGTAAATAGTTGTGCAAAGTGTAAAATAATAAGTATCTGATAAAACATAACCTTTATTTACAGAGAAACAAATTTAGTCTGTTGTTTGACCCTTAACACTAGAACTACCAGATGGGTTAAAATGACTTCCTCCTAATTTTTTCTTTTAGAGATATTGAAATTATAAATATGTTTCCATGAGAAAATTTGTTAATAAACTTCTCTATCGAAGTAGATATTTAAACAAAACTAATACGAACTCTAAACAAATCGTATTTTGTTGTTATTATAAGACAATGTATGCCAGTTGCATTTAGTGCTTGGTCGTTCTAGTGTTAACACGGGATAGAATATAGTCATTATATATGTATACAGGGTCATCCGTTTTTAAACGGCCAAACGTCAACCAGCTATAGAGGACCCCAAATGAAACAACTTTCACCCCTAACACTTTTTTTGATTCGGTCTTGATTTTTAGATAATCGCAAAAACCCGTCAAATATTCCCCCTAAATATTCAAGGAATGTAACGGGACTCAAGTTTTAAGAATGATTTTAAATACATCTTTTGGGTACGTATTGTTTAAAATATTTTCAAGAAATCAAGGCCGAATCAAAAAAAGTGTTAGGGGTGAAAGTTGTTCCATTTGGGGCCCTCTATAGCTGGTTGACGTTTGGCCGTTTAAAAACGGATGACCCTGTATATATTTTTTTTTTTTTCGTGTTGTACCTACGAAAATGGTGGAATTTACTCTAAAATACTGAAATTCTTAGTAATTTATTAAATCCAAACAAATTTGGCAATGTAAAAAGTATTTTGAATAATGATGTAGCAAGTTTTAGTGGCGCCTTATAATCGAGTTCTAAGGGTTAACATTGCAATTCCTACAAAAATACATCCGGATGAGTGGCAAAATATACAGCAAATCTTTGTTGTTCTCTAACGAGACCGCGCTCGCTGAAGCTTCACGTGACTTTTATCAGAATACAATACGCTCCGGCGATTAGAGTGTTTCAGCGATACACAAGAGAACCTTCTCCGTGAAACGATTCTACAACGAGGAAACTTGGTGAAAATTCTCCGAACTCCATTTTGTTGTAACTCCAGTAAATTGAAACGCGTCGAGTTCGAGCTGCCGCAATTTTTCGTCGAAGCTGTTCGTTCCGCGGAACATCCTGCTTGCAATTTTATGCAACGCATAAAACCCGCGATCCAGGATTTACGAGGTTCGGACTTGGTAAACAAAAACCGCAGTCGCGAGAGAGAAACGCGCGACGGATCGATCCGCAGAACCGGGGAAAACATAGTCTCTCGCGCGCGCGGAAGAGATTGAAATCCGTTTAGTTCTCGATAGTTGGAGGTCAGGGACGATCAAGGTCACCGGCGTGACCTCCGCCTGGGATGGTCGGTCCTCCCACCCAGATTCTCTTCCCGGGAGCTGCGTCGTGTCGGATCGGCGCGGAAATGAAATTACGCTCGAAAATCCTGCTCGTGGCTCGCTCCTGCGATCCTCGAAGCTAGAATGGCGGAACGACGTTAACACACGGACGAGCGGCAACCTGTTCTCTATGGAGAACGTTCGTTCGTTCATCGGATCGTTTCTTTTTTTTTTTTGTTTTTTTCGTGGCCTCGTGTACCGGGAGTCGGTTCCAACAGCGAAGCGGAAAGCTCCGCTCCCGGAAAGGCGGCTCTCTCGCCATTGAGAAACGTGAAACGCGATCGGACATGCAAATGGGACAGTGATAACAAAAAATAAACTCGCTTCATGAATATTGATGGCCGATCCCTGAAACGGGCGTGGAACGTTGGTTTTAGGCGGCAGGCTGACGCAAACCGCTGAAAACGACCAGACAAACAACTAACGCTCGGGAAACGAGGCTTCTCCGCTGCAACGTCCTGAATATTTTCCAACGAAAAAATTCCCCGTTCTTCCTTCGATTTCACACCGGATATCCTGAAAGTTTCGAAAGGCTAAGCCTCTTGGTCTCTTCGGGAAAAAATGTCAAACGTTTCCTTGTTTTAGACGTTCTACGCGAGGTTTCTACGGACTGCTGGAAACCAACGAATTTTAATAAATTTATTCCGGACAACGCGTTGAGCCAATCTTTTCCAAATTGTAGGGACACCTCACTGTACTATCAAACTATCAGGAAAGATTTTCTTTCTCAAAAAAATATACCATCTACTATACTCATCGGGAACTGAATATTCAAAGATGTGTTCTTTAGTTCACAAATGTGCCGACAACCTGTTTAACACGTTGACTGCCATGTCACCCATATGTGGGTGACGGAATTATTTGTCCACGTTCTAAAATGAATTTTCATGTTAATATATTCGTCGTACCAAATTTTATTAGGATCTGTAAAATGCAAGAATGTTGGAGGACTCTACTCAACATCGTACATTTAATTTATTCAATTTCTATTTCATTAACACTAGAACTACCGAGTAATAAATACAACTGATGAATATTGCTTTGTAACAATGACAAGACATTTTTATTCTAACATGTGCTACAATGAAAAAGGTCATTCAAAAAATTCTGATGGAAACATTTTCGTAATTTCAGTAATTGCGAAAGAAAAAATTAGGAACCAGTCATTTTGACTGGTTCGGTAGTTCTAGTATTAAATAACTTACTTTGATTTGATGGGATTTTTGAGGTTTCTAGCTTGGTAGTCAAAGTGTTAAGATTGAAGAAACGGCTTGAACAGAGGTTTCCGCGACCAATTGCATCCAGTATAACCGCGCCTAACCGATTCGCGGTCCTGCTCGAAGACGATACTCTGACCGAGCAGCGACCGGTTCTAATTCACTGGTGTTCCGGTTACGACAAGACGCCGCGGGCTCCAATGAACGCGAGACAGGTCGAATCAATTCGCAGGATCAGCGAAAAAGGTCGCGCCGGTTTGCACGAGTTCGTATCCCATTACGCAAATTTCCATTCTGCTGCGCAAGTGTCGGTCAAATTACGTAAAAAGCGTCGTTAGCTCGCGACGAAACCGAACGAACGTCACCGGCAACGGGAGTCGTTTAAACGCGATCGTTCGCGAATTTACGACTTATCCGGGAACGCGTTAAAGGTTCTTTGAAACGGGAGGCTAAACGATCGAGTTCAACTTCGATGCTCCGTTACACCAGTCGGCTAGGATAATGATTACACGTTGAGAATATTTAACCCCTTTGCACTACGATTTATTTTACAATTGCAATGGGCAGAACTTTTCTATATTCTCCGAACACGATAAAATACAATTTTATTTCAATTTAAAGAAGATTATCAAAGACGGAACACACTAAGAATGTTAATGTTTAATGTTTGAACCCCTTGTTCTACGATTTATTCTACAATTACAGTGGACAGAACTTTTGTATATTCTCCAAACATGATAAAATGCAATTTCATTTCAGTTTAAAGAAGATTATTAAAGACGGAACACACTAAGAATGCTTATGTTTAATGTTTGAACCCCTTGTTCTACGATTTATTCTACAATTACAGTGGACAGAACTTCTGTATATTCTCCAAACACGATAAAATACGATTTTATTTCAATTTAAAGAAGATTATCAAAGACGGAACACACTAAGAATGCTAATATTTAATGTTTAAACCCCTTGCTCTACGATTTATTTTACAATTGCAATGGGTACAACTTTTGTATATTCTCCGAAAACAATAAAATACAATTTTATTTCAATTTAAAGAAAATGATTAAAGACGGAACACACTAAGAATGTTAATGTTTAATGTTTAAACCCCTTTGCACTACGATTTATTTTACAATTACAGTGGACAGAACTTCTGTATATTCTCCAAACACGATAAAATACGATTTTATTTCAATTTAAAGAAGATTATCAAAGACGGAACACACTAAGAATGCTAATATTTAATGTTTAAACCCCTTGCTCTACGATTTATTTTACAATTGCAATGGGTACAACTTTTGTATATTCTCCGAAAACAATAAAATACAATTTTATTTCAATTTAAAGAAAATGATTAAAGACGGAACACACTAAGAATGTTAATGTTTAATGTTTAAACCCCTTTGCACTACGATTTATTTTACAATTACAGTGGACAGAACTTCTGTATATTCTCCAAACACGATAAAATACGATTTTATTTCAATTTAAAGAAGATTATCAAAGACGGAACACACTAAGAATGCTAATATTTAATGTTTAAACCCCTTGCTCTACGATTTATTTTACAATTGCAATGGGTACAACTTTTGTATATTCTCCGAAAACAATAAAATACAATTTTATTTCAATTTAAAGAAAATGATTAAAGACGGAACACACTAAGAATGTTAATGTTTAATGTTTAAACCCCTTTGCACTACGATTTATTTTACGATTGCAGTGGGCAGAACTTTTATATATTCTCCAAACACGATAAAATACGATTTTATTTCAATTTAAAGAAGATTATTAAAGACGGAACACACTAAAAATGTTAATGTTTAATGTTTAAACCCCTTTGCACTACGATTTATTTTACGATTGCAGTGGGCAGAACTTTTGTATATTCTCCAAACACGATAAAATACAATTTTATTTCAATTTAAAGAAGATTATCAAAGACGGAACACACTAAGAATGCTAATGTTTAATGTTTAAACCCCTTGCTCTACGATTTATTTTACAATTACAATGGGTAGAACTTTTGTATATTCTCCAAACACGATAAAGTACAATTTTATTTCAATTTAAAGAAAATTATTAAAGACGGAACACACTAAGAATGTTAATGTTTAATGTTTAAACCCCTTGCTCTACGATTTATTTTACAATTGCAATGGGTACAACTTTTGTATATTCTCCGAAAACAATAAAATACAATTTCATTTCAATTTTAAGAGTTAAAAATCTAACACTAATCTAACACTGAAATGGTTAAAATACAAGTATGTACTTTAACACTAGATTGCCGGATGAAAGAGAAGGTATTTGGTTGATAATTGTATGATAATGAGGATAATCGGATACTTACCTTCATAATTCTATTAAAAACCAACACATGTTTAAAAGAAAAATTATTTAAGTTTTTCTATATATCATATACAAATGAATAAATGAATGGATAAATGAGTAGAACTGACTCGCTCCGGCAATCTATTATTAAATAAACTTACAAATACTTTAAATCAAAAAATATATATGTATATATTTATTGTATTCTTTTCGAAATCGTCATCGTGAGTCTGACTCGGTGTCACAGTGTGAGGAATTAGTCCAACTGGCAATGCTCAGACCCACTCATGTGTACAGCTGTTCATCGACGTTTTTTCAACGTATTTTTACAGATATCTCACATGGACTTGTTGACCTTATTATCGCATTCTTCAATTTAACCCAGTTAAACCTAATTCAGAGTTTCGTAGGATTCAAGTGAAACGAAGCTTGAGCGTGTACGTCAGTGACTAGGGGAATATGAATTTTTTCCGGATCTTGTAGTAGACTGAAGAAGACATCCGGATATATCCGTCGCATCGTTTCGTTTCGACGAAAAACGATTCGTTATCTCTGCGTCCGTGAAGGAAACCGAACCGGGCCTTCGCAGTCTCGTTTTCGCATAGGTTTTTGCTGAGGCCACATGCTCGCCACTGCTCGCCTCGTGGAGAGCCGGATGGGTCTTTGTTCTCGTCAGCAGCTGGCGAATAGCGATCCACGGTTTAACAAAAGTTCGTGCAGGTCCAAACAATAGCGCGAGGAAATATCCTCGGAGCTGCGAGAAGAGATTCGTTAAACTATTAGGTCGTCCCATAAGTTCGTGGATATGTTTATATTATTCACCATTGAAAAGTATTTGAATGATAAACCGTAGAAATTTTATAGTGACGGTACGTCTTTGCCAAAGAGGTCAGAAGAGGTTGTGGAATGAAAGAGTGATTACATATTTTATTTTTAGAATTTAAATGGTACAAGTGTATTCAATTCCTTATTGATTCCCCTAGGGGTTACAATTCTTTACACCGAACTTTTTAAATGGTACAAGAGTAAACGGCACGAATTTATGGGAGGACCTACAGTGACTCCAAATAATATTGGCACACTCTTAACAATCGCATAACTTTGTCAATGTTGGACTATACTACTTGAATTCTTTTGAGAAATTAGAACAATTGGAGCGTTACGTAACGTGAGAAAAATGTTTGATTAAAATTGCAATTGGTCAAAATTACAGAGAAAGTACTAAAAGTTGTATTTTACAACTCTTTAATGCGAGCTTACACTAAAAATTTAAAAAGTACGTTTGGTACATCTGTATCAATTATACATATACTGAATATTTCATCTAAATCGGTCAACGTTGCACTGAGCTACAAACGTTTAACGATGAAAACTTAAGGGCGAAAGTCGCACAATTTTTGCTTTGACAGGGAATTTCGCCCTTATGTAAACATTTTCTAACATCTGCAGCTCATTGCAACCATGACCGATTTTGATGAAATTCTCAGAATATGTATAATTGATACAGATCTACAAATCGTTCTTCCTAAATTTTCAATGTAAGTCCACATAAAAAAGTTGCAAAATACAAATTTTTGTTTTTTATCTGCAATTTCGACGAATTGCAATTTTCGTAAAAAGAATTTTTCACGTTATGTAACGACCCAATTGTTCTAACTTCTCAAAAAGAAAATTCAAGTAGTATAGTTCAATATTGACAAAGTTATGCGATTTTTAAGAGTGTGCCAATATTATTTGGAGTCACTGTAATATTTCTTGAAAATCTCGACTTTCCGTCGGGAAAAGTGATCCGCTGGGGTTCAGCGAATAGCAGAATAGAATTCGGTAACCGGGCGCGGAGATGGTTCTGTCGGTCGCGAGTCGAATGGTAAAAATAATTGCAAAGTAATTGCGAGGGGAATCGATATGCAGTTTTCAGCGACGAGACTGCCGCATCGCGTGCGGCACGTCGCTCGGGGAGCTTGATTAATAAAACGCGAGTACATATCAATTTCGAAGGAAGAACGACGCGACGTCGCGCATTGGTTCGGTACACGGCTCCCAGTATGCTTCTAATTACGCGAACATTAATTTCCCGGGAATTGAAATGGCGAATGAAAGTAATGACGAGGCCAGGCCGTGCCTCCCCGTGTCGAAGCATTTTGAAACACGCGGTCTTGTCAAGGTTGGGAAACTTTTTATAATGCAGCGGCTAAGCGCACAAAGGGATTCGACGAGCAAACTGTCAATTTCGTTGATTTTCATTCGAGTAAATTCAATGGTCTGCAAAAATGCTCGTGAAAGGCCACTGTTGGCTTCGTATTGACTCGGATATGGCAAGCTCTAGTTTGAATTATGCAGGAATTCATCGACGTCCTACATTAAACATATAAAGATAATACCGCTATATTAAATGCGCGTGGCATCAATGGCGCCCTTGTTCCGCTGCTACCAATTTTGCAATAATTTAAGAGCATTCATCTCGATGGGAAACTGTCGAATGAGATTGGAATTGAATTGAATATTTGTTAAGTTAATAGCTCCAAGAAATAAATACATAAATATACTTCAACTAACGTCGGCATCAAATATTTACTTCTCTGCCAGGTTGCACAATAAACTATCAAGTTGTAACATAAATATCAGTTCAGTTGAAAGAATAAACGCTAATTATAAAGATTCAGCCAATCCGCATTGCCTTATAAATATGCATAACAATGACTGAAAAGAACAAATGAATAAAATGAGTTGTTGGTCATTCCCGAACGAATTTATGTTACGACCGAATAATTTATTGCTCGGCCAGAATGTCGTGAGTTGAACGGAACGGTTCCCGACGAGAAAAACGACGCGATTAGAGCACACGCGAGCCATAATCCTCGTTGGAGATAGGGGTAGGGACGGTCCCTGGGGTCGGTTGATCGAGCTGGAAGCGTCTTCAAGGTCGGTTGGTTCTAGCAAAAGGATCCGGGCCGCGTCCTTCGTCCACGAGGTCCTCGTGGCGACGTTACAGGCACGGATCCGACAAGGAAGAGGCGAGGTGGCCGGAGATCCTGGAGGTTGACTCCAGCGAGGGTGAGTCGTAGACAGCTGCTGCACCAGCCCGATAAGGGTTCTCCTTCGCGAAGAGGGTTCTCCTCTCCCGTCCTCTGTTTTATCTTCGTCAACGGCCCCGGGAGCCGGAAATTACGCGCTTCGAAACTGGGCGAGCACTGACAGCAACGATTCAGACTCGACAGAGTCTTCTCGCTCGTCTTTTATCTATTCACTTTTCCTTCCTCCGTTTGCTGAGACGTCTACGAGACACCCAACTCCTTTGCACAGGTGTCCCGTTCTTCGAATCTGTCCTATTGTCTACGGGAACGCTATCAGAGAAGCATCGAGGCATCTCCCGAACAGAATGGGTGTTCTACTTATTAGAGGCACTTGCGTAAATTGATTTGTACAGGGTGGTAACTGATGCTACAGTCGAGAAGAGACTCACATGGGAAAAGTAACTCGAAAATTTTGAATGAAATTTGTTGATATGAGATTCTATTTTCCGAGAAAATTCAGATTGAAAATTGACCTTTTCGTTTCCGTTCATGACATAGCGGTTCTGCTTCTTACAAATGCTAACCCAGATAGCACGCGACGTCTTAAAGACGTCTGTTTTACGTCCATTTTTGGTCTGAACGTCTTACGTCCCAAAAAGACGTCTTACAGACGTTCGAAAGACGTTCGTAGGACATTCAAGACGTCCTGAGGACGTCGAATGTCCATCGACAGACGTCTTTAAGACGTCTCTGTGCTATATGGGAAGCACGCGAACTTGACGGCTTACCAAAGTCGATTTTCTCCGGATCTTCGGATCTTCAAATTATTTTATTTTATATTTTGTACTTATTTTTTATGTAGAATTACCCCCCCCCCCTTCGGATCAAAGGATCAATTTTCCAATGGAGCCCTAGCTACATATTATACGAGATTGATAATCATCTTTACAAATTGAAAATGCACATTGGCGACACTAGCGTAGTCAACGTTATATAACCAGGAAGGAGCCGATTTTACGTGAACAAACGAACCGAGACTACAAAGTAGAATTTTTTTGTTAGGAGCGCTTCGTTTTCGATAGAGTCAGGTTACAAACTGCATCGCGTGCGAGAAGCAGAAACGGTGAGCCACGAACAGTCACGACGGTGTCAGTCTCTATCCAATTACACGCGTTGCCTACGAACTATTAAACCGCTACCTTTTCTATATCAATAACCAGTGAGACTCTTGATGAGGGTTTCAAACAGAATCTACTGAACACGAACGTCATTCCTTTTTTTAATCGAACGAAGAATAAAGGATTAATTCTGATAGTAAAGAATTTTAAAAAATGAAGATTTTTAAGGATGAACAATTTTCAAGTAGCTGTATAGAAAATGATATACAGTGTCCGTATCGAATCGCAAGAGCCTCTAGATTCGATTGTTTTCGATTGTCGCGCGTCTTCCGCCCCGAAGCCGCAGTTTTCGCGCATTGTCCGTGGTTCGAACGTTGTCGAAAATGAAAGGGGATCAACGTCCGGTGGCCATGCTTAAGCAGCGACCCGATCTGACCCGACCCGACCCGACCCGACCCGGCTCGGTACTCTGCTAGACATCCGCCAGTCGCGTTATCATCGCCGATATCGAGGCGTGTCATCTTGCTGCACTTGGTAAATTTGGTATCAGCATTCTTGCGCCGTTGTCTGCCTCTCCGCTACTTCGCTTCCGCTCCTCCCTCCCCTAATTCTCGATTAGTCTCTGTCTAGTCTAGAACATCCTCGTATCGATGGCAGACCCGTCAGTATCAAGCTCGAGACTTAACCCTTTGCACTCGACTGTCCCCTTTAAAGAGACCAACCGTTCTACTACGGTTTGCTGCATTTACTACAGTCTACTCTATAGAGGGGAAAAAGTCTGTCGGCAATTATGGCAATTACGACATCGACCATTTTTGTTTCGCCAAGTCTACCCGATACTTAGATACTCGAGACTTTCCAAGAAAGAAATAATAAATTGAGAAATAAACATGTGATCTCGTTGTTACGGGAGAAAGGGTTGAGTACTGTGATATGGATCTGTGGATCTTTATGCAAAATTAAAATTAATAAGCGTATAGATCTGCCCTTTCTCCTTGAACCATTTTAACACTAAACCTACCACAAAATGACCGGTTTTATATTTTAGAAAATAATGGACAATCTCAATAAATGTAGGGTTGCTATTTTTATAAGGAAATATTTACTGTTAATGCTTGGTAGGTTTGGACATTCTTAAATTCTTTTACTGTTTCTACCGTTTTCAATGGCACCCATCATTCTTGCCACGAACGCATCGAATCGGCAGTCTAGTAACAATTACTTCTTTTCTTCAAACCACGTTACTTCAAACGCGATTTCGAGTCCGCCGGTAGACGAGGAAATTTTCCGGGAGCGCAAAGGGTTGACAGCCATTTTAGATAGAATCGTAACTCGACACAGAGCGTTGGCGTGCTGCCAACGGTTCTTCGACAGAGAATTGTCACGAGGATGCGAAACCCTAGGTAAACAACGACCCAACAACCGTTTGATGAACTTTTGGAGAATCGATTACTGAATCTACCGAACGTACACTCGTCTATCTCTTCCGGTCTTCAGCAGTTATTCCGAGACACGGCGTCCGGACAACTAGATTCGTTTATTTCCTCGATACTCAACTTGATCGAACCGACAAAAACGAAGCTCTCAATCAAATTTAACGATTCAGTATTTCACTCTAACATCGTGCAAATACTTGGCACTGAAACGCTCCTAAAGGGCCAATTAAATATCAATTACACAGAGGTGCGCAAAACCAGTCGGAAACTGTGATCAGGTGCTAAGAGGATGCTAAAAAATTCCTCGTGGAGCTTGAAGAGTCCCGACGAGTAACCTTGAGCATTCTACGCTAGGCTCAAGTACGCGTTTTCCGAAAAAATTAAATTTTTCAAATTCAATTCGACAGAGTATTCGAAACTTTTGCAGTATACGCGTGCCAGGAAAGGAAAATTGCCCGGCGCGATCGATCGTGCCAGCCAACACGTGGCATATTTGATCCGTCGTTGATCCGTGAAATCACGGAGATGCGTGAATGATCGATCTACGGACCAGAGGATCGCGAACGGGATACTTATCTGGTGGAGGCGCGACGCGACACGACGCGACGCGACACGACGGAAACGAGGGACGACAGGGTCGCGCGGAACGATTATTGGACTTCGCTGACCGCCGACATTAATTGGATTTTTTTCCCTGATTCGATAAAGCGAGCCGGTATTGCAACAACATCGACGCTTTCTCGCTCGCGTTCCCGTTCCATTGTGTATTAGGTCAAACCGCGACTCGTGTCGCTTTTTCGAAAAAACGTTTCGCGAGTGTAAAATTTTATCGCTTCGCGCTCGCTTTCGATTATTACTGACGTGTATCAACAGCGTTTCAAATTGAAAAAATATCTTCTCTTTCTCGCTCGGAGCTTTTAACACTGAACCTGCCACGGCGAAAATTCTTATTTCACAATTAACGAGTTGACTGACATGTCACCCATATGTGGGTGACGGAATTATTTGTCCAGGTTTTAAAATGAATTTTTATGTTAATATATCCGTTGTACCAAATTTAATTAGGATCAGTAAAATGCAAGAAAATTGGAGGGCTACTCAATGTCATACATTTAATATTTTTCAATTTCCATTTCATTAAATAATACTTTGATTGTATGGAATTGTTGAAGCTTCTAGTTTGGCAGTCGAAATTATCGAAGAGCTCTTTCCGTTGAACTATGCAGTCCAATAAAAATCTATTATAATTGCTATTTTTGATTTTGCTATGGGATGATTTTTCGTTTAGTTTTAAAAATGCGTAAAATATGCAGTGTCTCCTATTTTCTAGTTCCTAGCTTCTTCATTCAATAATTACTGAAATTATAAGAATGTTTTCATCAGAAATTTTTGAATGAACTTCTTCATTGAAGCACACATTACGATAAACTTGCGTGAAGTCTGAATGAATACAGTCTTGTCACTACTACGAAGCAATGAACATCAGTCGCATTTATTGCTAAGGCAACTCTAATGTTAAATTACTTTGATCTCGTTCGAAAAAGAGCCTTCCTTAAAGAACAGTGTTCCTTAGCTGATTTCACAGATCGGAGTCTCTTCTTTCACACCAAAGACGCTTTTTTTATTAAAAATCGATCCATCAAATTTAATTTCTTCTTGTTGGCACATAAAATTGCACTTGAACGTGTTCGCTGTGTCGTGTCGGTCTCGATAAAAATTCTGTAACAAGATACGAGAAGAAAAAAAAACAGATTTATTGCGTGTAAACGGAAGGTTGATTCGACCCACGATTAATGATCAACCACGGTGATCGTTTATCAATCGTCGGTGCAGTATCTATTGAGAAAACGGTTTTCTACGGGAAGAACGTAATTTCCATACCCGTTTTCTAGCGGTTGCGACAAGCCCGTGATAGCGCCGGACACGCGATAACGATCCGAGACTTAGACTGTGCCCGAGCGACTAGAAGGAGAGCGACGAAACGTGACTTATTGTTCGCATGCGATCGACGAGCGTGAAACAAAAACAACTTCGTCTCGGACAAGCGGCGATCGTTAATCCGTAACAACGAAAGAGACGAATGTAGGCGATCACGGCTTCTTCGAATTTAATTCCGTCACGTGCTGGTTTTCCTGTTCAGCTACGAGAAACTGAAGCGTAGCGTAAGCTAATGAGCAACGCCTAATTAATTCCTTTACGGTACCGCCGCTAAAAAAATGCGAAACTCGAGAAAGACGTAGATCCAGGCGACCTAGCGGCTAAGACATAAATAAAAGCGTAGACATCCGGCGTAGGCGCTCACTATACACACGTAGAATTGATAACTATAACATACAATTGTCCACGGGACGATACGATCAATCGTTTGTTCTGCTCCAGGATTCAAGTTCCAAGAGAATCTACTGCGGACGATGATCCAGATCGAGAACACGTTCTTCCAACTGGGCGAGAGCTGTTCCCGAAATTGCCTTATCATCTGCGATCGCGGTGCCATGGACGCCTCGGCATGTAAGCGAAGATCACGTCAATTGATACGTCGCCCGTTTCTCGATTTTCTTTACCCTGTCTCTCCTCCCTCTTTTCAGTTATATCGAAGGACAAGTGGGAGCTGATGATGGCCTCGAACGGCTGGAACAACGTCGAGCTCCGGGATAACCGGTATGTTAACGAAAATCTCACCGAGGTTCAATTGTTCTCTTTGAAAAAGAACAATCAGGTACTCTTCTCGGAGAAATGAACGAAATAGTATTATCTTTTTTCATGTATTTTGTAAACAATTGGAGATATTGGCAATCGAGTTACCGCAGGCTCCGCCATGCCACAGTGAGCTGGAAAAAATTTGTTGCACACATCAATCGTGCGGGAACCTCACACTGACACGACAACATTCAGAAAATTCAAAATATTAAAACCCTATCGCAAACAATCTCGAGAGCGATGAATTTGACAAAACCTGTGTCGCCAACAGGTACAACCAGATCATCCACATGGTCTCGGCGGCGAACGGTGCCGAGGACTTCTACTCGACGGAGGACCATGCGTGCAGGTCCGAGGGTGTCGAGCTGGCCAGGGAGCTCGACTACAAAGCGGCCGCCGCCTGGGTCGGCCACCCCTATTTCGACGTGATCGACAACTCGCAAGACTTCGAGTCGAAGATTTGTAGGATGATCGAGTGCGTCTGCCAGAAGCTGGGCATCGACACCGGCGACAGGTTGCGCGACAGCAGCAGAAAGGTCAAGTTCCTCATCAAGGGTCCTCTACCGGCGGACACCGAGTTCCCGCCGTTCCAGGACTTCGACGTCGTTCACAACTACCTCCAAAGCAATAATCCGAAGATGCAGGCACGTCTCCGCAAGCGAGGCCAGAAAGGTCTGTGGAGAACGACCGGTAGACGGTGTGCTAATTGTTTACAAATAGCTACCCCCATCGATTTCGATCGCCTTGAAAAATTCGTCTTCAAAGATAACTTTTCTTTACGCATCGGTCACTCGATATTTTCGCAAAAATATGTTCTACCATTTGACCTTGACTGGATATTCGAAGGCCATCGAAGTCGGTGGAGAGTACTGTCCGCCCTCCCAGTAATAACTAGGTAAAGATTATAGTCTCACTGTACCCAAGTTCCCCTACCATCGCACGCATGGTCTTCGATTAATAGCTCCAGTGCGTGCGATGGTAGGGGAACCTGGGTACAGTGAGACCATAATCTTTACCTAGCCATCACCTGGTGGAATAGTACCTATTTGTAAAGAATCACCAAGGGTGTTCTTGACTAGTAGATATAAGTATATTCTATGCTTGGGTTCTTAATCGTGGCGTCTTATTGTTACAGGTCACTGGTCGTACATCCACACCATTAGGCGTCCAAAAATGTGCGGTCAGGTGATCGAGGTGAAGACACAGTTGACTCACAGGGACTATCTGAATATGCTTGCCCAGCGCGACGACTCGCATTTCACCATCTTCAAGCGTCGACGTTGCTTCCTAATAAACAATCAGTATTTCCAGTTAGATATATACAGAGAACCAGCTCATCCAAGGTAGGAGCTAGGAGAACGACCTACATAGTTGAAGAGAATGTGTAGAGTTAATGTTGTTCTACAGTAACGTGATCGACACGTGGTTTCAGGTGCCGAGGTTTAATGTTGCTTGAAACGTACACAGCGTTATCGGGAGACGAGCTGAAAAACATCTTACCACAGTTCCTGACAATCGAGAAAGAAGTCACCGGGAATCCGGACTACAGCATGTTCAACCTCAGCCTCAGAGAAGAATGGAACAGCACCAATAAATACTGCCACAATTTACACGGTACGTACACGCATACTTTATCACGATTTGCTGTATAGGTGTAACTGATTCGCCATTGTTCAACCTGTTAACTGGATGTTCAATGAGAAATCCGGGTAACCGGGGTGAATTATTATAGTCTATTTTTCGAAAGAGGAAATTTGATGTACACCTCAAGGCTCATGGCCTCATCCAATCTCTTTCAAAAAACAGCCTGCAGTAATGGCGAACGTTATCCATTATACAGGATGAGTCATCCAACGTTGATGACACAGAATTACTCGTAAATTGTTGTTTGTACGAACAAAAGATTGGGGCTTTTGGATACTCCATCAAAGTTCTGAAAAAATGCTGGCACACTACGCAATTTTGTTCGAAACGATTGACGAGTAATTTGATGTGGTCGTGCGTTAGGTGACTCGAGAGTGTATCATATTATTCGGTGTAGGCGATCTTTCGTTTGATCAGTCTTTTAAATTGCACAGATTACGCTCTTGCAGGCTTGACGGAATGTGGATCAACGGAATGTAAAAATATCAGTTCGCCGGAAACGAAAGATAGCACATCAGTTAAAAAACGAGTAAACGGGTTCGATACTAGAGTCAACGGCGTAGAGGTCGGTGTGAATGGTATTGATAAAGTTGTTAATGGTGTGCAAAACGGTAACCACGGTGTTGCGAACGGAAATGCGAAATTTATGGGACGGAATAGCGTACAAAGCAATAGTCAAGGAGATAAAACACGCGTTGAATGTGGTAGTCCCGCTAAATAGAGAAAGGATGGCTTGTAAGAAAGACACGAAAAGAGAATCGATGAGAATGGATCTGAGGACGAGAAACACGAGGAAAAAGCAAAAACAAAAATGATAAAAGTAGAGCAACGAGGGAGAGAGAGAGAGAGAGAGACGAGGGAATTTCATTGAAATGATTGATTCCAAGGAAAATAAATAAAAGTATTCTATTGGCACTGACACAGTTAACTTTTAAAAGCGACAAAAAAATTTCCTGTGCAATACGAAAGTGACAAATTTATTGACCATAAACCACACCTGTTTTCTAACTTGAGACCTCACGGGGTGTCTCCTATTCAAATACTGTATGTATATTACACAAGAAAAGTTAACGTACTTAATATAATTGAATTACAAGTTAACGCCTATTTTTTACCGATCTGTTTTTTGAAACAAGCGATGTCGATTAATATACCGAGTATTTTTACATCTGAATCACCTCACTTCGCTCTCCATCTCTTTACTTATGTACGTCTTTTTTGTTTCGATTAGAACTACTGTGGTAACTGTTTATTTAAGGAAATTTACTTATAAATAATTGTGATACAAGATACACGTAGTACGTAGCATACAAACAACGTATTCGACGTATGTAATTATCCGAGAACATACGATCAGTGTGAAGTATACTTTTCCTTAGAAACGTTTAACATTGTCTCGATAGAAAATTAATGTTATTGCACTAATGTAAACGTACTTGAACGGTTCATTTCGCAAATTCTACCTTAGACCGCGGGGGAGACTTTCCTTCACGCGATAGGACTGTCTATTCTCTCAAGAAAATTCTTTCCTAGCGTAAAACAAAAACACAAACTCAATTTAGTATTTCTCTTATCTTTTTACGCGTTGCAAGGCGAGGTAACTTACAAAAGTATGGTTCAACGATTGTACTGTTCCGCAGTATTGTCAGAAGTATGTATTATAGTCATGGCAAGGTAATTGTCAAATGTACTAGTACTTAACACAGGTATATTTCCGTTTAGGAATTCGTTAAGTTGACGTGTGACACGACAATTCGATGAGAATACTTTTTTGGTGCAAGCAATATTAACTGTTGATTCCAAGTATTTCACGAAAGAAAGGAACTTACTTTGGTATAATGAAATTAGTCAACACTTAATTTAATTTACCAATTAAAGTTTGATTCATCACTGATCATAACTTAATGAACGTAAACTGTGATGATTATACATGTATATGCTTATTTTACATAGACACATTTAATCACAAATTTTGCCATTGTTTAGAGAAAAAGTGCCTGTGAAATGTTCAGTCGCGAAAATGAGAAGAATGATATATAAATTATATATTTTCAATGAGAGATGCAATAATCGGTTATTGATGCACTTATACCACATATAATTGATCCGAACTCATATGTACCCATGATTATCTAATAAAATGTCATGTGCCTATCACACTTTCGTCTATTTTTATACCCAAACTACATTCTGATCTGATCGACAAAAACTTCAATAATTTCTTGCTGTATTCTTTTTCAGATTAAGGCTTACTTTGCATGCGGTACACGACTAGGAGGAGAATAGAATTCGATAGCATGTTGGTCACTGCAGATTTATTGCCATTTTTCGAAAAAACTTTCCTTCGTAATCTTACAGTTGTATAAAATAAAAAAGAAAACTTACAGCTACATATAAATGTTTTCGAATTCGTGAACGCTCTTTTAAATTGTATCAAACCTATTAGCAAATATCTGTTACTTTTTCTTTCTTGTAACTCCAACGAGTCTAAACTCATGCGTTTCACCGTGTTAAGTAAAGCTTCTTTCATTAAAAATACTTAAGTAGTCGGAGTGCATGTAAAGAACGAGATACGATATTTCAAGATCGGAAATATAAGATTAACAATCGTATATGCACGTTAGTATGGAATCATAGAAGCCCTGATTTATATTTTATAACATTATGTAGAAAGATATAACGAATAGTGGAAGCGTAATTGTTATTTTTGGTATACCTCGATTATTCTAAATTACTGTTAGTACCTAATATAGATACTGTAATGTATTAACCACCTTTCATCAGAAGAAAATGTTAACAATATTGTACATAATTCATATAATCCTTTTCTTACATATAGCATATAGAGCGACGATTCTTTTGCACTGTACATTAAACATCGTCTAAAATTTCTTAAAGCTCTAATGGAATTTTGTAGAATATTTCAACAGAACAATACTTCTGTATCTGTAAACATTTTTCGAGTTACTGTACAAAAGATCTCTTTGTAGCGACTGCCTTCCCGAGGAATAGGCACGATCGATCGAATTGTACAATAAAAAAGCAAACAATTAGAAGACATATTTCATTATTTGTGGGCAAGTTAGGGATGTCAAATATGAATAGAAATATATTTTATGCAGGTCCCTGGAAGTATCAACTATACAAGTAAAGTGTACTTTTATATACATAACAAACAATTTCCTATAAATATCAAGTATTTAAATAATTTTTGTTTTTTCATTGATCTCGAAGTAGCTGCGGATCGCAACCCTATTTCCTATGTAATTTTTATTGGAAGTGTGTCTACTTCGTTTAGTTTCTTTTAATACATAAAAAGATAAAAATCCTTTTATACTGCGATCATTTGTTCATACAGTTTTCGATGCGTTTCGTAATCGATTCCCCCAACAAGGAATCGAAACCATGAAAACTATGAAATATTCTCTTTCAATGTAGTAAGCTAGCGTAATTCAAATACTTAGTATTTATAATTTATCTACTAACAGCTTTAGCTTGTTGCGCTTTGTACATTTTCAAGACTTTTTTACTAGGTACCAAGGACTGACTTAAACCTGGCCTTTTCTTACGCTTATTCATTTGATTGTTCTCTTGATCTATTTCATCATCGTCATTCAGAAGAACTTGTCCATTGTATTGAGTCTGACAAATAATCGTTTCTTGTGGAGCACGAATCGCTTCTAATTCAGCTGCTGTTCGATGTAAATCAGAATCGTGCGCAAACGTGCAATTATGACCAAAACGGCATCTACCTTTCCTATAATTCCAACAAATCTTTCTACCATTTATCATTTTTGTGTCATCCAAAGTTGGAGTCATTTTCACATGTTTCTCGAGTATCGCACTCTTTGCTTTCTCTGCTTCCACGAATGGATTTGAGAAGACTGAAGTTTTCATGGTGGGTGTGCCATTAAAATCGGGTGTTGGCAATGGAAGTTTTTCTTTGGAAGCTGTGTCGTTTTCTTGTTCCTCGTTATTCTCACAATTCTCTTCGTCTTCGTCTTCCTCTTGTTCTTCCTCCTTAAAACTAATGGTTAGGCAATATCAGATTACAAAGAACCAGTTCAATCTTACGTGTAAGCGTAAACTGCTTCTTATATATTCTCATATATTTCCTATATGTAATACCATAAAAAGCAATGGGGATATAATACTATCTCTGTTCCATATGATACGATATACATTACTGAAAATCTTTTATTAGCTTGCATTAATCGATACAAATTAATCTAGTTGAATAAATAGACGGCTATTCTTGTAATTATTTTTTAAAAAATTTTGTTACACGAAAACACCGCACGGCGCACAGTTGATGTACATATAGCTAATTAGATATCACTTCGCGAAATATAAGCACCAAAGCAGAGCAATTAACTGCTAATTAACAAAGTGGTATTCGGCAGTTGTAATTGCAGAACAAAATTGATTACCAGTTAGAAATAAACAAACACTTAACGCGAACACCGCTCGTAGAATGTAGAATTAAGTTAGGTTTAGTATCATCAATTTTTAATAAAGTTAATTAAAAGGATAAGGAAAGTCATGTGTATCATAACTGGGGCAAAAATAAGAGTGTAATATATACCCTAATATGGGACAGAGATAGTAATTCATTTCAAGGAGTGAAATAAACGCAATCAAGTAAGGTTAAATGGAAAAGGAAAACAAACAAGGAGGCATAGAAATCTACGTTGATGCAAGCTTACGTGTTATCGCCATTTTCCGAAATATCGTCGTCGCTACTCTCTGAACCTGAGGAAGTACCATAATCCGCAACTAAGGAAGCCATCGTTCTTACCAATTAATTAACACTATACTCTAACACTAATCTAATATAACCATTATAAACTGTTATGCTACCGTGCACACTACAGAAATGTGGCAACGTTGTAAATCACACGATCACCGGAAGTTAGGAACGGCAGCGACGTACTTTTAAAATTCCAGCTATATAAATATGTATTAGGTCATTCCAAGAGTCATGATGTTTTTTAACTTTTTAATTTTATTTCCAAAAAAATTTCGAGAGAAAACAATATTGCCTCAATTTGAGATTTTTATTCTTGAATACGTTGACGTTCTTGATGTTGTTGATCAACCAGATCTTGGTTTCTTAAAAATGTAAGAAGCTCCACTTTAAAATTTGGAAAACTCCAATCACTTTCTTGCACTTAAAACATGTTCTCTATATAGATTTAATAAACAAACATTTGCAGTCGTTGACTTTATTAAAGAATCAAGTAGCATCACATACATGTTTTTACAATATTAAGTACATACTACACCACTATTGCCTATACTTAACACACACGAAATATCCGTTTCGAATTGAATGCTTTTCCATATAGAAATCTTCCTGTTCCCAAGATCTACCTTTTCTATCAACAGTCTTTTATTAGGAATACCTGCCCAGTACTTTCCCAACGTCGGTATTACATCACTGTCTATTACATCGTTCATATTTATGCGAGCCGATTCCGTTCCGTCGTCGGTATTCCATTGAGTAATCAAATTGACTATGATGATCGATAAACGAAATTCATTAGCGATAAAAAAACATATATTTGCTAGGTGATTCAGCGGAATTGCTATTCTATAGTCTTTGGAATACTTAAAAATTATTGCTGGTAAGGAATCTATGATTATAATCCTTGTACGACAATCTTCTTTCTCCTCTTTCAAAGTGCTTGTTAGCCAACGCAGGACCTTAAATAGTTCATGTAAATTTTGTACATTGCATACTCTGATACGGTCTAGAGCTTCATCTACCACCTGCATTTAGGAATTATGAAATATAATTGTAATTATACATAGATAGATTATAGATTATGGATAGATTATAGATTTATGGCAATACCTTTTTACAATTGTTTTTGCTCAATAAGATTTCTTCTACACGGGAACCACAGAAATCTCTTTTCGTATCTATGTATCGTACAAGGTTGTTACTCCTGAGAACAATGTTGCTTGCAATTGTTAAACACAATTGTGTTTTACCGCTTGATGGTATACCGCATAGTTCATATATTTGCCCTGGATACAATCCACCTTTCAATAAGTTATCTAAACTAATTATTTGAATTCTTATTAGATATTCATCGAATTTTTACAGAATTACGTAAGTTCAGTTGCATTACCATGATAAATCTGTAGGAATTATGTTACTCAATTCTATTTTGAGCAAATCACAGGCACTTCTTACCACACCTCCACACTTTTGTGAAATAATTTTTTTAATGTGAAGTATATCCTGTCAACGTAACCTAAATTTAATATTTTCAGTTGAAAAGTTTTGTTCTCGTTGTTATTCGTAATAAATAAACTTGTATACTTTGAGCAAAAGTCCGGTGAACGTCGCCAACTTGTCCGAATCCTCGTCTGCAAATTCTAGAACAGTTGTGATATTCCTACGCTCTAATTGTTGTACCACAGTATCGGATAGTTTCGAGTCTATATCCGAACTTAATTTTGTCATTCTCGAAAATGCAATTTTTTCAATTGTTGTCTCTAAAGTCTACATAAAAAAATTTCATTGTAATACTTCGTTTGTATTTATACTGCCGATATCAACTAAACAAGCAAGCGATACGGCACGAACTTCCGGAATATTAACATTAACGATACCATACGAACGTTTATTTGGATTCACGTGATATACACTGCTGTTCAAAAGTATGTACACGCTTCATTAATCTTATTTACCTGAAAACAATTATAGAATTAATTATTATCATAAATACGCATCAACTGATTGAGCATGCCATTTTCCATTAGCGAGTATACGTTACCAATGATTAAATATATAAATAAAATATAAGATTAACAATTATTATATCTCTTACTATAAAAATCATTATAAAATATATTTTATAATTACATTTTTATATATTTATATTATTGATGCAGTCGTAAAAAAATGTTTAGAAATTGCCACTCTTTTAGATTATAAAATAACATACATTATTTTTAACTTTTATCCATTTCCATGACTTAAATGGAATTAATAATAATAGTTTACATGACTAGAAATTATAGATATTATCCACACACTTTGGCGCGGAAATGGACAGTAATTAATAGATATCCTAATTGCCGTGAAAATACGATCGAACTTTAACAACGTCCAACTAAAAAACCGATTTATTTAAAAAATGAGAAAAAGAGAGCCAGAACCTATAGAAAAATTATCTATTAACATTTGAGTAAAAATTGAAAATTGTTATCGCGCATACTACGTAGATCAATGTAAATATAGCAGTGGTACCCAAAAGATGATGCGACGAGTACCGAAATGACCCCAGCGTCATTCTTACGATTGTACGTATTACACGCGGTCACCTCGGATAGCAGAGCCGAGCCGGAATTCGAAAAAACATGTATAACAAATTCTAACACGTTTATTCGCGTTTGTTCTTCTCGTCATGGTTCATTCTCGATCCATCGTAGATACGATCACAGTTTTGTCTCGGAAAACTCGTGGCGTGCCCGTTATCACGTTAAAAAATGTGTTCGATACACGTCCCATGAAAAGATCTCACGCGTACGTTCAATATCGAAACAGCCATTTGTTCGAATTCGGTTAAAAAACGTACGCGAAGACATCGACGCGGAAAACATCAGCAAACAAAGGTCAACCGAAGAGTGAGTAAAACCTTTTTCTTCTTATTTTACTTTTACCTGCTTTCTACGAACGTTAGCGCGTGTAATTGTACATATATAAGTTAGCACGTGGCGTGTCTGTATACCTATATATGTACGTATCTATACTGCGACACCATGTTGCGCTCGGTATAAAATTTCAATCGAAATTATTCGATATTGTATACTATTTTCAAGTGGTGTCCGACAAGAAATTATTTATTTTCTGTGTAGAAATGTGTTGGGTACACGTTCTTTGCTCGAACTTTATAAGTCTCGCAGTCTTCGTACAGCTAAATTCTGTCAAAATACAATAAATACTGTGGCCATAAAATTCATTGAAATAAACGAAGTGCGTAATACCGATTAGAATTAAACGGGATAATTATCACGAGATTTTCGATGCACGTGGCGATTTTTATAGCACGCGCAAAGGCTAAGGGGGTACACACAGCTTCGACGATATTAGTTTGTTTGCTTTATAAATTGAATCGAAACATTTGGATAACGGGCTCTGCGTCCGTTGCCAGGAATGTAAAGTGATGTAATACTGCGTGTAATGTATGTCCATATTTGTCTGTTGTGCGAACGGTTCTTCGAGACCGTAGAAAAGTCTCCGCAACAATATCTTACATTAAATCGCATTGTCTTGAGTTCCATACGCATGCATCATCGCACGATTGCACACTTAGAACATTTCATTTTTTTACCCATTAAAATTCGCCTTTCTTTGGATCTGGAAAGAAAAACAGATGTTTTTTCAGGGGAGAAAATTTGAATCGCGAAGCAGTATGCTAAATTTTATAGATCCGTTCGTTCTCCGAACATATATATCAAAATTCATGTATGGGAATGGGTCGTGCGAAATGTACAAGAATCCTGTATTCGGGAGCAATAGTTGCTGATTTGATTTGTTAGTCGGGAAACCAGTCCCTTTAATATTTTTACCAGCGACCAATCAGGAACGTTTCCGAGTGCCACGTTGCCAAGTATCCGGTTGGCGTTGGCCAATCAGAGGTTCGGTGCCCGGTCGGAGCGGCATCTCTCCGTGGCTTGTGTAAACGCGGCGCAGCGAGCAGCAAGCAGCTCACGGTCTGGCCGCGGTCGAAATTTTGTCGGGAGCCGTCGCCATGTTTAGAAGTGTGTGCGTCCTTGAGCGAGTCGAGCGAAAATGTTCTGTAAAATATTAGATATAGCTCATGCACTGTACATTACGTGAGGTACCTAATTGCGATTTAACGCTCGTCGATCACGGGTGTGACAATTATTTTCGTGGATGGCTCGCCTACGTCGCAGAATTTTGTGATTACATTATGGTAAGTCCGCCCTCCTATCGGACCAACGCCAACATGGCGGACGAAAAATTTCCTTTGTATCGCCGCGAGGCTCCACTGACGCAATTGCGAAAAATCTATTTTCCACGGAGCCGTAACGCTCCCCGATACTGAGAACGGTGTTTTTCGTTTCCGTAAAGCCCCTCCGGTGAAACGACGCGATCGTTGTTGATATTACATCCGGATTAAATGACGTTTTTCGAATAAGAAGCCTCGAACGCCCTGAATGCTTGATATCGGGCCGTCGTGTATTCGTCGCAATCTCGCGATATTTTAAATGACATCGCTCGTCTTGCTGCGTAGTCGATCGCCGAGAAGTTCTTTGTCTTCCCGATGCAATATTTTCCGCTGTATTTTTTCGTCGGCGCGTCACGCACCTCTTCGAAATTCCAATGCGGTGCATCGGTCTGATCGACGGAGAAATTTTGATTTCGGCGCTTTTTTCACAAATCAATTAACGTTCTTGTTTCGACTTTGTCGGGTTACCTTGCGCAGAGTAACAATAGGAAATATATACGGTTAATTGTTTACATGCGTTAAACAATTAATAAATGAAGCATTGTTAAAAATTAGCGAAGTTGTATCTCGTGTTCCTTCTCGTTCGTGTTTTCATTTTTATCGTTTTTTTAATCAGCACTTGTATGTTTATTGTTTAAATTGTGAAACAGTCGTGTGTTTGCCGGACGAAGCTATTTTGAAAATTGGTTTTCATGATTTGCAGCTTGAAGTCAGTCAGAAATTCGTTTATTTTTTGAATTAATTTTTCATTAGCTTCGGACTTCGGATGCGATTCCGTTTTTTAACCTAATCTGTATACAAATACAACACGCTATCTTCAATTTTTTAATTGACGAATAAAAAGTAAATAATACAAACATCTTCATGACAGTTCTTTGTTGTTCATTTATTTTACTTGTTATGTATTGTATTTATTTTTAACCTTTAAATATTGACTTGGATACTCCATTAACATTTGTTTTTTATGAAATAAATGTTTCAATCAAACAATAATTTCTTTCACCTACATATATGGGTTCTTATGTGCTGTCGATAGTCCAATGTAATGTTTGTACTTGGAGTAATTTTTTTGGATACATTTTTAAAATAATTTTAATGATATTACAGTGTGATATGTAATGAGCGATAAGCAGTCTGCACCTATTTTGCCACCCCTTAATGGGGGTGGAGGAAACAATGGGGGAAGCAATGGTGGTACGCCGCAACAAACTGTTAGTTTGCAGCAAGTACTTGCCACAGCTCAGGGTCTCAATGTCCTCACCACGGGTGCTGGACAGCAGTTTGTTATTACTTCCCAGGTTCCTGGTCTCACACAGGTACAAATTTGCTTAATTTTACTATCCCTTTATTAGACAACTAATCTTCTGAATCTGTGTTTTCTGACTTTCTGTGTTACTGCAGGTTATACCAAGCAGTGCGACAACAAATTCTAATATTCAACAAGTTGGAGTTACAAGACTTGTTAATATTAGCGGTACTCCACCACGTGCGAGTACCGTTGGTGTTGCAGGAGCTAGCGGTTCACCTCTTCCTTCTCCCTCTCGTCAGAATTCACCTAAAGTTGTTCTAGCAACATCCCCGAAACTTGTTAGAACTTCCATCGGCAACATGTTTGTTGCTCCAACGTCTCAACCTTCTATGCAATCGCCGCCAGCAAGGAAAAAGTTGAAATTAGCAGACTCTACAGAGAAGCCTATTATGTGTGTCGACGATGCAGTAGGCTACAGAAGAAGAATTATGGAACATAAGATGAAGAGGATGCGTGCAATAAGGGAGAAATACTCTGAGAACGCATCGGAGTTGTTCTTTCTGCATGCTGGTGGCAATATGATGGACTTTCAAGCTTGGAGGAAGAGACAACCGACGCCTCAGTATCTGCATTTTTTACGGCAACATAGATTAGATCCAGACGACGACGACGAAGATTTAACAGTGCCACTGCCAGCAATATCAGAAATTCCATTAACACCGTCTGTTACACCAACCGTCTCTTCAATAGTTTCTGTGAATCAGTGTGCCGAAGTAAAAATTTCTAGTATGAACGTCACACCAGTTGCAGTGTCTACAACCCTACCTGCAGCAGTAGCTCAACTTAACCAGCAAGGTAAGCATAAACAATTGTTATGTATACATGTTTGTAACTAACTGAATAATATTCATGAAATCATTTGACTCTGTAATGGTACCCTGTTTTTTTAATCAGAATTTACACAAATACTTTCAGGAACATAGTTTATGGCTACAAAATCTAAATTTTGAAGAAGGTAACAAAATCTTGAATTAACAATTATGGTGAGGTCATGCGAGCAGTCAGGGTACCATTGGCGAGTTAATAGTAATTGATACAGCTGTGCAAGAACGCGAAAATGTCGGGAACCCGATAGTCGGGAAGCCATTGGCTCGAACCGAGTCGGGTTCTCTAAAAGTTTGGGATTTTCGAGAATTTTCGGAATTCCTGAAATTTTCGAGAACTCGTTCGTATCTCGAACCGACATTTTCGGGTTCTCGTACACCTCTAGTAATGAACTGTTAATAAAACTATTTCACACGTAACACGAATCATGGTTCCCAAAGTAGTAAGAGGCACACCATTATATTGAAGTTCAATAGAAAAATCTTGACAAAATTCTTGTACGCTATACGTAGATGATCAGAATATTTATTTGGAATTTGGTAGTAGATGTGTACACGACAGTATGGAAAACAATAGAGATTTTTAGTAGACGTTTTATATCAACCAAATAATTGTATGCGTACTAGGACATGTACCAGGTAGGCCTCAAGGGGGCCGCCATGGCATGGTGTTTGCCTTCAGAGCAGCAATTCAATCTTCACCAGTCACCGTTCACTCTCCACCTACTTCTACTCTAGCACCCACGCTCATTATAGGTGATTACTGCAGGCTTATCGTTTGATGTTTAGATTCGTTAATTATAGTATCACAGTTCTTTTCTATTCTTATGATTGTATATGGTACAAAGTTTATTTTGTTCTTCGCTTTTCTGCGTGCCGATCAAACTTATAAGAACACAAAGCGGCGATTGGCAAAAACCGTATTGTTGTTTAAACTAATGCATCGGATACCATTTATACTAGTAACAAAAAAAAACTTAATCTAGAATTTATTTAATCAAACAATATGGTGAACATTTTCAAGAGTCAAGTAGTTACATGCACGTTGCTTCTCAAATTACGATAAGTTATATTTACGTTCATGTGAAAAGTTGTAGGATATTTTGTTCTCCTAGCTTGCATTCCTTCAGTCATTCTCATAGTAAAGATTCCTTTTGACGAAGTTACTTATGTTCACGTTAAACCCTTCTTTAAGTTAATGATTTATGCATTGTGATAACTACGTCCTTGTTAACGTTGTAGAGTATTTGTTGTGTAATCCCACAAAAGACGGCCGCATCGAGTTCACGCATCTCGATGCAGTCTACTCTATGTGGGAAGATGAAAACTCACAGCTTTTGTAAGGTCGATTAGCAGCTGGCTTTTCGGCCTAAGGGCGCTGTTGATACACATTTCTCACCCTCGACTTGCCAGTGATGCCGAGCGAGCAAGCATGCATATTAAAAATCATTTTCCCTCTCGTTACAGGTAGTGCACCGGTAGTTCAAAGTTCTCCTAAACAAATAACAACCACAGTAGCATCAGCATCGGCGGCAGCGGCAGCGACATCAGCATCAGCAGCCCCAGTCGCAAACAAACTGTCCACGACAGTTACAACAGTCACAACAACCACAACTACTACTACATCGACTATAACAGTTATTTCTACTCCTATTCCTACTCCTGCCCTTACCGCAACGATCACTACCACAGCACCAAAAATGTCTACTGCGCCTACTAGTACTCCCTCTCAACCAGTTGTGAAGCTCGTTAAATTACCTGCCTCTAATTCAACAACAAGCGATATCGCGAATAATCAAGAACAAATTGTAGAAAAGGCGAAACAGGTGTGTATTCGTTGTCTTGTTCTCGCACGCCTCCAATAGAACTGCAACATTGAAACGCATTGAAATCATTTGCAGGAAGCGTACGTTATGCAGAGGATTGCCGAGTTACAGCGAGAAGGATTATGGTCGGAGAGGAGATTGCCTAAAGTGCAAGAACCGCCTCGCACGAAAGCTCATTGGGATTACTTGTTGGAGGAGATGGTCTGGTTGGCTGCTGATTTTGCTCAAGAACGGAAGTGGAAGAAGGCTGCAGCGAAAAAGTGCGCGCGCATGGTTCAGAAGTACTTCCAGGAGAAAGCGATTCAAGCGCAGAAGGCCGAAAAGTCACAAGAGCTCAGGCTAAAGAAGATCGCCAGTTTCATAGCCAAAGAGATCAAAACTTTCTGGACGAACGTGGAAAAGGTGTGTGTTATGTGTACATATTTTCTTCTCTTTGATCAATTTCCAGTTGACCCCACACTATTAAGCCGACAGTTTCGGTGTATTCCAATTGAACCTGTGTGCTCGTTGTGGGAACAGCAAAGTCTGACTATTGTGTATGGTTGTACTCGTTTCATAGATGCAATCAAAGAATTAATTCAGGACACTTACTTTGTAGAATTCTTTCAAGTATTGTTTGTTCTGTATGAGAACTGTACTGGATCACGCATGTTATTTTGTTCTTTCGGTTTTCAAGTTGGTGGAGTATAAACAACAGACAAGGCTGGAAGAGAAAAGAAAACAAGCGCTGGATCAACATTTAAACTTTATCGTTGGACAAACTGAGAAATATTCGACGTGGTTGACAGAAGGGCTTAACAAAACTGACGGTCCTCAAAGTATACCGGCGTCCATTAATAGTTCACGAATATCTTCTCCAGTTCCGCCCGGAAAATCTCATTCTGATGGTAAATTAAACGGACTAGATAGCATACTATATACGTGCGTGTTATCGGTGACACCGACATTTAAAATTAACGTTTAATGCAGAGGACTTTCAACCGAATCAAAGCTCGGATGACGACGAAGAAACCATTGCAAAGGCGGAGGAAGAATTAAAATCTGTAACGAATCATAAAGAAGAGGTTGAACTGTTAAAGAGGGAATCGGAAATTCCGTTGGAAGATCTCCTGAAGGATTTGCCACCCGACTACTTGGAAGATCGAAAGAAAAATTTGTCCCCGTCGAAAGAAGTTGCGAACGAAGTATGTTCACAAAATTTCCCTTGATTACATCCAGAGTCATGGTGCTTATAATTTATTTTACTGCTAACAGGCCCACAATGAAAAGACCACGGATGGTGACACAGATTTTGTTGCGGCATCGGATGAATCTTCGGACGAAGAAGAAACTATAATGGAACAAGAGAAATTGGAAGAGAATACGGATTACAAACAGGAACTGGATGATCTCAAAGTATGTATCGTTTATTTAGTGACACGATCCAATTTATTATTTATTTTTTCAATTTATTTAGAGTTTGTGCGATTTTTATTATGTTGGGTTGTCGTAAAAGTCATAACGCATTTTTACAAGAGATCGATGCGAAAAATACGTCATGACTTTGCCCACAACCCAATAGTATATGCTTCAGTGATGAAACGTGCATAATTATTTTCAATGGAATAATTTGTGTAATTTCGATAATTGTGAAATGAGGTGCGTTGAGGAAAGTTACGCGTATGTACTTCGAATGTACAACTTGCATTCTTTCAGGCTGAAAATGAAATGTCTATCGATGAACTTATGGCGAAATATGGCAACATGTCGGACGCTCCAATGGATGTTGATCAAGAACAAGGTATACGACAAGTATTCGCTTCGCGCGAGTTTTCCACGACGCTGATTAATCTGTGATGATAATTTACCATTCCTGATGGTTCGAGGAATGGTTTTCATTCCTTGACACCGATTTCTTGATGTGACCCGAGGCATTTGTCTGAGATACCCAATGCATTTCATCCAATTGAATTAATATCATCAATTACAGCGACGTATACTAACGTGCAATGTTTTCCATTTAGATTCGGATAAAGAAAGCACAAAAGAGGAGGAGGGACAGGAGAACGACGAGGAATCTATCAGCAGTGAAAATGAAAGTGAAGAAAGTGACAATGAAGTTGGCGAACAGGAGTCTCAAACGCAAAGCGACAATGATGCTGATGTCGGGCTCAAATCGCTTTTGGAAGATATTTCTATGGAAAAATCTGCGGTTGAAAAGGTGAGACAATATGTTCGAAGCTAATCGCGTTTTATTTAACCCCTTGCATTACGATTTATTTTACGATATTGTTGTACAAGGGGTTAATCAGTATTTAACGAAGAAGTATTTGACTAATGTGTTGATTATATTTTAAAGAGTGCTAAAATAGATCATTCGAACGCTCACGATGAAATGGACAATGTGGCTGCATTGGCAGAAAGTATCCAACCGAAGGGCAACACTTTACTGACTACTAGCGTAAGTTATTTGAAGTAATATCCGCATAAATAAAAACCGGGGAAGCCTTTCATCCAAGGTTGTGTGACAATTGTTTGCTCACGATCATTTCAGAAAGGCAGAATAAAATGTGATATTCTCCTTTGTAAAATAGACTAAGTTCAATGGTTTATTTCGAAGAGATTATTACGACAATTTTTATGCAATCAATATGCCACTTGAAAAAGGACTCTGTAACTTTTTCTGACGTGCGAATCGCGTTACTTACAGGTTGTTACGAAAATTCCGTTCCTTTTGAAACACTCTCTTCGGGAATATCAACACATTGGATTGGATTGGCTCGTAACTATGTATGACAGGAAATTAAATGGTATTTTGGCAGACGAAATGGGTTTGGGTAAAACTATACAAACGATTGCCTTACTCGCGCACTTGGCATGCGAGAAAGGTAATTGGGGCCCACACCTTGTAATAGTACCAACCTCTGTGATGCTTAATTGGGAAATGGAATGCAAAAAATGGTGTCCTGGTTTCAAGATTTTGACATACTACGGAACGCAGAAAGAAAGAAAGCAGAAAAGAACAGGTGACGCTCCATTATCTTCAGATAAAATCGTTTTTTATATCCAATGAATAACGCTTACATAACACCTTTCGTTTCTTTTCACGCCAGGTTGGACAAAACCCAATGCTTTCCACATCTGTATCACGTCATATAAATTAGTTATTCAAGACCATCAAAGCTTTCGAAGGAAAAAGTGGAAGTATCTCATATTGGACGAAGCTCAAAATATCAAAAATTTTAAATCGCAAAGATGGCAGTTGCTGTTGAATTTTCAGACGCAGCGGTAAACATTTGAACAATTTTAGATAATTTCACTCATGAAACAGAACTATTTTACACACGAAGCTCGTTTTGTTTTGCAGACGACTGTTGCTTACTGGCACGCCGCTTCAAAATAATCTTATGGAACTGTGGTCTCTGATGCATTTTTTAATGCCGAATGTATTTCAGTCGCACAGAGAGTTCAAAGAATGGTTCAGCAACCCCGTCACAGGCATGATCGAAGGGAACAGTGAATACAATGAAAACATTATCCGTCGTCTGCATAAGGTCTGTACGTAGTTTGCCATCGTACTTACGTGTTTGTACATAATTTAGCCACTCGCTACCGACCCAGAGACTTGATAATCGTTGCATTTCTCTGTTTTTTCAAACATAGCGAGATATTAAATACTCTATTAAAACTCGCGTGTCAGAAGAAATCTGGTATGACATACGAATCCTGTCTGGAGAAACAATTCTATTAATTTATTCTATCCTCTGAACGACTAGCTTTAATCCATTTCATTTGCTCAACGATCCTATCTTTTCAGGTTTTACGGCCGTTTTTGTTGCGAAGATTAAAAACAGAAGTAGAAAAACAATTGCCGAAAAAATACGAGCATGTTCTCATGTGCCGTTTGTCGAAACGACAGCGATATCTGTACGATGATTTCATGTCCAGAGCAAAGTAAGCGTTTAGCATGCTTCAACAAGTTCCCTCAACTAGATTGGATAATTTTTTAACGTGGGCTTATTGAATTCCTTCATTTTTTTTTTTAATTTTTCTTGCAAGGACAAAGGAGACTTTGGCTAGCGGTAATCTATTGAGCGTTATCAACGTGTTGATGCAGTTACGTAAAGTGTGTAATCATCCAAACTTGTTCGAAGTGAGACCGACGGTATCGCCGTTTCAAATGGAAGCTATCGAATATGTTACGGCTTCGTTGGTGTGGAGTGTTCTTGATTACGATCCATTTAAGGTGTGCATTAGATGCAGCACTATTTTTTATTTACTCTCTGCGAGTTATCGATTGTTCAACATATTTTTTGTATTATAGCATATCGAATTATCTAGTATGAATCTTCTTTTATGCGATTTGGAGTTGTCGCTTACCGCGTTCGTTGCGCATAGAGTAAGGCGATTGCAAACACCTCGAAAGCTTATAGAGGAAATCGACAGTCAACCGGACCCACCGCCGAGATGTCCACCTGGGAAAATTAAAATCAACGTTAGACTATCGAATCAAGCCAAACCACCGTCTACACCGCAGCAGACTCAAACGAAATTAAAAAACTTTACTGGAATCTTACCCACTACTCGTGTTGGGACGTCTCCCTTAATTAAAACGTTAAATAATCAAAGCACTGCGGGACAAGGTAAGCAGGAATTAGCTGTAAACAATCACTTGTTTGTTGCAACAATGACGTGTAATTATCATTATCTTCTAATTATTTTTGCAGGTGTTACCTTAAGGGTATCGGGTGGTCAACAGTTACAGGGATACTCGGTTCAATTGGTTCAGCATCAGGGTAGCGTAAAAGGTAAGTCTTCGCTCATTTATTTTTCTTCACACACACATACACACACATGCGTATACATGTTCAACTCATGTTATATTCATTAAAAAAAAATTTTAATCTCAGTGCATCATCGATCAGTGGTTGCACTTAAATCATCGCAGTGTAATCACTTTTGCAGTGGTGCTAAAGGAACTGATCTCATGCCAGCTTGTTTATAATTTTCCCGTGTTATAAGCATTCTAGATTTGAGAACACATTAACAAATACTTGAGCCTAATTATACTGTTATTGCTCGTAAATGGACAGCGGACGCTTATGCAAATTTTATAAATTTTGAACTTTCATTGAAAAAAGAGAAGTTATTATTTTTGTTATTATTTATATATATATATATAGTTATTAATGGATATTTACAGTACATATTGTGAATGCATAAAAGTCTGTGGTCCATGGGTGAGTCACCATTTGTGTAAAATATATGTTGTGTTTGCTTCGGAAATAGCCATCCCTGTTGGAACACTAGCACATAACCCACAAAGTACAACAGTGACACCAAGTACAGCAGCAACGAATGCACAGAGGATTACAGTAGGGAATGCGAATATCAAAGATGGACTGCAACGACTAACCACGCAGACAGTCACAGTTAAACAAGGTGATTCCGTCCAAAGAATAGCAGTGCCTAGTTTTGCACAGCTGGTTCAAACACCTACTGGTAGACATATCATTCTGACTTCGAATCAGCAAAACACTAACACAGGTTTGTCCCATGAACGCTCGTATCCCACTGACCCCCATTTGTGATCCATACTCGGGCAATGTGTACACCCACCACCCTCCATCTTCATATTTCATTTACGCACATCTCATTCAGTGGATGTTGTTTTAAATAATACCTTAATTGAACGATGCATGATCACGAATAATTAATGTCTCCTCATGTTAGCGAAGAAAAGTGTCCACAGTAATTTTAGAAATAATTTAAATTTAAATATTACCTATGGAATTATATCGGCGTAGGTGATAGAAACACGCAGTTAATACTCCCGTTCGTTTCTACAGTCTCGTTCCCAGTAATATCGCCGAGTGGACAACGTTTGACGGTTTTGTCGAAGTCTCTGATGGGCCTAACCACTTCGGCAGCTACGGTGAACAAAGTTGTAGGAGGAGTTGTAACGACGTCGAGTGGAACGAGCGGAAGACCCGTGATGAGAGTACCACCTCTGAATGTGACTGGTTCCCAGGCAGCACAGCCCTCGACTGGCAACGGGCAATCTCCTCAGCAGTCGATTCGCTGCGGCATTGTCACTAGACACGCACAAAAGGAGTCTGAGAAGGCACAAATCAAGGAACGTCCAAAGTCCGAATTCTATTTGGTAATTATCAGTCGAAACACATTTTAATCGGTGAACCTGCAGAACAGCTGATTACTGTAAGTTGTTAAGAATGAAATCGGAAGGTTGGCGCCTGTTCTGCAGGTTCACCTTTTAATTTATAACCTTGGGGCATGTTTTTAGCTCGAATCTTCATCCCTGAATTTGTTTATTAATGTTACAGCCGCAGTTGGAAGAGGAACGAAAGCAAAGGAGGCAAGCCAAGCTCCGTCTTCTTACGAATATCAATGAAAGAAGATGCGCAGCGTGTCCTCTCTACGGGGAGGATCTGTTCATGGCGTTGAGGATCGGCAAACCGTCTACAGCGTGTCGATGGCACAACGGTTGGGTTCATTGCGCAACTACCAAGGAAAACGTTCGTACCCGCAGGCAATTCTTTTCTCGTACCGAAGCGCTCGCGGAAGCGATCAACAGTACAGAGCAGATTGTGGAAGAACTCAAGGAAGTTTTCGAAAGGTGTGCTTTCTCAGCTGCATAAACTTGAAAACTACATGGTTAGGTTTCTATCGAACGATGTACATCATATCGTGTAATTGTTGTTACAGGTTTGTTGTTCATGTTCCTGCTGTGTGCGCACCCACACCACGTTTCCATGTTTCTCATCCACCCCCACACAAACTGTTCGCCCAGAAGCGTATGCAAATGGCGCTGCAACGTCGTCTGTCGCCGAAATTCGCGTTGTTCCATCCAGTAGCTAGTGCAATGATGACTCAGTTCCCAGATCCCCGACTGATACAGTACGATTGTGGCAAACTACAATCCTTGGATCGGCTTCTTAGGAAGCTTAAGTCAGACAACCATAGAGTTTTAATTTTTACACAAATGACAAGAATGTTGGACGTTTTAGAAGCTTTCCTTAATTTCCACGGCCATATATATTTGCGTTTAGACGGCACTACCAGGGTGGATCAACGACAGGTATCGATCGCTCTTCTGCTACGCTCGTTTTCTTCGAGTTCTCAAACTTGTCTCTCTACTTGATACGTATTTTGCAGGTTTTGATGGAAAGATTCAACGGCGACAAACGGATATTCTGTTTCATCTTGTCGACTAGATCTGGTGGTGTGGGCGTCAATCTTACAGGCGCCGATACCGTTATATTTTATGACAGCGATTGGAATCCCACCATGGATGCCCAAGCACAAGATAGGTGTCATAGAATAGGCCAAACACGGGATGTACATATCTACAGGTATGTAGAAAGGAATAACCGTACTTTCGCATACACAAGATGTTGTCCCTCCAATTCTGTCACAAGGCAATAACAAAAGGACAAATTATTTGATTCGAAGGGACACGTTATGGTGGGAATAATTTTTTCATTGAGGTTATTCTCCCCTAAATATTCAAAAGTGTTTCCTCACAGCATAAAAACAGGATGACACCCTGTATAAGACGACTTTGCTAAATAGGATCTACTTATTTGTATGTTCAATTGTGTATTCCAGGTTAGTAAGCGAAAAGACTGTGGAAGAAAATATTCTAAAGAAAGCCAATCAGAAGCGATTGCTCGGAGATTTGGCCATCGAGGGTGGCAACTTTACGACTGCTTACTTTAAGAGCGTAAGCATTTCAAATATAAAAATACAAAAATCATCAACCCTCAACAATATCACAAATCATCGAACTTGATTGATCTTTACACAGTCTACCATCCAAGATCTCTTCAACATCGATCAAACAGAGAATGATGCTACGGCGCGAATGGCAGAGGTGTTGGAACAGAACAAGGATCGTGAGAAGTTCCTGCAGAAGGATGTTCCAAGTCAGGGCATGGACGACAAGGTGGCGATGGGTGCATTGGAAAGTGCACTCGCAGCTGCTGAGGAGGACCTTGACGTCCAAGCGGCGAAAACTGCCAAGGCGGAAGCTGTTGCTGATTTGGCAGAGTTTGACGAGAACATACCTTTGGACGAGGCGGAGAAGGACGACATGCAAGTCAGCAAAGCCGAGCTTGAAGTGCAGAATCTTGTATCACAGGTAAAATTAAATTTGTTTGATCAGTCTCCGATTAAATCACTAGATTGCGGGCTCTAATCGGACCAATCCACAGTCGGTGAGCCTGCAGAACAGCCACCTATCCTCAGATTTTAATGATTTTTGGATGTTTTACATAAGTAGCCTGCGGATTTTATGAATTTTTGATAAAAATAGGTACGTAAACAGTAAAGTAGTGGACAGTCTGGAAAGATTTACTTCTTGAAAGAAGAAATAAATTTTATTTTACTTTGCACAAAGACCCGCAGTCTAGTTATAAATCTCTTCTGATTATACACGTGACGAAAAAGTTGTTCAAAATGTCCACAACAGTTGTTCTTTAATACTAATGGTGTTCTTTGTCCAGCTTACGCCGATAGAACGGTATGCGATGAAGTTCGTCGAGGAGTCGGAGGGTGCATTCTCAGCGGCTCAGCTCGCAGCTGCGGAACGTGAACTAGAAGAGCAGAAGAAAGAGTGGGAGCTGGATCGGCTGCGTGCGTTGCGCGAGGAGGAAGAGAGGCGGATGCGGTTGGCTGACGACGACGAGAAACCCTTAACGTTCGGCCGCGAGGATGCGCAGAATCAGGTTAATAATGCTAGTAATTCTAAGAAGTTAGTCAGTAAGAAACTGCCGGCGAATAGTAGGGGGAGGAGGAGGAGGATAGGAAGCGCGCGTAGAAACAACAGTAAAAGTGCTCAGGAGTCGGAAAGTGAAAGCGAGACGACCACGGAGTCCGAGTCGGAATCTCAGGAGGACGTCGTGGAGGACAGCCTCGACGAGGAGTCGAGTCACACGGAGAGTCAGAGTCAGGGAGACGAGGACGAGGAGGAAGAGGAGGACGAAGCGAATGATTCCGAGAGAGGAGGATACCCTAAGCGGAAGAACCGTTCGAACAAATCGTTTAGTCAGAATCATTTCGATCTGAACAGTCCTCGGACCCGATCCAGAGGAAATGTCAAGATCAACTTGTGGACGTTGGATGTGAGTCCGATCTTGCCGGGCATAAAGCCGAAGTGTCGGGGCAGGGCCAGTAACATGAGGAAGCAGAGGGAGTTGGAGATGAGAATGAAGGCAGGGGAGAGCTTCGTGCCGCCTCTGCCGCCATCCTCGTCGAGCCCGAAGAAGCTGAACACTACCGGTAGGTCCGACGACGAGTTCAGGCCCGCGAAAATGGAGGAGCCGGATTTGAAACACGCCGAGATAAACAACATGAAGCTTTCGTCTAGCAGAGGTGCAACTGAAGTCATTGAGAATCGTAGGATGATCGTGAATCACTGCGACGTCGCCGCCGCGTCTTCCTCGAGGGAGAACGGTAAAAACAATACGGAAAAGGAGAAAGACGAATCTGACTTGGTTTCAAATTCCGTGAAAGCAGAAGCAGTGTGTACTCGATTGGATGAATCGGCGTCCAGCGGGGACCAGGAGGAAATAGACGAGAAGGCCGACGACGAGGAGACGCAGGATCGAATCAATTTGTCTGGACAGGAATCTGTGGAGAGGAATAATTGTACGGACGAAGCGAGTTCTAGCGGGGACGCCGCCGATGTTAGTCTTCTTTCGCAGACTGGTAGCTCGTGCTCATCCGCGGCGGAGTCGGGTACGTTGAAAATGATTTCGGACTCGGATCTAATCGAAGAGATCAACGTCTCGGAGAATTCGTTGAACACCTCTTCTTTGAAAAGCAAGTCGGTCTTTCCAGAGGTAAACGAAACCATCGCGAAACGGGCGGCGGATAAGACGACCGACTCAACTTTGGAGAACGCGGTCGCGGCCGAACCGGATCGAGAATCAACGAAGAAACTAGAAACAGAAAGTGACATTGTTAGTGAGGACACGAGCGATAACAAACCAGAAGGTCCTGTCGAATCGAACGAACGATCCAACGAAAGTACAGACTCGGAACCGAAGAAGGAGTCCGGCAATGATAACGTGTCCATATCTGTGATAGAAACAAGCTCTAGTCAGAAGATCGGTAGCGAAGAAGAAGAAAAAAAAGAAGAAAAAGAAGAAGAAGCAGCAATAGCAGAAGAAGACGAACAAGTAACCGAAAAAGAGGAAAGCTGTTCTAAATTGAACGACGAAGAAACGAAAAGCGACGACAATAAATCGACTCGTTGTTCCACAGACATCTCCGAATCGGACGACAACAAAGTCGAGTCTGATTCCACTTTAGAAAATAAGCTCAAGTCTCGCAAAACGGAAACCGTGTCCTACAGAGTAACAACGCGAAGCGGTAAGATCAATTTCATGGTGGAGGTGACCGAAAGCAAAGACACGGACAGCGAATCAAGCCTCGCCGAGTCGAGCGTGCCGAAGCACAACGAACAGGACGAAAATTTAATGATCGTCAAGAAGGAATCGGGTAAGCTAGCTCTGATAAGGAGACCGGACACGCCAAGACCTTTGGAGCAAGGTAGAATCACCAGATCCAGCGCCGGCCGGTCGTTAACGCCTCCGCCGAGCAACAGTCCTTCGAAATCAATCCAGAGAAGACACCAAGCAGACATTCCACTGTCGGAGGGCTTGAAGTTATCACCCAGACCAGTGACCAGGTCCTCGTCCAGCGTAAACTCTCCGGTAAGGAACGAGGAGCAGCAGAATGTCTCGTCTTACGAGAAACCGACGACGAGGAGTTCGAAATCGTTGGACAACGGTTTCTTGAGCCCCGCGCCGTTTCGTCGGAGCAGTTCGATACCGCCAATGAAGCCGTCGGAAGTGAAGGACAACAACACCGGCAGTCCCAAGATTAAGAAGAGCTTGGTCAACGAGGCTATCGTCGTCGTCGAGCCTCTGGACGCGAACATCGTGAAAAGACGACCGGACACGCCGGTCCCGACATTCGAGCAGATGTCGAGGGTCACACGATCCGGCCTGAACTTCACCATGAACTCCGGGAAGTCTTCCTCCAACCCCAACCACGTGGCCGCCCCTTTCAGAAGCACCAAACACGTGCGGAAGGCGGATGCGGAGGCGAAGTCGCAGGAGGAGTCTCCCAGCACAGATTCGAACGGGAACGCGGTTGCCTCCGAGGATTTTGGGAAACAGGATGACTCCGGATTCACGGAGATGAACGAGAAGCCGCAGCGCACAGCGAAGGTGGTCGCGATCCTCACGCTGGACACCAGGAGCAATCACAGCGCTGGCAAGGCCTCGAGTTCCGCGAAGACGACGAATTCCTCCGCCGATAGTAAAAGCAGCAATCTCGGCAAGAAGAACGATTCCACCGCGCCGGCGGCGGACAAGAACTGTCTTCTCAGAATCTCCGACGTGACGTCAAATTGCAAACTGGACAGCTGGTGCGGCTCGGAGCTTGATAACGCCCCCGCAGTGATTACGAACGTGGCCAGTACTTACGCTTCCGGCAAGACGGGAAAAGCTACAGTGAGCAAGGCCGGATCGCCGTTGAGCGCCAAGCGCAAGATGGAGACCTTGCTACCGGTGATCGCGCTGGTGGATCTGGATAACGATCCTAACTACGACTCGTCGGACGGGTCGAAGAGACTCCGTCGGAAGATCAAAAGGAGCCGGGTGACCTCGTTCGCGAAGCCCCTCGCCGGCAAAGTGGTGGAGATCGAGGATAAACTCGACGAACAGGAAGAACAGATCCCACCGACCAAGAAGTCGATTCGATCTCAGCTCTCGCCATCGTCGTCCTCTTCTACTTCTCCTCCTTCTACTCCGTCGCAGACGGCGCAGTTGGGAAAGATTAGCAGCGGCACCGTGTCTTGAGTCTTGCCGAGACTACTGTATCGCTGTAAGATTTAGCAGCAGGATTGTATAAAATTGATTATTCCTGGAGCGGGTGTTACGCATCATCCAACTTTTTCTCTTATACGCATCGATTTCTCTTTTCACTTTCTTTCTTTCTTTTAGTTTCTCTTATTTTCTTTCTTTCTTTCTTTCGTTTTTTTTTTTCAAATTTCATCGTACTCATCGAAAAAGAAACCCAAGTTGTACATATTATGGAAACGATTGAAGTAGGAGAAACTGAGAAAGATACGTTTCTTTCATTTTTTTTTTTTTTTTTTTTTTTTTTGGTTCCGTTGTACTTGGTACACGCGTGTAATATTTTTAGCCTTGTAAATTTGTGCTCTCCTGTAAAGCCGCCGCCCCCCCCCCCCCCTCGCGTAAATGTCTCCTTTTTGCGACATTGTAATTTATACACTCGGTGATATATAGATGCGAAGAAGAGAGAGTATGTGGGAGGAAAAAACGGGAAGAGGAGTTTTCAGACACATTCGACTGTATCATATTAGGTAATAGTTAACGAGAATTCACACACGCAAACAATTCTACCGTCTAGTTTAGCTCGTTAGAGACGCTGCAAATCATTGGTCGCGGTTCCAGGCGCGCGTTCGCGATCATGCGTTTTACAAGCGAGGAGAACCGCTAATTGGAAACAATAGACAGTCGATTTGTCCGGGAGGTAGAAACAAAACGACAGAGAACAGAACAGAGATACAGAAAAAAAGTAACAAAAAAGAAAAAACAAACAAACAAACAAGTGACAAAAAACCTGTGAACGCGCTGTACTTTGCTCTCGTGTAACGCCTTGTATATTACATAACTCACAAGGTGACGACCTGATTACATTGCTAGACTTAAGGAGTTACTCGTTTAATGGTATGCCCCACTGTAATATTTAAGTTGCGTGCCTGTATTTTGTATGATCGAGTGAGTCCAAGGAAGGAAATAAAACTGATTCCTTGCTACGAAGATACGATGTGTTCTCTTATTTCTTGGTGCGTTTCCAAGTCTGTTCGATCAAAGGTTCAGTTCCGTTTTGGTGTCAAATTTTTGCTCAGTGTGCTTGGTTATATATGAAACACGATTAAACAAAATGCAAACTCTAGCCGAGATCGTCCGATCGGACGATCGACGGGATCCTCGCGATGTTTGGTGTGGCAAGGCTTACATGACCGCACATTCAAAATCAAAAATGTATCGAGAGAAAGAGATCGAGAGAAAGAAAGAGAGAAAGAAAGGATATTCATTCGCGCGACGAATTCGTTTAAAGCTCCAAAAAGAGAGAAAAAAAAGAAAAAGAAACGACGAATAGCGATTTCGAAAATGGCACCAAAACACTGCCTTTGCCATTCCAAACTTGGAGTCAGCCAAGGTATAAGCAGGCACATTCATGAGCGTCTTGCACAACGTTTGAAATTCATTTGTAACAGAGTACTTGACGCGGCACGAAGAAGGTATCTTTTTATAAAAGACCTTCGAAGAGACGAACGAGCCTTTGAACGAGCAAGGTGTCCGTACACTTTTTTCCTACACATTTCCCAGGTGTTCCAAGATCGATATCGTTCAGCGATTATGTTCTTCCTCGCGATGGCTCTCCTGTGGGAAGACGAGTTACGGAGACGTTGTAGCAACCAAGAGGATACCGTTTTTATTTTCGTTGAAAGTCCCTTGATAATCGTTATCGATAATTTCACACGGTGTACATGACGCTCTGGTCTCTTCTTGCAAACATATTTGTTTCTTTCCAAGTGGACGATACTATTAACAAACCACGAATTCGATCTGATAGCGGTGCTTTTAATATCTTACAGATATGGTTGTCGGACGATAATATGGAGCAAATGCCGGTTAGTATTATCCACGTTCTACGATGATTTACATTTGAAATTTTCATTTTTCGATACGGTGTGGTCTCTATAATTCGTTTGATCGCCAGATGTGGTGTCCACCTACGCCACCGACGACGGATAACGATGTTTACATCGACTACTCTCTGGGATTCCTTTACGAGAACACCCCCATGTCCGAGGCCCAGTTGCCTCCGATTTACATTAAAAAAGAACAAAAGAGGAGTAGAGCCGACGCTGGAATTAGCGATCGTGATGGTAATATGCACATTCAAATGTACTCAAGATATAAGTACTTTTACTTGCGGAGGAAATATATATTAGATACGTCACGATTTGAGTGCTGATCGAATACTTTTTGTCAGTTCAGTGATAGCGCACATGTACATCAAAGTATCGTTTTCTTAACATTAGATTTACAGAACCTCTTTAATTTACAAATATTGAGATATATATTATTAAAGAAATTATCTAAATTGAGTATAACAGACAGGAGCCAAATGAAACTGTCTTGCATCATTCAAACATTTTTTAGAGTTGGAAGCAATATATCGACAGTTTTAAATGTTTGTAATCTTTTCACTGTTTTAAAAAATTTCATTTATTCAATTTATCAGGTCGACGGGCGGTTAAGATGCGGCACAAAGAGGAGTCTGTGTACGCGCCGAGATCGTTGTTCGATCGGCCGTCTCCGGCGATCATGAAGATGCGTCGAGACATGAAGTTGCACAAGCACCGTGCAACGGTTCGTCCGTCGATTCCGCTGCCAGGCTTGAAGCCTCACATGTCGAAATCTTCCATTGATCAAGAGCACGTTCTCGACTGGATGATACACGAGGACTGGGCTCTTCTTCAAGCGATACAGATCTATCAGGGGCTGCCGTTGAACCTGATGATCTTGTCGCCCGGTCACACTCCCAATTGGGATCTGGTTGCCGATATAGTGAACAACACCTCGCGAATATACAGGTCTCCGAAGCAGTGCAGGAGCAGGTACGAGTCGGTGATCGTTCCGAGGGAAGAAGGCAAGCTACTGTACGACACCACGCCGAAAAAGCAGAAGAAACAGAAAGGCGTCTACAAGATACCTCAAGTGTCCGAGGTATTATCATTCGACTGTTATTAGACCGCGGATCTTTTCGTGCAAACTCTTACTCCATGATTTATATCGTGAAGAAAAACTTTCGTTGACTGATCTCCGATTTTCTTTCCCTTCAGCAACAGAGCAAAACGAACAGGCCGATGAAAACATCTCAGTTGTACATCCAGGACAAGAATCACTCGTTCACGTTGATGTGCTGTCAGAGGTTTGACACCATAAAGTCGGTCTCCAACAAGAGGACGCCCACCGTGAAACCGTTGCTGGTGAACCCGTTAATGAAGAATCCTACGAACGCGGCTGTTCTAGCCGAATGCGGCATTCAGTATGATAGTCCGTTGGCTCCCATTGAAGTGGCTACCAGACGGGCGGACAGGATCGCTAAGGAAAAACTGAAGCACGCTGTTAGTATACTGGAACGTTGTAACGCGATGTAAAAGAAATCATGAATCACTGACAATCATTGTATATTTCAGACACAGGTGTTAACGGCGGAGCAACAGCAACAGGTAGCCGCTCGGTTGCTGCAGCAACAGCAGCAGCAACAACAACAGCAGCAAGCTCAGCAACAACAGCAGCAGCAAGCTCAGCAGCAGCAGCAACAGCAGCAGCAAATTAAACTACAACAACAACAAACCCAACAGAGTTTATCCAGTACCGCGAGTCCTCAAGTACATCAATTGACTCAGGTTGTCACTACAGTGGCGACAACTGGACTGACCACCATGAAGACAGTCACAACGATGACGACGAACGTTACCACCTGTGGCACAGCGGTCGCCGCTTCGACGGTAAAAACTCGACCGGTTGGTGGAACGTTGACCATGCAAGACGCGAGGACCACGCCGACTGTTGTCAGCGTGGCGAATCTTCAAACTGCTCAGAGAATCGCGACAGCGAATTTGGTGTCTTCCGCTCAAAGTTCTCCTGCTGGCGCTCAGAAGGGTATCGTTGGGGTCACCGTGGCGACTGCGTCCGGTAGTAAAACGCTGACCGCTGCACAGCTGCAGTACTACAGACAACAACAGCAGGTCCTGTTGCGCCAGCAGCAGCTCAAGGTGCTGCAAGCTCAAGCCGCGAGTGGTCAGAAGGTGTCTGTAGCGGTCTCTTCTGCCGCCGCGGCTCAGCAAAGGGCTAACTTGATAAAACAAGGAATAGCTACCGGTACCGTGGGTCAAACAACTGTCGGGAAACAGACTGTAGCCCGCGCGGTGTCGGAGACCGAGATGGCGGCTCTGATCAAGCGACAAACGTTGCAACAGCAGGCGAAAGCGGTGGCCCAAGTGCAAGTACCAGGTCAAGCCGGTCTCACGCCGGCACAACTTTTCGCCCAAGCAGGTTTACAAGTCCAGCAACCTGGGACCTCCGCCAGCGGAACTCCCGTCGCCACTCTGGTGAAAACCGCGAACGTTGGTGTACGCACGGCAACGCCGCAACAGATCCGCCAGCTGGCCCTGCATCCTCAGATCATCACACAAAGGAAATTACCGGCGCAAAAGGTCGCCCAGCTGGCGCAAGTTACCAGCAAATCCGGCGTACAGACGCAGCTTATCGTGCAGCAGAAATCTTTGCCAGCCACGATGACGGTGCAACAAATACAAGTGATGAAGCACGTGCAACCCTCGGCGATGCAGCAGTTCACACATGTATGTTGAGGCTGATAAGGCAAATAATTCATAGTAGACAGAAGCGCGCAAGAACTCGAAAATGTCGGGTGTATGTCTGGTCGAGACGAGTCGGGTTCTCGAAAATTTTATGATTCTCTGAGAATCCTGATACATTCGAGAACCTGAGAAGACTTTTTCGGATTCATTTCTAATAGCTTCCACTAGACAAACACTCGATATTGATTCTAATCAAGGCTGCTTAAATTATGAGACCCAGTTTCCATTAGGTCCGATCAAATGAGCAATATTGACCTCAAAATGTAGATTATAAATGTGTAAAAGAAAAATTGATGGATTGTGATTTAGATCTAGAGATTAGAACGTATCTCTCGCTTTCACAACTCTTCGAAGGTGCTTACATAGTGATATTTCAGGTCTCTACGGGACAAGCTGGTTCCCAGCCGGGCCAGGTGGTGTTGGGCAAATCACCGCTTCAGACAAGAGTAATTCCGGTCGCTTCTGCAGCCCTAAAGCAAACTATTCAGGTGGTGACTGCGAGTAGCGCCCAATTGCGACAGGCTGCTCCTGCTCAAGGGAAGCCAATCGTCACGACAGCGAGAGGTAGCCCCGGTCCTAGTCAAGTCAGATTGCAGACTATCACGCATTCTGTCCACCCCCAACAGGTACAACAGCAACAACAACAACAACAGCAGCAGTCTCAAACACAACAAGATGCTCAACCGAAGTGAATATGATTGACGATTGTTGCTCGGTTCGTTCAAAGATCATACGATATTGTTTCCGTAAATCTGTGTCGGCTCGACGAGCGAACGTCGTATCAGAATCTTCGGTTAACGATGCTCGAAGCAATGATGACATTCCAAAAAAATATGACATTGGCTACAACATGTCTGCGGAGGTCACATGTCTCTTGAATGTTCGTATTGAGACAAATTCACGGTATTTTTATCATTTAATCTTTTACCCAGTGGTGTAGTGTGACGTATCGAGGTCATAATTAATCAATTCATAGTCGTATCAGTATTGGAAAAGAATGATCCGGTCTTATCATTTTATAGTGTTTCGAAATTTGCTGGCCGAATTTGCGTTTGTAATGTTAACGATTCGCAGAAACGCTGTTTATTCACCATCGAGTTTTGTAAATTACGAGATAGCATTACTATAAGGTCGTTATAGTTTTAACTGCTTGCGTCAAATTGCTCTGCCAATCCCTTTTTGTACTGTCAATATGTTGCAGCATATATGCTTCGACAAAAGAAATCATGCTACTGAGAATGCTACTTGATTGTTTTAAGCTTATTCGATGGGTAAATGAACACAAAAAATATGTGTAATTGTAATGTCAATGAGACATGTAATATTTTTTAGAGGGGCGAGTCCACCGTTTGAAAACCCCAAGCAGCGTGAACTGCACGTAATCGAGAATCATCTGCCCGTAATCGTTCGCATAACCGATTGCATAAGATTTTTATAACTTTAGGTTTCAAATGCTGAAAGATTCCACTAGGAGAGGACACGTATTTTTAGTTCCTTGTCTGGCCCTGAAACGATTAAGTATTTTACAGGGGGCATCTCCGTAATTGTTAGGGCAGTTTTAATTCTTCTTCTGACTTCGTAAGAATCGGTACGGAACGATTTAGCCTCGAGAAATACGCTTAACTTGTTAATAAAAACGAAAAAAAACTTGAACGGCGAAAGAAACGAAACGGTAATGCTATGACTGTATATGTATCTATAGTTACCTGTAGGATTTAAACAATTTCGTTCGATAATGCGATGTTTATACTAGGACCTTTATCGAACCGTGTAAGATTGTACTAATAACAACATTAATAATAATAATAATATATATAAATATGTATAATTCGTGTAACATAGACGCTAAAATAAATCTCTCGTAAGTAATCTTGGGTGTTTCATGCAAGGTCTTCACAAGAATGCAACCCCTCGCCGATGCAACATTGTGTGTGAACGGTAGCCTATACATCAGGGTGTTCCGTCTATTCTTTGAATGACACCGCACATTTTATTATCATTTGCCAGTCACCCTGATTATTAAGCATAAATGTAATTTTTATCTATTTCCATTTTTTTTGTGTTTCCACTTAACGTCGCACAAAGGTCATAGTTGGACTGCGGGAGATTCAGTACGAAAGATATTTGAAATTATATATAACATGTACCATAATAAATAGACTGTGAATTTTATGCATTTAAAACAAAAATGGATGAGTGAAAACCAAAACTGTAACAACATTAGATGAATGTAAGAAAGTTGTTACATTATTGTACATATTGTCTAGATCCCATTCTTTTAACTATTTCTTATATAATATATGACTGTGCATAAACTTCTGCGATTTTATCATTTGTTACAATGAGTATTCTTGATTACTGGCTATCGCGTGGAGGTGACGAAATCCTGACCTGAGAAAAGTTGCTCATTCATCGCAGTATTTTATTATTATTTTCCTCTGATAAGTACTATTATTAATACCAATTGATGCTGGTATTCGCTAATCGCCGTATGCAATGATGCATCAAACTGCAAGCTTTGTTTGCACACGATGCTATTCATCATTAGAGATAAGACGTAGTATATTTTTTATGAAATAATTTTCTGCTCGATTATGCTGTATTTTAGATAAATCGATCTATATAAAATCCGACACGGTAGGAGGCGACGTTTTAGCGTAAGAAGGGATATACGTGAGTACGTAACACTCAAGTGCCGATACTTACATAATTGTTTACATAGTGATTTAGAGCCAGTGTGTCGGCAAAGCTCTGCTAGTGTCGATTCTCCGTGATTTACGATGGTGCTCGCAACACTGATAATAAATGCGCTTCTGGTCGTCCCGGTGATAGGGGTGTTGTTGTACCTGTACATGAATTATTCTCACACCTATTGGCAAAGGAGGGGTGTTCCTTCGAAGTCGGGACATTGGTTCTTCGGGAACGTGAAGGATGCTGTGCTATTTCGAAGGAATCCTTCGTTCTTGATAGGCGACTTGTACTTAAACGCTAAGCCGGAGGACGATGTCTACGGGTTCTATATTCTACACAAACCCTTCCTGATTGTCAAGAGCCCAGAACTGATCAAGCATATCATGATCAAGGACTTCTACTCTTTCATGGATCGATTCTTCAGCGCCGAATCCCGCCACGACAAAATCGGTAGTTCCAATCTTTTCAACATCAGAAATCCAGAATGGAGACACTTGAGGCGAGTAAAACAACAAGTGGACCCTGGGTCCTTTATGTCCGGAAATTTCGCTTTCAAATTTCTTCCCAATATTCATTTTTTCCCATTAATGCTTCAAACATTTGACGTTTCATCGCCTATACGATGAACATTAAAATACATGTTAATGCCTATACATTAAAATAGGTACCTCAATACGTATCCCAAATTTTTTTTAGATTTTCTTAAGAGCCCGGTATAGTCACGTGATTTTTTCAGTGTCAGTTCTCTTTCGAATGAGTCCTTTCCCAGTGAAAAATATTCTCATATAAGGACGAAAAGTTGGGGCACGTAAAACCATTTTTCGCTTATTTTGTCGGTCACGAATCTACGAAGACCGGGCCCTTAACGCCTAGAACAGTAAAAAAGAATAAGTCATTAACATAAACGACCCAGTATGCAGACGGATGGTTAAATATCAACAATTACTCACCAAAAATTTCCATAAGGATTACAAACATCTTTTGAGATCGTTAATTGAAAGAAAATTATCTGTTCCATATAGCGCAATTATGAAAAGGTCAACTATTAGGCTTCCGGCAGCTAAAGTATCAATTATGGACTAGAGATACCTAAACAAAGCCTTCTGACCTTCAAATACCTCCAAAGCGTTCTTTTCTTTTTATCTGGCGCAATGTAGATGCAGTTTGCAGCGGCAAAAATAATTTGTATTTGGTTTTGATAAAACGATTTATTTATTCGCCAATGTAGGACGAAGATAACGCCTGTGTTCACGAGTGGAAAAATGAAGAAGCTGTTCCACTTGATAGTCGAGACCACCGAGTCGATGAAGAACTATTTGCATAGCGAAGTGTCTGGATCTAAAACAAAGACCGTTATGATGAGGGACGTTGCCTTGAAATACACTACAGACATTATATCCTCGGTTGCTTTTGGAGTTCATGTGAACTCTTTCGACAAGAACAACACCGAGTTCTTTAAAAAAGGTGCAATAGCTCGCAGCGCGATGCGCTTCGTAATCCGGACACGATTAGAATCCTAATGATACTTTAACGTCTCCTGTTACAGCGCAAGAAGGAACTTCGCCCACGTTTGCACGAACCGTGCAATTCATGTTAATGTTTTTCTTTCCGTCGCTTTCAAAGTATGTAGGCGGGCAATTGTTGGGCAATGCCACGGACTATTTCCGCAGTGTGTTTTGGGATTCCATGGAGAACCGGGAAATGTCGAAGACGAAACGGGGAGACTTGATAGATTCACTGATCGAGTTGAAGAGTGATGTAAAAGATAACGACTTTAGTAAGTGGCTATATTGCCGGGATCTAAATCTTCGCTTGCTATACGCGATCTGCATGATAAATAGACTACGGATCTTTATGCAAAATGAAAGCTTTTCACCTAGATCACAACATACTGGAGCGAAACAGAAATTTGTTTTCTTCCCTATTATGTTTAGGTTCAAGATAATATAGTATCTAGTATGTTTAACTAGGCACTATATTATCTAATTCTGCTTTTTACCGTTTGAAATTTCAACTATTCATTTTTGTCATAGAGGCAGAAAATCCGCTGATAACAATACTAAATTCAATTCAATTGCAGAATTGGAGGGTGATGTTTTGGTGGGCCAAGCGGCTATCTTTTTTGTTGCTGGTCGTGAGTCCAGCGTGACCACGATATGTTTCATGCTATACGAGCTCGCTAAACAGCCGGAAATACAGAAACGGGTGCGCAACGAGATTCTAGAAACGATAAAAACTCAGGGATTGACGTACGAGAGCGTTCAGAGTATGAAATACCTGCATCAAGCGTTATGTGAGGCTCTGAGGCTGTACCCGACGGCTGCTATTATCGATAGAGTGGCTACCACCGATTACAAGGTAGACAAAGCTACCCTATTAAATTAACTTGTTGAACAAATTAAAATAAATGTTACTCCTGGCCTGGTAAAACGCACACGTATAGCGTCGCGTTCAAATAACTATGATTAGACGTACATGAGAACGATAAACCTCTTGCAACTACCTGGCAAAAAAACTGCAAATTACCTAGTAAACGAATACGATTATCTTACGATTATCTTTTAATGTTCTGTAGATACCGGGAACCGATATAGTAATAGAAAAAGGAACGCCGATATATGTACCGCTGTGCGGACTCCAACGCGATCCGAGATACTTCCCTGATCCGGATCATTTTGATCCTGATAGATTCAGCGACGAAAATAAGGGCAACATTAAACAGTTTACGTATATGCCCTTTGGAGAAGGTCCACGAAATTGTATCGGTAAGAGCATGATCTCTAACCCTGCGACGACACATTCATACTCTACTTACTTTGCAAATTAACATAGGAGAGAGGACAGAGTATTTTACATAGAAAACAATGTGCTTTCGCAGGGTTGAAATATACCTATTAAGATCGATGTTTCAGTTCTCAATACAATTTTTTTACTGGTCAAAATATAGGGATGAGGCTTGGAGAACTCCAGTCTACTATGGGAGTGATCACAGTGCTCAAGGATTACGAAGTTTCGCTGGATCCTACGTACAAATACGGAGTCGACCCCTATAACGTTTTCTTAACAGCTCCACATGACTTTAAATTGAATTTAACGAAACTGTAAACTACCTCTTGGAACTTCGAAATACGTATTTTATTAGGCCTTCCCGTAAGTTGGCATTAAGAAACCGTTTGACTATAATTCTCAATTAATAAAGACATAATTTTTAAGGCATGTCAAATGTAATTTCACTTATGTACACAAATGGGTTTTCCAATTACTATCATACACAGTCTTGTGAAAAGAAATTTTCACTGTCGTTTCATTTCGGTAGCAATGTTAAATACTTCTTGAATTCTGGTATTACGCATTCACGTGGGCTCAGCGGTGTTTGTGCAGTTAGATAATCGCTCAAATATTGCGGCATGAAGCAGAGGATGCCTTTGCTCGCCAACATTGCCCAGTCAATCGGTTGACTGACTTGTCGCAGATTGACAAAGCAATGAGTAATCTTTTTCCCGTTCGGACTCGTGTCGTACGGCGGCCTAAAACAGATACGTATGAGCGTATCACCTCGTGTAACTTCATATGCGATCCGAAGTTGAGAAAACAATCTAACCTTGCTTGAACGACTTTACCGCCTCCAGCCTCGATTAGTCTCTTAAATTGATCATGCTTATCGCCGGAAGCTAATAGCAGAGCGACCATATTATGAAAGGGGCCGAACGGGTTTTTCAATAATTGAAGCCTCCATTTGTAAGCCGCGGCAGCAATCATCACTTCCACTTCTCCTGTCGGGTCCGGTATAATACCTTTACTCTTTGGATTGCCCCACTCGTATTTTTCTTCCTGTTATTGACGAAGTTTTATATATATATAGACAAATGCAATTAACCGAACGTTAAGTAACCGCGTTAAACACACAGATATACCGACATCAAGGAATTTTCCTTCTTGCTCAGAATCTCGCAAGTACATACAGTGCAGTACCCATTTTCCTGACGCTATACTGCCCAACATCTTTTCGTTTCTGGATGGTCTGATGCAAAGCAAATGCGTTGCACTCGTGTCGAAAGTAGCGTCTAACGATACCTCGCCTCCGAGCTCTTTAATTACTTGTTCATACGCTGTTCTGTCCTATTAACAAAAAAGAGGTGTATTAACACAACATTACATATGCAGTTCAATTGTAACACACCTTTATGCCAGACAGCATGAACTTCAATTTCTTCGGTGGTTTTGGTTCTTCTGGCTCCTCCCCCTTCTCCTCAGTTTCCTCTTCTTCTTCGTGCCCTACCGTCGTACGGTCATTGTGAACAATGCTTTCATTCTGTTCCTCATTCAACGTTGGCTATATATAAATGCGCATAACATAAGCATTGAAAGGCTTAACGAATTTTGTTTACACAATGTGGAAGAACTTACGCGTTTCGAGTGACTCGGATCTTCCCATACAATAGCATCGATAGGTTGAGAATCTTTCACAATGACTGTAAGGAACGTATGATTAGTTACAATTAGTTACGATGTAGCTGGAGCCACCATGTGACAAGAAGAAGAAGAAGAAGAAGAGGAAAGAGAAGATGATAACATATACTTGCATTTTTGTATGGGATCAGAAGGCTCTGCATCATACGAATTTGCATTTTCTCCGGAAAGGGAATACCTATTTTCAGGCGTGCTAGAGGTTCTCTGAAGTACTTGATGCAGTTGTGCAATTTGCCTACGAGGTGAACGCAGCAATAAATAACCCGTAATTATTTTAACTCAACAAATGCTATAACTTACAGATTAATTTCATTATTCTGTAATGGTGAATTCTCGTCGGGAAAATCTAATTTTCTGTTAATAGGCGTGGTTGAAGAAACTGTGCTGCTATTTCGCGCTACCTCGGGCGTTTCTGTAGCTGGTGGTGGTTCGTCATTGTCAGTTAACAGTGATTTATTTGCATCTTCCTATTAAATATGATACATATTTAAACCTTTTTACTGATAGAATATGTTTGCTCAACATTACTGTTAAAAACTGTACACTTAATATTTAAAGACAAAAATACAAAAATACTTACGTTTGGATTTGGACCTCGATTTTTCAATTTTTGCCACAATTGTCTTTTCAATTCAGAAAGAGGCTGCAATTTCAGCGATATTAACATGAGTTTTCGCGCGATGTTATTATGTAGAATGAGAAATGCAATATACATACAGTGCTAAGCGCTCTCTTTTTCAAGGGAGGTTCCTCCACCCTTAAATCTGGAAAATTGTTGATCCATTTGACCCATCCTTTCCTTGTGTCCGGTGATGGGTCTGCTTTAAACACCTGCCCGTATGGTGAGTCAGGCGTCGACACGTGGAACGGAGACTGAGGAGACTGTGGAGTCTTGTTCATAAGCAAGCTGAGTCGTTTATTTATTAGCGTGCCGCCTGAATTGCTATCTTGACTCTGGAATAAGAATAATGTAAAAGAATTCCGTCTACAACGTGAATTAAGTGTGACTACCTGTAAATTTGATAAATGATGTTTCGGAGTAATAAAGTTGTCGTTTGCCACATTCCCTGGAGGACCCATTTGATTTATACCGGAACTAGATGCACTCGTGTTTGCAGTCTCGTCCAATTTTTCGGGAGCTATTATTAAAGAATACCGCGTGAGACTACCTTTACGAATTCATATTATATTGGAACGTGGTTTTATTGAGACAGCACGTACCCATAGTCTCCCCTACAAGGTACGGGGCCTCATGGACACGTTTCATTTGAGCTGCACAAGCCCTCAGCCACTCGGCTGTGACAGCTGGTAATTTCCATTTCACCGCAGCATTGTATTTATTCCCTTCCGGCGTCGGGCAGACCAAATGTGTACTTCCATACGTGTTCTTTTCAAGATTGGTTTTACGTACAAAAATATCCTGGCACCTAAAACCAATAGTATTTCAATTTTCATGGTTCGTTGGAATTATTTTATTAATAACAAAGGTCTCGTACATGGCACCCAATTCTGTAGCCAGCGTTGCAAGGAACGTTCTTTCTATACCAGTGTACATGCTCATCGTGATAACGCAACCTGACAACGGGTTCGAATGTTTCTTGATAGATAGAGGTCTGTGATAGTACATAATCTCGATTATTGCTTCCTGGTATATACAGTCTTCCTACAGTAAATTATCATCGTAAAGTACTCTGCGATTGCGTAGATATTTATATGAAAAATTGCTATTTACTATAAACAAGTCGGTGACAATCTCGTTGACGGTATGTTTCAACACTGCACCACATTTCGGTACAACTCCGAAGTCTGGAATACCAGCGAACATGCTCGAAACAACTTTCCCACCCATTGCTGCTATTGATTCTGCCACGAAGCTTTCTGTGTCGCTGAAGCCGACCACGACGAACGTGTGTCCTGCGTAGTAATTCGTTAATTAATAACATATCATCTATGATAATCATGTATGCAGCGTTACCTTCGAACACCCTATCATTTAACGTCGATGTCTGGCTGATAGGAATAGTACTGCCATCCGCAGTAATTTCTGCTGCTCCAGATACAACTGTGCTTTTCGATAGCTTCACCTGACTCCTTCGATCGTTGACAAAAGTTTTCTCATTGTCATCCTTCGCGGGCGTGTGAGGTTTAAGGAACTCTTGTATAGTATTATCGTTTGTTGAAACTACGTTCAGAATGAGAAATATAAGTTTTCGTCGAAAGTTACACGAATAATTATTCCGCAAATACATTACCAATTGTATCTTGGAGATATTGTTCTACAAGATCGGACGCTTTTTCCTTCTCCAACAATGCCAACTTTTTATCTATGTCGAAAGATGGTATAGACACTTTTTTCGGTTTCTGTAACATCTGCAAATTCTGAAACACATATAACTTATATAAAAATATTTGTATGGGATACAAAGATTGGATTTTTGATGCACTTACTCTCTTGCTTAATGGGGATGGAGGTTCCGGAACTTTTTCTACTACACTGTGCTTTTGTACAAATAAGTAATTGTCTTCTGGTGCTGGCCGTTTTAGTTTCATACTTTCCTCCAGCCATTCCAAGGTTAAAATATGAGGACTGTGCAAAATGTTTATAATATGAAAGTATAAAATTGTTAAACACAATGTCAGTGATAACTAGACTGCGGATCCCATATAAAACAAAAAAGGAGCCATAAAATCCGCAGTCTAGTGATAACGTACCATAATCCTTTTGACTTCAACATTTTAAGGTCACTAGCGGCTTTATTTTCATCTCCGATGATAACGTGTGTTACAGCATCCGATATATCATCTAGACGCGTTGCACTGCCTACGTTTAATATCTTGTTGAGCTTGTCTCTTTGACTGGAAACGAATCCCGCGAGATAAATCTAAAAAATCGAAGTATCAAAACAATTTCAAAATACTAGTATAGGATATACATTGAAGTTTGACTTACATTGCATCCATCCAAAAATGGACCAGACAATTTTGCTTCACTGAAAGTTAGCCTTTCCAAAATTGCAGCTCTGTTAACTACAAATTTAGGTAAACTCAAGATTAAACTTCCTAATGTAACAGATCAACTTCCTTAGAATCGATCACTCACCATTTGTATCTCTGGATAAAAGTTCCATTGAAGAAAAATTGCTCATTGCCGTTGCTGTTAAACTTTCATCTATGCAACTCCCTTGTACGTCGCAAGGTATGGCACTTATGGCGGAACAATTAAGTGTTTCATGTGCTACAATTTCAAAAATAAGACATAATTAATTCTTGCTTTCGGATTACGGATAAAATAAAAATGTTTTTACCATTTGATTTTTCGGGAGTCGAACATGCGTTCAGTGATTTAATTAAGAAATCTTTAAAGGGCAAAGCATAGCCGACTTTTATACTCGCGTAAACCCAATTTGGTACCAAACACGCAATGTTTGCTTGCTTTGCATATTTCAGTTTTTCACTCAAAGGACTATTTTCTGCAGCAAGTAGAACTTTAACTTTTGAACCATCCAACGCACCCATAAAAGTCTGGAACCAGTAATACAAAGAAGTCTTGAGAACATTCAAAACACAATAAGATTATATGAAATGAATAGAATTACCCCTCCATGGTTATTAATTAACTGTTTGATTTCATCTTTCTGACGTCTTGGGAGGTTTGTCGACGTCACTACTAAATTGAGGAAGACTGAAGCCTTATATTTATCGAACATGCTGTCTTCTGGTCGAACAAATTCTTTTAAATTTGTCTCCCAAATTGCTTCCACCCATTCCTTAGTGACTATTGGTATCTTCATATCTGCGGCAGTCTGTTAAAAAATATCAATCATTAATGAAGTTACAAACACTATACATTAATAAACTCACTTCGTATTTTGCAGACATTACGGATGCTGTTACAAGATGCGTTACACGACTGCGCAACTGTCTCGTGAAAATACCGCCCATGTATTCTACCAATTTTCCAATGTGCTCCTATAAAATATTTTAATTATTGCGTGTTGCTAATTCGATAAATATTAAATTATAGGGAGCATACTTTTTCTTGCACTGAAAAACCTGTAGCACACACACAAAGTCCCCTCATGGCTGTTGTATACACCGGACTTGTACCTTCTGGAATTGGTTCGCCATTAACAAAGCAAAGTAGCACGCATTTTGGTCCGAGTATCCTGCAAAAATAAGAGAATTGTTTATTTACTGCAACTATAGTCTCAGGAGAGACAGTAGTAATATAAGGTGTTCCGCTCAGAAACTTTTTCAATAATAAATAAAGTAGATATTTAGTTGATTCTGCTTCATTAGGTGATTCAAAGATTTTACTTACTGACATTTAAATGTCTTCAATTTTTCAAATGTATCACCCATAAATTCCTCGAATATGAAGACATCACTTTTAACAGGTGTCATTTTACTGCATTTCTTTTCACTAACCCATGTTGGTTGTAGATCATGATCGCAGCATTTCTAAGAACATAGTTAACGAAATTATATCTCTGTGGTTCTTTAAATACCTTTGTTTATTAACAGATCCATTCACTAACATTAAATGCATGCCACATATCTTCGATGCAATCATGTTCAGACTTATATTTGCTCTGTACAACGAAATAGAGATTCAAATCCGTGTCGATTTGACTGTGTTCATTAACCATGTTTACGATGAAGACACAATTGACACTTGTGTAAGTACTTTAAATAATACAGGATAGATCTTATGTTGCCACTTGCTGGATCAATGTTCTGTCAAACAGAAATTTAAAACTGACATTTTTATATGCTGCAAAAACAGACGAGTACTAGAAATGTTAATGTAAATGACTGCATGGAACGCTATGCTCGACTTCTAATTATTGAAGTCTTAAATTATTAAATAAATTCGTTTATTCATACCGGTGATACAAACACGCAAGATCTTAGAGAGTTCCTTACAAATAAGTAGTCGTAATTATTCATTAGGAAAACATGAAAAGTAGAATAATATGACGATACAACTATGCCACTTCATTACACATAAATTAATTACATTCAAGAAATTCCTGTACGTTTATACAAACGTATTATCGTGATATTCTGATCCTCTTCATAACCAGAAGATAGGTTACATTCCCACTATAAACAAGTGTTTGGATCCTAATTTATTTTGAGAAGAATATCTTCATATGTTACTTTAAACAGTGCTTAATTTACACGGTTTGTATTTCACTACGTTAAAAACATCACTGAACTGTAAATTATGTCATAAAATCAACCGTTTCGTTCAACAAAACTTCTCGCGCCCAAATCGACCATTTAAATACTAAATACATGTGGGATCCGCGGGACAACGGAACCCAATAGTCGTTCGCGAAAGACAAAGAGCGGTGTCGTGAAAGGTGAAATGCGAAGAGCGTGCGTGCGAGAGAAAGAGAGCGAAGAGTGTATGCGCGAGAGAGGAAAGAGTGTGAAGAGTGTGCGTGCGAGAGAGAGAGAGAGAGACAAATTTCATCGTCGCGGACGCGGCTCGGCTCATTTAGTGTGTTTGTGTTTTTTTTTGTTCTTTAACGTCTAAATAAAGTTCTCTTTTTTTGTCCTTACGAACAACCGGTATTTCCTACCACCTCTGTTCCCACATACATAAATACAGTTATATAGTTCCATTCGAAATTAACGGACAGGTTATACAAGACTAGTCTATTATTCGAAACTATTCAAATATAAAATATACTGTATATTGTTCAAATGAAGTGTTTATAGATTAACATAGTATGAGAATAAAAAATTACTATTAAAAAACAAATATGTCAAACAGATAAATGACAGGTGCGAATGCTGCTAATGTTTACAAAAGAGTCCCTGCTGAAGCCCCTTTATTGTCCTGTAGAAAAATTATTGTAATACTATTCGATTACTCCTCATCCTGCTCTCTTCATTGTAATTCATTTTATTTCATATTTTTAATTTTGAAGTATTCTCTAATTTACTATCAGAGAGGAACAGAAAGTGCTCTCGCCCGGGTTTTTGATGTTCCCGGTATAGTGCTGCCCCTTAGTTCAATTTATTTTACCACTATGTGAGACACCGCATCTACAATGGCGGTTTATTTAAAATTCGATTTTACACTGGAGGAAAACAAGTCTTTCGCCCCGTGTTCTTGCTATTACGAAAGATTTGAAATAAATAAAACAGCTATATCTTTTCACTTCATTGTATTGTGCAGTTAATATTAAACGTTCGCATGATTGCTGGCTGTGCAATAATTCATTTTCAAAGAAAAACGTAAGCGGGTTCGCGCACGCGTATATTGTCAAACGCGCTAGAATCAGGCTCATCGTCGGGATCAAATTCAACGTCCATCGGATCGATTTCGGGCGGAGGTCTCGGCACTCTCAGCTTCTGATCTGGGGCCGGATGCATTAGACATGCCTCCACTTTCTCCCGGACAATCTTCTCGGTTTCATTCCCATCGATTTTCACCGCGGATTCGCCCGCGTACTGCATCATGTCAGTTACGTTCTCATCGTACTCTTGCAACTATGGTTTATCAACGATTAACCATTTTAGATAGGGATGCCTAGGTCTATTTTGACCCAGTTGATAGATGCAAAATTTAAATAAAATCCTTAGTCTAATTATGACACAAGCGCCAAGGATCTTTACATCTCGTTCGACGACCAGCCTATAGTCTCTGGGGTGAACAGCTAAGTTATGATCCCCGGTGTCGTTGTTGCTCTTCGTAAACGAGTCATGCTTGCTACCTGTCACGATATTGTAGCGGCGATTCAGCAACCTTTCTCTGCACACATCGCCGCTGATTTCCACGAATATCACTCTGAAATGTTCAGCATATTAAACGATAGTTTCGTATGTACGAAGAAACGATCAATTAGTTCACCTGTTTGGTGGAGTGGGACTAAGGTCCAGTAGCTTGAAGTCTTCCACTGTCTTTGGGTACCCGGTTAACACCCAACCCTTTTTCATGCACTCATAACTGGATATGTGCTTCTGAAAATGATGAAGTCCGCATGTTACAGTCTCGTCGAACCGTTGTTATTCTTTTTTATATATAATTTTTCTACCTCGACAATTTGCATCCTAATTTTAGGTTTCGGTCTTTCTCCCCACCTGTGCTCGAACATTCGTAGCAACTCTCCAAGAGGATTCTTTTGCAGGCGGCATTGATCCGCGACGTAATCGTAGTCGACTGTGAATATGATTATACTGTCGAAAATCCTAATTCTAACGTTTATTAAAGCGGCACGAAGATCATATAGACTAATCAGTATCAAGAGAAGAGAAATCAATGACTACCATGGACAAGGTTGAACCGCTCGGCCAAATATTTCGCCAATGTTGTGCACCCGGATCCCCTAGAGCCGATTAATGCGATACGAAAGAGGGACGGAGCCCCGCAATGCTTCTTCGTTTTCGCCAATTTCACGCAATCCTTTCCAAGGTCGTCCATATTCCTAATTCCGACTTCGACTTCCTTTCAGCCAACCGTTTTATCAATGGTCTCATTACATTTAATTGGAAATTCGTATATTAGAAGCAAACTAACTATCAAACAATTCGCATACGCCTCCCTTAGTCCTCGCAATCGCTTCTCGTAGCAACGTTGGTCAGATTTTCCCATGGAATTCGGTTTACAAGGACGGTAGCAGGTGTCGTTTATACAAATATCCTCCCAATTGCCTGCAAAAATAATTAAGAATAATTAGGAATCGAAAAGATTCCTCTTCATTGTTGAATTTTTACCATATTCGTTTGAGACTATCAGCTGTATCACGTGCGTCGGTATTATGGCAGCGCGCTGGAAGATCTGTGCCTCCTTTTTCGTTCTTGGTAAATCTTTGGCAGGTTCATCAATTTTATAAGCGAGTTATTCCGCGCTTCTAATATTATTAACTTTAATGCTAGGTAAACTATTGAAAAAGAAAATGATACTACGCGGAGAATTCGAATTTCAAAAATGCAAGATGGCGGTAACAATCCACCCCAAACTTTGTTACCAACAAGAATCCATCCGCAGGCAAAAGCTCCGGTTTCCAACATCTTTCGCATAGCGAACGCAAGATCTTCCGATTCCGCGCAATGGCAGGTATCCTAAAGGAATCATTTATTGTTATAACGAAATAAAGAAAATTCAATGAGCTCCTTACTTTGTCCTTCTCGCAAATTGTCCGAAGCTCCTTCAGAGTAAACGCATGAACGCCCAATTCTTCGCAAATAATGTCAGCAAGGGCCATCCTATCTGAAATAATCGTACCCTGTTTTCATGGAAACATTCGATAAACTTTTTTCGACAGGCTTTACCAAACGTCGGCGGAGCGATTAAAATAATCCTGGAAGCATCGAGTCTCTTCCTGGCGGTCTCCAGATATTGTTTCATGAATACAAGATGGTCGTCCGGCTCGTGAATTACCAGCTGAGTCGCGATATTCTGCAGAAATTCATTGGATTTCGGTAAATGAAAAACTGTTAGTCTCTTCAAGAGCACGTTTACACGTGATAAAAATTAATTTACGTGGAACAGTTCATATATGCGATGTTTCTCTAAATACGCTACGGATCGTGCGTTTATCTGTTGCATCCTTTTCTCTATCTCTTGCAAGTCAGACATATTTAACGTTTAGTATATATGTTTTCCTCCACTTATTTGTCAAACTTGCATTACAACTGCTGAATTGACATAGGTAAAAGATTTTTCTTGTCAACTGTCAGCGAAAGACAGTGAGGTAGAAAAACGATCTATGAGAAAATCAAAAACAAATTGCAGAGAAATTTGAATAGTTGTATGATAACAAACTGATCGATTGACAGTAACTGACATACAAGATGTGTTATGATAGCGTTAATATGTTAACCTGAATGTGCTAGAATCCCTAAATTGATAAACATTGATTCTCTTTCGATTTTCTTCATGGATCCTCGTACGTGCACACATGGAACATTTTACCAGTTTTTATATTTTAAATCATGATTTTTGAGTTATGTCAATCCTGCAGCAAATGAACGATATGCGCATAGAAGTCCGCAAACCGCAATATGATAATCTGATGATAAAGTATGCTGAGAGTTGGATGGCGCCACGTGTTTCACGGTTTCCTCGATTGCCAGGCATCGAGAAAGTATGGAAGAGTGAGGTTAACTGAACCAGGTGGACACGTTTCACCATGTCAACGAACAAGAAAGATTCGGACGTTACGGATGTCACGAAAAAGATATCCGAAATGGACGTGGAGGAGACAGGGAAGAAGCTGACGCACAAAGAGAAGAAGAAACTGAAAAAGCAGCAGGAATATGAGAAAACGATGGAGATGATGATGAAAACCGGTGGTCAGGGTCACAGCGAGCTCGAGTCAAATTTCACCGTTTCCCAGTCGCAGACTCATCAACGCACCAATCAACAGTTGGAGCACGCCGTCGACATTAAGGTTGAAAATTTCAGTATAGCTGCTAAAGGAAAAGAGCTCTTCACCAATGCCAGTCTATTGATAGCTCAGGGTAGGCGTTACGGTCTGGTAGGACCAAACGGGTATGCACCTCTACATGAATGATAAGTTTACTAAAACTCCCATCAAATACATTTTTTTATATCGCAAATATCGTTTATTTTATAGCCATGGGAAAACCACCTTGTTACGTCATATAGCAAAAAGATTATTCAGCATTCCACCCAACATAGATGTTTTATATTGCGAACAAGAAGTTATCGCGGATGATACGCCAGCTGTTGAAGTAGTGCTGAATGCAGATGAAAAATGCAAGGAATTATTGGAAGAGTGCAAAAAATTAGAAGGACTTGTAGAACAGGGAGACACGACTGTTCAGAGTAGATTACAGGAGGTAATGTTTTTTTTATCTATTTCAATATTATAATATTTTGTTATGATTGCTATAAAATATCTGTTATAGGTGTATGACGAATTGAAAATTATTGGTGCAGATTCTGCGGAACCGCGTGCCAGAAGAATTCTTGCCGGTTTAGGATTCAGTCGTTCTATGCAAGATCGTGCGACAAAAAATTTTTCTGGTGGTTGGCGTATGCGTGTTTCCCTCGCGAGAGCATTGTTTTTGGAGCCTACTCTATTGTTGCTCGACGAACCGACGAATCATTTAGATCTAAATGCTGTTATTTGGCTGGACAATTACTTGCAAGCTTGGAAAAAGACTCTGCTCATTGTTTCCCATGACCAAAGTTTCTTGGACAATGTATGCACAGATATAATCCATTTAGATCAACAAAAATTGTTTTATTATAAAGGAAATTATAGTATGTTTAAGAAAATGTATGAACAAAAAAGAAAGGAGATGATCAAAGCATACGAGAAACAAGAAAAAAGACTGAAGGATATGAAATCCTCGGGTCAGAGTAAAAAACAGGCAGAAAAGAAACAAAAAGAAGTGTTAACTAGGAAACAGGAGAAGAACAGAACGAAAATGCAGAAACAAGAGGATGATAATTCACCTACAGAGTTGTTACAGAAACCTAGAGAATATATAGTTAAATTCAGTTTCCCCGATCCACCTCCTCTGCAGCCACCTATTCTTGGTCTTCACAGTATGTTGATAATGTAATGGAATTTTACGTTGCACAGACATCAGCTGAGAAAAGAAATTTTGTTTCAGATGTTACGTTCTCCTACGAAGGGCAAAAGTCACTATTTATCGAAGTTGATTTTGGAATAGACTTGAGCTCCAGAGTAGCTATAGTAGGACCTAATGGTGTTGGCAAATCTACGTTCCTGAAACTATTAACAGGCGACTTGCAACCTCTCAAAGGAGACTTAATAAGAAATCATCGATTGGTAAGTGTTGCTCCTCGGTTAAACTTCGCGCAAGTTCAAGAAGGATTTCGCGGACTAATTGTATTTTGAATTTACAGAGAATAGGAAAATTCGACCAGCACTCAGGCGAACATCTAACCGCTGAAGAAACACCGTCGGAATATTTGATGCGTTTGTTTAATCTTCCATACGAGAAAGCGAGGAAACAATTAGGAACGTTCGGACTTAGCTCTCACGCGCATACGATTAAAATGAAAGATTTGTCTGGCGGTCAAAAGGCGCGTGTCGCGTTAGCAGAATTATGTTTGAATGCGCCCGATGTTGTAATTCTAGATGAACCGACGAACAATTTAGACATAGAATCCATTGATGCCTTGGCTGAAGCGATCAATGAATACAAAGGCGGAGTTATTATAGTTTCCCATGACGAACGTCTTATCAGAGACACGGAATGTTGTTTATACGTAATCGAGAATCAACAAATCAATGAAATCGATGGAGACTTCGATGACTATAGGAAAGAACTGTTGGAAAGTCTGGGTGAAGTTATAAATAATCCGAGTATAGCTGCAAACGCGGCTGTCCTACAATGATCACTTTTGCCTTTACAGAGCTATTTTTCGATGGCTTGTATAATTGATTCTTTTGGAAATGCTCAGTATTTTACACGACAAATTAATTTTTATTACCGATATGAAAATACGATCCTCAATATTCTCGGTGCAATAGTATGCTTGATTTATGTCTCGATATTTATCATATTTGAAATAAACGTTTTATCGAATAGAATACTTTCGATCAACTCAATGAAAACAATTATTCGAGTCTACGAAAGATCGTTGTATACATGTATATTGAGTTCTGCATAGAACTGTATTTTGTATCATAAATATTTAATTCCTATTCGATCGACAAAAATAAAAATCAACTAACAAACCGAACTATAAGTCATTTTTTCGTACATTTATTATCATCTTCCGTTTGAATAATAGATTCGATGCAATTAACGATCACAACAAGATATTTGATTATCGATCGTGATCGACGATTAAACTTTTCATTCGTCCGTGTATTCCTGGGATGGGATTCGACAAATGTTCTTATCAGACATTTTTCTAGTGATTTCTGAGAAATCGAAAGAAAGAGAGAGAGAGAGGTGGGGGAGAAAGAAAGAGAGAGTGTTGGTTCTACTGAACTGCGTATAACCGGCGGCGCAATGTTCGCTGCCAAAACGGGCAGACGAGTGATGTGAAAATTGTCAAATATTTTGTGCGAGGTGGTGTCCCGCGGTGAACTTGTTAGTGATCCAGACGATCGTTGCGATGTCCAGCACCCTGGAGAATAAGATTTTAAAGATGCAAGCACGCCTCAAAGCGGAAAATGAATCGAGGGATAGAGACAGGCAGAGTAACGAGGTTGGACCAGGAACGGGCCTTCAGTCGTCGTCCACGGGGACTGGTTCGAGCCCTGCCTCTCGACGTGAGTTTTACTTAAATATTCCTGATATTCATCCTTCGATTTTCCTTTTGTCTCGATTTCTACTCGGTTCCTAACGTATTCATCTTCTTTCACCACTTGTCGTATAGGTTATGTTGTCCATCACAATTTATTCTGTTGATTCTATATACGATACACTTTTTGGTCCACTTGTTTAACGCGCAGTTTATTTAGTACAAACTGTTCGCGAATTAATGTTCACGCACGATGCTATCGTTCTGTTCGAAACGGTGCGGCGGGTCGAACCTTGAAATATTTACGGATTCGTTTAAACGAGCCTTGCAAACAACAACAATGCTCTTACTTTTTTATTTAAAGAAATTCTCTTGCTTCTTAAGGTACGTTTTTGATGGAGCTGCGATAGAAGCTATAAACACGGCGATGAAAGCTGTTCCAAAATATCTTTTTTTGATGTGCTCATACTGAAGCTGTAACAATATATTTTATTTTACAATTACCAATTTACTTTTATTTATATTGCGAATATACTGTTTGTATCGATAATGAAATGTTTTTTGTTTATACACAGCTTCAAACAAGCATGTAAACAATGTTCAATGTTTTTGATACAGCTCCAATTCCAACTCTAAAAGTCTCGCAGATACCTCCAAAGAAACAGGACAGCGAGTTTGAATCAAAGCTGCAGGAAATCATGAAGATGAATGGTATTTTGAACATCAACGGACAGAGGTATCAAACGGAGATGAAAGATTTGGAGCACTTAGGTGAATTAGGGAATGGTACCTGTGGACATGTTGTTAAAATGAGGCATAAACCCAGCGGTGTGCTCATCGCTGTGAAACAAATGCGACGTTCTGGAAACGCGGAAGAAAATAAGAGGATAATTATGGATCTTGATGTTGTGTTGAAATCGCACGACTGTCCATATATTGTGCAATGTTTGGGATGTTTCATTACAGAATCCGATGTATGGATTTGTATGGAATTAATGGCAACTTGCTTGGACAAACTATTGAAAAGAACTAGACAGGCAATGCCTGAAGAATTTTTAGGAAAAGTAACAGTAGCGGTAAGCAATATTGTACAACTCTGAAGCTTGCTTCCCATTGAACTGGAAAGAATAATTAAATTAATATTTTACTTTCACAGACAGTAAAAGCATTATCATACTTAAAAGAAAAGCACGGTGTAATTCATAGAGACGTGAAGCCTAGTAATATTCTTCTGGACGACAAGGGAGGAGTGAAATTATGCGACTTTGGTATATCCGGTAGACTAGTTGATAGTAAAGCAAAAACTAGAAGCGCGGGATGCGCCGCGTACATGGCTGTGAGTAGAACAATCGTACCTGTTGAACCAATAATTTTGAAAATTTATAACGCGTTTTCTATTTTATTTTTGTCAGCCCGAAAGAATAGATCCTCCAGATCCAACGAAACCGGACTATGATATAAGGGCAGACGTATGGAGTTTGGGTATTACTTTAGTAGAATTAGCTACAGGAGTGTTCCCTTATCGAGATTGTAAGACTGACTTCGAGGTAAATCGAGCACTGTACACTGATGCCGAGTATGCCCGAGCTAGATACTGTATCATTTATTTAACAATACAGGTACTGAGCAGAGTAGTACAAGACGATCCTCCATCCCTTCCACAAGAGGCATCTTTCTCGAAAGAATTTCGAGGCTTCGTGAGTTGCTGTCTTACAAAAAATTACAAGCATCGTCCGAAGTATCATAAACTCATGGAGCATCCTTTCATTCGGAAATACGATGTACCTCAAGACGAAGAAACGAACTCCTCGGTATTAAATTCTGGCTGCCAATGGTTTGGCAGAGTTATGCGACAATTAGAGCCAAGGTAAACCGTTAATAACCGTTCTCGCCGTAACCAGTGAACCTAGTAGACTGTCGTACAATAGAATAGTGTCGAGCGAGAACGAAAACTCTAGGTACAGACACACGTCATTAGAAAATACCATTCCATAGAAGCGAATAGAGTTTCAAAACATAGCATGAGATTCCCAACTAATATCATAATGATTTGGTTTGGTTTGAGTATATAACCGGGTATTGTCTTTTACGTTAGTTTTAAAGAAACGTTTTTAACATACTTCAGTATTCCTGGTTAATGGGTAGGTATATTGATGCGGCACGTAAATTTATGCTGAGTTCTGAAAAGTTGGGTTTTCGTAGGACTATTAGTAATGTTGTTTTTTTTTATCCCTTATACATTTATCTTTTTATTCATTGCCAAAATGATATTTAAAAACCTGTCCATACAGTTTCGATTAAAAGTTTGCGTGCGTGTTGAATTGTGTTGCAGCGTTGAGCTTGAGGGAGGCAGCGCAGCATAGCATCCCCTCTCCCTCGCCCCTGCCCCCCGCTCCATTATTCCTAAAAACTTACCTAAAAATTCCAAAAAACTTAAAAAAAACAAAAACCTCACAAATACCCCAAAAATCTGCCCGATTTTCATTTCGAGTTGTTTGGTTTGTGCACGCGCCTGTTACACACCCCACCTTTCAACCCCCACTCATGGTAAGCATTGTTTTTATTTATTTGAATATTCATTTTCTTATTTGTGTTTATATTATATACAGCGACTTGCCGGTTATGTGGCACAAACGATTTTTTTCCCTGTGCACACTCCATTCATCAAAAAGAATAGCTCATTTATTACGATTTTATTGCTATATTTTAGTTCTGTTTTTAGCACATAACATTCTCGGCTCTCTATAGTTTTCAACACAGATAGACATTATAAACTTTATGTTTTAATTACCTTTATAAAACGACTCCTCTGTCCTTGTCTGTGTTTGCATGATTAAACTAAGATTAACGCTCTAACTTCTATTAACTCTCTACAGTTTCTAGTTTTTTTTCTTTACAGAAACATCCTGTAGAATTTTACGATCTTGGATATAGCAGGGTGGCATTCGAGCAAACGTGTCGAGTCACTTGTGCCGGGAGTCGATTTCATTCGTAATTAGGATGACACACAGAGGAGAGAAATTCGGTTTAACGTTGTCGCCGTGTTCAGTTTCAGATTGCCAGGAAGGCAGCAGCGAGTCACGACGGGTCACGTATCTCTGAAGCAAACGGCTCACCTCAGGGCTCAATCCGAAGTACCAGCTTTCTTGCGAAGCAACGTCACCAAAGACTCACAGAACTCCAATTTTCTGCCATTTCATCAACGATCAAATAGTGAGAATGGTGCGAACTATGTATCATATAGTCCATACGCGCTTAGACGAAAGGAAATTTCCAGGCCGTTTTCTCCACCTTCGTCAAACGACGTCGACACACCGGAAACAAATTTTCAACGACCCTATTCACCGTATAGACATGTCGAACAGAACAAAGACTATACCTCGAATCACTGTTCTACCAACGGACAAGGTAGACAGGAAGGAAGACCGTTCTCTCCTTATAGGCAGGATGTTAATTCAATAGACACGAGTAGTAGGCTCTATTCACCGTACCACGGACGATATACCGAAGATCGGGACACCACCAAAGAACGATGGCAAGGTGCTCCTAGATCCTTGAGTCCGTTCGCCCGGGACTACTCGCCGTGGAGGCGAGAAAACGTTGACCCCCCGAACGTGATACAACCGACAGAGAGTGGTCGATACTCGCCATTCTTACAGCAACGACTAGGACAAAATTCAGCCGCGCCGCAAACTCATCCACAGGCGCAGGACATTTATGGTAGTCCCATGATAAGTCGTAAAAGGTAATACACTCGTGAAAATATGTGGATAGCTATTCGTTTAGACTGCTCTAAATCCTTTGGTTCTTTTCGAGTGCAGGTTTCCTTCCGAACCACCCCCGCAAGGATCTCATGGGTCAACCAGTCCAGAGTTACTAATCTCCCGTTTCGCGCACCAGATGAAGCAGGATCCTCCTTCCTCTATGCCACCGGCTCAGGGCGGATCGAAGGAATCCGCTAAGAAACGTTTCGCTTCTTACGTTCGCCTCAGGCTCGGAAGTGAACGCGCACCTTCGCCGGAACCACCGCCGAGATTGAGTCGTGGTGAATCGCCTCTGGCTCTCAGAAGGAACCTGGTCGATCAGGCGTCCCCTTCGTTCGCGCGAAGGTAGCGGGTGTCAACGTTTTCATTTACATATATCAACCCTTTCGATAAAGAATTTATTTCGGTGACTATGGTCATTCATCACGAATTTTAAAAATATTATACATGTCGTATCAAAAGGGTTGAATCTGCGAATTAAAAGTTACATTGATCTCTACCTTGTTCATTTTTGTTCGCAAAGGTACATTTCATCTCCACCACCTCAACCTCCTCCGAGGAGGTTGTCGGAGAGCAATTCTGTGCCTGGTAGTCCTCAGCATGTGCGAGCCCGTCTACGTTATACCCCCGAGCCTCAGAGAAGACCACCGCCACCATAACCCACCGTTACGACGAAATCATATTCCTTGTTGGTGCCATATGCGTTAAAATTAACTGAATCGATCATATGTACCACGTAGAATGGTGTTGTAATCAACGACGGTCGGTGCACACATACACACACACAACACATACACACGTGCGCGCGCGCGTGCACACACATACACACATACACGAGCGCATACGCGGACACAGAGGTGGGATCTGTGCACGATGTACTTGAAAACGATTCTAAACCAAAAAATAGTTGTTTGTAATACTCGGCGACACCGTAAACTATACGATGTACGTATTTTAAGACAGATAGACCTCGAATACGTACCGTGTACGATATTATTATATACCGAAATTGTTCGCGGGAAGGAGATAGGGGGACGAAACACGATTCGGCTCCTAGATTCGAGAGTGAGAGAGTGAGAGAGAGTGGAAGAGAGAGGACGGTCTTTGAAAATTTCAATATTCGCACGACTTTCTTTCGTGGCTGTAAACGTAACGCGTTGAACTACTTCTGTCAATAATTCTCTTGTCGACGTGTATTTATATAGGATGCAATCACCGATGCAATACGATGCTCAACTTTTTATATTGCTTGTAAAGATATAAATAAATGTAGTATGTTCGACGTTTTTCTAAAAAAACAAAAAAAAAAGCGAATGAAGAAAAATGGGGAAAAAGAAGAAAAAAACGCAAAGAGAAAGGAAAAAACGCAAAAAAAGGTAAAGAAAATCGTTAATAGGAGATGCGGCATCGTACTGAACGCGTAAACCGTTCCTATCACTCTTCGTTTACGCTTCTTTTTTTAATCGAGGGACACATGCGAGAAAAAGTATTTCGAACAAACACTCGCGCGGAAAGAGCTCCCATCCTCGGGCGGCCTTGCAGTGTATCTCTGCAACTCGACTTAGCAACGGCGACGTTCTTTTCACAATTTAATTATCGTTTGTAACAATACCAAACGTATACAGCGATCGCAGTCAAGGAGTCGATCGAAAGGAAACCAAATCGTAAGGATTATTAAACGACGCCTCTATAAGGAAAGCACAATATTCACGTCTCCTAGATTCTATGAATTTCAACAAATGTATATTATTTAATTAAGAGGCGTGTTTGGGCTAGAATGTTGTAATTATTATTTTTAACATTTATTCATTAACTTTGTTCAATCTACACTAGTAATCACCTTTGTCGTTTATTTGACAAAAGGATCTGTTGCAATGTAAATAAACTTATATTTATACGATCCCTGTTTCCTGTGACATTTCTTAACATTCGTTCGCGTTCGCTTTTCTTTTTTTTCTTTTTTGCTTCCTTTGCATTGCAAACGAACGATACCTAGGACCATCAATCCCGTGTGAGCGCGGCTACTTATTAGAATGTATTTTTACCATGTGCTGCCACGTAATCCTAAGCAATTTCTTTTTGCCGAACGCTCATGCGCGCTGCTATTGTCACATTGTAACGGTTTCATTTACAGCGCAATGAATTTCGTTGATTAAGCTCATATCCAGCAAAACCACTGTACGATAATGTTTGTGACGAACCTGCCTGACCGATTAACCGTATCATAAGTTTTCGTGAGCCCGACAACCAATCCTTTTCAATAGAAAAATAATATTGCACAAGCTACACTTTCTTGCGCGTAATGCCATAAATGAAAACGAGCAGGATGATTTATTCTATATTAATTATATAACGATGATTTCAGCAATATCCACACGAACGGGTGTACGATACCAAATTTTTATCGAGCAGTACTATAATTACTTTCAATTAAAAAAAAAAAAGAAAGAAGAAAATTAGCATATCGGAAAAAAATTATAATACACGTTGAAGCGATCGAGTCGGAAAGAACATTCCTTCGTTCTAAGGCGAGAGTAATAAGTTGCAGAAGAATTCATTATCTCTTTCGCTTTCTATGTATGTATAGGTAGGCAAACTTACAAGCATGTGTAGTACAGAGATATCTATATTATACTTGATTTTCGAGTAATCTAACTAGAAAGACGTTTTTCTTTTATAATACAATAGAAGAATCGTATCCCGTGACTTTTTAATGCTGAGGGACGGTGTACAATTTTTCACTAAAAGGCCTCTGTCGACGATCATTTTAAAAATAAATTCATCGCTCGAATCGGCCCGTCCCTGAGTAATCAATATGGCCTCCAGGTCTACTCGGGGCACGCCAGCGTAGCATAGTTATTTCACGGAAAATCTTTGTGAGCGAACGGTCCCCGTGGCAATATAATTAGTCAAGCTGGTGGAGAGTGCACGGAAGATTATTTTCACGGTCCTCGACCGTAGATCGGCGACAGTATTCAGTCAGAAAGAAATTCTGAACGCGCGTTGCATCGCCGTTGTGACCACTGTGGCGGAAGACATCGAGTCGACGAGTTCGAGAGTACGGTTCGGTAGTTCGGTTGCGTTTTAGCAGTGAACTTGACACGGCCGCCTCTCGACACCACGATGGGGTCGCCTTTTAATCGCGAAGGTTCCTAGTTTCCAGCAAAGAGTTTTCTGGTAATACCGACATGTCCGAGATAAAGTGCAAGGAGGCTGCCACGATGGAGGGTTGCCAAGAAGGGGGCGAAGAGGAAGGTATGATGGCTGTCGAGAGGGTCGAAGATAAGGTCAGTATCCAAAAGATCCTCGAGGGTATGACGAATGAATTTAACAAAACCGTGAGTCCTGTCAAAAACGCAGAGACTAATCGAACGGAGAGATCGGATCGCGAAGAGATCGAAAAACCGGCGACGAAACCCGATGAAGTGTCGCCGATCGAGCAGGAACCCGATAACGACGGGGACCAGGAGGCGGCCGTTCCAACGAAACAAAATATTACCGCCGGTTCGACGACGACGATAGACGAGAATCACAAAGAGGACGAAAGTATCTCTAAACAGGACACACTGAAGAAGGACAGCAACGGCATTCCTCGTATCGTCCTCACGTTCCGAACGATCGACGAGAACACCGATCACGGAAAGAAAACCAAGATATCCAGCTGTTCCTCTAACCTTACTTTAGTTCCTGACGAATTGGTGAACTGCGATCAGATTGGAGGTGTCTCCGTCAAGATTGAGAATTCCGATGAGAAATCTGACTCGGAGGAAGGTAGAACCGAAGAGCCTGTTAAGGAATCTGCAAATAAAGAGCCGGAGGAGAGTATGGAGGAGACAAACAGTAACAAGGAGGAGCCTGAAGCGAAAGTGGAAGAGAAAGACACTATTTCCAATGAGAAAGTAAAGACTGACGAAGCGGATACTTTGGTAGAAACTACGGAACAGGGAGATAAAGTGGACAATGCTGCTCCAGTTACCAGGAAAAGAAGAATAGGACGACCTAGATTAAGAGCACTCAGGTTTTTTATTTTTATTTATCTGAAATAATGTATTGCGTATTAGAATTTTGTAACTATTCTGTAACATGTTTAGTGACCAGACGGAAGAAGTTCCTGGACCGAAACGTTCGGCGAGAAGATTATGCAAAGAATCATTGAAGAGTACGGTGCTAGAAAGCGCAATGGCCAGGAAAGAGAAATCCAATTACACAGAAGAGAACTTACAATTTAAGAAACAAAGAAAGTACAATAAACCGGGAAGGCCTAAAAAAGTGGTACAAGGGAAAGATCAAAATAAGCAGGCACAAGCCAAGCCTCCCGATATACGTCAGGATACAGAGGCTTGCATTGTCGATGGAAATATTAGTATCTCTGAGGTAAACTCGACATTAGAATCTTCTAGAAACTCGACTGTATCAGAGAATAGTACAAGCGAAACAATCCTGGATGAATCTCAAAATTTCTCATCGGATTTTGAGGGTATGCCAAAATTGTCTCCTATGATAAAAAGCTCGGAATCTCCGTCGAAATTGAGTAACTCGATCGGTAGTCCCTTAAGCGACGATATACCTTTAGCAGACATTGAAAAGCCATTTTTAAAGCCTGCTACTGGTAGACCTAAGCGTGAAAGGGGACGACCTAAGGGAAGTCAAGGTGCGAGGAAAATAGCGAAGGCGGATTTGTTTGAAGGTACAAAAAGTTCAAATGCACGTGTTTACACGATTTATTGAATCTAACGCTAATGTATTCTTTTCCAGATGGTTCTGCGTCCGTAGCGGAAACAGGAAAAAACAATGACTATCCTGAAGGTAAGTTTAACAGCTAGACTGTGGATTTTATACATTTATGACAAAAATGGGTTGGTCAAATGCAAAACTGCACAGGCATTAGAAGAAGTGAATGATGTTGACTTGGACAAGTTTTACTTTACATAAAGATCCGCAGTCTGTTAACAATACAATATTAATTGGAAAAATCGTACTAACGCCGATATATTTAACAGAAGGGACTGTGCCAGCTAAAAGGACGCGCAGAAGTATGGCTCCAAGCCCTAGTCCCGCCGAAGGGCAAGCCTCGAAGCCGGAGTCGACAGCAATTCTGAGCGACGTTAGTATATTCGTACATATACATGTTATTCATTGAATGTTTTTGTTATATTCATCCGTAATTGTATATTCTAGACATACGGTCAATCAATGTTATGTTTATGCCAAGTAAGATCACAGTTATACGTAACGATAACTGGTTCCGGTGCACCACTATATTGTACCGCAATAGATTCTATTGACAACAGGCTGGTAGGCTGCTGCAACGAGGTCGATAGCAACGATGTCGCAATGAGGAGGCCCAGTACTCGCGTTCCCTTCATAATCCTGTGTAGAATGCACAAGGAGAGACTGTTGAGGCACAACTGTTGCCCTTCTTGCGGACTGTTCTGTTCCCAAGGGAGGTTCGTGCAGTGCGTGAACGGTCACCAATATCACCGCGAGTGCGAGGTCTATCCGAATAAGAAAGGGGTGTGTCCACACTGTGGAAGCGAAAGTACAGCGTACGACGTGATGGTCACCATGAGTGGTCTCCGGAAACCTGTGTTCATACCGACGCGTAAGAAATTCTCGAAATTGCCTTCCGCGAAGATCACTCTACCAGGGAAAGGCGACAACACGAAATTGGCAGAGCGTCCCCCCAGTCCTCTGATTCCGCCCGACGTAATTAAAACTCCCGAACCGTCTCTCAATTCCGAGAGACCGGAACGTTACACTATCATGAGTCTGTACACCTCTGTGAAAAACGGAGACTTAGAGAAGTTGGTTAATGTTCTAGGTATATCCAGCATAGACCTATTTCATTCTGCTTCATTGATTCAGTGATTCAAGTTGTATTTTAATTTTTTTCCAGCATGCGGTTACAACGCGAACCATACATTCCGAGAGTATGCTCATCGAACCGGACTTCACATAGCTGCGGATAAGGGCCACTTATCTTGCGTGCACGTGTTAGTACAAGCTGGTGCTCAATTAGACTTGATGGACAGAAATCAGTTAACGCCTCTGATGCTGGCTGCCAGCAAGGGCAAAGCCGACGTAGTCAAATATCTGATTAGGATAGGCGCCGATGTTACATTGAAAGGAGAGGATGGTATGACTGCTTTGCACATGGCTGCGAAATCGGGGCATCTGGAAGTATGTCGGATCATTTTAACAGAATGCAAAGCACCAAGAACGTTAGTGGGTAATGAGCATTTTATCATGAGCTATCAACACGGTTGTGTAATTAGTAATTACTATTTACGATTAACGGCCGAATAATTAACGATCTCCCATTAGACTCTGTGGATGACGGCGGGTGGACGAGTTTGATTTGGGCATGCGAATTTTGTCACGCTGATGTCGCACGGTTTTTGTTAGATAAAAAATGCGATCCGTTGATCCGAGATGCCGAGCAGAACATAGCGTTGCATTGGAGCGCGTACAGCGGAAGTTCCGAGATCACGGAGATGCTCCTTAACGAAGGTTGCGACGTGAACGCTGTTAACGTTCATGGCGACACTCCTTTGTAAGTTCGTGGTAACTCAATGCTCTGTCTACCGGACAAGTTATACCGGATGTTTCGTTGAAAGTTTTACACTGAATTTTATATTTTCTAGACACATAGCCGCGAGACAGGACCAGTACGCGGTGAGCGTCCTTTTGTTAGCACGTGGTGCCAAAATAGGTGAAGTGAACGCTGCAGGTGAAACAGCGGTAAACTGTTGTACAAATGACGGGGACACTATGTCCGCTTTAAGATTAAACGCTAAAGTAAATGAGCTTTCCGAGCACATGTGGGAGAAAACGATCAAAATTTTAACCAAGTGAATATCAAATCTAATTGTTACTCTGCTCCGGTTCAACGTTTATAAAATATAGTTAAATGTCTACCTTTACAGTGACATCTCGCGCGGAAAAGAAACAAATCCTATCCAATGCGTTAACGGACACGACGCAGAAGACAAGCCAACAGATTTCTTGTATGTGACCGAGAACTGTTTTACTAGTAGCATAAATGTTGATCGTACGATAACGTCTTTGCAGTCTTGTCGTTGCGAAGATAACTGTAGCTCAGAGAAATGTTTATGTGGAAACATTAGTCTGAGGTGTTGGTATGACGAAGAGGGAAAGTTGATCCCTGAGTTTAATTATGCAGGTATGCTGAACTTGATTATTTTTAAATTGAAATCAGGCTAAGGCCATATTTGTATATTAACACGTTTGATGCAGATCCTCCAATGTTATTTGAGTGCAATCCAGCTTGCGACTGTAATCGTATAACTTGCAACAATCGAGTCGTTCAACACGGTTTGACGCAAAGGTTTCAATTGTTCCGAACGAAAGGTAAAGGTTGGGGTCTGAGAACATTGCGACACATTCCTAAAGGTTCCTACGTGTGCGAATACGTTGGTGAGATTATATCTGATTCTGAAGCTGATCATAGAGAAGACGATTCTTATCTATTTGATTTAGACAATAGGGTAAGTGTTGCATAGAACTGACGAATACCGATGAGAAGTTAATTTTTTTCTAATTATTCAGGATGGAGAGACTTATTGTATCGACGCAAGACGGTACGGGAATATAGCTCGTTTCATAAATCATTCTTGCGCACCTAATCTCTTGCCTGTGCGAGTGTTCGTCGAGCATCAGGATTTGCATTTTCCTAGGATAGCATTTTTTGCAAATCGTGACATCGAAGCGGATGAAGAGCTCGGGTATGTTAACTAAATATGAAAAAAGAAACGATTCACGCGTGGAAACCACGAGCACTGTACGCGTTTATAATTAGTTGCATATGCTAATTATGTTGATTAATAAAAGAACTAACATTTGGTTTTGGTTGGCTGATCGTTCTCACTAGTAGTTAATTGCTTTGCCTTATTCTTTAGTAAATTCCTATTTCTGGGTTTCTTTTGCATTGGCACGTTTGGGTTTGGTTTGTCCGTGGAAAGAGGGGGCATTATTGACGTCTACTTTTATTGAAAGTGTCGTATTTCGTTATGCTAATGTCATTTTTGATCAGAGACAAATGCAGAATTGTTTTCCCGTAGCTTCGATTACGGAGAAAAGTTCTGGATAATAAAATGCAAGTCATTCACGTGTACCTGTGGAGCCGAAAACTGCCGATATTCTGAGAAGACTATACAAGTCACTTTGGACAACTATCGCAGGAAAATACAGCAGGAAGAAATGCTGGCAGCTCAATCATCGTAATTCCAAAACCAATATTAGCTAATTTTACACGATCTATTTTAGTTGTTATTTTTAATGCTCTTCCTTTTGATTACACGGAGTTTTAATCGAGAATCTCCATGTTTCGAATAAATTGATCCGCGTACTTACGTGGACGAATTGAAAACAAAAATAAGTACAAACGGTGGTGGGAACGAAACGCGCCAAGAGAATCGTGTGGAGGGAAAGATGTTTGTGTCGCCCAATCAAGTAAGGAATGAACACAACGCTTGTTTTATCGAATTCGTTGCAGATGAATGTTTATGTTAGTTTGCTCGGATTTTATCATACTTTACGCAATCATCGACCATCTCGAAACTATTTTACGAAACGTGCCACTTTGCAATATTTTCCTTTCATTTTTATAGAATAAACGATACGCATAATATATAATTGTTATATGGCATTCGTACGATAGGGTACGGATTGTATAGGGATGTGTGTTGTTTGTGATTGTTATAATTTTTCGAACAAAGATGAGCGATTAGAAAAAAGAATTGCAATTGTAGTGTATGTTTTGAGTGCAGCATGTTTGAGACAAAGGTGACTAATCTCGCGTTACTATAAGTTTCGAGTTCCAAATGTTCGCTTGTTCTGTTTAAAGGGTGATCGTTTACGAGCGTTCAAATTGTTGCGAGCAATTTACATTGTAATATTACATCCTTTTGTACAAATTATTGATTTTTTTGTATAATAAACAAAGATGTAGTCCTTTTTAATATAATGTTCTTGTTATTTTCAAGACTTTCCATGACATTTCTCTGGTTATTTCACGAAAGATGACTCTAGGTAAGGAAAACTGAAGGATCTGGGAAACGGGAAAGGAAGAATTAGAGAAATGTCTGTATCAAATTTTGAATAAACCGCCATTGTAGGTGATAGTGGCGTCTCCAGTGGCGAAATTACGAAGCTCAGTTGAGGGCTCCGAACAGCGCCAATCGACGTAGTGGCAAAATGCTCAAACTGCTAGCTAAACATTTTTACCATCTAGTTTCAAATTTATCGCTAGATGGCGCCAATAGTAATTTCCAGGATTTTACCACCAGCGACATCTTGGTTATAAATCTGTGATCGGCTGTCGATAACGTTTGGCTAGCAGTTTGAGCGTTTTGCCACTACACCAATTGGCGCTGTACGGACCCTCGAACCGAGCAAATGATTCTTGCCGGAATTTGCACCGTGTCTTATGGAAAAGGTGGTAAGAATTATTTGCGATTATCTACCATAATTAAAATAAATAATTAAAATGAAAATCTATAATTATTTATTACCAAAATATATTTCCGAATTGTAACTAATCAATTATTCATTAAATCTAATTACTTTTTTATCGCTTATTCCCTTTCTTTGCGAACGAATGTCTTAAACATTCGGAAAGATTTAAAAATTAGTATTTATTTTTCTAAAGTCGAAATGCCACCGAGAAATATGTCGAACAAATATGTATTACGTTTGGTTGGGGAACAAGAGTTAATAAAACAAGTGATGCTTGACAATAACAAATTACTACAAGAGACAAATTATACAGTTTATTTCGCGTTTACGGAAATGAAGTTTATTAAAGCTGTCGAATGGAAAAACGGCACTGAAATGGTTCAATCGGTCTGACCCGTTACCGACTATACTACTTCCGTCTGTTTTCTCTGTATAGGTACGGGGCAGGGAAAGACGGTCTGACAATACTTCTGCCGACTGTATCCCCGCAACAAGTGTTCCCAATCGATACTTGGGCGAAATTATGGGAAACCACTCCAGTTCTTTACACATAGAGAAACATGCCTTCGTCCATTCAAACAATACGATCATTCTCACGCAACGCCGCGTAGTTTACACCAGCAACAATTTACAAAATTAACTACTACCATTGGGTTCCAAACAATTATTTCAATAAACTACTGATACAGAAATGTTAGAAAAAAAAAATGATTATTAACATGCAGATAACTAATATGATACTAGAAAACATTGTACTATTATTCTCTATCTTGAAACCATTATACGTACACACAATGAGACAATGAAGAACCGCGTGTACAGTATGTATCCTAGCAGCTGGCAACTAAACAATTGAGATAACATTTCTAGAGTAGCATTAACAACAAAGCGTTCCGATATTAATGAACATATTTCTTTTAGAAATTCATGGGTTAGCAAGCGATGCGAAGGGAGATCAGGGTTTGACGATTTCGAAGGGAAAACGCAGTTCGTGAACAACAGGTGCTTAATAGGAGGCGTACACCATAGGGGTGGGAACGCGCAGGCGTTTGATGGCCTGCGAACAACTCGACAGAAAGTTTACCTTAAAATATCATCGGAAATCGGAACTTGAGGACGAAAGAGTTACGAAGCCCCCTCGAGTGACGGGTCATGGGAATATTATCGGCCCGTTGATAACGATGGCGAACGGACGACGCCGGGTGTTTCTCTATTATTGTGGTTGTTATTGTTTCTTTCCCTCTCCGCCTCGTTCCCGGTTCTCTTTTAGCGATGGGATCGATCCTTTGCCGGCGAACTTCGATACCGAGTGTATCTCGCTAAAAAATCTGCCAACTCATACACGACGAACATTCGAAAATATTCTTCTGTACCAGCCCTTTGACGCACAATGTGCAGCGTAATTTATTATACGATATTTATTATTAAACAAGCTTCGTAGCTGCATAACAAAGTTGCATCAAACGGAATCCACTCGATTTTATTATATAAATTACAAGAATGCATTTATTAAAGCTGACTTTCAGCCAAAGGGAGATCAAACGTTTCACGATATTTAATAACAAGAAATATGGGTCATTTTTTGCTTCGGGAGCGTGGAACAGTTAAATGAATCCATTTTATGAAAATTCTGTCGCATATTACTGCAAGTAATAACCGAGTTCTTTTGTTCGAATAAATTTTTTACAAAAGACAATTTTTCCAATAAATCTTATTGCTTATGTAGCTTGTTACAGATTATTTCATAGATCATTCTTGTGCACTTTGGTCAAGGAAGTTTGCTCTAAAAGTAGAAGTTTACTCGCGATTGTAAATTTTTCTTCCGGAAATCCGTGAATTGCTCAAAGGTCATAAAGATAAACAAAGTGAAGATTATTGTTCGAGCATAGCTGTTCAAAAGAGCGCAGAATAAATTTTACTGCACAAAACCAGCAATCCTCGATTTTAATCACCAAAGCAAGTAATAATCAGAGTCGGTTCGGTTCGGAGTAAGATGTCTCTATAAACGTTTCGAAAGGTAAAATCGATGTTACAACAGCGTTCGAGCAGCGAATTTTATTCCGCAATTATTGGAAAACCGAGTGCACGGCGAAACGAGCGAAGGCGGCGCGCCATTACAATGCTTGTTCTCATTTTGGCGAATGGTAATGAACCGCTCTTTGACCCGCAACCGTCGAGAGATACTCGCGGACTCGGTCAATGTTTAAAGCAGTCAATGAACAAGTGGCCGGGTCGAAAGATCGAGTTTCCAAATGTAACCGAATAATAATTAACAACGTCGATCTATTGTAAGTTTTCGAGCAGGCTGGTTCCGTGGCAGCGGTGGTTCGCGTCGCGAGGCAGGGTACAAGAGGATCGGGATGGAACGTTCGTTTTCAAGGTCCCCGGTATCACGAGGGTATTGGTCCCATCACTATTCGCATCCCTCGTCGCCTGGCAGCCGGCATGTGCGCGGTGCAATCGATTCCGAAGTCAACGCATGCCCTCCGCCTGGTTTCTCCGCTGGAGGAAATAGTCAGTCGGTGGCACTGCTGCGACAGGACAGGACGTGCACCGTGGGAAATGATCTAAGAGATCCGATCCGCGACCAGTCATCGAGCATATCCGCATCCGAACAAATCGACGCAGGCTACCTCGAGAACCGGAATGCATTAAAATTAAGGAATCAACGACGTGTCACGCCCAGGTACGTACCTAGAACCATGGAGTTGTTCGAGTGGCGCTGCTGAGCGTCACGCAGGTTGGTGAAAGCGAGAGAGAGAGAGAGAGAGAGAGAGAGAGAGAGGGGGGTGAGAAAGGGAAAGAGAGACAGAGAGCGTGACTACAACCTGATGCTTCGGGCCTGTGCAATCGTACACCCGTTCCATACGTTTCGACCCCAGAATCATTCAATTACCTCCCCCTTTTTCGATTCTGTTTCGGTTTCCAAAACGTTTCCCCTCTCTCTCTCTCTCTCTCTCTCTGTCCCTTAAATTGATTTCAAAGGGATGACAGTACGATTGATTGCCACAGGCAGGTTCCTGGAAATTTTAGCTAGTTGTTCAGGGGTTTGGTATACGGATCGGATTCCGCATTGTTGCGGTTTATTCGGTCCGCTTTGTCGCGTGTTTCTCGGCTATGCCAGCACAGAATATCGGAGGTTGCGTAAATCCGACGGCTTATATTGTTACGCAAAGCCGTGCCCTTTGCGTACCGCACCCTTTGAACCGCCGTTCCCTGTCCGTTACACTCCATCTACGGGATTGATTGAATTATTGTGGTAATTAGTATCGGGGATGTATCGGCCAGGATCATCGATGCGCCTCGTCTTCGAGAACCGATAGAATTTATTGAGCATTCGACGCTATTAACAGGCCCGTGCGCGTCCGGCCGATTTCGTCCTTATGTTACCCACCTGTGGTGCCTGCTTCTGCAACTATTGCTAGGGGACCTCGTATCTGTCCGGTCAAACGAACATTATCCGATCAATTTAGAACCGATCCGTATTGTATTTTTCCTCGATTCTTTGTCGATAGGTTTAGTCGAATGGTCTTAGGTTCGAACACCCCTTCGACTTCCGGTGATACGTGTTGTACTCGTGAGACGAATAAAAGGTAGGATTTAAAGCACATTTTTATCGCAAATATAGTATTGTCTATTGCAATGAATTTTCATTGAAACTCTTTGACATTCAATTTATTCGAACGGGCATTTAAAATATGTATTTCTTGCGTCTGTAAGACGAATAGGAAACATACGGAGACGATTTCGAGCACATTTTTATTCCAAATATATAGACGCATTGCCTGTTCTTGCAATGAATTTTAACTGAAACTCTTTGACATTCAATTTATTCGAACGGGCATTTAAAATATGTATTTCTTGCGTCTGTAAGACGAATAGGAAATATACAGAGACGATTTCGAGCACATTTTTATTCCAAATATATAGACGCATTGCCTGTTCTTGCAATGAATTTTAACTGAAACTCTTTGACATTAAATTTATTCGAACGGGCATTTAAAATATGTATTTCTTGCGTCTGTAAGACGAATAGGAAATATACAGAGACGATTTCGAGCACATTTTTATTCCAAATATATAGACGCATTGTCTGTTCTTGCAATGAATTTTAACTGAAACTCTTTGACATTAAATTTATTCGGACGGGCATTTAAAATATGTATTTCTTGCGTCTGTAAGACGAATGGAAAATATACCGAGACTAATTAATTCTGCAAACTGTAATTCGTGTAATACGAACGAAAATCACGTGTAAGGAGTTCGAGAATCATGTGAAAAGAGGGCAGCGAACATCTTTATGAAGATGCTAAGATGAAAAGATGCTCGGGTGGTAACCAGCGTGGAAAATTCCCGGCTGGCAACGCGAGTGTTAGAAGCTCGGCATGACGGCGAATAAAACAGATTGCGGACATTCATGTGGACCGATTTGCAATGCAAAGTGGCTCGACACTTGAAAGATTGCGAAATAGAATATCTGAAACTGCTTATGAACTTTTAATGAAAAAGTGTGTCCATGATAGAGAAGGTTGTGCTCTCGATAACCTCGGCTCCGGAAAGATAGACGAGAATGATCAGGCTCCGAGGAAAAAGTTAATGACAAAATCTCGGCGTCGAATCTCCCGTTTTCAATCGGAAAAGACCGAGCGGAATTTCGTTCTGCAGCAGAGTCTGTAATCATTCAGAAAAATCGGTCTGCGCTCGACGCAGATTTATTCGCAGGATAATTTATCGAAGCTTTCAAAGTATTAAATGACGACTCGGTCCCCCCGAGTTCCTTCATCGAGCTCTTATATAACTATACGCAACAAGTTGTCTCGATCTGATTATGGGAAGGAGAAAGGGGCTGCATTTGCATATAATTACTGCTGCTCGCGCTGCTAATGATGTCCCGATCATCGGATTAAATATTTCCGCGCGAATGCGTATTTCTCGATTCCTCAGAAAAAAGAAAGACAAAACGCGAAATCCATTCTTCTGAAACTATTACCTCCCGAGCGAAACGATTTATTTGGTGCAGTTCGTGGAATTTCCCGACATTTTTCATTTCAAAGTACAACAGTGTCTATATTTCATTTCTGGCCGGAAGGGAAAGGAGATAAATTTCTCCCTTATTGTGATTTTCATGAAATAATCCGCGAAAGTGGGGGCTCGCGTAAAGACTCGATTTAATCACGATGTAGGTAACCAATTTTCCCCGGTGTTGCCAGAGCACACAAGGGGCGCGAGAATTTACTTAATTTGTTCAGAATTCGTGCAAAAGTGGAGTGGAACGCGAGTTTAAACCCGGTGCAGGGATAATCTGCTTGGAAACATGCATGTGTTTTATATCGTGTTCGCAGTCGTCGGGTGGCGCGTTTCACACCGAAGTGGAGTGTTAGACGTAGGAGAGAGTGAGTGAGAGAGAGAAAGAGAGAGAGAGAGTGGATTGGCATTATCTCGTTGCTTTATCGACGCAGACAGTAAATTAGATGCACACTTCTAGGAACATCTATGGGCCGTAAACGGTGGTGGCGAGGGAGATCGGAGCTGCTGGTGCTCTTTATTTTCCATCACGTTATTCTGGGCGACGGTAATGTCGGTGAGTACGATTCACCATCGTTCCACCAGCGCGGATAAAGAACCTCTTCGTTCGGATCGAGAAGGACCCTCGGAATCGCTTCACAGATCCTCGAACGTACTCGGAATCAGCAGTAAAATACCAAAGAATCCTAACACCCCTACGCATCCCACCTGTCGGCATTTGCACTCACGAAAATCAATATTTCCACGTTGCTCCCTTGTTGCGGAAGTAAGATCTAGAATACATTATTTTATACGGTTCATGTGCAATTTTCAATCTCTCTCGACAAATTTTAGGAAAGCGGAAACAAATAAATTCTAATTTTCAGTAGTAGTGACGCTTGTAGATCCGACAATTTTGTGCAATCATATATTGCAGCATTTTTTGAAAATTTCCAGAACCGATAAATGCATAAAGTAAGATCTAGAATACATTATTTTATACGGTTCGTGCAATTTTCAATCTCTCTCGGCAAATTTTAGGAAAGCGGAAACAAATAAATTCTAATTTTCAGTAGTAGTGACCCTTGTAGATCCGACAATTCTGTGGAATCTTATATTGCAGCATTTTTTTAAAATTTCCAGAACCGATAAATGCATAAAGTAAGATCTAGAATACATTATTTTATACGGTTCATGTGCAATTTTCAATCTCTCTCGGCAAATTTTAGGAAAGCGGAAACAAATAAATTCTAATTTTCAGTAGTAGTGACCCTTCTAGATCCGACAATTCTGTGGAATCTTATATTGCAGCATTTTTTGAAAATTTCCAGAAACGATAAATGCATAAAGTAAGATCTAGAATACATTATTTTATACGGTTCATGCAATTTTGAATCTCTCTCGACAAATTTTAGGAAAGCGGAAACAAATAAATTCTAATTTTCAGTAGTAGTGACGCTTGTAGATCCGACAATTTTGTGCAATCATATATTGCAGCATTTTTTGAAAATTTCCAGAACCGATAAATGCATAAAGTAAGATCTAGAATACATTATTTAGCTTCGCGACTGACGCATTGACTGGTTCGCAAACCGATACAATACATTTTTATCAGACCGGAACTGCTTCGTAGTATTTCACTATCTTAGGTCAGGGACGACCGCATAGTATCTACGGAATTAATTTGACTTGTAAATATAACACGTCCGAAGATACCATGATTCGTGCTGAATTGTTTCAATATTTCATGAAGGAACCGCGTTGCATTTAACACGTTGACTGCCATGTCACCCATATGTGGGTGACGGAATTATTTGTTCAAGTTTAAAAATTAATTTTTACGCTAATATATTAATCGTACCAAATTTTATTAGGGTCTGTAAAATGTCAAAAAGTTGCAGGACTACTCAATATCATACATATAATTTTGTTAAATTTTTATTTCATTAAATAACACATTGATTTGATGGAATTTTTGAGGTTTCTAGTTTGGCAGTCAAAGTGTTAATAAAACATTTTAAAGGTAAGCATTATAAAGATGTGCAACGAAACAAATGCCGGTAGCGAGCATTAGAAAGTGCATTTTTCAGATGTAATTCGAAGCTTTTCGAAAATAATTTGAAATTTTATAAAGTATTCGTTCATTTTAGCACTTTCGAGAGTCTGCAAGTATGCATTTCCGGTCGCAACATGATGAATGTATCTGCAATGGTCAGATCTGTTTAATTCGCAGCTACGTAACATGAACGCAGCTACGACTCGATACAAATAGAATACAATGATGAGAATGAAGGACTCCGGAAGTTTCGCGGACGGAAGTCGAAGGTACACCTTTTGCAGCAAGATTGCAATGAGGAGTATGCAGGATCGGAACGTAAACCGGATAAATGAAATTCCTGCCCGTTGATTTCATGCCTGTCGGTTCGGCTGCATGGGGATGCGTTTTCACCCCTCCTCCACCCCCGGGGATCAATTTCTTCACGAGCCTTTCATTTTTCCGGTCAGCACGTCCTCGCCCCTTCCGTCAGCGTTGAAAAACGTTTCCATTGATGAGGATTTCCGGTGGACGTCCCGAAAATGGCACCGGGAATGGTCAGATGATCGATACTGAACAAAGAGCTCGGGAAACGGTGGATTGCGGATTTTTATGCAAAATAAAAATTGCCTATGCTAACTACAAGAGCTCCATAAACGTTTATTTCTTCTGCTAATAATGTTAACGAGTTGAATGTACTACAACAGCGTTTTTAAATTCTTTAAACGTTTTGCGTTTCTTCCGCGGAACTTTAATTAACACTAGATCTAGCGAGTAATAAACACAACTGATGAATATTGCTTTGTACCGATGACAAGACTGCATCTATTTAAACCTAATACCGTTTTTATTCTAACATGTACTTCAATGAAAAAGTTCATTCGAAAAACACTGATGAAAACATTTTTATAATTTCGGTAATTGTGACAGAAAAAATTAGGAACCAGTCATCTTGACTGGTTCGGTATTTCTAGTATTAAAAAAGTAGTTGAAACACTCGCCTTATTTCCTTATTTTCAAGCGAGTTTATTGTCACCAATCCGCTGAAAAGTGCAGGTTAAAAATTTAACAACGACTGGAATTCACGACCGGAATCCATGTAGCATTTCACCCAGTTCCGAATAATTGCAGCAGTTATCGGAAAGCGGTTGGAAGAATAGAGAAAGATTGGAAGAAGCTTCGCAGGTGAACCTTGCCCTATTGTGTTTTGTTTCGACGTTGCTACGCGTGCGATTCTTATTTTTAAGGGGATATCTTTAGCAGACCGCGAGCAACTTCTTATCAATGAAAATGTCCCCTGGAACAGTCAGATTAAAAATAGAGAGGCGCGTCGATGGTCCGTAGGTGGTCTCAACTTCGGCATTTTCTCTTTTGCGAATGCGAGCGTGCGTTGTGTATCGCGAGGAGACCGATCCGGCACGCCGTGCGTGAGCAACGTAATTATCGATTAACACGTCCGAGCAAGCGGCACGAGGAAAAGTAAACTGGACTGGCCCCAGTGAATTTTGCTCGGGGCGAATCGATTTAACTCAATTAACCGAAACGCGCAATATTTATCCGATCGAAAGGGTTCTCGGTTTTCCCCTGTTGCTCGCCGAAGCTACAGTGAGTAACGAAAGTATTCGAACGCCCTTTAAATCAGTATAACTTTTTTTTTAAGTGAATCAAACGACCTGACTTTTTTGAGGAGTTAGAAGAATTGGTTTTCCAAATGATGTGTTAAAAAGATTTTGAAAAAATTACAATTGATAAGAATTACATGAGAAAATAAAAATGGTACTTTTCACAACTTTTTTATTTGAGCCTGTAATGAAAATTTAAAATATGCGTTTTGTAGATCTCTGTTAGTTATACACGTACTGAATATTTCATCGAAATCGGTCAACGTTGCAATGAACTACAAACATTTCAAAATGAGAGTTTAAGGGTGAAAGTCGCAGATTTTTTATCTTGCCAGGGAATTTCGCCCTTATGTAATCATCTTTAAACGTTTGTATCTCATGACAACGTTAACCGATTTCAATGAAATTTTCAGTATGTATATAACTAACATATATCTACAAAACGCATATTTTTACACATCATTTGGAAAACCAATTCTTCTAACTCCTCAAAAAAGTCAGGTCGTTTGATTCACTTAAAAAAAAAGTTATACTGATTTAAAGGGCGTTCGAATACTTTCGTTACTCACTGTATATTCCACGCTGAAGCAACATCGACAGCAACTTTCTCTCGCCTCCTTCTTCTTTCATCCGGTAAAAGCTCTTTCAACCAAAAGTTGTTCGATATTGTTCAGCTTAACACGTTGACTGCCATGTCACCCATATATGGGTGACGGAATTATTTGTTCAGGCTTTAAAATGAATTTTTAGTACCAAAGATTAGGATCTGTAAAATGCAAGAAAGTTGGAGAACCACAAAATATCATACATTTAATTTTTTCCATTTCTATTTTATCAAATAACTTACTTTGATTTCGTAGAATTTTTGAGCTTTCTTGTTTGGCGATCAAAGTGCTAAGACAAAAACTGTAGAAGACTGTAGAAAAACTCGGTGAAAAATGGACGACACGTACACTTTTCAAGGACATCGAGCGCCACACAATACTCTTCCCTCTCCCGTCATAGTAATTGGGTTTCAGGTTTGAATGAAAAATAGCGCCGCCCACGAACGTACACCAGGGCGAATGTAAAAATGCAAAAGGTGAAGTCTCTGTTGAACTTCGTTAATCCTTCGGTTTCTATCCGACCCTGTTGAATCGCATGCACCGTGAATGCAATTAGCGGATTGCAGTGCCCTTCCGAGCCGCGCTGGAGATCCGGGAAAAGATTGCTTCCGTGCACCCTGCGCCGAGAAACAATCGTCCTCTCCATATCCACCTCCATTCTTCTGCCAGGTCGGCGTGGCCATTGAAAATTTCGAGTCGCCTATCGATTCGCTCTCACCCTTGTACTTTTGCGGCGCACGTGGAAACAAAATGCTTTCTCATCCTGTCGGTACTTTTCTATTACGAGTTTAGGCGAGATGCGCGGTTGACAAGAAAGATCTGCCTGCATTCTTCAGTTTCCCTGTTGCCAAGCATTTTTAAAATCGCTAACCAGTTAACTGTGGCGATCTCTTTGCAAAGCGCCCACCAGTGTGTGTCGCGATAATCTTAGATACTGCTTACGAGTTAGCTCTCAGGAAGTTATAAATCCAACTCAAATTATTTATAATTCTCATTTGTTTGTTTCGTTTCGTCTTGACCTCTAAACATTTTAAACATATTAAAGTTTACGAATATCATTTAGTTTTCGCCAGAATTACAATTTAAATATCAAATTGTAACAAAATTTTACGCATGACGGATATAGTCGTCATCACAGAAAATTCTGCCACATCTCCATGACGGATATAGTCGTCAAACACACTTAACTGGCTAAACTCCTGGAACTTGTTACTGTTGGTTTTATAGTTTCTTAAATGGACTGTGTGGTCTGTGTTTTTTTTTTATCCTTACAAGCGGATCTTGATTTTCACCAGCTGATTCGTAAAGAGCAGAAATTCTCTGCTGCAGGACTCCTGCAAGTCAGAATAAAAATACCATTAATCGTGATGAAAAATCTGAAAGCAAGAAACTGACTGCGGGTAATTACCGTACTTACGAAATCAAACATTTTCTTTTCATAAAATTTGTGTCAATAAATGTTCAAGCCCGTTGTTCAAATAATCATTTCCAACGTTATAACATATTTTCTTTGAGGCGGTTCTCGGAATTTTTTCCTCATAAAGGGTTAGAAAATGGAGGAAGTAAAAATGTTCACGGTAAAGCAGTCAGAACGAGATACGAGCCATTGCGATAATTATCCGCCGTCTTCCGTTACCGTGTGGGTGGCGTAAATGTTTAACGAGTTCGGCACGGGTTGGAAGTTCCAGGTTGAATATTTCACGTACGGATTTGCGGATATTGATAATCCGAGGCGGGGAGATCTCGCGGTTGAAACGAGATCGGGATTGCCGTGATCCGCGACGGCCTTGAAAATTTCGAGGTTCTTCACGGGGCGTGGGAAACGGGGCGACACACGTTTCGTTTGATCGCCGCCCACGCGTTTCATCGAGCCGCGCATCCCACGCGACCGCCGCCTTTGCAAACCCTCTTCGGCTCCTCCCCTCTCCGCCCGGGATCTCTCAATCCACCTACCCTTCCTCGAGGGTGCCTTGTCGTCGATTCTCCTCCAGATCCCGCTTTTATTCCGCTCCCCGCTACACAACATTTCTTCTCTTCCCGACTCTGCTCCGTCTGAGAACGAACTGCTTGGATCATTATCAAGAAGACGAGGAAACATCGCGACACGACAAATTTATACACTGTTAACGAGTAACCTCTTTTGCCGGAAGACGTGTGTCTCCTTTGTGTGGAAATTACATTTTCTTCAGCGTGCTGCGAAACAAAAATGAATTTCTCTCGACAACTGTTCTCGGTAGTCGACCTGTAAAAATAGAATTTTAAGTCTCTCCGTAACGAACAATTTTTGTTTAACCAGTTAAGCGTGTTTGACGTGTATACACGTCGAACCAAATCTCTATTGCGGTGCGGTTAACGTGAATGAATTGTTAATTTCTTACCGAATAAAAATGTAATTCTTCCACACTTTGCTTTAGTTTTTTCGTAAAATTTATAATAGCGGCATTTAGCCAGCGTTCGACGTGTATATTCGTCATTGTTTGATTTTAATTCCGTGCCGCGAGGGATTTCTAAAATTAAATTCCACAGTTAACTGGTTAAACATTTTTTGATAGCGCAATCACTCATGACTAGACTGCGGATGTCCCTGCAAGTTTCAATTTTTCTCGGGAAATTTTAGGAAAGCGGAAACAAATAAGCTCTAATTTTCAGTAAAAATATAATTTGCAGTCTCTCCGTACCGAGCAATTTTTGTTTAACTATTTTTGATACCACAATCCATTAGATAGCACTAGATGTTTATGCAATTTTCAATTTTCGTCGACAAATTTTAGGAAAGCGGAAACAAATTCTAATTTTCAGTAGTAGCGAGCCTTGTAGATCCGACATGAATAAAAATCGTACTAAATACTGTGGAATTTTATACTATGGCATTTTTTGATAATTTCCAGAACCGATAAATGCATATGTCTACTTATGACCCGAATTTTAGGAAAGCGGAAACAAATGAACTCTAATTTTCAGTAAAAATATAATTTGCCGAGTAATTTTTGTTTAAACATTTTTTGATAGCACAATCCCTTAGATAGCACTAGATGTTTATGCAATTTTCAATTTTCGTCGACAAATTTTAGGAAAGCGGAAACAGATTCTAATTTTCAGTAGTAGTGAGCCTTGTAGATCCGACATGAATAAAAATCGTACTAAATACTGTGGAATTTTATACTATAGCATTTTTTGAAAATTTCTAGAGCCGATAAATGCATATGTCTACTTATGACCCGAATTTTAGGAAAGCGGAAACAAATGAACTCTAATTTTCAGTAAAAATATAATTTGCCGAGTAATTTTTGTTTAACTATTTTTTGATAGCACAATCCCTTAGATAGCACTAGATGTTTATGCAATTTTCAATTTTCGTCGGCAAATTTTAGGAAAGCGGAAACAAATAAATTCTAATTTTCAGTAGTAGCGAGCCTTGTAGATCCGACATGAATAAAAATCGTACTAAATACTGTGGAATTTTATACTGTAGCATTTTTTGAACATTTCTAGAACCGATAAATGCATATGTCTACTTATGTCCCGAATTTTAGGAAAGCGGTAATCAATGAACTCTAATTTTCAGTAAAAATATAATTTGCAGTCTCTCCGTACCGAGTAATTTTTGTTTAACTATATTTCGATAGCACAATCCCTTAGATAGCACTAGATGTTTATGCAATATTCAGTTTTCATCGACAAATTTTAGGAAAGCGGAAACAGATTCTAATTTTCAGTAGTAGCGAGCCTTGTAGATCCGACATGAATAAAAATCGTACTAAATACTGTGGAATTTTATACTGTAGCATTTTTTGAAAATTTCTGGAACCGATAAATGCATATTTCTACTTATGACCCGAATTTTATGAAAGCGGAAACAAATGAACTCTAATTTTCAGTAAAAATATAATTTGCAATCTCTCCGTACCGAGCAATTTTTGTTTAACTATTTTTTGATAGCACAATCCCTTAGATAGCACTAGATGTTTATGCAATATTCAGTTTTCATCGACAAATTTTAGGAAAGCGGAAACAAATTCTAATTTTCAGTAGTAGCGAGCCTTGTAGATCTGACATGAATAAAAATCGTACTAAATACTTTGGCATTTTATACTATGGCATTTTTTGATCATTTCTAGAACCGATAAATGCATATGTCTACTTATGACCCGAATTTTAGGAAAGCGGAAACAAATGAACTCTAATTTTCAGTAAAAATATAATTTGCCGAGCAATTTTTGTTTAACTATTTTTTGATAGCACAATCCCTTAGATAGCACTAGATGTTTATGCAATATTCAGTTTTCATCGACAAATTTTAGGAAAGCGGAAACAGATTCTAATTTTCAGTAGTAGCGAGCCTTGTAGATCCGACATGAATAAAAATCGTACTAAATACTGTGGAATTTTATACTGTAGCATTTTTTGAACATTTCTAGAACCGATAAATGCATATGTCTACTTATGACCCATTGAATAAATTGGATCGCTCGACCGCGCAATTGAAAACAGTTTGTCAACACGTGACCAGCCACAAAATTAGTAATTTTATCACCACCGATACTAGTCGTATCAATCACTCGTGTCCTGCGTTCGCTTAAATTGAGATGAATTGCAACAATCCCGCGAACATTAACGAAGGATGAGCAGAGAAACAATGTCGGTTGAAATTGTCTTTAACGATCTCGTTAACTGTCGCGCTCCGTGTTAACTAAATGAGATGACCGCTGTCGCTGCTTCGCTGGTTCTTCGCTGAAAAGATTTCTAGAATATTCTTGACATTCGCCAGGCCGGCGTCGGCTGAACAAATGTTTTCAGTGAAGAGTTTAGCCTCGGAACAAACAGCGCTGGGAAGTTCCGTACGCCTGCACTCGAACGTTCTCCTGGCGTGTCTGGCCATCATGTGCCATTTCCACTTGCTAGCAATATTTGTAAACGTGGGCAGGGCGACGGCGAAATTCGTTCCACCTGATAATTCGATGTAAATTGAAAGTTACGACGTTGCCTATTTCAATTTTACGGGGATAGAATCGGTGGAATGAGATTTTTGCAGATACACGCGATGAATCGTAATTTGCAACGAGAAAATCCGGTTTTGTAAACATCAAGCTCTGGAACGTGAGATACGGGGAGAGCTGGATTTTTCTGATATTCAGGATCTATCTTTCTTACCGATATCATTATTTTTTTTTAACAATTAAGGTAAAGGCACCAGTAGTTGACCATTTTATAGAAAAACATAAGAAATAAAGTTGTTATAAGCGCACTTATAAGTGCACTTTTGATGAAAGTGAACCTCGGATGCCATACCATCTGTTGTTTAAATTTCAAAACAATAAGAATATTTCAAACCTTATTTTTTGTTTTTCTATAAAATGGTCAACTACTGGTGCCTTTACCTTACGTTCTTGAGGGACGCTGTCAAAACAAATTGCCTTGAAAATACACGCCTCGCGATGAAAGATAAAAACACAGCTTTCGGGAAATTGGTAATTTAGAACGTAGAGAGTGAGTTTCATTCCGAATCGGAGTAACGTGTTACTGAAAGCGAACGATGCCGAAAGGTGTAACGGAAGAAGACTGCGAATATTCTGCAGGTTTGCGTAGAACGCTAGAAGCAGTCCCGTCGCGATCGTGACATTTTCCGTAATGTTCCGCTCCGGAGCGAAGGTTAAAGGAAATGGAACACCGGCAGGCAGTTACACCATCTCGACACTAACAAGATTTTATCAGGGGAGGAAATTACAGATTCGTTTCGCGAGTAAAATCATTTGCGCGACTCTGTGAGATGTAAATGCCGGACCGTTCCCGGCCCGACCCGCAGGGAAACGTTTTCTAAACAATTCTCGGCCAGCGCTTCCGTTGTTTCGATTCGAGGCTCATAGAAAAACCGGTTCAACAAATATGGAAACCCACCGGGACAAACAGGGTTCCAATAATATCCAATCTGGCCGGAACGCAAACATAACGTACAGTAATGAATGACTTTTTAAATAATGGGAAAAAATGAAACTTGAATACAAAGATATATGTCTATGTACATATTTATAGGAAGGTTCGTTCGAGTGAGAATAAAATAAAAATATATTGAAACAAGTCCGCAGTCTAATTGTCGCAGATTGAATTACGTGACGCGGACGTTTTATGACAACGGCGTTATATCTGCGTTTCATCTTAATGTCAGAAAAGTGACATAAACTTGCCGCGTATTCCGAAGTGTTATCGTTATAATTGTTCGAGTTCTTGGCGAGGATCAAACGTAGCTGCGAAATGAAAACGGACGTCGGACGCTCTAATTAGCCGGATACATCGCAGAGCCACGGCAAACATAGCACAGCGCAGCCGGCCGGATGATTATGACGCAGGAGAGTTTACGTCAATCCGTTAGGAACAAAAGAAACGCGACCGGGCATTCTCGACCCGGAACGCGATTTCGTTTTCAATCGGATAAAGGCGAGATCGTGGAAGATTGATTTCTGGCTCGATCAATCACGCTTTCGAGTCCTCGAGGCTTCCGATGGTCTCTCTGAAAGTTCAAACGTGACACACTCGATGCACCGAGCTTGCAAAAATCATTCTAACCCTCGTGCACTGTTCCCTTGCTACCAATTATAGTGTACACTGTCGTTTCGTAGGTGTTATAATTAGACTGCGGATCCTTACGCAAAATGAAAGCTCTTTTTACCTGAAATAGAATATTCTGTTCTTTTTTAACGCGTTTAACAGGTAACAGCATTTTTAAATTAATTATAAGCATTCTAATGTCTTCACTGTTTTAAATTTTTGTTATAAATTTAATTATAATTTTTGTTAAATTATAAAACATTTTTGTTATAAACGCACAAAAGTCTCCGCAGTTTCGTTATAATCGGAACTCTTTTCTTTCAATTGAACAAATGACGACGCGCGAGGGCTGAAGCGACAAGTATTAGATTAATAATTTTAATAGCAAAATGTATTTCAGGTTGTCTATTTAGCAAGAACCTCTGCAACCCTCGAACGGAAACCTGTTACAACGGTGACATTTTCACTTATCTCTTAACACTTTGTCTATCCTGGGAATAGATTGTTTAATGACTGTATCATTGAAAGACGGATCTGAGTCAAGCTTAGCAATTTTTATCTAACTCCAAGAATGACTAATGTTCTAAAAAATAGTGATAATTAGAATCTCTCAATTACTGGATTCAGCAACAAGCAAAATTGTTTCATTTCGTGTATCTTGTTTTCTTGAAAGATAAAATATTTTTCTTGTCATTATAAATAGTTCACGATTTTATTTGGCGGCATTTCCACACATAATAGTTTAGTCATCTAGGGTTAAAAAGCCCACAATTGCGAATATTTGATTTTCAAGTGATTATTAAGTGGTCCCCTATAGACAAAGTGTTAATTTGTACAAATTTCTGAAAATTGTAGAATAATCGTTGACTCGCCATTTCAGATTTGGCATTCGGCAGGTGTCTACCATTGTACGGCGACCTGAGCGAGGACGACTACTATCAGTAAGTGTTCGTTTAGGCTGACTTGTAAATATGGCGAAAACAATGGACTTTAATCGAGCAAGTGTATTATTTGTAAGTCCATTGAATTTAAATGGTTTAAATGAGAAAGTGTACGAAGAGATAATTGACGTAACTTCTCGCGACCAGCACTCGTTTAGCTTTACTGTCTGACCATAAACCGGTCTTACTACTACTCGGCCGGAAAGTAGTAAAGTTGTACGGCTGGAAGTGGGTCGTTCCTTGTGTATAGGATTCCGAAATAGAACTACTTTATCATCGACACTGTTCACTTCTGTTTTGAAACAGATACGACTTCGATATCGACGAACTCGAGCTGCTCAGGCAGCAATTAGAGAGGCTGCAGATCGACGGCTACAAATGGTCGCACCCGTACACACAATGCGTTATGGGAACATCTTTGTACAATCTGCGTCACCGGTACGGTACAATTGTTGTATTGAAACGATAGCGAAAGCACCACAGACTCAGGTCTCCATCGTTAGAAAATTTTCTAGTGAAAAATATCAATTGCAAGGGACAGATTCGAATTCTTTTATCCACCATCGCTTGTGTCAATAACCAACAATTTTTACGATATTCAAGCACATTGCACTTTACAGTTTCGATGCATATTGATCATCCAAAGATCTACAATAATTTTGCCGTTTGCCAACAGAATTATTAAAGTCACAAAAAGAAACTGAAAGTGGATACTCGGTTATTGACAGAAGGATTAACCAGTTAACTGTGGAATTTAATTTTAAAAATCCCTCGCGGCACGGAATTAAAATCAAACAATGACGAATATACACGTCGAACGCAGGCCACATGCCGCTATTATAAATTTTACGAAAAATCTAAAGTAAAGTGTGAAAGAATTACATTTTTATTCGATAAGAAATTAACAATTCATTAACGTTAACCGCACCGCAATAGAGATTTGGTTCGACGTGTATACACGTCGAACACGCTCAACTGGTTAAATTAGCTCGTAAACATTGGTACAATTTTCAGGGAAAATTACGATTTCGGACAGTGTCAGCATCTGCAACAGATCACGCATTTCGAGGACGATAACCGGGTCGACCAGACTAGAGTGAGTAACACAATTAGGCTAATGTTTCTCCACTTCTTAACGCCAGGATTATCGGACCTAATTCTAATTTACGATTATTGAGATTGTAAAGACGAGGAATTATTCAACAAGTTTATTTCTTTCTGTATATAAAAACCCTAGTAGCACAAAAATATTGGATAGATATTTTTTTCAAATATTGGAAAAATATTTTTTAAGCCACATTTTTTCATATGAGAAAAATATTGGATCTGAATATTGTATACATGTAAAGAAATATAAATTGAATGTTTAAAAAATATAAGCTAAATACTCGGAGGATATAAACTAGATATTTAAAAAATATAAAGTAAATATTTAAAAAATGTGAATTCAATATTTGAAAAATATAAATTCAATATTTAAAAAACATTCAATAAAATTTTCAAATTTAAGAAGTTTCAAATTATAACAAAAATTAGAAACTATGAATATGTATTACTTGTAACTTATATTTTTATGATATTTTGTTGCCTGTAATGTTATTACGATATTGTAGTCTGTTTATCAACATGTTACATATTCGTAATTAAACTACACATAATACTTTGCTAACTATTATAGCTTCTCATGTTAAAAATTATGATTTATAATATTAACTACTTGCTCAACTTATTTTCATTGCAAGGAAATATTTGAAATACAAAATAAAAATATTTCATTTTATCTTTGTGGTTATCAAAATAAAAATATTTGATTTAAAGTAGTATCTTATTTGAACCACATTAAATTATACTATATACCAAATCATTAATGATCGTTAATATACGTTGCAAAATATGATAGAAAACCTTGTATCCAATGTTCCACATACGAATACTAATCTTACATTATAAAATACTAATGTAAAGTGTACTTACAAATTTTTCAGACTCATCTGTTCCTCTGTCGGATCCACAGCACACAATTATTGACTCACGAGAATAGGTCCGAATAATTGCACAACACATTCACTAAACTCTACACAACACATTTTATAAAATCGCGAAAACGAACGAGAAGATGTCACTCCGACCACGAACAAAATAATACTGCGATTTGAACAATGATCCCTTCCACGGAGGTGGTACGGTCAGGTTATCATAGGAAGGTTAGACGCTGAGCGTCAATAAACACTAGATACAAAACCAAGGTAAAAAAATTATGGCGGGGCGCCGGCCCTATTTCCCGGAATTCCCTGTTTTCGTATCACACGTCCGTGGGAGGGGGACGGTTAAAATCGCAGTATTATTTTATTCGTGGTCGGAGTAACATCTTCTCGTCACTATTTCGTTAATTGTGTTGTGTGTGTGTGTTGTGAGTGTTGTTTAGTAATTGTTGTTCAATTATTCGGACCTATTCTCGTGAGTCAATAATTGTGTGCTGTGGATCCGATGGAGATACAAAAGATTCAGAAGTAAGTACACTTTACATTAGTATTTTATAATGTAGTTTGCAGTACATTAGTATTATATTTTATTATTCGCATGTAGAATACTGGATGCAAGGTTTTCTTTCTTATTTTGCAACTTCAATTCTAACCCATACCTACTCCGATCACTTTTTGAGATGTTAAAACTTTTTTGCGAATATCTCGGAAACTAAAGTTGAGCGGCGGTAACATGTATAGGAAAAAAGTTGTTCATAATGATGACCTTGACAACATATTTCAAGGTTATCAAAATCGGTGAGGAAGCCCCTAATGTAAATAATTACCAAAATATTCTACTTCCAATATGAAATAGATTCATTTAATATTTAGAAAAAAATATTTTTCTCGTAACATGACATAGATATTTCCTGAATATTTAAAAAGAAATATTTGTTACGTAATATAAAATAAATATTGCCTGTATATTTGAATATTAAAAAAAGATTGAATCTCTTTTTAATATTATATGAATGTGTATACAATATTTTGTGCTACTAGGGAAGAATAGACGATAAAATAGTCTTCTATTCTTTTTAAAATAAGTTTGATAAGAATGAAGTACCGATATTCTCCAGCCTTGAGAAGTGCAGCGTTTGTCGTACAACAGAAAATCCGCAATCCGATGAATGACCGAATTTTGTGCGAAGGTACCTGCGATAGCCATAGTGAAGTTCACGCCGAACAACGGAAATTCCCGGAGCCAGTACGCTAATGAGTTATTCTATCCGCCGGGAACCCGCGAACAGTATGCTCGAGGCACGCTCTATAACGAAGAATTTCCGCGATCGTCGTACAAGGATCAGACGAGCAGGGAGTTTCCCAGGCTGTACGAGCCAAGGTACGCCTCGAGCCCTTACAAGGAATACGTGCCCTTTACCAACGAGGAGAGCTACGAGGACCGTGAGAACACGATCCGGCAGAACAACTTCGAAGGGATCAACGAGAAGCTGTACCGGACCAGACGGCAACCGTACAACGCGAGAAGTTACGATGACAACGCCATCGAATCCATCAAATACGCTCTGAGCGAGGAAGCGAAGGCTTACCCTAATCAGCCGGATCTAAGCACCGCCGATACCGTGCCCGTCGAGGAGTTGGAATTTTTAATCAGCAAGCCTCCAAATTATTACAATAGGAAAGAAACGGACGATGACGTCGACGTTGAGTACGAGAAGGCTTTCTCCAAGAAGTACAAGCATCCCAGGAAATTCTCGCATTTTTCGGAGAAGGATGAACTCCTGTTGGAAAACGTGAAACGCAACTCGAAGAACAATGACGACGATGGCGAGGATGACGAGGATATCAACGAAGAGATCGAGCTGCCGAGAAAGGACACATCCTCGTTCGAGAACGCTATCTACACCGAGGGAGGACTCGTGCAGCCTAGCAATGACAAAACGGATTCGGATGGTAAAGTGACTCTTGGGATCGTTGGAGTGTTATGGTAGCTGAAAATTCATTCGAATGATTTTGCAGAAAATGATTACGACACTCTGCTCGATAACGACCTGAAGGAGTACCTCTGGAGACGAGGATTGTCTGGCTTCAAGAGGAGGGAACGTTTAGACGTGAAGAAGCCCGGACCACTTTTCTCGACGAACAACTACGCGTTCAAAAATCAGCTGCAACCGAGTATGCGTCTTCGATAGTATTCGAGACACTGGAAGACAAGTTGTAGACAATATATTTGCAACGATTTATTTATTTTCAGGCGGGGACAAGGAGAACCATTCCGATTCCAGCGAAACGGAGCAAGATGTAAGTAGCATCGATACTGAAGCATGCCATGATAGATTCGGTAACAGATAATCGATTTCCAGATCGAAGAGTTATTTGGACCCTTTGTGAAGAAAGAAATGGTGGTCCAACTGCCGGAAGAGGGTTCTTCAACATCCTATGACAATGTCGATTTAGATGCCGTGTACATACAGTTCGAGGAGTCTTTTCACAAATGGGATGACGGTGAACATGTTGTCGAGGAGGTCCGCTCAAACTTTTTAACCCTACCACCAACATTCCCAGAAAGATGCGAATGAAACGATCGTCGAATTTACAGGTGGCCAAGCTGTTGGAACTGGAGCCGAGGGCGCTGAAGAATACTCGAGTCGGTGAAGAAGAAGTGACGTTCCGAGTCGTAAAGAATAATAAAAATTACAATGCTACGGATGTCGTTAATAGAATAGGTACATACTTTCGCTACTAATGAAACTAACGCTAAGTTTACAGAACCGCATCGAAATTGTTCGTAGACATATACTATTTTTAAAAATGGCAAAAACTCGGACACGTTCTTGCTGTTTCTTGAACCAAATTGTAATTTCAGATGGCATACGAGGCAAGCTAAAGGAGTCCTTGGGTGTTGAGGTGACGCGGGCAGGCATAGGTGACAAGGTTCATCTTAAAACAATTTCCATTATCTCGTGAACTAACAAGAGCGACTCAAAAGTTTTACCCTGTTATTTCTATCCAATAGCTCAGAGAGATTGAAATTATTTGTGGCTGGACTGCGGATTTTATGAATTTATAACAAAAATGAATTGGTGAAATGCAAAACGGTGATGACTTGAAAATGTTATAAAACCACTGTCACACCATTTGTGACTTGACGAAATTATTAAAGGAAGAATTTCATTTTCTGTTGCTTGCAATCGATTTCGAGCATTCTTATTTTGCATAAAAATCCGCAGTCTGTCTGGGACATTTCAATAATTCAATGGATAAGATTCGATCAGAAATAACGACGATAAATTGCTTGTAGGTGAAGCTCCCTCCCATGCTAGTAGTAGATAGGGCACCCGAGATGAATTCGAGCGTGTTTGGTGCACTAATGGCTGCAGGGGTTGCAGCTGCCGGTGCAGCTGCTGTAGTTACGTTACTAATTGCTCGTCGGCATGCTAAATCTCGCGCTAAGCTGGCTGGATTAGCTACTCCTGATCCAGAAGCTTCCAAGGACTATCAGGACTTGTGCAGAGCTCGGATGCAGGCGAAGCAGCCCACCCATAAAATCGAGTCACCTTTTACTGCAAAAATCTCTCTTGAAAGCGAATCCAATAATTTACCGTCGAATCGGTCCAGCACATCTTCGTGGGGAGACGAGCCAGCTTCTTCAAATATGGACATATCAACCGGACAGATAGTTCTTGTAAGCTGGAAATATCATCTCTTTTTAAAGTTGAATCTTTCAAAAACTGCAAGTGCTGTATAGCAAACGAGATGTTTAGCTCATAAAAAAAGTTGTAAAAAGCAATTTTTCCAAAATTTTAATTTCACGTTATCTAGTAAACTAATCTCTTCTAACTTATCAGAAAAACTGAAGTAGTTTGGTACGTTAATAAGAAAGTTATTCTGGTTTAACGTGTGTAGCCTTGTTTATGTGACTGACTGTAAATTTTGCATGATTTTTCAGCGTTACATGGAAGATCATCTAAAGAACAAAGACCGTCTGAATCAAGAATGGGAAGTATTGCGGGTTCACTATCCTGGCTCAACCGAGGTTGCTAAGAGCGAGCAAAACATGAAATGCAATCGTCCAGGCGCTCCGCTCCCCTACGATCACTCCAGGGTTATACTAAACGATCTCGCGAACGCCAACAACTCTGACTATATAAACGCCTCCACGATTGTAAGTACCGTTCTTTTCCTTCCCGGAAAACGCTGACTTAGAATCGATCTCTTCTATCATAGTCTACACATAATAATTTTATACGTCGTTTTTACCGTAACGGAACCAAAAATAGAAATCGGTAAGTCACGCGACGAGCATGCAGTTTGATGATGCGGCAATGCTTCCCACGAAAACGCTTTTGGCAGACGTATTATTGCATTGCTGCAACATTGTAAATTCAGGCATGCCGAAGTACACGACGCTTTAGTAACGCCTTGCCTGAGTGACTGTAGGTCAATAGGCAAGAGGTGTACTCACTGAAAATATACGTAAAATGTGGATTTAAAGTAGTGTTAGGTTAGTGAATACGTTCGTGCCCGATTCCTTGATGTATTTTAATACGAAATCGCGTACGAACTTTTGCACTGACCTAGTAGAAGTCTTGTTTCTAAACAGGACTTCTATACTATTTTGTAATAACGTTTAAACAGTTGTTTACTGATTTACATCCGCATTTTATTGATTCGAGGTATACACGAAGCGTGCACTATTCTATGCAACAGCTCGAATAACATCGAGTCGCTTGACTCTTGCCTAAACATCGATAGTGATTCACCGTGCAATCGTTAGACTACCCGCATAACGGAAAAACTCCCAGGCCGTGCACAAGAATGCTTTCGGATGGACCATACGATTAGCTTTCTCAATGATCGATAATGTTGTGTGACGATGATTCGAGTTCACGGAAAATTTTCAGACGGACCTCGACCCAAGGAACCCGGCCTACATTGCCACGCAAGGTCCTTTACCCCATACTGCAGCAGATTTCTGGCAACTGGTCTGGGAACAAGGTAGCGTTGTTATAGTGATGCTGACTAGGCTAACCGAAGATGGAGTTGCTATGTGTCATCGGTACTGGCCGGAGGAAGGATCCGAATTGTATCACATATACGAAGTACACCTTGTATCCGAGCATTTCTGGTGCGACGATTATCTGGTGCGCTCATTTTACCTGAAGAACATACGCACCGGTGAAACACGAACAGTTACGCAATTCCACTTCTTATCCTGGCCCGAGAACGGCGTACCCTACTCCACCAAGGCTCTCCTTGAATTCCGTCGGTGAGTACCTGAAACAAACGAAACGTTAGCTACAGGTGTAATTGATTAACGCTATTAATGTATGTTGCAGAAAAATCAACAAATCGTACAAAGGCAGGTCTTGTCCCATAGTCGTACACTGCAGGTAAGCGACAAATGTATTCTTACTTTTGAAAAACTATTGAACCTTTTGCATTGCTATTTGAAATGCAAGCGTGATTTTTATCACGTAAAGATATTTAAAATTCCGAGAGTCATATGCTCTTTCGTAGACTATGTTTTGAAAAACACGTGCTTTGCAAGTTTTAGGAATTGCAATTTAGGAAGTATTTCAAAGAGATTATACCGTGTGTCATTGATTCGCAGTGATGGCGTTGGTCGTACCGGAACCTACTGTTTGATCGACATGGTTTTGAACCGCATGATGAAAGGAGGCAAGGAAATCGACATTGCATCTACTCTAGAACATATTAGAGACCAAAGACCCGACATGGTTGCTACGAAACAACAATTCGAGTTCGTTCTGATGGCCGTGGCGGAAGAAGTACACGCTATCCTCAAGGCTTTACCCGCACTTCCTGCCGAGAAATCTCCTCCCACAGGAAACAATACTTCCACGAAAGAGGGCCAGTGAGATTCGAACAGGATCCTGAAATTGCAGTCGTGGCGAGCAACGGCAAAGTATTAATTGCAGTCTATATCAAAGAGATAAAAAATGGCCAAACATTTGTAGTCAATCATCTAAGAGTCTAGAGTCACTGTTAATCTTTCAGTTTCCGTAAGTTATTTCTTTGAGACGCTTCTGACACGTTTTCGAGACAAGTATTCATTCCAAAATCATAGTACGTCAATAAATTCTTATTTGAAAATTTCGCTGACTATGCAAGGTGATAATAATGATACGTACAAACTATATATGGCCGAACAGATACTTCAAGGAGCAGTATCAGTCTGTGAAATTTTTGCGAGTCTAATTTTACTACGGCCTACTTGGACATTTCAATACAAGCATAGGGATTCGAAAGACTGAGCTATGCAGCGGTTAGAATTCTAAATATTGGCTAACAATGGAATCATTTGTACTGCACGTATTCTCGTAAGATCGTCTCTACAGACGAACCTCGTAGTGAAATCCTAAATCGAATTTTCAAAGAAGTATTTTGCAAAGACGGATGACTATCCCACATTATGTAGCTCAGTCTTTACATACTTTATTTTGCTCTTGATCTCTATGAGAATATAATTTCAGCGAAAATTACGTTGCTTCCTCTCCTAGACGACTTCACTAACGTGCTTTACAATAGCTTTAAACAGAGTATTGAAATATATTGCAAAGTAATTAACGTTACATAGTTCTATCTGCTCAGTCAATTCTATATCAAGCGTACAGGGCGTGAAAGTTCACATGCGTTGAGTTGTATCCTGTTAACAGTTCGGTACGTATCTCTCTTTCATTGAGAAGTTTTACTCCTAATTGCGAAACTTGATTGAATGAAAATAGATGATTTTTCTGTTAAAAGACGCGAGTACTGAGAACAAAGATTTAGAGATCAAAGTCCGAATTTTTATACTATTGTTAAATATTCGAATATTTACCGTTATATGTAAAGGAATACAAGCATTAAACGCTATTTGTCAATCTGTTTTCTACGCGTACGGGAAAGAACCGATCGAGCTGCACAATATTCACGGAAGTTTACGATTAAGTGCTGCTATCATGTCGACGAGAAATTATAAAAAAAAATATTTTATCGGTGTGTGATATGAATCAATGTACGACCACGTAAAATAACATTAATCTACTAAATGTCATGTGGAAGTGTCGAACAGACTCATCGAATGAAATGTTTAATCATTGTATCGTGACGATAATGTTTAAGTGGTATGTAAAAGAAAATTATAAGCGTACGTGTTTGCACGAGTTGTCGTGTCGATATAACAGGTTGTAAATGATAACACTATACTTGCTTTAACAAAATCGTGGTCCTGTTGATCCTGTAGATCCAGCCTCCCGCAGGATGAACAGGCTACCCTGAAGGTTCCTTCCTTCTCGTTGTGCAGTACGATTACTGTCAATTAATATGTTCTTCTTCGTGCTCTACGTTATGGCGTTACTCTTCATTTTTATCAAATCGAAGATTCACGAAATCGTAAAAATTCCTATCGGTAAAACAAATGATGCATTAAATTTAAAGTAATCGGCTACAACAAAGAAAGAATTCGAGACGAGACATTGTAGAATTCTATAATAGAATACCTTAATTTCCAATACTGCTTCCAATTTGAACAATTCGAGAAATTAAACGTACGAATTGTTAATGTTTCTTCACTTTGTAACGTTCTTCATTTGATATATGTATCCATGAGTTTCCGACATGAGCTTCGAATTAACTCAGTACACTGTGAACGCGATGCGAAAGTTTGCTTGACCAAAAAATAAAATCAGTTTCGTTGGTCTTTTTTAGCACAGATTCATATAACAGATTCTATATTTTTATGCAGAGGGATAAGTCTATATGAAATGAAATAATATAGTTATATAAATCTATACTATGTTACTCAAAATGTAATACTATATGTGTTATAATATAATAAATCACTCTATGTTCAAATCAACAAAATGTACGACGAGTGTACAATTATTCTTTCGAATTTATTCTTCCTTGTGCGCGAATCTTACATGTTCATAATACCTTTCAATAATCTACAATGAGCGAACATATCCTTACCGCAGCACAGATTAACAATAACTATTATAAATATAAAATGTTACAAAAATACTGTTTACACTTAAAAATTATTTATGATATGGCACTGTATATATTATATGATGCATGCCGTACGAATGTACAATTTTCAGTCATCTCGGAACGTGGACGAATGTGTATCAGGAAACAGATGATTCCAAAATCCTGGAAATAATCAGTGTTTTTAAACATTTGTTACATTTCATTTCGTCACTAAAATTAGAATTAACATTATTACCTTCGGGAGTACTTGGTTTTTCATGACGAGAACTAATCCTATGACGAGAACACTGCTTCTGTCTTGCTTTCAATTCTCTCTCTGAGAGTCCAAGGTTACCATAATACTAAAAAAAAACAATTAAAATATTATTTAAATGTACAAAGCAATTTGTAAAAAGTTACAACATTTAAAGGAGCACACTTAATGGCGAGAATTTTTTTGTTATTTTTTAAACGGAAACTTGTATTTTTTTTTCAATATAATACCAACAATTGGAGAATAACGACAACTTACTGTTCAATGCCTGCGGGTAGCATTAACAAAGAAAAAGTCACATTAACATTAACATTTGCTTAGTTCTTTTGTCAACCGTTTCATTAAAGTTTTTTCGCTCCTCTATATATTACATATTTCTATAGTGGAGATTATAGATATATTTATTACCTTCTCACATTCCCAGCAAGAGGTACCAGCCATCTTCGCTTTTTCTATTTTATTTTTTCTTTTAGCAGTAAATACGTCCTCTTTCTCAGGTACCCTACAAAACATAATTGCGTTGGATGAATTTAATAATAATAAATATTTTATAAAAGTCTGTACTAGCACAAGAGACACTTACATATCAAAACTATTCATAAGACTCTTCTTCACAGGTGGAGAGTAGTGAGACACATTTTTAAACAGTTCATCTTTATTTTTTTCTATGTTATCAATTTTAGAAGTTGATTTCTCTTTAAGTTTTTCACCCAGAAGGCAAAATGTTTCATCGTTATATGAAGAATTGTAGCTATTTGTCTCGTGAAACAATTTCAACAATTTTTTCTTCTGTACTTCGTTCGTATTATTAGTATCAACATTCTCAGTTTCTGACTTTAGTTGAATATCTGCAAATATCGGTGATGGACAAGAAGGTAAAATATCGTGACTGCTTCCGATTTTTTCGTTATTTGAAATACTAAATGTTTTTAATTTCCTAATTGATTGCAGTTCATCCTTTTTTGTAGAAGTATGTACAGGTAAACATTGACTGAGACTTGCAATTTTATTGTCATTAAATTTGCCAAACAAATTATCTTTCCTGTGACTATTTTCTCTAAGTTTTAGAGGACTTTTTTTCCTCAGTTTCAAGCTCTTCATTGGTAATTTCAAATTTTTTCGTTTAGTGGGACTATCGTCAATTATTTCTTCTTCTACATCATTAGTGTAGCCAGACTTGTCCAGTGGCACCAGTGAAGTTAATTCTTTGTGGCTTTTCTGGTCTATGGTTTCTTTGCTTTCTGAAGTTGGAAAGAACATGAGCCTTGACTGTTTCAATTTCTTTCCATTTTGCAATAACGTGGTGTCGATATTATATAGTTTACTCAACCCCAATTTTTTTGGTAATTTAGACACTGGTGTACATTCTATTTGATCATTATTATTCAAAATACTTAAAAACTGATTCTCGTTATTTTCTACAGATGTTTCAGAAAGATCTTCATCAGAACTATTTGCCAAAATGGTGATATTTTCTCTGACAGGTACAAATGCATTAATCTCGTCGGAATCATCCAAAATGGCAGGGCTAGGTGTAACATGGTTCTTCTTAGACTTACGTTTTCTTATGAGTACTGGACTACGTAATAATTCGTTCTTTACTATTTGCTTTTCATCAATAATTTTATCATCGGCTAAAACTTTTTCATTTACAGTCAGTGTGCAATCCGAAGTACACATGGTTGAAGGACTTGTACGCGCAGATGAGGATACCTCTGAATGGTTGGCTGACGTTTTACTTGTATGTTCATTACACAAATCTGTACAACTTTCAGCTGCATGCGACAGTATTACACTAAAATGTGAATAGAAGGAATTACATTGCTTGTTTTACAAATTTGGAGTACTCCAATACTGCAGACTGAAACTCACATGTCGTTATTGTCACTTGTTGGATCAAACAATTGAAATGGAATTTTTACATCAGCATTCTCACAATGTTTTTGCAACTTTAAATACTCTACCCATAACTCTGAAAGCATAAGAATAATTCATGACTCAAATGTAATGAAACACTTAGGCATAAGTTCACCAATGGATTCAGTTGCATCTGAAACTGATAATGATGATATCAGTTGCGACTGAAATGATCAAGAAACGCTATAAGAAAATGTTTACACAATAAAGTGTTTATATCTAGGCTATACACAATGCATCAAACAGTATTTATAAACAGTTAAGCCAAGAACTTGGTTTATCGAAAGAATTATTGGAAGATAGAATAGCAAAAGTTTACGTGAACCTGTTTTATTTTATTGCACTGGATCCACCAAAGAAGTTACGCTCACAGATTCTAATGTACCTTATATATAAAACAGAAATAAATTAAGGAAAAAGAAAAGAGCAAACGCAATAAACTGTTACTTCGCAATAGAAATTCGGAATAATTAAACTGCAGATCTTTATGAATTTATGGCACCTAGATTTCTAAGAGTACAAAATATGATGAAAATATTTATTTTCAACATAGATGTTTTAGACTAAATAAATTGTTCCTTTGTTCGGATTTTTGGAAAATTATCTATGACAATCGAAGTTTGTATAAAAATCTGCAGTATAATTATAATCGATAACTTATACCTAACGTATGTTATTAATAGAACAACATCATCAACAACAACAACGACAACAACAACAACAATTATGTATACTTACTTTTGTATTGTTCGAATGCTTTCCCAAGCATTCCGGCGAAATTCTTGGTAGCATTTCGGGCGATTTCGTTGTCTATACAATAACGAAATTGTAGAACGTCTGAGGTAGCCATCGGTAAAATAGACGAGGTTAGGTATTTATTTTTTTCGAATTCGACACCTCGCCTGTATTTTTCACTTTGGCATTAATTAATGTGCTGCATATTTTTATTGTGCATACCAGTTATCACACCGAACATAGAAACGAACAAATTCAATAAAGGAAAAAAATTTATTATTCATTCCCACAATGTCGTACTCTTGATATCACTTTTCACCGGAGGAATCACGGTCGCGTTGTCTCCTTTCGAATCATAGTACGATCCGCCATAATAACGTCACAGATAGTATACATCTCGCCGGCAAAGAAGCACACGTCCTAACCTCACTTTCACAGTGTACACATTTTCTTGGGGAACCGCGTCAATCTGAAAAACGTTCGTGAAAATCGTGTTAATTTCTTGCTTTCGTCGTCGTTGCCTTTTCTTTGAGATGTTAAAAAATGTTTCCTGTTCATATGTCCTCTCAACACGCAAACATGTTTTTAATTTACGTAAATTTACAAATACCTAACCAAAAAAAGTCGAACCAATGTAATATTATTTCGAGTTTAGACCGAAATAATTCGAACAATTTCTTTTGCTAATAAAAATGTTAACCCGATCTTAAAGAATTCTCCTACATTCATGTACTTTTGTTTCTTTATTATATCTCGATCATGTTATGTACATTACATCCTGTAAATATTTTCATAATAAATAAACGTTTAACATCTTACATAAAAAAAAGAAGTCTTATGCAGTAAATGTTCAGAATGCATCCGACCTTTGAATTTCTATGGAGCAAATCCATTTCTCTTTCAGTGTCTTTTGATCTCATGAACTCATTCAGTGTAAATTTATCGCACGACATAAATCTCTATATATAACAACAAATTTGTTAAAAGGAACTATATTTAACCCAAAAAAGAAAAGTAAAAGACATATAGATAAAAATGTCTGCATGGATAAATTTTGTTTAACATTTTTTTAAAATGCACATACATTTTACATGCCCTCATGTATGTACATTAATATATATATATATATATAGTTTTATATATATTAAATATTTCTTAATGGCAAAAAATAAATCTACGTTCGAAGAAACAATAAAAAAGTTAGAACGTTTTAAAGCTCTCTTATCTTGTTTGTCACATGTGTGTGTGTACTATAAAGAGCGTCATTCGTATTATTAAAGATACAAGTACCGTATTAAGTAACTGGTCTGATATTAATGATATATCAATTATATACAAGTTATACACTGACTGTGCACTTACAGTTACGAATAGGTAGCAGAGTCTATTAACAACTCGGATGCGGTTGTACTTCCTTGCCTAGTTAATTTAAAAAATAGTAATTTAGACCTTCTGTCGACTCTTTATACAAAACATTGTTTTTGAACGCTGCAATGAGTCCATATATGTACAAATTATTATGAGCTGAATGCTGACTGAGAGGAAGTCGAGGGCAGGAAAAGGTTCTGCATCAGGTTGGATGCCGGTTTACCTGGGGGTCGGGTGATAGCAGGGGAAGGATTGTATGTTTCCAAACCGTAGCGCGACATAAGCGCCAATAATGCACTGCGAACACCAGCTGTAGCCAATTGTGACCACCTTCCAGAGCTCATCGCATCGTCGCCAGCATAAACTGCATGCGCATCAAAATTTCCTGACTGGGAAGTATTCGTATCTGAAAAATAGTATTTACAATTATGGTGCGTTATGCAGACAGAAGCAAAACTGTAAACAATGAAATTTACCTAAAGATGGAGGATTCAGTACAGGAAGATGAGGTTCTAGTTGTCCACTTGGTCTTGAGTTTGCTGCGAGTCGTAGTTCAGTGTGCAATTCTCCTAACAACTGTACTACTTTAGGGTCACTCTGCGAAAACATGATATCACATCATATTAAAACTGTGAAAGAAAAGTTCTCTTTTTCTGAACTAGAACATATATATTTTCTTTTGTATAGTATTATATAAAAAAAAATACAAGGAGCAAAATAATCAAATAAAAATTGACAGAAATCATTTACCTCGTTGTCTGATCGAAGTGACATGAGATCATCGACACGAATTGGTTTTCCCTGATTTAAGGCATTTGTGAGAATACTTAATTTTCGAGCAAGACTATCTTCGGCGCACAGTTCTGTTAAATGAGAGCTTGGGTCCCCTTTAAGTCGTGGTTTAACAGGTGGAGGACTGGCATAATAATACGATGTAGGTGAAACCATGAACGGCCCACTCTGATTAAACAAATTATCTCCCCCATAATGTGATTCCGCACCAAGTCGATTTGAATGGGAATTGTAGCCTGCTTCCATTTTTAAACGTTTGGAAGACCTGAAATCAAGTCGAACAACATTATGCCGATTATTAAGGGCAAATCTGAGTGGAATTCATTAAATGCAGAACACACATTATTTATATTGAAAACACAGGTAATGAGTATTTATACTTTGTAACAAATATTATAAACATGATAATTTGCCACTGCAAAGGTTATAAATTTTAACAAACATTTCATACGGTGAGTAATATAAGATCACTGACTTATATTCTATTGTTGAAGTATGTATTTCAAAATAACAATGTTAGATTATAGATAATCTGAGATCATGCTATTCTATTTAGAGTTTAAATAATATCAATAATTATAATAAGATTGTATAAAATATTACAATTAACCGAATATCACATGAATGCATTAATATTATGAATGGTGATGCACAAATACCCCAATAACAACACTTATTCGATGATTAACAAAGCCCATGCAAACGGTAATGTGTCTTGTAAATGTGCATATTCAAAAAGCAAGACTAGTAAACCAGTATTTTTCATATGGATGTACATGCAATTTAATAGGCACAGCATATCAACTTTTATTTATAATTTTTAATTTTATTTTTCACAATTCATTGCGGATACTTATCATTTAGACCTCAATGAGTGAAACAGTATGACAAAGAATTTCATGAGGGATCAAAAAATATTAAGGGACTCACTATAAGGAGCCCCGAATTTGGTATATATCTTTCAACCCTTCTGTAGAAAATAGTCAAGCACTTTATTTTTTAGTCAGAAAGCCCAAGCAAATGAATTTGTTATATGATACACAAAACCAACTCTGATGTGAATTATTAAACTGGATACCCTGGGTATAAGGTACATGTATTAAACAGATTTGAAACATTCATTACCTATTTTATATTCTTATAAGTGCTATTAAATTAGCCCTCTATCATTCAGCCACAATAACATTATTTCCTGAAACATAATGTTTTTCTTATTAGATATTTTTCCAATTTGTTTTCGCTTATAATTATTTTTGTCTTGCTTTTTTTTTACTGCATCATGTTGCTTTCTCCGAATTCCACAATAGAATTGACGAATATTTTTCTGTATATCTAGTATCATACGTAATCAACTCCTGTATATTATTTACATATTATTTATAGATAGTGTGATTGATACACACTAATAAAATAAATGTTTATGTACCATTACGCAGTGTTAATTATTACGTTTTTTAACTATATATGAAACAATAAAAAATATTTACATGTTTGAAATTGATTAAAAAATTACACAATTTTGTAACAGATTTTTTAATAATAACACTTAAAATTATTATTCTGCCAGAAAGCCCCACTTTTTCATTATTATGCATTAGTTTTTATTTCCCTCATCGTGACCAGAACATTTGAAATAAGCTTTGCTATTAATTTGAAAAAAAAAAAATTGTTATAATTTACTAAAACCTAGGGAATTTTCATTCGATAACTACAATTAGTATGTTGCTTGTTAATTGTATCCTTTATTTAATTTCAGTAAATGTGAAAGTTCAAAGAAAGATAATGTAAAGGCAGAATTAACTTAAAATCAAAGACACGCGTAACTGTGTGAATTTGTCCAATTATGTACTGTTGTTATCAGGATAATTCTCGTATAACAGATTCAATTGAAAAAAGCGTAATACGCTTCTACTTATCTTATCTATTTCACTGTGTGCAATATAGTGTTGCTGCTGTAACATGAACATGTTGTTTATTATTTGACATATTCTACAGAGAAATAACAAACATATATACATATATATATATATATACAAGTATATGTATATGTATATATACAATTATATGTTAAATATTCATCGAACTTATTGTGGAATAAGTAGAAAAGTAACATATACTTCATAGCAATTTTGAGAGAAAGCACATCGTGCATCGATACTTTAATTAATTCCCCAAGGTCCCAGTGTTCATAGTCAGACATGATTCTCCGAAAGGATTATCGGTACTTAAATTCATAAATGAAAAAAGTGTAGATACATTGGCAGGGGCTAAACAAATTAAACGATAAAATATTTTAATAACATTGGAAATTCATTGTCCACAAAAAATTGTATCAGGCGTCCCGTCTCTGAACATTTCGGTAAATATTTTATATTACAGTACTTCAATATTATTTTACATTGCGATGATAATACATTTTGTTTTTCGTCTAAATTTGTCCGGGTTTCATTATAAGAATGGCGTTGATACAAAAGTACAACATGCAAAAAAACATGAAAAATATTGAATGGGTATAGAAAAAACTGCCATTCGTATATTGAAAACTTACGTTAAAACTATCTACATACAGAAATAACGAACTATAACACAGTTTGCGGAACCAATTAAGAATACACCTAGTCTAGAAATGTGTGAATGTTAAATTAAACTGAATTTAACGTAAATAAAATGAACTGTCGATGGGAGGATGGCCGTGACGTTACTATTTGCGGAACACATTCATATTTTAGTCTTGGCTCCTTGCATTCCATGTCTTCGTATCTCCGTCAGCTTCTTCTTTGTGTCCCATTCGACCTATTTACACTCCAAGACTTTTAAACATTATACAGGATAGTCGAAATATTCACATTGCTTCCCTCATTTATTTTCTCCATTATCATCTCATGCGCTTCAGACCAGCCTTTCAATTTGATAGTTCAATAAAATCGTTAACAAATAACATTTTAGTAACTTCGACCACTTTCCATTCTCAATCGTACAACAACTCACTTCACATTTCTTCTCTTCTTTTTTAAATGATCATCATTCGATGGTGAATATGCTTTAGATGTATATACAGTGGCATTCAAAAATCATCGGACACTTTCTTGATCGATAAAAAATACAAACTGCACTAATTGTTCAAGTTCATTCAGTAATCTTATCTAATTATTTTATTTTCGTTTAAAATAATCAACCTAAATGGACGCCAAACAAATTTTAAAACTATTTTAAAAGATTAGATAATTGTGTCATAATTTGATTTTTATATATATATATTTATATGTTTGTATAAATATATAAAATAATCGAAATAACATTTGCAATAAAATTGCATAATTTATGTAACTTTTAACGATTAGATGTAATTCTAAATTTTACTATTGCAAAAATCCGATGACTTGTGAACTGGATATCATTCGTACAGTATATATCGTTAATTATATGCACATATATGTAAATGATCTTAAATGCATGTACGAATTTCAAAGTAAAATCATATATACGTGCACTCTTTTACATACACAAATATTTTTCGGATATATGCATGTTCACCCTATTCACGAGGCGATAACTATGTCCATACATATTAATGGTCATTGCTTTTGGTCAGGAAAATATCAGACAAAAAATATGTTATAATCTTTAAGCTCGTGTCATCATTTCCTAAGGCAATCAATTAAATATCTGGATCGCAAGGTGCATCTCACATAAATGCCTACACACAGTATCCATCCAATCAAACAATATCCAATATTAATTTAAAAAACTAGTAATATAGTATTCTGATGGTTACCATCACATAACTTCTTCCTGTTACCGATATACAGACGTTTATATCGTTCTAGCAATACGTTTGAATAAATTGCCACATAAAAAAGTAAATTATCGTCTATAACATATGATTGGTGTGACAAAACATATCGCCATAAATTTTCTGTGTTCACTGGTACGCTGATATATTATTTTCTAGTGTGTGTTTAAAAAAATGAATCATAGTGAAATTCATTGAGAAGAGAACGACGTTGTACATTCTTTCATTTCTGTTTTGTCTTTTTTACTTATAATATTCCATTGCTCTGCACTATAGCCATCGTCGTGTTTGAACGACTGCGAATCAAATTAAAATTAACTTAATTTTATTCATTATTGGAAAAGAGAGAGATAAAGAGTCACATGCAAACGGACGATGGGAAGTATGATTACTACAATGATTACGTCTCCATTCGTTTTCAAATAATATTTCCAAAAACAACGCACTCTGCTAAGGAAACAAAAAATAAATAAATGCTAAGCACAACTGCAGTACACAGCCATCTACGTGTGTAAGCAATTAGTAATCTGGTCAGTACTGGATCGCGTCCCAGTTTTGTGCGAATATGTCTCTCTACGACTACTCACCCCCCGACATCTGATAGATCTTCGGTAGCCTTATGGGGACCTCCTTTATTCGGAAGAGGTAGAAGAGGTATCTTTCCGGCAGAGCTCTCTTGTTGTTCTCGCAACTGGCGTCTTCGCTTTTTGCTCCATAGCTCATGGCAATCTTGCCAAGTAGGAAGTTGCGGTGCCGGCATCCTAATTTGTCATACGATAAATGTAGATTTCGTGAATAGAACAAGATCGCATGCAATTTAAAAAATGACATCCTCTGTCGAGGATTACGCGAATTTGTAATACTACATCTCTCTGTATTTTTTAATTTACGCGTAGTAGTATTCTCGTTAGAAATATAATGAAATTCAAAAAAGAAAACATACTGCTCAGGTTGAACATTTTTCAGCCAAGCACTTTTAAGCGCATCAGCAGCCGTTATTCGTTTCTCGGGATCTAATTCTAACATTTTGTCTAACAGATCCAAGGCTGGCGCAGGCATGAACGAGAAATCTTCACGTAAGCGTCTTCTATGGGACTTTTTTGGCTTGAGTGTGTGCCACAACGGCAATTTTATCACAGAAGGCCAAACGGCGGGAGTCGGTGTGCCACAGACTCTGGAAATCATCTCCAATTGCATCATCTCTATGTTCGCCTACAGAGAAGAAAAGGTAACGATTCATTTCAAACGTAGTGATTACTCCACCACGTTCGTTTAATACCAAATTTTCGTACCTGGAATAGCGGTTTCTTAGAAAATAATTCCCCTAAAATACAACCACAACTCCAAACGTCTATTGCAGGTCCATAACGTTCCTCGCCTAACAGCAACTCAGGCGGTCTATACCACAAAGTGATTACTTTGTTTGTATAAGGTCGCTGTCTATCTTCGGCATTATAAAGTCTTGCGAGTCCAAAGTCAGCTAATTTCACTTCTCCTCTAAAAATTACATAATCATTCGTTAGCGATCAACGTTTCGTTGAAATTGCACCGATTACGCGAATTACGTACTTATTGTTCATCAATATGTTTGAACACTTTATGTCTCTGTGTAAAAAGTTTTTACTGTGGCAGTAATTTAAACCGTCTAACAATTGCTTCATTATGCTTGCATTGTTCATCTCATTGAAATCCACCATCCCGGACTCTAGAAGACCCATCAAGTCGTGGTCCATGTACTCGAAAACGAGGTAAAACGACCCTTTATCCTATAAAACCAACAATAGATTTAGTCTCTTGCACTATGGTGTATTTTACAGTTACAGCGATTACGAATACTATGTCGTTCGAAACCTCCTAGAAAACAGTTCCCTCATTCTCTAACAGAATATTGTTAACATTAGGTTTACGGAGCACTAAAAGTGGCTATGACAATAACGAAAACGTGTCTATCCAAAATTTTAGCTATTTGTTTTATGATATTATATACACAAAGAAAGAGATTCGTCGAATTATGAGTAAATTCAAAATATTAAACCTAGTGTGAAACAAAGCTGTAAAGTTGTATAGCCATCGAACAAGCTTGATGTACCTTTCTGAAGTCTAAGGCATCTTGTTTGTCCGTGACTATCTCCCTTAAGTTGACAATATTCTTGTGATTTAGCTGTCGAAGGATTTTGATCTCGCGCACCGCCGTGATCGGGAACCCTTCTTTCTCGTTTTCCAGGCGTACTTTCTTCAGTGCGACGAGCACGCTAGCTCGTTTGTCTTGAGCCTTGTACACCTGGCCGTAGGTACCCTCTCCGATCTGCGCTATGACTTCGAACACATCAACGCACCGTTCTCCCCAGTCTTTGCCACCGGATGCCGACATAGGTGTGTGGCAATTTCTCGAGCTCCTGCGTTTCAGGATTTTTGGTCTTTTCAGCTTAGGCTTTGGCGGGACACGTTCGACCTTTGTGCGGGGCGGTGTTGCATTCGGATCATCCTCTCCGCTTAGGTCTTCGGACCCAGGAACTACTGCAAATCAACCATACACGTTATTTATATCGGTCGATGGTTACACTGTTCAACGCTACACTTGCAACTTCAAGCGTGAACGTTCCTGATACACGCACGCGTTCCAAGTATAGTTCTGAAAGTGTTCGAATTCGTTGAACAGTGTTATTCGCATCGACAAAGCAACGTGTAACAGAGTTGGGCAAAAATGATTTCGAATAACGAATAAACTAGGGCTCTTACTGATACTGTAACATTCAGATGGTAAGAACCCTAAAATAAATAGGTTTATTCGTTATCATCTTATTGATATACAAAATTATTCGTGGTTCACGATTCGTCGCCTCGGGGAACTGTGGTCGAATAACAAATTATACTAATAATGCCCAACTCTGCCGTACGAAGTGCATTAATATACCTGGAGGCATAGGCAAGTCTTTGATACTCTTCTTTTGCGGTGGTTTCGGAGTGGACGCGGGGAACTTCATTTGCGCCTTGCTAGGTGGACTCGGAGATCTACTCGGCGGCGAGTCTATACTCTCCAAATCATTTTGATTAATTCCGGGCGGTAACGGTAACCGTGACAGACTTTTCGTCTTGAATGCCACGATAGGGGGTTTAGGGGGATCTACAGACTTAAGAGGAACCAAATTATTGGGAGGATTGAACTTCGACATGGCCGTGTTGGGCGCCGGTACAGGGATCGGAATCGGCGGTGGCGGTATGGACAGGTTCGGTAGAACAGGTACTGGTACAGGGATAGGCACTGGCATAGACGGTTGTGGTATACAGGACGCGTTCGCGGGATCAGACTGTGGCAGCGGGGGCGCTTGTACATTGGTAACGGTCGGGAAGTTTGGGCTACTTGTAACGGTCACTGGACAATTGTTAGACGCAGCGGTTGTAGGTGAAGTATATACAACAGTTGGAGGCTGATTACCTCCGGGCATTAAGTTCGACGCACTGACAGACTGTACTGCCATGGGCAACGGGGGTGTTTTTCCCGCAATTCCACTATCGTCCGACACCGGAACAGGGATATCCACAACGTCAACGGATTTCATGCTCTCGTTTGTCCCCTTCGCTTGGTCTTTGTGATTTACGTATTTGTCTTTGTTGTCGGTGGAGGAGGCTTTGTTCTCGGAGGACGCGTTGCTGCCGTCTTTGTCGTCGGTGCCCTCTATGATCTGAACTTCATCCTGGTTCACCGCCTTTTCTTTAGCCGCCTGTAGCTTCTTGTACGCCAGCTCCCTCATGTTCCTGTCTTTCACCAGCTCGGCGAACAGACTGGTCTCGCTAATCTTCGCTTGTACTCGGAGGTTTCTCGCGGTTATGCTAGACGGACTCCTCGGCCTGGGTCTGTGTGGCGAAGGAGAGGGTATCCTCGAGGGACGAGGGCTCTTCGACTTGTGTTTCCTCACAGACTTGTGAGACTTGCTGGGAGAACGAGACTTCTTCGGGGTTCGACTTCGTCGACGGGAACGTGACCTAGATCGCGACTGGATTTTCCGCCATCTTCCGGGACTTCGAGATCGCGAACGGGAAAGAGGTAAATGCAACCTGGAACAGTGATAAGTGTTAATTATCAAATCATCAACAACAAGCCAGATATTCAGAACCTGTGTACACAGTACCTGCTCCCAGTGGGACTTCTAGTCGACCTTGACTTTCTTTTATCCCTCCTGTCTTTTTCATGGTGTCTGTGTCGGCGATCAGCCTCGTCCCGTCTTCTACGTTTACTCGAAGGTGGCGAACTAACGGGGTCTCCTCTGCGTCGATGACCGACAGGACTCGGACTGAATTCCCGCCTCCTCGAAGGACTGGGACTGTGCCTGAGTCTATGCACCATAGGGCTGGGACTGAAATCTCTTCTCCTCGCTGGGCTATGGTCTCTTCGTCTCGACGGCGGACTGGGACTATGAGGTCTCCTACGATTCGCGCTGACCGTCGGCCCCGGACTAATGCTGTTGCGTCGGGCGTGAATATTAGGACTATGTTTCTGTCTTTCCGGCGTGTGTTTTATTACAGATAAGTTCGCCTTGTTGTTCTCCGGCGTTGTTGTTCTTGGTGGTAACAAAGGGGTATGTGGAGATTCTGTTGGTCTCGGGGGAAGGGGTGGTGGTGTTACGTTTCGAGGTTGCCTGGACAGTACGAGTTCAACGTCGCTGAATTCTCTCAATTCTTGAGGGGTCGCCGGTGAAATCGGCGAGGTACTATCTTTCAGCGGTAGAGGAGGGGACTCGGACCAGTTTCCCACTGGTTTCTCGCGTTCCGGGCTTATGATGATTTCGTCCGGAATGCGATGCGGGCTCATACTATGAGAATGTCTCTTGGACTTTCGTTTCTTTTTCTTGCCAGAACTAGACGAGGGACTAAGGCTTCGTTTCTTCTTCTTGTCTCGTTTGTGTTTCTTCTCTTTCCGTCTAGCGTAGCGCCTAGACTCCTCTTCGTACTCGGGTGTGCCACTATGCATCGCAGAAGGTTGCTGCTCGTTAGGTGAATAATGTCTGCTGGAATGCCTGTGCTGGACTGGTGGAGATGGTGAGAGACTAATTGGCGACGCTCCCAGAGCTCGCACGGGACTCCCGCCATAATAACGCCTCTGTAAAACTGTTTCAGGTACTTCTCCGTCCGTGTAGCTATTACCTCTACTATCCTCCGATTGAATCTCCCCTGCTTCTGGCTCGGACAAGTCTTCGCTACTCACGTCCGAGTATTCAACCAAAGGCTTAACTATGGAAGAGGCTACGGTTGGTACATTCTCTATAGATTTGTCTCTGGACCTCTTTTTCTTCTTTTTTCCAGAACTCTTACTTTTTCCATGTCGTCTGTGCTTCTTGTCGGTGCCCTCGAAGTTGTGTCGGTTTATATCACTGCCTGTGCTGTCTCTCCTGCGCGATCTAAATCTTCCATTACGTTCTGCTCGTTCGATATCACGACTGCCAGGCATGTCACCTACTGAAGCGTACAAATATTTCAGTGTACATAAATTATAAACATTATATCTAATAAGTATATAATTATAAGCTTTGAATATCATTTATATTTTCTGCAAGTCCATGACTTATTCCTTTCTTGTAAGAATAAAAAACTAGAATGTTACAATACATAAGAATAATCATTGTTGTAGTACATGTTACTTACATAAATAACACAAAAATACTCTACAAACAATGGAAACACATTTATTTAAATACCCACAAACAATTAGCAGGATTGATTTGCAATCAATCTCGATTTCTTGAATATTTATAATTTTCTTAATATTATGTATATATACTCACTACTTATCGAGATACTTAATATTAAGAGGTATAAAAAGTTTTAGGGTAAAATAATTATTTCTGTTCTCTCTAAATACTTTGATACTGATCGTCATGGATATAACACACGCACATAACAATCACACATGAAAAGGAGACACACGAAGACACACATGTATAGTTTAGTCGACGTAACAATACTTTCGAATAACACGGATTCGTTAGGAAACCGAAAAAAGAACGGGGTATCACGGTGAATCGCGATATTTTAAGGATATACGCGAGAGAATTCGTCCGACGCGAACGTATGACTTGTCGATCGAGGAAACGGTTCCATGAAAAGAATTTCTCGGTCGACCTAGCGCGTAGCCGCCATTATTAACGACTAGGTGGCAAGGGAGTTGCCCAGTTTTTGCAATAGAAAGTTGCTTAGCGTTCCCGACGGATTTCTACGTCGACGACGAACGTTGGTACTCACGTGCAATGTAAGTCTTGCGATATCACGCTGAATGTTGGGTTCCTTTGCATCGGGCTGGATCCAACCACAGACTATTTAGTCTGATCTTAAGTCTGTGGTCCAACGTAGCGATGAGTGTAATGGTTACGTTCGTTGCTCCGTATGCAGTCTCACAACATATTACGTTACATAGATCGTAACAATTCAATGTTCAGGCAATCATATTTTTATAGATTTACTAGCCGATGCATCATATATCATGAGTTTTCTTTGGATTGTATTTGGCTTTCTCATAAAGGTAGCTCAGTAAGTAGAAGCCATTAACCATTAGCACGTCATTATTGTCTGACGTAACAAGCGACAAGTGCTGCGCTCTTTCGGTCTTGTCGGAAAGAAACGCAAATTGTGGATGATCTTGAGTCTCATTCTATTCGATACAATTGGTCGAACTAAATTTACATTTTGTACCTATTTATAAATATAACTGTACTTGTAAATAAATGTTTATCAATGGAGATAATCGTTCTGAATACAATCGAAACGTGAAGGGCTCGCAGTAACATTTGCTGTTGTACTTGAAGCATTTTAAAAGAACGAGTCTCGAATTATTATTTCCGTATTATATTTTTATATATCGATGTATTGATATTTTAATATTAATTACAAGTAACATTATATGTACAGTCAGAAGAATACAATATTCGATTAAAGAAATTCTACGATGTACAGAAAAAAAGTTGCTGATAGTAGTCTAATATTTGTATAAATAAACGATTTGTTTAATGTGTACTCAATGTGTTTCACTGATTTTTCATTTCATTTAGAGGACTATTATATTTTTATACATTTTACAAACGTATACAATACAATTTATTTTATTCGATGCAGAACGAATAGCATTCTTTCATGAAAACACTGCATTATGAAGTTAATCTGTTTAGACGCACTCTGAGTACAAATTCGAGTCGAAACATAATTTTTTAATCTGCAATTGACTTCAAAAACGAGAGAGAAGACTGAACTTTGAGCATACGTGAAACTGCGTATATTTATAGTGCTTTTGTGTTTGTCAGCCAAGAAAACTGAAGCATGGGGGAACGTTATAATATTCACAGTCAATTAGAGCATTTGCAGTCAAAATACATTGGCACAGGCCACGCCGACACAACAAAGTTCGAATGGCTTGTGAATCAACACCGTGATTCTTGTAGTTCATACATGGGACACTATGATTTATTAAATTTCTTCGCAATTGCCGAGAACGAAGCAAAAGCGCGTGTACGATTTAATCTTATGGAAAAGATGTTGCAACCTTGTGGCCCACCTCCGGAGAAGCCGGAAGATTAATTTTGCGTAAAATGTATTGTACGTGAGCTGTGAATATGTCAAAGTGATTACAAATATTTCACAGTTTTTTGTGTAAATCCAATATTTATCGTGAAATAAAAATGCATTTGGTTTAACTATATTTTCCTTAAAGCAGACTATTTTTATTGCCGACATTCATAACCTGTGTGACAATTTAATCACGTGGTTAGATCGTGAAATATTTAAACAATATAAACGTAATATATGAGACAGAGTGGTGTTAGAATTTTTCTATCAAAATGCCGATTCCGTGTTCAAGAAATTGTGGGAAAGATGCTACTCTCAAAGTAAGTTAGTCGTTTTCGCTAATGATACTTTCACGATCAATTAGGAGTTCAAGGAAGTAATTCATTCGATTACAGAGGCCTAAAACTGGACACGCGTTATGCAGAGAATGTTTTTTCATCGCCTTCGAGTCTGAAATTCATCATACTATCACAGTAGGAGAATTATTTAAACCGGGTGACAAAGTTGCTATCGGTGCATCGGGAGGAAAAGATTCAACTGTTCTAGCATATGTGTTAAAAACTTTGAATGAGAGATACAATTATGGAATTGAACTGTTTCTTTTATCCATCGATGAAGGAATTACCGGTATACCATGCAGCGATATTACAATGTTGCAAAACTTAACAAATTCTTTATGACAAACATCTTATTTTTAGGATACAGGGACGATAGCTTAAAAACAGTTCAACAAAATAAAAAAGATTATGGGTTACCATTAAAAATATTGTCTTACAAAGAGTTGTATGGCTGGACTATGGATGAAATTGTAGCAGAAGTATGAATATACATTTCTTTTTATATTAGGTCAACTGTACTTAACTAATTAACTAATTGACTAAATTTCACTTCAGATAGGAAAAAAGAATAATTGTACCTTTTGCGGTGTTTTTCGAAGACAAGCATTAGATAGAGGTGCCGCTCTGTTGGGAGTAGACTGCATTGCAACAGGTCACAATGCAGATGATATAGCAGAAACAGTTATCATGAATATTTTACGTGGGGACATTGCAAGGCTACAAAGATGCACTTCAGTCATTACTGTAAGAGTTTATTTAGAAGTGTTTATGCGATTTGTACACAGGTGACTTGTTTTAAACGCTCTACCTCATACAATAACAAGATTATATTTTGCAATACAGGCAGGAGCAGATTGCATAAAACGATGCAAACCGCTCAAGTACGCCTACGAGAAGGAGATCGTAATGTATGCATATTTCAAACGTTTAGTATACTTCTCAACTGAATGTATATTTGCGCCGAATGCGTACAGGGGTCATGCGAGAACATTCCTGAAGGATTTAGAGAAGATTAGGCCCTCGTCCATTTTGGATATTATACATTCTGGTAAATGAAATTGTGATGTAATCTTTATAGCGAAATTATCATTGGTGCCTAACACGTTAACCAATTGTATTGTGTAACAGGGGAAACGTTAGAAGTAAAAGGTACTGTTAAAATGCCAGAACGAAGGAGCTGCTCTCGTTGTGGATTTGTTTCAAGTCAAGACATATGCAAAGCTTGCATCATGCTGGAAGGTTTAAATAGAGGATTACCGAAACTTGGTATTGGAAAGACCAATAAAATTAAACGCGTGATGGATTCATTTAACGAAACCGTGAATAGTACCGAGAACGACACTGAAAAAGAGAAACAAAGGGCTTTAGAGTTTTGACATTTTCGTATGTGATGTACTCGCGTGTATAATAAAACAAAATATATCTTATATTTTCAGATTTCTCTTTACAACAATCTTGTAATTACGTGAAGCTATTACAAGCGCTAGATTAATTTTTATAGCCACTCATTACCAATTAACGACTTTTGGAGTAAACTTTAACAATTTTATTCGTACATTCATCTTAAATGTAGGCAGCAGCTTTTTGCATGATCGGAGATCTACAGACGGGACAACCATTAGTAATGTCGTCGGAACAGTCCTCGCATAAGCAGACGTGTCCACATGGAAGAAGAATAATTTCAAGCGGATTTGTGCGGCAAACAACGCACAACTGATCTTCCCTGAGATCAGTATCTCTCACTCTTTGCCTTCTTTCTCTCCGAGATGCGGAAAGAGACTGCCTCAATTCTTCTGCTAATCTTTGCTCCGTTCTGTCTTTCCAATAACGCCGAAGTACTATTCCGCCGATCAATAAACCGATTGCGCCAAACATGAAACTTAAAAATCTGAAACAGAACGTGATCGATAATGTTATCGCCTCGCAATTGGTTGCGCTAGAAGATAGTGGGCGGAAGCAATCGAGCGCACCTATATGTTCTCTTTCGATCGTCCAACTTTTTAAGCAACGAAGTAATCGACATGCTCGTTAAATAAAATGGCATTCCATTAGTTGGAGGTTGCAACGAAAGAGCATTCGATTTACTCTTCGACAATTCACCTATACCTGTGATTAGTGTACCATCGCGAAGCAGTTCTTCTGTAGACTGCAAACCACGTTGACGTATACCTAAAATTACCATGAAATTGTAATGTTTTAGAAATATTGCACAGAGCAGTAAATTGTGTATCATATATTTCCAACCTGTGAAGAAACCCCATAAGTGGTCTGCAAACGATGGCACAGTAGGTTTGAAAGTATTTGATACTACATCCAGGTCTAAAATATCAGCAGACAATGGTTCTAATACTTCTACAGTTTTTGCGCCGTGCTTCAAAGCAAATGGTACAGTATTATATACTTTGTGAACTGTGTGCTCCTGATCTGACCTAAAGGGTAATAAAAAAGAAATGAATAATTCATTACTTTCGAGGAATATGTTTCTTTTTGTGCTGTATTTAAAAGAAGTGTAACGTACCAGAAACCAGCGGTAGTTCTGGCTACAACATGTTCTTTAATTTTGAGCTTCTGTACAACACCGGTTATCTTTGTATCATTGATACTAGTTAATGGTTTTCCTAAAGGTGCAACGATTCCCCTGATTGCTATATAGCCTATTTTGTTATCAGGTTGTTTATCGATGAGGCTGTCCAACTGTGGACCAACCTCGTGAATCTCTGCATCCTGTGGAGAAACTGAATGTTTTAAGGTATTTTTAAACATTACACACGGTGCTACATATATATATATATATTGCTAGCATTTCGTGTAATAAATGCTGTGCTTATCGTGCGATGAGGTTAGATTTCGTAAATTATATGTTCAATTTGCAAGGAACTCCACGAGAAGCAAGTACAATAACGAAAAATCTTGCTTACCTTGACTGCAAGGATTGCCTTTTTGCAAGAGAAAAACTGTTTCAAACAGATACTGATGATGACACTGTCAATTCCGAGAGCTATTATCTCACCTAAATAGTCCATGATTAGGTTATATTTGGGAAGTTACAAGGTTATTGTTTATGATTAATATTCGTTGTACACGACGAACGCTGATTCACGAGCAGTCCGAGCGATACCATTTTTCAATTTTATTCTGAATCTGATAACACGCGATTTTTTAAAGAAACAATAAAACCAAAAAGAATTATGAATGCGACCGGTTGCAGATATTGTCAGACCTAACTGTGACCGTCAAGTTGTCAGGACTGTTCGAACATATGATCGCTCGACACAATTTTTTGTTATCTATTGGTAACCCTGATCATGGGTTTAAAAGTTCTGCCTGGTTCTGCTTGTTGCTAAGTGTAGTTGTCGGTAAATTATTATTCAAGTGTTTCGAAGAATTAAGGTAAGTTTAAACAATATTCTGGCTCAAATTACTTCGCATAAACATGTTTTTCGAGAGACATAACTTGTTTCTCTAAAGAAGAAACCCGGGATACATTGATTGTCAAAATAGCTGTCCAAGCCATTCATACTGCCCATCCTCTCTGATACTGCATTAAATTTGTAGCATAGGTTTGGGCTAGAAACCTATTATGACAACGAGAGTATTTATCTTGTTTAAAGAAACAGGTTACAATATTTATAATGGAGAGAGACGATATAACAAATTTGTGAGAAAAGAAATTTTATTGGTAACGTAGAGACGATTCGAACACGTATAAACGGTATGTATAAAAGTATAAAAAATAAATAGCGATGACGCTGCGACTCCGCAAGTCTTAATGAGAGCGAATCCATCGTGACGTGTCACGATCACGATTCGATGACAATAACTTTACTAGTGACAAATAATGACGATAACAATTATCATAATAAGAATAATTGACGTTGTACTTAATCTTACAGTAAATCTTTCTATCATTCAACGCACAATTTATTCTCTCACGCACACGAATCTATTTCTCTCGCTCTCTCTTTCTCTCTTTCTTGAACACTAATCATTTGTTAAATCTAAGTGGTGGAGATCAATGCAGTAATATAAATAAACTAAATTCGCAGATTCTACTTCGTTCGCGATCGCGCAATACACAAACTTGTCTCGAGCATTTCTCACACACTTTTTTTTCCGCCGAATTTGCCGAATATCTTTCTTGTTTTTTTTGCAAAATATTTCAAATATTTCGTTCAATTAAATATCTAGAATCTACGCAATGTTCTACATAAATAAAACCGAACAGCGAAGTATTTCGGGTTTAAGAACAAAGCATCGTTTCTTTTCGCGAATTCCAGCTCGCGCACCGTGTGCCTCAAAACGCAGAATGCCTCAAAACGCAGAATGCCTCAAAATTCGCGATGCGATCCGTGACTATTCTTTATTCGAAAAAATATTTAAGAACAAGGAGAAATCAATTGTTTTCGTGCGTAGTTTCGCTTCCGAAAATAATCTCGTTTAAAAATCCCGCGTCGGATTCAGTGGGGACTCGCGCTTGGGTGCGCACGCACGCGCGTACGCATCCGCGCGATCTTTGAATTTTCAAACACTGTTGTCGCGGAATTTACGCACGAAAATGAATCACCTCCACACGTTCGTCGATTTCCAATAAAGAATCGATCGTTCGATTTTGTGTCACTCCGCACAGGTTATTTTCCACTCGTAGAGCGACGCGTGTTTACATGATCTCGCCGCTCGTTTGTTTAATTAGTCCAACGCACAATCGCGATGTCGCACATTAAATAAACGAGCCGGGCACGGCTCTCACGATTCGATTATGTGCTCGGAATGCAAGACGTCTAACATTTCATAGAAAAAAACAACACCACGCACCAGCGTGTTTCAAGTGGTCGGAAATACACATTTTAACGAGAGCATAAAACATTTCCTGGAAAACTATTAAGACTGCGGATCTTTATGCGCTTGTGGCACAACATTTGAACGCAAATCGGTAGTATCATTATTTCTTTTGCCATAAGACATTTTCGAACGATAATATTTCTATAACTTATTTTCTAGAATCTATGGATTCGCACAAAGATCCATGGTCCACGAATGATCAATTTTAGTTCTCAGGGGACGCGTTGGCGATCCAGTGTTGTCTTCGCCGACCTCTTTCAGCTGAATTTCTTTTTGTTTGCTCTATATATAGTTGCTCGCAATTGCCGGACACGAAGCGATCGTGATTGAGGTTAACCGCGGCCGGCAATATCGACGATTAAATTTTAACTTACACATGCCCGCTCGAATTAAGCGAATTACGAAATAGGAATAATTCATCGTTGCGACGGTTTCAGCCCTTGCATTACGTTCGCTGGGTCACGGGAGACCTTAGCGTCAACGGAATAAAATTCAGCAATTTTCGAAATTATTCGAACAATAAAAAATACAGATACGATGTACATGATTCACTCAGCTTTAAAAGCCGTGCAAGGGCTAAACTCATATGGATACGGTATTTAACGCGTTGAATGTTGCGCGTTTCACACGAGTTTCTAATTTTTGAAAATTTATGGTCCACTGTTTCAATAACTTTTCTAGTAGGATTATTCTATAAAATATGATTTTTAAAGGTTCCCTTTGGTGCAGCACAATAATTACTGAAAATCCTACTAACAGGCTTCCGGTGGATTGCACTATGATCCAGTTGATTTCAGTCTCGAAAAAACTCGTCTGTCATTTATCTATTTTCATTGATCCCCTGTGATCGCCGCGACATTCAACGCGTACTCCTCTGAAACTATAAATTTCAATGGGCACGGTATCTGGTACGGGTTACGAGCGACCCAGTCGTCGCGTGATCAGTCGTGCTAGGGTCAGAGATAAGAAGAAATTGATCATGCGACCAGCGCAACTCGTAGGAATTCGGTCTAGATCCTCGAAGCTGGATCTCTGTTCGAGGTTTGAACGTTTGTGCGTTGTTTGCTCGCTTCTGTGAAACTAGTAGCTAGAGAAGAATGTATGGTATATGGTAATTATGGCGATAAATGTTCGTAATTCACGTGTGGCAGGGCAGTGATAGGACGAGTAACTCGATCAAAAAAAATCCCATGGCTCCTGTAGATCGTAGCTGGCTCCTCGACGATGCTCCACGTTGATGCACGACAACGTGGGGAGTCGAGGATACACTGAATCTTCTCCGTTGCTGCTAAGCCCGCTGAAAGCTCTTCCTATTTGTCGAACGTCTTTACGACCGGATTGCGTTCGGCTCGGTACGGCACGGGTCTAGATAAAAACGATTTTCCTCGCAACGACCTGTATAATCTCGTGTTTGTTCGACGCGTCACCGATTATTCAATACCTTTTGCAAATTTATGGGACAGCAACCGAGCGATCGTTCAGCTACTACGTGGCTAGGTTGCTGTGATAAATTTGGAAAAGTACTCTCTCTCTGTTCAACCAAGTACTCCGAAGAAAAGTTCGAACCTTCTTCTAGACGTAACAAGGTGCTTCAGGAGCTAATTGATTTCGGTAGAAAATGCGTTCTCTAGTAGAATACATTTCAGACGCTTCGGGACAAACATTCTACGCAACGAGGGAGTACAAACGGTTTCTACATTGTTCGTTCCGTTGGAGAAACGTCTTACTGTCTTTACAGTTTCTCGAATTCAATCCGTTTCAGGATAATGTCCTAGTCGTGGTCACTAAATTACGGATCTTTATGCAAAATAAGAATTCTCTCCATCAACTGCAGGCTATGGGAGTTAAATAGGAATTTGTCTTGTCTTTTCAACAATCGATATCCTCTAATTCGTCTAATCTTTCTACAATTTTACATTTCTCCTACTCGTTTTTCCCCCCATAAATGCATAAAATCCGCAGCCTAGTGATCACTCATCAGACCGGTCCAGAGTTCCGGGTCTGTTCAGAAATGCTAAGTCGTTCTAAAAATCGCTCTAACGCGAGTCTAGACACTCCTCGCTCCTACTTTCTCGATCGTTCTGGGAAAATCGTTTGCTACCCCTAAACGGATCCTGTTGCTCCTAACCCCTCCGCGCGTGTAGTCTCTTTTCTATCACTGTCTTTCTACGAGTGGTTGTGTGGTCCTTTCGCTGAAACAACGCTGCTCGATATCGATCTATCAAGAACCCCGATCATTCTCTCGTTAAGTCCGCTAAAAATCGGTCGCCGGGTTCTGAACCCGACGCCTTTCGCGAGTGTTTCTCGAAAACACCTTCGGTGCTCGTCTCGTGTTGCTCCCTGGTCATTCTCGACTCTAATCTCATGACTGTGATTCGCTGGCGGAAGGGAGAGACGATTGTCAAAAGAAAGGGTTGCTCTACTCCGAGCCGTCCCCGTTTCGGGGGATCTCCTCAAGGTAGTCAGCTCCTCGTTATCATTCGAAACAACTCGTTCACACGCGGCTCAGTGAACGACTGTCAACAGGTGCATCGACACTGTCTGTGTCGCGTTCGTGGCAGCGATTCGTCAAGGTCCTCGCCGTGGCTAGGACGTCCTCCGTGTGGATTCTAGGCGGGTACCTGGACCACCGGCCTGTGGATCGGCACCGAGATCACGTAGATGTCCAGCTTCTCCCCGGACACCTTGTCCACGATCTCACCGTAATTCACCGAGTCGTACGGCGGGGGCGCGAACAGGTGATAAGGGGGAGGAGGTGTCTCGGTCACCACCTGGCTGCCGTTCATCACCTCGGCTCGCTGGGCGTATGGCACTGTCAAAGGACGGCCTCCGCGACGGCAACACCACTCCGAGCAGCTCACTATCAGGAAGAACGCAACCAGGCCGCCGAACGAGCCGATGTACCACACGATCGACCATGGGTCCAGAGGATTCTGGTCGTCACCGTCCACTGAAACAAACAGAAACCGGCCTATGAAGGATAAGCTCGCGTTAATAAACTCCTGGACATTTGGTCTGGAACCCTTTCGCTACCACGGTTACACTGTTTGATAGTCAAAGTCGGACCTTTCCCTGTTATCGCATGATTGTAGAAGTTCGTGCCCGACCGAGTTGGGAATAAAACGGATTTTAACACTTTGATTGCCCAATTAGAAACCTCAAAAATTCCATAAAATCAAAGTAAGTTTTACAATGAAATATGAAAATTGAAAAATATTATATGTATGATATTAAATAGTCCTCCAACTTTCCTTCATTTTACAGATCCCAATCAATTTTGGTACAGTGAATATATTAACGTAAAAGTTTATTTTAAAACCTGTACAAATAATTCCGTCACCCACATATGGGTGACATGGCAGTCAACGTGTTAAGCCGAACAATTTTGTTAATCAATTCTGTAATCATTAGATTGCGGATTTTTGTGCAAAATATAAATTGTCTGCGTTAATTTTCAAGCAACAGGAGCCACGTAGACGGTAATTTGTCCTTAAAATGCCGCCGCTGTTTTGTAAATAATTCTGGTAGCGAGAAGGTTCCAAGTTTCTTAGAAAACTGAGCGTTTCGTGCATCATTAAATATAAACGGTGGGATGAAGCCGTTGTTAAGCTGTTAGGTGGTTAGCTTGTTCAGCTATGTCCACACTGGAGGCACCATCGAGCAACTTTTTGTCCCCTCTTCTGCTTCTTTTGTTCGGTAAAAAAGACAAGTGGCGATAAAAAGTTATTCGATGTTGCTTCCGCGGCTTTGTTACGTTGTTAGGTTGATTTTTTGGGATGATACTACAGAGGAATTTTGTTTTCGTCTGACATATACGGCGATGGTTTTGAACTCTTGATCTCCCGGGCGGAGAGGCTGCCTCGGAATAATAAATACAAATTGTTGCTCGCAAGAGGTTGACTCGGCTGGATGACGTGTTTCATTAGCTCTGATCATAAATTTCCCGGCGATTCGCGCCGAATCAATCCCGGAATTGATTTAGCTCAATCGCTGGCCAGCCGTACGTGCACTCTTATGTGAATTAAGCCTCGCCGATGTGTGATCGAACAACGAATCCTGTTAATGAGCTCAACGAGAGTTATCCAACCGCTCCGAAACTATAAATAACGAACAATAACCAGCTGGCTCGGTGCTAGGGACTCTACTCTTCGCTATAATAATTCGTGAACCGATGGACGTGACACACTGTTGATAAATTCAACTTTATCGTTTTGTTTTTCCGAGCCACTGTTTTAGAATCGCTCTGTATGTATAATGTGGTGATGGTTGCGTAATGTTTAATATAATTGGGAGAGTATTGGAGGATCAACATTGAAATTCTGGTGCCTTCAGTTAATTGTTTCTCAAAACGTTAGTCTATTTATTCAACGACGGTAATTATTGTTGTATTAGTTACTTTCAGGAATGGAGTATAGATGGAGTGGTATGGTATGATACGATGTCCTATGTTTTTACAAAATAAATTCGAAATAAACAACGATCACACGAGTTGTTTTAACTAAAACTATAGTTAACCGGTCAAGGTTTATTATAGCCATTGCTATTCCGATCTTTTTGCGTTTCATAGATCCTAACAATGTTTTGATTTGCTCGATCTATTACCATATGAATTGACGTTTAAATATGCATGAAAACAGATGTGTCACCCACATGTGATTGACGTGGGAGTCTAAGTGTTAACACGTTGTGTTTCCTCGTTTGTCCTAAAAAAATTTAGCGTTCTACTATGGTCGTGTAAATTGAATCTCATTAGGATTTGTAAGATCTGCATTGATCCAGCGATTTTTTCGATTAAAAAATTCTGTCCCGTATTTTGGATTTTTATGCAAACTAAAAATTGTCTATATTAATTGCAAGATGCAGGAGCTGCGTAGACACCAGTTCCTTAAAAATTGGATCGGGTCGAGAACAATGCGACAGTATTTTTAAATTGTTTAGACGTGTTCGCTGTTTCCAGTGATCCAAATTCAGTGATAAACTTTGACCCCGTAGATTTCGGCTCTCAACCAGTTTCGCGGGGGATTCTTCGAAGTGATAAACATTATAATTGGATGGAAAACGATCTTACCAGCAGGCCCGTCTTTTCCTTTGCTCTGCAGGGTCTCCTCCTTCTCGCTGGACTCCGATTCGAACTCGATGACATAAACGGTCTTGTCGTCCTCCGACTGATCGTCGGTCGTCGACTCGTCCGAACGGTCGCCGTTCTTATTTTTCTGAATCATCTCGTTGCTCTCGAGACGTTTCTGGGCGCCGGTCACGTCGTAACTCGACACACCGTGAACTGCAACAAGAGCAAAACCATGCCAATCAATAAACAGTGCAGAAATGCACCGATATCGGTCATCAAATCCGAAGCCATCTTTAACCCTTCACCCGGTGACCGGGGAGGACGATTCGATTAATTATTCTTGTTCGCAATCGCCTTTCGAAGCGGCTCAAATCATTAGCAACAAATGGATATGTAGAGACTCGACGAAAATACTCGGACCTTGTCACAAATTGAATAATAATCATCAAATTCTACACATTGTACAGGGTTATCCAAAATAGACTATAGGAAGTTTTTTTTAAATAATAAACATACTCTTTTTAATTTTATTGGTTTTTTAATTTAATTATCAGGTATTATCTATGACAATTATGTGTGAAAAACGATATCTGCCAAATGACCACCACGACCACGTTTACAGACATCAATTCGAAAATCAAAATTTTCTATGCATTTTGGCATATTTGCTCGTTTAATTCACCAATTTCATTTCTGATGTTTTTCAGGTCATGAATTGTTGCTGGTTTGCTGGCATAAACTTTGCTTTTCAAATAACCCCAAAGAAAAAAGTCCAATGGGGTCAAATCACACGAACGAGGTAGCCAATTCACATCACCATTCCTTGAAATTAATCGACCATTGAATTTCGATCGCAATACAGTGACGTTTTCAAGCGTTGTGTGTGGCGTAGCTCCGGTTTGTTGAAAATAAACATTGCTTATGTCGATTCCATTTAATTTCAGCCATAAATAATCAATAATCATTTCACTATAACGTGCACTATTCACTGTAACTGCATCTTCATTCTCGTTTTCGAAAAAGAATGGACTGATTACGCTTTTCGACCAAAATCCACACCAAACAGTAACTTTTTTTGGATGAAGTGATTTTTCTTTAATGGCTCTTGGATTTTCATATCCCCATATGCAACAATTTTGCTTCTTGACGTGCCCATCCAATGAGAAGTGAGCTTCATCGCTGAAGATGATGTTGCGTGAAAACAATGCATCAATTGAACGATGTTCTAACAACCAATCAGCGAAATTTCTGCGTTGCGAATGGTCACGTTCTTTCAATTTTTGTGTTAATTGAATTTTGAAAGCATGCAAATGTAAATCTTTACGCAAAATTCGCCACAAACTGCCATAAGAAATGCTCAATTCTTGAGAACGACGTGGAATTGAAGTTGATGGGTCATTAGCAACGCTTTCACGAACAACAGCAACCTTTTCATTCGACCGAACTGTTTTTGGTCTGCCAGACTTTGGTTTATCATGCACAGATCCAGTTTCGCCAAATTTTTTAACCAAATTTCGAATTGTTTGCTCCGATGAACGATTATGTATGCCGAAAAAATCACGTAATTTAAGATGAGTATTTTTTATTGAACACTGATTTTCAAAATAAATTTTAATAACTTTAACACGCTCTGCAATCGTATACGACTCCATTGTTAAAATTGTCTATCATTGTAGGTTAGAAATAAGAGAAAGTGACAAGAAACAAACATGGCGTTTGACAGATATTCTCATTCAACGTCCTAAAGGTACTTTTGGATAACCCTGTATTATGCCTATTAGTTACGCCATTGTTCAAAATCGAAAGGAGCCCAGTCGAAGGAGGAGGGTTTAAAAAAGTATCAAATTATCAATAGGCCGATATATATTTTGAAACCTACGTCACTGGACTCGGTCGCAAACCCTCGTGATCTCCGACAAAAACAACAAAGATTTATTGTCCACGTTGTCCGGGGGGAGATCGGTCACGCTGCGTTCCCGATGAAAACCGAATAAATACAATTAATCAAACTCGTTATCTCGAAACGAGTGAAAGATTAACCCCCACCGACGTGTTCGAGATTTGAACTAAGATAACGGGAAGATCGAAATTTTCGAAATTAAGTAACGATTATAGCACGCTCCTAGGTGAGAACGACGGAACGTCACGAGTTACAAGATCCACTCGAGATAAAGGCGAGTTTAATTCTCAAGTGGTAGTCTAACGTGGATTAGGTAGTGATTGGTGGGCATCGAACCACGCTGAAACGATTCCCCGTTGTTTGCCGGCAATATATCGTTCACACTCGGAATCCGTCTGTCTCATCGGCGCCAGTTTCACCCTAATTTGCCAACGAGTTCGTTGTCTTTATCTTGTCGTGCGCAAATACCGTCCGACAGCTTGAGCCACTGACATTTCGCTGTCTTCGCCACGTGTCTGCGCTGTCTGTTTGCATGCGGGCTGCGCGTTGAACATTAAAGTAGATTTTTAACAATCTTTTAACAGCTTAACACGTGACAGAAGTCTCAAAAGTTCTATACAATCAAGACAATTCTGAGAATACTCTGTGCCACCCTTCTAGCTCTTGGCAAATCTTCATTAACACGTTGACTGCCATGTCACCCATATATGGGTGACGGAATTATTTGTTCAGGCTTTAAAATGAATTTTTACGTTAATATACCAAAGATACATTTCATTGTACCAAAGATTAGGATCTGTAAAATGCAAGAAAGTTGGAGAACTACAAAATATCATACATTTAATTTTTTTCAATTTCTATTTTATTAAATACCTTACTTTGATTTCATGGAATTTTCGAGCTTTCTTGTTTGGCGATCAAAGTGTTAAATCTTCTACACTCGATGTATCAAATATGGATAAAATAATTCCGTCTCCCATTTCTGGTAGACCTGGTACTCAAAGTGTTAATGTTTCGTTGTTGCACAGGCCAGAGAGAATGTTCCTTACTCGTATTCGATGCAGTCTAATAAAAATAGAACCGATTCGATTTTTCGTGATGGACTAAGGTGGGGCTTATGTAACTTTGATTGTGCCAACGTCGATACTTTCCTCGTCCGACAAAGTTGCCGAGAGATTTCTCAGTCTCTTCTGAAAATGGAAGTATTTCTCTGGGCATTTCGGAAAAGCAGGAACCGAGCAATTTGACAGAGTTCATGTTCTCGCGGGAACGTGACACGAATTGTCAGGAATCGAAGATTATTGAATCACAAATGTGGCAAAATTAAAAAATTGACAATTCTATCGAGTAATCCGGAAGAATAGCGAGGGAACTGCGAGTCAAAAAAGATGAACAACGTTCCGCAATGGCGGAACAGAGTGAGCAAATTAAGCGGAATTGACGGACCGAAACGCGGAACGGAATACAGTCCCCTTCGAATCGCTGTTTCGTTGCAATCAAGTGAAATAGAACGATTCTGCGCGATCCTTTTTCCCAAAATCGAGCGATCCCGATTATTCGACGCTCGTCTTTATTGTTTAATAAATACAGAAGGAATCTAAGAGAGTTCTTCGCTGCACACATATTCGCGAGCTTCGACCGATGTGTATCGTAATCACGGGATGACCTCCGGGAATACGATTACACTTTAGATTGCAGATATTACGTAGAACGACAAATTGGCGAGGAATATCGCGATATTGCTCGATATCTTAGATGCAAATTGGCCTTCCCAATTTTACGATCCGGATCCTCGTTACGGAATGATAAATTACAACAACATCGGGAGCTATCTGAAACGATTTGTTCCTTTTTTAATAATCGAACGGTCTTTAGTTATTTAAAGAAATCGTTGTTTATAATCAAAGCCAGTTAATCTGCCGACTAATCTTCAATTTGATTTGTTCAACAGCTCACGGTGATAAAAAGAATTAATCTACGATTTGAACAGATTAGTTCAATTTTATAAAGATTCAATTCGTAATCTCGATCGCTGATTAAACGGTTGTTTTAATGAACGCCGTGTTGTATACATCGAGAAACGTGATCGCGTTCGTCGCCGATCGACGATCAAACATTTCGAATGCTATCCCTGATTATCGATTGCATTAAACATTGGCCAACTCCGTGTATAAGGATCGGTTCCTCTCGACGACTGTGGGTCGCGGAGTCGAGTAGCTGGTAACGAGCAATTTGTCGTCGCACGGCTAATGCTCCGGGACAGGTAGAAACGAAATTCGTACGCATCGAGTGCCATTCGAGGCTGCACCATGACGTTCATTACCGTTCCTCCAAATAATAAGACGAACAATAATGCCAGCTTCCAGACTCGTGCTAGACACGGCTTTCCAATATTTCGAGTCGTAATTTAAATAAGTTCCACGTCTTCGTGCATTAAGTAAAGGGTTGTGTCCTTATTATTAGACTTTTAGGCAGAACAAAAATTGTCCGCATTAACTCTTTGCACTCGAAAAGTATTTTAATTAAAAAACGAAACATTTCTTCTAACCTAGAGTATTTCCCTTCTATATATTTTCTTTTCATGTTATACATACGAAAATGGTGCAATTGATTCGTACAATACTGAAATGTTTAGTAATTTATTAAATACAAACAAATTTAATAATGTAAAAAATATTTTGAATAATAGTATAGCAATTTTTAGTGGCGCCTTATAGTCGTCATTCGAGTGCTAAGGGTTATTTGCAAGATGTAGGAGCTTGATAAATACCAGTTCTAAATAATTTTAGTGAATTGAAAGTAATGACAAAGATGCTTTTTAATTCTTCCGATGCTTTTCCTTTTTCGCATTTGATGTGCTCCTTTCCGTCATAAATGCATAAAATCCGCAGTCTATTAATTACAATTATACAATTGTGAACAAAGTATAGTAACATTTTCTCGTTTAACGCCTCGGTTTCGGCGATTGTCTGAGCATGGCATACTAATTCTATTTACTCCGAATATTAGAGCACGCGGAATTTGATTTTCTCGAGAACGAAGCGTTAAACGGTAAAATGTTATTCCCCCTTTTCGACCTGTTGCACAACACTTGTACCATAAATCGAACTTATTTGTAACACGATTTCTGGGCTCGCAAAGTAGCCGAAGAACTTTCATACCGAGTAATTGAATTTTGTCTCTTTATAGAATTTGCGGAAGAGGTTTTCAACGGCGATCAATGGTTCCACAAGGAGACAGCTTGCGCGCTTCTCACGGCAGACACGGTATCGTACTGGAATTATTTATGCGGCATAACGATACGCTATTTTCCTATCGGCCGTGATTTCCCTACGGGAATAACCTACTTCTTAATGCATTTGTTTCGCACTTGTTAAGAAACGCCCACGCCCCCTGTATTACGCCGGCCCCTTATCTCCTTGATAAAGTTATTTCGCCTTCCGAAAGTTCGCGCAACTACGAAACGGAAGTGTGCTTAAAAAGTCTTCTCGTTCCAGCCTGCTCCGGGAAACAGATACACGCCCCGGCCGTCGTCCGACTATGGTCCTTGTTCTCCAACTTTTTTTGCGCCTACTTTCCCCTACACGGGAAATATTAAATACGCCCTTAACGGCCTGATCAAACTTTTCGCGTGTCTCGATTCGACGAGCACGCGAGCGAAACGAAGTGGTCCGGAACTGGTCTGCGAAAGTACAAGATGCTCCAAAACACGTGGACGCTATTTTAGGAACGAATGTTCTGCTCTTGTCCCTGTGAATTTGTTGTTCATTCAAAAACAATCCAAACATAACAGACAATTTTGTACGTAAACGTTGAAATTTGCGAAATCACGGAAGATTACTTATCGAGAATTTATCTAGAAAGAACGAAATGCTGATACAAACATTGGGAAAGTTTACACGTTTCAGTAAAATTGTAATCGTTGGAGTTTTATGTATTGTAATGCAGGCCTGGGCAACTTCTTCCCCGCCGTCGCTTCACGACCACCCCCACTACCAGTGTGTAGGTTCCTCCACCACTTTATTTCACCCCACCGTGCTTTCATCTCTCTTGGAGACAACCTCCTATTGGTTCTTAATCCAACGCCCCCTTCTTCCACGCTCCATACAAGTGTGGTGGGGGGTCCCAGGAGTGGGGACAGGACTCGCGAGCCACCAGTTGCCCAGGTCTGCTGTAACGTATTCTTGTGATTGATAAATTTCCAAAATTTAGGCTCACCTGGTGCCCCAGGGTTCTCAAATGGGGTTTTTCTATTTTTTTCAATTCTCCACGAAACTTCGAGTAACACGGTAATTAAGCAAATTGATCAAAGGAGGAAGCAGGCATCGAGATGGCTAACAAGAAAAGAACCGTGAAATTGCCGAGGATCCAAGATTTTTCCACGATCGCGGAAAATTGATCATCCTCCCCGGTTTCCTTCCGCGAAAACTTCACGCGATCGTTACCGAGATCATTACGCAAAAACGTTCGAACAAAGAGGATCTCTTATGCAATTCGTCCGAGAATACGAACCAATTTACATGTATACCTAACTATGTATACGAAGATAGAAGAGCAACGAAGTATTTCGCATGCGTTGATTGTCCCGATGAAGACGAAGACGTTCACGGCCGCGGATCCGATAGAATCGATCCTCTATTTTTCTCGGATGGCACGATCTCGCGTACAACAACGGAGTTGCGCAACCAATTGTTGACTAATCGCGACGCGTCCTGCCCGGTTCCCTTGAAAAATTGTTTTCCATTTCTATTCCTGGACGAATCGCTTCATCGTATCGAGCTGAACGCGTCGCCAACCGTAGACGTTGAACAAATTGCGTCGATGATCTTAACCCCTTAACGCATAATTATTTTCAACTGTGCATCTCATTCATTAGACATCGTTCAATCAAGTTGTTTTCGTTCGATCGCCTAGAGGAAATCGTGAGAGAACTGTTCGATTAGGAAGTAATATGTGTTAGGTGTACGAAATTAATTCGTGGCTCTCGCAATTAATCAATTGTGTCACAATGCTCCTAACGATCAATCGATTGATCAATCGGGTTAGAACGATGTTTGGAAAAGGACGACTGGCGACGAATAAAGATTGTTTATACAGATTTTTATAAGAACGCAGAACCATCCATAACGACCCTAATGATCGGTTGATTGTCCGAATTGCTTTAATTAAGACGTTTGGAAAATTATGATCGGCGACGGACGCGGATTAAGATTGTCCGGAGATGGAAAGGAATGATAAATTTTGTAGAATATATTTGTCGGGTTTTCGCTTCTTTTTGTCCGAAAGGTCACGATCGTTTATCACGGCGAATAATAAAATCGGCGACCGGTATCTCAAATCGGAGGGGGCACCCCGATAATGTCGATGTATCGAGAGCCGATACGATCTCGACACGGTTTATCGATTCTCAATTAAAGATAATATGTTTTCGACGGACAAATGCAGGAGTGAAGAATATCGGTCAGGGGCCCCGAAACTTCGAGCCGATTTTCGCAAGACGAAGCCCTCTTGTTACCGAGTAAACCGATTGTTCAGCACACAGATGCAACCAATTCGATTGTTGTGTATACAGAAGACAGCAGAGTTGACGTTTCTGATTTTTATGAATAGACTTTATGCAAAATGATAACTTTCCGTATCTGTTATAAGGGTCAGGGAGCTACTTGGGAATGTCTTTCTTTCTTTAACATTTTGATCGCCAAACAAGAAAGCTAAAAAATTCCATGAAATTAAAGTAAGTTATTTGATAAAATATAAATTGAAAAAATTAAATGTATGGTATTGTGTGGTTCTCCAACTTTCTTGCATTTTACAGATCCCAATCAAAGGTACGATGAATATATTAACGTAAAAATTCATTTTAAAGACTGAACAAATAATTCCGTCACCCATATGTAGGTGACATGGCAGTCAACGTGTGAACCCCTTGCCCTACAATAACGAGCCAGACTCGTGATGAAGATTCTGAATAGAGTCTAATAAATGGGAACATTATTAATTTCTCATAAACCGAAATAAAATTCTATTTTGTTGTAGTTGATATATATTCTTTGGAGAAAACATAGGCATACAATAAATATAAACTATCTTGTTTTTCTATGAAATTCTGAACGATGAAGAATTTCTAATCATTATAATCACAAAATAAATAGTAGCGAAAGGGGTTAATAATTTTAGTTGGTTGAAAGTACCATAACTCTTCGATCCTTTTAGTATATTCAAGTTGCTCATTTTCAACATAAATGCATACAGATCCGCAGTCTATTACGAGAGATTTCAATTGGTATCTTTCCTTTCACAGTCGGAACAGCCTGTCTGTCATTGCATCTGGTCAACAATGTGTTAATTTAAAGCTCCGAGACAGTGCATACAGTTAAAAATAACGGCGACAACGATTCGAGGGGTATAGACTTAAAATCGCCGAAGCCAAGGAACCAGCAAGCTAGTAAACAGTCTGAGCAATCGCGTTCAGAATAGATAGCGAAGTAAAACGCGAGTAATTGTAACAAGGAGAGTCTTCTATCTTGGCAGGAGAATATTTTTAGAGACTGATAGAACGCGGCTGTGCTTTCTTACGTAAATATAAGGCATTCTATAACAAAACTCTCGGCAAACAGCCAACCGAGCCGCAGGGCTCTCGCGCATTCAGCCGACCGATCCGATTAGAATCTCGCGCTCGGGACCATGAATGATAGCAGGATCGCAAGCGTAACCGAAGCAATTACGCTGTCTCTCGATGTGCTCTCCGATTTAATTTAAAAGAGCCTGGTCATCGATTGCGACTTACGCAATCGGCCGCGTCTTTTCGGTAATCGATGCTGTCATTTCTGACAGTGCCTAGGTGTCAGCGAACCGTTTCACAATTGCCATAACCGGGGAAACTCTGTCTCTTTTATCTGGACAGCGATAAGTAGAAACGGTGCGCCATGGACAGACAGAGATTATTCGCACGTGATACACTAATCGATCGACGATACGATAAAACTTGATCGTTTAGCGTTGACCGAGTTTTACGCACTTATGGGAAAAATAATCGGAAGGATCCGGAACGAAGACACCTAAATTCCCTTTGAAACGATTCGCCTAATGTACATTGAGGAATTTTGCGTCCGTGACGACAAATAGCGAGCTTGATTGATTTGCAACCATCACGAGTGCGACACGCTAGTCAAGTATAAAATACAGGAAGCCAAAGAAGAATTAAAGAAGTTGCAAATTAGTACTTGTTTAACACTTTGACTGCCAAGCTAGAAACCTCAAAAATTCCATCAAATTAATGTGTTATTTAATGAAATAAAAATTGAAACAAATGATATGTATGATATTGAGTAGTCCTCCAATTTTCTGGCATTTTACAGATCCTTAAAAAATGTTATACAATTAATATATTAGCGTAAAAATTCATTTTAAAATTTGGACAAATAATTCCGTCACCTACATATGGGTGACATGGCAATCAACGTGTTAAAAGTGAATTTCCACAAGAAGATTGAGAGAGTAATCGCGGTAAATTTTCGCACGTTATTCAATGAAAATAAAAATTAGGAAAAAATGTGCTTGGCCGAGTAAATAATTCCTCGCCGTAAAAATAAGATTAAAATTAACTGTTATTATGATATACGTTTCTCTGTATTTTATCAACAGTGCTTCGTTTTGTTTTCTTCGTGATCCTGTTTCTTCGGATCTTAGCGAGTGGATATATTGCAGGCAAAGATCCAGGGGTTCGATCATGCCGAGTATCGTTTGCGAACCGATGAAAATTGTACAGGGAGAATTCGAGAGCGGTTCCATCAACGAGTATCGACTATCGACTATCGTGAAGCTCCGGCTCGAGACGCAACGCGACGACGAGACCTTCGAACGAACTCTTTTGTTCTTCGGGGCTGAGAGTTCAGCCCGCGAAGAAGTTGGCTGCGGACCAACTTTCACGATCGTCGTGTATTATTATCGGAAGTATTGTTACCTGGCTCGAGAGTGTGCTAGCCATTGTTCGAGCGTGGACACGAACAGGGACGAGAGTGCTGTGGTTCGGTCGACGTTGTAGTATGCACGTACTGTGCGGCAGACGAAGACGACCAAGAAGAAGAAGAAGGCAGAAGAGGGGCTTCCGTTTCAAAGTCAAGCGTGGCGGGAGGAGATCTCGGCTGGTTCGATTCGCCGCATAGGACGTATCGAACTGTGCGGCATAACGCCTATTGTGCAATAATAACTCTTCAAACAGTCTTGCATTTCTAACTGGTTATAGTAACTAATCGACTAATCAACTAATAAACTAGTCGATGATTTTCACGGATTTCTACGCACCGAAACCGCGAACGCGAAAATCGTTTCTTTCTATTGCATTCGATTTTTCGGCAATTTACGAGACCGTCACATTTTCAAGTTTAAGAATTTTTTCTGCTTGAACAGCGAAAGCTAGGCGGACAGGTCTTGCACAGGACGGTTCTGTAGACTCTCTCAAACACCATGATATTTTTTTTATAACATTGTGACCGTTTAAATTTATTTAAATAATTTTTAAACAGAACCCCTTTAACGCATCAAACCTTCGCGGCATAACGTCTATTGTGCAATAATAACTCTTCAAACAGTCTTGCATTTCTAACTGGTTATAGTAACTAATCGACTAATCAACTAATAAACTAGTCGACGATTTTTACAGATTTCTACTGCATTTCTATTGCATTCGATTTTTGGGCAATTTACGAGACCGTCACATTTTCAACTTTAAGAATTTTTTCTGCTTGAACAGCGAAAGCTAGGCGAACAGGTCTTGCACTGGACGGTTCTGTAGACTCTCTCAAACACTATGATATTTTTTTTTATAACATTGTGACCGTTTAAATTTGTTTAAATAATTTTTAAACAGAACCCCTTTAACGCACCAAACCTCGGTTGGACATTTTTCTCTCACATCTTTCTCAAGCAGAAGTTGGAATAAAAATTTCGTTTTCGATTAGCAATAAAGATAAGTGGCCACAGAGGGCTTCGTTCGAATTCGCAAACGTCACCAGAGCGCGATGCTAGCAGTATGCTGAAAGCAGTTCTGGAAATCGTCGGGAATTGCTAGACGGGTCCAACTTTGTATTCGCCGTGCAATTTTTGTAGAAACGGGTCTCCGGTCGCGAATATAACCGGTGTCCAGGATGGTAACGGTTCCGTGGGCCCGTTCGCGCGACCATAAGAGCGGCCCATGCGGAATATAAACCGTCCATAGTCCATACGCTTCGTGCATCCATGCCGTGGAAAGTCGACGCGAGGCTGTCTCTCGGCCGGGTTACTGAACCGGTCGAGTAGAAATTTAGCGAACGGATTAGGATAACGCGCGGACCCGTTCCCGAACTGGGACACCAATTAAATCTGGTGATTTAAAGGCGGATAACAGAACGGGAATCGCGCGAACCAACGAGAAAGACAGAGAAAGACAGACAGATAGAGAGAGAGGAAGAGAGAGAGAGAGTCGAGGATGCACGAATGGCAATCTCTTCTGAATAATCGCGTATTGTGAAAGCGCGTTGCTTCGTTACTTATGCGATTACCAGACACTGTTAGCATTCATGGGACCCCTATTCTTTCACAATCTTGCGTGTTCCTTGACCTTCCCCGACGGAGTATCAAATCCGTCGTTCAATCACTGGAATTAATTTTATTAAAATTGCTTCATTAGAAAAAGATTACCTCAATCCATAACGCGATTACAACCCAACGAGAAATGCAGAAGTCGTTCAATCACTGGAATTAATTTGATTAAAATTGCTTCATTAGAAAAAGATTACCTGAATCCATAACGCGATTACAACCCAACCAAAAATGCAGAAGTAAGTGTAAATATAATCGCTCGTGACCCTGGATGTTAATGTCACTTTTAAAACAACAAGTACAAGAAAAGAGATTACCTTCAAAAATATGTTTTAAAATAAGTAGGGCAGCAAATGGTCCTCAACATCAACATAAATTGAATACATTCAATGCGAAATAATTCTTTTATTTTCGGGGGATTAAACTGATTAAGTGTAAATATAATCGCTCGTGACCCTGGATGTTAATGTCACTTTTAAAACTACAAGTACAAGAAAAGAGACTACCTTCAAAAATATGTTTTAAAATAAGTAGGGCAGCAAATGGTCCTCAACATCAACATAAATTGAATACATTCAATGCGAAATAATTCTTTTATTTTCGGGGGATTAAACTGATTAAGAAAAGATATTAATGTCTACGTTAGCTCACGTGTCTCGAAATTAATGCAGACGTTCTGCATTAATCCGTCTTTAACACTTTGACTGCCAAACTAGAAACCTCAAAAATTCCATGAAATCAAAGTAAGTTATTTAATGAAATAAAAATTGGAAAAAATTAAATGTATGGTACTGAGTAGTCCTCCAACTTTCTTGAATTTTACGGATTCTAATCGAATTTGGTATAATGACTATATTAATGTAAAAATTCATTTTAAAACCTGGACAAATAATTCCATTACCCACATATGGGTGACATGGCAGTCAACGTGTTAATTAGTCCGTTGTCCGAGGGTATAGCAGCAAATGGTCCTCAACATCGTCGATTGTATTTTATTAGTAGACTGTCGATTTTATGAATCTATGTGTAAATTGTAAATTGTAAATTCTTTTATTTTCAGGGGATTAAAATTATTTTGCCCGAGGATTGACCGGAGCCGTTTCGCGAGGCGTCAACGCGCAGAAATTTGGTCGCCGCTCTGGGACGATCGACGAGCAAAGGATAGAGGTTAGCCAGCTTTTATAATTTGTTGCATCGGAAGCAGAATTCGCTCTATTGATCGAAACAAACGGGGGCGCCGATGTTTGCGCGCCTCTGCAGCCTCTGTCGGCCCGTCTTAATTGGTCGGTTAACGAAGTCGAATAGCTCGCGGATTTTTCTCCTTCTTTTTTGTTCCACGGAACGAATATTATTAGGTCGAGCCGCAAATAACTTCCGCCGCGGACGTCGGGTAATTGTCGACGGTAATAATGAGCAGCAATTGTTGAGTCCAATAACGATAATTGAGTACGCGCGAATTCGAGAATGTTTTTCTTGCGTTTCGTTAGGCGCCCCTGCCTGGCTGCTGCGCACCCGAAGAGGACCAGCACACGCGAACGATTAAGTTACTCATTAAGTATACACAAGCTAATTGCTCCCCCTCGGTCCATTTCTATAATTAAAAAATATATCCTTTGCTCCCCGCGAATGTTTAATACATCGGAATAATGCGTGTGTCATCGCTGGCGGCGCAGTGGATTATTACAAAGCTTATTTTCAACGGTGTTTCCGCGTGGAACGTGTACTGGTTCTTCATTTTTAATAATTATTTCACGATACGCCGCTCCGAGAGTGTGTCCCCCACAACTCTGACGCGAAGCTTTGCGACGAAAAATGCTCTGCGGGTTGTTTTTAAAAACGTCCTTGTTTAACGCTAAACATACCACGGTCCGAACGACCTGTCCCACATTTTACAACTGTTGAAACTATAAAAATTCATTTATGGAAAATAGTGGAATGTATTTCCTTGTCTCTTCAATCTTAATAACTCTAGGGTTGCCATAATGCTTGCTAGGCTTAGTGTCAATATTAATTTACCGTGTAATTTTAGGAAAAAACTACTTGAAGTTATTCACAGTGTTGATTAATTAAGTTAGCTTTGAGTCTGGTATAGAGAGTCCTTGTCTTCTGTTTTTTTTTTTTTTTTTTTTTTAAATATTAGTTCCTATATTTTTGTAGCATTCTTTATATTTTTTTGTAACATGCATTCTTGTACTGCTATTTAAATTTTTGTATTTAGGTATACACGTAATAGTTTGATATTTATATGAAATTGCGTTACGTTCTGACCGTAATTACGTTTTACTATAACGCGTCAGATTTTTCTACGCCATTATAACCGCATCGATATTCGCAATTTAATTTCGTGCATTTCTCTTTTCGCCGTCGATCACCGGCGAGGCCACAATAGCAAAGCATTGTAGCGGAGGATCGTGGCGTGTTTTACGCGTATGAAATTCATTATCTTGCAACGGGAGGCTCGCGTCGACGAGTTTCTCGGCACGAATGCATCCGTGGTGAACGGTTCCGACGTACGCGAAATGCGAATGCATCCCGCAATTTATCCAGCTGTTGCAGCTGTCTCTGAATCAGCGGAACAACGCACGGCGAACACGCGTCGAGGATTTTACTGGAAAACACGCGTAGAACGATCGGAGTACCCTGCGTAAAAAGAATCGAGACGTACGGGAGAGGAAGGTGACATGACGGCGAGATTCGTCACGCAAAATTGTCGATTCTCGTCGACTCTTTCGTGGTATTCTGACTAAACCCGGGCCCCATATCGGGGGTCTCAAGTGTCCAGCAGATTCCTCGAGTATGTAAATTCGGTGGTCATAGCGATTCATTTTTTGTTTTCGCATGAATGACGTAATAAGTCAACGCCGAGGCTCGTAAAACGCGTCCTCGAGGCGGTTTTTGCTCGAATTTTACATATTTACATTTTTAACTTTACATATTTAGATTGAGGTAATACATAAATTATTTCAGATTTCGTTTCTATATGCAATTTTCAAGTTTGCTTCGTATCTGGACCGTAGACCTCGGTGCTAAATAAAAATCATCAGTTTTAATTCCAAGAGATAAGAGTGACAGCAAAATTGATTTCTTCTCTCAGTAATTTTGACACGATCAAGATAATCAAGTAGTTCTTTAATCCTCTACATTTTATCTCAGTTACACCATAAATGCATAAAATTTATTGCTTCAGTTTTTCTGTCAGGAGCCTCGAAAGAAACAACCGGAATAAAATTTAACAACGCGAGTGAACGCTGTTAAATATTTTTCTACGAGGATTTTTGTTGCATAAATTCCACAACGAACTAAAGAACAATGTCTGATTCACCACAAAAATAAAATTGTGTCCCAGTTCCCGTGAAAATACAATGGAAAATTGGGTCAACCGGCGGAGACACTGAATAATTTACATTAAACTAAAGAAACAAGTGAAATCTCGAATAATTCATGTCACTCGTTTCAATCCGAATATAGAAAACACTTCGTCGAGACGTACCTGTCGATTCCACCGCAAATTGTTCTACTTTCAGCGGTCGTTGATTACGATTTTCCGGGGCAGAATCATCGGGAATGATTAACGAAATTACATAGGTATAACCTCGGCTGGAATCAACTGTTTCAATCAGTGCCTAATGCGTTCTCAATTTCCCCGAGCCAGCGATCGTTTAAATCTCCAAACGAAAAAGAAAAGTTTCGTTCGCCTTCGAAAAATCGAAGAAATAATATACGGGGGACAGTTCGCGAAATTCTCTGAGAAACTCGAATTCGAGGATCTAAGCGACGATCTCTCGCGACAATTGGATCAACTCCGTAATTGGTGGCTGCGACACGAAGAAAGGATACGTGCACGATCGCACACATTCTAGCCCAGTTCCCTTGGTCTCTTTTCTTTTCAGATAACGTGTCCCGAACACGGTTCGTTATGCGTCAGTTTGCATGATCGATGACGGGACCCGTATCGCCGCGATTATCGTCCGGCGCAGTTTAATTGACGTTCCCCGATGGCGAAACAGATGAGCGGAAAAAATCGCTAAGCAGCGCTGGAAAATTCTCCGCCAAAATAACCTTCTAATCCTCTGATTTTACTGTCTATATGTCACAAATACCTTGGCGATAAAGAATAAAGAGAAGACTAGACCCGTGTATTGGACATACAGTCAGTCTCATAAGTATTCGTACCCTTGTTGCATACAAGAGAAAAAGTGATACATGTAAGATTCTGCAGTAAGTTTTTTGTTACGAATCACCAGATGCATAAACTATATGTATACAAAATTTTAACAAAATTGAATTATTGATAACAAAATTATATTAATTTTAATCTACATAATACATAATAACAGACCACAAAAGTATTCGTACCATGCTTGACAGAGTTTAGTTTATTTTGCTTATAAACATTGTTTCACTTTGAAGATGTTTCCCAGAGGTCATAGACGAACAATTGAGCTTCAGTTACTTAGTCTTAGTCAAAACTTTGTCGAAATAACATTGCTAATCGAAAATGAGTCGAAAGAAGGCCGAGACTACTGTAGAAGAGCGTAAAATAATTTTTAAATTGCACCAAGAGGGCAAAAGTCACGTTGAGATAGCAAAACTTATTGGCAGAAGTAAATCTACTATCCAATACATAATTAAACGTGTAAAAACTAATAATATTTTGTTAAACAAAAAACGTGTTGGAAGACCAAAGATTTTAACTGCTCGGGAAGGAAAGACTTTAATACGTCAAGTGCAAAAAAAAATCCAAGAATTAGCGCCCCTAAGTTAGTCACAATGTGCAACAACATGTTTAATAAAACAGTTTCTGCTGAAACTTGTCGGAGAATATTAAGATCTGAAAATTTTCGTGGTCGAGCAGCTAGGAAAAAGACCTTCATTAATAAGATTAACAGAGCAAAGAGATTAGCATTTGCGAAAGAATACGTAAATAAGAGTAATACCTTTTGGCAAAAAGTTATTTTCTCGGATGAATCCAAGTTTAATATATTTGGATGTGACGGAATAGGAAAAGTTTGGAGAAAGCCCAACAAAGAACTAGAATTAAAAAATCTACGACCGACTGTGAAGCACGGTGGAGGCTCGGCGATGGTTTGGGGCTGCATGGCAGCATCCGGAGTGGGTAATCTTGTGTTCGTTGATGGACTTATGGATAAATATAAATATAAAAGTATTCTTGAACAAAATCTGCAAGAAAGTGCAGTTGAACTGGGTATGCAAGACGACTATTACTTTCAACATGACAACGACCCGAAGCGTACTGCTCAAATAGTTCGTGAGTGGATACTTTTTCACATTCCTCATTTTTTATCCACACCACCTCAGAATCCGAATGTGAATCCTATAGAAAATTTGTGGGCAGAAATAGAGAAAAGACTTACGCAAACATGAAATTTCAAATAAACAAATACTAAAAGAAAAAATTCTGGAAGTTTGGAATCGTATTGAACAAAGCAGCACTGAAAAATTAATAAAAAGTATGCAAAATAGATTAATTGAAATAATTAAGCACAGCGGTGGACCAACGAAATACTAAAAGAATAATAAGTTATTATAATATGCGATTTTTCTTATAAGACGTATACCGGTACGAATAATTTTGTGGACTGTTATTATGTACTATGTAGATTAAAATTAATATATTTTTGTTATCAATAACCCAATTTTGTTAAAAGTTTGTACAAATAAAGTTTATATATGTGTTCATTCGTAACAAATGAGTTATTGCAAAATCTTACCTGCATCATTTGAATTCAACAAATTCTTTTTTTCAAGCAATAAGGGTACGAATACTTATGGGACAGACTGTATATCGAGTGAACACTGTAAATGCGATTTGGAAGACGCAAAGCGAGAAAAATTGACGCACAATGACATTCTATTTTATTCTAAGTAATAATAACAGATATTTTAATAGAAATTTCTCCTTATACTTTGTGGAACTGTGATAAAAATCGCGAGTTTCAGGGTTCAACGTGTCCCGAACGCTAGGTTAGCCCAGAAGGAGAAAGAACGCAGAAGAAAGAAGGGGAAGAAAGAGGGGAAAGGAGGGGTATATAAAAAGAAAAATGAACGAGCCGCGCCGCGACGGCAGAAACGGGACGAGGACGCAATGAATTTGATTTCGCCCGTTAATTACACCCGCGCCACTTCGGCTTGACCGAAGTTAAATACCCGGGGCGCGATCGATTCGTTTGCCTTAATTGTCGCCGGTTATCCGTTAACGAGCCTGTCGTTTTCTGTCAGCCCTATTGGCAGCCTGCCAGTGGCCCTTTTTTCACCGACTCGACGGCGGAGCGCATCTCATCGAGAAAATCCTCTACGGCACATTTTAGGCGACCGATCTAGATATTTAGCAACATTCCCCCACCATTTCCCAACCATAACGACGGTTAACCCTTTCGTGGTCTCAAGTGTTTTCTCTCTTTCAGAAGTTGCTTTCACATCCCATAATTCAATTATATTGCCGTTGCTTTGCTAGCCTGTGCGAAACAGTTGATGAATACTACAATTGTTGTTGCACGTCATGAAGTTGTGTTTGAACGCCAAACAAGAAAGCTCAAAAATTCCACGAAATCAAAGTAACTTATTTGATAAAATAGAAATTGAAAAAATTAAATGTATGGTATTGTGGTTCTCCAACTTTCTTGCATTTTACAAATCCTAATCAAATTTGGTACAATGAATATATTAACGTAAAAATTCATTTTAAAGCCTGAACAAATAATTCCGTCACCCATATATGGGTGACATGGCAGTCAACGTGTTAATAAATTTACAGTAAATCATTGGTGCAGTTAATGTCGAGCCTGGCTAGAGAATTCTATTAAAAATTAAGTCTACGACGAACTGAACAGTAGTGTCGAATTTGCCATTAATCCATTTGCATCGTTAGCGTATATATGATATAAGCTCAATTTTCTTGGTCACTGTCATTAAAAAATAGAAATGGAGGGTGTTGTTGGAGATGAAAGTAGCAATTCTAATTTTTCCTTATAATGCTGAAATATGAAGTTCTTGTAGTCATTTTTGTACTTGAATATAATTAAAAAAAATTTTGGTGATAAAGGCCTTCTTTTCCCTCACGATGCAAATGGCTTAATGTAGAACCTGGCTAGAGAGTTCCTTCAAAAATTAACCCTTTGCACTCGAAGCTATTTCAACTCCAAAACGAAACGTTTCTTCTAACCTAGAACATTTCCCTCTTACATATTTTCTTTTCGTGTTATACACATGAAAGTGGTGCAATTGACTCGTACAATATTGAAGCGTTTAGTAATTTATTAAATACAAACAAAATTAATAATGTAAAAAATATTTTAAATAATGGTATAACAATTTTTAGTGGCGCCTTACAATCGCCATTCGAGTGCTAAGGGTTAAGGCTACAACGAACTGAACAGCAACATCGCATTTGCCATTAACAACGTGGAGATTTCGAAGTGTATCCAAGGGGATCTAGCGGATCTAGCGGATCGCTCGATCGCGTCTCGGTGCGGATTCGCGGCGCGAACGGTACAGCTAACTGGACAGAGGGGGTCCCGTTAAAAATGATCATCTCGATCTAACGCCGCGCGGCGAAACGGGCTATAGTTCTTGTCGCGGGGAATTCGCGTCGTTCGAATCAAGATTACGTGATTGTGTTTTCGAACAAGAGCCGTTTGCCTCGACACGACGGTGTTACGTGGAGGATCGTTCCGATTGGCGTTCGCGAGCCCGTGAAAAATACGTTTCAATTTGGTCGCCGTTTCGTTTCGTTTCGTAGTCGTTCGATTAGGATCGCCTACGAGTGTATACACATGTTGTTTCCACGAGTGTTTTCTCATGGAGGATTTAAAAAGGCTGATTACTCCGGCCCCGGGGCCTCTTTGTTCCTTGTTCCGGAGCCGATCGAGCTAGCCGATCTCTCATGCGTGATCTCTCTCTCGCTCTCTGGATCGTTGCCGCGTACAGATACCGCGCGTCCCGAGCTGGGTTATCTCTCGATCGTTGCTGTCGTCGTTGCTACTCACTTTACGTCGAAATAATCTCTAGAACGTGAAAGCCCATGACAGACAATGCACGACGTTTTTCTCCGTTTTTATTGCGTCATCATGCTCTTTAAAATAAAGTACTCATTTTAATCGACACCGATAAAACGGAATCGGCGATCTGTAGCTTCCACAAGAGAATTCTGTTTTTCTACCGGAACGCTCGATATTGTTAACCGTTTTCACTCCGAGCTGTTTTAACCCTTAGCACTCGAATGGCGACTGTAAGGCGCCACTAAAAATTACTGTATCGTTATCCAAAATATTTTTTACATTATTAAATTTGTTTGTATGCAATAAATTACTAAACACTTCAGTATTGAACGAGAAAATTGCATCATTTACATATTTATAACATAAAAAAATATATACAAGGGAAATATTCTAGGTCATAAGTAATCTTTCGTTTTGGAGTTAAAATAGCTTCGAGTGCACATTGAATTTACGGTGCACTGAAAGCTACTATTTTACATTACTTTGGAAAAGTAACAGCGATATGGCTGTAAACATTTTTAGCCTTTTCTTTCATAATATATACTCAAAGAAATCTCCTGAATAATTTCTCACATCTTGACAATCTCAATAATTGTAAATTAAAAGTCTTAGAACCTGTCGGAATAACGGGTCCTCGGAAACGTAGTATTAATTCCAAAATCGACACATTTTTTGACCTAGAATATTTCCTTTTACTTCTTCTTTTGTGCATACGAAGTTTGTCATTAGCAATTTCTTAGATACAAGCATAATATAAAAATTGTTTTCAGTAATGGTGTCTACCAATGCCGGGCAAATATATTTACAGTGCAGTCTCAAATTTGTTATTTCACACATTAGTGAAACTACAAGGATTCATCTACAGGTAATATAATTAGGTCAATGTAAATATTCTAACAACTGAGATAAGAATAGCACAAACTCTGAATACATACAAAATTTTGTGGGACTATATAAGACTCGCCGGGACAAGAACGAGCGTAATTTCCGAGCTCGGCGAAGAAGATGGCGACCACCGAGTGTCCACAAAATGGTACACCTTATTCCTTCCCGTGGAAACGACAGTTTCCAGGACAAGCCGATAATAATCTGCGGCCTCGTATCCGCAACAGCTCGGAAACTTCGATATTTATTGTTTCTGTTCAGCTATATGCTACGCGTGTTACATGCATTTAGGCTCCCACCACGAAACTTTATCGATCCCCTCCAACTCGATGATTCTGTAACACTGCCCTCGACGAATCATCCCCAAAAATCTTTCAATAGTCAAAGTAATTTAGTTGTTGTAACCAAAACTGTATTAGCTTATAATAGAGATTCCTTGAACTCTCAAGTTCGACTGATGCAACTGTGTTATTAACAAAATGAATATTCAAAGGCAGCCACAAATTGTGACCGACGTGGCATTCCATTTGTTAACGCGTTCGCTATCACTGTGACAGATATGTGACGCCCACAATCCCGGAATTTACTTAAAAATTTCACGCATTTTCTTGTCCAAAGTCATAATTAGACTGCGGTTCTTTACGCAAACTACAAACTTTTCATCCGAATTGCAACAAACTGGGATGAAATAAAATTTTAATTTCTTTTCGATTACAAATTGAAACTGTTCTAAATTACACCTACTCATTTTCGTCACGAATGCATAAAATCCGCAGTCTAGGCGTAATATACACAGTACACTTCGAAATTCTGCAGCTTCCATAAAATTTTGTCAATATTCATGCAGGAGGTATATGCATTCCATAAAACATTGTAATAATGAGGATGAGCACCGAAAAGCATGCCGGTATCTCGATCGTTTATTCGGCTTCCCGGTGTTCTTCGCGAGCAAAACCGAGAATATCGGTGAAACTTTATCGATCCCTTTCGCCGTTCTCTAATCATTGTTTATTCAACTCTGGACATTTGCGGTCCGGATGTTATTCTCGGACCGACTCAATATCGCATGCTCGAGTAATCGGCGCGCGACCTGGTAATCCATCTTGATCTTCAAACGACATCGCCCAACGATCAAGCAAGCCGGATTGGCCGTCGAGCAATCGTGGTAAATCACCCGCTAAGAGAGAATCTCCCACAGTGTCCCATGTTCGGCTGTTCCTGGGGCAAAGGTCGAGGACCGACATTTCGGGTCTGAATCGTCGGAAGGATTTCCAAGGATCGCGAACAACGCAGCGTTCCCTTATCGATCCGACGGGGAAGAAAACCGGGTGCCGACCGCTTAATTACCTCTCGATCACGCTGTTCGTAAATAACCGAGCGAAACGAACTTCTTCCACAAACACCGATAAACTGGTTCGAAGGACAGGAGAAGTGCGAATCTCGAGCTATTTTTCTCGCACACGCTTCGCGTGTTTTGTTGACACGTTTCGCGTGGCACCGGTTCAAACGAAATTCATAGTTCGCGCGACCGGACCATCGCCAGTCGGCACGAGTTAAATCTATTCCGCGAAAACAGCTCTACACCCTCGCGTGCTGATTCGCAAATGAACAACGTTGGGAGAGTCTCTCTCGCCTCTTGCACGCTCTATTTTTATCTGAACTTTTATGGAAGAGCACGGCCGGGAATCGTTTCGAACACTTTCCAACGTGGCTCGCAAAACATGCGTCAAAACCACTCATGCTATTTTCGCGCTTCGGGCCCCACGGACGGATCTCAATGGTGATCTCAAACATCGTGAAAGACAAACGTGAAACTGTCGAAAAAACTGTCGATTTTTCTTCAGTATTATCGAGCAAGTTGTTTTGAATTTTGTTGACCGAGCTTGGCGACTCGTATGGGCACCGATGCGGCAAAGTGTTAAATATTGATAGCAGAAGAACAGAATTTTATTTCGATATAAAAGAAGCGAGTGCCATAAATATTTAGTAGACTCTGTTTGCGAAGCTTGTCACGAGCCTGACTCGATGTTATGTGGCGGGAGTTATAAACAAATTACGTATGCGACTTCTTTAGCAGCAACATCTGGTGAAATAGCTCAGAGTGAATTCTAAAGCATCTGCTTGTTCCATTGTTCTTGTTTTTTTCGGTTAATTTTCATGTTAATGCATTCAGTGTACCAGGATTGCAAAATGCGGGAAGGTTGTCTTAATTCTTCTATATTTATCTCATGAAATAAGTTACCTCGATTCGACAGAATTGTTAAAGTTGATAATATGGCACCGTCTTAATTTTTCTATATTTATTTCATGAAGTAAGTTACCTCGATTCGATAGAATTGTTAAAGTTGATAATAAGGCACCGTCTTAATTGTTCTATACTTATTTCATGAAGTAAGTTACCTCGATTCGATAGAATTGTTAAAGTTGATAATATGGCAACGTCTTAATTCTTCTATACTTATTTCATAAAATAAGTTACCTCGATTCGACAGAATTGTTAAAGTTGATAATATGGCAACGTCTTATTTCTTCTATACTTATTTCATGAAGTAAGTTACCTCGATTCGATAGAATTGTTAAAGTTGATAATAAGGCACCGTCTTAATTTTTCTATATTTATTTCATGAAGTAAGTTACCTCGATTCGATAGAATTGTTAAAGTTGATAATATGGCAACGTCTTAATTCTTCTATACTTATTTCATGAAGTAAGTTACCTCGATTCGATAGAATTGTTAAAGTTGATAATAAGGCACCGTCTTAATTTTTCTATATTTATTTCATGAAATAAGTTACCTCGGTTCGATAGAATTGTTAAAGTTGATAATGTGGCAACGTCTTAGATCTATGATTTCGTCGATCAGCCGGATGGTTTACAGTATAATTTGCACTTGGTTTAGCGATTCGACGGTGGCAATTTACGAGTTGCATTATGCAACTATGCTGGAAAAACTCGAGGTCCATTCGAGTTCTGCCACCTTTTTACGTCTCGGTGTTTGATTCGCCTTCGGACGTGCTTTAACACCAACCCGGTTAGCTTGCGCGATCGTATTTCACGACTACGCGACAGTTTGTTAATGCCTTTTGCATAAGAAATTCCCCATTTTGTCATTGAAACATCCGCGGTAAGGCACAAGTTCAAGACGAAGCTATTATAAGCTGTCAGCCGAGACACTGTACTTTTCGGGCCGACTGGCATGATTCTGCGGAACATAACGGACGAATCGGCCCACGAAGTTTTGCAATTATACCAGGTGAGTATTAATTTTTGGTGCGAGGCAACGCGACACCTGCCGCGAGACTGTTTAACACGCTCCCGTGTAAACGCTGATATCGGTCGTTAAATTATTGTTCGTGCACTCGTAAACACGATTTTTCAATCACTGCTGATATTCTCGAGGCACAACTTCCTACAATTGCAAAAGAAATTTAATCGATAAAAATGAATTAATAAATTCTGTAATTGTCTATATGAAACAGCAAACGTTTGAGTAACCTTAAAAATGCAAGCGATTTTCTTATTCAGTCTATTCGGATTAGAAAAATTTATTTCACATATTAATAATTTAACACAGTCTCGTGTAAACGCTGCACAACTTTCTACAATTGTAGAAGAAATTTAAGCAATAGAAATAAACGAATAAATTCTTTAAATGTCTACAAGACATAGCAAACGTTTGAGTAACCTTAAAAATGTAAGCGATTTTCTTGTTCAGTCTATTCGGATTAGAAAAATTTATTTTACATATTAATAATTTAACACACTCTCGTGTAAACGCTGCACAACTTTCTACAATTGTAGAAGCTAATAAAGCAATAGAAATAAACGAATAAATTCTGTAATTGTCTATATGAAACAGCAAACGTTTGAGTAACCTTAAAAATGTAAGCGATTTTCTTGTTCAGTCTGTTCAGATTAGAAAAATTGATTTTACATATCGATCAATAATCGGCATGCAATAATGATTAAAGATCACGCTTCCTTGTGTGCTTTCTATTTCGCACGATCGAACTTCCGGCACATTACTCCTCTCGCCATCGGCATAATTTCGTAACGTGCCGGTGCGTTGAATAAATAATTTTTTTCCCCGTCGAGAACCGTCCGTTATTAATTGCCGTTGGAAAAGATCTTGAATAAACACGACTCCGTGAGCGGAACGAGCGATTGCCGTTCGCTCAAATATTCGATGAGATTTTTTTTTTTTTCTCTCAAGTGGTGTGTACGCGATAGACATTTTTTGCGGGTCAATGACAAAGTCCTCGAACCACTCGACGTTTCAATTATTTTAAACGGCGGCACGTCGCGTCGCTGATAAAACCGTCCCGCTTGATTACGAGATCTCGGGGAGCAAAGTGTAATTGCCGGTTTTTCGGGCGAGTCACGATCATGCTTTTACAATACATACGTCTGCGACGCGTCTGTCGATGTTCATTCAATGAATTGGATCGCTGTTTCCGCGAACGTCGACTCTACTTTTCCCTATAGCCTAACTGATAATTATCTATCGTTGTAGACACAATATCGCACCACCCCGAGAGCAAATGTTTAATATTCTATTATTGGTCCAGTAGAAGTGCCTGGACTTGTCAACAAGTACAAAGCTGTATTTATATGAAGTTTATTAGATTTTAATTTTTTGGATGGTATAAAACTGTGGTAAATAAAAAGATTTTTAGTTCGAAGCCTTTTATTCACCGGTGCCGATAAATAGAAAATTCGAATAGTCTGTTAAATAATAGAATAGAAAATTTTAGTGACTATTTGATACCGCATAACGAAGTTTATTTAACACTTTGACTGCCCAACTAGAACCTCAAAAATTCCATAAAATCAAAGTCAGTTATTTAACGAAATAAAAATTGAAAAATATTATATGTATGATATTGATTAGTCCTCCACCTTTCTTGCATTTTACAGATCCTAATTAAATTTGGTACAATGAATATATTAACGTAAAAATTCATTTCAAAACATGAGTAAATATTTCCGTCACCCACATATGCATGATATGGCACTTAACGTGTTAAATAAATTCCAGTAAAAATTGATCTCCTGCAAATCGTGTCCTTTACGCACAACTGACGCGGTGCTCTTAGTGTTAAAAAACATACAAATAAAACGATTAAATATTATTAAGATTAATAAAGGATGTAAAACAGGAAATGTCACCACATCCATCACACACAGCCCACAGACCTCGCAAATGTCACTTATTTTCGTCCAAGTGAAGCTCGTCTACGTGTATCGGGTTTAAACAAAATTCCGAGCTTGAATTTCTCGCAAATAAAAAAATAGTTCTACGCCAACGCAAAGCTCGCAAAACGTTGCGAATTTGTGGACGCTGGCGACGATTACGTTGTTACGTAAAATAACGTTGCAACAAAGTTCGGTTGCCGCGAAGAAAACCGCGTCAGTTTTTTTGAAACGAGAACGCGACCGCTGGGGCGTCCATTTTATGTAGGCAATTAAGAAGTTATGATCATTTGTGTATTTTCCTGGCAGCGAAACGCGTTCTCGATCGTTAATCGTTCCCATTGAAACTTTTTCGCCGATCGATTTCATAATAGCAATCGAATTAAAAATGTTACTGGACGTCGAATCGAAATTCCTAAATTCTGCCGGCGGTTAAAAAGAGAAAAGCGAAGTAATCTTTCTTCGAGATATTTAGACTTTTACTTCGAATTGGGTAGAAAAATCGTGACAATATTTATTAGTAAAATATAAAGTAAAGTAAACATATATACCATATATTTATCTTTATTAGTAAATATATATATATTTTTTTTTAGTAAATATATATATATATTTTTTTAGTAAAATCACTTGACGTAATAAGCAAAAGGATCAATTTATTCTATATTATGGCTTACTTTCGTAACTACCGGAAGACTGGCTATACTAATTGAACATTGACAGTTCGTGGAATGCCAAGCCTGTTCTAATTTAATTTTGAAGGTACAGTTGTTTCAATTTCTCGATAGCAGGAAGCGTTGGAAAATTTGGAACCCGTTTCGCAGCTGGAAAATGAATTGGCAGCGTGCGTAGAATCATTACGCTTGTTATCAGATTGTGTAAAATCCCGCAGAATTCTTGTACAAAGCTTCGAGAGCACGAAAGAGAGAGAGAGAGAGAGAGAGAGAGAGAGAGAGAGAGAGAGAGAGAGAGAGGGAGAGGAAACGCGCGGGCGTAAAACGAAAATAACCGAGAAACGTCGAGACTGCGTGCGCCGTCACGTGAAAGCTCGACGATCCATCGATCCACGATTGACAGCACTAAACGCGTCGTTCGAACGGGCTTCTAATCACAGAAACGTTTAACACAAAAAAAAAGAAATCAAATTCTAAGCACACTAGGTTTACTCAATATTTTAAACTTAATAGTTTTCAACAAATTTATTTCTTCGGGAACATATTATTAAAAAGGGTAAATACGTTCTCGTTACTTTTATAAGGTACTGTTGAATATTCCGAAAAATGTTGTTCACTCGGAAAGAAAATCGTCACGCGAAATATTTCTGGTCTCGTTGAAAAATCCAATCGACGACACGCGATCTCGGTCATGCGAACCGAGGCTCGCGCACGTTCCGTTATAGTTCCGTCGACACCACACTATGTCACTATACACTTTGACACATTCTAGAGCAGCTACTGTCCCGTTCAATCACTCCGACAACAAGTTTTGCCATCGTACAAGTTCGCGCAACTAGCCCCGGCTTCAATAATTCAGCCGTGGAACGATCTATAAACCCGCGCGATGGGAATACGTTCTTCCCGTAACCCACAGGGTCACCTTCGATTTTCCAAACAACGGCCCATTATGAGAACGGACGCCGCAGGTAATATTTTACCTGTTTCCCGATCGGTTGTAAAACGAGCCAAATATTTCCCGGTTCGCCGCGGGGGGGGGGGGGGACGATGTGTACAATGACGGTTGTAAATCATCACCCGAATCGGTCAACACAGAGGAAGGACGCGAACTTGACATTCGCTAATTTAGTAGTTGCAAAACAATCCACCGATACACGCGTTCACGAACGATTTTCATCGATCTCGAGATCCTCGAAACATTCTTTCTCCTCGATTTTTCATTTTCAAGCTCGATCTACCGCTGGATCATTCGTATTCTTCGATTTCACGGACGGATCAGTGTATACTGATTTGAAAACGTCAACGGACGATCACCGACGACTCTCGCGCGCGTACCAGTGATCCATCGATCGTGAGAACTCGTAGAAATTCAAATCCCTCTGTTTTTCATTCACCAACTCGGTCTATCGCGATAATTGTTCAAATATATAATTGGGTGAAGAACGCTGATCTAGAAACGTCAACGGTGATCCATCGATCGCAAGATCTCTTAAACTCTCCGAACACCCCCATTTTCCAATTTTCGAACTCGATCTGTCGCGAGATTATTAGTATTCTTCGTGGATACCGACGATTCGGAAAGCATAGATTTAGAAACGTCAACGTGGGATCACCGGCGATCTCCGCTCGCGGATAAGATCCATCGATCACGAGGATCACACACTCCTCGATTTCAAATTTTCAAACTCGTCGCGAGATTATTCGCACTGTCAAAAGTCAAGAAGCAACGATCTAGGCTGATTAACCGGCGTCCTTCGCGCGCGAATACGGGTTAGAAAATAAAAACAGTCAACTTCAAGAAAAAGAAGAAGAAGAAATCTCATTTTCTACCTGGCAGAGGAGCAGCGAGGAAGGCCTGGTTGCTGGTGACGAGCAACGACACCAGCACGAACAGCGACCACGCGAGGACGATCATCCTGGATCGTATCGATCACGCAGAGTCAGCGGTACGGAGAACTGGATCAGCGTGTTGGTGCGTCCAGGAGCAGGGCCTTTCGGAGGAGCTCGCGTGGATCGGTGGATGATCCTGCGTTGTCCCGGAGGAGCGACGACGAAATGGTAGAGGTTCGTCGAGGTCACGGCTGGTAGCACGTGCGTAACTTTGGCTGTCGGTCGCAACTGAACAGGTAACTCCCAGGTAAACCGAACTCGGGCACACTCGCGCGAACACGTTTCTCTCGGTGTGTCGAGGGAGGGGGTCTCGTTTGGGGGGCCGCCAGGCTCAGGACTCGGCTTCGCCGACTTCTCCGACCAGTTAGCCAGCAGTGAACTGCTCGTGTTCCTGCCTTGGGCATCGTAATATACATAAAGTCGCCAGATAAGCCGCGGCTGACACCCCACCATCGAGCCGCCCGTCGCGGGACGGCCCGTTCTCTCCTCTCTTGGCTCTCGCTCCTTCTCTCTCTTCTCTGCTCATGCTCCTTCTCTTCCTCTCCCCCTTTTGCACCTTCTCCTCTGTCTCTCTTCCTCTCCCTCTCTCTCTCTCTCTCTGTCTCTCGTTCTCTAGGTTTCTCCCTCGCTCGCTAAGCGGCGCCGAGAGAGCGAGGAGCACTCTCGTCTGCGGCTCGAGGCCGACGCGTCGCGACGCGCAACGACGCGCGCCAATCCGTGTCACGTCGTCTACGTGCACCGCGACACACGTGCATCCCGCCGCCGGGACCAATTGCCGAAGATCACCCATCGATCCACCGTTTGCCATCGATCGAAAAAGAGCTGCGAATTTAATTCTAATTCAGTTTCTATTGGTACGATAGAAGTTTAGTCACTGCGAATTTTTGTAAACAGTACCTATTTATTAGGCATTTTCTTTTCTCCCTGAGAATTTTAATGGACCGAGAGTAATACCTTAATGCTGTTCAATTCTTTTTCTACTGGAAGATAGGATTTTATTGACTGCGGATTTTTGTAACGGACAGTAGCTATTTATTAGGTATTTTCTTTTTCCTTTGAAAATTTTAATAGATCCAGAGTAATTCGTTAGTGCTGTTCAATTCTTTTGATCTTTCTACTGCCTACGCCAAATACAGCTGCGAATTTGACTCGAATTGAGTTTCTACTGGAAAGATAGAATTTTGTTTATTGACTGCGGATTTTTGTAACAAGCAGTAGCTACTTAGGCATTTTCTTTTTCCTTTGAGAATTTTGATAGATCGAGAGTAATTCATTAGTGCTGTTCAATTCTTTTTCTACTGGAAAGATAGGATTTTATTTATTGACTGCGGATTTTTGTAACAAGCAGTAGCTACTTAGGCATTTTCTTTTTCCTTTGAGAATTTTAATAGATCGAGATTAATTCATTAGTGCTGTTCAATTCTTTTTCTACTGGAAAGATAGGATTTTATTTATTGACTGAAGATTTTTGTAACAAGCAGTAGCTACTTAGGCAATTTCTTTTTCCTTTGAGAATTTTAATAGATCGAGATTAATTCATTAGTACTGTTCAATTCTTTTTCTACTGGAAAGATAGGATTTTATTTATTGACAAGATTTTTGTAACAAGCAGTAGCTACTTAGGCATTTTCTTTTTCCTTTGAGAATTTTAATAGATCGAGATTAATTCATTCGTGCTGTTCAATTCTTTTTCTACTGGAAAGATAAGATTTTATTGACTCCGGATTTTTGTAACAAGCAGTAGCTATTTATTAAGCATTTCCTTTTTTCTTTGAGAATTTTAATAGATCGAGAGTAACACATTAATGCTGTTCTTTCCACCGTTGCATGCGGGAACTGCTCATTTGTAAATGCATAAAATTCGCAGTCTAATTGACAGCATAATTGATCCAACGGGAGGAGTCAGTGCACTATAATATGTAACTTCTGTCGCAGTCAGGCGGTTACTACGCGCATTTGTTTACTTTCACTGACTTGGCTCGCCGGACGAGCTATAGTGCGATCGAGCGCTAAACGAATGACACACCCAGTGTTCCCGAAGTCAGTACAAGCGGTTCATAGTGATTCTAAATGTAGAAACAAGTCGGGAAAAAGGAATCACATTTGTTTGCGTTAGATAGGAATCGAGTGATGCGTCTGATCATGACCTACCGATTCTACTTACTCTAAATAATAGAAACCACTTTTCTGGAAAACGAGGCGTCGAACGAAAAAATGCTATTCCTTTTTTGTTTATATAAAACTAGTTAAATTCATTTCATTGTCACGCTATTATTTAACACTGGAGCTACCGAGCCCGTCAAAACGACGGATTTCAAATATTTTCTTTTATAATCCGTGGAGTTACGGTTTCCGCGAAAAATTCTGTATTATACATCTTCAGTTGAGAAATTGACGTCATTATTTTCACTCATGATAGCTCAGTTATCTAAGGTTACACTGTTAACACTAAACCTATCAAGCAGAAAATACATCAAAATGAAACGTTTTGTAGGAGAAGATTGAATTTACTTAAACTTTGTACGATTTTCTTTTTTCATAATGTGTGCTTAAATAAAGAAGTCAGTTCAGTCATTTCTTGTGAAAACGTTTTTATAATTTCAATAATTGTGAAATAGGAAACCGGTCATTTTGAACTTGAAAAAAAAAATGTCTAGATCGAACCGGCGCAGACTTTTCCCTAAAATTGCAAGAGACAAAGCATTAGCTTCGACAAAAGCCTAACACTAGCCTAAACAAGCGAAAAACGCGAGTTTTGTCAGCAGAGTCGTCCCCTTTTTTCGTCGCAAATTAAGTTTGAGGGTCGGTGCTCGTGCATGCCTCGACTAACTTGCCTCACTATAATTCGTTATCTCGCCGTTGTGCTCGTGTTGGTAAACATTTCACGCTGACATAATTTACATTCCAACGGTTACACTCCGCCGTCTTATTTACTTCCCTCTGATACAGTGATCCCTCGGAACGGCGACAGGGATCATTATAGCGGGGATAAAGATCCGATTCATCAAACGCGGTCCAGTTTTATGGCCTTTCAAAAACTTCGCAAACTCCTCGAGCAAATTCGAGGCTCGATGTTTCGCAATATTGATGATGAAACGTGATCACGTTGATCCGATCCCAGGGCCTGGCCAGACGATCTCTTAAATATTTCTTTCGATCCGTTTAATCCGGGCGTTCGGGTATTAGCGTATCAACTCGCTGCCTAATTCTGGATCTTGAGCATAAATCGCGCGGGTCGCTTGATCTCAAAGTCAATCGGGAATTAAGCATTGTTCAGAAGTTTCGATTAGAGTGTTTTGCGTTTGAAAATTACGGGATAATAAAATGGGACCTTAAACTTACCCAGACCTCCGAGTGAAGTCTATACATTATGTTAGAAAATTTATGGATCATTTTGTAAGCACACGTAGAAGTGGATTGGAAATCAGTTTGCCGGAGGCCAAGTCGTTTTGCAACCACAAGGTTAAAAGAAAATTGATGAAGAATTGTAAGTTAATTTTTAAGAGTTCTTTCAATTAGAACTTTGTCGTCCTTAACACGTTGATTGCCATGTCACCCATATATGGATGACGGAATTATTTGTTCAGTCTTTAAAATGAATTTTTACGTTAATATATTCATTGTACCAAACTTGATTAGGATCTGTAAAATGTAAGAAAGTTGGAGAACCACACAATATCAGACATTTAATTTTTTCAATTTCTATTTTATCAAATAACTTTCATTGATTTCGTGGAACTTTTTAGCTTTCTTGTTTGGCGTTCAAAGTGTTAACCTCTTAACTTAACAATTATTTTGTAAAAGTGTGTATTATAATACACGAGTGTTCTCGGGCTTTTAAGTTAGATGGTCAATAATTTCCTAAAGGAGACAGAACATTTAATTTCTTAAATAGAAGAACAGAATTTTGCTAGGACTAAAATGGAAAAGAACAGCATCCGTGCATGAGAGATTTTGTTTGAAACGTTCATCTGTCTGGATATTGTGTGTCAAGAGCTTGCAATCGAACACTTTGGCAGAGCAACGGCGCAAAAAGCACGAATACGGTTAATCGTTTCGGCTGACAAAGGAGTGAATTAAGAGAAGAGCAGGTGACAGCGTTATACTCGCGTCCCGCGATTCACTCCGAGGTCGTTCCACGTAAAAAGGAGATTTAAGAATTCCGAGTATCGGGCATGATGACGAGGCGAGCGCACGCGAAACGCTCTCGAAGAATCGCGCAAGATCAATGGTGACGCGGAACGGTCGCGTCACTCGGCTAATCCGGACTTAATCGGCTAATTAGAGGAGCGCCATTGATTACTTATTCGCGGGCAGAGATGTCTTCTTGGGAATGCATCTATGTATGTATACGTATAATAATGTTTCGCGGTGGCACTGACTCATCTAGCATCGGCGTATCGTCCGCGTGCGGTGTTGGTAACGGCAGAATACATCACAGGAAATGTGAGATGCTCGTTAGTCTCGTTCCAGGTGGCTCGTTATCGCCGGTAGCACTGTGTCAAGTGTCACATAAGTTAGCCCCAACACGTGACACTCGTGTAACGCCCAGTAAAGGAAGAATTATGAAAGAAGCGCGTCATTCACCGGGGAAAGAGTCATCTGGATCGACGTGCTCTCGAGCTCTGCGAGTCATCGGTCGAACGAGCACCGTCGACCTACCGAAAACTCCAAACAGACACCTTCTTAACCCCTTCACTGCCCCTTCACAGTAGGATGATAACAGAAATAATTTTTCAATCTTTGAAGATTAATTTTTCCCACGGTGCATTTTCTCAAATCCAATTTTATCAGCACTTGTGAGGCACTCAAGAAGTTAAAATAGCTAACTCTGCAGCTCCGAGGTCGGAGCTTTCGATTTTACGAAATATTTTAGCAGGCAGTATCAGTAAAAATGTCTAGAAATAATTTGCAAAGCCCGCAGCGAAGTAACGCTCCATTTCCCTGTGCCAATAGTTTCAATAATTTAACAGTGATCAATCGACTGTGGGTTTCACGCATTTAAAACAGTGATAACATTGGAATGCAAGTACAGTAAGGAGCAAAACTGAACACACATACGACATTTTAACAAAAATAATTTTTCATTCAATATTTGCATGTAGAATACAAAAGAAACAAAATACTTAGTATTATCTACAATCTTTTGGCTTTTCAAAACAAACTTAACATTTATGATATTATTATTATTTCGCTTCATACAATTTTTTTTCGTGTAGTCGGTTTTGCACCGCAACTAATGTTGAGTAAACATTTCAGATTTTCGTACACTTAATATTTCGTGCATGAACCTTTAACCTTGATAATTGCCTGGATACGTTTAGGCATACTTAATACTACATTTTCGCAATATTCTGGTGTAATAGAATACCACTGTTCCTGCACTCTTTGCCACAAATCAGTTATCGTTGTTGGGGGAGCACTATACAGTGACTCCAAATAATATTGGCACACTCTTAAAAATCGCATAACTTTGTCAATATTGGACTATACTACTTGAATTTTTTTGAGAAGTTAGAACAATTGGATCGTTACATAACGTAAAAAATTTTTTTTACAAAAATTACAATTTGTCGAAATTGCAGATAAAAAACTAAAATTTGTATTTTGCAACTTTTTTATGTGGACGCATTGAAAATTTAGGAAGAACGATTTGTAGATCTGTATCAATTATACATATTCTGAGAATTTCATCAAAATCTTTATTAGAAAATTATTACATAAGGGTGAAATTCCCTGTCAAAGCCAAAATTGTGCGACTTTCGCCCTTAAGTTTTCATCGTTAAACGTTTGTAGCTCAGTGCAACGTTGACCGATTTAGATGAAATATTCAGAATATGTATAATTGATACAGATGTACAAAACGTACTTTTTAAATTTTTAATGTAAGCCCGCAATAAAAAGTTATAAAATACAACTTTTAGTACTTTCTCTGTAATTTTGACCAATTGCAATTTTAATCAAACATTTTTTTCACGTTATGTAACGCTCTAATTGTTCTAATTTCTCAAAAAAATTCAAGTAGTATAGTCCAACATTGACAAAGTTATGCGATTTTTAAGAGTGTGCCAATCTTATTTGGAGTCACTGTAGTTATTCTGTAACTTCATTTTTAAGTATGCCCAGACATTTTCAATCAGATTTATGTCTGGACTTTGAGCAGGCCATTCCATGGTTTGAAATGGTTGAGTTTGCAGCCAATTCTTTACACACTTCGCACAATGCCCAGGAGCGTTGTCATGTTGGAATACGACGTCACACTCTGGTACCGGCATATTTTCAATTGTTTCCAGTAAATTTTTTTCTAAAATATCCTTATACGTATACTGGTTCACCATACCTTCTATTCGATGTGGTGAACCTACACCGTAATGCATCCCCACACCATAAGTGAACCACCACCAAATTTTATTGTTTACTACACATGACGCGGTAAAAGAGGTTCGCCTTGCTTCTTCCAACACCAAGAACGTCCATCCGATGAAATTCGATTGATTTTAGACTCGTCGGAAAAAATTACTTTTTTCCATTGCTCTATATTCCAGCTTAAATATTTTCTTGCAAATCTCAGACGGGCCCTGACATTCTTTTTTGATACAGCAGGTTTTTTTTTCTTCTCAATTACTGTAAAATTGGCTTCTTTTAATGCCCTTCGAGCCGTTCACATACTAATTTTCTTTCCAACCTCGTTTTCTAATAACTTTGCAGCCATTGATGCCGTCGTTGCAATTTCTGAAGTAATGTATTTCGTCAATCTTCTCTTCTCCTGACATGATAATAATTTTGGACGGCCTCCAAAAGATGCAGGGACTTTACTACAGTATTTTTTTCGTATCTTATGTACAACTCCCTGACTGGCGATAAATTTTCTAGCAATTACTCGCGTTGATAAACCCGATTTTAATTGGAAAATGATATTAGTCTTCATATCTTTAGATAATGGCTTCATGGTGTTATATTGATGCGTGTTAACGCACGAACCACGATAAACCGCACTGCACCACTGCATTCCTGGTCGTGGCATTGACCGTGATGGACTACCAAGTTGTTTACAAAATCTGTGTTTACAGTTCCCAATCCCGAGAATCTTAGAGCGGTGCAAAACTGACTGTACGAAAAAAAAATGGATGAAACGAAACAATAATAATGTCACAAATGTCAAATTAGTTTTTAAAAGCCAGACGATTGTAGATAATACTAAGTATTTTGTTTCTTTTGTATTTTACATGCAAATATTGAATACAAAAATTATTTTTGTTAAAATGTCGTGTGTGTGTTCAGTCTTGCTCCTTACTGTATATCGTAATAATATTGTCAGCTCATTAACACGATTAGGAGTCTAAATTAATTTTTATTTGACTTCCGTTTTTCGCCAGCTACGCACAAGATTTTTAATCTGCCCACAGACCCGCAGCCTAGCGATTGCTTTCACTGACGAAACGATTTGTGCAGTCAGACGATACGAATTGAATAGGAATGTTTAGTTCCAGCCTCTGCGAGTAATCCTTAAAAATTTTGATTTGTATACAAGAAGGAAACATAAAGATTCGCCACGAAAGAGGCTAAGAATGATCAAGGGAACGTGCTCTTTGTTCCGCGAACGGTGTCTCGCCGGCCGACCGGCAATTATGCAACGTTTAGCTCCTCGGCGATAATGTTGCACAGCGGCGTGCATCCTCGGCCGCATTGATTTGCAAAACGAGTTTCCCCGGCCGGTTGCATTAAAATTTCATATCGCCGCGTGTCATTATCATCCGGAATGCTCTCTTCCCTCGATATTTTCCAAAACAACGAACCAGGCGGCTAAATATAGGCATCGACGAGAGACGAGGAAAATGCAGACATTTTGCTGTGTTACAATGGCCGGGGCTCCATTAATTCGTTGCTCGGCCATCGTCGTCGTCGTCGTCTATCGGAAATTCAACGCCAGGCCTCCGGCGAACAAGAGACGCGTGTTTTGCTAAACAAGTGAAACCTCTTTGTTCCCGTTCCGCGAGCGAGAATCGGCGAAATTCTCCTGCAACCCTCTTCCCCGCTACCCTCTTTTTAAAACTGCCAATAACGGACCGTGAAGAGCTTTTGTCTCTTTGGGACACGCTCATCGATTCGAGGAGCGACTCGGAAATCGAGGCCGAGATCACCGAAGGCTCCTTTCGACTAATTCACCTTCCGCGGACCTGTTCCTCGCCGTTTACCCTTTGCGACTTTATTTTATTTGCCAGCCGTAAACGTTCGCCCGAGGAGAAAGCGAACTTCGCTCTCGCGACGCGCTTTTACTCTTCAACTTTTACGCTCGGACACGCGCGTACCGATCGACTAGCTGCGGACAAGGATATTTCAAAATATTTGACAATATTCTCTCCGGGAAGTGGGATCTTGTATCGAAGACTTCGATTTTTCAAGTTACAAATAATTGAATTACCAAAGAACTCGAGTCTTTCTGAGGTCTGCTTTGTGAAGAAAATGTTTTAATCATTCCTCCTCGAAGGAGGCTTCTCAATGAATCGAGGAGTCGAGGAACAGTTTACGATTTGTTCATTCGCCGTTGAAACTGCTGTTCCACAAATTTGCAAAAACAAACCCACTAAGCAAACGCTTTTAACGCCTCCAACACGTTCACTGTCGTGTCAGCCATATGTGGGTGATGGAATTATTTGTTCAGGTTTTAAAATGAATTTTCACGTTAATGTATTCATTGTACCTTTGACTAGGAACTTGACTGCGAACTTTATGCATCTATAACAAAAATGAGCAGGTGTGATTCAAAACAGTAAAAAGATGAGGAGTTTAGCAATGTCGATACACCATTTTTTACATTTAAAAATTATCAATGAGCAAAATAAATTTTTACTTAGCTCCTATAGGTTGCAATTTATCAAAATTTTATTTTGCGTAAAGATCCGCAGTCTACTAATTACTTACAGCCGAAGAGCGCAGCAGAGTTAGAAGATATTTGGTTTATATTGAAAGTGGTGCAAGTCCATTATCCGTTAATAAAAAGAAATACAAATATACAAATTATATGATACCTCATTTAAGAAAAAAAAATGGATCTATACCACACTCAAAATAAACATTTCATGATCTTTGGTAAGCAGTACCCTAGAAGTGAAAAATATTTACAGATTATGAAAGTTGCGTAATCGCTGGTTCAAGAACTAGCATACAATTATGAGAACAGAGTACAGAAGGGGACGCAAGAGGAAAAGATGATTGTTTTGCACGAAGTTTCCGAGACAAACTGCGCTTTTCTGCGCCCGCGACGCCTCCCATGTTCACGACCGGTCCGTCATCTTTGGATTTCGATGTTTTCGAGGGAGTTACTTAAGCAAACTTGTATCCAAAGAGGAAATTTATACGGACAAGATTGATGTACCGGTTTTAATGGTTGTTTCATTGGTTTATTAATCGTTTCGGGCACACAGGGCGACTGGTATTTGAAGAAAAGAAAAATAACCTGGCGCCACTATATTGCAGGCGTTCGCGAGCCAAACGAGATACGCAATCGGCTTGCGGATAGACTGTTAAATGTTTGCCGCGCTTTTAAGACGCACCTTGTAAGCAAATATGCATCGAAGGCCGCAACACCAACAGAGACGGGATGAGTCTATTTTTATTTCGCGTGTGCGCCGCCATTGTGCGTGCCGCGAAACGTAACAACAACATTAACGGAGCTTAACGGCTGCGGCAATTACCCCCATCGAACTTTAGATTAGCTAGACGACTTTTGGGAGCCGAATGCCTCCAACTTTTTCATTGTTTCGCTCCGAAAGTCCTCCACTGGTTCAACAAATTCTACTACACTGACAGCGTGTCCTCCTTTTTCTTTCGCGAGAGCTACGACCCTGGAACTGGAAAAGTCTTTTGAACAAATCTGACGAACGCTTTCTCCCGTAATTTTAATTGCTAGGTTTTCAAATAAGAAGGCTGGCATACCCAGAAGAAGTATTAGGGGGACCCATAAGTAATCAATTATTAGGTTGGCAAGAGAGTAATTTCGGTTTTCACTAATACCTGCCGGTATGTCTTGTTTGATTGACTTCTGTTAACGTTGCGTTTGTTTTCTTTATGACATTTCAAAACTGCATCTTTTAGGTTACTTTTGAAGGTTACTTTTAAAATTGTTAGTTCTGTGTCAATTTCAACATTGAGTGTAAAAACGAATATTATGGGCACATACAGTAACGTTTAAAACTAATCACACATACGACATTTTAACAAAAATAATTTTTTATTCAATATTTGCACGTAGAATACAAAAGAAACAAAATACTCAGTATTATCTGCAATCTTTTGGCTTTTCAAAACAAACTTAACGTTTGTGATATTATTATTATTTCGCTTCATACAATTTTTTTCGTGTAGGTAGTGTAATTGTAGATAATCCTAAGTATTTTGTTTCTTTTGTATTTTACATGCAAATATTGAATGAAAAATTATTTTTGTTAAAATGTCGTACGTGTGTTCAGTTTTGCTCCTTACTGTAGCCCTGACATTGCACCATCAGATTATCATTTATTCCGAAGTTTACAAAACTCTTTGAATGGTAAAACATTCACTAATGATGATGATCTGAAATCGCACTTGGATCAGTTTTTCAGCGAAAAGGATCAGAAGTTTTATGAGCGCGGAATTATAAAGCTACCAGAAAAATATTTCATTGATTAAAGTTCATTGCTTTGATAAAATAATTGGATGTTATCTCACCTAAAAATACCGAAATTACTTTCTTGCCAACCTAATATTTTGAAATCTAAAACAAACTTTGTAGTAAATTCAAGTTTTTATTATCAAGGAGAAAGGACGTTTAGTGTCCAAAAGAAAATTGTAATTGCGGCAGGAAGTATTGTGCAACTTCTCGGTTTCCGTTGATGAGCTTGAATCGCGAGCCAGAAGAGACGCGTCGGAAGGTCCGATTGTTAAAATTGCTAAACAAAGCCGCAAACGGTCCCCGAAGCGTGTGCGTTCGTTGTGCAGGTCAGTTGTGGTTAATTCGACGGAAGAAGTCGAGCGTGTTGATCGCCGGCCATTTTTCATGCGGGACGTCCGAACACATAGCCGCAATTTCTATGCAAACACGCGTTTAATCGGTGGCACCGGAATGGCAGGTGCGCCGGTTATTGTTGATAGCCCGGCGAAAACGGGGACGGTTCGCGAGCCACGCCGCAAACAACTGATTTAGACGGCGTACGTGAGCATTGTGCGCGATGAAAACGTGCCGGCTCGGAATTTGCATGATAAAACGTTCTGAAGCGGGATTGAAGTGCACGGTCCAACGAGCATAAGTCACCGTGACAAGGAAGACCGGTGTCGGGCCTCGAGAGGGACGTCTTCCTGCAAGTGTAGGTGTCTCCGATCATTCTGATCCCGACTCGTTCATGCGAGCCGTGCTCGACTCATCGAATCCGTAGTTTCAATACACCATCCAGCGAACCATTCGCGACGTTAATTTCATTCACGGGAACTCTTACGTTCAATTCATAGCTTAACGCTATAGTCATCTAGCAGTTAGAACGCGTTTAAGGGTTGGTAATTTTTAAAAAATTGAGCTTATTTAGATTTCTCGCGGTTAGATTCAGTCATTTCTAATCACCACGAAAAACGAGTTGGCTTCTAAGGGTTGGTAGTTTTTTGAAAACTGAACTTATTTAGATTTCTCGCGGTTAGATTCAATCATTTCTAATCACCACTAAGAACGAGTTGGCTTCTAAGGGTTGGTAATTTTTTAAAAATTGAACTTATTTAGATTTCTCGCGGTTAGATTCGATCATTTCTAATCACCACTAAGAACGTGTTGGCTTCTAAAGGTTGGTAATTTTTTAAAAACTGAACTGATTTAGATTTCTTGCGGTTAGAATCAATCATTTCTAATCACCACTAAGAACGAGTTGGTTTCTAAGGGTTAGTAATTTTTTAAAAACTGAACTGATTTAGATTTCTTGCGGTTAGATTCAATCATTTCTAATCACACCAAGAACGAGTTGGCTTTTAAGGGTTAGTAATTTTTTTAAAACTGAACTTATTTAGATTTCTCTCGGTTAGATTCAAACATTTCTAATCGCCACTAAGAACGAGTTGGCTTTTAAGGGTTGGCAATTTTTAAAAAATTGAGCTTATTTAGATTTCTGGCGGTTAGATTCAATCATTTCTAATCACCACTAAGAACGAGTTGGCTTTTAAGGGTTGGTAGTTTTTTGAAAACTGAACTTATTTAGATTTCTTGCGGTTAGATTCAGTCATTTCTAATCACCAATAAGGACGAGTTGGCTCTTAAGAGTTGGTAATTTTTTAAAAACTGAACTTATTTAGATTTCTCGATTCAATCGTTTCCCATTGCAAGCTCTCTATAATTTCCAGTCAATTTGACTATGCATTGCATTGCATAGTACCTTTTAATATTTGTTTCACTTATCGTATGTTTTGAGCTAGATTTAGCATTAACGCATTGAAAAGTCATTTCTCTGCACCATATCCCAATTTTCAGAAATTCCGAGCAGAATTTTCGACATCGATAATTTTCTCCTGATTTAACCGTGCAATCTACGCATCGTGCACCGGCGCATTTTCTGATAACACAACGCGAAGTGGAAGATATTTGAACAATGTTTGAAGAGAGCGAGCCCCCTCTAACGCAACAATTTTCTCAAACTCGTGCACTTAAGACTTCCCGCGAGCATTCGCAGAACGAAAACATCGTTACGGAAAGTTAAAGAACAGACTGTTATGCGTTCCCGGAGATAAGGCGAAGAACCCGAGATAAAAATCCGCGTGAAATCTGATTAGTTTCCTACTATCTCTCAGGTAATTCTCGTCAATTAGATTATGTAATTTCGCGTGGTTCCCGTTTGGATGGCCGAGGGTTTTCGGGTCGTGTACTCTTCGCCGGAATTCGTTCGCACGGATTTATCAGTTGAATCGTGGATCGGTTGAATGGACAACCTGCTATGGAACCAGTTCCGGACGTCTAAGAACCTCTAATGGCGACTTTTGAATGGACATTGATGTCGAGGCACCTCGGGCGAACAGATATCCCCGCGATTACGTGTCGCAGGATGCTTCTTGCAAGCCAATGGATGTCAACGTGTGCTCGGGAGTCGACCGGCGATCATTCTGAGACCCTAAGAGATGCTCGAAACACGCTAGAGCTGGAATAGTCATGTCTCTATTTGAAACTATTGCTTCTGCTTTTGCAGACATTTAATTTCTGCGATTCTCTACATTTTTTTGTGTAATTTATTTCAGAGCTACGTTATCTCATTCTTAAAACCTCGTTTCTACTTTTGTAAAAATTTAATGCAGACTGTAGATTGCTTTGAGACGCTCTACTCTTTAATTTTAGGCGCAATAAATTCCCAAGCTACGTTATCTCATTCTTAAAAACTCGTTTTTGCTTTTGTAAAAATTGAATGCTGGCTGTCGATTGCTTTGAGACGCCCTACTCTTTAATTTTTGGTGAAATTAATTTCAGAGTTAGGTTATCTCATTCTTAAAACCTTGTTTCTACTTTTGTAAAAATTTAATATGATCTGTCGATTGCTTTTAGACGCTCTACTCTTTAATTTTAGGTGCAATAAATTCCCAAGCTACGTTATCTCATTCTTAAAAACTCGTTTTTGCTTTTGTAAAAATTGAATGCTGGCTGTCGATTGCTTTGAGACGCCCTACTCTTTAATTTTTGGTGAAATTAATTTCAGAGTTAGGTTATCTCATTCTTAAAACCTTGTTTCTACTTTTGTAAAAATTTAATATGATCTGTCGATTGCTTTTAGACGCTCTACTCTTTAATTTTAGGTGCAATAAATTCCCAAGCTACGTTATCTCATTCTTAAAAACTAGTTTTTGCTTTTGTAAAAATTGAATGCTGGCTGTCGATTGCTTTGAGACGCCCTACTCTTTAATTTTTGGTGCAATTAATTTTAGAGATACGTTATCTCATTCTTAAAACATCGTTTTTACTTTTGTAAAAATTTAATGCAGACAGTAGATTGCTTTGAGACACTCCACTCTTTAAATTTTTATTGAATTAAATACAAAGCTATGTTATATTGTTCTTAAAAGCTCGTTTCTCCTATTATAAAAATTTAATGCGACCTGGCACTACTCTTTAATTTCTGATTGAATTACTGTCAGAGTCACGACATCTTCTCAAAACTTTGCGTTTGTTTTCAGAAGAATGCGAGCTGCCGATCGCTTTGATACGCTGCATCGTCATTTCTGATTTAATTGCGTCAATTTCAGATCTGCGTCATTATACTCAAAATCTGAGTTGTTCGGGCTGACTCAGCTAACGCGACAACTTTAAATTGCTCGCGAATTGCTCAATCTCGGGATGATGCAACAATTCGATTTTTACTGTGCCTCGTATAGGTAACTCGCTCTGTAACAGATGGAAGTAATGGACAGAGAGATACATATCTTCGGAAATTTGTTGAATCTCTCGAATGCTAGACGAGTCTCACAAATTCAGAGTAGAGAAAACCTTGAGATCATTGGAAAAAATTGTGAAAGTCTCGGAAGCCTTGGAGATCCTAACGAATCTCGCGATCTCTGAAGCCACGAGGATTCAGAAATCCTAGAAATTCGAGTAATGCGAAACGTCGGGTAGAGTTGTAAAAAGAATATACGCGACAGCCATCGAATTCTTGGACAGAAGTCGTGTTGCTAAACTGCGGATCTTTATGTGAAATGAAAATCGTCTGTGTTGATGGCAAGGAACGGTAGACGGGAATTTCTTTCCTCGTTCAAATAGTTTTAATAAATTGCGTGTAACTCATCACCGTTGTCAAATGCTTCTAAGTTTAACTCCTAACTAGGACTTCCTTGTTTCTAATAATACCCTAGAAGAAAAACAAAATTCATATCGTTTGTGTTCCTATATCTCTATTAACACGTTGACTGCCATGTTACTCATATATGGGTGACGGAATTATTTGTTCAGGCTTTAAAATGAATTTTTACGTTAATATATTCATTGTACCAAATTTGATTAGGATCTGTAAAATGCAAGAAAGTTGGAATGTAAAGTGCAATTTCTATTTTATTGAATAACTTACTTTGATTTCATAGAATTTTTGAGCTTTCTTGTTTGACGATCAAAGTGTTAAATGATGTAATTCGAATAACGTAAAAATGGAATTCAGTACCAAGTATAATTGTACTAATATTACGTCCAATTTTTTAATTTTATTTGACCTGATTTCCTGCAAGGTAGTACATTTTCCTCGTTAAAGAAGATTTGTATTTCTGTTTTAAGATCACTATTGACTTTAAAATGCACATCCAGGGCGAACAATTATTTTCCCGCCGCACAGATGTATTGAAAAATGTAAAAGAAAAATGTTCTATTATCAAAAAAGCCTGGTTACATTTCGCTAATTTTCCAGCCACGTTATTTCGCCGCTGATCGAATCAACAGGTTACGTAAATTTTCAGCGTCGAACAAGACCCGGCAAACCGGAGATTAACATATAATAAATTTTCAATAAAAATCTTGCTAATCTGGCTATAGGCTAAATCAATGTTGCAAATCGTTCGCACATAGTTGGTTGCATCGAACAATGACTTCTCGTTTCTCCGTTGGTTTACGTAACAATTTTTTCCGGTGAATCGTGCACGGGTACAGAGTTGTACGCGATTTTTTGAACGACGTTTGTTCTCCGTAGAGTTTCGTAACAGGTTTCGAGGGTGGTTCGTTGGGAACTTTGGATTTGTCCGCGACGACGGCCGGAAAACATCGGAATAAATCGGCACCGACTGTACGTTCCCTCTTAACTTATTTTTCTCTATGAATGTTTTCACAGTATCTGCTATATTAGCAAATTTTTCAAATTTTTCAACGCTATTTAAATTTGCTTCATTGTGTGTAGAATTATCAATTACATGTATTCGCATTCCATCATCAATAGGATATGATCCTAAGAGTTGTTGTCCATTGTTTAATACGCAGACTAATCTATCATTTTTATCAATTACTTCAACTATCAATGTAGCTGGACTAGCACCAGTAATAAGCTCCAATTTCCCTTTAAATTCGTCAATTGTTATACCTTTATGAAATCTTCTACGTAAATCGTTCTACGTAATTTTGTTGATTAGAATTACTAATAGATACATTTAAATAATCGCTCATTTTAGATTGAATTAGGAGGAAAGTATTGATATAATATTCAATTTATTATCGACTTTCACGCTTTGTGTACACAATAGGTTTCTTAGTTACCGTACTTTCCCTCTGTTTCACCCTCGAGGGTTAAATCTGACCGTCACCGAGTGAAAACGAGCCGTATTACCATAATCTCCCTGGCCCCCGCAGATTATGGCTAATTCCGGTTTAAATGTTTCATGCTATTAAGCGTTTCGCGGCCTTCCTGTCCCCATAATTCCTCGCGCGACAGCTCGAATCGTGCGGTCTCTCATGTCCGCCCCGTTCGCAATTTGTTCTTGCATGGATCGTTCGATATCCTAGATCAGATCTATAGGAAACCCAAAAAAATATTTTATCTTGATCCGTAATCTCTGCAATTGTTGTGTCGATCTTTTAGTCATTGTTAGACTGGGGATCCTTGGGGAAAATAAAAATTGCCACCCTTAATTGCAAGCCATAGGAACTCTTCTTTCCTTAATAGTTTTATCGAGTTGAAAATTACATTTTAATATCCCCCAATTCCTAAAATTTTTCCTAATTTTTCGAATAAATATCGACGCGTTTATGCGGTTGTTTATGAGAGGAGAGGAACAATTTCGATCGAGTTATGAAAACTCTCCTAACTGAAAGTGTTAATCTCTTGCCCTACAATATCGAGTCAGACTCGTGATGAAGATTCTGAAAAGGGTCTAGTAAATATATTTCTTATTAATTTTCCTTTGAACCGAAATAAAATTCTATTTTGGCGTTGTTAACATACAGCTATCGGAGAACATATAGGCATACAATAGATATAAATTTTCTCCTTTTTTTAGGAAATTATAAATTACAAAAAAGTTCTAATCACGGAAACCGTGTAATAAATCGTAGTACAAGCCGTAATTAATTGATTTTATCGAATCTCTAGAGTTGAACCCTGAATTTTTTGAAGAGCCTAAAAACGGAGAAGATCGAGCATGATTCGGAGGCGATACTAATTATCGGCGGTGTAGCGTGTGACCTGAATGCTCGTACCTGTTCCACGTAGTCTATCATGTGAATAATGACGCAGAAACACGGGTTTCCTAAAAATAACAGACCGCTCGAAATAAATCCGGCGATCCATCAAACTTTGACACGCGTGTTCTCACATTCGGCCAATTTATCATTCGTGGCTGTATAAAAAAAGGGACTTAATACCGTTGCTTACCGCGGTCAGATAACGAGCTCCTTCACAATCGAAATTATTCCGCGTGGAGATCGCTGGCCCCGCCTTGTTTTCGATCTTTTTATCCGTGGGATTAGGAGAAAAAAATACGATTTTCAACGACGATAAGGATCGCCGATCGGGAATCGTCGATCCTCTCATTTACTTTGTTTTTTTTTTTTATCGAAACGCTCTGCCGAAACGATTCGGAGTTCGTGTACAACAGGAAGGGAACACCGACGTCGATAAGCTGTTTTGTTGAAAGCGACTCGAGTGTTCCAGGAATTATATTATTATAATTTTACCGCGCGATACAAGGTAGATTAATCATAGTTGGTGATGATGTTGCTCGCTCGAGGCCTCGGGCCGAGTGCAGCCTACAAGATGGCGCAGGCAAATTGTTCCGCAAACAATTTTACGCTTGCCCGTCGAGAGGCGTCGCAAAAACCTAACGATATGCTCAATGATATCTCGTTAATAGACTGCGAATTTACAATTTCCCTTATTTATTCAAATTATGAAAAAAAAAAGAAATCTCTGCCTCTTGCTAATGATGCAAAACATTTTTATTACCTAGAAAAATTTACAGCCTACCATTTCAACATTCTAATAAAACTGAAATTGCTAAAAATTCCGTTAATAAATCATTCCTCGTTCCGAAGTTCTTCGGACCGCCATTTTGTTAGACGTGTCCCGCTCCATCCGACGAACACGCCTAAATTTCGTTACGCAGCACAAAGCACTGATTATCTTCAACTTGAACAACCTCGGAACTCTTATCGTCATCGTCCATTTTCTGTATTAATAGCCTCTCCACTGCAACTTAAAAAAAAAACTAATGTTTTCCACGCTGTGATCCAGATAACATTAATTATCGCAAACTGGAACCGATTAGCCGGGATGATCGTGTGTATTTGCGATAGGATCGATAGCTTTGTTCATCGAACGTGACACAAGGATCGCGTAGCCTAAACTTTTGCGTTCACTTCCGACTTTGCACGGTGGGTTTTCTCAACAAGGTTAGAACACTTTGGCCTTGTGTAGGATTAGTGGTGACAACGATCGCAGAAATTATTTTCGGACAAAGTCGATGTAGTATCGAATTATACAACATTCGCCGATACAATCGTCAGAACTTTCAGAGATCTTTTATCTGGAGTTATTATTAGTCCTGATTGAAAACGATATCGCCACTTAATCCTCGTTCGAATTTTATTTTCATGCCTTTCGACGGCCCGATAAGTACCTCCCTTTATTTGTTATGTTGGCTGTTTTTAATCTCGCACAATCTATTAATTTTCCGCCTTGGAAAGTCAATGTTTTTCGCGATGGTCGAGGGTGCTCAGAATCATCTGCAGCTGGTAGCATAATATACAGTCAAATATACAGTAAGATTTTGCAATAACTCTTTTGTTACGAATGAACACATATATAAACTTTATTTGTACAAACTTTTAACAAAATTGGGTTATTGATAACAAAAATATATTAATTTTAATCTACATAGTACATAATAACAGTCCACAAAATTATTCGTACCGGTATACGTCTTATAAGAAATATCGCATATTATAATAACTTATTATTCTTTTAGTATTTCGTTGGTCCACCGCTGTGCTTAATTATTTCAATTAACCTATTTTGCATACTTTTTATTAATTTTTCAGTGCTGCTTTGTTCAATACGATTCCAAACTTCCAGAATTTTTTCGTTTAGTATTTGTTTATTTGAAATTTCATGTTTGCGTAGTCCTTTCTCTATTTCTGCCCACAAATTTTCCATAGGATTCACATCTGGACTCTGAGGTGGTGTGGATAAAAAATGAGGAATGTGAAAAAGTATCCACTCACGAACTATTTGAACAGAATGCTTCGGATCGTTGTTATGTTGAAAGTAATAATCGTCTTGCATACCCAGTTTAACTGCAGTTTCTTGCAGATTTTGTTCAAGAATACTTTTATATTTATATTTATACATAAGTCCATCAACGAATACAAGATTACCCACTCCGGATGCTGCCATGCAGCCCCAAACCATTACCGAGCCTCCACCGTGCTTCACAGTCGGTCGTGGATTTTTTAATTCTAGTTCTTTGTTGGGCTTTCTCCAAACTTTTCCTATTCCGTCACATCCAAAAATATTAAACTTGGATTCATCCGAGAAAATAACTTTTTGCCAAAAGGTATTACTCTTATTTACGTATTCTTTCGCAAACGCTAATCTCTTTGCTCTGTTAATCTTATTAATGAAGGGCTTTTTCCTAGTTGCTCGACCATGAAAATTTTCAGATCTTAATATTCTCCGACAAGTTTCAGCAGAAACTGTTTTATTAAACATGTTGTTGCACATTGTGACTAACTTAGGGGCGCTAATTCTTGGATTTTTTTTATGCACTTGACGTATTAAAGTCTTTCCTTCCCGAGCAGTTAAAATCTTTGGTCTTCCAACACGTTTTTTGTTTAACAAAATATTATTAGTTTTTACACGTTTAATTATGTGTTGGATAGTAGATTTACTTCTGCCAATAAGTTTTGCTATCTCAACGTAACTTTTGCCCTCTTGGTGCAATTTAAAAATTATTTTACGCTCTTCCACAGTAGTCTCGGCCTTCTTTCGACTCATTTTCGATTATCAATGTTATTTCGACAAAGTTTTGACTAAGACTAAGTAACTGAAGCTCAATTGTTCGTCTATGACCTCTGGGAAACATCTTCAAAGTGAAACAATGTTTATAAGCAAAATAAACTCAACTCTGTCAAGCATGGTACGAATACTTTTGTGGTCTGTTATTATGTATTATGTAGATTAAAATTAATATAATTTTGTTATCAATAATTCAATTTTGTTAAAATTTTGTATACATATAGTTTATGCATCTGTTTATTCGTAACAAAAAGCTTACTGCAGAATCTTACATGTATCATTTGATATCAGCAAATTTCTCTTATATGCAACGAGGGTACGAATACTTATGAGACTGATTGTATCTATATTTTTTTAAGATAGCTAGATTTGTCGATGTTTTTTTAGTCCAATGTTTGTTAACCCTATTACTCCATTAAATAGCTTTCAGTTGCAGTTAAGCATCAGGATGCGGATAACCAAAGCTTTGACATGCTAAGAGGCAAAATGAACATCGATATCCGAACGATTGGTCCCAGGAAGCCATTTTACATTGAAACAGCAAGGTTCCGCTTTTAATTTGCCGTTTAATCAGCGCATCTAAAATCGAGGATGAACGACCTGACGCGATTTTAACGGGCGACCTGCTACTCCATGTTCGCCGAGCAATATCTGTCGATGATCTCGGGCTGACTGAGCAGATAATATCTCTGGATCTACTTGAGGTCATCCGGTGTGTGATGCGTTGTTGCTCGCGAGCGTGCCTTCTATTTTTAACCCCCCACCGAATGACCTACTGATAAGCCGCTCCCACGGAAGTGGACAGTCGATAACGGCTCGCTGTTAAAAGTCGTCGATCTCTCTCTCTCTCTCTCTCTCTCTCTCTCTCTCTCTGCTTCTCTCTGTCTGTAGTCGTAAAATGATCGTGAACGTGGCGACCAGTGCAATGATCGATGGTGACACAGGGAATCCCTGCACACGCCCTCATTGCCGGTTCTCCGACCGTTCTGTCTGCTTTCAGAAGCAAAATTAGTAACAGTAATTAATCGCTTTTTATTAATCACTTCGCCGTTTAAACCGAGGAAATGTTAATTTTTTTGATAGAAAAAACATTCTTGGAAGCACGAGTGTTCGTTTTTACAGAACCCGCCAATATAACAATCGATATATTTCTGTAACAGGTAGTCCCTAATGGGAGTTTGTCTAATGAATGATTGCATTCTTTAGTTTATGCACAGCATTTGCGTGGATACGGTTAGAAGCTCTGTCGCGCAACAATATTTAATAAACGTATCGAAATAACTTGTTTCCATGGAGCTTCTATTACAGATCGTAAAATATCGATTCTGCGAGAAAAAAATTCCTCCGGAACGAATGTTTTTTTCGATGGAACTTCCTCTTCTCCTTCGATGAATTGTATTTTTAAAAACGGGGGATACCTTTGGCTAGAATCGAAAAAAGATGCGAGGATTTGAGAAGTGATTCACTTCGGTTTTACAGTCTGCCTCGCGTCGAACCATCGCTGCTAAAATTGTTAACAATTATTCAGACATTCCTGATATTTGTCTTTTAATTTGAATCCGGAAATCCGGTGAATCATTCGCGTTGCAAAGATATTTGCGCGGTCCGTTACGTCTCCGTCGTCGTTTCAGGCGAATTTAGACGGTTTTACGTGAACCTGACGTAAACGCCACGTGTTCGGCGATTTCGAATTTGGGAAATAACAGTATGTACAGCGGGCTCATCTCGCCAAATAACTCACCAAAATTCGAAACTATTTATAAAGCCGACGGTTCAGTCATCCTTCCCTTGACGTCACCAGTGACCCGCCGTTTGCATTTGATATTAGCAGGGTCCACATAGCTCGAGCTGTAATTACAGAACGCGCGTATCGATCATGCTGTTTGGAGATTGATTGGGGTACGGATTCGACGATACAAAGATCTCTAAAATATATTCTATAATATATTTTATATGGAATAAAAGATCCCAGAAGTTTGGAACTTTTTGTGCCGATCATTGCGCGACTGTATATTTAATTATGCAACGTTGCATATACGATCGGAAACAACAAAAGTTTTTTCTGCGACCACCGGGGAAAGAAACCGTGCCCCGTTCCGAGTAGAAACTTGTTTTTTTTTTTTAATTAACAATGCCTTTTGTCGGGTTAATATCTGAAATTGGATCAAGCTCTCTTTTGCTTCCTTTTCTTCTGGTTCTACGACTAATTTGCGGAGTGACTAATAAACGTGTGTGTATCGATTGATAGATAGTATATCAGTGTCCCGATTGTGTGCACTGTAGACAATGCTTTTATTGATTGTGCGCCACACCTGCCGGCACCGATCAAAGTTCTTTATCCTGCGAATCTGAAGTTAATTAAGTTTTTTAATTAACCATCAAAATAATATGTAATATACTTGTCGTCTTGAGTATTGTTAGTAGCGGCGAGCAGTGATCCTTATCGTTACCTTTCTGATCTTTAAACGTTGTTATCTTGGAAACGCTGGGAAGAAGAGTCGCGTGATTGCCCTAAAGAAATTGAACGAATCGATGAACACAAGAAAAATCAACGGAATTCTAAACGGAAGAACAGGCGAGAAACATGCAAACGATAACTCTGAGAATGATCGGCGGAACCACTAATCGCCGCGATTAACAGGCTCCTTAATGACCAACGCGGCTCGCGGGTACGTTCGAACTTTCACGTAGGCCACCGTTCCATGGAAGCTGCGGATCCGAGAAGTAATTAAATTATGCAACAGCTACGCCTTTCCATATACAGAAAAAGATTCATGAATATCCATGGAATCGTTCAGCCGTGGTCGTTGCTGAAACAACTGCAGTTAAGTCTGTGGAAACGACAGATAATGAGTTCTCATTAGGAGATAATGATAAGGAACCTAATAAAATAGAAATTTGCCGAGAGAATACAGTTGGAAATGATTCCTGACGGTTCGACCGCAAGACAGTGAAAAATTGAAATGGTAACGCATCTACTATAATTTTTGTAGCTTTAATGTGAGCCTCCAGAAATTGGAAAATTTATTCGGGGAAGCATTTACATATTCTTATTCGAGGGAGAAAGATTCTTGCTGTTTTTCCCGTAAGATACAATGCGAATTCCGGCAAGAATCATTTGCTCCGTACGAGGGTCCGTACAGCGCCAATTGGTATAGTGGCAAAACTCTCAAACTGCTAGCCAAGCGTTATCGACTGTCGATAACAGATTTATAACCAAGATGTCGCTGGTGATAAAATCCTAGAAATTACTATAGGCGCCATCTAGCGGTAAATTAAGATGGTAATAATGTTACCACAGACGAGGAATAGGAGTAGACCAATCACCATATGGGATTTTCTGTGTCACACAAAAGCAACTCGTTTACTTACGCCCTCTACGCTTACAAACAATAAATGTTGGAACTAGATCCACAAGAAGCTTAAACCATATACTTATCATAAATGGAGCGACCTCCGATCGGAGGAATGACAAGTTTAAGCAAAACCTAACACCAGAACACGAGAGCAAAGCTAATAACCCCGAACACGAGTGCGGTCTACCCAACAAGAGTTCAACAAGGGTAGAAGTCAGAACTTTAAACTACTAACTAAAATAGGAACGCATCGAGCTAAAGGCGCTTCGGGGTATTCCGGGTTCGGAGGAATACCAATTTAAAAAAAAAGGAACTTTTGAAAAGTTCAGAAGCAAATTTCAATTAGAAATCGAGAAATATAGTTGATGATGTCAATGAATGACAAGGTAATTCGAAACAAAAACTATGTGTTTCTTAATTGTAGGGAAGGGATCTTACCAAGAAGTTAAAGGTGGACCAGGGGAAAACAAGGAAAGCATTGAAGGCAAATTCAGACACAATTCAATACACAGGTTTTTATAATAAGTAAATCTTAAATATTATTTTACAATCTTATCGAAAATTGTAATGGTGCAGCTATTAGCTCGATATCATTCTCAATTTGTAAGATTACTAGAAGTTCTTACAAATAGAGAATAATATCGATTGCCCAGGTCACACCACGAGGAGGTTGCTACACAAGAGACCCGAAAGGAAGCCAGAAGGAATTCAATACGCTTCCTTGCTTTTTAAATCAGATATATCAATTTTTAAATAGGAACTTTTGAAAGTTCAAAAGTAATTTTCAATTCGTATGACGAACAGTTTTAATCACGAATAAAACAAATGAAATGAGGACGCAACGACTTACAAGCTCGGGGCGCCCCGGGTTCGCTAATACCCGTACTCACCCACGGCCTCATTCGTGAAAAAGTAATTTTAATAAAAAATAAATCTAGCGAAATTAGGGAGTGATTCCTCCGTTCGGAGGAATACCAATTATACATCAGATATATAAATTTTAGAACAGGTTTGTGCAGAATTACAATTGAATTACTCCAGGAATTATAATTACAAAGTAGTTGAATTACATTGTAGTTTAATCGTATTGTAATTTATAATTGAGATCTTCATTCAATTAAATTACAATGTAATTCGTAATTGCAATGGAGTACAATTACAAATACTTTGTAATTAAATTACATTAATTGCGAATTACAATCTAATTAAATTAAAATTGAAAATGGTTAAAGAATAATAAAGTAATAGGTAGGGTCCGATACACCTGGGAAAACATTTGAGTAACGCTCTATATGATTTTGAAAAACGATTACTTCTCACGAAGTTTACTTACATTGTACAATAAAGTAATAGGTAATAAGAGGTAATAACAGCTGTATTTCAATTATATTGTATTTCAGTTACACATATGATTAAAATATTTAAATTTTATTGTATTTCAATTACAAGTTAATTGAATTAATTCAAATATTTGAATTATTTAATTCAATTATGACACAGTTGAATTACAATATAACTGAAATACAACGTATTTCAAATATGCAATTGAATCACAACGAAACTGAATTAGCACAACTGTGTCTTAGAATAGGAACTTTTGAAAGTTCAGAAGTAATTTTTAATTGGAAAGAAAAATAATTTTAATCAAAAATAAATCTAGCGAAATTAGTGAGTGAACCCCTGAGGGACCTCCGATCGGAGGAATACCAATTTTATTTTAAAAATATAATATAATTAAAATTATAATATAAATATAATAAAATATAAATACAATTAAATATAATTAAAATTAAAAATATAATATAATATAATTTAATAATACAAATTTTATGTCAAAAATAGAATGTAATATAATTTCAGAATACCGATTTTATTTTAAAAATATAATATAATTAAAATTATAATATAAATATAATAAAATATAATTAAAATTAAAAATATAATATAATATAATTTAATAATACAAATTTTATGTCAAAAATAGAATATAAATATAATTTCAGAATACCGATTTTATGTCAAAAATACAATTTAATATAATATAATTTCGGAATACAAATTTCACGTAAAAAATATAATATAATATAATTTCGGAATACTAATTTATTTATTCCGACGCAAATTCGAATTAAAAATACAGAAATAATAATTGACGGCGTTCGTTAAATGAACACGCATTGCAAAACAGAAAATGTATGTTTGTTTGGGTACTTACATAGATCTGCTGAAAGTTGACCAAGGTGAGCGTTGACAGATTCCAGGAATCGCTGATCGACCTCGAGGCAGCTTAAGGTGGACCAAGGTAGGCCAATGATGTCCAGTGATGTCCACTGCAGCTATGGAGAATCCCTGGTCCACTCGAAGGTAGGCAGGAGTAGTCCAGGGTGGTCAGGTTGGGCCAGAGCAGTTCTGGAGAACCAACTGTCACTTCCAAGGTCGTTTGCACTCGCGGTTTCACAACACTTCCGCTCACTTTAAATCGCGCACTTCGACTGACGGACCGAGCGTGACTGCCGAGAACAGATGCGCGGTACGTAGGTGCGCAACTTCCCCACCCCAACTAATTTCGCAAAATTATCGATCGCCAAGATAGTAATTTTTGATAAATGTATTATTTCTGGCTGCTTAATGTTTATAACAATTTCTGTTGGTGATGATATTAACAAGCACTCCCTTGACCATCTTGCCATCTAATTTTTTAGCAAAAATAACCAATAGAACTTGAGATACAGAGTAACTTTTAAACCATGAACATTCGCACGCATTAATTTATCGAACACAATTCACTGATAAATTTATTATTTCTGTCTGTTTAATGTTTATAAAAATTCCTTTCGCCAATGATGTCGACAAGCACTCCCTTGACCATCCTGCCATATAATTATTTAATAAAAGTAGATTATAGAAACCGAGATACAGAATAACTTTTAAGGCATGAATATTCGCACGCATTAATTTATAGTACGAAATTCACGGTTAAATTTATTATTTCTGGTTGTTTTATGTTTATAACAATTCATTTCCAATGATGTCGACCAGCACACCCTTGACCATTATGCCATTTAGTTATTCAGTAAAAATAAATTACAGCAGTAATTCACTGAAAAATTTATTAATTCTGGCTGTTTATTGTTGAGCTCGAGGCCGAGGCCGAACACACGAACACAAACGTAAAACTTTTGTTTACGTCCTTGATTCGCTGGTCACTTAGGCGCGCATTAATTTATCGAACAGAATTAACTGGTAAATTAATTATTTCCAGCTAGTTAATATTTATAACAATTTTTTCTGCCAACTACGTCGACAAGCACTCCCTTGACCATCTTTCCATCTAATTTTTTAGCAAAAATAATTGATAGAAACCGAGATACAGAATAACTTTTAAGCCATGAATATTCGCACGCATTAATTTATCGAACACAATCCACTGATAAATTTATTATTTCTGGCTGCTTAATGTTTATAACAATTTCTTTTGGTGATGATATTAACAAGAACTCCCTTGACCATCTTGCCATCTAATATTTTAGTAAAAATAACCAATAGAACTTGAGATACAGAGTAACTTTTAAACCATGAACATTCGCACGCATTAATTTATCGAACACAATTCACTGATAAATTTATTATTTCTGGCTGTTTAATGTTTATAAAAATTCCTTTCGGCAATGATGTCGACAAGCACTCCCTTGACCATCCTGCCATATAATTATTTAATAAAAGTAGATTATAGAAACCGAGATACAGAATAACTTTTAAGGCATGAATATTCGCACGCATTAATTTATAGTACGAAATTCACGGTTAAATTTATTATTTCTGGTTGTTTTATGTTTATAACAATTCATTTCCAATGATGTCGACCAGCACACCCTTGACCATTATGTCATTTAGTTATTCAGTAAAAATAAATTACAGAAGTAATTCACTGAAAAATTTATTAATTCTGGCTGTTTATTGTTGAGCTCGAGGCCGAGGCCGAACACACGAACACAAACGTAAAACTTTTGTTTACGTCCTTGATTCGCTGGTCAATTACGCACGCATTAATTTATCGAACAGAATTAACTGGTAAATTAATTATTTCCAGCTAGTTAATATTTATAACAATTTTTTTTGCCAACTACGTCGACAAGCACTCCCTTGTAACCAACTCCAAGCAATCAAAATCCTTTTTGCACGTCATTCGGTAAACCAATTCTTCGAATTGCTCGAGAAAGGTCTGGTCGTTTTGATCAATTTAAAAAAAGTTACACAGCTTTGAAAGGCGTTCGAATAGCTTTGTAAGCCTGTGTATATGGGTTTTTTCTATGTGCGTGTGGTTACACAGAGTCGGCAAGACGGCAAGGCGGCTATAAGAGAGAATGTAGGCCGGAAATTATTGCGAATAAGTTAAATTTAAATTAGTGTATACTTGCAAACAATTTGCGGAAAAACAGTCAATACGTGACAGTGTAAATTTATGGGCGACAAGTGAGAACCTTGATTTAAATGGGAAATAGCATCTAAAATAAAAAAAAGGCGGCACAGCGACCCTCGTAAACAGGTAAGAACCTGCCTTTGTCACGTAACAATCGACGCCCCTACCCTTTGCGTCGATCCCACTTTTGACGCGTCGCCGATTTTCCGGGAAGACCCCAATATTCGGGCCTTCGGCCCCCACCACCACTCTTACCCCCGCGGCCGCGACGATCCGACCGCGACTTCATTCTAATAACGAAAGTCAAAGTGATCGGTTGTGTGTCGTGTGTGTAAGTGATCGTTATCTCCGAACCACCCTCGTCCTTGTCAACCGCGTCGGTTCTCACCGATACATTGGATATATTACGACGCAAGACAAGGACCTTTACATGGTACGTACCGTTTCTATATTTTATCATTCGCTACAAGTCAAGATTGTTTATCGTAATTTTTATTAAAATTAATACCGTGCTCAAGTGAATTATTTATTTTTAATTTTTAATTTATTTAATTCAAATTTATTCTCGAATCGCGTTGCCTTCTCGCGATAATTTACTGTTGCGTCCTGACGATGAATCAAGTTTGTTTAATTTTGACTTTGTATTCAACTTGGACTATTTATTTTCTATTAATTCGGATGTATTCTTTGACGGCTGGTCGATTTAAATTAATCGAATTTGTTCTTTATCAGTCTTTATCATTCGCTAGAAGTCAAGATTATTTATCGTAATTTTTATTAAAATTAATACCGTGCCCAAGTGAATTATTTATTTTTAATTTTTAATTTATTTAATTCTAATTTATTCTCGAATCGTGTTGCCTTCTCGCGATAATTTACTGTTGCGTCCTGACGATGAATCAAGTTTGTTTAATTTTGACTTTGTATTCAACTTGGACTATTTATTTTCTATTAATTCGGATGTATTCTTTGACGGCTGGTCGATTGAAATTAATCGAATTTGTTCTTTATGTTACAGAACCTGAGGGGAAAAATAGGCTTCGATACGAAAAGGATATATCGATAGCCAGGTTCGGGATACGATTTCTTCGAGCAGGAGAGGACATGTGAGTACCAGCAGTACATGTTACGAATTAAACTTAGTTATTCAACATTTTATATTATATTTCAATTGTGTTATTTTTCAAATATATTATTTTCCAAACGTGGTATTTCTCAAATATGCTATTTTTCAAATATGGTATCTTTCAAATGTGCTTTTTTTTAATATGGTATTTTTCAATTGTGTTATTTCCAAATGTGCTTCTCTTAAATTTGCTATTTTTCAAATCTGTTATTCTTTCCTAATTTTTTTTTCATGGACTAATGTAAAATTAACATAGAGTTGCGTATAAAAATTCAAGTGCACGGGAGCATTACATAATATAATATTTATTAAATTAACGTTACGAATAACAATGCACACTGGTCGCGTTTCGAGCAAATTTTGAGCTCATAGTGAAGTTTTTCGATTATTTAATTCAAATAACAGTAGTTTCCAAAGTATTATTTAATCGCGGTTCGACCTTTTTTTAAATATTTTTTTCATGAGTCAATTACGTGAATTATTTGTTGATTAATTTGCATTTTATATATTTGTCGTATGTTTCTAAACGAATTTTAATCTATATATCTCATATTTATATTTTACAGGCTACCTTAACTCGAAGAAAACAACATTGAATATTACGTTAGCCACCCTTGTGTTCGATATATTTAAAAGTTGCATATAGTAGAGAAGTCCGATCGAGACGGTGGAGGTCCGCACCTACTCTTCAAGTAGGGGTGACCTCACAGCCAAAAGACCGCAGCGCACCATCTCTGGCAGATAATGCCAGCGTTACTAGGCTTCGGTCTATACTTAAAGCGGCCAGCTCGTGGAGTGTATACTCGCGAGTTGGAATAACGTTTTAAGCGAAGGGGCGCATCTGTCCTGGCGTTACGACGTCCAGGCAGGTGGATGGTGTCGCCTCGCGTAAGAATCCGGGGTAGATTCTATGGGCTTGGAAACCCAGTCGCTAGCCGTCTCGTTTCGCCTCTACCGAATTAGATAGAATTTGTTCATAATGCACTTTGAATATATTGAAAACAAGGGCAGTAAGACTAACGTAATACAACGCATCGTAGTGCTGTCTTCAAGGGGGAGAGAATGTAAGTATCAAAAGACCTATATTTCCAATTAAACTATCTTATTCGTGGAATTGTACGAACCATTTTTTAACATCTTGTTTTTTTTTTTTATTCCAGAACGATTCCAGAACGATTCCAGAACGATTCTTAACGCAGCTTCCGCATCTCCCCAACAAGTAGTACGTGCACAAACAACTGTCTTTTTTATTACTATAATTGATTAGTAGTTGATTTTTTTACGAGTATAGTGACCGTGGAAAACGCCAGGCGTTTTCCACGGGTAGTAATATGTTTCCTAGGTAGGTAGGGTCTTTTTGTACGTCGCGTTTTTTTTTCTTAATAAAATAATTTCTATAACGTTGTCACCAAATTTCGGGAAGATAAAAATCTTCCGTAATTTGGTATACCAATAACAAGAGTAACTTTTTATTATCAAAATAATTATTTATCTTTGAAATATATTTGAAATGAAATAAAGTTGCTGTTTAACTTTAAGATAATTATTGATTTTTTAAATTCATTTAAAATTCAATACAGATCGTTTCTTAAAATTATTTCGAATTGCTCAGAAGCACTGGGTCTCTTGCGTACAAAAAGACGATTCGCGACGGATAGATCCTAGAGACAAAGCATATACACATATCAATGTAACTTGGATTATTTTCTCGAGTACATTACATTTAGTATAGTACTCTTTCAATAGTTTCGAAACTTTGCTTTGTTGAAAGGATCGACCGAGGGTTCTTTAATATTTTATTAAAAATTTCAAATCATTAAATTAAATTAATTAAAATCTTTGTCTTTTTGCTTAACGATTAATATTTTCTATTAATTCTTTGAATGATTAATGATCTTCAAATACCTTTAAATTTCGATTCAATTTTTTTTGCAAGTTTGTATAAATATTAGCCCGTATACTAATGAATTCTTTTAGTTAGGATTTTCAGGATATTGAGGTTCCCTGTTCGTTGCTCAAATCCTCTCGCGTGCCCAGGTGCTACTCGGGAGGGTGAGAGCAACGGGCACATGGAATATTGTTTTAATAATATATATGTGTGGCGACTGACAATGGCCAGTGTATCGTGCACGACGTATTTTCCACTTGTGTGTGTGTGTGTGCGCGATTAGGCAGTGGAATTGCGTCGGTTCTTTCAATTAGATTCAATAACGCATATTCCTGTCGATCTGTGACATGCTACATAGATCTTCATGGAATATGTTCGCGAGTAGCTTTTCTAAAAACCACGTTTGTAACATTCAGAATTACACGTAGTTCAATTGAGTCTCGAAAATAGTTTGTTATTTCAATTTACCGATTTATATCGCAAAGGTCACTACCATTGTCAGTCGATTTCAGTGAAACTGGTACGTACCTTAACTGTGTTTGTATGAGGTTTCGACGTTAGGGTGTCGGAGGCGTCCCGGGACGTGCTCTCTAGGTATTAGGCTTTTGCACCCTGGCGTCTGAATGGGAATCGTTGAGTGAATGTGTTGGTGTGCTTGTATTTTTTGCCATTTTTTAAATGTAGGATTAGGTAGGGTTAGGTAACTTGACTTCTTGGTGTGAATGCTAATTTTAAGTAGGTAGGAGCCGGGGCTGGCTACCGTTTTCTCTTTCGGGTAGGCCGTGATTCGACCGGTAGACAGTTCCTGGAAGAGCTTGAAGTATCGTTCTCGAATCGAAATCGAACGAGGCATGACGTTCGATGGATGATTCGTCTTCGATTCTTCTTGCTCGCATAGCTTTTCGCGGACGCGGACGCGAACGTAAACGCGCGCGGATTAGGGCCTCGAAACGTTGCGCACCTGCTCGATTGCACCAGGGGAACGATCGGCTTCTCTCGAGACTTGTGATTCGTCTCGAAAGTCGTCCATCGTTTTCCCTGCGAGCACGTTTAGGGTTTCAGATGTTCGGCGGACCACGAAGAAAAAGAAGAGGCCCGACAAACTGTCATTCAAGAGGGCAGCAACTGCATGCGTTTTATCGTTACTACCTTGTCACTATACTCGTCAGTAGAAATATTTGAAGTAGTTGTAGAAAAGTAGTTAGTTGCATCAATGGGCAGGCCTCGCCGCCCCAACGATCAGCTGAGATGGGCACATCCGCGATTTGCAGTAGCGTTGCGAAAAAAAACACGCGTTGTATTAAATGATTTTGAACAAGGAGGATCAAAGTTAGTGTTGCGAAGATACTCGCGATTTAGATTGTTTCTAGTTTAGTGTTGCGAATTAAATCGCGATTTCCATTTCATTTCAATTTTATTGCTACTTGAGGCAATTTTTAAAATATAAAGATTTCATAAGAATTTTTATAAGTAAAGTAGTTTTTTTTTCATTCCTCTGTTTCTTGAATTAGCGTTGCGCAACAAAAAAGAATCGCGTTTGATTTCGAGTCATTTTCGATATTTCAGGCGCCCATGCTCGAGCTGCAACGAACCCTCCCTGGTATTGTGCAGGCATTCGCGTTTTCGAATAGAGTTGCGAAAAAATCACAACGGGTTGAATTAGCGTTGCGAAAAAATAAAACAGAATTTTTTTACTTACCGCTTTTGTTAATGACAAAGTAAAATGGTGGATGAGCCGGGTCTCTTCACCAATAGACTTTGTCACACCTCCTGCATGCCCCGCGAATTATCTTATAAACACAATTCTGTTTGAGAAATTAGCGTTGCGAATTTGATATCGCGATTGTCTTAGTGTTGCGAAAAATACCAACGCGTTGTATTAAGGCGGGATTATTTTCTTGCATATTGGAAAACGTAAAACCTGAGATTTAATGGTTACACTCGCGACCGCGTATATAAAAGTAAATGTTTGACATTGCAGAATTAGTTGCGCAAGAATGCATACGAACATTGAATTCTAGAGATTTTGTTGTATAGATTTTCGAGTAGTATTGCTCGAGTTCTGTATTTCAAGTTTAAAGTTTTTGCTACCGTCGAAATGTGGAGCATGTGTCCACCGGACCGCTACACGTCGAGAAAAGAAACGTATTGGTACGTTCTAAGATCGCAGTTAGCGCAAAATCACGGTGCACGTTGCTACGTTCGATTCCGCGCGGTGTGCCCTAACACACGATTCGTTTGCCGTTCCAGCAATGGAACATGTATATCCGTTTTCGTATGACAGTACCATACACAAAAAGAAGACGTATTAAGTTACGTCACCTGTGGTGGTACGCACGACAATGCCATGGTGACCATTGTATTAGCATCTAATGCGGTGCGAGCCATGGTGTTGACGTGCCTTACGATGGCGGAAATCACTGTAGCTTCACCTGAACGTAGTGACGTGTGTCGTAGCCATTTGATGGTGTGTGAGCGCTAAATGCTAAGAACCTACCACTGCGTTTTACAAAGCATGTATTTTTTTAACGTAGTGGTCCGATCGGGTTAGAAGACATACACTTTGTGTATGTATAGCGTATCGAACGCCTCGTCGGCCCGCAAGGTAAAAGACGGGGTATCTTTACGTAGGGACCGCGCAGTAATTTTTTCGATAGAACTTAGTGTTCGTTGCACCATGCAAAACTGATTTTGCAATGTTCGAATTTGTAATAATAGTAGGGACCGCGAAGTATATTTCCCTGCTCGCGTGATACAGTAAGAATTAGAGATTCGTATCGATCTAATATGAATGTTTTCCGATATGCAAACGGTAGAAAATCCTGCCTTTTAGTGTTGCGATAAATGAAATGCCACACTTCACCCTGACGTGACTGTCCCTGATTACTTGTACAATTTATATGAAATTTTGATTTATTCCTCGCTTATCACTTGATAGAGATCAATTGAATTTGTATTTTGTGTTCAACAGGTCTTCATCTATACTATTCATTGCTTCCATTATTACTATAGCCTATTACTCTTGTTTCCATATCGTAGAGATTAGGATACGTTTAGAGTTTATATTGTTAGGGTTCGGGAAAATTAAAAAATATCATTAGAGTTTGATTGCTTGGCTTTCTTTGTTTATTTCCACCCGCTTCTCGGGTATTTCCTTTTATGGATGTCTTTAAAGGAATTTGTGCGTGGATGGTATGTATTTACATTATTGGGGTTTGCTGATAACCGATTGAGTTCACTCGCCGATATGCGTTTGGCTTCATTCGTTGATATCGAAAATTGTCTGGGATTCGAGGTACTGTGACCCATGGGGGTAACATACAGTCTCCGGTACTTAGTATTGCGGTCCTTATGGGCCGCAGTCGGTCTGGGGACTGAGCTGTTGCCGTCATGTGCCGCAATCTCCCGCATCCCTTACATGTTTTCCCCGGTGTAAATACTTACTCCGCCGCTGGCTTTTTGGGGAAACCCAGCGAGACCCCGGGTCGAGAATATGACATATATATATATACAATAATTTATATATGTATGTATAATATATTTATATATTATATATATTATATTTATGTTGTAATATATATATGTTCAACCCGCGATTAAATATTAAATGTATACATGTTATAACATGTGCCAAGCTTGTAGGTAGGTGCGACCAAGTGAAATGGATGGATCTTTGATTTGTCAAAATCATTGAATTTAATGGAAATCATAGATCGTTACAAGTCGTTTGAAGGATAGTTTTTACGCGTACCCCTCTGTCGGGTAGATCGGAGAGCTGGCGATGGTACAGCTCGACCTTGCTAGAGGATTAGGCGAGGTCTTGGGCCTCAACAAGGCGTACACAATCTGGCCGTGCTTAGGCAACGTGGGCTTTATTGTTGAGGCCCTTGCGACACTCAGAGGTTTTACCGGCAGGTCCGCGTCGTAATTATATTACTATCAGCCGACATAATTGTAACGATCTCTTAGAGCGCGATCCTCCATTTCACTTCGGATAAAACGATCCAGCAGTAGAGTCATTTGTTTTTGTTCGAGGGTATAATACTCGCGCATTAAAGTAGAGTCACACAGATGTTACAGATGCAAGATGGATGAACCAGTCACGCTTCCGATGCATACGTTGTTGTATCGGGCAGGGTGCATTGGTTGATGCATCTTGCATCTATCCTTTGCCTAGCTGGATCCATTGTAAACAAAGATTCATGGAAAATTATCGCATAAAAGACTTGGCTACTCGACTTTGCCATAGCTATTTCATACCTCCTGTCTAAAATAGACGAGCCAAAATTAGCTAAGTGGAGGTTTAGAGACCTCGCAGCTCATGACCGCTGTGGTAGCATTTCTGGCATAGCCAGCGTTCCTGGCCTCTTTCAACCGCTCCTCCCCTTTGACCCAGAAGCGGAACTCCTGCCCTGGGCGAAGGGAGGGAACGCACTCAACTGGCGTTAACTACGACCAGAGGGTGGATGTTGCCACAGTGTACGGATCTAGTATCTAGATCTACGGATCTAGTAAATACTATAGTAATCCGAGTGGCCTGAAAAACCACTAGTCGCTAGCTTAGCTCATTTTGGTGGGGGTAAGCTAATTCCATAGGCATGGCCCGCCTAATAGACCTGCACAAACCAGACCGCGGCTATTACGCCGGTCATACCCCAAAGCGCCTACATCAGTCGAGGTTCCACATTTGGAGGTCAATGTCATGCGATAATTAAAATTCGTTTAAATTATTTAGTCGGTATTTGGGAATAGTCATTTTATCGGAATGTTGGTAATGTGGTTCGATAATCTCTACACTAGATGTATATGTACCCGCTCTTCTACCCGGTACATTCGATTTCGATTGCTGGCTTCGGTTGGTACCCAGCAATCACCTGCTTGCAGCCCGGAGGTTGATTCTTTTGATTCCTTTGGCTTACTGTGGCGCCGAACAAGGGTATAGGTGGACTCCTGCCGTGGACGGTGGTGGTTCTGGTCTCGTATCCTAACGCGTATAATCGTAATTGTAGAGATATTGTCGCATGGTGTCTCCCCGAATGCGCCATGCCACATGGGCTCAGAAGTACGATCGTAAGCCTTAGGTCTCCGTCCTCTTCGTGCCCGGCCATTGGAATTTGTAGAATCTCCTCTTTGAGCGCGCAGACCGGTCTGATATACATTTCTGTAGAGTCCCAACATGCGGTAAAGGTTTCTCAAATAGCGTTACCACTTTTTTCCGAATTACTAGGTGTACTTGCTCGTAGCGTATTTCACTTTTTTCTACACTATTGTTTTTTTTCGGTGATAGAAATGGGGAATGGGGAGCTAGCTAGGTTTAGTTGCCAGCATGTAGATTCCCGCGATATTTTTCATATTCAATATTTCGATATTCAAGTCTAAGTAGAGAAGTCTGATCGAGACGGTGGAGGTCCGCACCTACTCTTCAAGTAGGGGTGACCTCACAGCCTAAAGACCGCGGCGCACCATCTCTGGCAGATAATGCCAGCGTTACTAGGCCTCGGTCTATACTCAAAGCGGCCAGCTCGTGGAGTGTATACTCGCGAGTTGGAATCACGTTTTGAGCGAAGGGGCGCATCTGTCCTGGCGTTACGACGTCCAGGCAGGTGGATGGTGTCGCCTCGCGTAAGAATCCGGGGTTGATTCTATGGGCTTGGAAACCCAGTCGCTAGCCGTCTCGTTTCGCCTCTACTTCTTTATATCTAAATTCGTTTCGTTTATCGCATGCTGGTAATGTAGTCGTATTGGAAACAAGAGTAATAAGGCTATAGTAATTCATCGAAGAACGAAGAACGTCGAAACAAGAATGGAAGTTCGCGCACAACATTACACCACTACTTTCGATTATTACGTTAGCCAATTTTGTTGTCGATGTGTTCAAAGTTGTACTTTGTTAGAGATTTGAATATCTGTGATTAATCGAGAAGTTCGATCGGGACGGTGGAGGTCCGCACCTACTCTTCAAGTAGGGGTGACCTCACAGCCAAAAGACCGCAGCGCACCATCTCTGGCAGATAATGCCAGCGTTACTAGGCTTCGGTCTATACTTAAAGCGGCCAGCTCGTGGAGTGTATACTCGCGAGTTGGAATCACGTTTTGAGCGAAGGGGCGCATCTGTCCTGGCGTTACGACGTCCAGGCAGGTGGATGGTGTCGCCTCGCGTAAGAATCCGGGGTTGATTCTATGGGCTTGGAAACCCAGTCGGCTAGCCGTCCCGTTTCGCCTCTGCTTTAAGCTTTGAACACATTGATAACAAAAGAATAAGGCTAACGTAATTAATCGAGGTACAAGAAATAATCCTGCTCATCACGAAGAGTGTGACTTCTTCAAGGAAGAGAGAATGTGTGAGTACCAATATATCTTTCCAACTAAACTTTGTTCTGGAACATTTTCGTTTCGAATTATTCATGAAAAATTAATAATTTATCATTAAACTTACTCTCGTGCAAAAAAGCTTATTGTGAAACTGTTCGATTATTCGATTGAAACAACCTTTTCAAAGCTAATTTTTTCGGCCTTTTTTTATATTTTTTTATGAATCAATTATGTTAATACATTATTGATTGTATTGTATACGTTTGTTGTATGTTACTAAACGAATTCTATATATCTCGTGTTTATATGTTCTAGGCTACCGTAACTCGAGGAGGGGAACTTCCACTTCCATTATTACGTTAGCCAACCTTGTTTTCAATGTATCGAAAGTTGCATTATCTTAGAGGTTAGGATATATTTGATATCATATTAGTAGAGAAGTTTGATCGAGACGGTGGAGGTCCGCACCTACTCTTCAAGTAGGGGGTGACCTCACAGCCAAAAGACCGCAGCGCACCATCTCTGGCAGATAATGCCAGCGTTACTAGGCTTCGGTCTATACTTAAAGCGGCCAGCTCGTGGAGTGTATACTCGCGAGTTGGAATAACGTTTTAAGCGAAGGGGCGCATCTGTCCTGGCGTTACGACGTCCAGGCAGGTGGATGGTGTCGCCTCGCGTAAGAATCCGGGGTTGATTCTATGGGCTTGGAAACCCAGTCGGCTAGCCGTCTCGTTTCGCCTCTACCAAATTAAATAGAATTTGCTGATAATGCGCTTTAGATATATTGAAAACAGGGGTAGTAAGACTAACGTAATACAACGCATCAATGCTCAGATTCAGAGCCAACGTCGCTGACTTCAAGGGGGTGAGAATGTAAGTAAGAAAAGACATTTTTCCAAATAAACTATCTTGTTGGTGGAATTGGACGAATCGTTTTTTAACATCTTGTTTCATTTTTTGATTCCAGGTCTCTAACGCAGCATTCATATCCCCCCAACAAGTAGTGAGTGAAGAAATAACTTTATTATTATTATAGTTGATTAGAATAGTAGTTGAGTTTGACGAGTATAGTGACCGTGGATAACGCCAGGCGTTTTCCACGGGTAGTAATCTGTTTCCTAGCTAGGTAGGGTCTTTTTGTACGTCGCGTTTTTTTTTCTAATAAAATAATTTCTAGGACGGTGTCACCAAATTTCGGGAAGATAAAAATCTTCCGTAATTTGGTATATCAATAACAAGAGTAACTTTTTATTATCGAAATGATCATTTATTTTTTAAATATATTTGAAATGAAATAAAGTTACGTTTTAACTTTAAGATAATTATTTATTTTTTAAATTCATTTAAAATTCAATACAGAACGTATTTTTAAATTATTTAGAATTGCTCAGATGCACTGGGTGTTACGTACAAAAAGACGATTCGCGACGGATAGATCCTTGAAACAAAGTAAATACTCATACTTCACACTTGGTAGAGTAGTGTTTTCATTTATTCGAAGTTTTGCTTTGTTGAAAGGATCGTCCGAGGGTTTTTAAATATTTTATTAAACATTGTAAATGCATAAATAAGATAAATGAAAGTCTTTAATCTTTTTGATTAATATCACAAAATATTTTTTAATATTTCAATATATCACTTAGAATTTGAGATTAAATTTTGTCATAAAGTAGAGTCATTTTTTAAGAATAAAGAAATATTAGACCGTTTACAAAATTTAATGAATTCTTTTAGATAGGATTTTCAGGATATTAAGGTTCCCTGTTCGTTGCTCGGATCCTCTCGCGTGCCCAGGCGCTACTCGGGAGGGTGAGAGCAACGGGCACATGGAACATTGTTTTAATAATATATATTTGTGTGGCGACTGACAATGGCCAGTGTATCGTGCACGACGTATTTTCCACTTATGTGTGTGTGCGATTAGGCAGTGGAATTGCGTCGGTTCTTTCAATTAGATTCAATAACGCATATTCCTGTCGATCTGTGACATGCTACATAGATCTTCATGGAATATGTTCGCGAGTAGCTTTTCTAAAAACTACGTTTGTAACATTCAGAATTACACGTAGTTCAATTGAGTCTCGAAAATAGTTTGTTATTTCAATTTACCGATTAATATCGCAAAGGTCACTACCATTGTCAGTCGATTTCAGTGAAACTGGTACGTACCTTAATTGTGTTTGTATGAGGTTTCGACGTTAGGGTGTCGGAGGCGTCCCGGGACGTGCTCTCTAGGTATTAGGCTTTTGCACCCTGGCGTCTGAATGGGAATCGTTGAGTGAATGTGTTGGTGAGCTTGTGTTTTTTGCCATTTTTTAAATATAGGACTAGGTAGGTAGGTAGCTTACTTTCTTGGTGTGTGTGAATGTTAATTTTAAGTAGGTAGGGGCCGGGGCTGGCTACCGTTTTCTCTTTCGGGTAGGCCGCGATTCGACCGGTAGTCAGTTCCTGGAAGAGCTCGAAGTTTCGTTCTCGAATCGAAATCGAACGAGGCATGACGTTCGATGGATGATTCGCCTTCGATTCTTCTTGCTCGCATAGCTTTTCGCGGACGCGGACGCGAACGGTAAACGCGCGCGGATTAGGTCCTCGAAACGTTTCGCACCTGCTCGATTGCACCAGGGGAACGATCGGCTTCTCCCGAAACTTGTTACTCGTCTCGGAAGTCGTCGATCGTTTTCCCTGCGAGCACGTTTAGGGTTTCAGATGTTCGGCGGAACGCGAAGAAAAAGAAGAGGCCCGACAAACAGTCACTCAAGAGGGCAGCAACTGCATGTGTTTTATCGTTACTTACCTTGTCACTATACTCGTCAGTAGAAATATTTGAAGTAGTTGTAGAAGTAGTTAGTTGCATCAATGGGCAGGCCTCGCCGCCCCAACGATCAGCCGAGATGGGCACATCCGCGATTTGCATTAGCGTTGCGAAGAAAAACACACGTTGCATTAAGTCATTTTGAACAGAGGATAAAAGTTAGTGTTGCGAAAATAGTCGCGATTTTGACTGTGTATAGTGTTGCGAATTAAATGGTCGCGATTTCGATTTTATTTCATTTTTTTCTTCAAGATATAAAGATTTCATAAGTATTTTTATAAGTAAAGTAGTCTTTTTTTTATTCCTCCGTTCGTTGAATTAGCGTTGCGCAACAAAAAAGGATCGCGTTTGAATTCGAGTCATTTTCGATTTTTCAGGCGCCCATGCTCGAGCTGCAACGAACCCTCCCTGGTGTGGTGCAGGCATTCGCGTTTTCGAATAGAGTTGCGAAAAATCTCGACGGGTTGAATTAGCGTTGCGAAAAAATAAAAGAGAATTTTTTTACTTACCGCTTTTGTTAATGACAAAGTAAAATGGTGGATGAGCCGGATCTCTTCACCAATAGACTTTGTCACACCTCCTGCATGCCCCGCGAATCAATTATCTTATAAAAACAATTCTGTTTGAGAAATTAGCGTTGCGAATTTGATATCGCGATTGTCTTAGTGTTGCGAAAAATACCAACGCGTTGTATTAAGGCTGGATTATTTTCTTGCACATTGGAAAACGTAAAACCTGAGATTTAATGGTTATACTCGCGACCGCGTATATAAAAGTAAATGTTTAACATTGCAGAATTAGTTGCGCAAGAATGCATACGAACATTGAATTCTAGAGATTTTGTTGTTTAGATTTTCGAGTAATATTGCTCGAGTTCTGTATTTCAAGTTTAAAGTTTTTGAAATGTGGAGCATGTGTCCACCCGGCCGCTACACGTCGAGAAAAGAAACGTATTGGTACGTTCTAAGATCGCAGTTAGCGCAAAATCACGGTGCACGTTGCTACGTTCGATTCCGCGCGGTGTGCCCTAACACACGATTCGTTTGCCGTTCCAGCAATGGAACATGTGTATCCGTTTTCGCATGACCGTACCATACACAAAAAGAAGACGTATTAAGTTACGTCACCTGTGGTGGTACGCACGACAATGCCATGGTGACCATTGTATTAGCATCTAATGCGGTGCGAGCCATGGTGTTGACGTGCCTTACGATGGCGGAAATCACTGTAGGTTCACATGAACGTAGCGACGTGTACCTTGGCCATTTGATGGTTTGTGAGCGCTAATTGCAAGGAACCTACCACTGCGTTTTACAAAGCATGTATTTTTTTAACGTAGTGGTCCGATCGGGTTAGAAGACATACACTTTGTGTATGTATAGCGTATCGAACGCCTCGTCGGCCCGCAAGGTAAAAGACGGGGTATCTTTACGTAGGGACCGCGCAGTAATTTTTTCGATAGAACTTAGTGTTCGTTGCACCATGCAAAACTGATTTTGCAATGTTCGAATTTGTAATAATAGTAGGGACCGCGAAGTATATTTCCCTACTCGCGTGATATAGTAAGAATTAGATATTCGAATCGATTTAATACGATTGTTTTCCGATATGCAAACGGTAGAAAATCCCCCCTTTTAGAGTTGCGATGATTGAAATGCCGCACTGCACCGAATGACTGCCCCTGACCACCTGCAGCCGGTGTGGCTGCCCCTGAAAATACACCCCGCAGCCAATGCTTCTTCCCCATTAGAGTTGCGCATAAAGATATTAAAGTGCACGGGAGTTTTCTATATCGAATCTAACTAATTAGTGTCACGATAAATAATGCACTGGTCGCGTTTGTTTCATTATATTTATTATATATTGTTAATATACTAGCGTTGCGCAAGAATAATTCGGTTTGATTTCCTCCCCATAAATTTTAATGGCTGCTATCGCGATTCCATTTAGTGTTGCGGAAAAAAAATAAAAGTGCACGGGAATTTTTTGTTCTGAAAGAAAATAAAATAGTGTTGCGGTAGATCATGCACTGCTCGCGTTGTTTAGAGATATTCAATGTACATTTTTGTAGAGTAGTGTTGCGCAAAACCAGTCCACTCGCGCGTTTGTTTGAAATATATCGAGTGGACAACCATTCTCAAGATGTTTTTTTTTATTTTTTAAATTTTTTTTCTGGGAAAGTGGCCACCCCCCTTCCCAAAATACCCCCCGCAGCCATTGCTACCCATTAGAGTTGCGCATAAAGAAATTAAAGTGCACGGGAGTTTTTGATATCGAATTTAATAAATTAGCGTCGCGCCAATAATGCACTACTCGCGTTTGTTCCAATATATTTATTATTTATTATTTTTTGACTAGCGTTGCGAAAGAATAATTCGGTTTGATTCCCTCCTCATAAATTCAAATGGCTGCTATCGCGATTCCATTTAGCGTTGCGGAAAAAAATTAAAGTGCACGGGAATTTTTTGTTCTGAAAAAAAAAATAAAATAGTGTTGCGGTAGATTATGCACTGCTCGCGTTGTTTAGGGATATTCAATGTACATTTTTGTAGAGTAGTGTTGCGCAAAACAAGTCCACTCGCGCGTTTGATTGAAATATATCGAGTGGACAACCATTTTCAATATGTATTTTTTTTTGTATTTTAAAAATTTTTTTCTTGTGTTAATCCAAGATTTAGTCTGTTTCAGATATTTCATCCCATGACAAGGAAGAGACTGTTGGATTGGTTGTATATTCTGACGTTTGTTGTATGTGTTGCGTGTTGTGTAGGCTTTCGTATTTGTTGTACGTTGTGCTGTCTGTTGTATTTGTTGCTCATTGTGTAGTTTGTTGTATTTTTATTTCAGCAAATTTGTGTTAGCCCTCCCCCCCCCCCCCCGCCCCAAATAAGTACATGGCCAAAGTACTTAAAATACAAAAAAATACAAAAATAAAATACAAAATACAAAAAAACAAAAATATAATACTTAATAGGTAGGAAATAAAAAAAAAATAAAAAATTAGATTCCATACTAGGCAGGTAGTAATTCGGCGGGTAGGCTTTGCAATGAGCTCTTCTTGGTATTCGTTTGCACAGTGATCAAAACTAGAGCACTGTCAAATGTGTATTAGGAAGAGTACAAAATGGGGTTCAAAATTACGGCTTTTTTTATTATTTTGTAATTTTGTTAACTTTCCGTCGGGTGGGACGTTGGCCTTGTTCAAACACGGCGGAAATTGTATACTTTTCGCCATGTCTGAACGGCGCCAAAAACTATGTGGGTGGGCGGGTCTCCCTCACAGCAACCTCCACGTGGTGAGATCCGGACAATCGGTGTGATTCTCGATTTCGAATATTTTGTTTCGCAATTGTTCTATAAAATATTAAAAATCGACAATTACATCGAGCTAATGGCTGTGATAATTAATTGATTCTTTGACATGATTTCTTCTCGACGTTAGTTTTCAAGGAATATTTTTTGTTGAATAATAATTATTTTATATCGCAATAATTTCCAAATTAAATTTAAATTCTGATATTTCTTTCTAACGTTACTTTCATATTGCCTACATTTATAAACTATCGATTAGCGATGTTGGTATTTGAGATCAGTGATAGTTCCACGTTCTTAGTTCCACAACCGATGAGAGTATCTCGGCATTGGGGCCGTTACCGACCGCTCCCAGTACCCACTCAGGACTCACTTTGGGGCCCGCAGTTTAGCACAGGGGCTGGCAGTCTTTCAATATATCTCGTCGGTGCCGCAGTTTAACACGGGGGCTGGCTGTCTTTAAATATATCTCGTCGGTGATTGGGGCCGTTACCGACCGCTCCCAGCACCCACTCTGCACCCACTTTAGGCCCGCAGTTTAACACGGGGGCTGGCAGTCTTTAAATATATCTCTTCGGTGATATAATTGCCTCCTCTAAATAAAATGTCCTTCTCTCCCTTGGGAAAGTAAATAAATTTGTCCTTGTCGGGTACCAACTTTGTTATCACGATCGCCTAATACTTACCAAAGGATTAGAAGAGTGGGAAAAATGTAGGTGGCACCAGAGAGGATATTTTTTATGGGACTACTTATTTTTATGGGATTATTTTCTTGTGGGACTTACGTCAACATATTTCTTGTGTTTTTCTGATTAAAATGATACCAAGCAAGATATAATTTGAACTGTCAGTGGTTTAATGAACGGTATGTAGCAAGTTTTGGACCTATGCTAAGTATTAAGTTAAGTTAATTAAGTTAAAACATAAATTAATTTGACAGTAAAATGTGCTCTAACTCTCGGGAACGTTTCTCCAAGTTGGATATTAGATCTGAAAGTAGATCTCTTTCTTAAAAACAATGTAGGATCTGATCCATGCTAAACGTTCCTCGCTGCCGTGGGTGTGGGTTCTAATCCAGACTAAACGTTCCGCTCTACCATGGGTGTGGGATCTGATCCAGGCTAGAATTTAGTGTGAGGGCAGCACTATACTGAAGGGACGTGTACACTCTCGTATCCTCTCTGATAGAATGAAATTTAAAGGCCCACGATAAACTCACTGCCAATTAAATTGAATTATTTTATTAAATTGTTTAAAATGTAGCTTTGCGATTGTAGAACTATCGACACTATTCTTGGACCACTCCCTTCCCCGAATTTTTCCCTTTTTTAGTTCCCTCCCTTCCTTAGACCCTTGCCTTCTGTGAACCCTGCTTTTTCTCGAGGCCCCACCCTTTCCTGAAGACCCGACCCTTTCGAAGAGACTCGACCCTTTTTCAGAAACCCCATCTTTTCCTAAATTTTCTCCTGCTTCCTATTGTTACACACTCCATCCTGTCCCAGGAACAAAAATTTCCACCCGGCGACTTCGGTGCGTAGAGCCGATGGCAGTCGCCATCTTGAAAGCGCTCGGGGAGCTACGGAAGTACGCCCTGTGCCGTATAAAATCAATAATAGGTATACTGTGCATAGCTAATTCACGAAAATGTTTACGTTTGGTAGAGCAACTCCGTTCGTTCTGGTTCGAGTGAAAAACACGCAGTCTAGATACGCAGACGTGTATTTCTTACGTTCTAAACACATAGCGATATTAGATGACAATGGCATACTCACTTCGTCGAAACTCGTCACACCGCTGCCGGTGGATTATACAAAATTATACGTTGATTCGCGTCAATGATGAGTCGATCGGATCCGACTATCTCGGGTGGCTCTTCGTGGCCGCGTGACGTGTACAAACAACAAAATTGAAATGAACCTCCATCTCGAAACGTGACACGGTATCGTAGAACGTCAATGATGTTGCACACCATTCCTTCGGGAATGCCTAAACGCTAATTTGGATACCTACGAAAATAGTGACGGCTCGAATACTTCAAAGCCGTGGTCTCCGTGGAATTTCGCAAATTTCAAGCTACCCGACGATTAATTAATGCGCTCGTACAATATGTCTGCAATCGTGCGTGCCAAGCTTCTGCAAATAAAGAGACCTACGGAAAATATTCACATCCTTACAGATCGTTTCACCAACTAATCGCAAGTATCACGATAACAACAATAATGATTCAACGTAACAATTACTTTCGTTCAACAGCAGTCTAAAACGTATCGCACAAGGGAATCTCGCACGGTGCATACAAAACGCGTGACAGCAACTCATTTTTCCTCGGAGGGGGGGGGGTGGTGGTGATTTATGTTCACGACTCGACGACGAACAATATCCTACGGCTAAATGGATTTACACGTCCTCGCGACGTGTTACACGTACATCAACACATTCCTCTAATATCGAGTTTTTTTTTTTAATCCTATCTCGTCGATTCGATGATGATCTCTGACGGTACACGCTACACAATTTATTAGAATCGCGTGAGCTCGCTCGTTTACAGCCTAAGAAGAGAAACGGAACGCGTAATCACCGTGATACACCCGCGGCAATGATCCACGATCACCGCGTTAAACCCTCAAGTACACACGATCGTTTCACGACCATGATTGTTTCGAGATTTAGGCGATCCATCATCGCATAGTGTTTCTAATTTGCCGACGCAACGTTTATTCAGCTAAAAATCAACGTTTCAGAGTTCAATCTCGGATTTCGCCGAAAGGTTAACGGTGTTATCATCGGGCTCGGGTTATCATCGGTGCATTCCCTATCGACAAATCGTCCAACTAAAAAAAAAAAAAAAAAAAAAAAAATAGCCCAGCTATTTCGTAACGAAGAAGGTACGGCGTAAAAGTATCGCTCCGTTCGACGTTGGACGTGTCGTTTCTTTTTTCTTTTTTTCTTTTTCGTTTCTCCATCCGACGTGGCAGAGATCGTTCGAAAAGGAAACCTGGTTTCTAGATCTCGTTAAAGGAGTAGAAGGTTTTGTAATAGCACGTACATGGTATAGTTGTACGGGCTTGTGCACGATATGTGTGAAAGAATTGGCACGGATACACGCGTTATACAAAAGGTATAGTTTGTGAAAATTGTTCCCACTTCCTGGTCGTAGACCGAAGCCTTCTCTCAATTTCCCTTGTCTCTCTTTTATTCTCTTTCTCTCTCTCGCTCTCTCTCGCTCTCTCGCTCTCTCGCTCTCTCTCGCTCTCTCTCGCTCTCTCTCGCTCTCTCGCTTTGTCTCTCCCTGTCTTTTCATCGACACGATTGGTCCTCTCGAGCACTGCTCGACATCGATTATTTTCTCGAGGACGGGACACGCGTTAAGAAGATCACCGGACGCATAATTGATCTCGAAACTGTCCGTTATAGTAGCGCTACGAGTTTGCAAAATAGGGGTATACGCGGTTACCTGAAACTTCCGGTCGGGATACCGAAAGTTTGCGATGTTCGGGTACTCGAAAAGTTAACGGTGTTTCGACCAAAAGACGCCTTATTAATCAATAAATCTATGAACATTCAAGATGATCGGCAACCGGTGGTACAATAGAAATGGACGTGGCGCTACAATAAAAAAGAAAACTGCTATAGCGTTGAACTGCAAAATTATAACGTTACGACTAGACTGCGGATTTTATGCTAAAATCGATTGCTAATCAATTCGTTGAAGCTAGTGGAGGGACAAATACATTTTCGTTTGACCACTGTTTTTTACGACTGATGCAAAAGACCTGCTCCGTCTAGTCACTGGAGACTATTCGTGTGATTATAAATTCATGGGGTCCCCGAACTCCATCCGTAGTCTGAATCAAAATCGAGGAATGTACAGCTAATGATTCATAGAACAATGGGGAATTTCGCGTAAGCGTATTCGGCGAGTTGAAAAGGAGCCGTAACCCTTTCCCCCGAGACGATCGTCTCTCGATCATCTCGATCGTCTCGTCTAAAATCGGCGATCATGCTCGACGAAGGCGTTGCAACGGGAACGCGATCGCCGGGCGATAATTGATATCTATTGGTTGAGTTTCTTCGGCTGGCCAGTGTTGGATAGATGCTTCCAGAGGCCGGTGATCAATGGCACGTCCCGGAAGCTGTCGGCCGAGGGCTACGCCTGCTACGAGCACATCAGGTCCACCGACCTTGATTCGCCCCAGGCGTTCTGCATTTTGAAAGCTGTCGCCGGCCTGGGCACGACGTGGTGCGACGCGGCGGTGCTCGCGTGCCTCAGCGTCGTCATCGGTATCGCCCCGGTACCGGAAGTGGCCTTCTTCAAGGTCTTCGCGTGCTCGGACTCGTCCTCGAAGCACACCTGAAACCCCCGTTTCTCCAGTACTCGCGCAAACAGAGAACCTCTATACTCCTTAACACGTTAAGTGCCAGAGATTCTTACAAAAATCAGTGTAAATTGATTAACCAGTTAACCCCTTGCCCTACAATATCGAGTCAGACTCGTGATGAAGATTCTGAGCAGAGTCTAATAAATATGTATGTCATTAATTTTCTTTAAACCGAAATAAAATTCTATTTTACTATAGTTTATATGTGTGCCCATAATTATGAAAGTGGTCTAGGTCATATATTTCTTTCATTTTTTTTAAATTGAATAAATTTAGTTTAAAATCATATCGTGTGAAATAAGTGATAAATTCATTTTTTTTTTTAATTTTGACTTAGACCACTTTCATAATTATGGGCACATATATCCTTTGGAGAAAAAATAGACATACAATAAATATAAACCATCTTCTTTTTCTATGACATTCTGAACGATGAAGAATTTATAATAATTATAATCACGATATAAATAGTAGTGCAAGAGGTTAACTGTGGAATTTAATTTTAAAAATCCCTCGCGGCACGGAATTAAAATCAAACGATGATGAATATACACGTCGAACGCAGGCCAAATGCCGCTATTATAAATTTTACGAAAAAAGTACAGCAAAGTGAGAAAGAATTACATTTTTATTCGATAAGAAATTAACAACTCGTTAACGTTAACCGCACCGCAATAGAGATTTGGTCCAACGTCAAACCGAAACTAGAAATTTAAAATGTATTATAGGGAATGCTGTCCTAACCCTTCTGAATTCTAAAGGTCCTAATAAAATTCGGTTTATCCGGATATGTCACGATAGAAATGAATTTCTAAATCTAGTGAAAAATATCAGTCATATGTGACTAACGTGGCAGTTAACGTGTTAAATTAATATTTTTAAACCTCTTTCCCTCGCTCACCCAAGAGTTTCCTGTTGGTTTTCCTTCGTTCGTCAAGTCGATCAGCAGGTTCTTCTGCGACCCGGTCCCTGTGGGTCGCTGATCGCTTCGCTTGGTCTGCTCGATGACCTTATGAGCTGGTTTGCTCTCTTCTTCATTGTCCTCCTTCTTCTCCTTCTTCTTCTTCTCTTCGTCTTCTGTACATTTGTGAAATTTATTAGGGCTTACCTAGGGTACACTAGAGTATTCTTATAATAACCTTCGTGAATTATTTTAATTCGTCAGAAAAATCAGACAGTGCTGTTCAATTGTAATTTATCTAAATTATTTGGGAAATAACTAAATTTTCGAGTTTAACTGCTGTAGATTCCTAGGGGTATTGTTATCGCAGCGATGTTGCAGTCTCGTGTTCTGTTTCATAAAACCCTGCACTGCCTAATGAGGCATACATATCGATGTATACCGTTGTTTATACTAACGCGACCTCGTGTAACCGAAACGTACACGGAAAACGACACTAACGCGAACGTGTCCGGCGATTTATTCGCTCGAACGTTGTGAAGATGATACAGAGATTGTATTACAAACGCCATAACATCGTGTCGTCTGCTGTACAGTCTGTCCAGTGTCGTAAACAAATGCGCGTGTGCGGTACATAGCAGAATAGAATATATAAACTGAAATATAGAATATACGTAGAAATTCCTATATCTTCAGGATATAGTAGGATATAGGAACCATATTAAATCATACGATGACCACTTCGATCCGGAGGATGGACAAATTATGCTTAACCCATTTGCATCATTAGCGTATATATGCGCTCAATTTTTCAAGTCACTATCATTATTCGTTAGCTAAAAAATAGAAATGGAGGGTGCATAGAAATGGAGTAGTAATTCTGATTTTTTCTTATAATGTTGAAATATGAAGGTTTTTTACTTGTAGTCATTTCTGTACTTAAATATAATTAAAAAAAAAAGCAGTTTGGTGATAAAGGCCCTCTTTTCATATTTCCTTATGATGCAAATGGGTTAAACTGAGAATTAAGCAAATAAAAATTTCTTTCCTGAGTAGTTTCAATGAATTGGACTGCGGATTTTGATTATGAAAAATCAAAACTTTCTGCATCGATCACGACAAACAATAAAAATTCGATTCTTTCAATCTTGCTTCTGTTTAACACTAGAACTACCGAACCAGTCAAAATGACTGGTTCCTAATTTTTTCTTTAACAATTACTGAGATTATAAAAATGTTTTCATCAGAATTTTTTTAATCAACCTATTCATTGAAGCACATGTTAGAATGAAAATGGTATTAAGATTGAATAGATGTAATCGTATCATTATTACAAAGCAATATTCATCAGTTGTATTTATTACTCGGTAGTTCTAGTGTTAAAATAAAATCCTAGTAATATCTCGATAGCCTCAAAAATTTTTTTCTATCCTATTATTTCATGCTTCGCTCATTTTTGGCATAAAGTGACACTGGACCGACAGCCAGTAGTTGTAATCGAGTATACAAACGCTCTCTGTTTAGATCGGCAGTATCATTGGACAGACTATAAAGCGCGAGCTTCGATGTCATGGTGAATTCACGAGTAACATAGATCCGTCGACGGTTCGTAACAGAAGGCAGATGAACAGTATAATCGCAGCTAATCCCGTTCGAAGGGAAACGTGCGAGGAAGTGTTGGCGCGAATGGAGGCGGCAGTAGGAACTGTAATTGTCCTACTTTTCCGTAATGTTGCCGCCCCGGCTGCACACCAAGTTCAATATTACCGGACAATTTCCTGGGCGCACTCATAACCCCGCGTCCGAAGCTTTCCGCAATATCCTCGGCTCTCGGGGAGCTAAGTGCACGAACACTATTGCTCCGCCCCGACGATGTACCTTTCGGCTAGATCAGACGGCACGAGCGAGATCCTAGAATCTCATGGTTTACCGGCAAATCGAATTGTCCCGATAATGCCTAGCGATTTTCCGAGAGTCCGTCGATTCGCAAGACGGGCTGTGGACTTTTATTAAAAAATATTTCGACATTTCAATTAAACGGTTTCTCTTACACACAGACATAATTTCTTAACACTCTATCTAAGATAAAGGCACCAGTACTTGACCATGTACCAGTAGTTGACCATTTTATAGAAAAACATAAAAAATAAGGTTTTTATAAGCTGTGCACTTTTGATGAAAGTGAACCTCAGATGCCATACCGTCTGTTGTTTAAATTTCAAAACAATAAGAACATTTTAAACCTAATTTTTTATGTTTTTCTATAAAATGGTCAACTACTGGTGCCTTTACCTTACCGGAATTCTGCTAACAGAATTTTCAATAATTATGCCTCAACAAAAGGAAGCCTAAAAATCTTTTTTTGCATAATATTGGGTTGGCAAGAAAGTAATTTCGGTTTTCACTAATAGATGACTTTGTGTTTTATTTGATTGACTTCTGTTAACGTTGCGTTTGTTTTCTTTCTGACATATCATAACTGCATCTTTTAGGTTACTTTTGAAGCAAATTACACGTAATTCTGATTAAAATTGTTAGTTCTGTATCAATTTGAACATGGAGTGCAAAAACGAACATTATTGCTTCTTTATTTCCGTAGAGGTAAAAAAGCTGCCGAGGATCACAAAGATATATGTGAAGTTTATGGTGTGGATTGCTCAACAGAACGCACATGCCAGAATTGGTTTAAAAAATTCCGTTCTGGGAATTTCTCACTCGAAGACGACCAACGTTCTGGTCGACCATCTGTAAGGAAGCTTTAGACGTCAATCTCCTTTACTAACTCAGAAGAAACTGTTTATTTAAACAAAACTCATGGTAACATCAATTTAACAAAATGCTAACGCAACGCATAAATCAATAAAATTATATATAACAGTATAAATCAATAACAGGTAAACATATGAATAATACAAACGGTGACATAAACATTCTTACACATCTGAAGTTGATGATGACCAAATGAAAGCCATTATTGAATCGGTTAAATGTCTCGCATACAACTATAGAATATCGTTTAAAAAGTCTCGGAATCGTTAAGAAGCTCGATATTTGGGTTCCACACGAATTGAAAGAAATTCGCTTAACGCAACGCATCAACATATGCGATATGCATCTCAAACGAAATGAAATCGACCCTTTTCCGAAGCGAATCATCACTGGTGATGAGAAATGGGTTGTTTACAATAACACAACTCGAAAACGATCATGGTTCAAGCGTGATGAATCAGCCCAAACCACACCGAAAGCTGAATTGCACCAAAAGAAGATCATGTTGTCAATTTGGTGGAATTACAAAGGTATTGTGTATTCTGAACCGCCCCCAAGGAACCAAACCACCAATTCAGATGTTTATTGTCGACAACTAACAAAACTGGACATAGCAATCAAAGAAAAACGGCCAGAATTGGCAAATCGGAAAGGAATCGTGTTCCACCATGATAACGCTAAGCCACACACATCTTTGGTAACACGTGAAAAGTTATTGGAGCTTGGTTGCGAAGTGATGTCACATCCACCATATAGCCCTGACATTGCACCATCAGATTGTCATTTATTCCGAAGTTTACAAAACTCTTCGAATGGTAAAACATTCACTAATGATGATGATCTGAAATCGCTCTTGGATCAGTTTTTCACCGAAAAGGATCAGAAGTTTTATGAGCACGGAATTATGAAGCTACCAGAAAGATGGAAAAAGATCATAGAATAAAATCCAAAATATTTTATTGATTAACACGTTGACCGCCATGTCACCCAGATGTGGGTGACGGAATTATTTGTCCAGGTTTTAAAATGAATTTTTACGTTAACCCTTTGCACTCGAAGCTATTTTAACTCCAAAACGAAACATCTCTTCCAATCTATAATATTTCCCTTCTCTGTATATTTTGTTTTTCATTTTATACATACGAAAATGTTGCAATGTTGCAATACCGAAGTTTTTAGTAATTTATTAAATACAAATAAATGTAATAATGTCAAAGCATTTAATTTAATAATGACACAGCAATTTTTAGTGGCGCCTTACAGTCGCCTTTCGATTGCTAAGGGTTAATATATTCATTGTACCAAATTTGATTGGGATTTTTAAATTGAAGGAAAGTTGGAGGACTATTTAATATCATATATATAATATTTTTCAATTTTCATTTCATTGTAAAACTTACTTTGATTTTATGGAATTTTTGAGGGTTCTGGTTTGGCACTCAAAGTGTTAAAGTTCACTGCTTTAATAAAAAACTTGGATTTTATTTCACCTAAACGTACCGAAATTACTTTCTTGCCAACCTAATTGCACCAAAAGAAATGATTAGATTACGTTTTACTGGGGGTTACTGGGCATAGGATTGGAATTGCTATTGTTGTGAAAGGTTCTATCAAAAAGTCCTCAGCCATGACTGTGAAAGATTATGAAATCTATGACAATCTCAAGGAATTTTATTTCCGACTTGAGATTGAGGGGCCCCTCGCTTGAGCCGCCACTGGCGAGACGTCCGCGAAATTGAAGGACCCGGATAGACAGTGCCGAAAAGAAGTGGACCGCAGGACCCTCGCCAGGAGGAATAGATTAATTTGCCTACCGGTTCTGTCTTCGGTTAACGAGGGGCTCTTATCCTGGGCGTGATGGATCCTGGGATCGGCCTGGGACAGCTGCCAAGCCTCGTAAGCCGTGTTAAACGCCTGTGCCACCGTCAGCGTCACCGTTTGCGCCATTTTTCTCTTCGGGCAGAGGAACGCGTGGCACTCCATCGTCTCATTCAAATTCGTCGCGATGAACGCGAACACGTGGTCGTGGGTGGCGTCCGCCGAACAATAAGAGATCCTAAAACATTTCCGTCTTTCTTTTCCGTTTCTCATCAACGATCAAAAGATCCTAACCCTTTGCACTCGGAGCTATCAACTCTAAACTCAGAATGTCCCCTCGGAAGGGACATCCGAGTGCAAAGGGTCAAATTAGCCTGGTGCCTTACAATTTCATTCCGAGCTTCCAGAATGCGCCATTTCATTTCGTCCGACACCGATGAAGAATCAAATAATTTGTTTCAAAATCAATGGTTGCCATTGCATACGTGTTAGCCTGTTATTCGCACAATTCTATGGGATAAAAAAATTCAACGGGGAAAACTACTACCTCGGAGTCGTCGAGATATATTACCAATTTGGTACAAGGGATGAGGGCTAAAAACGCATTGCTCTCGGCGGAAAAGGGTGTGTACAAAAATATAAATTTAGCAGGCAAAGCTATTTTCTCAGAATGATTTAAAGATGTCTAAAACTAAAGTAGTGTATCAATAAAGGGTACGTTCAAAAATAAAAATTTAGCGAGCGGAGCTATTTTCTCAGAACGATTTAAAAATGTCCGGAAGTGTAGTAATGTGTAAATGAAGGGTACGTTCAAAAATCGAAATTTAGCGAGCATAGCTATTTTCTCGGAATAATTTAGGAACTTCTAAAATTGCAGTCGTGTATAAACAAAGGGTACCTTCAAAAATAAAAATTTAGCAAGCATAGCTATTTTTTCAGAATGATTTAAGAACTTCTAAAATTGCAGTCATGTATAAATAAAGGGTACGCTCAAAAATAAAAATTTAGAAAGCGTAGCTATTTTCTCAGAATGATTTTAAAATGTCTAAAATTGCAGCAGTGTAGAAGTAAAGAGTATGATCAGAAATAAAAATTTAGCAAGTATAGCTATTTTCCCAGAATGATTTAAGAACTTCTAAAATTGCAGTCATGTATAAATAAAGGGTACGCTCAAAAATAAAAATTTAGAAAGCGTAGCTATTTTCTCAGAATGATTTTAAAATGTCTAAAATTGCAGCAGTGTAGAAGTAAAGATTATGATCAGAAATAAAAATTTAGCAAGCATAGCTATTTTCTCAGAATGATTTTAAAATGTCTAAAACTGCAGCAGTGTAGAAGTAAAGAGTATGATCAGAAATAAAAATTTAGCAAGTATAGCTATTTTCCCAGAATGATTTAAGAACGTCTAAAATTGCAGTCATGAATAAATAAAGGGTACGCTTAAAAATAAAAATTTAGAAAGGGAAGCTATTTGCTCAGAATGATTTGAAAATGTTTAAAATTGCAGCAGTGTAGAAGTAAAGAGTATGGTCAAAAATAAAAATTTAGCAAGCATAGCTATTTTCTCAGAATGATTTAAGAACTTATAAAATTGCAGTCATGTATAAATATAGGGTACGTTCAAAACTAAAAATTTAGAAAGTGTAGCTATCTTCTCAGAGTGATTTAAAAATGTCTAAAATGGCAGCAGTGTAGAAGTAAGTAAAGGGTATGATCAAAAATGAAAATTTAGCGAGCGAAGCTACTTTCTCAGAACGATTTAAAAATGTCTAAAATTACAACAAGGTACGAACAAGGGTTAAAAACACATTGTTTTAGGCGGAAAAGAGTATGTTCAAAAATACGAAATTATCAAGCAGAGCTATTTTCTCAGGATGATTTAAAAATGTCTAAAATTGCAACAAGTGATAAATAAGGGTTAAAAACACATTGTTTTAGGCGGAAAAGCGTATGTTCAAAAATACGAAATTAACAAGCAGAGCTATTTTCTCAGGATGATTAAAAAATGTCTAAAATTGCAACAAGGGACGAACAAGGGTTAAAAACGTATTTTTTCGGCGGAAAAGGGTATGTTCAAAACTCAGTAAGCAAATAAACCTTCTGCGAATAATTTCGAACTGTCTAAAATTGCAACAAGGGACGAATAAGAGTTAAAACGCATTGTTTTCTGGGGAGGGGGTTAAAGTGTATGCTTCATGGCAGACAGCGGCGGCTAGTACATGGACATGGCAGCCCGATGAATCATGGTTTCGAAATTGGACAGGGAATAATACTCCGCGACCGGTGTGCGATCGTGTAACGTTTGCTGGTCGGCCGTTATTACGCGGATGCGGCGTTTCGAATGCATTTCAGCCCCGTTCGCCGAATCTATCGGATATTATGTCGGGCTGACGCTTGGGAAAATGCGCAACGAGCCGCCGACCGATGCACACAGTTCCCGTGTACCCGTACGAATCCGGTTTTCGTGCGATTACAGGTTGAAAACCATGACAGGCGTAACGTACGCGCGTGTTACGCGAAACGGGAAAGCCTCCGCGCCGCGGTGCACACCGGATCGCGAACACTATGTACCGTACGTACCTGTATATAGACACTTGAAGCTGATCTTCTTCCGTGGCTATGTCTGTCATCCTGATCCCCTTTAAACTCACGGCCAGGGAAACCCGCTGCAGCTTCTTGCCGCTCGCTTTTGCCTGCGACCAGAGAATCGTTGAAAATTCCAATAGGACAAAAGTGGGAACGGGATAAGCAATTTCTTTTGCGTTCGCAAATTTTTCTTTCTTTTCTTCAAAATTTTTTTTTCGGTCGATAGCGTATCGTAGGATGTTAGCGGCCTGCAGATTTTTCTCGTTTGCGGTGAAAACTTTTGAAATAATAAACCGTAGACATCAGAAGAGTCGCGGGATATTAACCCTTTGCACTCGAGTGGTGACTCTGAAGCGTCATTAACACGTTGAGCGCCACGTCAGCCATCGGTGGTTGACACTAGACTTTCCGTTCAGGCCGCGTCAGTCACCGGTGACTGACACAAAGCTTTTCCAGGTGTTCTAAGTAGCGCGCGTGGCCTGACGGGAATTTCCTTAAGAATTCGCGTGGCGCTCAACGTGTTAAAAATTGTTGTGGTATTATTTCAAAGAAATTACAAAAAATATAACAGAATGTTTGTTACATTTCAAAATTTGCGTCCAATAGATTACTAAACATTTAAATATTGTATGTGGAAGTCGGATCAGTTTCGTTTGCTTAAAATTAAAATATTCTACGGCGGAAGAAAAATTTTGTTTTAGAATTAAAATAGAATTAAAAACTTTTCGCACAGTAGAAAAATTACAGCGACTAAAATTAGCTGTCCCAAAAAAAAATTTTCGTTCTCTCCACAACCGATTTGCACTCGAGTGGTGAGTCTGAAGCGCCATTAAAAATTGTTGTGGCATTTCAAAGAAATTACGAAAAAAAAATAACAGAATATTTGTTACGTTACAAAATTTGCGTCCAATAGATTACTAAACATTTAAATATTGTATGTGGAAGTCGGATCAGTTTCGTTTGAATAAAATTAAAATATTCTACGGCGGAAAACAAATTTTGTTTTAGAATTAAAATAGAATTAAAAACTTTTCGCACAGTAGAAAAATTACAGCGACTAAGATTAGCTGTCCCAAAAAAAAAATCTTCGTTCTCCCCACAACCGATTTGCACTCGAGTGGTGACTCTGAAGCGCCATTAAAAATGTTGTGGCATTAATTTTTAAAAATTACAAAAAATACAACAGAATATTTGTTACTTTTCAAAATTTGCGTCCAATAGATTACTAAACATTTAAATATTATATGTGCAAGTCGGATCAGTTTCGTTTTAATAAAATTAAAATATTCTACGGCGGAAGAAAAATTTTGTTTTAGAATTAAAATAGAATTAAAAACTTTTCGCACAGTAGAAATACAGCGACTAAAATTAGATGTCCCCAAAAAAAATGTTCGTTCTCCCTACAACCGATTGACCGGTGCTCACACAGACTCGGATAAAAGTCGTTTCCGTACATCCCCGAGCATTGTGCCACCGTTGTCGACGAAACATGGTCCGCCAGGCAGATTAGTATTGTGCCTGCAGCTTTTCCTCGAATCGCTCGAAGGAAGACGGACGAAAGGCGCGAGGCGGACGAAAGAACGGGGATAATATCGTTTTCAGAAACGAAGTATCTCTCGGAAGGTACTTTACGTAAGGCGCGACGTAATCGCAAGCCTCGGGCGGACTAAATGCCGCGTTTAACGAATTAGCTTGACCGAAGATTACGCAAATCCGCTTAAATCGCGAGTGTCCTGCCGGAATTGGAAGACGCTGGTCGTTACACGAAACGAAATTACCGATTCGTTGAATTAAGCATGCCGACATTGAAGTCACCGGTCTATGCGACAATTGTCTACTATTTTTATCGTGCCTCTTCGGTGCTGCTCGGCTGTACACGTAATTAGCACTAATGGATTTACTTAACACTTTGACTGCCAAACTAGAAACCTCAAAAATTCCATAATTAAAGTAAGTAAGTAAGTAAAGTAAGTATTTAATGAAATAAAAATTGAAAAAAATTAAATATATGATATTGAGTAGTCCTCCAACTTTCTTACATTTTACTGATCCTAATTAAATTTGGTACAATGAATATATCAACGTAAAAATTCATTTTAAAACCTGGACAAATAATCCCGTCACCCACATACGGGTGACATGGCAGTCAACGTGTTAACTTGATCTGATTCTTAATTCGAGCACACATTTTAAAAAAATCGTAACAGTATACATTAACAAATTAAAGAATTGAAGCCAATGCTTGGATTTTTAGGCAAATTAAAAATTGCCTCAATCGCAAAGTACAATTTTAATTCGGCACAGTGCGACGGTACCGTCAAACGTTTTATATATTTTCCGGTTTTTTTTCACTATTAAACTCCATTTAGTGATCACTCGAATATAAAATCATTGACTATAACTTTATATTTAATCGTGATTACCTGCATTTGCAACGAACCACGATATTTCCAATTAGGGCATGTATTACAACCGAGCCAAATTATGTTACAATTCGCTACAACAAAAATCAGTGAGATCGGAATGAACGCTATTGTGATCACTATGAATAATCACATACGCCGATAACAGCGTATTCAGAGCTGGGTAATTTAATTTTCGGCGTCAACAAATTAGAAAACTGGTGGCACGCAGAACGGTAATTGGTCGGCATTCATCCGTTAGCCGTTCCGCGAAAATCGGATAATGAGGAAACGCTCTTATGCAGCGCGCCGCTTCCGTAATTAATTAATTGAAGCTTTAAATACGGTACAAAGCTTATGACAGCGAGAATTCCAGTTTAATCTTCCGTCGCAAAGGCGGTAGACACATAGAGGGCATCATCGGCGGAGCGCTAAATGAATAAATTCTACGAATTCTGAGGATATTTTCCAAGTAATAGTTCGCCAAGTAATTTCATCTGAGGGAGAGAAGAAGTTGCGTCGGTGGAAAAAGTTTATCGGCGTTGTCGGATCGCGATGCGCATAGTTCAATTGGTCGATAAATTAATGAGGCGAACGCGACGCGACTGGCGCGTGCGTGGGTGTGCGTGACGCGGCGTGTTGCACCGGTGCACACGGTGCAATCGAGAGATTTATAAGCGGCGTCGTTCGTGGATTCCATTTTTACAGAAGTGCTTCGATCACCCGGCACACCGATTTTTCACCAGACGAGCTACTCACGGTCTGTTTTAACGCGCAAAATTCGATACACGCCGTCGATGTCCACGATCGATCAAACCGATCGATAGCTGGGCCATTCGTCTTGCAATATTGTTCCGTTTACCAGCCCCTGCAACAGTCTTTGGCCCCGTAAAAAATCCCCGCTTCGGATTTTCGTCGAAAAATATTCGACACTTAACCCCTTACACTACTATCTATTTTGTGATTATAATGATTCCTATTCTAGACTGGCGCGCAAAATTGGAGGGTCAATAAATTGTTCTGAATATTTTAACTTCGTAAAAAAGTGTAGAATATTCGATCTGGTCACAATTTTATAGCTCCAATCGTCTACTTTCTAACATTTTGCAAATTCAAACGTTCGTACAGACGTTAACCCCTTGCTCTACTATTTATTTTGTGATTATACTGATTAGAAATTCTTCATCGTTTAGAACGTCATAGAAAAAAGAGATAGTTTATATTTATTGTATGCCTATGTTTTCTCCAAAGGATATACAGGCTGGTCCACGCAATTGTTTCAAGTCATAACTCCGTTATTATTGCATTTACGAAAAAATGCCAAAGGAGAAAGATAAATGGTTCGAAGAGCACTACATCTGTAGGCCTTTAAATTTTTTTTTAGATGCAGCAGTGCATGTGCAGTTAACAATTGCATCATTTCTTTAAATAGAAATGTGTATTTTTTTTACACAAATCGATTCTTCTGTTCATCCTACGTAAAAAATGATTAGAGATATTTTCAAAATTGTCAAAATACATCAATACGTTGGCCAAGCCTGTTCACCTGATTTAAGTCCCCTTGACTTTTTTCTGCGGGGTTATTTGAAAGATAGAATTTATTCAAATCCCATAGATTCTGTAGAGAATCTGAAAGAAAGAATCAATAACTGCAGGTAATTTAAACGCAGTTATGCAAACAATAAAAAAACGTTATCAGAAATGTTTAGAATGTAACGGAGAAGCGATTGAGCATCTTTTTCAATAGAACTTTTTTTAAAATATCTCGAGATCTAATAATTTTTTTGCCATGATACCCTAATCATTTTTTACGTAGAATGAACAGAAGAATCGATCTGTGTAAAAAAAAATATGCATTATTTCTATTTAAAGAAATAATGCAATTGTTAATTGCACATGCACTGCTGCATCTAATAAAAAATTTAAAGGCCTACAGATGTAGTGCTCTTCGAACCATTTATCTTTCTCCTTTGGCATTTTTTCGTAAAGGCAATAATAACGGAGTTATGACTTGAAACAATTGCGTGGACCACCCTGTATATCAACTACAATAAAATAGAATTTTATTTCGGTTTATGGGAAATTAATAACGTTCACATTTATTAGACTCTATTCAGAACCATCATCACGAGTCTGGCTCGTTATTGTAGGGCAAGGGGTTAAAATAAGTGGATCAAGGGTGGTCCAAGAAATTTAAATACAGATCGCCATTGAAATTCTCTTTGAAAAACAGAGGACTTATAATAGCATTTCCTAAACTGCCCAAACATTTATTTTTTCCTGCCATTGAGTAAGGTAAAGGCACCAGTAGTTGACCATTTTAGAGAAAAACATAAAAAATAAGGTTTGAAATGTCCTTATTGTTTTGAAATTTAAACAACAGACGGCATGGCATCCGAGGTTCACTTTCATCAAAAGTGCACTTATAAGTGCGCTTATAAAAACCTTATTTTTTATGTTTTTCTATAAAATAGTCAACTACTGGTACATGGTCAACTACTGGTGCCTTTACCCTACTACTTTCTCTAAGAAAATGTGGATTTTCGTCGCTCCAATAACGACAGTAGTGACGATTTACAGCATCATTTAAGAAAAAAGTGGTCGCTAAAACAAATGTTTTTAATTAGATTAGGACGTTGACCGACAGACAGATGTATCGATAACACGGAATTTTGTTACGGCTTATAGGAACGCAATTTTCATTATAAACTGAGGTACAACAATTTCGAAATAACGCCTGTCTTTCACAAACGCGTGTCTCGACCGAACGACAAAGGAATTACTCGAATTCCACGGTAAATCAAATTGCTCTTGCTACGGTATAATTTTAATTAAAAATATGCATTGCCTGAAATATGACACGCGTTCGCTCAAATAACGAACGAGAGTTGCTGTAACGATTTATTTCGAATTGTTGTTGTTGCTTCGGTTTCGACCAAACTGAAACGTGTCCGACACGGCAAAGAAATGCCCTGAATTCCACAACGAATCAAATAACAAGTAATTACAGTAGCATAAAACGATGAACAATACAAAAATTCAAGTTGTTGTTGCTTCGATTCTGCCCGAAATAAAACGTGTAAATGGCGTCAAGGGAGCCATTGAAATTCCATTTATTCACCGTTACAGTTGAAACCGTTAATTATTTTAATGAAATGGAACATTTCCGCGATTGCGAGCAACAAATTGGTAAAAGTAATGAATCACTTTGATTCCCCTCGAAATAAAGCATGTCGGGAACGTCGAAGACCGTATTCGAAATTAATTTAGCCACGTGAAACAAAAATGATAAACCGCAACCGATTCTCTCCGAAATGAAATCCGTCGGAGAAAATCGAATCAGCTGTGTTCTCGTTAAATCAAAACAATAAATTGCTTGGAACTACTTGAAATTCTAATTACTTCGATTCTACCGGAAATGAAACGGGTCCGAGCCGAGCAGAAATTCCTCTTTTCAGTCGACGGAGAAGATATAGAGTTTGCCGTGGGTTTCGGGGAGCTTTGACTAAAGACGGATCTCGGACGACAAAGGGCGTTTCCTTTTTATTCGATTCCTCGAGGGAGCCGGGCCGAGTCGGGCCGGGTCGGGCCGGGTTTGCTCGCGAGAAGCAGTGAAAAGCCAGGATCGTGGAATTAGGATGGATTAAAGTATGTGTACGCGGGTACGTACCATCGTAATGACGGTCTTGATGGCTTCTGCCGTCGCCTCTTCGCTCGATGGAGTCTCGACGAGGGTGCTTCCCAAATATTTGAGGGTGAACCGGGCTTCCGACGCATCCTCGGATTCCTCGTGCGTCGTGGCCGCAGAACCGCTGCCCTCCACGCATTCGCGACTATTCGCCAGGGCCCATTCCTCGCATAGTTCTGCAAGTTAACGTCCACCATATTGAAATTCGCCGGGCAACGCGCTTGCGGTCAAATGTTGCCCAAAGACACGTGAGCGAAATAAGTGTTTGTTCACAATTGCTCAGAGATCTGTGAAATTTTATTTCACTACGGTTCGATTGAACGCTAGAAAATTAATAACGCCACGAGACATGGAAAATACTGTAAGGAGCAAAACTGAACACACATACGACATTTTAACAAAAATGATTTTTTGTTCAATATTTGCATGTAGAATACAAAAGAAACAAAATACTTGGTATTATCTACAATCTTTTGGCTTTTCAAAACAAACAACATTTTTGATACTATTATATTTCGCTGCATACCATTTTTTTCGTGTAGTCGGTTTTGCACCGCACTAAGATTCTCGGGATTAGAAACTGTAAACACAGATTTTGTAAACAACTTGGTAGTCCAACTTGCAATTATAACGTGCTGCGTTAAACTCAAAAATTCCATAAAATCAAATTAAGCTACTGTAAGGGGCAAAACTGAACACACATACGACATTTTAACAAAAATGATTTTTTGTTCAATATTTGCATGTAGAATACAAAAGAAACAAAATACTTGGTATTATCTACAATCTTTTGGCTTTTCAAAACAAACTTAACATTTGTGATATTATTATTATTTCGCTTCATACAATTTTTTTTCGTGTAGTCGGTTTTGCACCGCAACTAATTTTGAGTAAACATTTCAGATTTTCGTACACTTAATATTTCGTGCATGAACCTTTAACCTTGATAATTGCCTGGATACGTTTAGGCATACTTAATACTACATTTTCGCAATATTCTGGTGTAATAGAATACCACTGTTCCTGCACTCTTTGCCACAAATCAGTTATCGTTGTTGGGGGAGCACTATACAGTGACTCCAAATAATATTGGCACACTCTTAAAAATCGCATAACTTTGTCAATATTGGACTATACTACTTGAATTTTTTTGAGAAGTTAGAACAATTGGATCGTTACGTAACGTAAAAATTTTTTTTTACAAAAATTGTAATTGGTCGAAATTGCAGATAAAAAACTAAAATTTGTATTTTGCAACTTTTTTATGTGGACTTGCATTGAAAATTTAGGAAGAACGATTTGTAGATCTGTATCAATTATACATATTCTGAGAATTTCATCAAAATCTGTCAACGTTGCATTGAGCTGCAGATGTTAGAAAATGATTACATAAGGGCGAAATTCCCTGTCAAAGCCAAAATTGTGCGACTTTCGCCCTTAAGTTTTCATCGTTAAACGTTTGTAGCTCAGTGCAACGTTGACCGATTTAGATGAAATATTCAGAATATGTATAATTGATACAGATGTACAAAACGTACTTTTTAAATTTTTAATGTAAGCCCGCATTAAAAAGTTATAAAATACAACTTTTAGTACTTTCTCTGTAATTTTGACCAATTGCAATTTTAATCAAACATTTTTTTCACGTTATGTAACGCTCCAATTGTTCTAATTTCTCAAAAAAATTCAAGTAGTGTAGTCCAACATTGTAAAGTTATGCGATTTTTAAGAGTGTGTCAATATTATTTGGAGTCACTGTAGTTATTCTGTAACTTCATTTTAAGTATGCCCAGACATTTTCAATCGGGTTTATGTCTAGACTTTGAGCAGGCCATTCCATGGTTTGAAATGATTAAGTTTGCCGCCAATTCTTTACGCTCTTCACACAATGCCCAGGAGTTGTTGTCATGTTGGAATACGACATCACACTCTAGTACCGGCATATTTTCAATTGTTTCCAGTAAATTATTTTATAAAATATCCTTATACGTATGCTGGTTCACCATACCTTCTATTCGATGTAGTGAACCAACATCGTACACCGTAATGCACCCCCACACAATAAGTGAACCACCAAATTTTATTGTTTGCTTCACGCGACGTGGCAAAAGAGGTTCGCCTAGCTTCTTCTAACACCAAGAACGTCCATCCGATGAAATTCGATTGATTTTAGATTCGTCGGAAAAAATTACCTTTTTCCATTGCCCTATATTCCAGCTTAAATATTTTCTTGTAAAACTCAGACGGGTCCTGACATTCTTTTTTGAAAGAGCAGGTTTTTTTTTCTTCTCAATTGCTGTAATATTGGCTTCTTTTAATGCCCTTCGAGCCGTCCACCTACTAATTTTCTTTCCAACATCGCTATCTAATAACTTTGCAGCCATTGATGCCGTCGTTGCAATTTCTGAAGTAATGTATTTTGTCAATCTTCTCTTCTCCTGACAAGATAATAATTTTGGACGGCCTCCAAAAGATGCAGGGACTTTACTACAGTTTTTTTTCCGTACCTTATGTACAACTCCCTGACTGACGATAAATTTTCTAGCAATTACTCGCGTTGATAAACCCGATTTTAATTGGAAAATGATATTAGTCTTCATATCTTTAGATAATGGCTTCATGATGTTATATTGATACGTGTTAACGCATGAACAACGATAAACTAATAACTATTCTACTCCTGATCATGGCATTGACCGTGATGGACTACCAAGTTGTTTACAAAATCTGTGTTTACAGTTCTTAATCCCGAGAATCTTGGTGCGGTGCAAAACCGACTACACGAAAAAAAATTGTATGAAGCGAAATAATAATATCACAAACGTTAAATTTGTTTTGAAAAGCCAGAAGATTGAAGATAATACTAAGTATGTTGTTTCTTTTGTATTCTACATGGAAATATTGAATGAAAAATTATTTTTGTTAAAATGTATGCGTGTTCAGTTTTGCTCCTTACCGTATTGCCCAAAAACACGTGAGCGAAATTCGTGTTTGTTGACAATTTCTCAGTGATCTGTGAAATTTTGTTTCACCGCGGTTCAATTAAACGCTAGAAAAAATTAATAACGCCACGGGACATGTAAAAATAATGACCGGCCAGTTAAAGTTAACGCGAACCTAACAGATTTACGGCGATCGTAAACGACAGTTTCCCATTTTTCCAACCTCGCCCAGAAAAATTCTGGCATTTTATGGGAACCGCGTTTTACGGGGCCATTCGTATCAGATTATATCATAAAAATTTCATAGTTTTCCAAACTTCATAAGCGAATGGCGGACAAGCGGTTCTCGAGTGGCCCATAAGCGACCAGGATCAGTGATTTCACAGGTGCGTGCGCGACCACTATGGAGGGATAGTTTGCGTACCAATAATGGACGTTCCGCACTCATCACGGGCGACGTCATGTCCCATTAATTCATCCCCCACCCTTCTCCCCTGCCACCCTCAACGACGTGCTCTCGAGAAACAATCGATTCTACTCGACGGCCAGGCCTCGACTACAGCAATTTCGAGCCCGGTGCGGTTTCTTCCAAGTTTTGCAATTCAAGGGGATCTTATCGAGGCTTCTCAGACTGTAATTGTATCGGATACTACGGTGTTCTACGGCCGATATAATTGACGTACTGCCCCGGCCGTCTCGAGGGCCGATTTTCTTATCGAACCTCCCGGATCGAGGGAAAGATCTGCAACAGTGCTCCTCAAACATTATCGTGCTAAAAGTTTCCGCAAATTCACGAGTTCGTACAAACAATGCGATCATCTGCTCTTTCATAATTTATTATTTCCTTCGGTTCCTCTTAGTTAACCCCTTGCCCAACAATATCGAGTCAGACTCGTTATGAAGATTCTGAACAGAGTCTAATAAATATGTATGTTATTAATTTTCTTTAAACCGAAATAAGAATCTACTTTGTCGTAGTTGATATACAATATCCTTTGGAGAAAAGATAGGCATACAATAAATATAAACTATCTTTTCTTTTCTACGAAATTCTGAACGATGAAGAACTTCTAATGATTATAATCACGAAATAAATAGTAGTGCAAAGGGGTTAACCACGTCGCACAGTGGGCAAAAACGGCCTTTTTCGATTCAAAATCAAAGAACTTTCGATAGGAATGAGGTAGAGCGATGAAATTTTTTTTAAATGAAAGCTGAAACTTTGTAGAATATGGGAAAAATAGGGAGATTACGGTACGAACGTTTTTTAACCTTGAGAAAATTCGTTAAAGTTGCACAATTTCAAGAAAATTTTGTTTTTGCTGCTAATGCGCAGAAAATTTTTTTTTTAACATGCTATATATCGTTTCCCATAGATTTTTTCACGCTGATTTCAAATCTGTTTTCAAAATTTGTCTACGACCTCTGGTTTTTGAAAAAAAATAGATTTTTGTGACACAAATTAATGACATTTTTTCGTTAAAATGACATGATAACACACAAAGTTTGAAAGTATATCGTATTCTCATATATAAAACACAATAAAAATAATAATAATGAAGTATTTTAACGTTTTGAGTTACTTACGAAACATGAAGCACTTCACATGTCGTCATCACTTGACGTATCGCTGTCATTACTACTGGCACTTTCTTGAAATTGTGCAACTTTAACGATTTTTCACAATGTTAAAAAACGTTCGTACCGTAATCTCCCTATTTTTCCCATATTCTACAAAGTTTCAGCTTTCATTTAAAAAAAATTTCATCGCTCTACCTCATTCCTATCGAAAGTTCTTTGATTTTGAATCGAAAAAGGCCGTTTTTGCCCACTGTGCGTCGCTTGCTTCCATGAAAAACTGTTCAGAACATGCCCTGGACAACATAATATTTTGCGCTGCGATTTTTAGCAACGAAGAAATTTCTAACCACCTGGTAGGTTCACAGACAAATTAATACAAATAATGCCTAGACACTTGATGCGTAGACAAACAGAATCCTCTGAAAAGAGTTGTTTATTTTGAAGCTCCGCGCGGTCGTGGGTTCGCAAAAAGAGTAGAGTGTTTTCCGAGTGAAAATTGTGCGACTTTGGTTTCGGATTGCGGACAAAGGATCTTGTCTAGGCACTCGTTGACCACTCGTCGAGGAGGCTCCATTCTTCGGTGCACATCTTGCCCACTTGAATCCCGGGGCTCGTTCAGTAATTACGTCCTCGAATTCCGTTTCGGTTCAGACGTCGCTCCAATTAAGTTTCCCGCGCCGCTTTCCCCGGTTCGCGGTCCAATTAGACGATCTCCAACGATTGTTCCGATGTCCAACGATACCGTTTGCCCCCGCGAAACCGACACAAAGGATGAAAAACGACTTTCTCCGGCTGCCTTTGACGAAAAAGTTCGCGTTTATACCCGGCCGCAGATCCCGCAGACAATTAATCCTTTGCACGCGAGCATCTTTATCCGCTCGGTCGAGTTTATTCGCAAAGCGGCGAGCAATTTATCATAACAAATAACGTAACGCTAGAAACGTACTACTCCACGAAATTAATTTTTTGCAAGTTTAGCAATTACGCCCTTAGGCGTCAACCCATTTACATTCGAAATTATTCTTCTTGTAATAAACGACAAATAGTGACTAGAGCATTATTTCTTCGTTACGATGCAAATTTTAACACGTTGAGTGCCATGTCCAGGTTTTTAAATTAATTTTTACGTTAATATATTCATTGTACCAAATTTAATTAGGATCTGTAAAATGCAAGAAAGTTGGAGGACTACTCAATATCATACATACAAGGTGACCCCACTTTTGTGCCAGAAAATTTGGGAGGTGGTAGAAAAAGTCATTTTAAACATGGTTTACTTTTTTGTGTTTTTCCAATTTCGGCCCCATTTTCGAGTTACAACGAAAAAAACCGAGTTTTTTTAGTGCAATATTTTTTTTAATATCTCGGCAATGTATTAACATCTGTCGATGATTCTTTTTTTGATTTATTTGTTTCAATGTGGACTAGAAACCAATATGCGTTTGAAGCTTTCCTCATACTTTTTTACTGTTTATCCAAGCGTAGGATAGTTGGCCAAGATTCAAAACACCTTTTAATTTAAGTTTTAAATGTATTTAATTTTATTATTTTTTAAAAACTATTTCACAAATATTGCTCGAAATGGCCTCCTCCTTTTTCTATGCACTTTTCGCATCTTTTTCTTGCGTGCTTCACAGCCCTTTGACGGATAAAAAAAAACTCGGGTTTTTCGTTTTAACTCGAAAATGGGGCCGAAATTGGAAAAACACAAAAAAGTAAACCATGTTTAGAATGACTTTTTCTACCACCTCCCAAATTTTCTGGCACAAAAGTGGGGTCACCCTGTTTTTTTTCAATTTTTATTTCGTTAAATAACTTACTTTGATTTTGTGGAATTTTTGAGGATTCTAGTTTGGCAGTCAAAGTGTTGAAATGAGAAGAGAAAGCTTTTCGAAATTTTATAAACCCAGATGACTGTGCAAAGTTCAAACAATTTTTCTCCAGCAATTATCGCAATTTGATTTTGTAAAATCCGTCGCGATTTTATTGCATTTTAACGCGTCGACTGCCGCGCGAGTGTACACACATATTCTTTGACCAGTTGAGCCAATTAATTTGACAATAATATAGCGGACAAAATTTAATTTAAAGGACGCAGAGATTGCCTTGGTGTTGAATTGAGTTTTTTAGAGATCGCAATTCAGCAAATCGATGTGTTAATTACGAACTACGCTGCGGGCACTGGAATAACTTCGTTCTCGCTCGCATTTGCGAACGGCGTCGAGGAAACTCGAATAAATGTTACAGATTTACCCGCGTTCCGAAATTACCCAGAAATCCTTTCGCGTTTCTGGATCGACGAGGTTCCTCGGAAGGACGGTGGTCTCGGCCAGAAATCTCTCGTTCTCCTCGATCTTTCTCGATCTCCGGAGCACCGTTGCGGGATTTTTCGGAGACGGTTTTTTCAGCAGGGCCCTCAGACAAAGTCACGATGAACTTTCCTCTCTCTCTCTCTCTCTCTCTCACTTTCGGAAACTGGCAAAAGAAGCACGCGAGGCTTTTCGAGCGCAGCCACTTGGCGCGCGACGAGCTTTCTCGCTTCTGTCGCGCACTCGAAAGAATTGAAAGCAATTACGGCCGGGTTCTCAGCAATTACCGCGCGTCGCGGAAAAGTAAGCCACTCGTAAAGTCCAGGGCGCCACCCCTCCTCCACCCCCTCTGCCCCCCTCCCACCACCGACACTTCACCTCTTGCTCGAGTTTAATTCTCTTTAATCGAAAATATTCGTCGCTTTTTCCTCTACTCGGCGGAAGGCGTCGCGTCGCATCGAACAAATTGCCAACGAACGAGACCGAGCCAACGTTGTTACGAGCGTGTTCGCGGCTCCTTTTCACAGCTTCTAATAACTTGAGCAGTTTTCAACTTCCTGAGGACGTCGCCCGAGCCGCAGGAATTTAATCGACCAGCCGGAACGATGGCGCCGTCGCGAAACACGCATTGATCGCGTTTTATCGGTGCTCCTGTTGATTAGCTTTGACAGCTTAACAAGACTGCGAAATAAACTATTTCGTTCCTGTGTCTTGTACTACAGTCCGCGACATTACTATAAGACATCACTTAACCCCTTACACCACTATATTTATTTTGTGATTATAATGACTAGAAATTTTTCATCGTTCAGAATTTCATAGAAAAAGAAAGATAGTTTATATTTATTGTATGCCTATGTTTTCTCCAAAGGATCTATATCAACTACAACAAAATAGAGTTTTATTTCGGTTTATGGGAAATTAATAACGTTCACATTTATTAGACTCTATTCAGAATCTTCATCATGACTCTAGCTCGTTATTGTAGGGCAAGGGGTTAAAACGAAATAATTATGTATTACATGAAAGAATTTCATCGTCCTTCATGCAGAGAGTTATTATTTACTTCTGGGGACGTCGTTCCACGCACTGTTTTCGTTAGAATTTCTATGGAATTGAAAGCTACGCAAGCTTGACCTCTTGTTGGTTGCGACAAATCTATAAGACAGTTGCTCGCAAATAGTGAAAACAAAAAGATCGTCAACGAAATATTCTTCTAAAGTGTCAGTAATTGAAGTAAATCATTTAAGCAAAACCTGAAAAATATTAATCAACTTGCAATATTTGTGTTTATACAAAAAAATTATCAATAATTTGAGAAATGAAAATCATTCGGAGGCAAAAATTTCTGAAATTCTTGGAAGAAGCCGTTGTGTGGTTTATAATTATTTAAAAAATAGTGAAAACTATGGTGAAAAGAATCCAGGAGACCGTCCAAGGTTGACAACTGCACAAGACAGACGGAATATTTTACGACATGCATCGAACTCTACATTAACGGCACGACAAATTGCGACAGAAACTGGAGTAAAGACAAGTGTCAGGACAGTACAACGAATAATAAAGGTTTCAAATAATTTAAAAAAGCGTTAAATTTTGAAAAGACTGCCGCTAACTAACCGTCATAAAGAAGCCAAATTAGAGTTTGCAGAAGAACGCATGGCATTGGCGTAAGAAATGGAGGAAAGTAATTTTTCTAACGAGAAACGGTTACTTTAGACGGCCCTGATAATCTAAATTATTATTTTCACGATTTAAGAAATGGGGAATTGACACTGCAAAGGCGACAAATGGGTGGAGGAGGAATAACGATTTGGGCGGCTATAGGATATCATGGAAGAACTGAAATTGAATTTATTTCTACAAAAATAAACAGCAGGAAATACATAGATGTTACTGATAAGCAATTGTCAAAACATACTCAGTCCATAGCCAACCAAAAATACATTTTCCAACAAGACGATGCAGCTGTGTATTCGGCAAAGATAATACAGGCCTACTTTAAAAATAAGGAAATAGACGTTTTATCATGGCCAGCGAGATCTCCTGACTTAAATATTATTGTAAACTTTTGGGGAATACTAGCCAGGGAGGTTTATTCTAAAGGAAACTAGTTTAGCACTGTAGAACAATTGAAAAACTGCGTTGAAATGGTATGGAAGAAAAATAAGCAAAAAACGATTAAAAACTCCCAGATAGCACGCGACGTCTTAAGGCCAATGCATACCTCACAGGCCAGGCCGGCCAGGCTCAACACCCCAGTTTATAAGCATTTTGGGGTCCGGGACAGCCACTTGAGAGGCTCGAACAAAGGCACCGCGTGTCCTCTGCTACCAGAACCCCAGGGGTTCGCAGGCTCTAGCAGAGCCTGTCAGGCTAGCCTGCGACTATTCTCGACGAGAATATCGTCAGGCTAGCCTGTCAGGCTCGTGGCCTGGCAGTACGAAGACAGAATGAACATGCTGTATTTATTTAAAAAGCTATCAACCAAAACATTTCAGAGTCCCTCGTGGTAATAGATGGGGAATACCTTGTTTAGGAATTTAAACGTTATAACAAACAAAATAACAATTTATTACTACGCTAACGAAAAAGAAAGAATATCATCTGACAATCTGTGCGGTGAAACAATTCGTCATTACTATATATTTAAGAAGCTGTAAACTAGAGCATTTCAGAGTCCCTCGTGGTAATAGATGGGGAATACCTTGTTAAAGAATTTAAATGTTATAACAAACAAAGTAACAATTTATTACTACGCTAACAAACCTATCCCCAATTGATGGGCCTGAGCTAGCGGGCGAACGGTTCAACACCTTCTACCTGCATTATTGCTGTCCGTCCCAAATCTTGCCGAGTGGAAAAAGCTACCAGAATAATTAATAATACGGTACTCCCTTTCGGAGCTATCGGTTCGAGCTACCCTATGTTGGATTTGAAGGAAACTTCTGTCGTTTTTTAAATAGGCAGGTAATTTTTCTTGTAAATCAAAAACACATGTTGCTATTGAGTCATTGGGAAACAAGAATGCACAGGTTACCTGAAAGATGGCAACAAGTCCTTACAAATAATGGAAATTATATCATTGAATAATATTAAATACGTATTTTTTTTATGAATTGATTCAAATGTTTTCTTTAAAATACAGTAGAACTTTCCCTCCAACCTAATATATTTTTATAACAATTTCAAGTACCCAATATTTGCAATTTTTTGCTTCGCGAATTAAAAAACGGAATTTCAAACAGGAAGAATCGTAGAATACGACCATATTTTAAAAAATTTTTTTACACTTTATAACCGGTGGGAGAATTTGCAGAACAAAGATGTTTCTAATATATTTTCATTAAGAAATTACATTTGCGTATAACATGATAAATTATTTAAGAAGAATTTTATATGTATTTATAATTTACGTATGATAAAATACATATAAGGATGTGCGATGCTGTTTCACTAAGTGCCAGGAACGTTTCCTATTTTCATGGTATTGTAAAGGAGAGATACCGATAGTTTACCTAAGGAGAGCTGTAGAGCTCGTAAACCTTTTTTTTTTGTGCCCCGCACAGCAGGGAACTGTCAACGCGCTCTCGAAAGGCCATCTGGGAAGGCCCGAGAGGCCAGAGAAGAAATTCGGTTCCAAAGCCTGACACGGTTGCCGGCTACTAAACGCTAGGACCAAAACTAGGGCTGTAATGTTGAGCCTGGCCGGCCTGGCCTGTGAGGTATGCATTGGCCTTTAAAGACGTCTGTTTTACGTACATTTTTGGTCTGAACGTCTTACGTCCTGAAAAGACGTCTTTTACGACTCGTCTTTAAGACGTTTCATTTCTTGACGTTTCAGTCATTCTAAACTGCTAGAGAAAAGCTTTACAAACTGTAATTGATTATCAAACTGAATATTCCATCAACAAAGAAGTGCACAGAAAAGTAATACATCAAAATAAATAGATAAATAAATAAATAAGTTAAATAAATAAATAAAGCATAAAATGTTAATGTTCGCGGATATGCTGAAAAACATTCTTTTAATTAATTTTTTTTTACTTATTTAGTTTTTTTGTTATAACAAACATTCAATTTATATTTCTTGTACATGTATACAATATTCAAATTCAATATTTTTCTCATAAGAAAAAATGTGGCTTAAAAAATATTTTTCCAATATTTGACAAACATATCTATCTAATATTTTTGTGCTACTAGGTGTCTGTTTCGGGACGTCTTGAATACGTCTGTTTCGAGACGTCTTGAATACGTCTGTTTCGAGACGTCTTAAAGACGTCTAACGGACGTCTTAGAGACGTCTTTAAGACGTACAGTTTTTTCATAAAGACGTTCCAGAGACGTTCAGAAGCCGTTCGGAAGACGTTCGTAGGACATTCAGACGTCTTATAGACGTCTGAACGTCTTCGACAGACGTCTTAAAGACGTCTCTGTGCTATCTGGGCTTGAATAAATCTATTCCAAAAAGAACGTTACATGTCAGAAAAAATAAAGGCGGCAACACAAAATCTTGATAACCGATAAAAATAAGCTGTAAGTGTTAATTTTTCACAAAAACATTACATGTCTTATAGTTTTGTCGAAGTTAATAAAAGGTAAGTTGGCGTTACTTTTAAATTCTTAGAAATACTAACGAAAACACTGCGTTAAACGACGTCTCCAGAAGTAACTAATAACACTGCATGAAAGACGTTGAAGTTATTTCATATAACACATAATTATTTCGTTTGAAGTGATGTCTTATAGTATTGTCACGGACTGTATTACCTTCATTATGGAACGTATTCAAGGATACGTTCACTACGTCAAATGTAAACTTTGTTGAGCTTTCGACGTCAGTGTCAGTTTCTCAGTTAGTGAACGGAAGATAGTAAATATTAAATTTTCATTCGAAGAACAATTCGTGATGCTTCGAATTAATGGAGAAAGTAAGAGAAACGCAATTGTGGCTCGTTTGTACGGTGAAAGATATCCAAACCATATGTGCCCTTCACACAAGATTTTTGAAAGATTGTGTAAAAAGTTAACCCTTTGCACTCGAAGCTATTTTAACTCCAAAACGAAACATTTCTTCTAACCTAGAATATTTCCTTTCTACATATTTTCTTTTCGTGTTATACACATGAAAATTGTGCGATTGACTCGTACAATATTGAAGTGTTTCGTAATTTATTAAATACAAACAAAATTAATAATGTAAAAAATATTTTGAATAATGGTATAACAATTTTTAATGGCGCCTTACAATCGCCTTTCGAGTGCTAAGGGTTAAAAGATACTGGAAGTTTCTGGAATTGAATAAGAAACTCTAATTTCGGAACCGTGAATCGAAAATGCTGCTGTAAGAATCGTACAGATTTCAAAAATTGTGTAATCCTGTAATCAAGCGATCAGCAATTATATAAAAGTATGTAGAGCTCCAACAAGTATAATTTTACACTGAGAAACGAAACGATTCGGTTTTTGCGTATGTATTCAATGTTTATCGAACTCGTACAGTTCTCGTTCGACGTTCGCAGAATTGAGCAATGGAAGGCCGAACATTGATCGAATTAGCTGGGGAATGTTGTTTTTGAATTATCGGATACAATGATAGAAAACACTGTTAATACGTGCTACACGGTGTTTTTCGTGCTGCTCACGGATGATAGAAACGGACCTTGAAATAAGGGAAGGTGAAAAATCGAATCGAGATTCCCATCAGCCTGACCGCCGACGGGTAAACCGCAAATTAAATCTTCGCCGAGACCTTTCACCGCAGGACACGGCGGCCAAGGGACCCTTCGATTCTCGAACCCGTTCCGCTTTTATTTTCGGCTCGATCCGTTCCACCACTTTTCATGGGAACCCTGCTGCTTTCGTTCTCTATTCGCCCCTTCGGAGACCGAGGTTCTCCACAATCTCGTTTCGTCCATTCTTACGTATCAATTCGAAAGCCTCCGACATTTTCTCTGAATTAACCTTTCGACCTCGGTGCTCTCCCAACACTAGGTTCACAGGGCACTAAATATGCCTATGCTACATTACTTTATAAAAATAATTTTTAGCCATTTCTTTTACAATATATACCCAAGGAAATACATTTTCTTAATAATTTCTAACTCGTGCATCTTTATAATTTGGATAATTGTGAACTAAGAATACTAGAAGCAGTCATTTTGACGGGTCCAGAAAGCCTCCGAGATTTTCTCTTAACCTTTCGACTTCTCTCAATGCTCTCCCAACACTAGGTTTACGGAGCACTGAACATCCCTATTCCACGTTACTTTATAAATATAACGAAAATGTGTCTATCAAAATATTTAGCCATTTCCTTTACAATATATATATACCCAAGGAAATAAATTTTCTTAATAATTTCTAACTCGTGCATCTTTACAATTTGGATAATTGTGAATTAAGAATACTAGAAGCAGTCATTTTGACGGGTCCAGAAAGCCTTCGAGATTTTCTCTTAACCTTCCGACCTCGGTGCTCTCCCAACACTAGGTTTACGGGGCACTGAACATCCCTATTCTACGTTAGTTTATAAAAATAACGCAAATGTGTCTATCAAAATTTTTAGCCATTTCTTTTACAATATACACCCAAGGGAATACATTTTTCTAATAATTTCTCACTCATGTATCTTTACAATTTGGATAATTGTGAATTAAGAATACTAGCAGCCTTGATTTTGACAGGTCCATAAAGCCTCCGAGATTTTCTCTTAACCTTTCGACCTCGGTGCTCTTCCAACACTAGATTTACGGGGCACTGAACATCCCTACTCTACGTTACTTTATAAAAATAACGAAAATGTGTCTATCAACATTTTTAGCCATTTCTTTTACAATATATATACCCAAGGAAATACATTTTTTTAATAATTTCTCATTCGTGCATCTTTACGATTTGGATAATCGTGAATTAAGAGTACTAGAAGCCGTCATTTTGACGGGTCCAGAAAGCCTCCGAGATTTTTCTTAACCTTTCGACCTCTCGGTGTTCTCCCAACACTAGGTTTACGGGGCACTAAACATCCCTATTCTACGTTACTTTATAAAAATAACGAAAATGTGTCTATCAAAATTTTTAACCATTTCTTTTACAATATATACCCAAGGAAATAAATTTTTTGAATAATTTCTCACTCATCTTCACGATTTCGATATTTATGAATTGAAAATACTAGAAACCAGATATTTTTACGGGTCCGGTAAACCGGCACCGGCACTAAAAAATCCCGTATAATCAGCGTAATCGAAGAAGAAGAAAAATTGGAAAGTCAAGGTCGACTGTGAGTCGCAACGAGGATATTATTCGACCAAGTTCCACGGTTCCCGGCGACTTCGCAGCGAGAAATTCGTGGTTTCCGAGGTCCCAGTATTTGGACACAGCACGGGCAACCGGGCATAGTAATTCGTATACAAACTACCGAGGGCAAACAGTTTCGGCCGTGTAGCGCAATCGACGGAGCTGAATCGCGAGAATTGCCGGCGAGCTTGAAGAGACCCGAGAACCCGGCAGAACTCCCGAATCCCTTCTCTTAACACGATTGTTTACATCAAACCCCGGCGAAACAGCCACGAGAGAGACAGAGAGAAACCGAGAGACCGAGAGAGAGACAGAGAGAGACCGAGAGAGAGACAGAGAGAGACCGAGAGAGAGACAGAGAGAGACCGAGAAAGAGACAGAGAGAGACCGAGAAAGAGACAGAGAGAGACCGAGAAAGAGACAGAGAGAGACCGAGAGAGAGACAGAGAGAGACAGAGAGAGACCGAGAGAGAGACAGAGATACCGAGAGAGAGACAGAGGGACCGAGAGAGAGACAGAGGGACCGAGAGAAACAGAGACCGAGAGAAACAGAGAGAGAGAGAGAGACATAGAGACCGAGAGAGAGAGAGAGAGAGAGAGAGAGAGAGAGGGAGTGAGAGGGAGACAGAAAGAGAGAGAGAGAGAGAGAGAGAGAGAGAGAGAGAGAGAGACTGTGTGTATATGTAGAAAGCCACGCGCCCGATCAGAATTCTGCCACGCTGCGAATTTCGATCTTTGGGCTCCGCTGGAATTGAGCGTAATTGCGTGTCGCGAGCAAGCTGCTCGCCAACAAGGTTTTACCGTTCGTCCACGACAGGGGTTTCCCGTGACGTGTACATCGATTCGCTCACCATTTTCGCCCCAGCACATTTCCCCTAACGATTCCCGGAATACCGGGTTTCCCAGCAAAAACGAACCACGTCGTTTCGAGCGTTCCGACCTGAATTGATTGCCATGGAAGATTTCACTCGAAATAACAACGATACTGTGTAAATACACAAGATCCAGATGCGTAGATGCCATCTTCGTCCCCTTACTATTACTTACAATTACTGTGGGGGTACCAAATATGTACTGAGCCTAAATTGAGTATACTTATTTTTAAAACATAACGGATATTAAAAAAGAGATATTAAACCTTTTTCATTAAAACCAGTTAAAATAATTTCAGTTTTTCACAAGATGACGTATACGTCTTACTTATATAATGTCTCTGAGATAACCAATAACAATATTGATGACGGTTAGCAGCATCATCAAAATGAAATATCAAAGTAAATGCCTTGCAAGTTGTCTGCAAATAGAAACCAACGGAACAAAATTGGGCCCATTGAGGGTTAATATTGTCATATACAGGGTGCTTGGTAACTGGTGGTACAAGCAAAAAGGGGGTGATTCTACATGAAAGAATAAGTCGAAAATATAGAATAAAATTTGTTCATCCGAAGTTTCGTTATCGAGAAAATCGAGTTTGAAATGCAACAAATACGCATGCTATTCGATAGGAATTGTCTGACGCAATTGTCTGATCATGACCAACCAAATCTACTTCCTGCATATACTAAAGCACACAAACCTGACAGATCTTCAAAATCGATTTTCTCGAAAACAAAGCCTCAAAAGAAAAATGTTTATTCTATATTTTCGACTTATTCTTTCATGTAGAATCACCCCCTTTTCGCTTGTACCACCAGTTACCGAACACCCTGTATATCGCTTTTTTAATATTCACTGTGCTCTAAAAACAAGTTTGAGTAATGTAGGCACAGTAATTGGTAGTCCCACAGTGATTGGGTTCCTTACATTTAAATGTTATTGAGAAGAATATTTAAATATTTGAAATTGAGACCTATAGTAGGATCATTTAAATGGAATATTTATATTGGTAGCCCCACAGTGATTGGGTTCCTTACATTTAAATGTTATTGAGAAGAATATTTAAATATTTGAAATTGAGACCTATAGTAAGATTGTTTAAATAGAATATTTATATTGATTTTATTGAGAGATATTACAATTAAAAAAAATTAATTATACGTCACATGTTTTCATGTCATGCGAATGTCACGTTGAAACGAAGTTTTCTCGAAGTTTTCCAGGACCGTCTACTAAAAATTGTGGGAGTAATTATCGTTCTTATCGCCGTTGCTTTTCGTATTCTTTCGAGAGACCCGAAAATAGTATGACTGCAAAATTACGCAGGTTTTTCTTATCTGCTTCTTGTGCTGCGAGTCTCGGTAACGAGAGCGTTGAGCGTTTCGTCGTGGAAATTCGGTGCCGGCCCGAGGATCGTAGCCCGGAGCCCTGTAGGATCGTATCTGTTAATTATTCGCGTGGCAGCGAGATTGTTTGCAAGATTCGGGCGCAATTAGTCGACTCGACGGGACGCTGCGACTCGAAAAAGTCGCCCCGGCGCGTAGGGATTTCGCTGCCTAGGCGCTCTGTCGGTTGCCCTTTGTTCCGCTCGCATAATCAAGGAGAATGTACCGTCAACAGGCCTTTTGTCTCGCGAAACCAACCCGGGGACTGCGCGTTTTTCTTCGTGGCGCGCGGCAACTTCGAACCCGGTACCGTAAAACGTTCGTTAACGGGAAATCTTCTTCTGACCGTCAAATGAACGATTTCAAATTTTTCTTATTTCACAATTGTTGAAGTTCCGCAGAGGCTTTTGCTGAGAAAAACTGTGCAAACTTCATTGTTCACAAGAGTCGAGTAGAATAGAGATGAAAGCGCGATCTTGTAGACTCAAAATCATTTTTTTTTGCTTATCTGTTTTATCCCAATGCATCATAAAGAAGTATGAAAGGAAGGCTTTTATCGCCAAACTTTTTTAATTATATTTAAGTACAAAAATGACTACAAGTAAAAGAACTTCATATCTCAGCATTATAAGAAGAAATCAGAATTACTACTTTCATCTCCAATAACACCGTCCATTTCTATTTTTTAACTAACGAATAATAATAGTAACCAGGAAAAGTGAGCGCATATATACGCTAATGATGCAAATGGGTTAATGGTCAAAACGTCAAGATCTGGTAATTTCTGTCAAATGGCGGATCCTACATTCTTTAATTTAAAATTATCGTGATTGTAAAAATTTGTAAGAAATTTATTTAACACATTTATTCCTTGGAACATGTCTTATGGTAAAAGCTGCTAGAAATCTGGCTGAATTGTTCTTGATATTTTTATAAAATGATCCAAACTGGCAGCTTTTATTGCTCCCTAAATCCAGTATTACTAGACTGAATTTTATGCGTTTGTGACAAAAATGATTGGTTGCAATTTGAAGCAGAATTAATAGAATTGACGACTACTGTCTAGCTCGTCCAAAATGAATTTTAGAGAGGAACGAGCAACATCGACCGAAGAATTTCCAACAACGAATCCCCGGGATTATTCGAAACTATCGTTGGAACATTAATTAAGCCCGCAACGCGAGTCATATTAAACGGTAACGGCGAGCGCTGATTAATAGCCGCGGTAGCGTCGTAACTGCGAGCAAATAGGCGAACCTGTACGATTAGACCAGCGGCGCGCACCAGTCAAAATGAGCTTGTGGTTGACTTAGAACTGAAAGGAGATAGAAAAACCACGGGGAAATAATAAAATACCCGAAACCACTGGGAACGTAAATTAACCTTCGGTAAATTAAATTAGCATTAAATCCAATCTTGTCGTTTTTCGTCGAACCACACATCAGCCTAAAGGAAGTAACTTCTTGATTCCCTAGATGAACTTTCAATTTTCTGTTCTAATTTCTCTGATGGTTCATCAGAAATTTATGTTCACTTGGTCTATTTCCCGTTTACACTGCGATCATTAATACGAGCTATAACCGTATTATTTATAACGAGTTATAAATAATTTCCAGTTTAACGCTTTTCATTCGACTGCCCCCTCTGAGGCAGCCAAAAATATTACTGTACTATAATTCGAAGCACTAAAAGAACCTATTTACAGTAAAGTCTTGATCTAACAATAAGCCCAATCCTCGGGTCCGTGCTGTGACATTCAGTAAGGAGCAAAACTGAACCAATAACATTACAATTGTACATTATAATTGTTTTTGTCATAGTTAGAAGTAACTTGAGAAATTTTTTTCAATAATTAATACTTTGACTGCCAAGCTAGAAACCTAAAAAATTCCATCAAAGTAATGTGTTATTTAATGAAATAAAAATTGAAAAAAATTATATGTATGATATTGAGTAGTAGTCCTCCAACTTTCTGGCATTTTACAGATCCTTAAAAAATTTGATACAATTAATATATTAGCGTAAAAATTCATTTTAAAATTTGGACAAATAATTCCGTCACCCACATATGGGTGACATGGCAATCAACGTGTTAATGTCTCCACGATTAGCAATGACGACAAAAATAGATTGACTCGGTTTTGCACCGGTCCCTACAAGAAATGTTTACGCGGGATGTTTACAGCCCCATAGAGAATCTATGGGGTTTAATAAAAAGACGACTTCGAGATTCATATGACTTCCAACCAACATCAATCACAGATTTGTATGATAGAATTCAAGAACAGTGGGAACAAATATCTCCGGATTATTGAAAAAAATTAGTAGAAAGTATGCCAAAGCGAATTAGTGCAGTTTTATAAGCACAAGGGTTGCGGACGAAATATTAAAAATAAATGATATATTAAATATTGCCAAGTATTGGACATGGTGCAAAACCGAGTCAATCTATTTTTGTTGCCATTGTTAAGCGAGAAGACATTAATTATTGAAAAAAAATTCTTAAGTTACTTCTATGATAAAAATAATTATAATGTTTATTTTTTGTTATTCTTCTATATTATTATAGAATTATTCTAGATTATTGGTTCAGTTTTGCTCCTTACTGTATATCGTGTAGAAAAGGACATCGGCTGAAGGCTCAAATTATATCGTGTTTGGTGTCATTTTAATCATAAAAATGCAAGTTGGTGCAAGACCTTAGATCGAGACTTTACTGTACTGAAAATATTCTAGATCAGATAAAATGGTTGAAGCAAAGCTTCGAGTACGAAGACTGACGTATTTATTTGCTGAGCTCTGTTCGAAACGTTCGTCGGGAGTTTGATTCGTGGCAAGGGGTTAATACGGACTGTGATATCGATAACAGGCTCTCATTATCCGAATCCGTCGAATCGTCTCCCGGAAATAAGGATCTCGGGTTTATCGAACGTCCGGCTCGGCTCCCTTGGCCTCGACCACCGCTACTTTCATCCCGTTCGCTGCCCCCGAAAAGCTAAACTCCTCGCTTCAGAAGCTTCGCGGACCGTTCAAACGGCAGCGTTTACGACTTGATCAACCCTGAACGGTTCGGAGCCGAGTATGCGTCCCTCGTATAGACTCGCCCCGGGCACGGTCAACCCTCGTGCGGCCAACCAAAACGTACAAATACGCTTCAAGTGTCGATATTGAAGATTCTTGTCGCAAAACGGAGCAAGCGCTCCCGATATTCCGGAATTAATTCCGGGGGAACGGTCGAACCTACGGAGCTGAAACTTTCCATGTCCGTTCATGCATGTTTTATATAGTCGCACGAATTTTTGCGAGACTGCGTCTTCAAAATTGTGGGAGTTATTGAGATCGATACGCTTGGATGATTGATCCACTGGGCGACAGTATACTAGTATCTTGAACATTGGTAATTAATCCAAAGAATACGATCAGAGCTAGTGAGCTGAAACTTTCTATGTTTATTCGTACATATTTGATATAGTAGCACAATTTTTTGTACTACACTCAGTTAGAAATTATGGGAGATATTAAAATGAGTCTACTAGCTGAGACGAGTCCGTTGGACAATGTTCCCAATACTTTGAATTTTGGGAAATAATTCTGGGAAAATGATCGGTGATAGGGAGCTGAAACTTTCTATGTTTATTCGTACATATTTGATATAGTAGCACAATTTTTTGTACCACACTCAGTTAGAAATTATGAGAAATATTAAAATGAGTCTACTAGCTGAGACGAGTCCGTTGGGCAATGTTTCCAATACTTTGAATTTTGGGAAATAATTCTGGGGAAATGATCGGAGCTAATGAGCTGAGACTTTCTATGTTTATTCGTACATATTTGATATAGTAGCACAATTTTTTGTACCACACTCAGTTAGAAATTATGGGAGATATTAAAATGAGTCTACTAGCTGAGACGAGTCCGTTGGGCAATGTTTCCAATACTTTGAATTTTGGGAAATAATTCTGGGAAAATGATCGGTGATAGGGAGCTGAAACTTTCTATGTTTATTCGTACATATTTGATATAGTAGCACAATTTTTTGTACCACACTCAGTTAGAAATTACGGGAAAAATTAAAATGAGTCTACTAGCTGAGACGAGTCCGTTGGGCAATGTTCCCAATACTTTGAATTTTGGGAAATAATTCTGGGAAAATGATCGGTGATAGGGAGCTGAAACATTCTATGTTTATTCGTACATATTTGATATAGTAGCACAATTTTTTGTACCACACTCAGTTGGAAGTTATGGGAAATATTAAAATGAGTCTACTAGCTGAGACGAGTCCGTTGGGCAATGTTTCCAATACTTTGAATTTTGGGAAATAATTCTGGGAAAATGATCGGTGATAGTGAGCTGAAACTTTCTATGTTTATTCGTACATATTTGATATAGTAGCACAATTTTTTGTACCACACTCAGTTAGAAATTACGGGAAAAATTAAAATGAGTCTACTAGCTGAGACGAGTCTGTTGGGCAATGTCCCCAATACTTTGAATTTTGGGAAATAATTCTGGGAAAATGATCGGTGCTAGTGAGCTGAAATTTTTCGTGTATGTTTGCACATGTTTAACGTACCACCACAAATTTTTATGAAACATCATATTAACAATTGTGAAAGTTATAAAGTATTCGCTGCCGGACCCACTTTGTGACGTTCCTAATATTTGTCAATTATTTTCGACAAAACTATTAAACCCAACAAGTCGAAACTTTTTATGCGTCTTCATACATGTTTGATATACCGGCACAAATTTTTCAAAGATCGTGCGTTGAAAATTGCGGGAGTTATTCAAACTGTTAGCTCGCCGTGCTCCGCAAATTACGATGGACGAGAAAGATTCGCTGTCATTCGCGGGGACTGGAATCGATATCTGTCGTATCGGGTCTTTCTCATTTTTTCTTGTGTCAGCCATATTCGATAATTAGAATTTCTGCAGCGGAAAAATGTGTAATCGGTGAAACTCAGCCGGGCAGCAGTCTAATTTTAATTAACTGGTTCGCGATCGATAATGATACGCCGTGAAACGGAAATGCTGTTGGCACTAGAATCACGGGATCGTCATCATCGGATTGGATGGAAAGGATATTGAAAAGGTATACAAATATTTCCTGGTCAGCAGAAAACGCTGGTAATGCGAAAATGTAAAAATACCTTCAATAAGAGATGAAAATAAAACCCGTACGGATGAAAGAAAAATTCTAGTAATTATAAAAACGATCCTACACCCAGCGATAACACAGGCATTCACAATTGGATCGCGCGGTAAAATGGATTGGTAAAATTCCTGCAAAAACGTATGTAAAAAAATACGGCAATCGATAATTCATTATGAAACAAAGCTGGCTCTGCGCAGCATTGAAAAATCCTACAACAGAGAGATAAGCTTTCTCTCTCTCTCTCGTTAATTATCAGATTCGAAGCTATCCGCGAAATGTCCACAGGGAACGGAACGGGAAAAAAGGAAAAATCATGGGATATCCTCGGTCGCAAGAAAAAGAGATTGCTCTACGTCCATCGACGGACCGTCTCTCGGTGGTCCATTGGTTTCCCCGACAGAGAAAAGTCATTTCCACTGTGCTCGCGAAAAGGTTTCCCCTAGGAGGCAAAATATCGCGATGGAAACACCGTCGTCATCCGGTCACGGGAAAAAGCATTTTCCCCGACATTTTCTTTCGTTCGGCCGTTAGCTCTATCGGCCGGGCGAAATCAGAAGCGAATTTGCCGGGGGAAATTCATTGGCGTATCGGCCGGGAACAGTTGCGCGTAAGATAAAGCGAGTAATTAACAGAGTTCGGGCCACGGAGCTCGCGGGAGCTCCCAGCATGAAAGCTGCTGGAAGTTCGTTCGATTAGCGTGGACCGTAAGTTTGGCTCGATTATCAGCCACGGGTTCCGTGTACCATCGTCTACTTGTTCCGCGAGACCGTAACAATTTAATTGAATCAGATCGAGCATCGGAGACCACGGACCCCAACCTCCCGATTCTTCAGATTTTAACCGTGAGCAACGTCCAACTTTCATGTCGCTCGACCGTGCGAAATACACTTAACTTCACGCTGCCAGCAATCTTTCGTTGCTCAACTTTATTCTTCAAATACAGTAAAACCTGTTTTTGTGCGGTCCTTTTTTTATGCGATTTTGTTTTTGTGCGATAGGTTTTGTGCGATTTTATTTTTGTGCGATTTTTTTCGTGCGATTTATTTTTATGCGGTATATGAATCTTTTAGCGGCGTTAGCACCAGTTTAATGTTTCCTATCAATGTACATATACATGTTGTGGACGAACTCTGATTACCTGGTCCCCTTGACTTTTTGATGTATCTGGACTTAATATTTTTACAATTTCTTTATGTCTAATTTAATTATTTAATTTAATTGAAAGCATTCTCTCCTCTATTTCATAAATCATTGATGTATTTTCTAAGTGCGACTTTTTTTATGCGGTCCCTATTTACCGCATAAAAAAAATTTTAGGTGGTATATCGTACAAAGTTGTTTATTACATGTAAAAATTTATAAAATTTTCGAATATTTTTTTGTACGATTTCTTTTATGCGGTCCCTATCCACCGCACAAAAACAGGTTTTACTGTATCTTAATAACGAACGCAACGGTTCCTACTTCGTAAAATATTAAAACAGTTCAGCAGATTGATTCTACGATTCTATGATCCTTACAATACATAAGTCTCGAAATTGCACTTTCCAATTTTTGTGCTAAGGTAAAGGCACCAGTAGTTGACCATGTACCAGTAGTTGACCATTTTATAGAAAAACATAAAAAATAAGGTTTTTATAAGCGCACTTATAAGTGCACTGCCATGTCGTCTGTTGTTTAAATTTCAAAACAATAAGAACATTTCAAACCTTATTTTCTATGTTTTTCTATAAAATGGTCAACTACCGGTGCCTTTACCTTGGCGACTCGAGGATTTTTTAATTGTAGCTGATTAAGCACGATCACTGTGGCATCAGGAGAGAAATTGAACGGAGGATCGATACGTAGCAACGACTCCATCGACTTCGCGTTAGCCGGAACCACGCAGGTGCTCGTTATTCCGCGGGAAACGGGAAGAACATTGAAAATTAATGACGCTCGTAGATAAAACGAGGATCGAGAGGAATCCGGGGCTCGTTAAACGTTTATATTTATCGCGGGCCGCGCGGAAACGCGTTTCGTGCTCGCGGCCTCTTGTAAATTCGCCGAATTTACAAGCCTCTCGCAGGGGTTCGGAGTCAAGGAAGGAAGACAGCGAGATAAAGGGTATGGAGACAGAGAGCAAGAGAGAGGGTGAACAAGAAAGTTAGGCGCGAAGCGAGAAGAATAACGACCGGCGTAAACGTTTTTACGAGTAGCTGGGTCGACTCGGGGCTTGGTTTCCGTATCGCGTTGCGGTTTCGCCGCCTCGGGTTGGCAAACCGACCGCACCAGCCCTTGCTCTCCCTCTAATAGAACCTACAACTATGACGAAAAACTTCCCGGGTCGAAAGATGCTCGCTACCTTCGCCGAAAGTTCCACAGAAGTTCGGCAAAACCCTGGTCGGCGAAAATGCTCCGGCGAAAATGCTCGCGAAACGCTTCCTCGCATCGAGAACAGGTCGAGATTTAACATGGAGCGCTCGCTATACTGCTTCAGATGTGTTTGTATCGATTCCGGAGCTCCTCTTTGCTCGGGCTCCTATTTTATAATGCAGCGGCGCATTGTTTAGGCGAAACACTAGTCAAGAGAACACGCCCGTACCGACAATATTGCAAGCAATATCAGGTTGGCGAATTAATTCGTGGCCTCGTTTTCGTAAATTTGGTGGTCGTCCACGAACAATCAAGATATATACAGTAAGGAGCAAAACTGAACACACATACGGCATTTTAACAAAAATAATTTTTTGTTCAATATTTTCATGTAGAATACAAAAGAAACAAAATAGTTAGTATTAGGGGAGAGTTGCCGAATGCGTACCACTTAATTTCGAAGGCAGTTTATATATTCTTTATTAGGAATTTGAGGAGAAATTATGTTTTGCATCTATGTATTAACTATCGAAGTTGCAATTTAATATGATTTTTTAAATATTTATTGATAGATCATTGTGATATGAACACTTTTATAAGATCATGCAAACAGTACGATTTAGGCAACCGGTATCCTAAATGGTACCAGCTGGTTTCCAAAATTGTACCTCATGTGTTGGATTAAAAAGATACAAAAAAAATCATAAGAGAAACTGTATTTTGCGTTTAATTTCAGTTTAATATACAATACAACATAAAAATAAAATGAAATATTACTTTACTTAACTTAAATACAACTAGGACAATAATAAATATTGTCTTTTTTCAAAACTCCTCCACAAGCTTCATGTACCCACTTTTGGCACTTTAAGCATTGGATCATGTCTTCTAAATAAGAATTATTGCAAAGAAAACAGAACCAATCGTTTTCATTCTCCACTTCTACGAGAACTGGAGCAGCAATGCTGGTTGAAGGCGTCAAATCAATTTTTCTTTGTTTCATTTGTTTTGTTTTCATTGCAACTAATTCCTTTTTATAGGGGCTACTGTAAGCTACTTTCCCATGCTAAAAAAAATTGAAATATTGTAAATCGTTTATTTTCGCGGTAAAATTTGAATAACAGTATCTTAAATCGTACTGGTACGATTTAGGAAACCACAGTGTGGTACGATTCAGGAAAAAGACGTCCCGCTAAATAATTGAAGCTAACCTTTAAAACATTATCAGCATGTTTTATAAACTAAATAGAAATAAATAATATAACATAGCTAGTTTTCAAAAATATATAAGACTACGTCAGAAACTGTAGATTTATATTTAATTCAGCCGATTAAAATCGTTTAAAATTGACATCAGACTTGCCTGATTTCTTTGTGCTTCTGTCATTCACAAAACAACACTTCATGCGAATGACTTTTTGGTCCTACTTTATCGACATAAATAAAAGTTCATATCTTTACCACCAAGAGGCATCAAAATGCATTAATTTTTAAAGAAAAGAGCTGGTACGATTTAGATGACCAGTACGCATTTGGCAACTCTCCCCTATCTGCAATCTTTTGGCTTTTCAAAACAAACTTAAAATTGGTGATATTATTATTATTTCGCTTCATACAATTTTGTTTCGTGTAGTCGGTTTAGCACAGCAACTAATTTTGAGTAAACATTACTGTAGACCAGAAAATAATGTTTATATTGTTTTACAGGCGATCGATGAATCTGGTAAAAAATCTGGTATGAAACTCGCATCTTCGTGCAGAATAAAAATGAATAATATAAACCGGAAGAAACTGACTAGTCATCTCAAAAAGTCGCAAGTGTCATAGTAACATTCCTTAAATTCCGCTAATATTTTTTCACTCTTGCATAAGACCAATTTATTTTCAAAATACGCAGTTTGATTATCACTTTAGCAGAGACACTTGCAATTATAACGTACTGCGTTAAACTAAAAAATTCCATAAAATCAAATTAAGCTACAGTAAGGAGCAAAACTGAACACACATACGACATTTTAACAAAAATGATTTTTTGTTCAATATTTGCATGTAGAATACAAAAGAAACAAAATACTTAGTATTATCTGCAATCTTTTGGCTTTTCAAAACGAACTTAACATTTGTGATATTATTATTATTTCGCTTCATACAATTTTTTTTCGTCTTCATACAATTTTGAGTAAACATTTCAGATTTTCGTACAATTAATATTTCGTCCATGAACCTTTAAGCTTGATAATTGCCTGAATACGTTTAGGCATACTTAATACTACATTTTCGCACTATTCTGGTGTAATAGAGTACCACTGTTCCTGCACTCTTTGCCACAAATCAGTTATCGTTGTTGGGGGAGCACTATATACTATATACTATACTATATACTATATATGCTTGAACAATGAAGTCAATTCGGTGATTTCCTGTAAATACGTTTTTATAATTTTAATAATTGTGAAATAGAAAAGCGGTCATTTGACCGTGGTAGGTTTAGTGTTAAGTGCGCTGATATTTTTTCATTCTTGCATGAGACCAATTTATTTTCAAAATACGCAGTTTGATTATCACTTTAGCAGAGACACTTGCAATTATAACGTGCTGCGTTAAACTAAAAAATTCCATAAAATCAAATTAAGCTATTTAATGAAATAAAAATTGAGAAAAATTAACGATATTCAGTAGTCCTTCAACTTTCTTGCATTTTACAGATCCTAATCGATACAATGAGTGTATTAACACGTTAAGTGCCAAAAATCAATCCCAGAGATTCTTACAAAATCAGTGTAATTTAATTAATGAAACCGAAACTAGAAATTTAAAATGTATTAGAGCGAATGCTGTCTTAACCCTTCTGAATTCTAAAGATCCAAATAAAATTCGGTTTATCTGGATATGTCGCAATAAAAATGAATTTCTAAACCTAGTCAAAAATCACTGTCAGTCATATGTGACTGACGTGGCAGTTAACGCTTTAACTGCGTAAAAATTAAATTTAAAATTCATTTTAAATTCTGGACAAATAATTCCACATATGGGTGACATTGCAGTCAACGAGTTAATGTGAAATTTGCATTTGTCTGACACTTGAGAAATTCGTCTATGAGTTTTATCCACGATCACCATAGCCTCCCAGGTCGATTATTCCCAGAGACTTGCAAATTCCTCTGTTTATTTAAAAGCGTAGCGAGAGCAAGTTTCACCGCGGCGCAGTGGTTCCGAGGCCGCGGAATCCATTTTCCGGTGAAAAGTTCTCCCAGGGGCGGAAACCTCGAGCAACGAACAATCGTTTCGCGCTTAATAGAATCGATTCTCAGGGAAATCGAAGGGAAACTACGCTCGGCTCGGTTTACAACGGTTCACCGCGTCGTGGAAACAAGAAGAAGTCACTTGGGCTCCGCTTTCGGAGATCGAAAACGAACACGCGTCGTTCCGGGCAGTTCGATTAATCCGGTTAATCAGAATTTCCATGGTAAAAACCTCGGAGAAAATCCCGGGGGGATGCGAAACGAGAGACACGGGAAGCAGGGTCCGGCAGGAGACCGTTATTTAATTTGTATTTAAATCGGTTGCGAAACGATTCCCCGGCCGATTCCGGAACGCCTTCGAAACCTTTTCCGATTCATCGGAATTCGATCCAGCGATCAAACAACGCTCGTTGCTTTCTTTCGTTTCCGCAACGCCAGATGCTCCTTCGCTCGCTGCATATTAAAAGAAGAACCGAGAAAACTTTGGTTGTATCGAGAAACGCGAGGAAACCATGATACCCTCCTTGCGTTACAGTATAATTCGTCGACGTTTGCGCCGAGGATATCCAGGAGCTTTGCGATTTCCTTTCTACGGCCATTTTCTTTCCCATTCTCCATTTCACGCTTCAAAATAGCCTTCGTTCTACCGTTACGTAATACTTTCTGTATCCTTGTCGTTGATCAATCGTTGCTGCATTTTCCGAATTGTTGACACGTGCGGATGACAGTACAAACACATATAATGGATTATTTAGACCGAGGATCTTTATGCAAAATATACCTGCTCTGTGTCGATTACTTGAAATATCAAACATATACAAATGTAACTGTTCTTTTAGTAATTTTAATGTGCCCAGAATAAAAATGTTCTATGTCGGTTTGTGAAAACAGGAGACACGTCGAAATATATTTCTTCTCTTAATGATTTTAATGTGCCCAAACTAAAAATATTCTGTGTCCAATTAATAGGAGGCATATGAAAGTGTATCCTTTTCTCAATAATTTTAATGTGCCCAAAACTAAAAATATTCTGTGTCGATTAATGGAAATAGGAGACACGTCAAAGTGTATTTCTTCTCTTAATACCCAAAATAAAAATATTCTGTGTCCAATTAATAGGAGACATATGAAAGCGTATCCTTTTCTCAATAATTTGAATGTGCCCAAAACTAAAAATATTCTGTGTCGATTAATGGAAATAGGAAACACGTCGAAATGTATTTGTTCTCTTAATGATTTTAATGTGCCCAAACTAAAAATATTCTGTGTCCAATTAATAGGAGGCATATGAAAGTGTATCCCTTTTCTTAATAATTTTAATGTGCCCAAAACTAAAAATATTCTGTGTCGATTAATGGAAATAGGAAACACGTCGAAATGTATTTCTTCTCCTAATAATTTTAATATGCCCAAAATAAAAATATTCTGTGTCCAATTAATAGGAGACATATGAAAGTGTATCCTTTTCTTAATAATTTTAATGTGCCCGAAACTAAAAATATTCTGTGTCGATTATTGGAAATAGGAGACACGTCAAAGTGTATTTCTTGTCTTAATACCCAAAATAAAAATATTCTGTGTCCAATTAATAAAAGACACATAACTGTGTATTCTTTCTCTTAATAATACAAAGTATTCTGAAAATATTCTGTGTCCAATTACTAAAAATGTATTTCACCTCCTAATATCTTAAATATGTCCTAAAATAATCCTGAGTCCGTCATCACCTTCAATCCCGTTGTATTTCCCCTACTCATCTCTATCACAAACGCATTTTCCAGCTGAAAAATAATTTTCAATTTAACGCCTCCGTTAGAAATCGTTACGAGTACAATGGTCCAGCATTACACAAGGTGTCAATAAACTATACTACCGTAAAAACATCAACAGAATGTCTCGAAACAAAAACGAAGATACCGTGTACAACGATAAAAACGTCGGCTCGCCTAATGCTGGTTGCTCGAGGAATATTCGAATTAACGTCGACGATCCGTTTCGTCGACGACGGCAAACGCCATGAATATTCATGGCTGCTGGGAAACCTACTTAACGGTTATGGCAAATACGGATCCCCCGTATCTCGAGCGACTCCGCCCTTGTACTTTGCTCCGTGTTTCTTCCGACATTGCACACACGCGAGACACTCCTCTCTCCCCGAAAAAGAAAACAACAAAGAAAAATTCGATTTTTCACCGGAAGTGCTCGTGTGGCCCGTTGCAAGATTCACGGGACAATCTGTTTCGTATGAAAGTTTCAGCGCGGACACGGCGGACGTGCCGCGCGTTCATTTTTAACGAGCGTAATTTTTAATGAACTTCGCCCCGAACTGATAATTGGACTGCGAGAGACCATTTACGCGTTCGCGGCGGGTTAAAGCGTTAACGACGATAACGAAAAATCGGACTCGGTTGCATTATCCCGATAAGAAGATTCTTGTCTTGTTGACAGACGTCTTTGCGAATCCGATTTTCGCGTGTGTGTGCGCGAACGTTCTGCTCGCTCGAGGCGTAGCGGGAACACTTGCGCGCATAATTCGACGCCGATCGTTAACCAAGTATCTCCAATTAAGGCGCTACAGGTTCTAGGGGTGGGGGGAAGGTGGCGTCTCGATGAATTTATTAGATGGATCGTGAGCCCGTCTTCTCTTCGTCTGCCAGCCTCGGAAAACGGGAGTCGAAAACGTTTGAATCGGTTCCGCGTGTATCATCCAGCATATTTTTCCGAATATCTGAAAAGCTCAGGCAGGATCATCCGTACACGTATGAATAAAAGCACGAGCTTGCAAAACCATTGATTCTGTTGCAAAACCATTGATTCTGTTGCAAAACCAGAGATGCATTAAATTTTTCACGGAAACCAACATCTGGGATATTCAAGCTATCATAACTTCGTGATAAGGAGTCGTACGGGGATCATCCTAGGCTCGTTTTAAAGCTTAAAATCTCTCCTTCAAAGCCCCTAATTAATTCCCTTAAAGACTTTTCTATACCAAGTGAAAAGATAGCCCAGGTGTGCTATCTTCAATTTCTCAATGACGCATGTAAAGTTTTACGTTTGTGACGTACAATCTCCAAACATTATGAGCTCAGAATATGCGGTTTGTTGAAAATAATAAAAAATATTATAAGGTTAGTGTGCAACAAAGAAAATTGTTGTATTTTAAGAACGAAATGTTCTTAAGTTTTTGGATATAACTTTGACTTAACGTATGCCATTTGCGTACAATTGCATTTTTTAACTCTTGTACGTGTTGATACTGCTTTCCATTCACGTATACACCGCGAACAAGTTCTGCCCAGCAATTTTCATAATTTCAACATTTTTTAAGAAATTGTGTATTACTTTACGACTTCTTTTTATTACCTTCAATATTTTCGCTAGTGATAACTCTTGCTGTTTTAGTTCAAGAATTTGCTTTCTTTCAGACTCGTTTAATTTTTTTCCGCGTCCCATACTATAAACTTATATAATATTATACTGTAATCTTTACTCGTTGATAGATCATGAAATACTGAGCAATTTCTAAACATATTCACAGAGTGTGCTATCATTTCGACTTTAGTATGGAACAGTTTTTCTTTGTTGTATTCAAACATCTGCGACATCGTGACTTATTTCCAGCAAGCCGCATATTCTGAGCTCATAAATGTTTTGATATTATACATTACAAACGAAAAATTTTACATGCGTCATTGAGAAATTAACACTAGATTGCCCAAGGAAGTCATTTTGACTGTTTTTTAATTTCAATTAGAAAAACAATTATGTATATAATGACACAACTTCTTAGAATTTTGTGACTTTTTGTACAACATATAAATGCGTTTATTAATAATTGTAGTTACCTCCCCCCACCTTCATTTCCGATATATATATTATTATTATTGTATTATATCTATATTGCCCAAAAGCAGTCATTTTGACTGCTTGGAAAATTTTAAATAATCAAATGACTTATCATTGAATTGAATAAATTTCTTATATGACCAGTTCGGCTCTGTATTGAAATAACATTTTTCATTTTTTTTTTCGATTACCGTCACATGATAACGTACAAATACATGATAAATTGTCGATTTGGGCGTATAGGTACTTGATAAGTTGCAGTTGCTCAATAAGCTAAAGTAGTACTTGTTATTCGAATCTTTATGCAGTGATACTTGTTCTAACAAAGTATGTTTGCGGAAAATGTACACATAAAAAGATTTCCACTTTCATTTGCATAAAATGTACAAATAATAATGCATAAATTATTTTTTTTTCCAAGTGAAGTAAATTTTTTTTTATTGTTAATATTTACTAATAACTTGTTGTATAACTGTAAATACTATAAAAAATATTAAAAATTAATTTTAAACAAATTTCTTTACACATTAATTATTCTTTCACAATACAGTCATTTTGACTACTTTTGGGCAATATAGGTATTTACTAAGTTTCAGTCTTTCTAGTGTTAAAAATAGCACACCTGGGCTATCCTCTTGACGAGGAGTGTACGTAATACTGTAGAATATTTTTTGAACGCGGTAGACTTTCCCGCTCAAAGTTTAATAAAACGGTGGAAAAAAATCGTACGTGAAACGTTCATCGGATCATTCTGACAGAGGAGACTTCGAGCTCCAAATCCATGGTAATTAAAGCCGGGAAAAAAATTTTTTAACGTAGCCACGGTCGTTTGAATTTCAACGATCTTCGACTGCAGAGCGTATTTGAGTACACGCGAATATTCATTCGGTTAAAATGTCAGAGGGATGAATGCGATACGGGAAATATTCGCATAAATATCCGCCGCAGTCTATTCAGCCCGGTTCCAAGGTCTCAAACAGTATCGGCGCGCAGTCGAGAAGCACCAGATGTCTCGGCTTGCCGATTTCTGCAACTCCAGTAAACAGTCTCGTGCAAATCGTGCAACTGTAATCCCGACTAATACCGTTCCGAGGGAACAAAGTCGTCGTCGACCCCATAGTTCGCGCGTTCCAAGCCGGTCTCGCCCGCCGAACCGTTTTTTATTGTTCGCGCTCTCGTAAAGCGCGCGATTTACAGTTCCGCGGCTTTGACCGACTGGAATCGTCGTTCGGTTTCACAGCATTTACACCGAATTTACACCGTGCCGCTCGCCGATAACGCGATGGAAACGCAACGGAATTACGAGCTTCGAGCTTCGAACGTCAAACCCGGTGAAACGGAAGCCGATTGCAGGCTTGATAACAGTCAACGATTTTTGCGCCAGCAAATTCGCCGAGATCTGTGAAACAATGAAAAATTGGAGAAAATCTAAGAATACGTTGTCTCTTTATTATGAAGAAAAAATTATTGGGGGATAAAATGAATTTTTATTTGACTCCTGCTTCCCACAAAAATGGAATAATTTCGAACATTAAAATTCCAATATTCATATCTACGGTGGTTCCATTCCTTAAAAAATATTTTTATTCCCTTGCCCTACAATATCGAGTCAGACTCGTGATGAAGATTCTGAACAGAGTCCAATAAATATATATGTCATTGATTTTCTTTAAACCGAAATAGAATTCTATTTTGGCGTAGTTAATGTGTAACTATTGGAGAACATATAGGCATACAATCGATATAAATTTTCTCTATTTTTTTAGGAAATTACAAATTACAAAAGACTTCTAATCACTGAAACCGTGAAATAAATCGTAGTGCAAGGGGTTAATATAAGTGGATCAAGGGTGTCGTCCAAGAAATTTAAATACAGATCGCCATGGAAATTCTCTTGGAAAAACAGAGGACCTATAATAGCATTTCCTAAACTGCCCAAACATTTGTTTTTTCCTGCCATTGAGTACTACTACTTTTTCTAAGAAAATGTGGATTCTCGTCGCTCCAATAACGACAGTTGTGACGATTTACAGTATCGTTTAAGAAAAAAGTGGTCGCTAAAACAAATGGTTTTAATTAGATTAGGATGTTGCTCGACAGACAGATGCATCGATAACACGGAATTTTGTTATGGCTTATAGGAACGCAATTTTCATTATAAACTGAGGTACAACAATTTCGAAATAACAACTGTCTTTCACAAACACGTGTCTCAACCGGACGACAAATCCGAACCCATCACAGAATTTACTTTCCATCAAGACCTCCAAAAATATTTGAATAAAGCGGCTATGAAAGCATGGGACGAAGAATGGATAAACTCGAAGACCACAAAGTTACATAACATTCGAAATAGTATTAAGGACACCAACCCTGCCTTACTGCTGAACAGAAGAGACCAAGTCATAATAACACGGATTAGAATAGGCCATACTAACTGGACTCATTCCCACCTTATCACCAAAACTGAAGCAAGCTCTTGTGATACCTGTAATGTTAAAAACTCCATAGAACATATCTCTTAGTTACCTGCCCAAAATTCAATGCCAAGAGAGTACAACATAACGTTCGAGGATCGTTAAACATTTTACAAGCTGAGGACTCTTGTAAAAGAATCCTTAACTATCTAAAGGATATCGGATTATACCATTTAATATAAACATTTTCCAAATCTTCGACATATCCACAGGGGTCACTAATAACCGTAGTTAGGTTCATGTGACATTAAACACGCAAAAAAAAAAAGGAATTATTCGAATTCCACTTCCAAAAATCTTCTTTTTCTATGATATTCTAAACGATGAAGAATTTCTAATCGGTATAATCACAAAATAAAATAGTAGTTCAAGGGGTTAACGTCTGTACGAACGTTTGAATTTGCAAAATGTTAGAAAGTAGACTATCGGAGCTATAAAACTGTGACCAGATCGAATATTCTACACTTTTTCACGAAGTTAAAACATTTGGAACAATTTATTGACCCTCCAATTTTGCACGCCAGTCTAGAATAGGAAAACAATACTACACAATTTAATTTAATTTCTGTGCAATACAATACAAGTTAATAGGAGGGTCAAGCGTATAAAAATCGAATTAAATTGAACGTAGATAAATTTTCTTTTCCCTTCTGCGAGGTCATTAAGAAGGAAGAGGAAGAGACAAGGGGCTGAACAAATAAAAATAGCGTTCAGGGAGCAAACAATAAATTTCTCCTGCGCAAAATCATTGAGAATGAAGCGACGGTAGCCACAACGAAAATCGCATGGCAAGGGGTTGATCGAATAAAAATCGTCCATTGATCTCTCCCGGTTAAGACTTCATGGACCCCGTCGCACAATGAGGCGAGGGTTGATTTTCAGCATGGACCCGCGCCGATTAAAACGCGGTTCGAAGCCAAACAAAAGGGTCGACGATCGACGACCGCGCCGGGAATAATGGCGACCGAATCAGCTGCGTATTAACATTCCGCGCACAATACACGCTTGTCACGGTTTTCGTTCGACGCCTGATACGCCGAGATTCGAAACGCGTCGACGAAGATTCCGCTCGACTGTCCGCTCGCGATTCCCATCGATATTCAAATTCGACGGGACGGTTTTGAACGCGAACGCGCGTGATTCCGAGGGTCCCCGAGCCCCTTTTGCACTCGAATGTCTTCTCCACCATTCGTTTCGGAACTGGCTGCAACTGTAATTCAATTATGTCGCCGTATGGAAGTTTACTAACCCATTTAGAACTGTCGGGAAATATGGTACTGTTACAGGCACTGTAGTCGTGACGTCACTTTTCGCGGGAACGTCTCGAAAAGTTTCGGAATTAAACATTTCCCATGCGCCCCAGTTGTTTCAAGACTTTCAAACAAAAAACTTTGATACTTCTCTAGTTTATAATATTCCCTGTATCTGTGTTTTATAACGATGAATAAAACAAATTTTCAGTTTTACTCTCTGTGGCTCCGTATTTGTAAAATTATGATACGTCATGATTAGACTTCTTTATTTAAAGCAGTGCTCATATTAAGAAGTTTTAAAGGCACCAGCGTATCGGTTTACGCTTAACGAAATAACGAAAAGAAGAAGGAAATTTTTATTTCGCTCCTGGGTCTTGACAGCAACGCAAATATTTTCTATTTTGCATAAAAATTAATGTTCCCTGTATCTGTGTTTTATAATGATGAATAAAACAAATTGTTAGTTGTATTCTCCGAGGGTCCGTCTTTGTAAAATTATGGTACGTCATGATTAGATTCCTTTATTTAAAGCAGTGGTCATATTAAGAAGTTTTAAGGGCACCAGCGGATCAGGTTACGCTTAACGAAATAACGAAAAGAAGAAGGAAATTTTTATTTCGCTCCTGGGTCTTGCAGGCAACGCAAATATTTTCTATTTTGCATAAAAATCAATATTCCCTGTATCTATGTTTTATAATGATGAATAAAACAAATTTTCAGTTGTACTCTCTGTGGCTCCGTATTTGTAAAATTATGATACGTCATGATTAGACTCCTTTATTTAAAGCAGTGGTCATGTTAAGAAGTTTTAAAGGCACCAGCGTATCAGGTTACGCTTAACGAAATAACGAAATGAAGAAGGAAATTTTTATTTCGCTCCTGGGTCTTGCAGGCAACGCAAACATTTTCTATTTTGCATAAAAATGAATATTCCCTGTATCTGTGTTTTATAATGATGAATAAAACAAATTGTTAGTTGTACTCTCTGTGGCTCCGTATTTGTAAAATTATGGTACGTCATGATTAGACTCCTTTATTTAAAGCAGTGGTATTGTTAAGAAGTCTTAAGGGCACCAGCGTATCAGGTTACGCTTAACGAAATAACGAAAAGAAGAAGGAAATTTTTATTTCGCTCCTGGGTCTTGCAGGCAACGCTAATATTTTCTATTTTGCATAAAAATCAGTATTCCCTGTATCTGTGTTTTATAATGATGAATAAAACAAATTTTTAGTTGTACTCTCTGTGGCTCCGTATTTGTAAAATTATGATACGTCATGATTAGACTCCTTTATTTAAGGCAGTGGTCATGTTAAGAAGTTTTAAGGGCACCAGCTTATCAGTTTACGCTTAACGAAATGACGAAAAGAAGAAGGAAATTTTTATTTCGCTCCTGGGTCTTGCAGGCAACGCAAACATTTTCTATTTTGCATAAAAATGAATATTCCCTGTATCTGTGTTTTATAATGATGAATAAAACAAATTGTTAGTTGTACTCTCTGTGGCTCCGTATTTGTAAAATTATGGTACGTCATGATTAGACTCCTTTATTTAAAGCAGTGGTATTGTTAAGAAGTCTTAAGGGCACCAGCGTATCAGGTTACGCTTAACGAAATAACGAAAAGAAGAAGGAAATTTTTATTTCGCTCCTGGGTCTTGCAGGCAACGCTAATATTTTCTATTTTGCATAAAAATCAGTATTCCCTGTATCTGTGTTTTATAATGATGAATAAAACAAATTTTTAGTTGTACTCTCTGTGGCTCCGTCTTTGTAAAATTATGGTACGTCATGATTAGACTCCTTTATTTAAAGCAGTGGTCATACAGAGGGGGACAAAAGTATTCGTACACTTGGAATATAGAAATACAAGCAACAACATCTTTTATGTTATTAATTGTATTTAAACGTATGTAGCTTTATATTGTATACAACACTTATAACAACAAATGAGCAAAAACAAAACTTAATTACATTATTTCTTTCTTTATTCTGCAATGTTCTCTCTTCTTTATATTTACTTATTATACTCTGTATAGTTGATCGACTTCTTTTTAGTATTTCTCATATATTTCTATATGATTTGCCCTCTTCGTATAACTGTATAATAATTTTTCGTTCTTCCAACATAGTTTCATTGCGTTTTCTTCCCATATTGCAAATATTCACTAATAACGTGTACTCGCCACGACTAGAATTAATGAAACTAACATGATATCTTCTAAAGTAATATTTACATTGATCGGAATGTTGTGATTCCTTCGTAACTGCTGTGCTTATCAACAGAAATGGTGCTGTACGAAAACTTTTGTCCTGGCAATTTCTTACGGTAGTGTGAATTTTGAATTCATTTCAACTTACTTAGTGATGTTATTGTCTTTGCTTTTTTGCACATTTGTTGTTAGAAGTTTAATGTATAATATACAGGTACGTATATTTGAATATACTCAATAATATAGAAAACATTGTTGTTTTTATTTCTATATTCCAAGTGTACGAACACTTTTGTCCCCCACTGTATTAAGAAGTTTTAAGGGCACCAACGTATCGGTTTACGCTTAACCCATTTGCATCATTAACGTATATATGCGCTCAATTTTCCTGGTCACTGTCATCATTCGTTAGCTAAAACATAGAAATGGACGGTGTTATTGGAGATGAAAGTAGTAATTCTGATTTCTTCTTATAATGCTGAGATATGAAGTTCTTTCACTTGTAGTCATTTTTGTACTTAAATATAATAAAAAAAAAAGTTTGGCGATAAAAGCCTTCCTTTCATATTTCCTTGTGATGCAAATGGGCTAACGAAATAAGGAGAAGAAGAAGGAAATTTTTATTTCGCTCCTGGGTGTTGCAATCAACGCAAATATTTTCTATTTTGCATAAAAATCCGCAGTCAAACGGTAGAATTGTTTTCGCGTGCCGGGTAATTGCAGCGTTGTCAACGAGTCGAATGGAAGCGGAAATGACTAGGGGGTAGTAAACCTAAAGGCAAGCAGTAAAGGTGCAAACGTCGTTTGTCGTGTCAGGCTCGACGTAGAAAGGGTTAATGGAAGACGCCGGTCGCAGGATGATTGGACCAGATTGGTTCGCGTCGACGGTTAAATTTGTTGGTACAATGGGCAAACGATGGGTGGAGATTCTCCTTCTGAAATTACCAAGAAACGGTGCAGGGCACCAGCTGCCGCAATCCTAGCAGCGGATTCCTTTAAATCCCCCGGCGAATCTCAATGACAATAGCCGGGCCGGTTTCTTCGCACAGTGGCGACGCCACGGTGGCAACACAATTGCTGGGGTCCTGGCCAATATTAATACTGTTTTCGAGGAAATTGCCGCGACAGGCTGGAGACTATCCTAACTGATCCAGTACCCTTTAAATCAGGCTAACTCTTTCCAGATTGAACCGAACGGCTTGAAATTCTCCGAGAAGCTGGAACGATGTTGGGAAAATTCGTTTTACGATATCAATTCAATCAGAAATTGCATTAGAACACGGATAGTCTGTAAATAATTTTTCAAAACAAATTCTTGAAAAACAGGCCATTTGCACAAGGTTCCCCCCCTTAATAACGCATTCACAGAATACCATTTTCAAGCCGCCATTGCACCATTGATACTAACACTTAAAATGCATGAAAAATATTTTTGTTTACATTATAACGTTAATAAAGGATTCCTCAAATTTTGAATCAATCTACGCATTACATTAATCAAGAATAATTCTTGAAAAACAGGCCATTTGCACAAAGTTCCCCCCTTAATAACGCATTTACAGGATACCATTTTCAAGCCGCCATTGAACCATTGATACTAACAATTAAAATGCATGAAAAATATTTTTGTTTACATTGTAACGTTAATAAAGGATTCTTCAAATTTTGAATCAATCTACGCATTACATTAACCAAGAAAAATTGTTGAAGAACAGGCCGTTTGCAGAAGACTCTTGGAGAGCGTCATATGAGCGGTTCATTAAATAAAATAATATGGAACAGTGAAGAAAATCAATTAAATAGTATGCATTCATATACTTGGAAGTTGCTACAATCGTAAATTAATGAGTCTAATAAATATGTATGTTATTAATTTCCTTTAAACCGAAATAAAATTCTATTTTGTCGTAATTGATATATACAGGGTGGGGCACCACATTTTGACTAAAATATCTCCTAAACTAATGATTTTTTTACACAAATAGATGAATACTTTTTTGTAAAGAATATGAAGGAGCATCAGCTGATGCAATAAAAAATATATGATTCCATTTAAAAAAACATGAATGACCTTTATATGTCCTTTACACGTCCACCTACAAAAAAAAATGTACCATCAGAATGTGCCCCTCTCAAAACCATTCAACTTCACCTAAAAAATTGTTTGCTATGCGTAATAATAATGACGTAAATCTAGATGGCAAAATGTGGTGCCCCACCCTGTATATCCTTTGGAGAAAACATAGGCATACAATAGATATAAATAAACGGCTCGAATCCAGCACAAACCGAACCATAGCCTAGCAAAGAAAAGGCTGGATGACGAGAAGAGATTCTTTGCATAAATGAGTTACACCGACCCGAGGAACGAAGCATAATTAATTTGATCGTCTCTCTGGGATCCCGTTGGTACCGTTGGCTCGGTGCTTGAAATTTCGGCAACGGTTCCCGATGGTGTCGCAAAAAAAGGATCTGCTTCTTGCCCAAGGAGGGATCCTCGCCCGCCAGGAAGCTGTCCTCCGTTAATTTTACTCGTTGAAGTTCACCGCGAGATAACAAGTTTCCCCGATTAACCCCATGCTATATAACATCGGAGCTGAACTCATCGTGATGAAGATTTCAAACAGCGTCTGCTAACGACGAATGTTACACGAAACGTTAGATGAATGTTACACGAAACGTTAGATAAATGTTCCTCCCGTTAAGATCGCGTCGAAAAGTTCTCGTCCCGATATTTCACCCTCCAGTGACCCTTAGACCGTGGATCTTGGCGCAAAACAAAAATTTATGTCTCTTTTCACAGGTTTTATCAAGTCTCAGAAGATGCATCGATGTTCAACATTTAATTTTGTCCACTGTAAGAAATTACACGAGAACCAAAGAAAATTAACATACTATCCTTTATCGTTTCGATAAAATTTAAGGTAAGGATGATTTATCAAGTCTTAGGAAATGTATCTCTCTTAACATGTAACCCATTTGCATCGTAAGGAAATTATGAAAGGAAGGCTTTTACTTTACTAATAATTTTTTTGCCATGGTACCCTAATCATTTTTTACGTAGAGTGAACAGAAGAATCGATCTGTGTAAACAAAAATATGCATTTCTATTTAAAGAAATGATGCAATTGTTAATTGCACATGCACTGCTGCATCTAAAAAAAATTTAAAGGCCTACAGATGTAGTGCTCTTCGAACCATTTATCTTTCTCCTTTGGCATTTTTTCGTAAATGCAATAATAACGGAGTTATGACTTGTAACAATTGCGTGGACCACCCTGTATATACGCTAATGATGCAAATGGGTTAATTTTTCCACTGTGAGAAATTACACGGGAGCCAAATAAAATGATCATTCTACTTTTGGTCAATAAAATGAATATAGTTTAAGGGAATCACTGTGGGAGTACGAATTAGTGTGCCTATATTAATTACGTGTATTTTGACAGCATAATCCACATTAATCTTCCGATCTAAAATATTTTCCTTCTACTTATTTGTTTTTCATGTCGTACCTACGAAAATGGTGGAATTTACTCGTACAATACTGACATTTTTAGTAATTTATTAAATCCAAACATATTTAATAATGTAAAAAATATTTCGAATAATGATATAGCAATTTTTAGTGGCGCCTTATAGTCGCCATTCGAGTGCTAAGGGTTAAAAAAGAGAGATATTACAATTGTTTACATTAAAGTCAGTTAATATGTTATATATCTCTCTTTTAATATTCATTGTGCTTTAAAAATAAGTGTAAATAATATAGGCACAGTGATTGTGGTAGTACCCCCACAGCAATTGGGTCCCTCACCCTGGTACACCGATATTTTAGCCCTTAGCACTCGGCGCTAATTCTGAAACCAAATTTCTCTACCGTCTTAGAATATTTTAATTTTATTCCTAGGAAACTAATAATAATATTTAAATGTTTAGCAGTCTATTAGGTAAAAATTTTGTGATATTTTTTGCAATTTCTTTGAAATAATGCCAGAATAATTTTTAACGGTGCTTCAGCGGTCACCGCTCGAGTGCAAAAGGTTAAAAATCCGTCGAGCATAAGTGCAGGAAATTTTTTCGATAAATTCGCCGCGATGATAAAATCAAAAAAGGATTATTTCGACTACTCCCTGTGGTTCTAGGGATAGGGAGCGAAACGTATCAGCCGGGATCCTCGGCTGGCTGTGTTGCTCGTTGGTGGATTTCAAGAATTGCGCGAGATCCGCATCGATTCGATGCTCGCTCGTTTTCCTCCGGTCTCTCGGTCTCGCAATGTTTCCCGTACTGCGAATTTACGTGCGAGCGGTTATCGCGGAACGCGGAACGAAGAAAATTTATCGTCGAGGTTCCGTTTCAAGGGCCACCACAGTAATTTCAGGCTGGCAACTCCGATAGAGATACTGTTTCAAAGGGCGGAGGCGTGCGCCGCGCCGCCGACGCCGACGCCGACGTCGACGCCGGTCTAATCGAAATTCTAGTCGGCTGCAATAATTGACGAAATTGCATTTTCTCGGCTGGCTGATCGAGAAAGCTTATTTACTACGCGCCGGTACGCGCGCGTATGATTAACGATAACATTGTGTTGCCGGCTACGAAACGCCGCGAAATGTTAGGAAACGAGAGAAAGAGAGAGAGAGAGAGAGAGAGAGAGAGAGAGAGAGAGGGAGAGAAGCTACTTGCTAGCAGCAGCAGCAGCAGCAGTGTGCTGGCAGTTAACGCGATTATTCGCAATAAGCGGCGTAATAGAGAGCCACGTTTAAGATTATGGTAATGCATGCCGGGTCGCGTTATAGGCGCAATGTGACCTCCTTCGGGGCACTGATTATTGATCATAAAATTTGCATAATCGTAATCACGCCGCACAGGCCGCGTCTCGATCGGGTCCGCGTTATCTTCTGCGAAAGCGGACTTTCGCATGTCCGAATCCGATTCTTCGTTTCCGCGAATCGAGGAGAGCTCGCATAATCGCATAATCTTTGTCGCGGATGATTGGAGGAGCTTCTTTATCTTCGTTTCGAGTACTCGGTACAGCAGCTTCAGAAAAACCCAAATCTCAAAGCAATTTGTCGAATGAAATTATAATCGGAAGATTAACCCTTTGCACTCGAAGCTATTTTAACTCCAAAACGAAACATTTCGTCCGATTTAGAATATTTCCGTTCTATATATTTTTCTCCATGTGATACATACGAAAATGGTGCAATTTGCTCGTTGAATACTGAACTGCTTCAGAAAAACCCAAATCTCAAAGTAATTTATCGAATGAAATAATAATTGGAAGATTAACCCTTTGCACTCGAAGCTATTTTAACTCCAAAACGAAACATTTCGTCCGATTTAGAATATTTCCGTTCTATATATTTTTCTCCATGCGATACATACGAAAATGGTGCAATTTGCTCGTTGAATACTCAATTGTTTAGTAATTTATTAAATACAAACCAATTTAATAACGGAGAAAATATTTTGAATAATGATACAGCAATTTTTAGTGACGCCTTACAGTCGCCATTCGAGTGCTAAGGGTTAAAATGTATGATACCGAGAATATTCCTTTATCTTCCTGGTATAGTACATTGCAAATTCTAATCTTTGCTACATTTGCTGCTACTGTATTCCATTTTTGTATACTGTGAATACTGCTTCGTCATTCTAGTATAATGTTTTGTAAATTCTAATCTTTGCTACATTTCCTGCTACTGTATTCCATTTCTGCAGGAATTTTCGCGAATTTTTTTCATGGAAAAGATTAAACTTTCATCATTGGGATTTCGCATACATATTTGCTAGTATTTGCAGTACGCGTCTGCTATTTTTCGAGTGAAACTAATCAACATTGCATGAGTTATGTATTTTTTTATAGAGTATGCATCGAGAAACGTGGGTCGACGGTTACCACGATCCTTTCCAGCAACGATCCGAAACGAACAAATGAAGTTTGATGATCAGCGTGAATATAGTTATGCGTCGAGACAAAAGAAATTTAAAAATTGCTGATGCTAACACACCTGTTAGTAACAAATCTATCGAAGTCTCTATTAGCGAGCTCCCGCAATTTTTCTAAAACACCTCGGAGAGAGACTTTACTTTTAGTGCTCGGCGATCTCAGTGTTAATAAAAGTTTGATGTCACACTAAAACCGAAAAGAGTTCATTCCCGTGCCTGACACACCACGGAACGGGGACAGAAGGAACCTAAACGCGTACTATCACCTCGAACCCGAAAGCTAACGAACAACCAAAGCTCCCGTATCGCATTTCTGTTCTTAACAGCGCGATAAATCACTCGGGGGAAATCATTAAACATGGTAAACTTGGCTAGAGTTGTTGACAAATAGCCCGCAGATGTGCATGAAAAATAACTATTGCCTGCACATGCAACGCAGAAGCTATAAACTATACTTCTCCGAACGCTTAGAACCTAGTTGTCTCAAGTCGTGTCCGAGGCGACACTAAAAATGACTATACTACTAACTGTCCGGATAAATTACGGATCGTCTAATATACATATGTTACAAATAAATACGTTCGACTTCGTATACAGACAAAATGAAAAAGCTCTAATGAAAAAATAGAGTAGATGAACTAGAAATGTATACATACTGTCGCATCATTTTCACCTGATCAAAATGCTTAACCCCTTGCACTACGATTTATTTTACGGTTTCAGCGATTAGCTCTTTTTCGTAATTTCCTAAAAATGGGGAGAAAATTTATATCTATTGTATGCTCATATGTTCTTCAATAGCTGTACATTGACAACGCCAAAATAGAATTTTATTTCGGTTTGAAGGAAATCAATAATAAATATATTTATTAGACTTTGTTCAGAGTCTTCATCACGAGTATGACACGATATTGTAGGGCAAGGGGTTAAGAAAAAGAAAATTAACACTAGAACTACCAAGCACTAAATGCAACTGGCATACATTGCCTTATAATAATATGAAAACAATATTTGTTTAGATTTCCTATCAGTTTGGTTTAAATATCTACTTCGATAGAGAAGTTTATTAAAAAATTTTCTCATGGAAACCTATTTATAATTTCAATATCTCTAAAAGAAAAGATTAGGAGGAAGTCATTTTGACCCATTCGGTAGTTCTAGTGTCAATATACAGGGTGAGTCACCAAACGTTACCACCTCAAATATCTTTGTTGTTTCTAAAGATACGTAAAATATGGTAAGGACAAAGTTGAATGGTACAATGGGGCTGACACGATGCAAAAAAAAAAAATTTTGTTTTTATGTCATTTTTTTGGAGATATCAAGGTCACCTTGACTTTTTTAAATGGAACCACCCTTTTTTAAACACCTACAATGATAGTCCCTTTCATTAGGAATTCAGTGACTATAATTAGTCCAAGGTCATTCAAGGTCAAGGACAGAAAAAACGTATAAAACTAAAATATGGAAGCAGAATACCTGTATTTTATAAATGTTCGAAATGATGGCCGTCTGCGTCGATACATTGTTGTAAACGAGCTCTGAAGGAATGTTGAACTCTGATAAGTGTATCCGACGTGATATTCGTACATGCTGTGATGATACGCTGACGCATATCTTCAACTGTTGTTGGAGCATCCGTGTACACGGTCTCTTTTAGCAGACCCCATAAAAAGAAATCCAGTGGATTTAAATCAGGCGATCGTGCTGGCCATGAAACTGTTCCGCCTCGTCCAATCCATCGGTTTGGATATCGAGAATCCAACGTTTCTCTTGCTACTCGTGCATAATGAGCAGGACAACCGTCATGTTGGTACCACATATCGTAGCGATTTTGTAAAGGGACATCTTCTAACAAAATTGGCAGATCTTCTTGCAAAAATTGAGCGTATTTCTGTCCCGTCATCATTCCGTTAACGAAATATGGTCCAATTACTTTGTCGTTCAAAATACCACACCACACGTTTACGCTCCATTGTCTTTGATGATCAATTTCTCGCAGCCAGTGCGGATTATCCACAGACCAATAATGGGCGTTCCGTAGATTAATTGAGCCATGATTAGTAAATGTTGCTTCGTCCGTAAACAAGACATTAGAAAAAAATGAATGATTTTGAAGCAATCCCCATTGACAAAAATTAATTCTATTTTGAAAATCATTCCCGTGCAATTCTTGATGGAGTGATATGTGGAACGGATGAAATTTATGTCGGGCCAGAATTCGTATTACGCTACTTTGACTTATGCCTGCTTCCCGGGCAATTTTTCTCGTACTCACGTGAGGATTGACAGCTATAGCTGCTAAAATATTAATTTCATTGTCTTCATTAGTCGTGGGATTCTTCCGTTTGTACTGTCTTGCATGTACACTTCCAGTACTTCGAAACAACCTGTACGTATTAGTGAAAGTACGTCTAGAAGGAGTGTTTCGCTCGGGGTACCTTTCTTCATAAAGTAGTCAGGCCTGCACTGCATTTTTTCTACATTCACAGAAAATCGTGATCATATCACACTTTTCAGTCATCGAATATAACATAGCGGAATCGCGTTTGGAAACATACTGATAGTAAATAAGAATGCTGAATAACATTGAGAGACCTTAGTATGTTTACTTCAACTACGATAAACGTCTCAACCGTGATAAACGTATTTTGCTTCCATATTTTAGTTTTATACGTTTTTTCTGTCCTTGACCTTGAATGACCTTGGACTAATTATAGTCACTGAATTCCTAATGAAAGGGACTATCATTGTAGGTGTTTAAAAAAGGGTGGTTCCATTTAAAAAAGTCAAGGTGACCTTGATATCTCCAAAAAAATGACATAAAAACAAAATTTTTTTTTTGCATCGTGTCAGCCCCATTGTACCATTCAACTTTGTCCTTACCATATTTTACGTATCTTTAGAAACAACAAAGATATTTGAGGTGGTAACGTTTGGTGACTCACCCTGTATAACTCGGGTGCTTTACCATTAATGCAATTTTTATTCTTCATAAGTTTCTGCATAAGCTTCGAATTTCGAACTCGGATAAAATTCAAAGGGTTAAACATCCCTTATCTATACAATTCGACTTTGAATCACCTGCCTCCTAAAATTCTTCACTCTCAAACAACAATAATCATCGTTCACAGAGAGAGAGAGAGAGATAAGAAAGTCAGAATCCGTGGTATCGATCGGCTGTCGATCGTTTCCGCGAGCGATTAAGTAGATCGCATCGGATCCTACGAGCTCGGCAATCTCCGTTGAAGCCGTGACGCCGCAGAGACGTCAGTGATTAGGATCAGAGACATCAGGACTCACACAGGCTATCTTTCTCTCTCTCGACTGACTCACTTTTATGCTTGGAGCTGCTCTTCCACAGTCCCTTGAAGAAGGACATCCTGGCCGCCCAGCGCCGCACGAAATCCCACAGATCCAGAGCTCGATCTCGGCGGATCCGGTGATGTCACTCGCGAGACGCGGCACGATCCTTGATATCCTAATCGCATGCGATATCCGCGGGGGACGTTGTTAGACGCGAGGCGTCACGGCGACGCCACGGCCGCGACCGACGGCCCGGTAAATTTTCATTTCGCAGCGGACAGCGGGATATCTGGTAATCCGCGGACGAAAAACGAGGAGCCGGTCGGGATAAGTGGAAGATCCCGAAGGATAGAGAGAGGGGGAGAGACGGAGATAGGAATAGGAGAAAAGGACAGAGAGACGGAGAGATAGAGATAGATAGAGAGAGAGAGAGAGTGAACTTCGTGGAAACGTGCTGTCGGGAGGACAGTGCGCCGCGATGTGAGCGCGTCCGCACGGAGTTTATTCCGCTCCCCTGTCGCGTACATGCGCATCCCCATCCCTGTTCACGGTCCCGTTCCCTTTCCCGTTCCCATTCCCGTTCCCATTCCCGTTCCCACGTTCCCTTTCCCTTTTACCACCCTGCAACCCTCTCGCCGGCGCTCGCACGATCCCGATCCCGATCCCGATCCCGATCTAGTTTCCGCTTCCGAACCGGATCCACGCCGAAAGCATGCAGATTATTTTCACGCGTTCGCGGTCCCTGTTATCGGACTCTTTCCACCGTTTTTGCAAAAATTCCCGTACGCAGAAATATTCGCGGGAAAGTTTGCCGATCGGGGAGCCGCCGTTTTTCCAAATTGATCGTGTGTTCCCGCTTTTCTGTTTTCCATCTCTCTGCGACGGTTTTATTCCGATGATTCACGGATATGGGGAATTTCGAGCGGCGAGGGCTGCCGGGGAATTATCCGTCTAGGGAAAAATGATTTTCGGCCGGAAGATTAATGGAGCTTTCTGAAGCTTGTTCGCCGACGAATGAAGCGTTTTGTGTGTTATTGATTTGCGCGGCACGAAAGGGCTGAAATGAGAATTGATATGTATTTTTACGTACGTCTTTCCAGCTGCTATTTTAAAAATAAAAAATCGATACAATCGTACATCGCGTTTATGAAAACGAGCTCTCTAAGAGAAACTGTTGCTCCGGCGTTTCCTTGAGATTTTGCAAGAAGAAAGTTGCTACAGGTTGTACAATGTACAGGGGGTTCACACTGTTGCACGTTTTTCTTGTAAATAGTAAATATTAGCAAAAAATGAAAGAGGACAAAGTAGTGCAATTGTTTATACGCAACACGATGGCGTATATCATTTTTTTCTGTTTATACTGTTTCGTTAGATACGAAGTAGACCTTCAATTTTTTTAATGAAATGCATATGCACATTGTACAGTGTAAGTAAACTTCGTGAGAAGTAATCGTTTTTCAAAATCATATAGAGCGTTACTCAAATGTTTTCCCAGGTGTATCCTTTTAAATGAAATGCTGTGTCTAGACGAATTCATCCGTCATTCGTTTATCACATACTGCAGAGTGACCTTGAAGGTCAAGAATACTTCAACTGGGGTCAAAAATTGAAGGTCACCATCACATATAACAAAATACTATAAGCACAGAAAAATTACATACGGCATTCTGTTGATTATATTCTGTTGATTTTTCGTTATTTTCTAATATTTACAAGAAGAACGCCGGCTAATAACAATGTGAGCACCCTGCGCATGTATTAGCTTGCTTAGAGAAAATCGTTGCAAGCCATGTACTATACTGTGCCTCCGTGCGAATTACTCGAACAGGGTTTATTAGTTTGTTCAGGAAAAATCCGTAAAAATCCAGTTTCTTCGGGTCGTTAACTAGGCATGACCCCTTAAGTAGCCCGGCATCCGGTCTCCTCGTTTCACGGAAGACACCCCCTACGAAACTTGGAGTCAAACTTCGTTCCACTGTCCCCGTGGATGATAACGATCCTCGGAAGTTCTAACGCGATTTTCCCCGCCAACCATCTCCATCTCTCTCCCTCTCTACTGTCTCGCTACCACCGTTGTTCCGCATTTTTGCACACTTTTACGAGACAGGATTAAGCCCGAGACGAAAAGGGAGCGGGAAAGTTCGCCGAGAGAATCGGCTTTTGAACGTCGAAAAACTAATTCCCGGGAAAGGAACAGCCAGCCGCCGTTAGATAAATCGCGAAACGCCGGCCGAACAGGCGGATCGAAGCTGCACGAACACGTTTTTATTCTGCATACAGATTTACGGTACAACTTTTTGCCTCTATCATAACTTTCCGGCGATCCTTACGTCGAAAGACGAGTCGATCGAATCGAAAGAGCGTCAGAGAAAATTAACACTAGATTTACAAGACCAGTCAAAATGACTGGTTTTGCAATTTCAATTCGAAATTCCTACTGCATGTAACATTTTTTTTTTTCCGAAATGATATCATGACTTTTGTAGCCATAACTAAAGAATCAGTTTTATCAACTTTATATTATTTTATATGTATTCGTAACAAATATATATGTTTTGTTATTGACACTTATACCAGTACAACTCGAACCAGTACAAATCGAAACAAACGAAGGAAACACTTTGAGACTTGAATGTTTATGGAATAACAAGTGGGGACCAAACACCACTAAGCACTTTTTCTAAAGACCAGTCATTCTGACTGGTCTTGGTAGAAGTAGGTATACTTAAATAGCCGGTAAATCTAGTGTTAAAGTTCAGAGTAAAGATTTTTTAACCGTCAAGTATCACCGACTGTCGAGGGTGGAAATATTTTTCTATTTACTCGGTGCTTCCCACAGTTTTCATTTTGGCGCAGGAAATTTTTATTTTGCATGAAAATCCACGGCCCACGTTTATTTTGGTCTCCGCTTTTTGGAGCCGCTACCTGTTGTTTTACCAACAGACTTATAGGATCAATGGCGGTGTTCTGGGGGTGAGACTAGAGAAAATAAAATTTTGAATTGGGTACAAACAGCGTTCTCGATATAGTCGAGTAATTTAAGGGTTGTATTTTAGTTCGTTCATTCCTACAAATTGCAGCTACCTGTTTTCATTATAAATGCATAAAATTCCACTCATAGTGTTTTTTCGACAAACTTATTGGTTATAAATAGACTGCGGATCTTTATGCATTTTCTGAAAATTTTCAAAAATTGTTGTTATATAAAATTCCACAGAATTTAGTACAATTTTTATTCATTTCAGATCTACAAAGGCCTACACTACCACTAAAAATTAGATTTTATTTGTTTCCACTTTCCTAAAATTTTCCTGCAAAAATTCAAACTTGCATAAACATCCGCAGTCTAGTTATAAAATTCAACGTCCACGTTTCATCGACAAACTCATCGGTTCAAGGGTGCAAGATGACGGGGATGAGATTAAGGGAACTCGTAAGAAAATTTTGGATCGAGCAAGTTAGAAAATGAAGGGGCAGTATTTTAATTCGTTCATGTCTACAAATTCCAGCCACCCGTTTTCACTATAAATGCATAAAATTCAACGTCCATTCATAATGTTTTTTTTTTGACAAACTTATTGGTTCAATGGTCCAATTTAGAGGGTGGGGACGAGACTAAAAGAACTCGTAAGAAAATTTTGGATCGAGCAAGTTAGAAATTGAAGGGGCAGTATTTTAATTCGTTCATGTCTACAAATTGCAGTCAACCATTTCACTATAAATGCCTAAAATTCAACGTCCACTCATAATGTTTTTTTGTCAAACTTATTGGTTCAATGGTCCAATTTAGAGGGTGGGGACGAGACTAAAAGAACTCGTAAGAAAATTTTTGATCGAGCAAGTTAGAAAATGAGGGGCAGTATTTTAGTTCGTTCATGTCTACAAATTGCAGTCAACCATTTCACTATAAATGGCTAAAATTCAACGTCCACTCATAATGTTTTTTTGACAAACTTATTGGTTCAATGGTCCAATTTAGAGGGTGGGGACGAGACTAAGGGAACTCGTAAGAAAATTTTGGATCGAGCAAGTTAGAAAATGAAGGGGCAGTATTTTAGTTCGTTCATGCCTACAAAATGCAGTCACCCATTTTCATTATAAATGTATAAAATGCAACGTCCACGTTTCATCGACGAACTTATCGGTACAAGGGTGCAATTTAGATGACGGGGGGTGGGACTAGAAAGAAATTTTGGTATAAACAAGAGCCAGTCTAGACCGCGACACGCGTCGATACACTCGAGCGAGTTAGGGGACTAAAGGACAGTCTTAAGGGTGGTTTTTCTCGCGTGCTCTATCGGGGCTGACGGAACGTCGTCTCGACGAGTCGGTACAATAAACCCCGACGACTCGGCGTCGGCGTGCTCGAGATGCGCTCGACGAGAGGCCGCCTTCGAGATAATTAGCGCCGGATGGAAAGCGGAGAACGGAAGGCGTCGAACCTGAGTAGTCGCGATTAATTGGAGAGGAACGCGCTCGGTGTCGCATGTGCGTTCAGGGGCGATAGCAATCGTTTAAGGTCGGATTTTACTAGACCGGTTCACCGTGGCCGGGATGGGCACGGGTTTTGGCTAGGCCATACTGAGTTCACCGTCTTCTAGAGGCGCTCAAGTGGTCGCAACAAAGGCTAATGCCACGCACCACGGGGGTTAGCTAGCAGAACCCCAAAACCGTATACTTTCCTCTTACTCCTCGGGGTCCTAGGTTAGAGTCCACCGGGCCATCTGGAAATGGTCAGAGGCTCGAGGTAATGACCCAACCGGGGCGAGCAAAAATATAGTCGAGAACACTGATGCCCCATCGGTTTTAAACCCTAGACCCTGTTTTCGAATCTAGTGACCTTACTTGACGGCCGTTTTCCCGGTCTAGTAAAATCCGACCTTAACCCTAGTATCGGAGCCGCGAACTCGCATAAGAGGAAATTCGTCGGCAGACAGCGTCTCTATTCTTCCGTCAGGCCTTTTGCGAGCCTCGGCGCAATTACTACCTTCGCCGCTCTCTTCTCTTTCTCTCTCTCTCTCTCTCTCTCTCTCTTTCTGCACTCTTTCCTTCTCCGCGAGACCTTGTTGTTTCAACCAGTTGAAAAGTTTCATTTGCGCGGAAGAAGAGAATTGAACGGAATAATGCATTTTGTTAGGCGCCAGGATATTATATCTTCACCTCCGGCTTCCAGTTTCAAAGTTTATGCGCTCCCTCGGGACACTTGTAGCCGTGTTTATGGACCATTCCTGGAGATGCGTCAATCTTGATGGATGCGTTAGAGCTTCTATTCATTCCCCGGCGAGAAGCACTTTGCATTGGTTTCGCAGCGAACGGCTCCGTACGGTACGACGCGAGGTCCTTCAACAATTTATCTTTAAATAAAATATGCATCCATCGATTGCAAGCTGCAAGACAAAAACTACCGTTCCTGAGATATTTCACTGTTTTCATTCTATCACTTTCGTTATGAACTTCCGACGTCTCTCAGTGTCAATGAGTTTCTCAGTTAGTGAACAGGAGACATGAAATTTTCTTTCGAACAATTAGAGATGCTTCTAATTTATGGAGTAAGTCAGGGAAAATGGCTCGAAATTTGTACGGTGAAAGATATCCAAACCGCATATGCACAAGATTTTTGAAAGATTGTGTTGAAAATTAACCCCTTGCCCCTTGCCCTTGATATCAAGTCAGACTCGTGATGAAGATTCTGAACAGAGTCTAATAAATATGTATGTTATTAATTTGCTTGCAACCGAAATAAAAATCTACTTTGTTGTAGTTGATATACAGGGTCATACGTTTTTAAACGGCCAAACGTCAACCAGCTATAGAGGACACCAAATGAAACAACTTTCACCCCTAACACTTTTTTTGATTCGGTCTTGATTTTTAGATAATCTCATTCAAAATTTTTGCAGCCATACCTAAATATTCAAGGAATGTAACGGGACTCAAGTTTTAAGAATGATTTTAAATACATCTTTTGGGTACGTATTGTTTAAAATATTTTCAAGAAATCAAGGCCGAATCAAAAAAAGTGTTAGGGGTGAAAGTTGTTCCATTTGGGGCCCTCTATAGCTGGTTGACGTTTGGCCGTTTAAAAACGGATGATACTGTATATCCTTTGGAGAAAAGATAGGCATACAAAAAATATAAACTATCTTTCTTTTTTTACGAAATTCTGAACGATGAAAGGTTTCTAATCATTATAATCACAAAATAAATAGTAGTGCAAGGGGTTGAAACTAACACGTTAAGTGCCAAACATCAAGCCCAGAAATTCTTACAAAATCAGAGTAATTTAATTAATGGAACCACAACTAGAAATTTAAAATGTATTATAGGAGATGATCTTAGGATTATAGAAGTTTATCTGGATATCTCATAATAAAACTGAATTTCTAAACCCAGTAAAAAATCACTGTGGCAGTTAACTTGTTAAATTACCATAAGAGCCCTCTAAATTATATTACTACAAAAATTCGTCCAGCTGTTTGTAATTTAAATAACTTCTTCGAACGAAACAGTCCCGTTTAGTAGGTGTTAATCAACAGCGTGCAACCATTCAATTTCATTAATCGACGCATACATTAACAGCAACAAAAAAAATGGTAGAACCCCAATCATTTCCTGTTGCCCCACAGTAGGTGTTCCGAAGGGTTGTTCTAATAATAAAAACAATGAAATTAACGTTGTTGCAACGGTACAACTACAGTTTCTTAAACCCTACAACTTCTGTGAGTAACATTTCCTCGTACTGTTTGAAACGACTAGACAGCGGGTCTTTATGCATTTATGGCTCATGGAAATGTTTAAAAAATGCTGCAATATAAAATTCGAGAGTATTTAACACGATTTTTATTTGCTTTGGATCTACAAAGGTTTTTCCCATTAAAAATAGGATTTCATTTAATTCCACTTTCTTAAAATTGTTCTATAAAAATTGGAAATTGCATAAACATCCGCAGTCTAGAAATGACCAAGATATTCGAGTGGACAGAGCTCGTGGGGCACACTGTGTAACAATGTTGGCTGCAGAGTAAGACCGTCTATAAACAATTCGTGCGAATCGAGGTTGTATCCGGAATTCCTTCGCGAAAGGCAGGTCTCTCCATCGCGAGAGACCTCGTCGAACTTGCATCAGCCGGTGCACGGTGCATAACGGCGTGTCCACCTGCAGCCCGCGTATTCACCTGTTCTTTTTCGCGTGTTCATCGACGATCGATCTCTTTTTCGCCAGCTCGTCCTCCGGGGCTAGCCGTTGCGCAATCGTCTTCGAAAACCCGTCGCCCTCTCGGACCGTATCGCTTTCGAAACACGCTCTATCGGCAATTTTCGCTGCAAATGGGACACGCACGAAACAAAAACGACTCGGCACAGTGAAAGTGCACGGCCCTTTTACTCTCGCGAAATTCGTCGGAACCCTCGCCAAAATTCGTGTTCCCAATTCCGGAGTAAATTGCTAGTTGACCCGCCGCACTGCGAATTAACATTAAACAGCTGCAAGCGGATTGCGGAAGACGAACATTCAGAACGGTCTACAATAATTTAAGGACATCGCGCGACGGACTTATTTTCTCCTGAATATTATTAACACGTTGACTGCCGGACGGATTTTCCATGATTTGTCCCAGGCGCCAACATGAACTTTTCATTATGCGATGCATATTATGATGAAATATAGTTCCCAGCAAATAATATGAGTTATAAAATCATGTTTGAAGCATTTTTTTTGGTGGGGGTCACCGGTGCCCCCCACGGCGCTGTAGGCAAGTATTATTATTTTTTTTTTTAAACAATCGTGCTTCGGTTGCTAAGTGATTACTCTCAGTGTATCGAAAAAAAAAAAATTATTTTGTATGTTCTATATTGCACTAATTTCTTCAAACCATTATAGTAACAATGGTATTATTGAAAAATTGATCAGTATCCATATTTACTATAATTATGTACTTTTAGTATTGACCACGCCGCCGGTCACCGGTGGCCTCCACGGCGCTGTAGCAAAGTCGAGTGCCGGTCACCGGTGACCCCCACGGCAGTTAACGTGTTAACCCCTTGCGCTTTATTTTACGGTTTCAGAGATTAGAACTTTTTTGTAATTCGTAATTTCTTAAAAGAAAAGGAGGAAATTTATATACAGGGTGGTCCACGCAATTGTTTCAACTCATAACTCCGTTATTATTGCATTTACGAAAAAATGCCAAAGGAGAAAGATAAATGGTTCGAAGAGCACTACATCTGTAGGCCTTTAATTTTTTTTAGATGCAGCAGTGCATGTGCAATTAACAATTGCAAGATCTAATAATTTTTTTGCCAAGGTACCCTCATCATTTTTTATGTAGAATGAACAGAAGATTCGATCTATGTAAAAAAATATATGCATTTCTATTTAAAGAAATGATGCAATTGTTAATTGCACATGCACTGTTGCATCTAAACAAAATTTAAAGGCCTACAGATGTAGTGCTCTTCGAACCATTTATCTTTCTCCTTTGGCATTTTTTCGTAAATGCAATAATAACGGAGTTATGACTTGAAACAATTGCGTGGACCACCCCGTATATACCTTTTTAATATAAAGGAAATTAATAGCACTCTGCAATTGTAGGGCAAGGGGTTAATGAGGAAATGCAATTTTTATTCGGCTCCTGTTTTTTTCGAGAATTTTCAGTTTGCACAAAGAGCCGCGGGCTAATTGTGTTCGTTTTTACACAACATCTGTTTCTTGCAATCGATTTAGAACATGTTTAGTTTGCACAAAGATCCGCAGGCAAATTACGAATATTTTCATAAAACTTCTTTTCCCTACGATCGATACGGAGCGTATTTATCTTGCAGAAAGATCCGCGGGCTAACTGTTTGCGATACTCGGTAAATAACGATGAACAAAAGGAAAGCGGATAGGAACTCTCTCCTGTGAATACAGGCAGCTTCCGGTGGATGATCTCGTAGATCACCGACACCTTGACGCGGGCGGGGGGCCATGGATCCAGAAGCACGGTGCCGATCCGCGCGATGATAAAATTATATAGGAATATCGCGTCACCTGTAGAACGGCGTGCAGTTTCGAGTCGAGAGCACTCGTAATTTGATTTGCTCGGGGAAAGCGTTTCCGTGCCATCCGCCGCCGATTACCGATGGAAACGAAATCAGGCCAACTGGGGCAACGCGAACGCGGTGTTCGCCGGGAAATGCTTTCAGGAGGACCGAGAGACAAAAACTCGACAATTTCCCTCTCTCTCTTTCTCTCTCTCTCTCTCTCTCTCTCTCTCTCTCTCTCTCTCTTCAGCTGCTCGCGAATCAAAGCTTTCCGATGAATTAACCCTTTGCAACTCGACCGTCCCTCGGAAAGAACATCGCAAATCCAACTCGAACATCTAATCTCTTTACTGCTGCACGCATTCGAAAAATTTAAAACAATTCTGGAGTATCGAGGCACCTATTGCAATATGCAGAGTGTTCGACCACAGGTGGGAGAAAATTTAAGGGGTGGTTCTCGAAGACCTTATAAGACGAAAATGAAGAATAAAAGAATTGCGATTTCGGCTTCACTTTTTGGTTACTATCAATTAACCCTTTGCACTCCGAACCATTCTGGCAGAAATTTACAAATCCTCGTATTAATTAGTATAATTTTGGAACCAAGTAACGTATTACAATGATATTGGACTTATATGAATTGGTTGACATGAAGGAATATATATTTGCAAAAAAATCAATATTTTATTTAAAGTTGCGCTGGAATAAATTAATTTCCCGTAATCGCTAATAAACTTTAATGTTCCCTGAGAGGGGACAGCGGAGTGCAAAGGGTTAAAAATCCGCCTAAAATGCGGCCACCCTAGGTGTGGTATACTCTGCTACATTCTGGTAGATTCTTGTATATTATATATTCTTAATATTCTAGTCTTACGTCCTATATGATTGTTGGACCGTCAAATGTTTAAAGCATTAACACGTTGACTGTCATGTCACCCATGTATGGGTGACGGAATTATTTGTTCAGGTTTTAAAATGATTTTTTACGTTAACCCCTTAACCTACAACTACGGGCACAGCCCGTAGTAGATGATCGGGCCAAAAGTGAATATTACGAGCGGCGCCCTCTTAAAATTATAAATATTTGTGGAATATATGCGCGAGCTTGTTTACGTTTTCGGCCCAAAATTCTCGAACGTAAATCGTAGGTTAAGGGGTTAAGGGGTTATATACAGTCAGGAGGCCCAAAAAAAGCGATTTTTTAAGAATTTTTCCTGAGAAGACCTTTACATCTATTAATGTAAAAATTTGTACACATATTATGGTAACTTTTAACTGTATTTCAACATTTTTTATTTGTAAAAATAATAATTTTGAAACCTGCTATAGCTGATCTCCTGGAGCTCCTCTAAAAAAAGGCGCTTTGCGGTGACCACTATATCTCTGGACTGGATCATCAAAAATGAAAAAACCAAACTGATTTCGTTAAAGAAATGTATAATCTAGTAATTAATCGAAGGAATAAGCAAAATAAAATTTTGTGACAAAATGGCGGCTTTTCAAAGAAAAAAATCGATTTTTCACAAAAATTTTGGCTTTAAATTGTTTATAAAAAAAAAAATAATCATCGGAGAGAAAAAAGCTTCGATTAATGACTAAAAAATATACTTAAGAAGCTTGTGTTAAAATTTGAGCGTGATCGGTTCAGCCGTTTCCGAGAAATCTTGGTCACCGACTTTGAAAACACAGTTTCGAGAAGAACGCGTCGAAAGAACGCGTTGAAACGCGTCAGTTTCAGAAGCACTTTACATAGAGTAAAAAAATTTGTTTTTCAACTTACATCGAGTGGTCTATTGCAGGACCATATAATACACCCTCCAGCACTTCGGCAGCTTCTAACTTTATTTTTTATACGAAGAACACTTCATCCAGAGAAGGGAACATTTACAACAGGCAGATAAATAAAAGGAACAAAGTTCTAGATAAGCGCTGTCGCTCCGGCCTCCTACTTTCAAACGCTCTAACACGTCTTTACAAATATGCGTGTAACTTCGAAAATAATCGGCGGATTGACTCGAAATTTTTTGTGCGTATACTTAAATATATGTAGATTACGAAAATGAATTTTAAAAACATCGATTTTTTGAAAATTCTAACTGTATATTACCCCGTAATATATTCATTGTACCAAATTTGATTAGGATCAGTAAAATGCAAGAAAGTTGGAGAACTACACAATATCATACATTTAATTCTTTTCAATTTCTATTTTATTAAATAACTTACTTTGATTTCATGGAATTTTTTAGCTTTCTTGTTGGACGATCAGTGTTAATGGGGGAAAAACTAAATATCGAAAAGACAGAAATCCGGGAGCGAAATAAACGACACTGGGGTTGCACTCGGAGGGTTAATTTACAATTCCAGACAAATAATTTTCTTTTTTGGGAGACGTGGTGTTTCATAAATGTTAATGCATAAGAGCATGTCGGTTTCGAAAACGAAAAGTCGGTGGCTCGATGGAATTGCGGGGCGAAACTGATCGGAAAATCGGGTCCCGGCGGTCTGCCGAATGAATTTTCGAGGCACGAAGATCGCTTAACTCGAGCTTTTTTCCTCGATCATTCCCGACACGCCCCGCAATTTCCCTTCGTCGCGATGCCAGAGTGCTATCGATCGAAGGGTAGAGAAAGGTAACTAGTTTTCGGTTCTAGTTCCGGCTTGCCTCGAGACGCGTTCGCGGCATTGTTGCACGAGAAAGACATGCCCCGATAAAATGTACGTCGCTCGCGATCAACGGTTTAAACTCGTCGGATCCGATCGGCTTCGATCCTCCGATCTGGGGGGCGGGACGAACGCCTCGACGATTAAAAATTCACCTCCCGGTCGATAGATACGGGAACGAAGCTTAACGCATTCGCTGCCAGCAGCTGTTTCGCTGCTTTGTTCTAATGTTTAATTAACCCGTTGTACTGTAACATCCAATCGATCCATGTACACAACTTGTTTAGTGATCTACACAACGCATGCTTTAAATTTTCATTACAGGTACAGATAAAATAGTGAAAAGGCTTGACTTTTTTCGGGATTTTGAGCAACAGCAATTTCAGAAAAGTTTCTTTTACATATGTGCCCATAATTATGAAAGTGGTCTGTCATAAAAAAAAAAATTACATTGAATAAATTTAGTTTAAAATCATGTCGTGTGAAATAAGTGATAAATTCATTTTTTTTTTTAATTTTGACAGACCACTTTCATAATTATGGGCATATATGTACATAATTTTACATATTTACATAATATACACAACTTGTTTAGTGATCTACACAACGCATGCTTTAAATTTTCATCACAGGTACGGATAAAATAGTGAAAAGGCTTCACTTTTTTCGGTATTTTGAGCAACAGCAATTTCAGAAAAATTTCTTTTACATATGTAGATAATTTTACATATTTACATAATATACACAACTTGTTTAGTGATCTACACAACGCATGCTTTAAATTTTCATCACAGGTACGGATAAAATAGTGAAAAGGCTTCACTTTTTTCGGGATTTTGAGCAACAGCAATTTCAGAAAAGTTTCTTTTACATATGTGCCCATAATTACGAAAGTGGTCTGTCATAAAAAAAAAAATTACATTGAATAAATTTAGTTTAAAATCATGTCGTGTGAAATAAGTGATAAATTCATTTTTTTTTAATTTTGACAGACCACTTTCATAATTATGGGCACATATGTACATAATTTTACATATTTACATAATATACACAACTTGTTTAGTGATCTACACAACGCATGCTTTAAATTTTCATCACAGGTACGGATAAAATAGTGAAAAGGCTTCACTTTTTTCGGTATTTTGAGCAACAGCAATTTCAGAAAAATTTCTTTTACATATGTAGTAAACAGATCCTTCTAAAAAAAAATCTCAAATCATTCGGTTCAATTTTTTCACTTACTTACTCGGTCCTTAAGATAAAATATAAATATTGTCCTTTCAATGCTCGACATAAAAATGTCGAGTCCACAGTTTCTCTTCGTATGAAGAATAGCTTGGACCCCGGTTGGAAAGTAAACTTGAAATACTTCCGGACCGTTAAGGGTTAAAAAAGTTGTTCTTTTTTGAAGAAACGGTGTCCTATGACTTATGTGCACCCGGTCATGGTTGTCGCGAGGAGCGTCCGCCGTGCGAGGGTTAAACTCGAGAAATCTTCGTGTCGCGAAATAAATTGCCCGGATTTCATCGAATTTTTATGGTTGCCGAGGAGGCGAGTGCTGAAAATATTGCCGCGGCCGGAAATCTTGCGAGGACAAACGAATGGGTCCACTTTCGTCCCCGGCTTCTTCGGTGAATAATGCAAGCTCGCGATTATTTTCCAGACTGTTCGCGATACTCATTTCTCACGAGCATGGCCGCTCGATGGCCGGAGACCGTCGGCATTGTGTCACGTTTATTTCTTCCGGAAGACTAGGAGAAAGAGGAGAAACCGGGGAAGAAGGGGGAAGAAGGAGGAGGAGTTGTTTCTCTGGAAACAACTCGGGGGGATCCGTGATCGATAACGCTTCGTTCTTCGCGCTCGTAATTACTGCAACGACTAAATTGCATTCCACGGAGTTTGCATTCGATGGCGCCGCGCCGGGAGACGACGAAAACCGCCGCAATAAGGTCGCCGATGAATTTTCGCGTCGCTTCGAACAAAAAACTCGTCTCTCGCCGCCACGCTGCTCGAACAGATATTATGGCCGCCGGTTTTCTCCTGTCAATCATCGTCGAGACGACAGGACAGTAGCCCCCTTTCTTCCCAACTTTCTTCCGGGCACGAAACGCGAATTCCCCGGCTCATCGATATTCGATACTTCCGACGCGCTGCTGCCTCGAAACGCCGCACCCTCGCCATTGTTTCTTCGACAGGGTAAATATCGTCACGACTCCGCCGTATTTTCTGTACCATGCCACGTTTAGGTATCACGAAGACCCCATGAAAAGTATACAGGGTGGACCGCGTTACGCGATCGCTCTAAGTTATTTTTGTTAGCAGTGGCCTCCGGTCCACGTTGTCATTATAGATTGCACGAGGACGAAGGACCTTCCATGCGATCACTAGACTCCGAATTTTGTCCATTTACAACAGAAATTTAAATTAAATTAACATATTAGGTTGTCCGGAAAGTTTTTTTCGTTTTTTTAACAGGTATTATAAATTAGATCAAACGATCTGAAATTTTGTGAGCAATTAGAAGAATTGGTTTACCGAATGACGTGCAAAAAAGAATTTGAAAATATTGCAATTGCTAGGAATTATAAGAGCAAATAAAAAAGGCAGTTTCCAAAACTTTTTTATTTCAGCCTGTAATGAAAATTTAAAAGATGCGTTTTGTAGATCTTTGTTAATTATAAACATACTGAAAATTTCATCGAAATCGGTTGATGCAGATAAAAACGACACGCATCTAAAGATGTTAGAATTTGTGGATTTTAAGCAAAAAGTGACCAAAAGTCGTGAAAAACCACGATTTTTACCATTTCGTAGCTCATGTGTGTATTAATCGATTTCGATGAAATTTTCAGCATGTGTATAATTAACATAGATCTACAAAACGCATATTTTAAATTTTCACTACATGTTCAAATAAAAAAGTTGTGAAAAGTGCCATTTTTAATTTCTCATGTAATTCTTACCAATTGCAATTTTTTCAAAATCTTTTTTACACATCATTGGGAAACCAATTCTTCTAATTGCTCAAAAATGACAGGTCGTTTGATCCAATTTATAATACCTGTTTAAAAAAAAACGAAAAGAACTTTCCGGACAACCTAATATTTTTGTTAGCAGTGGCCCCCGGTCCACGTTTTTATTATAGATTGTACGAGGACGAAGGACCTTCCAGGCGATCACTAGACTCCGAATTTTGTCCATTTACAACAGAAATTTAAATTAAATTAACATAGTTAATTTAACCAGTTAAGCGTGTTTGACGTGTATACACGTCGGATCGAATCTCTATTGCAGTGCGTTTAACGTTAACCCTCTATGGGCCCGTGTAACTTTCAGGTCACATGCTAATGTATCGACATTTTGCCAAATAATTTCAGTTTTTTCACAAGATGACGTATACGTCTTAATTATATAATGTCTCTGAGATAACGAATAACAATATTGACGACGGTTAGCAGCACCATCAACTCAAAATATCAAAGTAAATGCGTTGCAAATTGTCTGCAAATAGAAACCACCGGAACAAAATTCGGCCCATAGAGGGTTAATGAATTGTTAATTTCTTATCGAATAAAAATATAATTCTTTCTCACTTTGCTTCACTTTTTTCGTAAAATTTATAATAGCGGCATTTTGGCCTGCGTTCGACGCGTATAGTCGTCACTGTTTGATTTTAATTCCGTGCCGCGAGGGATTTTTAAAATTAAATTCCACAGTTAACTGGTTAAGTTGAAGCAAAACATCGTAGTGTCAACTTATTAAAATAATTAGTAGTCGAAATCAATTTTCATTCCGCTCCTGTTTCTTGCAGTTCAGTGCACAAGGCTCATAGTTTACTGTGTTAATTTCATTTCTATCGTAATTGTATAAAATCCGTAATCTAGTAACAATGATAGCAACGAAAATAATGATAATTTTCTTTTTAACCCCTCGTTATAAAATATAACAAATATATTATACTCATTCTACATGTAGGTAAATACATACAAAATTTATCAAATATAAAATGTCATTAACTTCCATTAACACTTTGCACTCGAAGCTATTTTAACTCCAAAAAGAAGCATTTCTTCTGACCTAGGATATTTCCCTCCTATATATATATATATTTTTTTTTTAATATTATACATACCAAAATGGTGCAATTTACTCGTACAATACTGAAATGTTTGCTAATTTATTAAACACAAACAAATTTAACACTTTGATCGCCAAACAAGAAAGCTAAAAAATTCCATGAAATCAAAGTGTTATTTAATAACATATAAATTAAAAAAAATAAATGTATGATATTGTGTAGTTCTTCAACTTTCTTGCATTTTACAGATCCCAATCAAATTTGGTACAATATATTAACGTAAAAATTCATTTTAAAGACTGAACAAATAATTCCGTCACCCATATATGGGTGATATGGCAGTCAACGTGTTAATAATGTAAAAAATATTTTGAATAGTGATACAGCAATTTTTAGCAGCGCCATTCGAGTGCAAAGGATTAAACTGAAATAAAATTCTATTTTCTTATCGTCGATGTACAGTAATTGGATCGGATTACCATTAATCACCGTAATGATAAAATAAATCGTAGTGCAAGGGGTTAAACAACGTTGCTCCGCACGGTCTCGAGCAATTCCGCCCTTTCTCTGTCGGGACTGTACAACGCGTCCGATGCCTCGTAATACCTAATTTCCCATTAGGAAAATCCAACGGCTCCGGTTACCCGCAAAAGAATCGAGGATGTCGCCGGCAGCGATGAGAGGTAGACGCGTTTCCACGTTGGTTCGGATTATGCGAACAGTGTCTGCTGTGAGGGGGGGGGGGGGTTGAGGTTGAGGTCGTCGATGGAGACACAGAGGTCGTGGCATAGGGGGATGAACGGGGAGGGAGGGGGAGGACGCGGAGGAATATCGCAGGGCGGCTTCCGCGTCGGGGAAAGGCGAATTTAATTTACCGACGACACGTTCGCGGTGTCGAGTTGAAAATGCATGAACGAACGCCGTTGGCTGCCGCTTTTGAAGAGAAAGAAATTGGATCGGCGCGTGGCGATGCCAGTTCACCGGGTCGCTTTCAGCGAAAAACGGGAAATGGGAACGAAGACTCCGCAGAGGGCCACCAGAAACCGAAAAGCAAATCGAGCATGGACCGGATCGATCTTCTTTTGCGCGAGCCACGCTCAATTTCCACCATTCCCCCCTCACCACACTCGCGCGATCTTTAATTTCCTCTGCGACGGCGAACGCGCGAGGCCAAATATTAGGGGATACATACACACGAATCAACCCCCTAGCACTACGATTTATTAGCTTGGCCCGAAAATTTCTGTCGCGACCCGCGACGCTAAACCTACCACCGCCAAATGACCGGTTTCAGATATTTTATTGTACAATTATACAAAACAATATACAGGGTGTTTCGTCTAAAACAGAACACCTAAATATCTCCTCTACCTCCGAAAATACAAATATGTTTCTAACGTAATCTAAATGGTTTCAAAAGACGAATCACATGGAAGAATCGTTTTTCATAAATCGTAAATTTTTAATCGTTTCTTCAAGGTCACTCGTGTTTTTTTACATTTCAATTTTTCACACATTTTTTGTTGTTTAGCACGTTTTAACAGATGTTTAATAGCACGACCTTGAAATGACGGTGAATTCTAAAATTTGCCAATTAATGCAGAACTTACTTTTAGCGACATTTCAGACTTCAACGGTAACAGAAATTCGACCATGAACTTGAACTTATAAATAAACATATTGTAACATTCCTCTGTGTACATGGAGAGCGAGAGAGATATGTATTTAAGAGTTTGCTCACTGCTAGATTTCTCAGTGTATCGACAAGCGAACCATAATGCGTTATTCAGAACAGGAGAAAATTCAAATGGTTTTAATTTTCGATGAAGCTCGAGAGTAGCAATACGAATTTATAAAGACAGATTTCCAGCACGTTCTTGTCCATCACGTTCTGCATACTCGAGCATTGTTAAAACATTTTGTGAGACTGGTAGTGTCAACAGAAACATTCGTGTGAGACGTAAGACTGTTACTCATGAAGCAAATGTGATCAATATCATCGCTAAAGTTAATCAAACCTCGCATGTTAGTATAAAGCAACTTGGACGTGAAACCGGTATTAGTGTGACAAGTATATTCCGGATTCTTCATTCACAAAAATGAATCCACAACGGAAGCACATCATTTCGAACATTTATTGCAGTAATAAATGTGATTATTTACAAGTTCAAGTTCGTGGTCGAATTTCTGTTACCGTTGAAATCTGAAATGTCGCTGGAAGTAAGTTCTGCATTAATTAACAAATTTTAGAGTTCACGGTCATTTCAAGGTCGTGCTATTACCTTGAAGAAACGGTTAAAAATTTACAATTTATAAAAAACGATTCTTCCATGTGATTCGTCTATATAAACCATTTCGATTATGTTTTAGACGAAACACCCTGTATTACGTTGTACAATTATACAAAACAATATATTACATTGTACAATTACACAAAACAATATATTACATTGTACAATTGCACAAAACAATATATTACATTGTACAATTGTACTATTATTATAATTTTATTGTACGATTATTGAGGATACAGCTTTCACTGGATACTATAATACACACTTCTTCATTCGAATACAAACTACAGTATCTTCTCGATATGTGTCAACAACACGGGTCTTGCCAGCGACATATATCGTCCAGGAGATATTATTATTCTTTGATCCACGCGAATGTCCCCTCACGGGTTGTACCCTGTATTAGTGGGGATACTACTGCGACTTTTATGAGGCAAGTATTTGCAACCTATATCGAGGAAAGATTGTATAATGAAAATCGAACGAAATCCGAATAAATTCGATCTTCCCATTTTTATAATCATTACTCGCGTTTAATGGTCGATAGGTTCAGTGCTACCATTGTTAAATAGCACGAGTTATGAATCACGTGATCGTTTGTTCGTTTAACGTTCTCATAGGTTCTCCAGAAAGTTCGTTTCGTTTTCGATTAAACCACACAATGTAAACTCAACCTACTTTCTTCGGGCAAGCAGATTGCGTGGCTTTGTAAAAGGAAGCTTAGAAAGTAATAATGAAACGAACAGATGATCACGTTGCTTGCGCATGCTCGTGTTAGTTAACAGGATTAAGCATACGCATTGCGAAAGAAACTTTCGGGACCGACTAATACATATCACTTTTTAAACTCCCTTTAACGAACTATTTTTACGATACTTGGTTGAAATCCAACTTGCAGAGGTCTATAATTATTGGACTGCGGATTTTACTCATTTATATTATATTAGATACTGAACGGAAAAAACATTTCAAGATTGTAAAAATATTGTGATATTCTTATCAACGGATCAACGTGATTAAGAAGAGAAACGAGTGTCCCACGAAATTATTTAAACGCTCCTCGAAACAGTTTGAACTTTTTTAAAATCGGACGGAACCTCCTGACTATTTTTGAGCAATTAAAAGAATTGGTTTACCGAATGCGAAACAAAATATATTTCTCAAATGGAAACTTTCCAAAAACTTTTTTATCCGAGCCCGTAATAAAAATTTTAAATATGCGTTTTGTAGATATATGTTAGTTACTTAGTTAGTTAGAAATCGGTTGACGCAGATAAAAATGGCACGCATCGAAAGATGTTAGAATCTGTGATACAGGAACTACGATTTTCACTATTTTCAACTATTTGTAGCTCTCGTCGATGAAATTTTCAGTATATGTAAAACTAACATAGATCTGCAAAACGCATATTTTAAACTTTCCTTACAGGCACGAATAAAAAAGTTGTCCATTTTTATCTTCTCACGTAGCTCATACCAGTAGAAATTTTTTCAAAATCTTTTTCGCACTTCATTTGGAAAACCAATCCCTCTAATTGCTAAAAAAAAAAAGTGAGATCATTTGGTTCATTTAAAAAAAGTTGTTTTAAAGGGCGTTTGAATGCGAGCCTGTGCAACTATTTTTATTTTACACAAAAATCCGCAGACTAACAATTATCGTCTACCTCTCTTATCGGGACCGCAAAATGGTTTTATGCGAGTAATTCGCAGTCGATGGTGGAAATAGCTCGTCGATGACAAAACATTTTCCAGCCACGAAAATAGACTAGTTCGAGTAGCTCGATGTTCCTCGAAAACAAGTAAAACGACCGGTCGGATAAGAAGTCAAGGCGCATTTCCAGCACGCTTTCGTCCGTTCCATTGTTCCTCGAAAGCTCCCCAGCAATTATTCTCCGGCGAATCCCGCGTATCAGTCTCCTCTCCCGACTGTTTTCCCCCAGAGAGAGAGAGAGAGAGAGAGAGAGAGAGAGAGAGAGAGAGAGAGAAGCGTGGGTTTTCGATCAAAATTAGCCCGCTGGAAATCCTCGACGCGGTTGTACACACCTTTCGCGAAGCTTTCCGCGTCGTTACGCGACGGCTAGGGTGCGAGCTATAGTGATCGATGGCCGTTGGTCCGCTTTGCGAGGAGCAGGGGCCACCGAAACCGGGTAACTCGTTCGAATTTTACGACGAGGCGGTGAACGACCGCCATGATTTCGTGGTGGACATTTTCAGGACACATTACGGACTCACGGTTTCTTAGGTTGAAATCGATACCCGAGCACCGTGGTGGTCCAGAGCTCATGCGAATTCCTAGGTCTACGTTAGGTTCGAACTCTTCAAAAATGAAATTGGTGTACACTAGACACTTCCTCGTAACGAGATTGACAAATTCTTTATAGAGACCACTGTGTGTGCCTACAGTGATTTCTTTGTATAAGTCGCTAAGACCTGGACGATAAATGTCGCGGAATTATCCCCACCACCGCGGGTATACATAAAACGATACACGACGCTGGCAAGATCCGTGTTGTTGACACTTATCGAGAATTCACTGTATACTTCGGGATATTTCCCTCAGAAATAACATGTACAAGTGATTACAAGTTTTTCGAAAAAATACGTGTGCCCACGCTGAAGCAATATATAGCAACGTTTTGTCGCCCCTTGTTATCCTCTTCATTTTTTCTTTTTTTTTTTGCCGAATAAAATCGAGACAATAAAACGAAATTGTAGGTGACGAAGATGATTGGTGCACGAAGAAGAGGACGAAGAGAATAAAAACGTTATGCTGGCGTAAAACCGGAATGGCTTCGCTAATGAAACTGAAATTGGGAAGCTGCGTGCCGGTCCGTAAAAAAATACAGTTCCAAAAAAAAAAAGAAGTCAAGAGATTTGTTATTAGGGAAAAATCGTTTTAACCTACCAGCATCGGTCGAATGACAGGTCCCGGATTTGATATTTTAACACGTTGACCGCCATGTCACCCAGATGTGGGTGACGGAATTATTTGTCCAGGTTTTAAAAATGAATTTTTACGTTAATATATTCATATTGTAGCAAATTCTATTGGGACCTGTAAAATGCAAGAAAGTTGGAAGACTACTCAATATCACACATGTAATTATTTTCAATTTTTATTTCATTCAATAACTTACTTTGATTTCATGGAATTTTTTAGCTTTCTTGTTTGGCGATCAAAGTGTTAATCATTGGAATTGTATGATTATTGAGATTGTTTGTGTTCTGGTTTGGCACTCAACGTGTTAAAATTGTTGGAATTGTAAAAACTCAATTCGTAGGAAACGATGAATGTCTTATATACTGTAATAAAAATGGCGAAATATGCAATGATTACGAAGCAGTACATGCGAGTTAATCGTTGTGGTGGGTTTAGCTTTGACAGGTTAAAGTTCAGGAAAATTTATATCTTTTCAGGAATAGTGTGTTCGCACTTAAGAAAAAATTGCATTCACAGCATGGTTTCCGGCGCAGGCCTCGCGGAACAGCGTCGATAAAATTGTGAAGGTTCGTTAAGAGTCGTAGGGGTTGGTTGCACCGGTGCGAACCGCGTGCAATGTGCAAAACGAACCGCGGATTCGCGATCCCCTGAGAAATTACAGGATGTTCATGCGTGGCTGCCTTCTTTCTCCGACTTTTCACTTGCTGGAACCCTCTGCGCCCGCGGTTTTTCACAGCAGTCGGCGCGGGAGCACGGAGCAGAGGGCCGCGAGAGAGAGAGATTTACGAGCGTTTCGCCGCTTGAAAACTGTTATTATATCGATTTCCATCTCTGAAACGGTTATGAGGAACCTTCGTCCCGAACGACCGTTATGAACAATCGAAATTTCCTCCTGTCCGCACCCCCGTTTCCCGAATAATATCCGAACACTGTTATTCGTGGTTCTTTTGGCTTTTTGCCAAATCCTTCGTACTCTACATGTCCTGGTTCTAACAATTCGACGCTACATCGCATTCTGTATGCGAAACGCTTAACACCTTCACGATTTTATTGCAGAGAAACTTGTCGATTCACCTTGCCGATTGTACCACGATTTCCCAAACACCCTGTGTATATTGGAATTTCTGAACTCGCGAATTTTCAAACTCGATTTTCTTGAAAATGAAGAAGCCCCGTATGAAGAAAATTAATCCCTTATTTTCGACTCTTCCATTTTAATGCCTGTTCTAAACCCAAACAATCAACGTGAAAGAAGGGCTATTATATATAAATTATTTATTATATAAATAAATGAGTCGCCTTATTGAATGAGATGTGGTGGACGACACGGAGCAATTTTGTAAATGGAGGAGAGAGAGAGAGCATCGCAGTATTTTCTATATAATCGAAATTATATAGAAAAATAATTGAATTATAATTGAATAATAATAATTGAATTATAGAATTTAAACTATATAGAAAATAAATTTGTATCGTCATTTTATGGAAGGTGTTCATCTAATTCATTCAGCAACAAGTTGACTGTTATGTACGTTTAATTATATTAACAATAGCTTTTTTCAAGGACAGGTCATTTTGGCCGGGATTCCTTAGGAAATTCCCTTTCCCTCCCTTTCCTATTCCTTCTAATTTTTATTTTTAAAAATGAATTTTTAAATTCAAAATTAAAAAATCATAATATTGAAATTTTATGAACTATTACACCTATAATTATACTTTTAATTATTTCTATTCCTTCTTTAAAAACTCTTTATTTTATTGATGAATTATGAAACCCAACATATTTTACTATTAAATCTATTGGCCATCAATAATATTGAAGATATGAATATCCTGTATTTTATAATATTATATTTGATTCTCATATAATTAAATCTATTGATAAAATTAATCAATTTCGTCTTTTAAATGTTGATAATCGAGCTATTATTCCTTATAAAATTCCTATTCGACTATTAGTATCTTCAATAGATGTAATTCATTCATGAACTGTCCCAACTTTAGGAATTAAAACAGATGCTTCTCCTGGACGAATTAATCAAATATCTTTAATTTCATTACGACCAGGAATATTTTTTGGGCAATGTTCTGAAATTTGTGGAGCTTACCATAGATTTATACCTACTGTTATTGAAAGAACAAATCATTCTAATTTTATTAATTGAGTTAATAAAAACAATTAAACAATTAGTTAAATATTGGGTTGGCAACTAAGTAATTGCCGATTTCAGTTATAGATGAAACTATAACTTGACTCAGTTTTTGGCCGAAAAGGATCAGACTTTCCACGAGCGTGGAATTTTCAAGTTGTCAGAAAGATGGCAAAAGGTCATCGAACAAAATGGAAAATACATCATAGATTAAAGTTCATTCCAAGTAAAAAAAAACTCTTTTATTTCATTGAACAAATCGGCAATTACTTAGTTGCCAACCCAATATTTATAACATTAAATTGTCATTTTCAAATTATTAAATTAATGCTCTTTCATTAGAAAGAGGGATTCCGATTTTTTTTTTAGGGATTCCGGGTAAATTAGGAATAGGTGTACCAGAAGTGTCGGTGGATTTAGTGTTAACCCTTAGAACTCGAATGGCGACTGTAAGTCGCCACTAAAAATTGCTGTATCGTTATTGAAAATATTTTTTACACGACTAAAATTTGTATATAATAAATTTCTGAACACTTCAGAATTGTACGAGTAAATTGCACGATTTTCATAAAATTGTATACCATAAAAAAATATATACAAGGGAAATATTGTAGGTCATAAGAAATGTTTCGTTTTGGAGTTAAAATAGCTTCGAGTGCAAAGGGTTAATTAGTAGACAGAGATATCGTATTCCATTCGAAGTCATCATTGTCAGCGAACCTGAACATCACGATGCAAAAAGAGACGTCCGACGGTCGATCGAACGTAGAAGTAATCGCGGTGACGTTCGCATGAAAGAAAAATAGCGGTTTCATTCTGCGTCTTCGATTCCCAAGTTGATACCGGGCTCGCGAATATCGAATATCGAAGAGAGCCGGACGTCGAATCTGCCGGGCAAAGATCAATCGGATCGGGGCTATCCGGGGCGTACGAATCATCGAAATAAATTGCATAACGCCGTGACACCGATACAAAGTGCACCGAGCGCTCTCGAATCTCGGAATAAACTATTATCGTCCCGGAAGAGTATCGAGCATATAAATATCCGCCCGGAGAGAAGAGCGATACTGCGCGGGAAAACGCGTCGACGATCAACGACGATCTACGACGATCTACACGTCGCTTGGCTCGACATACGCGAATAATTTCGCGAACACACAAGTCCGAATGAAACATTCGCGATTTATCCGACACCGGCAAGAAACCTCTCCGCGACGATAAAGCGCGCGTCCTCTCGCGTAATCCTCGCGGATTCGCGCGCGCGCGACGCCCGGCTATCCGAAAGCCCCCCACAGCCCTCGGGGCGCTTAAGTCGACGAGGAATAGTCGAATAAATTTTCCGTGCGACGAAGGTGTTTGTTGCCCCCACCCCAATCCGAAAAAATATGGAGAAAAAGTCGTATAAATCGATGCGGCGGTCGCCCAGTCGCACAGCAGAAGAAAAAAGTTCTTCGGGGGAACGGTGTACAACGTTTCAGAGCATCCGTGGCGCAGGTTCGTCGCTCGTTTTATCTCGGCGAGCCACGCCTCCCACGCCCAAGGATAAAGGACCAAAGATACTCCGAGGAGAGCCCGGTTTCCCGGCCTTTCCTTCCTCTACCTTTCCCCCCTCCCCCCCCGTTTGCGACCACCCGCCGCGCGATATTTTCATAAATCAATAATAGAATGTCTATTTCGTCGGGACACCGTTCACGACATACATCGGAGAACGAATTAACTGAATCGTACGAGTTGCTCAAATTTAACAGAAAACGGGATTCCTCGGTTGACCAGGATCACCTAAATTGTCTGCCTCACTCGTTTCTGTATAAAAAACATTTTAGAGACAAAGTTGTACCACTTCGAGGGACCTATAATAGTGGGTGGAGTATCTTCTAAAGGTTACCTCTTTCACAAGATTTTAACCCCTTGTACTACGATTTATTTCACGGTTTCAGTGATTAGAACTTTTTGTAATTTATAATTTCCTAAAAAAAGAAGAAAATTTATATCTATTGTGAATTTTATTTCGGTTTAAGGAAAATCAATAAGAAATATATTCATTAGACCCTGTGTTCAGAATCTTCATCACGAGTCTGACTCGATATTGTAGGGCAAGGGGTTAAGGTCATCCATGTTTTTTTTTTTTTAATTAGAATGTTGGATTTTTCATTGGACGTGCTCGTCGAACATGGAAAGACCAAAATCCCTACACTACCCTGTTTTTTAAAAATAGATCAGCACAAACCCAACGAATCCGAAGTCAATTTTATATGTAATGATTAGACTGCGGATCTTTATGCATTCATGGCTTTTGAATATTTTCAAAAAAATGGTAGAATATAAAATTCGACAGAATCTAGTGGAATTTTGATTTATTTCAGATCTACAAAGGCTACTACCACTGAAAATAAGATTTTATTTGATTCTATTTTCTTAACATTCGTCTACAAAAATTGCTAATTGGGTAAACATCCGCAGTGTAATAATGACGAAGACAGTTAACGACCACAAAATATAATTAACATTTTTAAGACCTAAGATGTTCTAGGAGCCGAGTTCCTCAAGGGTACAAAAGACAGCACCCCTATTTCCGGTTAAATAGAAGCAGCACAGTAAATATATTTCATATTCAAAAATTATCAAACCTAACAAACCCAAACTAATTTTTCCTACTTAATGATACAACCCTGTTCGCGACCGCAAAATACAATAAACATTTCGGACCCTGTCCGACAGAAATGACCGGAACGTTCGACTCATTTGAATTTGTGTCAGTTCGAAGCAACGGTCAGCAGTCCGAATTGCAGTTACGATAAACAGTTGTCGACAGACAGTGTTTGCCAAATAGTCAGTCCAATCTTCTTGATCGCAAACACGGTCGACGGAACAGGAACGGTTTCGATGGATTGCGATTGTACGATTTCAACACGCGGAATCGATCGAGAAAATCCGATCGACCTCGGCTCGACCTTTCATCCCGGGTACGTCCACAATGAAACTGTTATCACCGTTCTGGCATTATCATGTAGCGAGGCGCTCGCGATTTTTCTACGCCTCCGTATATCTCGCGTTCCATTACGCAAACGCGAGGCACGCCGACTGCTCTGAATTTCATTCCTTTCGGATCGGTCCGATCGTTTTTCTACACCAGGCACGCGTAACGCTTCTTAATTATAGTTTTATCCGGATCTCCTTTCACCGGGCAATCGCTGACCACTGTTTTCCGCCACCGGCATCGATGATTCGAAACGCTCCGCAGATGCGGTTTATCTGACGCAACGTTTTCACTTTTCGCGGATCGATCGAGTCTCGCCGATTCGCCGATTTTCTACCTCGCTTTCAGAGCTCTCTGTGCTCGCAGGTGATGCGAAGATGTATCCATAATTTTTAATTTTCTAGTAATGCAAGTTTTAAGAAATAATCTAGCAAAGTCAGTTTTAAGAAATAATCTAGTAATATCAGTTTTAAGAAATAATCTAGTAATGTTAGTTTTAAGAAATAATCTAGAATTGTCAGTTTTAAGAAATAATCTAGTAATGTCAGTTTTAAGAAATAATCTAGTAATGTCAGTTGTAAGAAATAATCTAGTAATGTCAGTTGTAAGAAATAATCTATTAATGTCAGTTTTAAGAAATAATCTATTAATGTCAGTTTTAAGAAATAATCTAGAATTGTCAGTTTTAAGAAATAATCTAGTAATGTCAGTTTTAAGAAATAATCTAGTAATGTCAATTTTAAGAAATAATCTAGTAATGTCAGTTTTAAGAAATAATCTAGTAATGTCTGCTTTAAGAAATAATCTAGAATTGTCATTTTTAAGAAATAATTTAGTAATGTCAGTTTTAAGATATAATCTAGAATTGTCAGTTTTAAGAAATAATCTAGAATTGTCAGTTTTAAGAAATAATCTAGTAATGTCAATTTTAAGAAATAATCTAGTAATGTCAATTTTAAGAAATAATCTAGTAATGTCAATTTTAAGAAATAATCTAGTAATGTTAGTTTAAGAAATAATCTAGTAATGTCAGTTTTAAGAAACTAACGTATCGTTCTCGAAGAATGGACCATCAACAGGGCGCCGGAGCCATTTTTACTCCGTCTGACAAACGTATCATTTAAATTTAAACTTTCTTTCTGTGGCTACTGCCACATCACGCTACAAAATGGCCTTCATTTCGGCCCAGTGCTAGAAACGTTTCATCTAAATTCGAAAATTCTACTTAACCCATTTGCATCATAAGGAAATATGAAAAGAAGGTCTTTATCATCAAACTTTTGTTTTTAAATTATATTTAAGTACAGAAATGACTACAAGTAAAAGAACTTCATATTTCAGCATTATAAGAAAAGATCAGAATTACTACTTTCATCTCCAACAACACTCTCCATTTCTATTTTTTGGCTAACGAATAATAATAGTAACCAGGAAAGAAGTGAGCGCATATGTGCGCTAATGATGCAAATGGGTTAAAAGCATTACCCAACTAGTTATATTAGACGCAAGAATTAAATCAGCATCAGGTTACAGAAATAGATGGATACATGTGCAGGTTCAAATTAAAATGGTGCTAATTGAGGCAACTCACGTTGGCAAAAAAGAATGATGCATAATTTGCCGATTCTCGACGAGTACGATCATCCGGAAGTTTTCAACGCAATTCGAACATCTCATCGGCCCGATATCGAGCATCGCCTTTTCCGTTTCGTTTCCAGCGAGAAACACAGAAAACGGTACAGGTCGCGAACTGGTTCGGAACTACGTTAAGAAGCCAGGGGGGTTAGCTCGAATCGAAGTCGAGACATCCCGGGCTCGTTCGGCAAGTTGTTCGAGTCCCTGGGGGTTTTGAACTCTCGGCGTCGGAATTCCATTACGCGGAACTCGAACGAGAAGCGTCGCGCTATCTTACGAAAATGTAATTACTCTCGAGACGACGACGACAACGACGAAGGGACAAGTTCGAACTTCGAGGACAAGCCCGGGAAATCTTTTTCCTGTCTGCGCGCGTCTCTCGCCGGGTTTTTCAGCTTCGACGAGCAGGATTTTCTCGCCGCTTTCGAACCTCCCGAACTTCCCAAACTGCTCGTTAAATGCGAATCCCTACGGCGCGAACCTGGCTCGCGAACGTTGGCTCTGGCGATAACCCACGAGCTATGGTTTTCGGGAATGAGGGATCGAAATTGAACGGCCTATGGATCATTCGATAAGAGAAAATAAATTTGTGAAGTTTTAACCCTGTATATCGACTATGGGGGTAGTCGAAATATTCTGAAAAAAATCCGATAGATGTCAAATACCTCGATACACATACCGTAATTAATTTGGATTTTTAATTTTAAAATCGTGATCGCATGAAATCAAAAATGCGGATCGAAATTGAACGGCCTATGAATCATTTGTCACGTCCGGTGGTTCGACCGCCAATAAGTAATCAATCTAATATAGAACTAGCACAAAATCCGATAATGCCACGAGAGTGGTAAGCTTAGAAATAAAACAATAATATAATCAGCGTAAAATACATACATAGAATATGAGGAACTACGTTAACCCGAACTGCGCAATATCGTGGCGCGGTAACGAGTAGCTAAAATGACAACTCAGCCTTCTGCAAAACGCGCGGAAATAAAGATCGGCTTATGCTCCGAGAACCAACGGGTGAGGCATCACACCATGCCAAGCAATGAGAAAAGATGCCGATTCCTAGGTAAAAGGACCCTGACGACAAGGAATCGAGCAAGTCAGGAAAAGACTAACAGGTGCAGGGTAGAGCCTCCTGGGCCAGCATTCTGAGAAATGTCGAATTGACGATCTTATAAATAAGGAGACTAACACCGCGGCAGCCAGTTTTAGAAAAGATTCATCAAAGTACGTAACGCGCGCGACAAACGTCATAACGTCATAGGGAAAGTAAGTGTTAGATCGCGAAGTTATTAAAGTGCCGTGCCTAACAAAACGGAATACCAAACACCACCCGGAGACCAGCGGAAATTGTCAGTCTAATTCGTTAAGAAGATTGTATTTCGGTAAATACCATTGTCATCATCATTATTATTGTAACCACGCGAATCGCACTCTTGTATATCCGTATCTTAAATATTATATGTAAACTCCAATATCTGATTCAGAATCCTACTTTGAATAAACCTATAAATTAGTTGTTACCAATAAAAGGGTATAACATTTATTTAAACGATCCTCAATTTCCCGAACCGTAGCCGGTGAATGCAGGTAGGTTCGAAACTGTGTACTATCCTCTTAAAATCATAGATCTGTCCACTTGGGACGTAACACATTCGATAAGAGAAAATTTTGTAAAGTTTTAACCCTGTATATCGACTATGGGGGTAGTCGAAATATTCTGAAAAAAATCCGACAAATGTCAAATACCCCGATACACATACCGTAATTAATTTGGATTTTTAACTTGAGAATCCTGGTCGCAGGAAATCAAAAAATGCGTATCGAAATTGAACGGCCTAAGAATCATTCGATAAGAGAAAATTTTGTAAAGCTTTAACCTTGTATATCGACTATAAGGGTAGTCGAAATATTCTGAAAAAATCCGACAGATGTCAAATACCCCGATACGCATACCATAATTAATTCAGATTTTTAAGTTGAGAATCCTGGTTGTGAAAAATAAAAAATCAGAAAAATGCGGATCTCGCATCGAAGTTCAAGAGCAACAACACCATTTACACTTTCACAGTATCGGTGTACAGGTATTGTTCACGAATTTTTTCAGATTTTTTGGTTAAGGTGCGCCGTGTTAAAAAAAGATAAAAACTGCTTCTCTCGAATGTTTATCCCATGGAGATGCAACATTGTGTACATCGAGTAATCGTAAATTCTTTCAAAAGACGCGTACTCTATTCTAGCGTTCGAAACGAAGGTTCTTCTGAGAAAATCTTGAAGCTTGAATTATAGATTTCGAAAAACCATTCGCGGCAGCGCCGTGGCGTCGAGGGCCGCGCGATAACGAAGAAGGATAAAAACGTAAAGGACTCACTCTTGTGTCTGGAGAATCTCCTGAGCTTCTTGAAGAACGGCATGCTCGCTCGTGTGCGGAGTTCGTGGAAAAGATCGATTTCCCTCGACGAGGAACGGAACGAGAGGCTCGTTAAAGATCACGGAGAAGCTCGATCGCCGAGGTTGGATCGATCGTCCTCGTGCTTGGTCGAAGAAGATCGAGTGCGACGCACAGACTGACGTCTGCGACGCGTGGACCCTGTCTGGCCGTCTTTACTACACACGTTTACTATCTTGCCCGGATTCGTATAGTTCTTCGGGGTTCCACTTATCCCCACTATAGCCGTCTCTGCATGGTAGGGAACGGAATTGCATCAGGTCGAACACGAGGCCGTCTTTTCCCGCGTGTTCGACACGCTCTTTCATTCGTCACTCTCGCGCTGGCTGTCGGACTGCGAGGATCATGCTGTCATTCGATAAGGATAGTGCATTATCGAATAACAGTCATCTGGAATGCTTAGATCGGGCTACCGAATTCCTCGAATTTTCCCCGCGTTTTTCGATCGTGCTTGTGGGCTTGTATTAGATCTTTGCACAAGTTGAGTCGATTCTGCACGTTTAACGCTAAACGGTTCCAGAGCTTTCATTTTACAATTACTCAAATTGTGAAGAGCATGTATTATAACCGCACAAAATTCAAATAAAATCGTTATTTTTATAAGATAACATATATCAGTTACTTTTAAGACTCGGTAGGTTTAGTTTAGTTTAACACGTTGACTGTGCCATGTCACCCATACAGGGTGGGTCACCACATTTTGCCATCTAGATTTACGTCATTATTATTACGTATAGCAAACAATGTTTTAGACGAAGTTGAATGGTTTTGAGAGGGGCACATTCTGATGCTGAAAGTCATTAATGTTTTTTTAAATGGAATCATGTATTTTTTATTACATTAGCTGATGCTCCTTCATATTCTTTACAAAAAAGTATTCATCTATTTGTGTAAAAAAATCATTAGTTTAGGAGATATTTTAATTCTAATTTGTTAGGAAATCTCGACTTTATGATCAATATTATGAATTCAATGTGATAATGTAGTAGGAGAGCAAGAATTATCAATGTAAATATTTACATTTCCTGTTTTGATAATTTTTGCTCTCCTACTTATTGTGAAATTTAGTCTCTTTTACGTCTCTGATACGGCGAATACGACGATACGGTGAATTATCACTTGATAATGAAGTATTCTAAAGAAGAAGAGATAGACATGTTATCAATTTATTTTCAAGCTGGGAAAAGTGCTACACATGCAAAATGATTATACGCCAATAGATTTCCTGAAGGAAATCATCCATCACGTCGTACCATTGATTATGTTTTTAAAAAATTTCACCAGACGCGGCAATTAGTACGCAAAAAGGCAATTTGTAATAAAACAATAACAAATGAAGCAAACGAAATTGTAGTGTTAGCCGCAATTAGGTTAAATCCATCCGTTAGCTCTCGCGAAATCGAAAGACAAGCTGGTATTAGCCGCGAAAGCATTTTACGCATACTCAAAAGGCACAAATATCTCCTATTTTTTAGCTAAATATCTCCTAAACTAATGATTTTTTTACACAAATAGATTAATACTTTTTTGTAAAGAATATGAAGGAGCATCAGCTGATGTAATAAAAAATATATGATTCCATTTTAAAAAACATTAATGACCTTCATATGTCCTTTACACGTTAATGTGTCCCTCTCAAAACCATTCAACATCGTCTAAAACATTGTTTGCTATACGTAATAATAATGACGTAAATCTAGATGGCAAAATGTGATGACCCACCCTGTATATGGGTGACGGCATTATTTGTTCAGGCTTTAAAATGAATTTTCAAGTTAATATATTCATTGTACCAAAGATTAGGATCTGTAAAATGCAAGAAAGTTGGAGAACTACACAATATCATACATTTAATTTTTTTCAATTTATATTTTATTAAATAACTTACTTTGATTTCATGGAATTTTTGAGCTTTCTTGTTTGGCGATCAAAGTGTTAATCATTGGAATTGTATGATTATTGAGATTGTACCTTCCTGTTATTTTTACGCGGATGTGGAACAGTAGTTTTCAATACACTTAATCTTTTCCTCTCGAAGCTATTTTAACTCCAAAACAAAACAGTTCTTCCGACCCAGAATATTTCCCTTCTATGTATATTTTGTTTTTGATCTTATACATACGAAAATGGTGCAATGTTGCCGAAGTTTTTAGTAATTTATTAAGTACAAACAAATTTAATAATGTCAGAACATTTAATTTAATAATTACACAGCAATTTTTAGTGACGCCTTACGAGTGCTAAGGGTTAATATTAGCCATGGATTTCAATTCGACGTTTCCAATCAAAAACCTCGTTCGTACCATTTAATATTTGACGCCAAACGCGCGCGCTGTTCGAAAAACGGATCGTGGTGCACACAGAAAACTGCGTGTGGAAAAATCATTTTTTCTCACTTGCCTGTACGGTGGAACATGTTTTGCATGTACCGAGGGTCCTGTAGGCACGATTGAAATCCGCTCCCGCGAAAAATCGCAGGAGGTCCGAGATATTGATCGCGACTGGCAAGCGTCTCGGAACGTTCGTCGAATTGTTGTTTCGTTCGGTGTTTCCGCCGATAATTCGATTCGTTTAGCTTCGAGTAGAATTCGCGGCGATCTCGAGTTAGCAGGGGCCGGCCTTGGTCAAAGAAGCTGGAAGATGTCGGAGCTTCGAACAGACTTCTAACCGGTGGAAAAGCATTATTAGATTTGTCGAGGGAAACTTCGTTCGCCGAGAAGAGCTGAATTTCATTTCTCCGATTCCGAGTGTATGGAACCTCTCTCTTTTTCTTTTTCTCTCTTTTTCTCCGGATACTTGAAGCAGAGATTAACTTGCATCGCGAAATGTGTCGAGCCTCCTCGGTCGGGATTCGGTTAATTAGGCTCGCGATACACCGCGCAAGAAAATATTCGAAGGGAAGTTGGCTCTCTGCTCGAGTGGCGGAAGAGGTGCTCTCGAAACTCTTTGGCTGATCAAAGTTGTCGCGATTCCCGCGATTAAAATTCGCGGTGTTCCTCCCCGGCGTCGGTGACGTCGCGACGCGTCACCGACCCCGCTCGGGGCCCGCGGGCGGAAAGTTTAAGCCGCTTCTCGGTTAAGCCGGCCATTTATTCCGTCGAAAACGTACGCCCAGCCCCGCGGGCTCCGACAGTTCGTTAAAACTCTCGTCAAAGAAATTTGAATATCCACCGAACCAACTCCGGAAGACACCATATAGCGACTCGCGGAACCGCACACGCTAAATTAGACGCTTCTTGTCGGCGGACTCGGCTCGATTCGATTCCGAAGCGAGAATTTTGCTAATAAACGAACAGGTACTCTTTCCACCGATCTCAATAATCATGAGATAAGGTGGAGTGGGGTAGGTAAGTGCACCCCAGTTTTTAGTAAGTTTGACTTTCAACCCAAATATCTTGAATTTGTTTTATAATAATTTAACATTTATTGATATCAACGAATACTTGAGTTAATACTCTTTAATTACCATTGGCAATAATGCCAATTCCACTTGTATATTTTAATTTTTTTAATTGCAACAACTGTGCACTTTCCCAGACAATGGGGCAAGTGCACAATCGACAGTTAAAATCTATTTGCCTACGAGGCAAGAGCATAACTATTGATACATATGTCTGCTACAAAATGCTTTTTACCGCATTCAAATATGTTGTTTCGTTTTGGAGTAAAGCAAATAAATAATATAAATAAATGAATACGAAGGGATTAGTAAAATAAGATCAATATAAAAAGAATAAGAGTCCGTATAAGAGTCTCTTATATTAATAAGAGTCCGTTTATGCACTTACCCCACTCCACCTTATATGAGACACTACCGAAACAACGCCATATTCAAGTTGAAAATATTGCAGAGACACTCCTTGACCAATTATGAAAATTTCGTTCATTTATTTTCATAATTTCAGCGGTAAATGATAGTTATCAATAGGTAGATAGTTTATCAATAGTAGATAGTTACCAACTGTCATTATTCTTAACTGACCTTGAAATGACCTTCAATATTTACCCTGGGAGAACTTGAAACCATTGGAAACCATCCTTGTCACTTTTTCCTACCTTCAGTGGTAACGTAAATGGATAATGTTGATGTCCGATTTAAATGGAGCACCCAGAGCAACAGGATTACATAATATATTATTATTACTGATAATAATGATTATTTATTTTAGCCTCGTGGCTATGAAATGAGTTTGATTTACAAGCTGAAGAGGAAAAAGCAAAGAGAAACATGAATACAATAATAAGCAGACTGTAGATTTCATGCATTTTATACAATTTCAACCAGTTGGAACATTAAAGGAGTTTAAAAATACGGATATATAATTTCTAGGTCATTGAATTCGTTAAAGAAGGAGAAAATTGTGCTTGATTCCTGTATCTTGCAATCGATCCAGACCATTTTTATTTTGTACGAAGATTTGCAGATCAATAATAACATATTTAACACGTTAACTGCCACGTCAGTCACATATGACTGGCAGTGATTTTTGATTGGGTTTAGAAATTCATTTTTATTATGAGATATCCAGATAAACCGAATTTTATTGGATTCTTTCGAATTCAGAAGGCTTAAGACAGCATCCCTTATAATACATTTTAAATTTCTAATTGTGGTTTCATTAATTAAATTACTCTGATTTTGTAAGAAATTCTGGGTTTAATGTTTGGCGCTTAAATGCACGAAATGTCCCAGAATTCGTGAACGATTTCGCGCCTGTTTTTTGGTAGCGATTCCGAAAAACTCGGTTTAGATAAAATTTGTAAAATTAGGAGTCTCACCAGGTTTTTTAGATTCCCTGGGGACTGGTGCAATCCTGTATCCCGTTTCCCGTGGTCCCATCGAATATTCCTCGCCCCCGGCTACGGGGACACGAAATCTCAGTCGTGGAACATTTTTTCCCCTCACGGTCGAACGTGTAACGTCTGTTCCGGGATCGAAGTGGAATTTCCATCGCACAAGGGACGAGTGTAATTCAATCGAAGCTAATGGACCGTGAGCGAAGCACCATCGGTAATCTCGTTTCGGTGTCTATTGTGGACTACATTGTGCCGAAGCGACGCAACGCGTCGCGTCGCGCACACAACTGGCCCGCAAGCAACGCGGGTACTCTGCTCGCACTGCCCGCGATGGCTTAGAAAACTAATTGGTTGGGTATCGAGTCGCAATTAACTTCGCGGGCTCCGCCTTCCCCCACCCCGAATCGCCTTGCTCCGCCTCGATGCCGGAAAATATACCCTGATCGTCACGCGAAACGCTATGACAATTTAAGTCCTCTCCCGTTCGAAGATACTTTCAGAACTTTTAACAAACCCAGGAATTTCTGGTGTTCCACTATTCTCTTCGGTGTACCTTAAAAATGTACCCAAAACACTTTGTAAACGTTGTAACAAACCCTAATGATTGAAACTTTGTCACCAACACATTCGATGACACCAAACACAGCACAATTTGGTTGACATTTGCTCGTTTGATCCACGATAAAAGAGAACCTCGATTGTCCGAACTTGCCAGAGCTAAATTAATCAGTTAAGCGTGTTTGACGTGTAACACGTCGGACCAAATCTCTATTCCAGTGCAGTTAACGTTAATGAATTGTTAACCCTTTGTACTCGGCGCTATTTTCAATCTAAAACTAAATTTTTCTTCCGTCTTACAATATTTTCATTTTTATTCGTACGAAACTGATCCGATTTCTATATATAATATGTTCAAATATTTAGTAATCTATTAAATACAAATTTTGTAATGTATAAACATTTTTTAATATTTTTTATAATTTCTTTGAAGTAATGCCACAACAATTTCTAGTGGTGCTTCAGAGTCACCACTCGATTGCAAAGTGTTAACACTAGAACTACCGAGCCTTAAAAGTGACTTAGACTTATCCCTTTATAATAACAGCAAGATTGAATTTTCTCAGGTTTCATACGATTTTTATGGTAACATGTACTCCGAAAAAGAGATATATTAAAAAACTTCTCGTAAGAACGTTTTCATAGTTTCAGTAATCGTGATAGAAGAAATCATCCACCAGTCATTTTGACTGGTTCGGTAGTTCTAGTGTTAATGTCTTATCGAATAAAAATGTAATTCTTCCTCATTTTGCTTTACTTTTTTCGTAAAATTTATAACAACGGCAATTGTCTTGCTTTCGACGTGTATATTCGTCATTGTTTGATTTTAATTCCGTGCCGGGAAGGATTTTCAAAATTAAACTCCACAGTCAACTGGTTAAATCTGTACGGGGTTGTGCAATATGAAATGTGGGATTTTTAGGAATTCTATAAACTTTCGAGAATCCATTTGATCGATAAAATCACGAATGATTTTCTAAATCCAGCATTTCGTCACGGCAGCAATAAACAGAATGACCGACGGAATGAATACTGCAGTGATGCCACAGAAATTCTGCCGGACTCCTCTTCCATTATTCCACTCTGTGTGCACTTACAGTATGAGCAACCGTGCCCGCCATTGTCCAGAGCAGTCGGACGCGACGTTAAAAATGCAAAAATAAATCGTTTCGTTCCGCGGGTGGGCGAAAAGAAATTCCATTTCGTTGGACAAAGCCCCCAAGAGGAGGAAGGGGTGGGGGGGGGGCACGAGCAATTAGATTTCCAACGAGATCGTTCGCATCTTTTCGATTGGTATGCGCCAGCCGTCACGCGTCGACGACTTTAATGAGATCGATCGGGAAAATATTCGGTTTCCCCGTGACCGGTTGCGCGACGCGCGTTTCCATTAAAGCGAAACTGAGGGATAAAGTGACGAGCAGACGAGGCGGAAGAGAAGCGCGGCCAGGAAAAATAGCAGACAATTTTTCAGGGTGCTTGAACTGCGTAGGTTCGACGTGCCCGCCGATAGAACGGGAGACGATCCGTTATTTCGCTGGGAGACGCGTCGAAATATGCAACCGACGGAGAAAACTACGTTCGAGAAAGGCGCTCGGAGAAAATTTCGACACGCGATACCCGTTCCGAAAGTTTCGAGAGGTACGCGAACATTTTTCTTTCGCCCCGCGGTCGATTATATCTTCCTCTTACCCTTCGCTCCCTTTCCGTTACCCCCGACCACAGCGCGGATATCATTTCCGCGAGAATAAACCTCCATTGAAAATCCCGCGAAGGAAAACGCGGCGCGCCGCACCGTTCAATGCAACAAACCACGAACGGGATCCTTGCGGCCTTCGTATTTTCAATCCCGGCCTCGATACCTATGTCCCTTCGATATCGTTTAACAATACCATTGCCCAGAAATCGCGGAATGATTTGTCCAGATAGAAAACTTAAACTTTCCTACGAGATACAAAGCGCAACAATCCGGAAGATTTGCGAAATGGAAATTGAAGCGTCAATCTCTCTTTGCTGCAACTCCCAGCACTAAATGTGACTGATATATAAACTGTATGCTATTTTATAACGGGGACGAAATCGTATTCATTCAGACTTTCTATGATTTTGCCAGTACATTTCCGGAAAAATCGCAGACAAGCCAATTTGTCTAGCAAAATTACTGTTGAATAAATTAATTTGATTTTGTTGAGCTTTCGAGATGACCAAGTTGCCAGTCAAAACGGGTAGTAAGGTAAAGGCACCAGTAGTTGACCATTTTATAGAAAAACATAAAAAATAAGGTTTTTATAAGCTGTGCACTTTTGATGAAAGTGAACCTCGGATGCCATGCCGTCTGTTGTTTAAATTTCAAAACAATAAGAACATTTCAAACCTTAGTTTTTGTTTTTCTATAAAATGGTCAACTACTGGTACATGATGGTCAACTACTGGTGCCTTTACCTTGGATGGATCTGGAAACTTTTAGAAAAATCCTAGAAGTCATTTTGACCAGTTGAATATTTCTCCTTCGTTTTGTTGAGCTTTTGTTTTGTCCTGATAGAAAAATTTAACTTTCCTATCCTTTACCTTAGCCCAATTACTGTTCAGTAAATTATTTTGATTTTGTTGAGCTTTCTAGGTGACCAAGTTGCCAGTCAAAGCGAGGACTAGATGGTTCTGAAGATTTTTTAGGAAAATCCTAGAAGTCATTTTGACCAGTTCAATGGTACTCTTTCGTTTTGTTGAGTTTTTGAGGTGGCTCGGATGCCAGGTAAAATGGTGTCAAGATGGTTTTCGAAATTTTTCGGGAAAGTCACGGGTATGTTCACGGGGAAACGCGCCGCCGATCCGTCTCGGTGTTTTCGCAAACACGACAATGCGGTATTTGAAAATTGTTCGGCGAGACGAGATGCCTGGGAACGTGCAGCTCGCGGGAATGCACTGTATTTCGAGGCAATCTGCAAACGCGAAGGGGTTGCTGAATTGCACGCTCCCAGCTAGGTCAGGAACGGAAGGAATATTTGAATACGCGATGTCGACGGACTTGAAGATAAACGAAATTCGAGCGCCGCGCTCCCGGTGTACACGGTTCTAATGTTTTTATTCCAAAGCATTTTGTATTTTTAACGGTCACGTGTCGCTTCTACTTTATATATGAAATTGTGGCAAGATTGTCTATGGCTTTTGTCTGTTGCCCATGATAGTTCTAAATTCTACGTTAATGTTTTATACGTGTGGTATCATCGGTTTTTTAATACTTTACTGACAGAAGTCGAGTAATTTTGCATATAAATAATGAAAGCATAGAAATCGTTAAATCGATTGGTTTACGAGTGAAATCGCTATTGTTACTGAAAAATTGATTAAGTAACCTTTAATTATTAATCTCTAACACTTAAAAGGTCACTGTATTATAACATTGGCGATGACAAACTCTTGCATCTGTCTTCTAAAAAAAATCATTTAATTATAATTTGATAAAAATAGATCGATATATATTTTTCTCTTTTTTCCTCAGCACATAAAGACCATTGAGCTTTTTAAGAATATGCTTTTAATACTCTTATTTTAACATTCCAATTGAACAGGACATCGTGGGTTGAATATAGTTTAGTCTAACCACGATTACGAGTTTTTGGCGGCCTTTATAAAAGGGCTAATTAAATATAAATAAATATATCTTGAATTTTAATTATAATTTTTAAATTTAGTCAAGGATTTCAAATCAATTTTGAAGGATTACAGAATATGGATTTTAAATCAATTTTGAAGGATTACAAAATATGGATTTTAAATCAATTTTTAGAAAAAAACACTAGCACCGCTGGTGGTAGAATGCTCAGACTACTTATCAAACGTTATCGACAGCAGAGAATATATTAGGTTCTGGTCCGCCAGCCCCCGTGTCAGAGAGGATATGAGAGTGCTCACGCCCGGGGTTTCGGCGTTCCCGTTATAGTAGTGACATCTGCTCAGCCTTAGCATGGCACAGAACCTGGGCCGTCTTTTTCGGATCAGAACCCCGGCCGTCTTTTAGCAAGGAAAAGAACCTGGGCCGTCTTTTTCTGGATCAGAACCCCGGCCGTCTTTTGAAACCAGGGCCGTCTCTTGACGGTCTTGAAACCGAACGCTCAATATTTTTTTTACCAGGATTAGAACGTACAGCTTAATTGTTTTATATGAAATATGTAACTGACGTGTAAATCGTGTGTACAAAATCTCTAATTAATATATATTAAGTATAATATTAATTGTAATGATACGTATTTCATTTTTTCCAATTTTATAGTTGCAAACTCTAGTTGTAAAAAATGATAAACCCGGAAAAATTCGAACAAATACAAATTTCATGTCGACGTTTTAAAAAGCAACCATACTGAATATTAATTTAATAATGAGCTATTGTCATCAGCACTATCTTAAATTTTTTCATATATTTAGCTACTGTTATTATTAATTTAAACAATTTTTATTTCATGAATTTTTTAATTTTTTATTATTTATTAATTATTTTTTTCCACCTCGGCACCATAGGATTTTTACTAGATGACTTTAAAACATATTAGAACTATTTTTAAATAATTTTACTCGAAAACATTCTAGTTTACTCTTTATTTTACCATTCTACTAATTTTTTATGAACTGTATTGCAGCTCTGTTTAACTCCCTTTTACAACTCAATACCATAGTACCATCCATATTTGAAGAAGAACAATTTTTTGCAACTATCATTGAAAAAACAAAAGTCTTTCCACATTTCAGGTCTTTAGTGCGTTGGTGACGTAGCGCCCAGCACACCTACCTGTGGTCTGTGCCACATCTGGAGTTTTATGGTACGCTAACAATCGCTATTGAATCGCAAGCCAGCCCGTACAAGCAAACGAATTCTCAACTTCCAGAGGCCTGACTCTAAGGCTAAAAGGAGAGGCCACGACCTTCGGGTCACCGATTCTGTTGAAACTTTGCACACTTATAGATCTCGTTCTCCTGTTCACGAATATATATCATTATAGGGGCAGATACTCAATAGTTTTCGAGATATTGACAATTAAAGTTTCATTATTCCCCATATAATGTCACATTTTCTACAGGTTACAAGAATCGGAGTAGCGCGACGGTAGCGTGGCAACTTTTCAGCCGAACGATCAGGGTTCAAATCCTGCCGAGTAAATGCATTTTTTAAATAATTTTATTATGTTTTATCATCGTCTATTTATATGATTAAATTCAGTCGATTAAATTTCACTCATAAAATGGCATTTTGAATTATAAATAACATGTATTTATTTATTTATACTAACAACAGGATTATTTAATATTATTATATATTAAATATAGATATTAAATTTTAATAAATGTTTATAAATGTCCTGTGTTAATTTTCCGGATTTCAAATAAGTTACTGTTAGGTTTGTGTGATGTGACATAAGTTCGTCTACCTTTACTTGAACAAGTGCGATCTTTTCTGTATGGGCGCCTAGATTCAAGAATAAGGGTTAGAAATTTGCCGGCCGAAGAATGGTCTTCGTGCCAGAAATCTTTTCCAACGTCTTTGGGGCTGCCTCTGGCCGACACGCTCCAGCATTGACATCTCGGGGGTGTAGGGGGGAGTAAACGGTTCTGGGGTTCTGGTCGCAGAGGACACGATTTTCGGCACGACACGATTCGGAAAAGAATCTTGAGAGCCATCGCAGCCGAAGAGTGTAACATGACACTAAGTATCGGGTATATCGGTGTGAGACCAGAAGACCACTACTAATCCAATTACGAAACTTCTTTATTTTTCATTATTTTTTTATGGGACTTTTACCAATATATTCGTGGCATTTTTCTGATTAAAATGATACCAAATATGATATAATTCCGATGATATTTACTTGTGTAACGAGCGATAAAAGTTTTGAACGCAGAGAAGAACAGCGTATGGGAAAGAAAGAGCCGCAGAGAGTCGCGGCCGCCGGCAGAGATCAAAGTTCGCGTGAGCGCAGGCCTTTAAATGCAAAATTTAACTTCTTTATTATTAATTATTATTTTATGATACTTTCACCAATATATTTGTGGCATTATTCTGATTAAAATGAAACTCAAACGCGATATAATTCGGATCACATTTACACTAATTTTCCGTTAATGTAATTGTTATGGGAAGCCACTTTCATCGATCATTACACAGGTAAATATTATCGGAATTATATCATATTTGGTATCATTTTAATCAGAAAAATTCCAGGAATATGTTGGTAAAAGTTTTATAAAAAGTAATGAAAAATAAAGAAGTTTTGTAATTGGATTAGTAGTGGTCTTCTAGTCTCACACCTATATAGCCGACAATGTTGTATCGCCTTTCTCCTAAGTGTCTGCCTGCGACGTGTCAATAGTGTTCCACTCGATCGTGACGCAGACCCAGACATGATGACTAGACAATTCTAAAAAAATATAATATTAAGTACCCTACATTTCAATTTAAATAAGATAAGTTAATTTTTAAAGTAAGTTAAATTACAATCAAAGTAAATACTTTTATCTACACGTATAACTCTACACAATCAAAGTGTACAAAAATTTTAACACAGCTTACAGCTGGAAAAAAATTATTCGAAGCGTTTGAATAGCAATACTGATAAAACCAGTAAATACAGATCAAATTATATCGTGTTTAGTCTCATTTTAATTAGAAAAACTCCACAAATAGGTTGGTGGAAGTCCTATAAAAAAATAATGAAAAATAAAGAAGTTTTGTAATTTGATTGGTAGTAGTTTCACACCGATATACCTGTTCTCGCCTCGGATCGCCCGGCTGCCATTTATTGCATCGCTGGGCGACCGAGGTGGCACGAGATTCTGGGCCTAGGTCGACGGGGCTCGAAGCCGCTTATTCGAGCTAACGAAAAATATTCTAAATTTATTCGAAAGAATTAGTCGTAGCCTTCGAATAACAGTACAGATAAAAAATGAAAATTTAATTTGAAGTAAATATAAAAAAGTATTTTTATTCGTCGGATAAATTCTTACCTAATAAAATTATTTATTTGACACTCGTTCAATAAAGAGGGTTTTTTCGAACCTTCAAATAACAAAAATAAAGATAAAGTATTTTTTATTCGAATTTTTATTTAAATAATTTTTTATCCCAAATAATGCCCAACTCTGCGAGGGTCACTAGTAGTGTGAAAAATATACTTAATATTTTATTCAGAGTGTATCACGAACAAAGACTATGCACTTGGAACTGTTACAGAAATATGTAAGATTGAAGAAGTATCGAATAAGGTTTATAACACGAGCGACTAGAATCCGCTTCTTTTGAAGAGTTTAGTGCACACGGTATTTCTACCCTTCCCTTAATTAGTTTGGAGGCAGGCCTCTGGAAGTTGTGAATGTATTCGCTTGTACGGTTTGGCTTGCGACTCAATAGCAATTGTTAGCATACCATAAAACTCTAGATGTGACACAGAACACAGGTAAAAGACTGAAATGTGGAAACAATGTCGTTTTCTCAATGATCGTCGCAAAAAATTGTTCTTCTTTAAATATGGATGATATTATAGTATTGAGTTGTAAAAGAGAGTTAAACAGAGCTGCAATGCAGCGCATAAAAAATGAGTAGAACAGTGAAATAAAGAGTAAACTAGAATGTTTTCGAGTAAAATTATTTAAAAATAGTTCTAATATGTTTTTAAATTCATCTAGTAAAAATCCTATGGTGCTGAGGTGGAAAAAATTTTTTAAATTAATAATAACAGTAGCTAAATATATGAAAAAATTTAAGATAGTGCTGATGACAATAGCTCATTATTAAATTAATATTCAGTATGGTCGCTTTTTAAAACGTCGACATGAAATTTGTATTTGTTCGAATTTTTCCGGGTTTATCATTTTTTACAACTAGAGTTTGCAACTATAAAATTGGAAAAAATGAAATACGTATCATTACAATTAATATTATACTTAATTTATATTAATTATAGATTTTGTACACACGATTTACATGTCAGTTACATATTTCATATAAAACAATTAAGCTGTACGTTCTAATCCTGGTTAAAAAAATAATGAGCGTTCGGTTTCAAGACCGTCAAGAGACGGCCCTGGTTTTTGCTAAAAGACGGCCGGGGTTCTGATCCAGAAAAGACGGCCCAGGTTCTGTGTCATGCTAAAAGACGGCCGGGGTTCTGATCCAGAAAAGACGGCCCAGGTTCTGTGCCATGCTAAAAACGGCGAGGTCCAAAAAATGGGAACGCCGAAACCCCGGGCGTGAGCACTCTCATATCCTCTCTGCCCGTGTTAAACTGCGGGCACCGACGAGATATACTTAAGGGCCAGGGCACCGACGAGATATACTTAAAGACAGCCAGCCCCTGTGTTAAACTGCGGGCCCCAAAGTGGGTCCTGAGTGGGTCCTGAGTGGGTCCTGAGTGGGTACTGGGAGCGGTCGGTAACGGCCCCAATGCCGAGATACTCTCATCGGTTGTGGAACTAAGAACGTGGAACTACTAAGAACGTGGAACTACTAAGAACGTGGAAATAAGAACGTGGAACTAAGAACGTGGAACTAAGAACGTGGAACTATCACTGATCTCAAATACCAACATCGCTAATCGATAGTTTATAAATGTAGGCAATATGAAAGTAACGTTAGAAAGAAATATCAGAATTTAAATTTAATTTGGAAATTATTGCGATATAAAATAATTATTATTCAACAAAAAATATTCCTTGAAAACTAACGTCGAGAAGAAATCATGTCAAAGAATCAATTAATTATCACAGCCATTAGCTCGATGTAATTGTCGATTTTTAATATTTTATAGAACAATTGCGAAACAAAATATTCGAAATCGAGAATCACACCGATTGTCCGGGTCTCACCACGTGGAGGTTGCTGTGAGGGAGACCCGCCCACCCACATAGTTTTTGGCGCCGTTCAGACATGGCGAAAAGTATACAATTTCCGCCGTGTTTGAACAAGGCCAACGTCCCACCCGACGGAAAGTTAACAAAATTACAAAATAATAAAAAAAAGCCGTAATTTTGAACCCCATTTTGTACTCTTCCTAATACACATTTGACAGTGCTCTAGTTTTGATCACTGTGCAAACGAATACCAAGAAGAGCTCATTGCAAAGCCTACCCGCCGAATTACTACCTGCCTAGTATGGAATCTAATTTTTTATTTTTTTTTATTTCCTATCTATTAAGTATTATATTTTTGTTTTTTTGTATTTTATTTTTGTATTTTTTTGTATTTTAAGTACTTTGGCCATGTACTTATTTGGGGCGGGGGGGGGGGGAGGGCTAGCACAAATTTGCTGAAATAAAAATACAACAAACTACACAATGAGCAACAAATACAACAGACAGCACAACGTACAACAAATACGAAAGCCTACACAACACGCAACACATACAACAAACATCAGAATATACAACCAATCCAACAGTCTCTTCCTTGTCATGGGATGAAATATCTGAAACAGACTAAATCTTGGATTAACACAAGAAAAAAATTTTTAAAATACAAAAAAAAATACATATTGAAAATGGTTGTCCACTCGATATATTTCAATCAAACGCGCGAGTGGACTGGTTTTGCGCAACACTACTCTACAAAAATGTACATTGAATATCCCTAAACAACGCGAGCAGTGCATAATCTACCGCAACACTATTTTTTTTTTTTTTCCAGAACAAAAAATTCCCGTGCACTTTCATTTTTTCCCGCAACGCTAAATGGAATCGCGATAGCAGCCATTTGAATTTATGAGGAGGGAATCAAACCGAATTATTCTTTCGCAACGCTAGTCAAAAAATAATAAATAATAAATATATTGGAACAAACGCGAGTAGTGCATTATTGGCGCGACGCTAATTTATTAAATTCGATATCAAAAACTCCCGTGCACTTTAATTTCTTTATGCGCAACTCTAATGGGTAGCAATGGCTGCGGGGGGTATTTTGGGAAGGGGGGTGGCCACTTTCCCAGAAAAAAAATTTAAAAAATAAAAAAAAACATCTTGAGAATGGTTGTCCACTCGATATATTTCAAACAAACGCGCGAGTGGACTGGTTTTGCGCAACACTACTCTACAAAAATGTACATTGAATATCTCTAAACAACGCGAGCAGTGCATGATCTACCGCAACACTATTTTATTTTCTTTCAGAACAAAAAATTCCCGTGCACTTTTATTTTTTTCCGCAACACTAAATGGAATCGCGATAGCAGCCATTAAAATTTATGGGGAGGAAATCAAACCGAATTATACTTGCGCAACGCTAGTATATTAACAATATATAATAAATATAATGAAACAAACGCGACCAGTGCATTATTTATCGTGACACTAATTAGTTAGATTCGATATAGAAAACTCCCGTGCACTTTAATATCTTTATGCGCAACTCTAATGGGGAAGAAGCATTGGCTGCGGGGTGTATTTTCAGGGGCAGCCACACCGGCTGCAGGTGGTCAGGGGCAGTCATTCGGTGCAGTGCGGCATTTCAATCATCGCAACTCTAAAAGGGGGATTTTCTACCGTTTGCATATCGGAAAACAATCGTATTAAATCGATTCGAATATCTAATTCTTACTATATCACGCGAGTAGGGAAATATACTTCGCGGTCCCTACTATTATTACAAATTCGAACATTGCAAAATCAGTTTTGCATGGTGCAACGAACACTAAGTTCTATCGAAAAAATTACTGCGCGGTCCCTACGTAAAGATACCCCGTCTTTTACCTTGCGGGCCGACGAGGCGTTCGATACGCTATACATACACAAAGTGTATGTCTTCTAACCCGATCGGACCACTACGTTAAAAAAATACATGCTTTGTAAAACGCAGTGGTAGGTTCCTTGCAATTAGCGCTCACAAACCATCAAATGGCCAAGGCACACGTCGCTACGTTCATGTGAACCTACAGTGATTTCCGCCATCGTAAGGCACGTCAACACCATGGCTCGCACCGCATTAGATGCTAATACAATGGTCACCATGGCATTGTCGTGCGTACCACCACAGGTGACGTAACTTAATACGTCTTCTTTTTGTGTATGGTACGGTCATGCGAAAACGGATACACATGTTCCATTGCTGGAACGGCAAACGAATCGTGTGTTAGGGCACACCGCGCGGAATCGAACGTAGCAACGTGCACCGTGATTTTGCGCTAACTGCGATCTTAGAACGTACCAATACGTTTCTTTTCTCGACGTGTAGCGGCCCGGTGGACACATGCTCCACATTTCAAAAACTTTAAACTTGAAATACAGAACTCGAGCAATATTACTCGAAAATCTAAACAACAAAATCTCTAGAATTCAATGTTCGTATGCACTCTTGCGCAACTAATTCTGCAATGTTAAACATTTACTTTTATATACGCGGTCGCGAGTATAACCATTAAATCTCAGGTTTTACGTTTTCCAATATACAAGAAAATAATCCAGCCTTAATACAACGCGTTGGTATTTTTCGCAACACTAAGACAATCGCGATATCAAATTCGCAACGCTAATTTCTCAAACAGAATTGTTTTTATAAGATAATTGATTCGCGGGGCATGCAGGAGGTGTGACAAAGTCTATTGGTGAAGAGATCCGGCTCATCCACCATTTTACTTTGTCATTAACAAAAGCGGTAAGTAAAAAAATTCTCTTTTATTTTTTCGCAACGCTAATTCAACCCGTCGAGATTTTTCGCAACTCTATTCGAAAACGCGAATGCCTGCACCACACCAGGGAGGGTTCGTTGCAGCTCGAGCATGGGCGCCTGAAAAATCGAAAATGACTCGAATTCAAACGCGATCCTATTTTGTTGCGCAACGCTAATTCAACGAACAGAGGAATAAAAAAAAGACTACTTTACTTATAAAAATACTTATGAAATCTTTATATCTTGAAGAAAAAAATGAAATAAAATCGAAATCGCGACCATTTAATTCGCAACACTATACACAGTCAAAATCGCGACTATTTTCGCAACACTAACTTTTATCCTCTGTTCAAAATTACTTAATGCAACGTGTGTTTTTCTTCGCAACGCTAATGCAAATCGCGGATGTGCCCATCTCGGCTGATCGTTGGGGCGGCGAGGCCTGCCCATTGATGCAACTAACTACTTCTACAACTACTTCAAATATTTCTACTGACGAGTATAGTGACAAGGTAAGTAACGATAAAACACATGCAGTTGCTGCCCTCTTGAGTGACTGTTTGTCGGGCCTCTTCTTTTTCTTCGCGGTCCGCCGAACATCTGAAACCCTAAACATGCTCGCAGGGAAAACGATCGACGACTTCCGAGACGAGTAACAAGTTTCGGGAGAAGCCGATCGTTCCCCTGGTGCAATCGAGCAGGTGCGAAACGTTTCGAGGACCTAATCCGCGCGCGTTTACCGTTCGCGTCCGCGTCCGCGAAAAGCTATGCGAGTAAGAAGAATCGAAGACGAATCATCCATCGAACGTCATGCCTCGTTCGATTTCGATTCGAGAACGAAACTTCGAGCTCTTCCAGGAACTGACTACCGGTCGAATCGCGGCCTACCCGAAAGAGAAAACGGTAGCCAGCCCCGGCCCCTACCTACTTAAAATTAACATTCACACACACCAAGAAAGTAAGCTACCTACCTACCTAGTCCTATATTTAAAAAATGGCAAAAAACACAAGCTCACCAACACATTCACTCAACGATTCCCATTCAGACGCCAGGGTGCAAAAGCCTAATACCTAGAGAGCACGTCCCGGGACGCCTCCGACACCCTAACGTCGAAACCTCATACAAACACAGTTAAGGTACGTACCAGTTTCACTGAAATCGACTGACAATGGTAGTGACCTTTGCGATATTAATCGGTAAATTGAAATAACAAACTATTTTCGAGACTCAATTGAACTACGTGTAATTCTGAATGTTACAAACGTAGTTTTTAGAAAAGCTACTCGCGAACATATTCCATGAAGATCTATGTAGCATGTCACAGATCGACAGGAATATGCATTATTGAATCTAATTGAAAGAACCGACGCAATTCCACTGCCTAATCGCACACACACATAAGTGGAAAATATGTCGTGCACGATACACTGGCCATTGTCAGTCGCCACACAAATATATATTATTAAAACAATGTTCCATGTGCCCGTTGCTCTCACCCTCCTGAGTAGCGCCTGGGCACGCGAGAGGATTCGAGCAACGAACAGGGAACCTTAATATCCTGAAAATCCTATCTAAAAGAATTCATTAAATTTTGTAAACGGTCTAATATTTCTTTATTCTTAAAAAATGACTCTACTTTATGACAAAATTTAATCTCAAATTCTAAGTGATATATTGAAATATTAAAAAATATAAAATTTGTGATATTAATCAAAAAGATTAAAGACTTTCATTTATCTTATTTATGCATTTACAATGTTTAATAAAATATTTAAAAACCCTCGGACGATCCTTTCAACAAAGCAAAACTTCGAATAAATGAAAACACTACTCTACCAAGTGTGAAGTATGAGTATTTACTTTGTTTCAAGGATCTATCCGTCGCGAATCGTCTTTTTGTACGTAACACCCAGTGCATCTGAGCAATTCTAAATAATTTTAAAATACGTTCTGTATTGAATTTTAAATGAATTTAAAAAATAAATAATTATCTTAAAGTTAAAACGTAACTTTATTTCATTTCAAATATATTAAAAAAATAAATGATCATTTCGATAATAAAAAGTTACTCTTGTTATTGATATACCAAATTACGGAAGATTTTTATCTTCCCGAAATTTGGTGACACCGTCCTAGAAATTATTTTATTAGGAAAAAAAACGCGACGTACAAAAAGACCCTACCTAGCTAGGAAACAGATTACTACCCGTGGAAAACGCCTGGCGTTATCCACGGTCACTATACTCGTCAAACTCAACTACTATTCTAATCAACTATAATAATAATAAAGTTATTTCTTCACTCACTACTTGTTGGGGGGATATGAATGCTGCGTTAGAGACCTGGAATCAAAAAATGAAACAAGATGTTAAAAAACGATTCGTCCAATTCCACCAACAAGATAGTTTATTTGGAAAAATGTCTTTTCTTACTTACATTCTCACCCCCTTGAAGTCAGCGACGTTGGCTCTGAATCTGAGCATTGATGCGTTGTATTACGTTAGTCTTACTACCCCTGTTTTCAATATATCTAAAGCGCATTATCAGCAAATTCTATTTAATTTGGTAGAGGCGAAACGAGACGGCTAGCCGACTGGGTTTCCAAGCCCATAGAATCAACCCCGGATTCTTACGCGTGGCGACACCATCCACCTGCCTGGACGTCGTAACGCCAGGACAGATGCGCCCCTTCGCTTAAAACGTGATTCCAACTCGCGAGTATACACTCCACGAGCTGGCCGCTTTAAGTATAGACCGAGGCCTAGTAACGCTGGCATTATCTGCCAGAGATAGTGCGCTGCGGTCTTTTGGCTGTGAGGTCACCCCCTACTTGAAGAGTAGGTGCGGACCTCCACCGTCTCGATCAAACTTCTCTACTAATATGATATCAAATATATCCTAACCTCTAAGATAATGCAACTTTCGATACATTGAAAACAAGGTTGGCTAACGTAATAATGGAAGTGGAAGTTCCCCTCCTCGAGTTACGGTAGCCTACAACATATAAACACGAGATATATAGAATTCGTTTAGTAACATACAACAAACGTATACAATACAATCAATAATGTATTAACATAATTGATTCATAAAAAAATATAAAAAAAGGCCGAAAAAATTAGCTTTGAAAAGGTTGTTTCAATCGAATAATCGAACAGTTTCACAATAAGCTTTTTTGCACGATAGTAAATTAATGATAAATTATTCATTTTTCATGAATAATTTGAAACGAAAATGTTAGACAACAAAGTGTAGTTGTAAAGATAGATTGGTACTCACACATTCTCTCTTCCGTGAAAAAGTCACACTCTTCGTGATGAGCAGGATTAATACTTCTACCACGATTAATTACGTTAGCCTTATTATTTTGTTATCAATGTGTTCAAAGCTTAAAGCAGAGGCGAAACGGGACGGCTAGCCGACTGGGTTTCCAAGCCCATAGAATCAACCCCGGATTCTTACGCGAGGCGACACCATCCACCTGCCTGGACGTCGTAACGCCAGGACAGATGCGCCCCTTCGCTTAAAACGTGATTCCAACTCGCGAGTATACACTCCACGAGCTGGCCGCTTTAAGTATAGACCGAAGCCTAGTAACGCTGGCATTATCTGCCAGAGATGGTGCGCTGCGGTCTTTTGGCTGTGAGGTCACCCCTACTTGAAGAGTAGGTGCGGACCTCCACCGTCCCGATCGAACTTCTCTATTAATCACAGATATTCAAATCTCTAACAAAATACAACTCTGAACACATCGACAACAAAATTGGCTAACGTAATAATCGGAAGTACTTCTTCAACTTCTTGCTTCGAGGTTCTTTCTTCTACGATGAATTACTACAGCCCTATTACTCTTGTTTCCAATACGACTACATTACCAGCATGCGATAAACGAAACGAATTTAGATATAAAGAAGTAGAGGCGAAACGAGATGGCTAGCGACTGGGTTTCCAAGCCCATAGAATCAACCCCGGATTCTTACGCGAGGCGACACCATCCACCTGCCTGGACGTCGTAACGCCAGGACAGATGCGCCCCTTCGCTCAAAACGTGATTCCAACTCGCGAGTATACACTCCACGAGCTGGCCGCTTTGAGTATAGACCGAGGCCTAGTAACGCTGGCATTATCTGCCAGAGATGGTGCGCCGCGGTCTTTAGGCTGTGAGGTCACCCCTACTTGAAGAGTAGGTGCGGACCTCCACCGTCTCGATCAGACTTCTCTACTTAGACTTGAATATCGAAATATTGAATATGAAAAATATCGCGGGAATCTACATGCTGGCAACTAAACCTAGCTAGCTCCCATTCCCCATTTCTATCACCGAAAAAAAACAATAGTGTAGAAAAAAGTGAAATACGCTACGAGCAAGTACACCTAGTAATTCGGAAAAAAGTGGTAACGCTATTTGAGAAACCTTTACCGCATGTTGGGACTCTACAGAAATGTATATCAGACCGGTCTGCGCGCTCAAAGAGGAGATTCTACAAATTCCAATGGCCGGGCACGAAGAGGACGGAGACCTAAGGCTTACGATCGTACTTCTGAGCCCATGTGGCATGGCGCATTCGGGGAGACACCATGCGACAATATCTCTACAATTACGATTATACGCGTTAGGATACGAGACCAGAACCACCACCGTCCACGGCAGGAGTCCACCTATACCCTTGTTCGGCGCCACAGTAAGCCAAAGGAATCAAAAGAATCAACCTCCGGGCTGCAAGCAGGTGATTGCTGGGTACCAACCGAAGCCAGCAATCGAAATCGAATGTACCGGGTAGAAGAGCGGGTACATATACATCTAGTGTAGAGATTATCGAACCACATTACCAACATTCCGATAAAATGACTATTCCCAAATACCGACTAAATAATTTAAACGAATTTTAATTATCGCATGACATTGACCTCCAAATGTGGAACCTCGACTGATGTAGGCGCTTTGGGGTATGACCGGCGTAATAGCCGCGGTCTGGTTTGTGCAGGTCTATTAGGCGGGCCATGCCTATGGAATATAGCTTACCCCCACCAAAATGAGCTAAGCTAGCGACTAGTGGTTTTTCAGGCCACTCGGATTACTATTGTACTAGATCCGTAGATCTAGATACTAGATCCGTACACTGCGGCAACATTCACCCTCTGGTCGTAGTTAACGCCAGTCGAGTGCGTTCCCTCCCTTCGCCCAGGGCAGGAGTTCCGCTTCTGGGTCGAAGGGGAGGAGCGGTTGAAAGAGGCCAGGAACGCTGGCTATGCCAGAAATGCTACCACAGCGGTCATGAGCTGCGAGGTCTCTAAACCTCCACTTAGCTCATTTTGGCTCGTCTATTTTAGACAGGAGGTATGCAATAGCTATGGCAAAGTCGAGTAGCCAAGTCTTTTTTGCGATAATTGTACATGAATCTTTGTTTACAATGGATCCAGCTAGGCAAAGGATAGATGCAAGATGCATCAACCAATGCACCCTGCCCGATACAACAACGTATGCATCGGAAGCGTGACTGGTTCATCCATCTTGCATCTGTAACATCTGTACGACTCTACTTTAATGCGCGAGTATTATACCCTCGAACAAAAACAAATGACTCTACTGCTGGATCGTTTTATCCGAAGTGAAATGGAGGATCGCGCTCTAAGAGATCGTTACAATTATGTCGGCTGATAGTAATATAATAATTACGACGCGGACCTGCCGGTAAAACCTCTGAGTGTCGCAAGGGCCTCAACAATAAAGCCCACGTTGCCTAAGCACGGCCAGATTGTGTACGCCTTGTTGAGGCCCAAGACCTCGCCTAATCCTCTAGCTAGGTCGAGCTGTACCATCGCCAGCTCTCCGATCTACCCGACAGAGGGGTACGCGTAAAAACTATCCTTCAAACGACTTGTAACGATCTATGATTTCCATTAAATTCAATGATTTTGACAAATCATAGATCCATCCATTTCACTTCGTCGCACCTACCTACAAGCTTGGCACATGTTATAACATGTATTACATTTAATATTTAATCGCGGGTTGAACATATATATATTACAACATAAATATAATATATATAATATATAAATATATTATACATACATATATAAATTATTGTATATATATATATATGTCATATTCTCGACCCGGGGTCTCGCTGGGTTTCCCCAAAAAGCCAGCGGCGGAGTAAGTATTTACACCGGGGAAAACATGTAAGGGATGCGGGAGATTGCGGCACATGACGGCAACAGCTCAGTCCCCAGACCGACTGCGGCCCATAAGGACCGCAATACTAAGTACCGGAGACCGCATGTTACCCCCATGGGTCACAGAGTATCTCGAGCGAGGCATTGCGGCACATGACGGCAACAGTTCAGTCCCCAGACCGACTGCGGCCCATAAGGACCGCAATACTATGTACCGGAGACTGCATGTTACCCCCATGGGTCACAGTACCTCGAATCCCAGACAATTTTCGATATCAACGAATGAAGCCAAACGCATATCGGCGAGTGAACTCAATCGGTTATCAGCAAACCCCAATAATGTAAATACATACCATCCACGCACAAATTCCTTTAAAGACATCCATAAAAGGAAATACCCGAGAAGCGGGTGGAAATAAACAAACAAAGCCAAGCAATCAAACTCTAATGATAATTTTAAATGTTCCCGAACCCTAACGATAAACTGTAAACGTATCCTAATCTCTACGATATGGAAACAAGAGTAATAGGCTATAGTACAATGGAAGTTATGTATAGATGAAGACCTGTTGAACACAAAATACAAATTCAATTGATCTCTATCAAGTGATAAGCGAGGAATAAATCAAAATTTCATATAAATTGTACAAGTAATCAGGGAAAGTTATGTCAGGGTGAAGTGTGGCATTTCATTTATCGCAACACTAAAAGGCAGGATTTTCTACCGTTTGCATATCGGAAAACATTCATATTAGATCGATACGAATCTCTAATTCTTATACTGTATCACGCGAGCAGGGAAATATACTTCGCGGTCCCTACTATTATTACAAATTCGAACATTGCAAAATCAGTTTTCCATGGTGCAACGAACACTGAATTCCATCGACAAAATTACTGCGCGGTCCCTACGTAAAGATACCCCGTCTTTTACCTTGCGGGCCGACGAGGCGTTCGATACGCTATACATACACAAAGTGTATGTCTTCTAACCCGATCGGACCACTACGTTAAAAAAATACATGCTTTGTAAAACGCAGTGGTAGGTTCTTAGCATTTAGCGCTCACACACCATCAAATGGCTAAGACACGTCGCTACGTTCAGGTGAAGCTACAGTGATTTCCGCCATCGTAAGGCACGTCAACACCATGGCTCGCATCGCATTAGATGCTAATACAATGGTCACCATGGTATTGTCGTGCGTACCACCACAGGTGACGTAACTTAATACGTCTTCTTTTTGTGTATGGTACGGTCATACGAAAACGGATATACATGTTCCATTGCTGGAACGGCAAACGAATCGTGTGTTAGGGCACACCGCGCGGAATCGAACGTAGCAACGTGCACCGTGATTTTGCACTAACTGCGACCTGAGAACGTACCAATACGTTTCTTTTCTCGACGTGTAGCGGTCCGGTGGACACATGCTCCACATTTCGGCGGTAGCAAAAATTTTAAACTTGAAATACAGAACTCGAGCAATATTACTCGAAAATCTAAACAACAAAATCTCTAGAATTCAATGTTCGTATGCATTATTGGCGCAACTAATTCTGCAATGTCAAACATTTACTTTTATATACGCGGTCGCGAGTATAACCATTAAATCTCAGGTTTTACGTTTTTTAATATGCAAGAAAATAATCCCGCCTTAATACAACGCGTTGGTATTTTTCGCAACACTAAGACAATCGCGATATCAAATTCGCAACGCTAATTTCTCAAACAGAAATGTTTTTATCAATTGATTCGCGAGGAATGCAGGAAGAGTGACAAAGTCTATTGGTGAAGAGACCCGGCTCATCCACCATTTTACTTTGTCATTAACAAAAGCGGTAAGTAAAAAAATTCTGTTTTATTTTTTCGCAACACTAATTCAACTCGTTGTGATTTTTTCGCAACTCTATTAGAAAACGCGAATGCCTGCACCACACCAGGGAGGGTTCGTTGCAGCTCGAGCATGGGCGCCTGAAATATCGAAAATGACTCGAAATCAAACGCGATTCTTTTTTGCTGCGCAACGCTAATTCAACGAACAGAGGAATAAAAAAAAGACTACTTTACTTATAAAAATTCTTATGAAATCTTTATATTTTAAAAATTGGCTCAAGTAGCAATCAAATTGAAATGAAATGGAAATCGCGATTTAATTCGCAACACTAAACTAGAAACAATCTAAATCGCGAGTATCTTCGCAACACTAACTTTGATCCTCCCTGTTCAAAATCATTTAATACAACGCGTGTTTTTTTTTCGCAACGCTACTGCAAATCACGGATGTGCCCATCTCAGCTGATCGTTGGGGCGGCGAGGCCTGCCCATTGATGCGACTAACTACTTTTCTACAACTACTTCAAATATTTCTACTGACGAGTATAGTGACAAGGTAGTAACGATAAAACGCATGCAGTTGCTGCCCTCTTGAATGACAGTTTGTCGGGCCTCTTCTTTTTCTTCGTGGTCCGCAGAACATCTGAAACCCTAAACGTGCTCGCAGGGAAAACGATCGACGACTTTCGAGACGAATCACAAGTCTCGAGAGAAGTCGATCGTTCCCCTGGTGCAATCGAGCAGGTGCGCAACGTTTCGAGGCCCTAATTCGCGCGCGTTTACGTTCGCGTCCGCAACCGCGAAAAGCTATGCGAGCAAGAAGAGTCGAAGACGAATCATCCATCGAACGTCATGCCTCGTTCGATTTCGATTCGAGAACGAAACTTCGAGCTCTTCCAGGAACTGACTACCGGTCGAATCACGGCCTACCCGAAAGAGAAAACGGTAGCCAGCCCCGGCCCCTACCTACTTAAAATTAGCATTCACACCAAGAAGTCAAGTTACCTAACCCTACCAAGTCCTATATTTAAAAAATGGCAAAAAACACAAGCACACCAACACATTCACTCAACGATTCCCATTCAGACGCCAGGGTGCAAAAGCCTAATACCTAGAGAGCACGTCCCGGGACGCCTCCGACACCCTAACGTCGAAACCTCATACAAACACAGTTAAGGTACGTACCAGTTTCACTGAAATCGACTGACAATGGTAGTGACCTTTGCGATATTAATCGGTAAATTGAAATAACAAACTATTTTCGAGACTCAATTGAACTACGTGTAATTCTGAATGTTACAAACGTGGTTTTTAGAAAAGCTACTCGCGAACATATTCCATGAAGATCTATGTAGCATGTCACAGATCGACAGGAATATGCGTTATTGAATCTAATTGAAAGAACCGACGCAATTCCACTGCCTAATCGCACACACACACACAAGTGGAAAATACGTCATGCACGATACACTGGCCATTGTCAGTCGCCACACAAATATATATTATTAAAACAATATTCCATGTGCCCGTTGCTCTCACCCTCCCGAGTAGCACCTGGGCACGCGAGAGGATTTGAGCAACGAACAGGGAACCTAAATATCCTGAAAATCCTAACTAAAAGAATTCATTAGTATACGGGCTAATATTTATACAAACTTGCAATAAAAAAATTGAATTGAAATTTAAATGTATTTGAAGATATTTAATCATTCAAAGAATTAATAGAAAACATTAATCGTTAAGCAAAAAGACAAAGATTTTAATTAATTTAATTTATTTATTTGAAATTTTTAAGAAAATATTAAAAAACCCTCGGTCGATCCTTTCAACAAAGCAAAGTTTCGAAACTATTGAAAGAGTACTATACTAAATGTAATGTACTCGAGAAAATAATCCAAGTTAAATTGATATGTGTATATGCTTTGTCTCTAGGATCTATCCGTCGCGAATCGTCTTTTTGTACGCAAGAGACCCAGTGCTTCTGAGCAATTCGAAATAATTTTAAGAAACGATCTGTATTGAATTTTAAATGAATTTAAAAAATCAATAATTATCAAAGTTAAACAGCAACTTTATTTCATTTCAAATATATTTCAAAGATAAATAATTATTTTGATAATAAAAAGTTACTCTTGTTATTGGTATACCAAATTACGGAAGATTTTTATCTTCCCGAAATTTGGTGACACCGTTATAGAAATTATTTTATTAAGAAAAAAAAAACGCGACGTACAAAAAGACCCTACCTACCTAGGAAACATATTACTACCCGTGGAAAACGCCTGGCGTTTTCCACGGTCACTATACTCGTAAAAAAATCAACTACTAATCAATTATAGTAATAAAAAAGACAGTTGTTTCTGCACTTACTACTTGTTGGGGAGATGCGAAAGCTGCGTTAAGAATCGTTCTGGAATCGTTCTGGAATCGTTCTGGAATAAAAAAAAAAAACAAGATGTTAAAAAATGGTTCGTACAATTCCATGAATAAGATAGTTTAATTGGAAATATAGGTCTTTTGATACTTACATTCTCTCCCCCTTGAAGACAGCACTACGATGCGTTGTATTACGTTAGTCTTACTGCCCTTGTTTTCAATATATTCAAAGTGCATTATGAACAAATTCTATCTAATTCGGTAGAGGCGAAACGAGACGGCTAGCGACTGGGTTTCCAAGCCCATAGAATCTACCCCGGATTCTTACGCGAGGCGACACCATCCACCTGCCTGGACGTCGTAACGCCAGGACAGATGCGCCCCTTCGCTTAAAACGTGATTCCAACTCGCGAGTATACACTCCACGAGCTGGCCGCTTTAAGTATAGACCGAGGTCTAGTAACGCTGGCATTATCTGCCAGAGATGGTGCGCTGCGGTCTTTAGGCTGTGAGGTCACCCCTACTTGAAGAGTAGGTGCGGACCTCCACCGTCTCGATCGGACTTCTCTACTATATGCAACTTTTAAATATATCGAACACAAGGGTGGCTAACGTAATATTCAATGTTGTTTTCTTCGAGTTAAGGTAGCCTGTAAAATATAAATATGAGATATATAGATTAAAATTCGTTTAGAAACATACGACAAATATATAAAATGCAAATGAATCAACAAATAATTCACGTAATTGACTCATGAAAAAAATATTTAAAAAAAGGTCGAACCGCGATTAAATAGTACTTTGGAAACTACTGTTATTTGAATTAAATAATCGAAAAACTTCACTATGAGCTCAAAATTTGCTCGAAACGCGACCAGTGTGCATTGTTATTCGTAACGTTAATTTAATAAATATTATATTATGTAATGCTCCCGTGCACTTGAATTTTTATACGCAACTCTATGTCAATTTTACATTAGTCCATGAAAAAAAAAATTAGGAAAGAATAACAGATTTGAAAAATAGCAAATTTAAAAAAAGCACATTTGGAAATAGCACAATTGAAAAATACCATATTAAAAAAAAAGCACATTTGAAAGATACCATATTTGAAAAATAGCATATTTGAGAAATACCACGTTTGGAAAATAATATATTTGGAAAATAACACAATTGAAATATAATATAAAATGTTGAATAACTAAGTTTAATTCGTAACATGTACTGCTTGTACTCACATGTCCTCTCCTGCTCGAAGAAATCGTATCTCGAACCTGGCAATCGATATATCCTTTTCGTATCGAAGCCTATTTTTCCCCTCAGGTTCTGTAACATAAAGAACAAATTCGATTAATTTCAATCGACCAGCCGTCAAAGAATACATCCGAATTAATAGAAAATAAATAGTCCAAGTTGAATACAAAGTCAAAATTAAACAAACTTGATTTATCGTCAGGACGCAACAGTAAATTATCGCGAGAAGGCAACACGATTCGAGAATAAATTTGAATTAAATAAATTAAAATTTAAAAATAAATAATTCACTTGAGCACGGTATTAATTTTAATAAAAATTACGATAAACAATCTTGACTTGTAGCGAATGATAAAATATAGAAACGGTACGTACCATGTAAAGGTCCTTGTCTTGCGTCGTAATATATCCAATGTATCGGTGAGAACCGACGCGGTTGACAAGGACGAGGGTGGTTCGGAGATAACGATCACTTACACACACGACACACAACCGATCACTTTGACTTTCGTTATTAGAATGAAGTCGCGGTCGGATCGTCGCGGCCGCGGGGGTAAGAGTGGTGGTGGGGGCCGAAGGCCCGAATATTGGGGTCTTCCCGGAAAATCGGCGACGCGTCAAAAGTGGGATCGACGCAAAGGGTAGGGGCGTCGATTGTTACGTGACAAAGGCAGGTTCTTACCTGTTTACGAGGGTCGCTGTGCCGCCTTTTTTTTATTTTAGATGCTATTTCCCATTTAAATCAAGGTTCTCACTTGTCGCCCATAAATTTACACTGTCACGTATTGACTGTTTTTCCGCAAATTGTTTGCAAGTATACACTAATTTAAATTTAACTTATTCGCAATAATTTCCGGCCTACATTCTCTCTTATAGCCGCCTTGCCGTCTTGCCGACTCTGTGTAACCACACGCACATAGAAAAAACCCATATACACAGGCTTACAAAGCTATTCGAACGCCTTTCAAAGCTGTGTAACTTTTTTTAAATTGATCAAAACGACCAGACCTTTCTCGAGCAATTCGAAGAATTGGTTTACCGAATGACGTGCAAAAAGGATTTTGATTGCTTGGAGTTGGTTACAAGGGAGTGCTTGTCGACGTAGTTGGCAAAAAAAATTGTTATAAATATTAACTAGCTGGAAATAATTAATTTACCAGTTAATTCTGTTCGATAAATTAATGCGTGCGTAATTGACCAGCGAATCAAGGACGTAAACAAAAGTTTTACGTTTGTGTTCGTGTGTTCGGCCTCGGCCTCGAGCTCAACAATAAACAGCCAGAATTAATAAATTTTTCAGTGAATTACTTCTGTAATTTATTTTTACTGAATAACTAAATGACATAATGGTCAAGGGTGTGCTGGTCGACATCATTGGAAATGAATTGTTATAAACATAAAACAACCAGAAATAATAAATTTAACCGTGAATTTCGTACTATAAATTAATGCGTGCGAATATTCATGCCTTAAAAGTTATTCTGTATCTCGGTTTCTATAATCTACTTTTATTAAATAATTATATGGCAGGATGGTCAAGGGAGTGCTTGTCGACATCATTGGCGAAAGGAATTTTTATAAACATTAAACAGCCAGAAATAATAAATTTATCAGTGAATTGTGTTCGATAAATTAATGCGTGCGAATGTTCATGGTTTAAAAGTTACTCTGTATCTCAAGTTCTATTGGTTATTTTTACTAAAATATTAGATGGCAAGATGGTCAAGGGAGTTCTTGTTAATATCATCACCAAAAGAAATTGTTATAAACATTAAGCAGCCAGAAATAATAAATTTATCAGTGGATTGTGTTCGATAAATTAATGCGTGCGAATATTCATGGCTTAAAAGTTATTCTGTATCTCGGTTTCTATCAATTATTTTTGCTAAAAAATTAGATGGAAAGATGGTCAAGGGAGTGCTTGTCGACGTAGTTGGCAGAAAAAATTGTTATAAATATTAACTAGCTGGAAATAATTAATTTACCAGTTAATTCTGTTCGATAAATTAATGCGCGCGTAAGTGACCAGCGAATCAAGGACGTAAACAAAAGTTTTACGTTTGTGTTCGTGTGTTCGGCCTCGGCCTCGAGCTCAACAATAAACAGCCAGAATTAATAAATTTTTCAGTGAATTACTTCTGTAATTTATTTTTACTGAATAACTAAATGGCATAATGGTCAAGGGTGTGCTGGTCGACATCATTGGAAATGAATTGTTATAAACATAAAACAACCAGAAATAATAAATTTAACCGTGAATTTCGTACTATAAATTAATGCGTGCGAATATTCATGCCTTAAAAGTTATTCTGTATCTCGGTTTCTATAATCTACTTTTATTAAATAATTATATGGCAGGATGGTCAAGGGAGTGCTTGTCGGCATCATTGGCGAAAGGAATTTTTATAAACATTAAACAGCCAGAAATAATAAATTTATCAGTGAATTGTGTTCGATAAATTAATGCGTGCGAATGTTCATGGTTTAAAAGTTACTCTGTATCTCAAGTTCTATTGGTTATTTTTGCTAAAAAATTAGATGGCAAGATGGTCAAGGGAGTGCTTGTTAATATCATCACCAACAGAAATTGTTATAAACATTAAGCAGCCAGAAATAATACATTTATCAAAAATTACTATCTTGGCGATCGATAATTTTGCGAAATTAGTTGGGGTGGGGAAGTTGCGCACCTACGTACTGCGCATCTGTTCTCGGCAGTCACGCTCGGTCCGTCAGTCGAAGTGCGCGATTTAAAGTGAGCGGAAGTGTTGTGAAACCGCGAGTGCAAACGACCTTGGAAGTGACAGTTGGTTCTCCAGAACTGCTCTGGCCCACCCTGACCACCCTGGACTACTCCTGCCTACCTTCGAGTGGACCAGGGATTCTCCATAGCTGCAGTGGACATCACTGGACATCATTGGCCTACCTTGGTCCACCTTAAGCTGCCTCGAGGTCGGTCAGCGATTCCTGGAATCTGTCAACGCTCACCTTGGTCAACTTTCAGCAGATCTATGTAAGTACCCAAACAAATATACATTTTCTGTTTTGCAATGCGTGTTCATTTAACGAACGCCGTCAATTATTATTTCTGTATTTTTAATTCGAATTTGCGTCGGAATAAATAAATTAGTATTCCGAAATTATATTATATTATATTTTTGACGTGAAATTTGTATTCCGAAATTATATTCTATTAAATTGTATTTTTGACATAAAATCGGTATTCTGAAATTATATTTATATTCTATTTTTGACATAAAATTTGTATTATTAAATTATATTATATTATATTTTTAATTTTAATTATATTTTATTATATTTATATTATAATTTTAATTATATTATATTTTTAAAATAAAATCGGTATTCTGAAATTATATTACATTCTATTTTTGACATAAAATTTGTATTATTAAATTATATTATATTATATTTTTAATTTTAATTATATTTAATTGTATTTATATTTTATTATATTTATATTATAATTTTAATTATATTATATTTTTAAAATAAAATTGGTATTCCTCCGATCGGAGGTCCCTCAGGGGTTCACTCACTAATTTCGCTAGATTTATTTTTGATTAAAATTATTTTTCTTTCCAATTAAAAATTACTTCTGAACTTTCAAAAGTTCCTATTCTAAGACACAGTTGTGCTAATTCAGTTTCGTTGTGATTCAATTGCATATTTGAAATACGTTGTATTTCAGTTATATTGTAATTCAACTGTGTCATAATTGAATTAAATAATTCAAATATTTGAATTAATTCAATTAACTTGTAATTGAAATACAATAAAATTTAAATATTTTAATCATATGTGTAACTGAAATACAATATAATTGAAATACAGCTGTTATTACCTCTTATTACCTATTACTTTATTATTCTTTAACCATTTTCAATTTTAATTTAATTAGATTGTAATTCGCAATTAATGTAATTTAATTACAAAGTATTTGTAATTGTACTCCATTGCAATTACGAATTACATTGTAATTTAATTGAATGAAGATCTCAATTATAAATTACAATACGATTAAACTACAATGTAATTCAACTACTTTGTAATTATAATTCCTGGAGTAATTCAATTGTAATTCTGCACAAACCTGTTCTAAAATTTATATATCTGATTTATAATTGGTATTCCTCCGAACGGAGGAATCACTCCCTAATTTCGCTAGATTTATTTTTGATTAAAATTACTTTTTCACGAATGAGGCCGTGGGTGAGTACGGGTATTAGCGAACCCGGGGCGCCCTGAGCTTGTAGATCGTTGCGTCCTCATTTCATTTGTTTTATTCATGATTAAAACTGTTCGTCATACGAATTGAAAATTACTTTTGAACTTTCAAAAGTTCCTATTTAAAAATTGATATATCTGATTTAAAAAGCAAGGAAGCGTATTGAATTCCTTCTGGCTTTCGGGTCTCTTGTGTAGCAACCTCCTCGTGTTGTGACCTGGGCAATCGATATTATTCTCAATTTGTAAGAACTTCTAGTAATCTTACAAATTGAGAATGATATCGAGCTAATAGCTGCACCATTACAATTTTCGATAAGATTGTAAAATAATATTTAAGATTTACTTATTATAAAAACCTGTGTATTGAATTGTGTCTGAATTTGCCTTCAATGCTTTCCTTGTTTTCCCCTGGTCCACCTTTAACTTCTTGGTAAGATCCCTTCCCTACAATTAAGAAACACATAGTTTTTGTTTCGAATTACCTTGTCATTCATTGACATCATCAACTATATTTCTCGATTTCTAATTGAAATTTGCTTCTGAACTTTTCAAAAGTTCCTTTTTTTTTAAATTGGTATTCCTCCGAACCCGGAATACCCCGAAGCGCCTTTAGCTCGATGCGTTCCTATTTTAGTTAGTAGTTTAAAGTTCTGACTTCTACCCTTGTTGAACTCTTGTTGGGTAGATCGCACTCGTGTTCGGGGTTATTAGCTTTGCTCTCGTGTTCTGGTGTTAGGTTTTGTTATTAAAATATATGTTTTGTAGATCTATGTTGTACACATGTTGAAAATTTTCTCGAAATCGGTTGATACAGTAAAAATGTATTGTTTATAGTATATTGTATCGCGCGACGCGAAACCGATTCACCTTCTCGCCGACGAGAATTTCCTTAGTGGTCTTCTGCACCGACGAAATACCGTAGTTGGCCTTCTGTTTCTTACTCCAGCCAAAATCTATTCTAGAGGGCGGTAGAAGACACCGTATTTTTCGTGAGACACGTTCTCCCGTAAGGTTGGCAGTCTTTAAATATATCTCGTCGGTGCCTCAATCACAGACGAGTCAATAAAGAGAAGTTTCTGGTATTCTATCATAGATGGCTTCACTGGTTCTATCGGTAACATTCGTCTACAAGTTTGAACGTATTGCCGCTGCATAAAATGGCGCTGTACGGAGGTTCAAACGGAGCAGATGACTCTTACCGCGATTCACATTGTGTGTTATGGGAAAAGCGGCAAGATTCTATTGTTGCCAATGCAGATAGAGCAATGAGAACAAGCTAAATCACATCAATTATGCTGCATGCCATTCGCAAATATATTTCCTATAGTCCACACAAACCTCAAATGCCATTAATTAATCAATTAAAGCGATAGTCAAGTCCTCAGACCACGTTGCTCCTACTCGAACCACAGATAGGCCTCACTTAACCTCATAATCTAGCGATTCGATTACGACAAAAACAAAAAGAACGAACAGACACAGTTCAAAAAAGTTTTCTAACAAGAGTGTTTTTAATGTTTTAATTAATCAAACAACTGTACCGTCGAGGTTCGTCCGATGGCGCCTCCAGGACCTTTTCTTCAGCGACGTCTACCGTGGCGCTCCGAGTAGACGAAGTTACCAGCGCTGCCGCGTGCGGCCGCTGTCATCCGCGTGTCACTCGGGACAACGTTTCCTCGAGGATGTTCGCGGTAAAGATCATCGGGACCGGAGATCCGCGGCTTTCCGGCTTCCGAAATCCTCTCGATAGATCCCGGTTCGAACTCGCCGATTTCCCATCAACGGGGCACGACTCCGTGGTCCCTCGGATTCGCGAGTTATCACCGCGGAACAGTGCCTGTTTTACCGTGCGATCGTGTTCGCGAGTGCGAGGAGAGAGAGCGTGCTCCTGCAAGCGGTGGTGCGTGTAGCCAGGGCCAGTGTCTCTCGGTGTTCCCTCGGATGTTCTCGAAGAGATATCGACACGAAAGCGTGGTTGTCCCCGGTTGTTTACCTGGTCGGGAGCCACGCAGAGACTAGAGGCAGCCCGGTGGACAAGCCTGTGCGCGGAACAACTTCGAAATTCGGTGTGTCGTGCCGTAACAACAGCAGCCGGATTATCCAGTACTCTATCGGGCCTGGAGGCTGACGCCGAGCCGAGCCGAGCCGAGACGATTCGCAGACAACACCGTGGAAGCTGGGCCCCCCCCCCCCTGTATAACTGTCCTTTCGCAACCGCAGGACCAGCAGGACACCTCGAACAGCATATGCGTCCTCGGATAACGCGGTAGGTGGACACCCGCATCTAAAGTAGCACCAGGCGAAAGACACGCGAGAGATAGGTCAGTGTTTTCGATCCGCACCGCGTCTTTCCATACTGACGTCCTAGCGTAACAGTTGTCATCGTACTGACCCCGTCATCTCGAAACCGTGACGTTCAATCGACGTCGTTGATCGTCTATTGTCTCTGTAGGAGATGGGCTAGCTAAAGTCTTTAATACTACTGCGTTTGTGCTGTGGAATTTTGATCGAGACATTTCTCGAGGATTAACCGATTCGAGGCTGATCCGAAACCGTCACCGTTTAGCGGGAAACATCTGTGACGCGTCTTTAAACGTCTGATGTCTCCGTAGAATGTATATTACAGTCCGTAATTACACCGCGTTCAGTATGTTCCTCGTGCTGGAATTTTCATTGAAGCATTTCGCCAGGATTAACCGATTTGTCTGCTCGAACGCCCACGCGACCACTCACTTTCGAAAAGTCAGTCGATCGACAGGTTCGACCGGCATTTACCGCTGGTCAGACTCTGGTGACCAATTGCGTTTTAATTATTAGGTCAACTGCGGAGTTCAGATTCTTATTGCGCTTCTCGTTGTACTTGGGAGGTATGACAATATTTTGTGGAGGCCGTGGAGGTATGACAATATTTTGTTTAGGGTATACAGGGTGTCCCTGAAATTCTGAAACAAGATGGTCGTTGTTAGACCGTGGATTTTTGTGTTTAATAAAAATTGTATAGTAATTGCAAGTGACAGGGACCGAGTAGAAATTTTGTTTTTAATGACAATATATCTAAACAAACTATATCTAAACAATATATTTAAAACTCTCAATAAACTCTTTTAATTTTGCCATAAACGCACAGGAGCATTATGATTCTATATGTAGAAATTAGTGGAGAAAGAAGGATAATATTTTTTTCGTTTGTGGCTTCGTTTTTTGAGAGAAGCGAGTTTCAAAATCCGCCTGGTTCGCGTGCCTTTGTATTTAGAAGTAGAATAGGTGGATCGTGACCAGACACATGAGTCAATTTCTATTTAATAGCACCCGTATTCCCCGATTCTTGGAATGAGTGAATTCTCTCGGAAACTAGACGTTGAAAATCGAATGTTATTCTTTTTATTCCATTAAATAATAATAATACATTAAATAATAATACATTCTCTGTTTTCATAAATATTTTCCGTATGTATTTTATAGTCCCCTCGTCGGTCTAAAGTCAACTATTACGAAGCACTTTTTTTTTATTGAAAAAGAGCCCTAGGAACAATTAATTAACACTTTGACTGCCAAACTAGAAACCTGAAAAATTCCATGAAATCAAAGTAAGTTATTTAATGAAATAAAAATTGAAAAAATTAAATGTATGATACTGAGTAGTCCTCCAACTTTCTTGAATTTTACGGATTCTAATCGAATTTGGTACAATGAATATATTAATGTAAAAATTCATTTTAAAACCTAGACAAATGATTCCGTCACCCACATATGGGTGACATGGCAGTCAACGTGTTAAACAATTGAACAATTGAACAATTAATTTTTAACAGTTTAGTATTTTAAAAACTGGACCAAAAGGTTTGTGTTACTTTGAGGAACTAAAGTAATTCTTGCATCATCCCATCGAATTTTAATTTTTACCGCGAACAGGTTTAAAAATCTGACCAAATGAACGCTTGTACATCAAACTAGAGACTGCTAGGAGTATCCTAAAATTCTTTTAAATCTTTTTAAAGCTGAAAATTACATAACAATCACGCCAGAAGATCGCAGACCGCAAAACCACACTGCGGACCGAGCAGATGTTCGATTAAAAAATAAACAACATATGGCACCTAAGTGTCGAAGCTGCTAGATGCTGTGAACACCCGCAATTTCGCAGCTAGGCGCGTCAGATCATCTTCTTTACGGAAGAGGAAAAAATTCGAGTGTTGAGAGACGCTCGGTCGAACACGTGAGCGTGCAAACGCCGAGATTCCTCTCGTCCCCGGCGCTCGTCGAGCACGTGAAAAATAATGGGGGAGCTAAGGATGACCTAAATGCGCGTTAGCTCGCGTTTTATCCACGTAGATGGAAAGCAAGCGAGCAACAGCCAACGGGCGCTGCCCGCGAGTTTCATTTTCTAGCCCAGATTTCGATTTCCCAGCCGCTCGGCGTCCACGGCCGTTGAATAACGCGCATTCTGGAGCCTGTGCGCAACGAGATCTAGGATCGAGGATTTCACCGCGTGCCGCGGATTGCACAAGAACGTGCACCGGCACGAAAATAAAAAGGCGAGCCAAGAGATCGGGGAAAAACGGCACGGTTTCTGCGTCGTAACAACGCGATCGACCTTGCGCAACCGGCCACCGGTCTCTTCTAGCTTAGAAAAGAAAGGACGCTGTTTAATCGACGTGGCTCGCCGTGAAATTCGAACAAGGATTCCTCAACCATGATCGAAGCTCATGCTCGTTCAGCATCCGGTCTCGAATATCACACGAGACAACTATGCTTTCCCCGGAGCAAGAACCGTTCTTCTCCCCGCAACGGGGACCACGGTTTCACAATGGCTCGATATTCGATTCGGAATTAGAAACGGAATCGTTGCCAGCCGCTCGACGGTTTGATCGACCGCGAAATCGAGTGCCGACTTCCGGATAATCCGGCTCCGATAAAACTACGCGAAGGAGAACTTTCGTTTGTCGAGAGCTGCGTCGAGCTCGCGTTAGGCTGCTTCTCGTCGATCTCCCGCCGATACCTTTTCAACGATCGGAAAATTTTTTCCCCGGGAGCAATTAGGCCGTTCCACGATTCTTTTGCTCCCGGATATTCCGTCAGGATTAAACGAAAACTTTAGTCTCTAGAGCCCGCTTTCCTTTCCGGCAAAAAGAATCGATTCGAATGGGAGAAAGAGACCGAAGATCCCATTCGCATAGCAGATTTATTTCTGTCTGCAATGGACGGCGAATTTTACGCGTTTGTCACAAGACTGAGTACACGAGACTAAAGATACAAAATTTCAAGTCTGTCGACACTTTATGTTCAATCTATTGGGTCGTTCGGAAAGTAATTTCGTTTTTCTTTATGAAAATGAAAGACGATTTTCTTATAGTGAATAAATATTTTATTGAATTATACAGGCTGTCCACGCTATTACTAGCCAGCGTTTTTCTTGTAAATAGTAAATATTGGAAAGAAATGGAAGAGGAAAAAGTAGTACCGATTTTTTACAGTGACTCGCAATAATATTCGGACGCTTTTAAAAATCGTATAACTTTGTTAATATTGAACCATGCGACTTGGATTTTTTTTTAAAGTTAGCACAATTGATTTGCCATATAAAATGAAAGGAATTTTTCATAAAAATTGCAATTGGTCGAAATTGCAGAGAAAATACTAAAAGTTGCACTTTGCAACTTTTTTATGCGGGCTTATATTAAAAATTTAAAAAGTACGATTTGTAGATCTGTATGAATTATACATATTCTGCGAATTTCATCAAAATCGGTCAACGTTGCAATGAGCTGCAGATGTTCCAAAATGATCACATAAGGGCGAAATTCCCTGACAAGGCCAAAATTCTGCGACTTTCGCCCTTAAGTTTTCATCGTTAAACGTTTGTAGGTCAGTGCAACGTTGATCGATTTAGATGAAATATTTAGAATATGTATAATTGATACAGATGTACAAAATGTACTTTTTAAATTTTTAATATAAGCCCGCATAAAAAAGTTGCAAAATACAACTTTTATTATTTTCTCTGTGATTTCGAGGAATTGCAATTTTAATCAAACATTTTTCTCACGTTATGTGGTCATCCAATTGTTCTAACTTCTAAAAAAAAATCCAAGTCGCATGGTTCAATATTAACAAAGTTATACAATTTTTAAAAGCGTCCGAATATTATTGCGAGTCACTGTACATAACACAATGGCGTATATAATTTTTTTGTGTTTATACTATTTCGTTAGATACGAAGGTGACATTTAATTATTTAAATGGAATGTTGTATATTTTGGTATATCACATGAAAGCGTGTGTCTAGACAAATTCATCCGTATACTGCACGGTGACTTTCGAGGTGATGCAAGGTCAGACATGGAAGAAACATTTAGAATATTTCATACCAATGTGTTTACAAGTGTTCCTTATTTATAGGAATCAGATGATGTTGTCATTGACATTCAGAGAGAGTGTTTACTTCTAGTTTCTACTATGACGAGACAATTTCAGTATTACTTTCGAATGTATCGTTATTCAATGGACGGGAAGATGGATATGGTACGCATTTATTAGCAGTGCAAAGGGAATAAAAGACGAAGTAAAATGAAATACCTAGAAGAATATCTGGACAGAGTGCAACGAAATGAAAATCAGTTTGTTTTATGTGCAAGGTGTTTGAAGGAAACAGGGTCTTTCCAGAATAAGTGTCATAATCGGAAATGTCTTCTTTCTGAGGATAAAAAAGTTAGAAGTTCTCTTACATTTTGAAGAAAATCCGACAACTTCGGTACGAAAAGTAGCCTTACATTGCTATGAAACATTCAAAATGTTTCTTCCATTTCTGACCTCGCATGACCTTGAAGGTCACTGTAGAGTATACGGATGAATTCGTCTAGACACACGCTTTCATGTGATATACCAAAATATACAGCATTCCATTTAAATAATTAAAGGTCACCTTCGTATCTAACGAAATGGTATAAACACAAAAAAATTATATACGCCATTGTGTTACGTATAAAAAACAGTACTACTTTTTCCTCTTTCATTTTGTTCTAATATTTACTATGTGCAAGAAAAACGTTGGCTAGTAATAGCATGAACACCCTGTATAATGAATATGCAGCCCAAGTGTAAAGTTGGCTGGTAAAAATACAATCACGTTCTCCGTTGGGAAAAAACGAAATCACTTTCCGAATAACCCAATATTAACTCGACACTTTATGGTTTATTCTTTTTTTTTAAAGATGGCGTTAAAGAGCCTGAGCTCTATAATAAAATAATTTTTATGTTGGTTGCAATCGATTCATTGGCGTGCGTGCAACACGCGTTACGTGGTTCTTGGAATTGATTTTTGGCTTTTCGATGGAACCGGGACCCCGTGGGACGCGTCGAGGTTCGCATAGAAGAAAGAGAGCGCGGCCCACCGATGAGTTATGAAGCTCGTGGCTCGTTTATTATCGCAACGGCGGGGTTAATCACGCTCCGTCTAACGATTTCCTTGTTAAACCCCCGCGCTGGCTGATGATACCGGGATTCGTGCTATTCCACGGTGCCTCGGACAAGATATAGCTGAATTCCGGGCTGCGCCTCCTCCGCTTTCTACGGGAAAATCGAGCAGAAAGGTCGAAAGAACGGGAACACTACCCGTGGCAATCTAGAACCCCGGCGTTTATTATCTTCGCTTATCTTCGCCGGCGCGGGGAGGGACGCGAATACCGCCGGGGAAGCCGCTTAATCGCCTCGATTAACATTTTCCTCGCTGCCAGTTTATCGCTTCTGTTGTTACCGTCGCTGTACCAGCTCGCTGCGAGCCACCAGCTTACACGACTGACCACGTTTTACCAGCTTCTCTCGCTCCCCACAGTGATTTCTCTATACATGTCGCCGAGGCCTCGACGATAAACGCAGCGGAATTACCCCCACTACCGCCGGGTGTACCCCGAAGCTCGGTATGTCTCGAGCCGTGTTATCGACTTCACACTTGAGCCGCATTGTCATTACTAGACAGCGGATCTTTATGCAAAATAAAAAACATTTGCATTGACTGCAAGGCACAGGAGCGAAATAAAAATTTCTTCCTTCCTTTAACACTTTGATTGCCCAACTAGAAACCTAAAAAATTCCATGAAATCGAAGTAAGTTTTACAATGAAATGAAAATTGAAAAATATTGTATGTATGATATTAACCCCTTGCACTACTATTTATTTTGTTATTACACTGATTAGAAATTCTTCATTGTTCAGAATGTCATAGAAAAAGAAGATTATTCATAGACTTCACAGATTTTCATAGAAAAACAAGGCTTGGTAATTTTTATAATTTTATGGTAGAAGAATTATTCCGTAGAAATTTCCGAATAAAAATCTGTCCGGGGATTGTATTATGTTCAATCCTTTTTTTGTAATTTTAACCCCTTGCACTACTATTTACATTGTGATTACAATGGTTCTTCGTCAGTTCTTCGTCATTCAGAATTCAGAATTTCATAGAAAATGAAGATAGTTTATATTCATTGTATGTCTATGTTTTCTCCAAAGGATATGTGTCAACTATAGTAAAATAGAATTTTATTTCGGTTTAAAGAAAATTAATGACATACATATTTATTAGACTCTGCTCAGAATCTTCATCACTAGTCTGACTCGATATTGTAGGGCAAGGGGTTAAATAGTCCTCCAACTTTCCTTCATTTTACAAATCCTAATCAAGTTTGGTACAGTGAATATATTAACGTAAAAGTTTATTTTAAAACTTGGACAAGTAATTCCGTCACCCACATATGGGTGACATGGCCGTCAACGTGTTAATTATTTTATCAAGCTAAAACCAATACGCTGGCATCCATGAATCTTTTTAATATGTACACTGCTTTAAATTGTGCTTACCCATTTTGTCATAGATGCATAAAGATCCGTAGTCTAGTCATTACATATATATTTTGACAGCTGATATAGCAAGGCTTGTTTATGCAAAGGTATGTTTGATTCTGCGCAATAATTTTCGTTTGGTGCCCTATCAAATATGGAAAGTCGAAAGCATACTTTACTCTTTCACTATTGAAAAGCTGAAAATGCTGTTCAAGAAAAAATTCTTCTTATATTAAAATTATTATTATTATTGAAGATGCACCACATTCTGGAGGACCAGTTGAAGTTGATGAAGACAAAATTGGGTTATTGGGTACTTTGCACCAAAATTGAGAATATATAATTAAACCTACCAAGTACAAAACATATAAAAGTGAAACGTCTTACAGAAGGGAGAAGACTGAATTTATTTAAACTTTGTACGATTTTCATTACGATGTATGCTTGAATCAATTCAGTAATTTTCTATAAATAAGTTTTTATAATTTCAATAATTATGAAATAGAAAAGCGGTCGTTTGACCGTGGTAGGTTTAGTGTTAAATCAAATATTTCTTTCATTCTTCATGACATTACTTTCCCAACAGGCCAATATTTTCAGCCTGTTAAAATTTAAAAATGTCTGTGTAGCCGCTGCGTGTTGAAATAAATACAGTTTGAGTTTCGTATAAAAATCCACAGTCTCCACCGTGGATCGGCGATTCTAGCGGACGATCGCGAGAATAAAAGTTCGTTTTGTCTTCCAGATGGTGTAATCGGGAAACGAATTGGAAGTCTTATGAAACTTTTTTCGGACACTTCCCGTTGCCAAGTTTCGCCGGGCCCGGCATGAAATCCGCAGTCTCTTGACGAAGAGGTATTATTCGACGAGCTTCGACGAATCGTTTGCTCCACGGTGCAATCCGGAAAGCTTCTTTGAGCTAACGGTCTTCGTGGTTTTTCGGCTGGCACGTGATTCGTTTCCGAAGCTCTCTCACCTTCCGCCGGTGCAGCCCGAAACGAGGCGCCGGCTGATCGATACGAAATGTACGTGTTTCGCGTTACGCGAGCCAACACCCTCGAAAATATTTTTAAACTCCAACAGCCAGTTTCTGCGATCGATCTGTCGCAATGTTCGCCGACGATCCCTTTTCCTCTGTAATCGGTACACGGCCAATCGATCGAGTTGCCAATTTCAATTTCCAAGTTCCAGCCGAGTAATCTCGTGTGAGAAAAAACTCGTTCGATATACCGTGTAATGGCGATCGAGAATTTCCTCAGGGACGTGTACGTGCAACAACGATCGTTGTTGATGTTATTAGCCCTTGGTTAGAGACGATAATCACCCGGATTCTCCAACGTTTCCCGAGTCGTAATTACTCCGACCGATACGATACCATCGCTCGCTGATAATTCGTTACTAGTTCACCGTGTAATTCGAGCCTTTCCCCTAATTGCCAGACCCTCCCACCTACCGCGAGCATAACAGTTACTCGTTTGCCTACTCTTGGGATCGGGCCTCGAAACGGTTTCGATTACCGCTGGCTGAAACAGCGAAAGAGTTGTGGAACCTCCTAACTGGAGATTTTTAACCGTGGACCGTGAAACTTTGAAAAACGTCCTTATAAGTTCCGATGAAAATTAGTGAGAAAACATTGTGGAGCGTACAAGAGATTTTGTTCAGCAACATTAATATTAAACCTACCAAGCATTAACCCATTTGCATCATAAGGAAATATGAAAAGAAGATCTTTATCACCAAATTTTTTTAAATTGACATATATTTAAGTACAAAAATGACTACAACTAAAAGAACCTCATATTTTGGCATTATAAGAAAAAATCATAATTACTACTTTTTCATCTCCAACAACACCATTTCTATCTTTTAGCTAACGAATAATGATAGTGACCAACAAAGTTGAGCGCATATATACGCAAATGGGTTAACAGCATCTGGTAAATGTTGCCGCGTAAAAATGGCAACCCTAAATTTATTGAGACTGTCCGTATTCAATATATTAAATGCTTGGACGAAGAAGTTTATTCCAATATTTTCCGTGTGTGGATTTTTATACTTTCAATAATTGTACAATAGAAAGCCGGCCATTTTGATCGTGGTAGGTTTACTGTTAACCCATTTGCATAATAAGGAAATATGAAAGGAAGGCTTTTAATGCCAAACTTTTTTTTAAATTATATTCAAGTACAAAAATGACTACAAGTAAAAGAACTATATATCTGAGCATTATAATAAGAAATCAGAATATTACTACTTTTTCATCTCCAATAACACCGTTCATTTCTAATTTTTAGCTAACGAATAATGACAGTGACCAGGAAAATTGAGCGCATATATACGCTAATGATGCAAATGGGTTAAAAGAGTCGCCGAGCTTCGCAACAAATACTGAATAATTTTGGAAGGGGGGTGTTGGAACAAAATGAAATAATTGTTATAGACAAAGAAAAAAAAATGTAAGTTTAACTATTGCAGGGACACAGATGTTGTTGTTGTCAACAGAGTCGTCGAGTATTGCAATATATATCAGTACGATGAGTGGTACTTGGGTGATATCAAAATTTAATTTCAATTAAATTGATATCATATCTGCATACGATATGATATCTTAAATCAATTACATTTGTTTTGTCCACTTGCAGTATTTACCAAGCGTTCTACAGTTATTTGCCACTATGTCACTTTTATTATACCGATTGTGAGATATCTGTTCCGTGGAAACACATCTTGAAAAAATTCCTTCAACAAGTCAGAAACAACGTTTCTTCACACAAAAGTATCGCAGAAACATTTTTCTTGAGAGTAGTGCACAAGTTCAAAGACAATTCTTTTTAAAGTCGAAAGACAACTATTTATTTTACTAAAATTGTTATATTACAATTGTTCTGAATTCTGACCAACTGAAGATTCTTCTCGGCACAGTGCACAAGTTCAAAGACAATTCTTTTTAAAGTCGAAAGGCAACTGTTTATTTTACTAAAATTGTTATATTACAATAATTCTGAATTCTGACCAACTGAAGATTCGGTAATTATTTACGTTAGGGGCTTCCTCACCGATTTTGATGACCTTGAAATATGTTGTCAAGGTCATCATTCTGAACAACTTTTTCCTATACATGTTACCGCCGCTCAACTTTAGTTTCCGAGATATTCGCAAAAAAGTTTTAACATCTCAAAAAGTGATCGGAGTAGGTGTGTGTTAGATTTCAACATAAACAGACAAGACAGTGTGTCTCAACTGATTGAAGTCGTTTTAAGTTGTGGCCTGTCAAAATGACGGGATCTAATATTTATAATTTACAATTATTGACATTGTGAAGACGTATCCATGGGGAATTATTCAACAAAATTATTTTTTTGTTTATATATTATTTAAAAAATTGATACAAATGTGGATAGACACGTTCTTGTTATTTTTGTAAAATAATGTTAAGTAGTTAGTTTTAGTGCTCTGTAAATCTAGTGTTAAAGGGACATTGAAGTTGCAAAATATGAAAGAAAACCTTGCATCCAATGTTCTACATACGAATAATAAAATATAATACTAATGTACTACAAACTACATCATAAAATACTAATGTAAAGTGCACTTCTGAAGTGCATTTATATGTATATATTTATATTTATTCAATAAATATTTATTTATATATATAATATTTATATATATATAGGTATACATATATATAAGAATATCGAAAAAAAAAATGGTATTACATAATTTAATATATAAAAATAAATATTTTATATAAGAATTGAAGTTTATATGAATTATTGAATATTTAAATTTGGGGGTATTTATGAAGGGTATAAAAAATGAATATTTAAATTTTTATAATAATTGAATTTTGGTGAAAAATAAGAAGAATTTTTCATATAAAATTAATATAGATTTGTACATTAAAATAAATGATTTATAAAAGTAATAATAATAAGTTATGTTGTATATTAATTTCAATAATAAGAAAAAAAAAGATGGGGAAAAAGCTTTAAAATTATGAAAAATTGAATTTTTAAATTTATGGGGGTGGGTTTAAAAATAAATCCTGATTATTCTTCTGTATATAAATATATATATATATATAAATGCACTTCTGTGTGTACTTCTGAATCTTCTGTACCTCCGTCGGATCCACAACACACAATTATTGACTTACGAGAATAAGTCCGAATAATTGAACAACAATCACTAAACTCTACACAACACACTTAACGAAATCGTGACAGCAGACGAGAAGATTTTATTCCACGAATAATGATACGAAAACAGGGAATTCCGGGAAATAGGGTCGGCGCCCCGCCATAATTTGTTTACCACAGTGTTTATAGACCCTCAGCGTCTAACCTGCCTAGGATAACCTGACCGTACCACCTCCGTGGAAGGGATCATTGTTAAAATCGCAGTATTATTTTGTTCGTGGTCGGAGTGACATCTCGTTCATTGTCACGATTTTATAAAATGTGTTGTGTGTGTTGTTTAGTGATTGTTGTTCAATTAGTCGGACCTATTATCGTGAGTCAATAATTGTGTGCTGTGGATCCGATGGAGATACAGAAGTTTCAGAAGTAAGTACACTTTTCATTAGTATTTTATAATAGATTAGTATTCGTATGTGGAACATAGAATACAAGGTTTTCTATCATATTTTGCAATGTATATTAACGATCATTAATGATTTGGTATATAGTATAATTTAATGTGGTTCAAATAAGATACTACTTTAAATCAAATATTTTTATTTTGATAACCAGATAGGTAAAATGAAATATTTTTATTTTGTATTTCAAATATTTCCTTACAATGAAAATAAGTTGAGCAAGTAGTTAATATTATAAATTATAATTTTTAACATGAGAAGCTATAATAGTTAGCAAAGTATTATTTGTAGTTTATTTACGAATATGTAACATGTTGATAAACAGACTACAATACCGTAATAACATTACAGGCAACAAAATATCATAAAAATATAAGTTACTGTCAACTATTTGAAATACTATTTTACACAGTCCTACACACACCTACTCCGATCACTTTTTGAGATGCTGAAACTTTTTTGCGAATATCTCGGAAACTAAAGCTGAGCGGCGGTAACATGTATAGGAAAAAGTTGTTCACAATGATGACCTTGATAACATATTTCAAGGTCATCAAAATCGGTGAGGAAGCCCCTAATGTAAATAATCACCGAAGATTCTTCTCGGCACAATGCACAAGTTAAAAGACAATTCTTTTTAAAGTCGAAAGACAACTATTTATTTTACTAAAATTGTTATATTACAATTGTTCTGAATTCTGACCAACTGAAGATTCTTCTCGGCACAGTGCACAAGTTCAAAGACAATTCTTTTTAAAGTCGAAAGGCAACTGTTTATTTTACTAAAATTGTTACATTACAATAGTTCTGAATTCTGACCAACTGAAGATTCTTCTCGGTTACCGTGTGTTTGAGTTGTTTTTCGGTTACTGTATTTTCTCAGAGGAAAATTATGGCTGTTGCGAAAATTAGTTTTCCCTTCGAATTTCTCGCCGCGTGTTCGCGGAACATCCTCGGCCTGATTACGGGGTAAATAACAATTAGCGTGGTTCGCGTTCCCGATAACCGGGGGGAAACGGTAATTAGGCGTGCTTGATCGTAAAATATGCCGACTCGTCCCTCTCCCTCTACCGGGGGCTTACGATTCTTTTTTTCTGTTTTTTTTCTTTCTTTTTCTACCGGAAAACGGGAGAGCGGAATAATCTCTGATCTTTCCGAGCGAGGGTGCTCGCATATCCCTCCGTCGGACAGTGGAAACACGGTGCGAAAATGCTGGATGCTTCTACAATTTGTATGCAGAACAGGAGGAACGACTGAGAGGGAGCGGAAAGCATTTCCCGGCGCAAACAATGGCTCGGTTCTGCCCGTTCCTGAGTTTCCTTTGTGCTGGAACCGAGGCCAAAAGACTCTTAACACATGCGTATATACTGTTTATTCGCATAAAAAAAAAAGAAAGAAAAAACAATACAAAATCTGTTTTTATCCTCCGGGATACACACACACACACACACACACACACACACTCATTAGTAGATGAGTCTGAAGCATTCGCGATGCAAAGTGAGTGGGTGGAATTGTTGGAGGAGCAGAAAATTGTTTAAAAAGACTGTGTATCTTTGTCTTCTGCGACCAGTAACTGCGCAGTCTATTTAAATAATTTTTCGGTACATTTACCGCCTTTTTATACAATTTCTTTGATCGCGTTATGCCCCAGTCATTTTCTAAAAGAGAGAAATTTCTGCCTGGCTCCTGTTTCTCGCACAGCTGGTGAAATAAATTTTCAGTTCGCAGAAAGGTACACAGGTAATTAGTAATGTTTCCACAGAAACATGCGAAACTTCATTATCTCGAGGTTCTAACCGGACCATTTTCTAATGTTGCTTTCAGCAACCTTATCGTTATTAACCCCTTGCAGTACTATTTACTTTGTGATTATAATGATTATAAATTCATAGATGATTCATGATTCATTCATAGTAAAAATGGATGGTTTATATCTATTGTATGCCAATGTTTTTTCTACAAAGGATATGTACCAATTACAAACAAAATAGAATTTTATTTCGGATTGAAGGAAATTAATAACATACATATTTATTAGACTCTGCTCAGAATCTTCATCGCGAGTCTGACTCGATATTGTAGGGCAACGGGTTAATAAGGCAGTTTGATATGATTAAAATGAGCGTACAAGTTCTACGTGAGCGTTGTTGACAAATATCGAGTACTGGTTTACCAGCGCTAGGAATCAAGTTTTTACGTTTGTAATCTTTAGTTTCGCAGTGAAGCAACATCGCAGCGATCATTAACGTAATTAGCAAGCGTTTCGGACTCGTTTTTCGAGGCTTCTGAAGGTATAATTACATTGATTTTCAATTGGCGAGTGTTTGATTGCGTCGCGCGACGGAAATGGGTCGCGAACGGAGGGATTATTTCAATTCCGGCTTCTTATCCGACTATCTCCAGGAACACGGGGGGTGTAAATTGGCCGGTCTCCAAGATAGCTAGCTCGTCAGCGTTCGGGAAAGGGTGTGGAAGTCGGGCCGAGTCCAGCCGAGTCCGGATATACATTCCCCTTATCAGTCGTTTCGCGCGAGCAGGGTAGAGAGCCCGAGCGGCCCGGAAAAGAACGTGGCGCCGTTTTTCGCGGACTTTCCAGATTCCGTTTATCGCGATTGGCCATCGGTCGCGAACTTCGGGGCCCGTATTACACGCGTCGACGGGATCCCTTCGAGCGGCAGCCTTTTTCGCGCAGTCAGCCGCGAACAATCCTATTCCCGAGCCCGTCGATTTATCGTCGATGCCACGGCCTGAAACCGTTCCGAAAATAACCGTTTCAAACACTTATATAAAGCCCCTGGACTCGAGCGTACTTCGTAGAACCTTTAGCCTAAATAACTCTGTCCTTTCTTCATTATTAAACACCACGGAGAACGTCCATTGAACGTTTCCCAACGAAACGAGAAACGTGATATAAATTTACCTAGCTCAAGGCGCATTGTTTCAGTGTAATTTTTACGTACTGTTGAAGAAAACTGTTTTGCATACCGTGGTTGCAGTCCTATATAAAGCTCTATATCGTAGAACCTTTAGCCTAAATAACTCTGTCTTTTATTCATTATTTAACACTAGATTTACCGGCTATTTAAGTATATCTATTTCTACCAAGACCAGTCAGAATGACTGAAAGTGCTTAGTGGTGTTTCCAGTCTTTATTTACTTTTAAAAAATGACAAAAAAAGTTGAATAATATTAATTGTAATACAAAAATAGATTTATAGACATTTTCAATTAACCAAAAGCTTAATTGTTTGTAGTTCATCGATCATAACCCCGAGTATCGAGTTCGCACTTACAGATAGCCAAGTGTCCGGGACCCAAGGAGAACCTTATGTGCGGCACAAAACCCTGAGTAAATATACAATTCCAAGGGCCGCTAGCCTACTTCATCAGAATCATGATTTTCTCGGAATCATATATTCTGTCCCGAAAAATCGTTGCAGTACTTATCAATTGTTGTAGCTGCCCCAATATCATGTCATCACATAGAAACATGCATCAGTCATTTTGACTGGTACTGGTATAAGTGTCAATAACAAAAAATATATTTTTTACGAATACATATAAAATCATATAAAGTTCATAAAACTGATTCTTTAGTTATGGCTACAAGAGTCATGATATCATTTCGGAAAGAAAATGTTACATGCAGCAGGAATTTTGAATTGAAATTGCAAAATCAGTCATTTTGACTGGTCTGGTAAATCTAGTGTTAACACCACGGAGAACGTCCATTGAACGTTTCCCAACGAAACGAGAAACGTGATATAAAATAACCTAGCTCAAGGCACCACATTGTTTCAGGGTAATTTTTACGTGCTGTTGAAGAAAATTGTTTTCCATACCGAGGTTGCAGTATTTTGATCAGCTGTTATTGTGTTTATATATGTCCCAAATGCCTTGTATATCTCGTGAGGGGTCAGGAAGCTCGAGAGACCTGTGTCCTTTTCTACGTTCGGTGTGAACCAAAGAATAGCATCTCCTGGTCGATATATGTCCCTAACTAGACCTTTGTTCTGGACATGTATCGAGTAAACACTGTACATGGGAGCACATCAATTTTTAAAATTAATAATTAATAATTAAAATTAATAAAATCGTTATTGTAGCTGCTGCTTGAAATAACAGAAGTTTTGCTTAAGTTTTTAACAAGCTTGCCCCCCCCCCCCCCTAATAGTCTTGATAACCTGGACCTGATACAGTATTTACTTTATATACAGTGAGTCACGAAAGTATTCGAACGCTCTGAACTGAAAAGTTTGAAGCTTAAAAAATACGAGTCATATTATGAATTACGAAATACTTTTATTTCTATAATAACGTATGATTACATATATTAAATTTCAAGTGTCTTTGATAATATCAACACTAGTTATGAAACATTTCTTGGTAACATCGACTAAATGAACGTCACAAAAGTATTCGAACGACTAAATTCAAAATAGAGATTTTAAATAAATGTAGGGTTTTAATATTTTGTCGGACCACCACGAGCACGTATCACAGCTTGTAAACGCCGTTGCATGCTGTCACCTAAATTTTCAGTCATATCTTCTTTTATATTACTCCAAATTTCCACAATTGTGGTTTTTAATGTTTCTTTTGAGCTAATATTATATTTACTAAGTTATCTGCCAATTTCTGCTCATAAGTGTCCTATGGGGTTAATGTGCGGACTCTGTGGGGATGTTTCTAAAATGTGGAGAACGTTGTATATGATCATTGTATAGGATCATTGTATAGGATCATTGTCTTGTTGAAACATAAAATTTTCTCCTGGCCCAAATTTTTCCGCACTTTGCATCAAATTATCTTTCAATATTTGCATATATTTATGTAGGTTCGGTGCGTTTCAAAGAATGATCCGGATCATATTGCCGCGCGTAAAAGATAAACTTTCGTGCGCGGCTGTGTCGTTTTCCGTGTGCCTTCGTTCCGCGCGCGTTCGGCGGCATCGTTTAATGTTTGTCGGCGGGAATAAAGGACTCATGCGGACCTAGGCGGCCCGAGCGATGCGATAGCGTTTCGATAATAAACAATGTAGACGAGCTGACGAGTTCGAGAAACGTTCGGCATCGGGCAGTACTCGTCGAGACGTAGAGTAGCGCACTTCGAGTTGTCTTTTGTAATATCTCTTTGTATACCTTGTTTTGTCTTTTGTCTCTTTATCGTTATATATATATATATATTCACACTTTAAAATAACAAAGGTTTTTGTCCTTCCATGGTCCGTATAATCCTACATTTATATTTATCTAATAAACCTTCAATAATACATCACATACAATAATACTACAATAATACTCCCATAGATCCCCATACTATTATGGATCCTCCCCCACGGTTGGGTGTAAATTTTTAGGATCTATTTCTCTGTATGCTAATCTTCAAACCTTATGACATTCGTCAGAACCAAATACATTTTTGCTCTCGTCCGAGAAAATAACGCGTTTCCAAAAATATCCTTATCTTTGTTGATATACTTTTTGGCGAAAGTTAGTCTCTTCTGCTTATTGACTTTGCTAATGAATGGCTTCTTTCGAGGAATCCGACCATGAAAATTATTTTTACGAAGAATTCTTCGACAAAGTTCAGGATGAATTTGTTTTTTAAAACTATCAGCAACTAGTACTGTTGTGATCAAAGAATTCCTGGTCGATACATGTCCCAGACTAGACCTTTGTTCTGGACATATATCGAGTAAACACCGTACGTCGAGGCTCTTAAATTTGCGACTCTAACACTTTGACTGCTAATCTAGAAACCTAAAAAATTCCATAAAATCAGTGTTATTTAATGAAAAAAATTGAAAAGAATTAAATGTATGATGTTGAGTAGTCCTTCAACTTTCTTGCATTTTACAGATCCTAATAAAATTTGGTACAATGAATATATTAACGTAAAAATTATTTTAAAACCTGGACAAATAATTCTGTCACCCACATGTGGGTGACATGGCAATCAACGTGTTAAACCACACCCTCTCAGTCTATAAATGCACAAAGTTCGCAAAGTGCAACGATTAATTTCCCGGGAACAATTGTGGACGCTTTCCCTCGGGTCTTTAGGGACCCAGTCGTAGGCGGACGAATTGTCACCTGGCACAAGGTAGCCCTCCGACCGAAAATTCCTACCCTTCATCAAAACTTGAGCGGAAGCGGTGCCAGCAGTTCATTCGAAGCACGACGGACGGATGCCAGATTCTATTGTCTTTTCTCGGCCTCCGGTGCATCTCACGGCCGAGGCCGCTGCCACCGAACAGACAAACACTCTCTCGTTCGTTCCTAACACCTCGTCAACGTGTTGTACACGTGCACGCTCGAAGAAGTCGCGAGCGAGTGCGAGCCGAGCGTACCGCGTTGACATCGTCGTGAGAAACGAGGGTGCGTGCGAATCTCGGCGAAAGATAAACACGGCCGTTTTGCCGCGTTAATTAGACCAGAAGCACAATTGCGCGGAAAATAAAAAGAATCCCCGGGATTCGATCGCGGGCCTGAGAAACCCGCGAGGAGGATCGATACCATTGTAGTCGACTCCTTTTATTTATTCCCTGCGGTCTGAATAATTTAAATTACCGGCGCGCTGAATAGAAATTTATTCGTTCGGGAATAAACTAAATCGTAGCGCCAGATGCGTACTTTGTTATCAAGAAATTTATGATAATTCTTATCTTCATGATAATACCTTCTCTTCAGGATAATTCTTATTACTGGACTGCGGATTTTATGCATTTATGACGAAAATGAGGAGGTGTAATTCAGAACGGTAACAACATTAGGAGAATTTAAAGATACTATTATATTATTTTCAACTTTTATTTCACCCTAGTTTGTTGCAACTCGGATAGAAAGTTTTTGTTTCGCATAAAGATTCGCAGTCTACTTATCACATTATCAGATCTTTAAGCAAAATAAAAAAATTGTCCGAGCTGATTGTAACAAACCAAAGTTAAACGAAAATCTTCTCTTCCGTTAGAATGTTGAAAATAATAGAACACTCACACATCACACACGTTTATAAAATTTTCAACGAACCCCGAAAAGTTTGCGAATCTTGCAATGTCCTATTATCCATCGAACATATATCACTTAAATGTCCAACTTTTCAACCTCATCGATCAAAGCCTTCAGCTTACCTAACATTCTAAGTGAATGCCTCAGTACCTAAAA